>OX419737.1:5000-1254500 GCA_948477245.1 Thumatha senex
CTAACCTAACCTAACCTAACCTAACCTAACCTAACCTAACCTAACCTAACCTAACCTAACCTAACCTAACCTAACCTAACCTAACCTAACCTAACCTAACCTAACCTAACCTAACCTAACCTAACCTAACCTAACCTAACCTAACCTAACCTAACCTAACCTAACCTAACCTAACCTAACCTAACCTAACCTAACCTAACCTAACCTAACCTAACCTAACCTAACCTAACCTAACCTAACCTAACCTAACCTAACCTAACCTAACCTAACCTAACCTAACCTAACCTAACCTAACCTAACCTAACCTAACCTAACCTAACCTAACCTAACCTAACCTAACCTAACCTAACCTAACCTAACCTAACCTAACCTAACCTAACCTAACCTAACCTAACCTAACCTAACCTAACCTAACCTAACCTAACCTAACCTAACCTAACCTAACCTAACCTAACCTAACCTAACCTAACCTAACCTAACCTAACCTAACCTAACCTAACCTAACCTAACCTAACCTAACCTAACCTAACCTAACCTAACCTAACCTAACCTAACCTAACCTAACCTAACCTAACCTAACCTAACCTAACCTAACCTAACCTAACCTAACCTAACCTAACCTAACCTAACCTAACCTAACCTAACCTAACCTAACCTAACCTAACCTAACCTAACCTAACCTAACCTAACCTAACCTAACCTAACCTAACCTAACCTAACCTAACCTAACCTAACCTAACCTAACCTAACCTAACCTAACCTAACCTAACCTAACCTAACCTAACCTAACCTAACCTAACCTAACCTAACCTAACCTAACCTAACCTAACCTAACCTAACCTAACCTAACCTAACCTAACCTAACCTAACCTAACCTAACCTAACCTAACCTAACCTAACCTAACCTAACCTAACCTAACCTAACCTAACCTAACCTAACCTAACCTAACCTAACCTAACCTAACCTAACCTAACCTAACCTAACCTAACCTAACCTAACCTAACCTAACCTAACCTAACCTAACCTAACCTAACCTAACCTAACCTAACCTAACCTAACCTAACCTAACCTAACCTAACCTAACCTAACCTAACCTAACCTAACCTAACCTAACCTAACCTAACCTAACCTAACCTAACCTAACCTAACCTAACCTAACCTAACCTAACCTAACCTAACCTAACCTAACCTAACCTAACCTAACCTAACCTAACCTAACCTAACCTAACCTAACCTAACCTAACCTAACCTAACCTAACCTAACCTAACCTAACCTAACCTAACCTAACCTAACCTAACCTAACCTAACCTAACCTAACCTAACCTAACCTAACCTAACCTAACCTAACCTAACCTAACCTAACCTAACCTAACCTAACCTAACCTAACCTAACCTAACCTAACCTAACCTAACCTAACCTAACCTAACCTAACCTAACCTAACCTAACCTAACCTAACCTAACCTAACCTAACCTAACCTAACCTAACCTAACCTAACCTAACCTAACCTAACCTAACCTAACCTAACCTAACCTAACCTAACCTAACCTAACCTAACCTAACCTAACCTAACCTAACCTAACCTAACCTAACCTAACCTAACCTAACCTAACCTAACCTAACCTAACCTAACCTAACCTAACCTAACCTAACCTAACCTAACCTAACCTAACCTAACCTAACCTAACCTAACCTAACCTAACCTAACCTAACCTAACCTAACCTAACCTAACCTAACCTAACCTAACCTAACCTAACCTAACCTAACCTAACCTAACCTAACCTAACCTAACCTAACCTAACCTAACCTAACCTAACCTAACCTAACCTAACCTAACCTAACCTAACCTAACCTAACCTAACCTAACCTAACCTAACCTAACCTAACCTAACCTAACCTAACCTAACCTAACCTAACCTAACCTAACCTAACCTAACCTAACCTAACCTAACCTAACCTAACCTAACCTAACCTAACCTAACCTAACCTAACCTAACCTAACCTAACCTAACCTAACCTAACCTAACCTAACCTAACCTAACCTAACCTAACCTAACCTAACCTAACCTAACCTAACCTAACCTAACCTAACCTAACCTAACCTAACCTAACCTAACCTAACCTAACCTAACCTAACCTAACCTAACCTAACCTAACCTAACCTAACCTAACCTAACCTAACCTAACCTAACCTAACCTAACCTAACCTAACCTAACCTAACCTAACCTAACCTAACCTAACCTAACCTAACCTAACCTAACCTAACCTAACCTAACCTAACCTAACCTAACCTAACCTAACCTAACCTAACCTAACCTAACCTAACCTAACCTAACCTAACCTAACCTAACCTAACCTAACCTAACCTAACCTAACCTAACCTAACCTAACCTAACCTAACCTAACCTAACCTAACCTAACCTAACCTAACCTAACCTAACCTAACCTAACCTAACCTAACCTAACCTAACCTAACCTAACCTAACCTAACCTAACCTAACCTAACCTAACCTAACCTAACCTAACCTAACCTAACCTAACCTAACCTAACCTAACCTAACCTAACCTAACCTAACCTAACCTAACCTAACCTAACCTAACCTAACCTAACCTAACCTAACCTAACCTAACCTAACCTAACCTAACCTAACCTAACCTAACCTAACCTAACCTAACCTAACCTAACCTAACCTAACCTAACCTAACCTAACCTAACCTAACCTAACCTAACCTAACCTAACCTAACCTAACCTAACCTAACCTAACCTAACCTAACCTAACCTAACCTAACCTAACCTAACCTAACCTAACCTAACCTAACCTAACCTAACCTAACCTAACCTAACCTAACCTAACCTAACCTAACCTAACCTAACCTAACCTAACCTAACCTAACCTAACCTAACCTAACCTAACCTAACCTAACCTAACCTAACCTAACCTAACCTAACCTAACCTAACCTAACCTAACCTAACCTAACCTAACCTAACCTAACCTAACCTAACCTAACCTAACCTAACCTAACCTAACCTAACCTAACCTAACCTAACCTAACCTAACCTAACCTAACCTAACCTAACCTAACCTAACCTAACCTAACCTAACCTAACCTAACCTAACCTAACCTAACCTAACCTAACCTAACCTAACCTAACCTAACCTAACCTAACCTAACCTAACCTAACCTAACCTAACCTAACCTAACCTAACCTAACCTAACCTAACCTAACCTAACCTAACCTAACCTAACCTAACCTAACCTAACCTAACCTAACCTAACCTAACCTAACCTAACCTAACCTAACCTAACCTAACCTAACCTAACCTAACCTAACCTAACCTAACCTAACCTAACCTAACCTAACCTAACCTAACCTAACCTAACCTAACCTAACCTAACCTAACCTAACCTAACCTAACCTAACCTAACCTAACCTAACCTAACCTAACCTAACCTAACCTAACCTAACCTAACCTAACCTAACCTAACCTAACCTAACCTAACCTAACCTAACCTAACCTAACCTAACCTAACCTAACCTAACCTAACCTAACCTAACCTAACCTAACCTAACCTAACCTAACCTAACCTAACCTAACCTAACCTAACCTAACCTAACCTAACCTAACCTAACCTAACCTAACCTAACCTAACCTAACCTAACCTAACCTAACCTAACCTAACCTAACCTAACCTAACCTAACCTAACCTAACCTAACCTAACCTAACCTAACCTAACCTAACCTAACCTAACCTAACCTAACCTAACCTAACCTAACCTAACCTAACCTAACCTAACCTAACCTAACCTAACCTAACCTAACCTAACCTAACCTAACCTAACCTAACCTAACCTAACCTAACCTAACCTAACCTAACCTAACCTAACCTAACCTAACCTAACCTAACCTAACCTAACCTAACCTAACCTAACCTAACCTAACCTAACCTAACCTAACCTAACCTAACCTAACCTAACCTAACCTAACCTAACCTAACCTAACCTAACCTAACCTAACCTAACCTAACCTAACCTAACCTAACCTAACCTAACCTAACCTAACCTAACCTAACCTAACCTAACCTAACCTAACCTAACCTAACCTAACCTAACCTAACCTAACCTAACCTAACCTAACCTAACCTAACCTAACCTAACCTAACCTAACCTAACCTAACCTAACCTAACCTAACCTAACCTAACCTAACCTAACCTAACCTAACCTAACCTAACCTAACCTAACCTAACCTAACCTAACCTAACCTAACCTAACCTAACCTAACCTAACCTAACCTAACCTAACCTAACCTAACCTAACCTAACCTAACCTAACCTAACCTAACCTAACCTAACCTAACCTAACCTAACCTAACCTAACCTAACCTAACCTAACCTAACCTAACCTAACCTAACCTAACCTAACCTAACCTAACCTAACCTAACCTAACCTAACCTAACCTAACCTAACCTAACCTAACCTAACCTAACCTAACCTAACCTAACCTAACCTAACCTAACCTAACCTAACCTAACCTAACCTAACCTAACCTAACCTAACCTAACCTAACCTAACCTAACCTAACCTAACCTAACCTAACCTAACCTAACCTAACCTAACCTAACCTAACCTAACCTAACCTAACCTAACCTAACCTAACCTAACCTAACCTAACCTAACCTAACCTAACCTAACCTAACCTAACCTAACCTAACCTAACCTAACCTAACCTAACCTAACCTAACCTAACCTAACCTAACCTAACCTAACCTAACCTAACCTAACCTAACCTAACCTAACCTAACCTAACCTAACCTAACCTAACCTAACCTAACCTAACCTAACCTAACCTAACCTAACCTAACCTAACCTAACCTAACCTAACCTAACCTAACCTAACCTAACCTAACCTAACCTAACCTAACCTAACCTAACCTAACCTAACCTAACCTAACCTAACCTAACCTAACCTAACCTAACCTAACCTAACCTAACCTAACCTAACCTAACCTAACCTAACCTAACCTAACCTAACCTAACCTAACCTAACCTAACCTAACCTAACCTAACCTAACCTAACCTAACCTAACCTAACCTAACCTAACCTAACCTAACCTAACCTAACCTAACCTAACCTAACCTAACCTAACCTAACCTAACCTAACCTAACCTAACCTAACCTAACCTAACCTAACCTAACCTAACCTAACCTAACCTAACCTAACCTAACCTAACCTAACCTAACCTAACCTAACCTAACCTAACCTAACCTAACCTAACCTAACCTAACCTAACCTAACCTAACCTAACCTAACCTAACCTAACCTAACCTAACCTAACCTAACCTAACCTAACCTAACCTAACCTAACCTAACCTAACCTAACCTAACCTAACCTAACCTAACCTAACCTAACCTAACCTAACCTAACCTAACCTAACCTAACCTAACCTAACCTAACCTAACCTAACCTAACCTAACCTAACCTAACCTAACCTAACCTAACCTAACCTAACCTAACCTAACCTAACCTAACCTAACCTAACCTAACCTAACCTAACCTAACCTAACCTAACCTAACCTAACCTAACCTAACCTAACCTAACCTAACCTAACCTAACCTAACCTAACCTAACCTAACCTAACCTAACCTAACCTAACCTAACCTAACCTAACCTAACCTAACCTAACCTAACCTAACCTAACCTAACCTAACCTAACCTAACCTAACCTAACCTAACCTAACCTAACCTAACCTAACCTAACCTAACCTAACCTAACCTAACCTAACCTAACCTAACCTAACCTAACCTAACCTAACCTAACCTAACCTAACCTAACCTAACCTAACCTAACCTAACCTAACCTAACCTAACCTAACCTAACCTAACCTAACCTAACCTAACCTAACCTAACCTAACCTAACCTAACCTAACCTAACCTAACCTAACCTAACCTAACCTAACCTAACCTAACCTAACCTAACCTAACCTAACCTAACCTAACCTAACCTAACCTAACCTAACCTAACCTAACCTAACCTAACCTAACCTAACCTAACCTAACCTAACCTAACCTAACCTAACCTAACCTAACCTAACCTAACCTAACCTAACCTAACCTAACCTAACCTAACCTAACCTAACCTAACCTAACCTAACCTAACCTAACCTAACCTAACCTAACCTAACCTAACCTAACCTAACCTAACCTAACCTAACCTAACCTAACCTATCCTAACCTAACCTAACCTAACCTAACCTAACCTAACCTAACCTAACCTAACCTAACCTAACCTAACCTAACCTAACCTAACCTAACCTAACCTAACCTAACCTAACCTAACCTAACCTAACCTAACCTAACCTAACCTAACCTAACCTAACCTAACCTAACCTAACCTAACCTAACCTAACCTAACCTAACCTAACCTAACCTAACCTAACCTAACCTAACCTAACCTAACCTAACCTAACCTAACCTAACCTAACCTAACCTAACCTAACCTAACCTAACCTAACCTAACCTAACCTAACCTAACCTAACCTAACCTAACCTAACCTAACCTAACCTAACCTAACCTAACCTAACCTAACCTAACCTAACCTAACCTAACCTAACCTAACCTAACCTAACCTAACCTAACCTAACCTAACCTAACCTAACCTAACCTAACCTAACCTAACCTAACCTAACCTAACCTAACCTAACCTAACCTAACCTAACCTAACCTAACCTAACCTAACCTAACCTAACCTAACCTAACCTAACCTAACCTAACCTAACCTAACCTAACCTAACCTAACCTAACCTAACCTAACCTAACCTAACCTAACCTAACCTAACCTAACCTAACCTAACCTAACCTAACCTAACCTAACCTAACCTAACCTAACCTAACCTAACCTAACCTAACCTAACCTAACCTAACCTAACCTAACCTAACCTAACCTAACCTAACCTAACCTAACCTAACCTAACCTAACCTAACCTAACCTAACCTAACCTAACCTAACCTAACCTAACCTAACCTAACCTAACCTAACCTAACCTAACCTAACCTAACCTAACCTAACCTAACCTAACCTAACCTAACCTAACCTAACCTAACCTAACCTAACCTAACCTAACCTAACCTAACCTAACCTAACCTAACCTAACCTAACCTAACCTAACCTAACCTAACCTAACCTAACCTAACCTAACCTAACCTAACCTAACCTAACCTAACCTAACCTAACCTAACCTAACCTAACCTAACCTAACCTAACCTAACCTAACCTAACCTAACCTAACCTAACCTAACCTAACCTAACCTAACCTAACCTAACCTAACCTAACCTAACCTAACCTAACCTAACCTAACCTAACCTAACCTAACCTAACCTAACCTAACCTAACCTAACCTAACCTAACCTAACCTAACCTAACCTAACCTAACCTAACCTAACCTAACCTAACCTAACCTAACCTAACCTAACCTAACCTAACCTAACCTAACCTAACCTAACCTAACCTAACCTAACCTAACCTAACCTAACCTAACCTAACCTAACCTAACCTAACCTAACCTAACCTAACCTAACCTAACCTAACCTAACCTAACCTAACCTAACCTAACCTAACCTAACCTAACCTAACCTAACCTAACCTAACCTAACCTAACCTAACCTAACCTAACCTAACCTAACCTAACCTAACCTAACCTAACCTAACCTAACCTAACCTAACCTAACCTAACCTAACCTAACCTAACCTAACCTAACCTAACCTAACCTAACCTAACCTAACCTAACCTAACCTAACCTAACCTAACCTAACCTAACCTAACCTAACCTAACCTAACCTAACCTAACCTAACCTAACCTAACCTAACCTAACCTAACCTAACCTAACCTAACCTAACCTAACCTAACCTAACCTAACCTAACCTAACCTAACCTAACCTAACCTAACCTAACCTAACCTAACCTAACCTAACCTAACCTAACCTAACCTAACCTAACCTAACCTAACCTAACCTAACCTAACCTAACCTAACCTAACCTAACCTAACCTAACCTAACCTAACCTAACCTAACCTAACCTAACCTAACCTAACCTAACCTAACCTAACCTAACCTAACCTAACCTAACCTAACCTAACCTAACCTAACCTAACCTAACCTAACCTAACCTAACCTAACCTAACCTAACCTAACCTAACCTAACCTAACCTAACCTAACCTAACCTAACCTAACCTAACCTAACCTAACCTAACCTAACCTAACCTAACCTAACCTAACCTAACCTAACCTAACCTAACCTAACCTAACCTAACCTAACCTAACCTAACCTAACCTAACCTAACCTAACCTAACCTAACCTAACCTAACCTAACCTAACCTAACCTAACCTAACCTAACCTAACCTAACCTAACCTAACCTAACCTAACCTAACCTAACCTAACCTAACCTAACCTAACCTAACCTAACCTAACCTAACCTAACCTAACCTAACCTAACCTAACCTAACCTAACCTAACCTAACCTAACCTAACCTAACCTAACCTAACCTAACCTAACCTAACCTAACCTAACCTAACCTAACCTAACCTAACCTAACCTAACCTAACCTAACCTAACCTAACCTAACCTAACCTAACCTAACCTAACCTAACCTAACCTAACCTAACCTAACCTAACCTAACCTAACCTAACCTAACCTAACCTAACCTAACCTAACCTAACCTAACCTAACCTAACCTAACCTAACCTAACCTAACCTAACCTAACCTAACCTAACCTAACCTAACCTAACCTAACCTAACCTAACCTAACCTAACCTAACCTAACCTAACCTAACCTAACCTAACCTAACCTAACCTAACCTAACCTAACCTAACCTAACCTAACCTAACCTAACCTAACCTAACCTAACCTAACCTAACCTAACCTAACCTAACCTAACCTAACCTAACCTAACCTAACCTAACCTAACCTAACCTAACCTAACCTAACCTAACCTAACCTAACCTAACCTAACCTAACCTAACCTAACCTAACCTAACCTAACCTAACCTAACCTAACCTAACCTAACCTAACCTAACCTAACCTAACCTAACCTAACCTAACCTAACCTAACCTAACCTAACCTAACCTAACCTAACCTAACCTAACCTAACCTAACCTAACCTAACCTAACCTAACCTAACCTAACCTAACCTAACCTAACCTAACCTAACCTAACCTAACCTAACCTAACCTAACCTAACCTAACCTAACCTAACCTAACCTAACCTAACCTAACCTAACCTAACCTAACCTAACCTAACCTAACCTAACCTAACCTAACCTAACCTAACCTAACCTAACCTAACCTAACCTAACCTAACCTAACCTAACCTAACCTAACCTAACCTAACCTAACCTAACCTAACCTAACCTAACCTAACCTAACCTAACCTAACCTAACCTAACCTAACCTAACCTAACCTAACCTAACCTAACCTAACCTAACCTAACCTAACCTAACCTAACCTAACCTAACCTAACCTAACCTAACCTAACCTAACCTAACCTAACCTAACCTAACCTAACCTAACCTAACCTAACCTAACCTAACCTAACCTAACCTAACCTAACCTAACCTAACCTAACCTAACCTAACCTAACCTAACCTAACCTAACCTAACCTAACCTAACCTAACCTAACCTAACCTAACCTAACCTAACCTAACCTAACCTAACCTAACCTAACCTAACCTAACCTAACCTAACCTAACCTAACCTAACCTAACCTAACCTAACCTAACCTAACCTAACCTAACCTAACCTAACCTAACCTAACCTAACCTAACCTAACCTAACCTAACCTAACCTAACCTAACCTAACCTAACCTAACCTAACCTAACCTAACCTAACCTAACCTAACCTAACCTAACCTAACCTAACCTAACCTAACCTAACCTAACCTAACCTAACCTAACCTAACCTAACCTAACCTAACCTAACCTAACCTAACCTAACCTAACCTAACCTAACCTAACCTAACCTAACCTAACCTAACCTAACCTAACCTAACCTAACCTAACCTAACCTAACCTAACCTAACCTAACCTAACCTAACCTAACCTAACCTAACCTAACCTAACCTAACCTAACCTAACCTAACCTAACCTAACCTAACCTAACCTAACCTAACCTAACCTAACCTAACCTAACCTAACCTAACCTAACCTAACCTAACCTAACCTAACCTAACCTAACCTAACCTAACCTAACCTAACCTAACCTAACCTAACCTAACCTAACCTAACCTAACCTAACCTAACCTAACCTAACCTAACCTAACCTAACCTAACCTAACCTAACCTAACCTAACCTAACCTAACCTAACCTAACCTAACCTAACCTAACCTAACCTAACCTAACCTAACCTAACCTAACCTAACCTAACCTAACCTAACCTAACCTAACCTAACCTAACCTAACCTAACCTAACCTAACCTAACCTAACCTAACCTAACCTAACCTAACCTAACCTAACCTAACCTAACCTAACCTAACCTAACCTAACCTAACCTAACCTAACCTAACCTAACCTAACCTAACCTAACCTAACCTAACCTAACCTAACCTAACCTAACCTAACCTAACCTAACCTAACCTAACCTAACCTAACCTAACCTAACCTAACCTAACCTAACCTAACCTAACCTAACCTAACCTAACCTAACCTAACCTAACCTAACCTAACCTAACCTAACCTAACCTAACCTAACCTAACCTAACCTAACCTAACCTAACCTAACCTAACCTAACCTAACCTAACCTAACCTAACCTAACCTAACCTAACCTAACCTAACCTAACCTAACCTAACCTAACCTAACCTAACCTAACCTAACCTAACCTAACCTAACCTAACCTAACCTAACCTAACCTAACCTAACCTAACCTAACCTAACCTAACCTAACCTAACCTAACCTAACCTAACCTAACCTAACCTAACCTAACCTAACCTAACCTAACCTAACCTAACCTAACCTAACCTAACCTAACCTAACCTAACCTAACCTAACCTAACCTAACCTAACCTAACCTAACCTAACCTAACCTAACCTAACCTAACCTAACCTAACCTAACCTAACCTAACCTAACCTAACCTAACCTAACCTAACCTAACCTAACCTAACCTAACCTAACCTAACCTAACCTAACCTAACCTAACCTAACCTAACCTAACCTAACCTAACCTAACCTAACCTAACCTAACCTAACCTAACCTAACCTAACCTAACCTAACCTAACCTAACCTAACCTAACCTAACCTAACCTAACCTAACCTAACCTAACCTAACCTAACCTAACCTAACCTAACCTAACCTAACCTAACCTAACCTAACCTAACCTAACCTAACCTAACCTAACCTAACCTAACCTAACCTAACCTAACCTAACCTAACCTAACCTAACCTAACCTAACCTAACCTAACCTAACCTAACCTAACCTAACCTAACCTAACCTAACCTAACCTAACCTAACCTAACCTAACCTAACCTAACCTAACCTAACCTAACCTAACCTAACCTAACCTAACCTAACCTAACCTAACCTAACCTAACCTAACCTAACCTAACCTAACCTAACCTAACCTAACCTAACCTAACCTAACCTAACCTAACCTAACCTAACCTAACCTAACCTAACCTAACCTAACCTAACCTAACCTAACCTAACCTAACCTAACCTAACCTAACCTAACCTAACCTAACCTAACCTAACCTAACCTAACCTAACCTAACCTAACCTAACCTAACCTAACCTAACCTAACCTAACCTAACCTAACCTAACCTAACCTAACCTAACCTAACCTAACCTAACCTAACCTAACCTAACCTAACCTAACCTAACCTAACCTAACCTAACCTAACCTAACCTAACCTAACCTAACCTAACCTAACCTAACCTAACCTAACCTAACCTAACCTAACCTAACCTAACCTAACCTAACCTAACCTAACCTAACCTAACCTAACCTAACCTAACCTAACCTAACCTAACCTAACCTAACCTAACCTAACCTAACCTAACCTAACCTAACCTAACCTAACCTAACCTAACCTAACCTAACCTAACCTAACCTAACCTAACCTAACCTAACCTAACCTAACCTAACCTAACCTAACCTAACCTAACCTAACCTAACCTAACCTAACCTAACCTAACCTAACCAGTCTGTTTCGACCTCTGGCCGCGATCAGATGCAATTTTATAGCGCTCCGCAATCAAAAATTCAAAAAAGTGGGTTTTTCTTGCCCGATTCTTACGCGGGATATCTTAAAAGATTCTTCTCGACGCGCAGCACCCGTTGGTGATTGGTGTTTTCGCCATAAGTTTTCCTCCACGGTGTGAAAAGTGTTTTTCAATATAAAAAGAGGTTAAGTGAGTTAAAAAGTGAAGTTTTTTGGGTTTAAAAGTGAGAAAAAGTGGAAACCTGAAAAGAAAAAGGTGTGTCCGGGTGGCATTTACTGCCCCCCGTCGACTCTGCACATCAAAAGCTCCTGGGATTCAGCCGTTTTCCTGGAAAATTAAATTTTCGACAAATTTTCACGCACGTGGTCGCCACGAGGTAGCAGAAGGAGTTGGCAGAGAAGAACAAAAATTTGTGGACTTAAGAGTCGCACCTATAGAAGCCAGAATCTGCAAAAAGAAAAATTTTAGGTGAAGTACTTTTTAATTAATTTCATATCAAAACTATAAACTTTGCCCATTAATAAATCCTAAAGGAAGAAATTTTAAGAAAATCTGCAACTGCAGTTAGTTGCGCGCTAGCTGGGACAAGAGACCTGAAGTTTTAGAAAAATTTTTGGACTTGTAGTTTTTAGGTGAAAATTAAAAAACTAAAATTTTTAAACTTTTTAAAATTTTTATACTTAGAAATAGTTAAAAATAATTTTATAATATTGTGTGTCCTAGATCTAGATTTTACATAAATTTTAAGATTTTTTGTGTATTTTTATGATTTTCCAGCTCGGAGTTACAGAATTTTTAGTGTTTTTTCGTTATAAATTGAAAATAAATAGAAATATTACCATTTTACCGACGGAACTGACCTTAGACAATATAATTTAGTATAACTAACCCAAAACTAGGACCCTCTAACTTCAAAACTGCGGATTT
This sequence comes from Thumatha senex, assembly GCA_948477245.1. NCBI lineage: Eukaryota > Metazoa > Arthropoda > Insecta > Lepidoptera > Erebidae > Thumatha > Thumatha senex. The sequence goes on from OX419737.1 coordinate 18,175, forward strand.
TCGCGAAATCCGCCATCTTGTATTTATTTTTTGAAAATTTTAAACTGTTGTGGCTCCGAAACGGAAAATCTCAGCGACTTCGGATTTTCGATAGAGTGTGGCCTGAGGTCTTAACTTTGACCTAAAATAGGAAATAAGGCTTTTGGAGAAAAATTTTTATTTTTCCTCCAAACCCCTCTAGATAGGTGACCAGAGTGGAGCCAAACTGTCCAGAGAAAACCAGAGTCCTCTGCGACTTCTGGTTGCAGAGTAAATCGCGTTTAAAGTTGAGCTTTGACAGTTCGGCGGCCATTTTTGTTAACTTAGAACATCTATAATTCCCAAACGGCAGAAGCTAGGACTTTCGGATTTTCGATCTTGGGTTTGGTGGGGCAGGGACTATCTGCCTGCTGACTTGCAGCCAGATCGGAGACCAAAAATTTTAAGGCGGAGATAGGCTCACTACGTGATAGAAGAGGACGAGCTGATTGTAGAAAGCCCAAACTTGACCCAGCTACGACCTCTGGTTGCTGAGTTATTGGCCCTCAAAATTTTAATTTGACAGATTGGCAGCCATTTTGTTTTTAGAAAAACAGCCATAACTCGGCAACGGAGCAAGATAGGAGAACGCGATTTTGAGCGAAAGGTTTGGGAGGTCAAGGGCTATCCGCTCTCAGACTTTGGGGTAAATCGGAGCCTCCAAAAATTCGAGGGGTAAAAACCACCCCACGTGGTAGAGGGTGCCAAGGCGACTGGAAAAAACCCAAACTTGACTATTCTGCGGTGACTGGATCGGAAGTTACAAGCAGTCAAAGTTTAACTTTGACATTTAATCCGCCATCTTGGAAATTTTGAAATCACTGTAACTTCCGAACCAGTTGTCCTAGAGACACCAGGTTTTCGGGGGGGAACTCGGTAGGGTGTTCTACAGGTGGACACACAATTTTCAGGCACTTTCAGGTCCTGAAAATTTTGGGTCCTGAAAATACCGGGGTGCGGTAGATCTCGTCGAGCCCTTTACGGAGAGCCCAGGCACGACGATTTTGAGCCGCAGAATCCGGAGAAAATTGAGTGGGACCAAATTTGGACCAGGTCCAGAGAAAACTTTGGACCTCGATTGTATCCGAACCATTTGGGCTGGGTGTATCGTGTTTGGTATCACTGGAACGGGCTCGGGGAGCTCTATCTCTTAGGCTATATAGAGCGGCTCTATATAGAGTTTTGCGAAAAATCGCACGTAAATTGCAAGATTTTAGACCGGGGGTGGACAAAATTAAATAAACGGCAACACAAAGAAGGTTTTCATACATTTGTAACAGTGACTGGCACACTCTACCATAACCTAGGCTAAGATTAGATTTAATTTTTAGATTTAAGACAAAGGCTTTATTGGCCACTAGTTTAATAAGACGTAGCTGGTCTACAGCTGGTAGATAAGTGTAGAGCACTCCTACACTCTGACAGTATTACCCATATACGCATAGCCTTACAATTCTTTAAATCGGACTAGAGCCCTATTGGCTCTACCGTAGGCGAGACAAGGACCGAGGTAGAGCGCTACCTCCAAAACTTTGGAGTCACCGGCAGTCGGTGGAAACAAGGACCTGTGCACGCACTACATTTTACAACAGCACACGCACTACATACATAATACACACACACGCACACACACATATCTCAGACGTGGACAAGCGACACAGATACAAACAAAACACTGCCATACATAACACACAACAAAGACACTTTCTGATAGGGTACCCTTTACATACCCTTCAGAAACAATACACTCCACGAAACACACGCGGACTGGGGTACTCTATACATACCCCATAAGCAACACCTTTTAAAGCCGATAATAGCATACCCCCTCACTATGTTTGTCTCACAGAGGACACCACCTAGAAGTGTGGAAGAAGAAACCACCCGCACGTCACCGACATCGAAAACGGTGACAAAAAAGTCGATAGTGAGAAGAAGCCTAGAGACGTTTGAGAGCAGGGCAAGTACATCGAGACTTTCGCCCTCTGATAAAGCGGGTGGTCCATTGCGACCGACAAAGCGCCTGGAATATAGCCCCCCAAAGACTATCAGGCCTACGCAGATGGTAGACAAAATGGTAGAGGCAGAAAAACCAAAGAAGGCAAAACTACCACAGCCTATAGAGCATAGCCCTATCAGTGGGAAATTGTACCCTAACAAAACAGCGGAAGCCAGGGATATAGCGAAGAAGGCAAAGGTTTCTCTAGGGCTAGCCAGAAATCTAAGATCTGAAATAAAAACAGATGTAACGCAATGGATTGAAAAACTAGTGGACATTGTGAAACAAATAGAGACGGAGAAAGAGAATGGGAAGGTCTCCCTTGATCCACCCAGCCATACACCCATTCGACAATCCGAAATGGAGAAATTGGCAGCAAGGCTACAGGAGCATACAGATCTGCTCGCCAAAAACGCTGAACAAATGCAAGAACTGAAGTCTGCACTGCAAGTAAACTCAGAACTGCAAACGAGGCCAACATATGCCAACGTAGTTGCCACCTCCCCCAAGATGCAGCAGCAAAAACCACCATTGCACTCCCTTGTTATAACATCAGACAAGGAGGAGGAAACTGGGGACGAGGTATTGGAAAGGGTGAGAAAGGCTGTAGACGCAAAGGAAGGATGGATTAAGGTCGAGAGAGTGAGGAAAGCAAAGGATAGAAAAATCATTTTGGGATGTCCAACTGCAGCAGATAGGGACAGCGCAAGAGCAAGACTGGAGAAGGAGAGACTCCACGTCGAGGACGTCAAGAACAAGGACCCAATGGTGATGCTAAGAGATGTCCTGAGCATCAACTCGGATGAGGAAGTGCTTGGGGCACTCAAAAAGCAAAACCGGGATGTTTTTGACGGACTCGACAAGGAGGACGAAAGACTCTCAGTCAAGTTCAGGAAAAGGGCGAGGAACCCCCACACAAACCATCTGGTCCTAACGGTTTCACCGAAGCTGTGGAGGAAAATGACAGCGATCGGGACTCTTCACGTGGACCTGCAGCGGGTGAAGGTAGAAGATCATTCACCACTGGTGCAATGCTCGCGCTGCCTCGCATATGGACACGTGAAGAGGTTTTGCACCGAAATTGAAGAGACGTGCTGTCACTGTGGGGGACCACACTTGAAGGCACATTGCGATGCGTGGGCAGTCAATGCAACACCATCATGCAGGAACTGCAAGAGAGCGAAGATGGATCGCACGGAGCACAATGCCTTCAGCAAAGAGTGTCCCGTCCGAAGGCGCTGGGAGGCACTTGCCCGGTCAGCCGTAGCATATTGCTAAGGGCAGCCAGGCAGTAAACTCCACCTACCGCGTGTTCCAGGCGAACCTGATGAAAAAGAAATTAGCCCAACAAGAACTGCTTATAGAAGCAGCAAAACACAAGGTAACGGCAGTCCTAATTCAGGAACCTTGCGTGGATGCGACTCGAGGGATGAGGAGTTACCCAGGCGTTAGAATCTTCCAAAATAACGCAACAGGGGAGGACCAAGTCAAGGCAGCTATTGCTGTCTTTGACCCACACATTGACGTGGTCCAATACCCCGATCTCACCACAAACAACATCGCAGTGGTGGGGCTTAAAACTGTTGCATGGAAGATCACACTGGTCTCCTTCTACTTCGAGCCGGATCGACAAATTGCCCCATATTTAGTTGGACTCAGGAAAATAGCAGCCAAACCTGGATTGGGGAAGATCATCATGGGTGGAGACGGGAATGCCTGGAACACGTGGTGGGGTAGTGAGAAAGTGGACTCACGAGGAGTAGAGCTGCAGCATATGTTGGATGAGATGGGCCTCCAGGTGCTCAACACGGGTAACACCCCTACTTTCGACACAATAAGGGGCACGACGAGGTTTAAAAGCCACGTCGATATTACCATCTGCACGGCAAGCGCGCTGGACTTGGTGGTGGACTGGAAAGTTGTAGTAAATCTCACAAGCTCGGACCACAATGGGATCTCCTTTGGCATTAAACTTAAAAGGTCCAGGGGCATAAACATTGCCAGAACAACGCGCAAGTACAACACAAGGAAAGCGAAGTGGGATGATTTTCGGGGGGTGCTGGCTGAACTCAAGACGATGCAAAATATAACCGTAGAGACTATTAACGGAATAAAAACAGAAGCCGAAATCGACGAGTTCGTCGCGGAGTTCAACCGGATCATCACCAGAGCGTGTTGTAGCGCCATGCCCGAGAAAACTGCATGTCAAAGGATTTCTGTCCCATGGTGGTCCGAAGATCTAGCCAAAATGAAGAAGGAAGTCACCACCAAGAGGCGTCGAATTAGGTGCGCAGCACCGGTCCGCAGAGCCGGAGTCGTGAGAGAGTACCTGGAGTGTAAGGAGAGTTATGAGATTGAGGCCAAGAAAGCGCAAATTAGATCCTGGAAGGAGTTCTGCTGCAAGCAAGACAGAGAAGGGATGTGGGAAGGAATTTATAGAGTGATTGGACGAACCGCGGGTAGAGCTGAGGACGTACTCCTGGAGGTGAATGGCGTGGTGCTAAATGAGGAAGGTTCAGCAGAACTGCTGGCAAAAACTTTTTACCCGGATGACTTGGAAAGGGACGATACCGAAGAACAAAAACGCATAAGAGAGAGTTCGGAGGTGGTGGCTGGGGGGTCGTGCGGGGAACTACATGATCCACCATTCACTTCCTTCGAGCTCGAGACAGCGGTCCGATCGTTTAACCCTAAAAAGGCACCCGGAGCTGACGGCTTCACAGCAGATATATGCGACCACGCCATCAGAAGCGAACCAGAGTTGTTCCTGTGTCTAGCAAACAAGTGTCTCACACTGCATTATTTTCCGAAAACCTGGAAGGAAGCAACGGTCGTGGCATTACGAAAGCCGGGTAAAGACAGCTACACACAACCTAAGTCGTATAGACCAATTGGCCTTCTCCCGGTGTTGGGGAAGATCCTGGAGAAGATGATTATGTCAAGACTTCGGCACCATCTGTACTCGAGGATCAGCCCCCACCAATACGGATTTATGCCGCAAAGGAGTTGCGAGGACGCCCTCTGTACCCTGATCCAGCATATTAGAACAAACTTGAACCAGAAAAAGGTAGTTACCATAGTGTCTCTGGATATAGAGGGCGCTTTTGACAGCGCGTGGTGGCCAGCCATCAAAATGCGGCTCGTCGAAGAGGAGTGTCCGGAGGGACTTAGACGTGTGCTGAACAGCTACATGAACGACCGACTCGTGCATGTGAGATATGCGGGCAAGGAACGAACAATTAGAACAAGAAAGGGCTGCGTCCAGGGCTCTATCGGCGGTCCAATCCTCTGGAATCTCCTGCTGGACCCGCTGCTACATAGCCTTGAAGCGAGGGGCGAATATGTGCAGGCTTTCGCCGATGACGTCGTCCTGGTCTTTTGTGGGAACACAGGGGGAGAGACTGAAGGACGTGCCAATGCCGCCCTCGGCCATGTTAAGGCGTGGGGTGACAAAAATAAACTAAAATTCGCACCCCACAAGACAAACGCTATGGTGGTCACTAGAAAACTAGTGTATGACACACCACGTCTTAGCATGGGCGGGGTCGACATTGGCATGACAAAAGAAATTAAAATTTTAGGCCTTACCATCGACCACAAATTAACTTTTAACGCGCACGTAGAGAACGTGTGTAGGAAGGTCACTAGTCTCCACAAGCAATTGACCAGGGCGGCGAAGGCGAGTTGGGGTCTGCACCCCGAAATTACACATACAATTTACACAGCGACCGTGGAACCTATAGTGTTGTACGCAGCCGGCGCATGGGCGCCGGCGGTTGGGAAGCTGGGCATAAAAAAGCGGCTAAATTTTATACAACGCAGTTTCGCGCAAAAAATCTGCAGGGCATACCGCACGGTCTCCCTCAATTCGGCATTGGTCTTGGCTGGGATACTGCCCCTTGATCTTCGAATCAAGGAGGCAGCATTGTTATACAAAATTAGAAAGGGTGAGTCAATACCGGACATGGCCGGGAGGGAGATCGAACGGATGACCCCATTCGCGGAAAATCCTCATCCTGCCGACCATATGCGCCTGGAGTTCATTAAATTTGAAAACGGTCATCACAACAAAAATTTTGATGTAAGTATCTACACTGACGGCAGCAAAATCGCCGGTAAGGTCGGAGCCGCACTTTCCGTATGGAAAGATGGGGCCGAGACGAGGGCTCGCAAACTCGGTCTGCCGTCATACTGTACGGTTTATCAGGCTGAACTCCTGGCCATATGCGAGGCAACAAGATTAATATTGAAAAATAGCGCAAAAACCTTTGGAGTGTTCAGCGACTCAACTGCGGCCCTTCAGACGGTCGGAAATCCCGGTTGTCTCCATCCCCTTGCAGTTGAGGCTAGAAGAAATATTAAGGTAATTATTTCCTCAGGAAAACATGTAGTTTTGCACTGGGTAAAAGCGCATGCGGGGATGGAGGGAAACGAGAGAGCCGACCGACTGGCGAAGGAAGCAGCTTCGGGGTCGAGGCGTGCGCCGGATTACGACCTATGCCCGGTCTCATTCGTCAGGCGTACGATCCGTATGGGTACGCTTGACGAATGGAACCGGGGGTACGAGTCCGGTGACACCGCCTCCATCACGAAGCTCTTCTTTCCAAACGCGGCGGAAGCGTACACCATTATTAGGAAATTCACACCCAACAAACACACCACACAGGTCCTGACGGGGCATGGTGGGTTCTCTGAGTACTTGACTCGATTCAAGTGCAAGGATAACCCATCATGCACCTGTGATCCCGAAATCGAGGAAACCATCCCTCATCTACTGGCGGAATGCCCGGTGTTTGTAAGGCAAAGGTATGATGTGGAGCAGCGGATGGGAATATGTGTCAATGTCGAAAACTTTAAAGAAATTATAGCTAGTAAAGAAAGAGACCAGTTTCTAAATTACTGTATAGATATTTGTAAAATTGTAAACAAAAGAAATAAAACCGACTAATAAACATATTACGACAACATAATATGATATTATGTTTTTAGTAAAGGAAAATATTGCAATTAAAATTAGCATGTAAGATATATAGTAAAATAAGAAAAGAAAATGAACTAGAAATAAGTATATCTGCACATGGCAACCCACAACCCCTACTGGGAAATTTGTAATTAAGTAGAAGATATAATAAAATAAAATGTAACAAAACAATAAATATGTATATGCGTTAAGCACATTGTATAACTATATATTAAGAAACCCAAATGTAAGAAAATATCTAGAAATAAGAAAATGTTAAAATACAACCCACTCTGTAATGTTTTAAAATAAGCAAAGAGATTAGAAATAAGACTGTACCATAGTATTAGAAAATACATGTAATAGTAAATAAGATTTAGTGAATAAGAAATTTTGTAAAACAAAATGGGAGAAAGGTGTGGAGTCCATTTATTACATATACCTTGTAACTATAAGAAGTACACAGAAATAAAAAGGAAAAGTAGCAGTAAGAATAGCAGGCGCCCCACCTGACAAAAGAGTGAACGGTTGCATGAAAGAAAGATCAAGTATGCTGAACGCAAGGAGAACAAAAGTGAGAACTGGAATGAATGAAGTATAGTAGGAAAGTCTCCGAAATATCGATATCGGGGGTATAGCTAGGCACACAAAAAAAAAAAAAAAAAAAAAAAAACCTAACCTAACCTAACCTAACCTAACCTAACCTAACCTAACCTAACCTAACCTAACCTAACCTAACCTAACCTAACCTAACCTAACCTAACCTAACCTAACCTAACCTAACCTAACCTAACGTACGTCGTACGTAACCGTAACCTAACCTAACCTAACCTTAACCTAACCGTAACCTACCGAACCGTTACGATCCTAACCGTAACCTAACCTAACCGTAACCTATCCTAACCTAACCTAACCTAACCGTACCTAACCGATCCTAACCGTACCTAACCGTACCGAACCTAACCTAACCTAACCTAACCGTAACGAACCGTACCTAACCTAACCTAACCTAACCTAACCTAACCTAACCTAACCTAACCTAACCTAACCTAACCTAACCTAACCTAACCTAACCTAACCTAACCTAACCTAACCTAACCTAACCTAACCTAACCTAACCTAACCTAACCTAACCTAACCTAACCTAACCTAACCTAACCTAACCTAACCTAACCTAACCTAACCTAACCTAACCTAACCTAACCTAACCTAACCTAACCTAACCTAACCTAACCTAACCTAACCTAACCTAACCTAACCTAACCTAACCTAACCTAACCTAACCTAACCTAACCTAACCTAACCTAACCTAACCTAACCTAACCTAACCTAACCTAACCTAACCTAACCTAACCTAACCTAACCTAACCTAACCTAACCTAACCTAACCTAACCTAACCTAACCTAACCTAACCTAACCTAACCTAACCTAACCTAACCTAACCTAACCTAACCTAACCTAACCTAACCTAACCTAACCTAACCTAACCTAACCTAACCTAACCTAACCTAACCTAACCTAACCTAACCTAACCTAACCTAACCTAACCTAACCTAACCTAACCTAACCTAACCTAACCTAACCTAACCTAACCTAACCTAACCTAACCTAACCTAACCTAACCTAACCTAACCTAACCTAACCTAACCTAACCTAACCTAACCTAACCTAACCTAACCTAACCTAACCTAACCTAACCTAACCTAACCTAACCTAACCTAACCTAACCTAACCTAACCTAACCTAACCTAACCTAACCTAACCTAACCTAACCTAACCTAACCTAACCTAACCTAACCTAACCTAACCTAACCTAACCTAACCTAACCTAACCTAACCTAACCTAACCTAACCTAACCTAACCTAACCTAACCTAACCTAACCTAACCTAACCTAACCTAACCTAACCTAACCTAACCTAACCTAACCTAACCTAACCTAACCTAACCTAACCTAACCTAACCTAACCTAACCTAACCTAACCTAACCTAACCTAACCTAACCTAACCTAACCTAACCTAACCTAACCTAACCTAACCTAACCTAACCTAACCTAACCTAACCTAACCTAACCTAACCTAACCTAACCTAACCTAACCTAACCTAACCTAACCTAACCTAACCTAACCTAACCTAACCTAACCTAACCTAACCTAACCTAACCTAACCTAACCTAACCTAACCTAACCTAACCTAACCTAACCTAACCTAACCTAACCTAACCTAACCTAACCTAACCTAACCTAACCTAACCTAACCTAACCTAACCTAACCTAACCTAACCTAACCTAACCTAACCTAACCTAACCTAACCTAACCTAACCTAACCTAACCTAACCTAACCTAACCTAACCTAACCTAACCTAACCTAACCTAACCTAACCTAACCTAACCTAACCTAACCTAACCTAACCTAACCTAACCTAACCTAACCTAACCTAACCTAACCTAACCTAACCTAACCTAACCTAACCTAACCTAACCTAACCTAACCTAACCTAACCTAACCTAACCTAACCTAACCTAACCTAACCTAACCTAACCTAACCTAACCTAACCTAACCTAACCTAACCTAACCTAACCTAACCTAACCTAACCTAACCTAACCTAACCTAACCTAACCTAACCTAACCTAACCTAACCTAACCTAACCTAACCTAACCTAACCTAACCTAACCTAACCTAACCTAACCTAACCTAACCTAACCTAACCTAACCTAACCTAACCTAACCTAACCTAACCTAACCTAACCTAACCTAACCTAACCTAACCTAACCTAACCTAACCTAACCTAACCTAACCTAACCTAACCTAACCTAACCTAACCTAACCTAACCTAACCTAACCTAACCTAACCTAACCTAACCTAACCTAACCTAACCTAACCTAACCTAACCTAACCTAACCTAACCTAACCTAACCTAACCTAACCTAACCTAACCTAACCTAACCTAACCTAACCTAACCTAACCTAACCTAACCTAACCTAACCTAACCTAACCTAACCTAACCTAACCTAACCTAACCTAACCTAACCTAACCTAACCTAACCTAACCTAACCTAACCTAACCTAACCTAACCTAACCTAACCTAACCTAACCTAACCTAACCTAACCTAACCTAACCTAACCTAACCTAACCTAACCTAACCTAACCTAACCTAACCTAACCTAACCTAACCTAACCTAACCTAACCTAACCTAACCTAACCTAACCTAACCTAACCTAACCTAACCTAACCTAACCTAACCTAACCTAACCTAACCTAACCTAACCTAACCTAACCTAACCTAACCTAACCTAACCTAACCTAACCTAACCTAACCTAACCTAACCTAACCTAACCTAACCTAACCTAACCTAACCTAACCTAACCTAACCTAACCTAACCTAACCTAACCTAACCTAACCTAACCTAACCTAACCTAACCTAACCTAACCTAACCTAACCTAACCTAACCTAACCTAACCTAACCTAACCTAACCTAACCTAACCTAACCTAACCTAACCTAACCTAACCTAACCTAACCTAACCTAACCTAACCTAACCTAACCTAACCTAACCTAACCTAACCTAACCTAACCTAACCTAACCTAACCTAACCTAACCTAACCTAACCTAACCTAACCTAACCTAACCTAACCTAACCTAACCTAACCTAACCTAACCTAACCTAACCTAACCTAACCTAACCTAACCTAACCTAACCTAACCTAACCTAACCTAACCTAACCTAACCTAACCTAACCTAACCTAACCTAACCTAACCTAACCTAACCTAACCTAACCTAACCTAACCTAACCTAACCTAACCTAACCTAACCTAACCTAACCTAACCTAACCTAACCTAACCTAACCTAACCTAACCTAACCTAACCTAACCTAACCTAACCTAACCTAACCTAACCTAACCTAACCTAACCTAACCTAACCTAACCTAACCTAACCTAACCTAACCTAACCTAACCTAACCTAACCTAACCTAACCTAACCTAACCTAACCTAACCTAACCTAACCTAACCTAACCTAACCTAACCTAACCTAACCTAACCTAACCTAACCTAACCTAACCTAACCTAACCTAACCTAACCTAACCTAACCTAACCTAACCTAACCTAACCTAACCTAACCTAACCTAACCTAACCTAACCTAACCTAACCTAACCTAACCTAACCTAACCTAACCTAACCTAACCTAACCTAACCTAACCTAACCTAACCTAACCTAACCTAACCTAACCTAACCTAACCTAACCTAACCTAACCTAACCTAACCTAACCTAACCTAACCTAACCTAACCTAACCTAACCTAACCTAACCTAACCTAACCTAACCTAACCTAACCTAACCTAACCTAACCTAACCTAACCTAACCTAACCTAACCTAACCTAACCTAACCTAACCTAACCTAACCTAACCTAACCTAACCTAACCTAACCTAACCTAACCTAACCTAACCTAACCTAACCTAACCTAACCTAACCTAACCTAACCTAACCTAACCTAACCTAACCTAACCTAACCTAACCTAACCTAACCTAACCTAACCTAACCTAACCTAACCTAACCTAACCTAACCTAACCTAACCTAACCTAACCTAACCTAACCTAACCTAACCTAACCTAACCTAACCTAACCTAACCTAACCTAACCTAACCTAACCTAACCTAACCTAACCTAACCTAACCTAACCTAACCTAACCTAACCTAACCTAACCTAACCTAACCTAACCTAACCTAACCTAACCTAACCTAACCTAACCTAACCTAACCTAACCTAACCTAACCTAACCTAACCTAACCTAACCTAACCTAACCTAACCTAACCTAACCTAACCTAACCTAACCTAACCTAACCTAACCTAACCTAACCTAACCTAACCTAACCTAACCTAACCTAACCTAACCTAACCTAACCTAACCTAACCTAACCTAACCTAACCTAACCTAACCTAACCTAACCTAACCTAACCTAACCTAACCTAACCTAACCTAACCTAACCTAACCTAACCTAACCTAACCTAACCTAACCTAACCTAACCTAACCTAACCTAACCTAACCTAACCTAACCTAACCTAACCTAACCTAACCTAACCTAACCTAACCTAACCTAACCTAACCTAACCTAACCTAACCTAACCTAACCTAACCTAACCTAACCTAACCTAACCTAACCTAACCTAACCTAACCTAACCTAACCTAACCTAACCTAACCTAACCTAACCTAACCTAACCTAACCTAACCTAACCTAACCTAACCTAACCTAACCTAACCTAACCTAACCTAACCTAACCTAACCTAACCTAACCTAACCTAACCTAACCTAACCTAACCTAACCTAACCTAACCTAACCTAACCTAACCTAACCTAACCTAACCTAACCTAACCTAACCTAACCTAACCTAACCTAACCTAACCTAACCTAACCTAACCTAACCTAACCTAACCTAACCTAACCTAACCTAACCTAACCTAACCTAACCTAACCTAACCTAACCTAACCTAACCTAACCTAACCTAACCTAACCTAACCTAACCTAACCTAACCTAACCTAACCTAACCTAACCTAACCTAACCTAACCTAACCTAACCTAACCTAACCTAACCTAACCTAACCTAACCTAACCTAACCTAACCTAACCTAACCTAACCTAACCTAACCTAACCTAACCTAACCTAACCTAACCTAACCTAACCTAACCTAACCTAACCTAACCTAACCTAACCTAACCTAACCTAACCTAACCTAACCTAACCTAACCTAACCTAACCTAACCTAACCTAACCTAACCTAACCTAACCTAACCTAACCTAACCTAACCTAACCTAACCTAACCTAACCTAACCTAACCTAACCTAACCTAACCTAACCTAACCTAACCTAACCTAACCTAACCTAACCTAACCTAACCTAACCTAACCTAACCTAACCTAACCTAACCTAACCTAACCTAACCTAACCTAACCTAACCTAACCTAACCTAACCTAACCTAACCTAACCTAACCTAACCTAACCTAACCTAACCTAACCTAACCTAACCTAACCTAACCTAACCTAACCTAACCTAACCTAACCTAACCTAACCTAACCTAACCTAACCTAACCTAACCTAACCTAACCTAACCTAACCTAACCTAACCTAACCTAACCTAACCTAACCTAACCTAACCTAACCTAACCTAACCTAACCTAACCTAACCTAACCTAACCTAACCTAACCTAACCTAACCTAACCTAACCTAACCTAACCTAACCTAACCTAACCTAACCTAACCTAACCTAACCTAACCTAACCTAACCTAACCTAACCTAACCTAACCTAACCTAACCTAACCTAACCTAACCTAACCTAACCTAACCTAACCTAACCTAACCTAACCTAACCTAACCTAACCTAACCTAACCTAACCTAACCTAACCTAACCTAACCTAACCTAACCTAACCTAACCTAACCTAACCTAACCTAACCTAACCTAACCTAACCTAACCTAACCTAACCTAACCTAACCTAACCTAACCTAACCTAACCTAACCTAACCTAACCTAACCTAACCTAACCTAACCTAACCTAACCTAACCTAACCTAACCTAACCTAACCTAACCTAACCTAACCTAACCTAACCTAACCTAACCTAACCTAACCTAACCTAACCTAACCTAACCTAACCTAACCTAACCTAACCTAACCTAACCTAACCTAACCTAACCTAACCTAACCTAACCTAACCTAACCTAACCTAACCTAACCTAACCTAACCTAACCTAACCTAACCTAACCTAACCTAACCTAACCTAACCTAACCTAACCTAACCTAACCTAACCTAACCTAACCTAACCTAACCTAACCTAACCTAACCTAACCTAACCTAACCTAACCTAACCTAACCTAACCTAACCTAACCTAACCTAACCTAACCTAACCTAACCTAACCTAACCTAACCTAACCTAACCTAACCTAACCTAACCTAACCTAACCTAACCTAACCTAACCTAACCTAACCTAACCTAACCTAACCTAACCTAACCTAACCTAACCTAACCTAACCTAACCTAACCTAACCTAACCTAACCTAACCTAACCTAACCTAACCTAACCTAACCTAACCTAACCTAACCTAACCTAACCTAACCTAACCTAACCTAACCTAACCTAACCTAACCTAACCTAACCTAACCTAACCTAACCTAACCTAACCTAACCTAACCTAACCTAACCTAACCTAACCTAACCTAACCTAACCTAACCTAACCTAACCTAACCTAACCTAACCTAACCTAACCTAACCTAACCTAACCTAACCTAACCTAACCTAACCTAACCTAACCTAACCTAACCTAACCTAACCTAACCTAACCTAACCTAACCTAACCTAACCTAACCTAACCTAACCTAACCTAACCTAACCTAACCTAACCTAACCTAACCTAACCTAACCTAACCTAACCTAACCTAACCTAACCTAACCTAACCTAACCTAACCTAACCTAACCTAACCTAACCTAACCTAACCTAACCTAACCTAACCTAACCTAACCTAACCTAACCTAACCTAACCTAACCTAACCTAACCTAACCTAACCTAACCTAACCTAACCTAACCTAACCTAACCTAACCTAACCTAACCTAACCTAACCTAACCTAACCTAACCTAACCTAACCTAACCTAACCTAACCTAACCTAACCTAACCTAACCTAACCTAACCTAACCTAACCTAACCTAACCTAACCTAACCTAACCTAACCTAACCTAACCTAACCTAACCTAACCTAACCTAACCTAACCTAACCTAACCTAACCTAACCTAACCTAACCTAACCTAACCTAACCTAACCTAACCTAACCTAACCTAACCTAACCTAACCTAACCTAACCTAACCGAGGTTTTCAGGGGCCTCAGTTCTGAGCAGGACAGAATGTCAGTCCAGTACCGCAGGACGGCCAGGAACCCTCATACAAGCCACGTGGTGCTCAGGGTCTCCCCGGTAGTTTGGTCTCGGGCCCTAGACATGGGGAGACTGCATATTGATCTGCAACCAGTTAGGGTGGCAGATCAATCTCCTATTGTGCAGTGCTCCCTGTGCTTAGGGTACGGGCATAGCAGGAAGTTCTGCAAAACGTCAGAACCGCTCTGCAGTCACTGCGGCGGGCTCCATATGAGGGCAAAGTGCCCCGAGTACGCCGTAGGAGTAGAGCCTAACTGCTGCAACTGCCAAAGGGAGAAGATGAGCAACACGAGGCACAGCGTTTTCGACGATTCGTGCCCAGTGCGACAGAAGTGGGACAGTATAGCAAGAGCATCCACTCAATATTGCTAAGGGCACCACGGAGGGGGTTGCTCCGTACCGGGTGCTACAGGCGAACCTCCAGAGGAGGAAACTGGCAACCGATGAGCTCATGCTTGAGGCCACACGACGCAAGGCCGCAGTCGCCCTAGTTCAGGAGCCCTATGTGGGTGCGGTGAAAAGGATGAAGGCGTACCAGGGCGTCAGGGTCTTCCAGAGCACTGTACGGGGAGAAGGGACTGTGAAGGCGGCCATTGTTGTGTTCGACGCAGCATTGGACGTCATACAGTACCCGCAACTCACCACCGACAACATCATGGTGGTGGGAATCCGGTCCAGTGCTTGGAAGATCACGCTGGTCTCCTTCTACTTTGAACCGGAGAGCCCGCTGGGGCCTTACCTAGAAGGGCTGAGTAAAATCAGGCATGAGCTGGGGAACCAACACCTTATCTTTGGAGGCGACGCTAACGCGTGGAGCACCTGGTGGGGACATCCAACCGAAGATACGAGAGGTGAAGCGATGAGGGATGCTCTTGAACAGATGGACCTCCATATCCTGAATAGCGGGGGCATTCCGACTTTCGATACTGTGAGGGGTGGAAGGAGGTACCAGAGCTACGTTGACATTACGGCCTGCACGGGCGATATGCTCGCCATGATCGACGCCTGGAGGGTGGACACGGGTCTTGTAAGCTCGGACCACAATGGCATAGTGTTTCATATTAATCTAAAAAAGGCAAAGGGAACCCACATTGAGCGCACTACCAGGATTTATAATACCAAAAAGGCCAGGTGGGATGACTTTAAGGTGAAGATGGCACAATGTACATCCCATTTGGACCTGGGTGCCCGACAGACCGCCAATGTGGACGAACTGGAAGGTATTGTTGTCGATTACTCAACTTCCATAGGGATGGCTTGTGATGAAGCCATCCCGAAAAAGAAAAAGAGGGAGTTACTCACTATGCCATGGTGGTCGGAGAGGCTCGCTGCCCTGAAAAGGGCCGTAAACACCAAAAGGCGTCGAATCAGAAATGCAGCTCCCGATCGTAGGGAGCTAGTAATCTCGAGGTACCTAGAATGTAAGGAGACATATGAATCTGAGGTAAAAAAGGCACAGGTCGAAGGTTGGAAGAACTTCTGCGGAAAGCAGGATAGGGAGGGCATCTGGGAGGGGGTGTACAGATTGATAGGAAGGGCCACAGTGAGGGAAGAAGATCAGCCACTAATTCACAATGAAACCCATTTGGACGCAAAGGGTTCAGTACAACTCCTCGCCCGAACCTTCTACCCGGAGGATCGGGTCACAGATTGATAGGAAGGGCCACAGTGAGGGAAGAAGATCAGCCACTAATTCACAATGAAACCCATTTGGACGCAAAGGGTTCAGTACAACTCCTCGCCCGAACCTTCTACCCGGAGGATCGGGTCGAGGAGGACACTGAGATGCATCGGCAGGTGCGCATGAAAGCCGAAAAGGATGACAGCACAGAGGGTCATAATGATGATGACCCACCTTTTACGGTGGGCGAACTGCACGATGCGCTTCAGAAGTTTAACCCTAAAAAAGCACCGGGAGCGGACGGCTTTACAGCCGACATTTGTGCTCACGCCGTTGGTGCAAACCCCTTAGACTTCCTGGAGCTGCTTAATCGGTGCCTCCATCACGGCTACTTTCCTAAGATATGGAAGGAAGCAGTGGTGGTGGTGCTGAAGAAGCCGGGTAAAGACTCGTACACCACCCCCAAGTCGTACAGACCGATTGGGCTGTTGCCTGTCCTTGGAAAGGTGTACGAGCGAATGCTGATTACTCGCCTCAAATACCATCTGTTGCCGCGAATGAGTACTCGCCAGTACGGTTTTATGCCCCAGAGAAGCACCGAGGACGCCCTCTATGACCTTATGGGGCACATAGTGGCAAAACTCCATGACAAGAGGATTGTCACTATGGTGTCCCTGGACATAGAGGGGGCCTTCGATAGCGCCTGGTGGCCCGCTATTAGAGTGAGACTGGTTGAGGAAAAATGCCCGGCAAATTTGAGACGAGTAATTGGTAGTTATCTAAGCGACAGGAGAGTCAGGGTTAGGTACGCAGGCGAGGAGTGCAGCCGCTCCACGGGCAAAGGGTGCGTCCAGGGGTCGATCGGCGGTCCCTTGCTGTGGAACCTGCTTTTGGATCCACTTTTGAAAGGTCTGGAGCGAAAGGGAGTGTATGTGCAGGCGTTCGCAGACGATGTGGTGCTGGTGTTTGATGGGGACTCGGCTCTTGAAATCGAGGGACACGCCAATGCCTCTCTCGAGCATGTGCGGGAGTGGGGCATCGGAAACAAGCTGAAATTCGCACCGCACAAAACCTGTGCGATGGTAATTACGCGGAGGCTAAAGTACGATGTCCCGCGCCTCAGCATGGGCGGGATAGACATTGGCATGTCCAAGGAAATCAAAATTCTAGGGCTCACCATAGACCGCGCACTAACATTCAACACACATGTCACCAACGTATGCAGAAAGGCGATCGGCATCTATCGGAAGCTGGCGAGGATGGCCCGGATCAGCTGGGGATTACACCCCGAGGTGATCCGGACGATCTACGTCGCAGCCGTGGAGCCGACGATATTGTACGCTGCCAGTGCTTGGCACGCATCGGCGGAGAAGCTTGGTGTCCGAAAGCAGCTAAACGTGGTACAGCGCGGTTTCGCCCAAAAGCTGTGCAAGGCCTACCGTACGGTCTCTCTGAACTCGGCGCTGGTCCTGGCTGGTTTGCTCCCTCTGGACCTCAGAGTTCGAGAGGTGGCCTCATTATATGAGGCCAAGAGAGGAGTGAGCCAGCCATGGCTGGGAGACTGGGAGGTCGAACGAATGGCCCCGGCGATAGAGTCTCCTCACCCCGCGGAGCATGCGGTCCTGGGGTTCACCAGCCTGGTAGACGAGGGGCAACTGGAAGATGCAAACCACTTTGAGGTGCGCATCTTCACGGATGGGAGCAAGATTGAGGGCCGAGTCGGTGCCGCGCTATCGTTTTGGAATAGCCGGACCGAAACTAAGGCCCTCAAACTTGCTCTCGCGCCTCATTGCACCGTCTACCAGGCCGAGCTCCTGGCGCTATGCAAAGCGGCCAGTGAGGTCCTCAGGCGTAGCGCGTCTACGTTTGGTATCTTCAGCGACAGCAGAGCCGCTCTCTTGACGGTAATCAACCGTCATGCCCTCCATCCCTTGGCAGTGGAAGCCAGGGCCGCACTTCAGCGCGGATTGGCCCAGGGTAAGGAAATTTCCTTATTCTGGGTCAAGGCCCACGCAGGGCTGGAGGGTAACGAACGAGCCGATGAGCTCGCGAAGGAAGCGGCTCTGACGTTGAAGAGAGCACCGGACTACGGTCTGTATCCTGTCTCATTCGTGAAGCGTGCCCTTAGGCGGGGCACGCTTGACGAGTGGAACAAGAGATACAGAGAGGGCGGGACGGCCTCCGTAACGAAGCTTTTTCTCCCATGCGCAGTGGCGGCGTATAGTATCGTCCGCAAGATGACGATCGCCGGCACCACGACCCAGTTGCTGACGGGGCACGGTGGGTTCTCCGGATACTTGGCACGCTTCAAGTGTAAGGGGGACCCATCGTGCGCCTGCGAACCGGGCGTCGAGGAGACAGTCGTCCACCTCCTGCTGGACTGCCCCATTCACGCGATGGACCGAATTGATTTGGAGACGGAAGTGGGTATTCAAATCGATCAAGCAAACCTGCCACTGTTGATAAAGGAACACAGGGACGTATTTGTAAAATACGCTACGAAAATTATAACCATAGTAAATAAAAGAAATGGCAAAACAAGTATTTTGTAACTATATTATTCATAATATAAGATTACAACAATATAATCCACATGTAAACAACACGTCCAGATAAAAATGTAAAAAATAAATTAACAGTAAATGTAATCTAGATAAGGCAGTAATATAAGTAAAACTATATATATATAAATTTAAAGCAACAGTAATTGTTATTTTGTAGATATCATAGATATATAAAAATACACGTTTATTATAAGGAAAAGTAATTGTAAGTAAATATAATTAAAAGAAAAATGTCAAACATAAAAATAAAAACCCTATCAATAAAAACAGGGATAGCTCCTTCCCTTCCCATAAGAATGATAGACCAGTATGAAAGTGAGAGAGGCATAGGAGCGAGAGGAGTGGAAGATGATGATATATATAAGTTAAAGTTAAATCGAAATATAGACTGAAAGGTTCGAAATGGATGAAAGGAATAGTAGGAATGAAAGAACTTTAGAAACACAGGAATAAGTTAATAGATGTTAAGAAGTAGTAATTGATGTTGAAAAAAACTATAGCAACATAAGAATAAGTCCATAGATTAATAAGTATATAAAAGTAGTAGTATTAGTAGAAGTTGCCTATAGAGGCCAATGCTGAGAATACAGTTGTTGTTAATAATATAATGCAAAAAGGCTTTGTCCACGACAGAGATGTAAGACAAAAAAAAAAAAAAAAAAAAAAAAAAAAAAACCTAACCTAACCTAACCTAACCTAACCTAACCTAACCTAACCTAACCTAACCTAACCTAACCTAACCTAACCTAACCTAACCTAACCTAACCTAACCTAACCTAACCTAACCTAACCTAACCTAACCTAACCTAACCTAACCTAACCTAACCTAACCTAACCTAACCTAACCTAACCTAACCTAACCTAACCTAACCTAACCTAACCTAACCTAACCTAACCTAACCTAACCTAACCTAACCTAACCTAACCTAACCTAACCTAACCTAACCTAACCTAACCTAACCTAACCTAACCTAACCTAACCTAACCTAACCTAACCTAACCTAACCTAACCTAACCTAACCTAACCTAACCTAACCTAACCTAACCTAACCTAACCTAACCTAACCTAACCTAACCTAACCTAACCTAACCTAACCTAACCTAACCTAACCTAACCTAACCTAACCTAACCTAACCTAACCTAACCTAACCTAACCTAACCTAACCTAACCTAACCTAACCTAACCTAACCTAACCTAACCTAACCTAACCTAACCTAACCTAACCTAACCTAACCTAACCTAACCTAACCTAACCTAACCTAACCTAACCTAACCTAACCTAACCTAACCTAACCTAACCTAACCTAACCTAACCTAACCTAACCTAACCTAACCTAACCTAACCTAACCTAACCTAACCTAACCTAACCTAACCTAACCTAACCTAACCTAACCTAACCTAACCTAACCTAACCTAACCTAACCTAACCTAACCTAACCTAACCTAACCTAACCTAACCTAACCTAACCTAACCTAACCTAACCTAACCTAACCTAACCTAACCTAACCTAACCTAACCTAACCTAACCTAACCTAACCTAACCTAACCTAACCTAACCTAACCTAACCTAACCTAACCTAACCTAACCTAACCTAACCTAACCTAACCTAACCTAACCTAACCTAACCTAACCTAACCTAACCTAACCTAACCTAACCTAACCTAACCTAACCTAACCTAACCTAACCTAACCTAACCTAACCTAACCTAACCTAACCTAACCTAACCTAACCTAACCTAACCTAACCTAACCTAACCTAACCTAACCTAACCTAACCTAACCTAACCTAACCTAACCTAACCCCAGTCTGTTTCGACCTCTGGCCGCGATCAGATGCGATTTCTTAGCGCTCCGCACTTAAAAAATTGAAAAAGTGGGTTTTTCTTGCCCGATTCTTACGCGCGATACCTTAAAAGTTTCGTCTCCACGCGCCGCACCCGGTGGTGATTGGTGTTTTCGCCATAAGTTCTCCTCTACGGTGTGAAAAGTGTTTTTCTCTACTAAAAGAGGTTAAGTGTGTTGAAAAGCAAAGTTTTTTCGTGTTAAAAGTGTGGAAAAGTGAAAATTCGAGAAGAAAAAAGTGCGTCCGGGTGGCATTTCCCGTCCCCCGTCGACTCCGCACTTCAAAAGTTTCCGGGATAAAGCCGTTTTCCCGGGAAATTGAATTTACAAAAAATTTTCACGCACGTGGTCACCACGAGGTAGCAGAAGGAGTTGACAGAGAAGAGCGAAAATTGGTGGACTTAAGAGTCGTACAAATAGAAGCCAGAATCCGCAAAAAGAAAAATTTTAGGTGAAGTACTTTATAATTAATTTCATATTAAAGTTTCAAAATTTGACCTTAAATAAATCCTAAATGAGGAAATATTAAGAAAATCTGCAACTGCAGTTAGTTGCGCGCTAGCTGGGACAACAGACGTGAAAAACCAGAAGAATTTTTGGACAATTAGTTTTTAGGTGAAAATTAAAAAACCAAAATTTTTATACTTTTTAAAATTTTTGTACCTTTATATAGTTAAAAATTATTTTATAATATTGTGTGTCCTAGAACTAGATTTTACATAAATTTTAAGATTTTTTGTGTATTTTTATCTCATTCCAGCCCGGAGTTACAAGATTTTTAGTGTTTTTACGTAATAAATTGGAAATAAATAGAAAAATTACTTTTTTACCGACGGAACTGACATTAGACCATATATTTTAGTATATCTAACCCAAAACTAGGACCCTCTAACTTTAAAACTGCGGATTTTCGCGAAATCCGCCATCTTGTATTTAAATTTTGTAAATTTTAAAATTTTGTAGCTCCGAAACGGAGAGTCTTAGCGAACTCGGATTTTCGATAAAGTGTGGCCTGAGGTCTTAACTCTGACCTCAAATAGGAAATAAGGCATTTGGAGAAAAATTTTTATTTTTCCTCCAAACCCCTCAGGATCGGTGGCCAAAGTGGAGCCAAACTGTCCAAAGAAAACCAGAGTCTTCTACGACTTCTGGTTACAGAGCAAATCCTGTCTAAAGTTGAGCTTTGACAGTTCGGCGGCCATTTTTAAATTCTTTGAACATCCATAACTCCCAAACGGCAGAAGCTAGGACCTTCGGATTTTCGGACTTGGGTTTGGTGGGGTAAGGACTATCTGCCCTCTGACCCACAACCGAATCGGAGGCCGAAAATTTTAAGGAGGAGATAGGCCCACAGAGTGGTAGAGGAGGACGAGCTGATCATAAAAAGCCCAAACTTGACCTGGCTACGAACTCTGGTTGCTGAGCTATAGGCACTCAAAATTTAAATTTGACAGATTGGCAGCCATTTTGTTTTCAGAAAAACAGCCATAACTCGGCAACGGAGCAAGATAGGAGATTACGGTTTCGAGTGAAAGGTTTGGGAGGTCAAGGGCTATCCGCTCCTGGGTTTTGAAAGGAATTGGAGCTTCCAAAAATTCGAGGGGTATAAACCACCCCACGTGGTAGAGGGTGCCAAGACAATTGGAAAAAGCCCAAACTTGACCGCTCTGCGGTGACTGGCTCCGAAGTTACAAGCAGTCAAAGTTTCACTTTGACATAAAATCCGCCATCTTGAAAATTTTAAAACCGTTGTAACTTCCAAACCAGTGGTCCTAGAGACACCAGGTTTTCGGTGGGAAACTCGGCAGGGTGTCCTACGTGTGGACGCACAGTTTTCAGGCACTTTCAGGTCCTGAAAATTTTGAGTCCTGAAAACACCAGGGTGTGGTAGATCTCGTCGAGCCCTTTACGGGGAGCCCAAGCACGACGATTTTGGGCCGCGGATACCGGAAATAATCGAGTGGGACAAATTTTGGACCAGGTCCAGAGAAAACTTTGGACCTCGATTACATTCGAGCCAGTTGGGCTAGGTATATCGTGTTTGGTATCGCTGTGACGGGCGCGACGAGCTCTATCTTTTAGGCTATATAGAGCAGCCCTACATAGAGCTCTGCGAAAAAATTGAACGAAATTTGCAAGATATTAGACCAGTAAGGGGAAAAATAAGCAAATTCAAATAAACGGCAACATAGAGAAGGCTTTATATAGTTGAAACAGTAACTGGCACACTCTACCATAACTTAGGTTAAGATTAGATTTAAGTTTTAGATTTAAGACAAAGGCTTTATTGGCCACTAGTAAAATAAGACGTAGCTGGTCTACAGCTGGTAGATAAGTGTAGAGCACTCCTACACGATAAGACAGCTCTAGATAGAGCCATATACTGTGACTTCTGACAGTATTCCTATATACATATACATTTTAAAATTAAAATTCTCAATCGGACTAGAGCCCTATTGGCTATACTGTAGGCGAAATAAGGACCTGTGCACGCACTACACTTATACAACAGCATACACATTACTTACATAATACACACACGCACACACACTTACCTCAGACGTGGACATGCGACACACATACATACACTAACCACACCATCATACATTACACACAACAAAGACACACTCTGATAGGGTACCCTTTACATACCCTTCAGAGAAATACACTTCGCAAAACAGACGCGGACTTGGGTACTCTATACATACCCAATAAGCAACACATTTTATAAGTCGATAGTAGCATACCCCCCATTATGTTCGTCTCACAGAGAACACCGCAAAGAAGCACGGAAGAGGAAACCACCCGCCTGTCACCAACATCGAAAACGGTGACGAAAAAATCGATTGTACGAAGAAGTCTAGAGACATTTGAGAGTAAGGCAACATCCTCTGATAGAGCGGGCGATCCACTGCGACCATCAAAACGCCTAGAATATAGTCCACCAAAAACAAGAAAGCCTGCAGACAAAATGACAGACTTAGAAAAGACTAGGAAGGCCAAAACACCTCAGCCTATTGAACACAGTCCTGTCTGTGGAAAGACGTACCCCGATAGAACGTCTGAGGCAAGAGACATTGCCAAGAAGGCGAAAACTTCCCTCGGGCTGGCCAGAAACCTAAGGTCAGAAATAAAAACCGATGTGACGCAGTGGATAGAGAAACTAGTAGACATAGTAAAACAAATAGAGACAGGGAGAGAAAGAGTAGAGACCTGTACTGATCCACCCGGCCTCACAACCATTCGACAATCCGAAATGGAGAAATTTGCAGTAAGGCTACAAGAACACACAGAGCTGCTTGCTAAAAATGCAGAGCAAATGCAGGAGTTGAAGTCTGCACTGCAAGCAAGCACAGAACAGCAAGCGAGAGCAACATATGCCAGCGTGGCTGCCGCCTCCCCCAAAATACCACAGCAAAAACCTCCACTACATTCCATCGTCATAACATCTGACAAGGAGGAGGAAACTGGGGATGAGGTATTGGAAAGAGTAAGAAAGGCAGTAGACGCAAAGGAAGGATGGATCAAGGTCGAAAGAGTTAGAAAAGCGAAGGATAGGAAGATTATCTTGGGATGTCCAACTGCTGCGGACAGGGACAGCGCAAGAGCTAGGCTAGAAAAGGAGAGACTCCACGTCGAGGACGTCAAAAACAAAGACCCGATGGTTGAGCTTAGAGATGTCCTGAGCATCAACTCGGATGAGGAGGTGCTCGGGGCACTCAGAAAGCAGAATCGGGATGTCTTTGACGGGCTCGATAAGGAGGACGTAAGAGTTTCAGTCAAGTTTAGAAAAAGGGCGAGGAACCCCCACACCAATCATCTGGTCCTAACGGTTTCACCGAAGCTATGGAGGAAAATGACAGCGATCGGGACTCTTCACGTGGATCTGCAGCGGGTGAAGGTAGCAGACCATTCACCATTGGTGCAATGCTCGCGCTGCCTCGCGTACGGACACGTGAAGAGGTTTTGCACCGAAAATGAAGAAACGTGCTGTCACTGTGGGGGACCACACCTGAAGGCACATTGTGACGTGTGGGCGGTCAATGCGACACCATCATGCAGAAATTGTAAGAGAGCGAAGATGGACCGCACGGAGCATAATGCATTTAGCAAAGAGTGTCCCGTCCGAAGGCGCTGGGAGTCACTTGCCAGGTCCGCCGTAGCATACTGCTAAGGGCAGCCAGGCAGTGAACTCCACCTATCGCGTGTTCCAAGCAAACCTGATGAAAAAGAAATTGGCTCAACAAGAACTGCTTATAGAAGCAGCAAAACACAAGGTAACGGCAGCCCTAATCCAGGAACCTTGGGTTGATGCGACTCGAGGGATGAGGAGTTATCCAGGAACTAGAATCTTTCAAAATAGCGCGACGGGGGAGGACAAAGTCAAAGCAGCTATAGCTGTCTTTGACCCACACATCGATGTGGTCCAATACCCCGACCTCACCACAAATAACATCGTAGTGGTGGGACTTAAAACCGCCGCTTGGAAGATCACACTGGTCTCCTTCTACTTCGAGCCTGATCGACAAATTGCCCCATATTTAGTACAACTAAAAAAGATAGCAGCCAAACGTGGGTTAGGCAAAATTATTATGGGAGGAGATGGGAATGCTTGGAACACGTGGTGGGGTAGCGAGGATGTAGACTCGCGAGGTGTAGAGCTGCAGCACTTGTTGGATGAGATGGGCCTCCAGGTGCTCAACACGGGGAATACCCCGACATTCGATACAATTAGAGGCACGACAAGGTTTAAAAGCCACGTCGATCTTACTGTTTGCACGGAAAGCGCACTGGACTTGGTGGTGAACTGGAAAGTTGTTGAAAACCTCACGAGCTCGGACCACAATGGGATCACCTTTGGGATAAAACTCAGAAAGTCTAGGGGAACAAATATCATCAGAACCACGCGTAAATACAACACGAGGAAAGCGAAGTGGGATGAATTTCAGAAGGTGCTGGCTGAACTCAAGACGACGCAGAATATAACAGTAAATACAGTTAAGGCTATAACAACAGAAGCTCAAATTGATGATTTCGTCGAAAGGTTCAGTCAGACCATCACCAAAGCGTGTTGTAGCGCTATACCTGAGAAGACCAAGTGTCAGAGGTTGTCTGTCCCATGGTGGTCCGAAGATCTAGCAAAATTAAAAGCAGAAGTCACCACCAAGAGGCGAAGAATTAGGTGCGCAGCACCGGTCCGCAGAGCCGGAGTCGTGCAAGAGTACCTGGAGTGCAAGGAAAGATACGAAACAGAGGCAAAGAGTGCTCAAATTGGATCATGGAAGGAGTTCTGTTGTAAGCAGGACAGAGAAGGGATGTGGGAGGGTATCTACAGAGTGATTGGACGAACCGCGGGTAGAGCTGAGGACGTACTCCTGGAAGTGAATGGCGTGGCGTTAAATGAGGAAGGTTCAGCAGAACTGCTGGCAAATACCTTCTACCCGGATGATTTGGAGGGGGACGATACGGAAGAACAAAAACGCATAAGAGAGAGCTCGGAGGTGGTGGCTGGGGGGTCATGCGGGGAACTGCATGATCCACCGTTCACCCCCTTCGAGCTCGAGACAGCGGTCCGATCATTTAACCCCAAAAAGGCACCCGGAGCTGACGGTTTCACAGCGGACATATGCGACCACGCCATCAGAAGCGAACCGGAGTTGTTCCTTAGCCTAGCAAACAAGTGTCTCACATTACACCATTTTCCGAAGACCTGGAAGGAAGCGACGGTCGTGGCGTTACGCAAGCCGGGCAAGGAAAGCTATTCACAACCTAAGTCATATAGGCCAATTGGTCTCCTCCCAGTGCTGGGGAAGATCCTGGAGAAGATGATCATGTCGAGACTTCGACACCATCTGCACTCGAGGATCAGTCCCCACCAATACGGGTTTATGCCGCAGAGGAGCTGCGAGGACGCCCTCTGTACCTTGATCCAGCACATAAGAACCAAGTTGGACGAAAAGAAAATTGTCACTGTCGTGTCCTTGGATATAGAGGGCGCCTTCGACAGCGCATGGTGGCCAGCGATCAAAATGCGGCTAGTTGAAGAGAAGTGTCCAGAGGGGCTTAGAAGGGTGCTGAATAGCTACATGAGTGACCGACTGGTGCATGTGAGATACGCAGGCAAGGAACATACAACTAGAACAAGAAAGGGCTGCGTCCAGGGCTCTATCGGCGGCCCAATCCTCTGGAATCTCTTATTAGATCCATTGCTACACAGTCTCGAGACGAGGGGCGAGTATGTGCAGGCATTCGCCGATGATGTCGTCCTGGTCTTTTGTGGAGACACAGGTAGGGAAATTGAAAGGCGTGCCAATGCCGCTCTCGGGCATGTTAAGACGTGGGGTGACCAAAACAAATTAAAATTCGCACCACACAAAACAAATGCCATGGTGGTCACCAGAAAATTGGTGTATGACACACCGCGGCTTAGCATGGGCGGGGTCGGCATTGGCATGTCAAAGGAAATCAAAATTTTAGGTCTTACTATCGACCACAAGCTGACCTTCAATGCACACGTTGAGAACGTGTGTAGGAGAGTCACTAGCCTCCACAAACAATTGACCAGGGCGGCAAAGGCGAGCTGGGGTCTGCACCCCGAAATTACACATACGATCTATACAGCGACCGTGGAACCTATAGTGTTGTACGCAGCCGGCGCATGGGCGCAGGCGGTTGGGAAGCTGGGCATAAAAAAGAGGCTTAATTTTATTCAACGCAGTTTCGCACAAAAAATTTGCAGGGCATACCGCACGGTCTCCCTCAATTCGGCCTTGGTCCTGGCTGGGATACTGCCCCTTGATCTTCGAATCAAGGAGGCGGCATTACTATATAAGATTAAAAAGGGAGAGTCGGTACCAGGCCTGGCCGGGAGGGAGATCGAACGGATGACCTCCGTCGCGGAAAATCCCCATCCTGCCGACCATATGCGCCTGGAGTTCATAAACTCAGAAAATATTGACTGCAGTAAATTCGATATTAGCATATATACTGACGGCAGCAAAATAGCAGGTAAGGTCGGAGCCGCACTTTCCTTATGGAAAGATGGGGCCGAGACAAAGGTTCGCAAACTCGGTCTGCCGTCATACTGCACGGTCTATCAGGCTGAACTCCTGGCCATATGCGAGGCAACAAGAATGATCCTGAAAAATAGCGCGAAAACCTTTGGAGTGTTCAGCGACTCAACCGCAGCCCTTCAGACGGTCGGAAGTCCCGGTCGTCTCCATCCTCTCGCAGTAGAAGCCAGAAGAAATATTAGAGAAATCATTTCGTCAGGAAAACATATAGCTTTTCACTGGGTGAAGGCGCATGCGGGGACGGAGGGGAACGAGAGAGCCGACCTGCTGGCGAAGGAAGCAGCTTTGGGGTCGAGGCGGGCGCCCGACTACGACCTGTGCCCGGTTTCGTACGTTAGGCGTACGATTCGTATGGGTACGCTTGACGAGTGGAACCGGAGGTACGAGTCTGGTGACACCGCCTCCATCACGAAGCTCTTCTTTCCAAATGCGGCGGAAGCGTACAGCACTATAAGGAAATTCACTCCAAACAAACACACCACACAGGTCCTGACAGGGCATGGTGGGTTCTCCGAGTACTTGACTCGATTCAAGTGCAAGGATAATCCATCATGCACCTGTGATCCCGAAATCGAGGAAACCATCCCTCACCTACTGGCGGAGTGCCCGGTGTTTCTGAGGCAAAGATACGACGTGGAACAGCAGATAGGAATACATGTCACAGTAATAAACTTTAAAGAAATTATAGCGAGTAAAGTAAGAGAAATATTCCTAAAGTACTGTATAGAAATTTGTAAGGTGGTAAATAATAGAAACAAAATAGACTGATAAAGATATTACGACAACATAATATGCTTATTATGTTGCAAGTAAGATTAATGTAGAAATAAATATGAAAAATGTAAAATATATGGTAAAATAAAAGTAGACACTAAAAGTAGTAAATATAAGATTAATATGTGTATGATGCAGTCCACTTTTAGCTTCGGTAACTTATATATAAGGAAAATGAATGTATCTAGACAATTAGGAAATAAGAAAGTGTAAACCACATCCCACTCCAAGGTGTTTATAGTAGAATAGGATAAAAACTAAGACAAAACTAGCAGTATCTAAGTTAATTAGTAAAAATGTAATAGTAGATAAGATATAGAGAATAGGCAACAATGTTATAAAAAGAAGAGAGGAAAGGTGCAGATCTAAAATTATTGTTTATACCAAATAGAAATAAGAAATAAATACAAAAAGTAGAAGTGAGAATAGCAGGCGCCCCACCTGAAAATAGTATGAATGGTTGAATGAAAGAAAGATACGGTATGCGGAAAGCAAGGTGAAAATTAGCGAGAACTGGTATGAGAAAGAGTTATAGTAGGAAAGTCTCCGAATTATTAATATCGGGGGTATAGCTAGAAAAAAAAAAAAAAAAAAAAAAAAAAAAAAAAAAAAAAAAAAAACCTAACCTAACCTAACCTAACCTAACCTAACCTAACCTAACCTAACCTAACCTAACCTAACCTAACCTAACCTAACCTAACCTAACCTAACCTAACCTAACCTAACCTAACCTAACCTAACCTAACCTAACCTAACCTAACCTAACCTAACCTAACCTAACCTAACCTAACCTAACCTAACCTAACCTAACCTAACCTAACCTAACCTAACCTAACCTAACCTAACCAGTCTTATTCGACCTCTGACCGAGACCGCATGCGATTTCAAAGCGCTCCGCAGTTTTAAATACGAAAAAGTGGGTTTTTCTGACGCGATCATCAAGTGTGATACACCAAAAGTTGCGCCTTGTTGTGCCGCATACGCGTGTGTATAGTGTTCCCGTCGCGCGAGTGTTTCGAGAAAGTTATTCTCGAAATTGTACCCAATTAGAGGTTATTTTGTGAATAATTGTGCAGTTTTTTGCTGATAACTTTGGCAAAACGTGGAAATAGAGTGATCAAAAAGTGTCCCGGGGTGCCGCTGGCTGCCAGTCATCGATTCCAGTTACCGGATTTTCCGGAAAAGCAACAGCTTTTCTGGAAAACGAAATTGAAAAAATTTTTTCAAGCACGTGGTGACCACGAGGTCGGTGAAGGAGTCAGCCCAGCGACCTGAAATTTGGCCTGAAGAAGAGAGACACTTAGGGGACCAAGAATCTTCAAAAAGAAAAATTTTAGGTCTGATACTTTTTAATTATTTTAATTATAAAGATATAAACTTTGTCATCAAATAAATCGAGAACCAGGAGTCATTAAGAAAATCTGCAACTGCACGTCGTTGCGCGCTCGTTAGAGGAACAGATTGAAGATAAAATAAAAATTTTTGGACATTAAATTTGGAAACGAGAATTAAAAAAGTAAAATTTTTTGTTTTTTGGAAAAATTTTGTTGAAATTTTTGAAGAAAATTAATGTAATAATATGTGCATGTAAATATAAGATTTTCAACGTATTTTAAAATTTTTTGTGTATTTTTATCATTTTTAGTTTCGGAGCTATTGATTTTTTAAGGTTTTTTACTAATAATTTGAAAAATAATAATAAATAATTGTTTTTGACGGCGGAATCTACTTAGCTGAGGCCTTTGCAACACATTAAAGCCCAAACTTGGGCCCTCTAGCCCTAAAACCCAGAGTTTTTGAAAAATCCGCCATTTTGTTTTGGGTTTTTGTAAATTTCAAATTGGAATAGCTCCGAAACGGATTGTCCTAGCGCGTTGGGATTTTCAATGCAGTGAGGTCCGTAACGGTATCTACATTACTAGATAGGAGGGGGGGCAATTGGGGGGAAAATTTTATTTTCACTCCAAACCCACCCAGGAAGGTAGAATAAGTGAAGCCAAGCTTCCCAAAGAAAACCGGAGTCGTCTACGACCATTGGTTGCCGAGAAACCGGCTTTTAAAGTTTGGTTTTGACAGCTCGGCGGCCATCTTGGCTTAAGTAAAACCGTTGTAACTCCTCAACGCGCTGGGATAGAACATCCTAGTTTTCAGTAGTAGGTTTGGGGGATCGAGAGCTACCAGCTTCTCGACCTTGGAGTAAATTGGAGCTGAAAAATTTTGGGGGGCCGAAAGGCACTCGGCGAGGTAGAGGGGGTCGAGACGACCAGGGCAAACCCAAATTTGGCTGGTCTGCGACGTCGGGGACCGGAGATACGGACGATCAAAGTTCGACTTTGACAGCTCAGCCGCCATATTGGAAAACTTTGATCGTCCGTAGTTTTGGAACGGGGCGTCGTAGAGGGGTGTGGTTTTCTCTGGGCGACTCGGCGGCCTCTGCCCTACCGGAAGGGGGGAGTCTGAAGGGTTTTGGATACAAAAAATTTTTTGAGTCAAAAAAGGTTACCGGGGGGTAGGTCTCGTCGCGCTCTCAAAGATTAACCCAAGCACGGGCAAAATCGGCCCGGTAGTTCGGGAGATACGGGGGTTTTTGAAAAACCATTCGGCCATTTTGAAAAATTTTGAGCCCCTGTTTCTCCGGAACCCCTTGGGATAGCGGCTACGTGTTTGGGTTCGTTGGAAAGGGCTCGACGGGGGCTATCAACTGGGCCTCTCCACACGTCTCTACATAGAGCGTGTAGAGTTTTCTGGAGCAAAATTTTAGTTTTCTACAAAAAATTATATTAGAGACCCAAATTTTCTTGCAAAATTGGATTCGGGGAGGCTTCAAGGGGCTAGTGGAGTATATTTACCGCTACTGCATTGAGAGCTGGGGTGTTTTAAAATATTTTTTAAATTTATATTTTTATTTTTTACCTTTAGAATAAGACCTAGGCTTATTGGCCACAACCTTAAGTTAAGACGTAGACCTGAGCCATATTGGCCACTTTAGTTTATAAGTAACGAAGTAGCTGAGCTACAGAGTATAGATAGTACACCATCTTACAAACGACGTCTCAAATTAGAGACCTACATTAATATAATTGTGCTATTAGACGTTTGCTTTCTTTCTTCTATTTGCAACCTTACGATATTATAAATTAAGACTAAGCCCCTATTGGCTCTATCGATACGTCTACAAATTTGAAGTACCTGTGCATTCATAACACATAACAACGACAAATATACATACACAACACAACGCGCTCACATACACATACACACATTTACACTCAAACAAGGACACACGACACACACCCATATACCAAAACAATTCCATTCACTACACACCACAGTACAGACAACCTGACAGGATACCCTTTACATATCCGTCAGAAAATACACTTTTCAAGTATACACGCTGATTAGGGTACCCTTTACATACCCTAAAAAGCAGAACTCAAGTCCTTTCAACAAGCATACCCCCAAAAATGTTCGTCTCCCACCGTACACCTACAAAAAGCACGGAGGAGGATCCTACTCGAGGATCCCCGTCAAAGACGGTGACGAAAAAATCCATTGTTCGAAGGAGCCTGGAGACTTTCGAAGGCAGAGCCGGCACGTCTAAATCATTATCACCCAAACAAACAAAGGACGATATTAACCCACAAAAATCCACAAAGCGACTCGAATATAGCCCTCCAAATAGACCTTCGAGTAAAGCATTAGAAGTGGAGAACGCAAAAAAGGCGAGGACAACCCAGCCAATAGAACACAGCCCAATGTCCGGAAAAACCTATCCGGACAAAACATCAGAGGCCAGAGACATAGCAAAAAAGGCAAAAACGTCTCTCGGGCTTGCACGAAATCTGAGATCGGAGATCAAGATAGACGTGTCGCAGTGGATAGATAAAATGGTAGACTTAGTTAGGAAAATGGAAACAGAAGGTGAAAGAAGGAGGGAAACCCAGAATGATCCACCCACTTACAACACTGAGATTGATAAACTCACCGAAAAATTGGAAGAGCACAAAAAACTGCTAACAAAAAATACAGAGCAAATGCAAGAACTAAAGATTGCATTAAAAGCGAACGAGGAAGCGCAAGTGAGACCAACATACGCCAGCGTCACTGCTTCCTCTCCCCATGTGCAACAACCAAAACCAGTGCTGCACTCCATAGTTGTATCCTCAAACAAAGAGGAGGAAACAGGGGATGAGGTTTTGGAAAGAGTTCGCAAGGCAGTGGATGCGAAGGAGGGGTGGATCAGGGTTGACAGAGTGAGAAAAGCTAAGGACAGGAAAATAATTCTCGGCTGTCCAACTATAGAGGACAGAGATAGTGCACGAGCGAAACTTGAGACGCAAAGTCTGATAGTCGAGGAGGTCAAAAACAAGGACCCTATGGTGATACTTAAAGATGTCCTAAGTATCAACTCAAACGAGGAGGTACTTGGGGCACTCAGGAAACAAAACCGAGGGGTTTTTGACGGCCTCGGCTCGGAAGACGACCGCCTCACGGTCAGGTACAGAAAGAAGGCGAGAAACCCCCACACAAGTCATGTGGTCTTGTCGGTGTCTCCTAAACTGTGGAGGAAGATGACAGCACTGGGCACTCTCCACGTGGACCTGCAACGGGTAACAGTAGCAGATCACTCACCGTTGGTACAATGCTCGCGCTGCTTAGCATACGGCCACACTAAAAGATTCTGCTCAGAAAAAGAGGATACGTGCTGTCACTGCGGAGGACCACACTTGAAGGTGCACTGTGATCTGTGGGCAATGAATGCGGTCCCTTCTTGCAAAAATTGCAAGAAGGCAAAGATAGACCGCGTGGAGCACAACGCATTTAGCCGGGAGTGCCCTGTCCGTAGACGCTGGGAGTCCTTGGCCAGGTCATCAATAGCATACTGCTAAGGGCGGCGTGGTGGAGGACTCGGCTTACCGCGTGATCCAGGCAAACCTAATGAAAAAGATTCTAGCGACACAAGAGTTAATGATCGAAGCAACAAATCGTAGAGTGATGGCAGCCCTAATCCAGGAACCCTATGTCGATGCGACTCGGAGTATGAGGAGTTACCCAGGTGTGAGAATCTACCAAAACAGTGCACCAGGGGAGGGTCAGATCAAGGCGGCAATAGCTGTCTTCGACCCATGCATCGACGTTGTCCAGTACCCCAACCTCACCACGAACAACATCGTCGTGGTGGGCCTCAAAACTGGCGCATGGAGGATCACACTGGCCTCCTTTTACTTCGAGCCGGATCGACCTATTGCTCCTTATATATGCAAGTTAAAGAGCATCGTAGCCAAACCTGGATTGGGGAAGCTGATCATGGGCGGTGATGGGAATGCCTGGAACACGTGGTGGAGCAGTGAAAGCGTGGACTCCAGAGGGAAGGAGATGCTTGAGATGATAGATGAGATGGGCCTCCAGGTACTCAATACGGGTGACACTCCAACCTTCGATACCATAAGAGCTGGAACAAGGTTCAAAAGTCATGTGGATATCACCATCTGCTCTGCGAACGCGCTGGACTTGGTGGTAAACTGGAGGGTGGAATGTAACCTGACAAGCTCGGACCACAACGGAATCACCTTTGGCATTAAACTAAAAAGGTCGAGGGGTATAGACATCAGGCGAACCACGCGAAAATACAACACCAAAAAAGCAAAATGGGACAAATTTCACGGGGAGCTAACCGAAATTAAAAGGAGAGAGCTATTAACCGTTGGCAGAGTCGATAGTATAGAAACGGAAATACAAATAGACGAAACTGTCAACGAGATCAACAAGGCCATTACAAAGGCATGTAGTAGCGCCATCCCTGAGAAGGCTAAATGTCAAAGGTTGTCTATTCCGTGGTGGACCGAGGAACTTGCAAAGATGAAAAGGGAGGTAACCACCAAGAGGCGCCGCATCAGATGTGCGGCACAAATCCGCAGAGTGAGTGTTGTAAACGAGTACCTGGAGAGCAAAGAAAAATATGAAATGGAAGTTAAGAAAGCGCAGATCTCATCATGGAAGGATTTTTGCTGTAAACAAGACAAAGAAAATATGTGGGAAGGCATATACAGGGTGATTGGGCGAACCGCGGGTAGAGCCGAGGACGCACTCCTGGAGGTGAATGGCGTGGCACTAGATGAGGAGGGTTCAACAAAATTGCTAGCGGAAACTTTCTATCCGGACGACTTGGAGAGAGAGGATACGGCGGAGCAACAACGCTTAAGAGAGAGATCGAAGGTGGTGGCCGACGGACCATGTGGGGAACTGCGTGACCCGCCGTTCACCCCCTTTGAACTCGAATCGGCGGTCCGTTCCTTCAACCCCAAGAAGGCACCTGGCGCCGACGGATTCACGGCGGACATCTGCAGCCACGCCATCAAAAACGATCCAGAATTGTTCCTCTGTCTTGCAAACAAGTGTCTCGCATTGCACTATTTTCCAAAGACCTGGAAAGAAGCGACGGTCGTGGCATTACGCAAGCCGGGCAAGGACAGCTATTCGCAGCCTAAGTCGTATAGGCCAATTGGCCTCCTCCCGGTGTTGGGAAAGATCTTCGAGAAGATGATTATGTCGAGACTTCGGCACCATCTGCACTCGAGGATCAGTCCCAACCAATATGGGTTTATGTCCCAGAGGAGTTGCGAGGACGCCCTCTGTACCTTGATCCAACATATAAGGACCAAATTAGACGACAAGAAAATCGTGACTGTTGTGTCCTTGGATATAGAGGGCGCCTTCGACAGCGCCTGGTGGCCGGCAATTAAAATGCGGCTGGTCGAGGAGGAGTGTCCGGAGGGGCTTAGGAGAGTACTGAATAGCTACATGAGCGACCGACTAGTCAGTGTGAGATACGCAGGAAAGGAGCACACAACAAGAACAAGAAAGGGCTGCGTCCAGGGCTCTATCGGCGGCCCGATACTTTGGAATCTCTTGCTGGATCCATTGTTGCATGGTTTAGAGACGAGGGGCGAGTATGTACAGGCATTCGCGGATGACGTCGTCCTGGTCTTCTGCGGAGACACGGGTGGGGAAATCGAGGGGCGTGCCAATGCTGCCCTCGGGTATGTTAAGGCGTGGGGTGACAAAAACAAGTTAAAGTTTGCACCACACAAGACGAAGGCTATGGTTATTACCCGAAAACTGGTGTATGACACACCACGACTTAGCATGGGTGGGGTCAGCATTGGTACGTCAAACGAGATAAAAATCTTAGGACTAATAATCGACCGAAAGCTGACCTTCAACTCACACGTTGAGAGCATTTGCAGGAGGGTTACCAACCTCCACAAGCAGTTGACCAGGGCGGCAAAGGCGAGCTGGGGTCTGCACCCCGAGATAATACACACCATCTACACAGCGACCGTGGAGCCAATAGTTTTGTACGCGGCTAGCGCGTGGGCACCGGCGGTTGAGAAGCTGGGCATTAAGAAGAGACTGAATTTTATTCAGCGAGGCTTCGCGCAAAAGATCTGCAAGGCATATCGCACGGTCTCCCTCAATTCGGCCTTGGTGTTGGCAGGTATACTTCCGCTTGACTTAAGAGTCAAGGAAGCAGCGCTCCTCTACAGGGTTAGGAAAGGAGAGACAATACCAGGCTTGGCCGGGAGGGAGATCGAGCGAATGTCCTCTGCAGCGGAAAGTCCTCACCCCGCCGAACATATGAGCTTGGAGTTCATAAGCCTGGAAAATAACGAACAGGTGGACCAATTAGGACACCTCGAAGTCAAAATCTACACCGATGGCAGCAAAATCGCCGATAGAGTCGGAGCTGCATTTTCCTTATGGAAAGACGGGGCCGAAGTAAAGGCTCGTAAATTTGGTCTGTCATCTTATTGCACGGTGTACCAGGCGGAACTCCTGGCCATATGCGAAGCAACGAGGACGATATTAAAACACAGCGCGACAACTTTCGGCGTGTTCAGCGACTCAACCGCGGCCCTCCAGACGGTCGTGAATCCCGGTTCATTCCATCCCCTAGCAGTTGAGGCCAGGAAAAATATTAAAAATGGTATTTTGTCAGGCAAAAGTATATTTTTGCACTGGGTAAGGGCGCACGTGGGATTGGAAGGGAACGAGAGGGCCGACCAGCTGGCGAAGGAGGCAGCTTTGGGATCGAGGCGGGCGCCAGACTACGACCTGTGTCCGGTCTCATTCGTCAAGCGTAATATCCGTATGGATACGCTTGGTGAATGGAACCGGAGGTACGAGGCTGGTGAGACCGCGTCCATCACAAAGCTCTTCTTTCCTAGCGCGGTGGACGCGTACAGAATTATTAGGAAGTTTACACCAACCAGACACACCACACAGGTCCTGACGGGGCATGGTGGGTTCTCCGGGTACTTGACTCGATTCAAGTGCAAGGAGAGCCCATCATGCACCTGTGACTCCGACACAGAGGAATCTGTTCCTCATTTACTGACGGAGTGCCCGGTATTCTCGAGACGAAGATGCAGCGTGGAACAGGAGATAGGAATTCAAATCACGGTGGCAAATTTAAGGGAAATAATATCAGGCAAGGATAGAAGCAGTTTCTTAAATTACTGCATTGAAATATGTAAGGTTGTAAATAACAGAAATAAAGCAGATTAAAAAAGAAATTACGACAACATAATATAAAGATTATGTTGCCAGTATATTAAACTATAGTAATAAGTTAATGCATGCAAAATATGTAGTAGAATAAGAAAAGGAAAATGTTAAAGTATAAATAATTGTATGGGGCAAACCCACATCCCATTTGGGAAGAAATAAATAGATAATAAGATAGACAATTAAATGTAAAAAAAAAAAAAAAAAAAAAAAAAAAAAAAAAAAAAAAAAAAAAAAAAAAAAAAAAAAAAAAAAAAAAAAAAAAAAAAGGTCTGGAATGTATGAACATGCAGTAAAACACATGTTAGAAATAAGAAAATAGTTTTAAATAGTGATTAAGTCAAAGGAAATGTAAGCCCACAACCCACTCTAGTGTAATAGTAGATAAAAAGATTAGAAATAAGATAAACAAATAGTAAATAAGGTACAGAAAAATATGTAAATGTAAAATAAGATAGAAATAAGCAAAGATGTATGATGGAAAAAGAGAAAAGGGGAATGGAGTAATTATTTAAAAACCCAGTATAATAAATAAGAAATAAAGAATTTAATAGCAAGAATAGCAGGAATCCCACCTGGAAAATGAGTAAAAGGTTGAATGAAAGAAAGATACGGTATGCGGAAAGTAAGGTGAAAATTAGCGAGAACTGGTATGAGAAAGAGGTATAGTAGGAAAGTCTCCGAATTATTAATATCGGGGGTATAGCTAGGACAACAAAAAAAAAAAAAAAAAAAAAAAAAAAAAAAAAAAAAAAAACCTAACCTAACCTAACCTAACCTAACCTAACCTAACCTAACCTAACCTAACCTAACCTAACCTAACCTAACCTAACCTAACCTAACCTGGTGAAAGCTCCCGGCCTGGCCGGTAGTAGCGCTTCGTTTTCGTCCTTCGTTCTCGTTGTCGTTACTCCCGGCTTCGGCCGGTTGCAGCTCTGTGTTGCCGTTGGGTGGACGTGCAGCTGACCCCATTGCACGAGGGGGTCGTGGTATGGTTGGCCTGCAAGGCCTACGGTATTTGTGACCGCTCCCGGCCTGCCCGGTAGAAGCATCTTATCGTTGGTGTCGCTCCCGGCCACGGCCGGTAGTAGCGAGGTTTTGTGGTGTGGACGCGTAGGCTGTCTGCTCGCGCAGGGGCCTACAGGCATTCGTGCCAGCGTCGGAGTTGGGGAGGGCTAGCCCCCCTCCCCGCATTTCGTAATCTCCGGGGTCTTCGCAACAATCCAACTGGTGGCACCAGTTGGTACGCGGTGGTCCTGGGGACCGAAGGGCTTGCCTTCATTGGCCGGCCTGCGACAGGGAAAAGTCTATAACACCCGACAGCGAAGTCGTCAAAACCTGTGGGGCACCTGGAGCACCCCACAGTATCAATCCCGCTCCCTGGAATGAGCGTCACCCAGGGAGTCGACTCTCTTCGTCTCCTTATCGTGGGAATAATTATGGCTTATGAATGTAAAAACAAAAAACGATCGATCATCTCCCCTTGTGGGGGACAAAACAACGAAAATGGCACGGAAATGGACTTGGAATTGCACAGCGTTAAGGCTGTTGAGGAGGTTAGGCCCGGGACTCCGATCCCAGGCCTAAAGGAATTGCGAGTGGCGATGTCGCGGTGCGACACACCGCCGCGCCGAGTATGTGGAGACCTGCTGCTGTCGGATTCCGACAGCAGTGTGGTCTCGATGATAGAGGTGTCTCCTGGTCCCTCCCCCTCCCCGCTTTCCCGGCTGTGGCGTAAGCGCCGGAACTCGGGGTCAGAAGGGGACAGTGAGGAGTCGGCTGGCACCGGTTCTGCCCGGGGCCAGCCCGGTAAGCGGGGCCGCGGTCGCCCCCCAACAACGGGGCAATACGTGGGCCTCGCCATGGCGAAGGCCGAATTAAACGCGGCCAAAGAGCGGGAGCTAGAGCTCCAAGCAGAGGAGGAGCTCGCCGAGGAGCTCCGAAGGAGGGAGGAGAGGCGACTCTCCTTCCTTCGTCAGTCTCCCGCTCCAGTGGAGACATCGTCAGTTTCTGCTTCGGACCTCAGGGCCGAGCAATTGGAAAAGGCGGTCGAGGAGGCGGTGGAGGCGATCCGCTCCATCGCCCACAAGTCCTCCCGTCTTAAGGGGCAGAGCGTGCAGGGCCTGAGGTCCGCCGCTGCGTCAATTGTGGAATACGTGCGGGAATTGCGTGCCCGCACGGTATCTGAAGAAAATGCCCGTCTGCAGCGTGAGCTAGCTGCTATGCGGGCGGAAATTGAAATGCTGAAGAAGCAAGCGAGCGCCCCGCCGTCGATGTCGCGCGAGGAGGTTCTGTTCCTCCTAGATGCGCGCTTCGACGGCATAGGAGATCGCCTGCTCCCGGAGCCGCGACTGCGCCCGCCGCTGCAGGCGGATGCTCGCAATGCCGCCCGTGCCACCGAAAGCTCCACCGTCGGTGCTCGCAAAGCACCCTCCCAACTGTCCGGCACTTCTGGCGTTGTCGCTGGTACCGCCCGCATTCAGACCGCTGGCGCCGCTGCCGCCGCGCGTCCCTCTGTCCCCGTCTCCGGCCCTTCGTTGGAGGAGACGGGGGCTCCTTCAGCCGCTTCGCCGGCTCCCTCCCCCTCTTCAGGAAAAAAGAAGAAAGCCGGCAAGCGCAAGAAGAAGAGCGCTGCGGCCAGAGAGGCTGAGGCGGCGCGCCAGGAGCGCCTGCCACCGCCACCCACCCCTCGGCCATTAACCGAGGCCTGGAACGTGGTGGCTGGGCGACCAAAGAAGGCGCCGGCGGCAAAGCCGCCAGCGACGAAGTCTGCACCGGCGCCCGCCAACGTGCCTGCCGTGGGGAAGCGCGCCCCTAAACTCCGCGCCCCGCGAACCGCTGCAGTGGTGATAACGCTGCAGCAGGACGCGGTAAAGAGGGGCGTTACATACGCCTCCAAGCTAGCCGAGGCGGAGCAAAAGGTTGACATCAAGAGCCTCGGCATTGGGGGCCTTCGTTTCCGCACGGCGGCCACCGGAGGTCGCATCCTTGAAGTGGCGGGCGCAGAAAGGTGCCAAAAGGCTGACACCCTCGCCGAACATCTGAGGGTGGCCCTCGGCGACGATGTCCGTGTCGCCAGGCCGGAGAAGTGCGCGGAGCTGCGCATCTCCGGTCTAGGCGACGCGGCCACAAAGGAAGTAGTTGCGCGGGTGGTGGCGGACGTAGGAGGGTGCGCCACCACCAGTGTTGTCGTTGGCGACGTTGTTCGCCAGGCAGGCAGGGAGGGCACGGCTTGGGTCAAGTGCCCGATCGCGGCGGCCAAAAAACTAACAGATGGCCGCCCTCTCACGATCGGTTGGTCCCGCGTCCGTGCGGTTCTTTTGGAGGCCAGGCCGCAGCGGTGTTTCCGCTGTCTGGAGGTGGGGCACGTAGGAGCCCGGTGCGCTGCGGGTGTAGATCGCAGCGCACTGTGTTTTCGTTGTGGGCAGCCCGGCCACAAGGCGGCCGGCTGCTCTATGGCATTTAACTGCCCCATCTGCGCGGCGGCGGGAACTGCCGCTGCGCATCGCCTGGGCGCAAAAGCCTGTCTGGCGGCGTCCATGAAGAGGAGGCGTCGGGGTGGTGCTGGACGTACGCGTCAGCCCATCCAGAACACAGAGGAGGTGATGGACATCGCCCAAAACTAAATGGCTCCCATCTCGGTACTGCAGGCCAACGTCGGTAACTGTGCGGCGGCCCAAGATCTGCTGCTTCAGTCTGTCGCACAGTTACAGGCGACTGTGGCTATAGTCGCCGAACCGTATGCGGTTCGCGCCCGCGACAACTGGGCTAGCAGCCGCGACGAGTTGGTGGCTGTCGTCTCCCAGCGGGGTGCTTTTGATAGGGTGCTCCAGGGACGCGGTTGCGTCCTCGCGCTGCTGGGAGACGTTGCAGTAGTCGGGGTGTACTTCTCGCCCAACAGAAGCCTCGCTGAGTATGAGCGTTGGTTAATTGAGGTCGGGGCTCTGTTGGCAGAAGCGCACCCCACCCCGGTGGTGGTAGCTGGAGATTTCAACGCACACTCACGGGCGTGGGGATCTCCAGAAACCGATAGCCGGGGTGAGATGGTCGAGGAATGGGCGGTGTCCAATGGCTTGGTGCTGCTCAACCGAGGGTCGGTCCACACGTTCGTGCGGCGAACGGGGACGGGTCGTAGTATAATCGACCTGTCCTTTGCCAGTTCTGGCCTGGCTAGCCGCACACATGGTTGGAGGGTGATCGAGGGGGTGGAGACGATGTCGGATCATCGCTACATATGGTTCGACATCGTCAACGCCGGCTCGGAGACCCCGGCGGTCGGGGACCGCCGTTCGGTTGAGGAAGGTCCGCGGTGGCGTCTGCGGACGCTGGACCGGGAACTGGCGAAGGAGGCGGCCATCGTCGAGCGATGGGCCGCAGGTGACGACGTTAGCCCGGACGTGGACGCGAGGGCTGGGCGGCTTTCCGGTGCCCTGACTCGCGTCTGCGATGCGGCGATGAAGAGGGCGGGGCCTGTTCGGCCGCGAAAGCGAGTGTATTGGTGGAATGATGAGTTGGCTGGGCTGCGTACTTCATGCCACGCAGCCCAGCGTAGGTACACTCGCTGTCGCGGTCGAGGAAACAGTGATCCTGCCCAAGAAGAAGAGCTGCTCGCCGCATACCGGGCTGCCCGAGCTGCCCTCAGCTCGGCGATCAAGGCCGCCAAGGAGGCGGCCTGGAAGGAGTGGCTCGAGAGCCTAAATGAAGATCCGTGGGGGCGCCCGTACAAAGCCGTGAGCGACAAACTCCGGCCCTGGGCGCCTCCCCTCACAAAGTCTCTCGAGCCCTCATTCGTCGGCCACGTTGTCAGTTCCCTCTTCCCTGCGCGGGAAGAGTGGGTCCCACCGCGGATGGCACCAAGCCAGACGCCGGCAGACACAGAGGCGATGATTCCGCCCGTGTCGGATGCCGAGCTCGGGGCGGCGGTCCTTAAACTCAAAACGAGGAACCGCGCCCCCGGTCCGGATGGCATTCCTGGGCGCGTCATCGCTCTGGTTATGCCGGCGTTCGAGGAGGAGACGCTGTCTTTGTTGTCGGAGTGTGTGGCGTCGGGTAAGGTCCCGCGACAGTGGAAAACCGGGCGTCTCGTGCTGTTGAAGAAGCACGGGCGCCCGGCCGAGTCGCCGTCGGCCTACCGCCCCATCGTATTGCTCGACGAGATGAGCAAGCTGCTCGAGCGGGTGCTCGCGGCGCGTCTCGTCGGGCACCTGGAGGGGGCGGGGCCCAATCTTAGTGACGGCCAATACGGATTTCGTCGCGGGAGGTCGACCCTGGACGCCATTTCCCGGCTCCAGGACAGCGTCGAAGAGGCGGTCGGTCGGGGGGAGGTGTTGCTGGCGGTGTCGCTCGACATCGCGAACGCCTTCAACACCATCCCCTGGCAGACCATCGCCGAGGCGCTGAGGTACCACAATGTCCCGTGGTACCTCAGGCGCATTCTCGCGGACTACTTTGTCGACCGGGCCATCTCCTATCCGGCCCGGTCGGGGGTAGTCCGCACAAATATGTCGTGCGGTGTTCCACAGGGGTCGGTTCTGGGTCCGCTCCTGTGGAACATCGGATATGATTGGGTCCTGCGCGGTGCTACTCTTCGGGGAGTCGGCGTCCTCTGTTACGCCGACGATACCCTAGTTACCGCGCGGGGCCCAGATTTTCGCGAGGCGAAAGTCCTGGCCACCGCGGGCGTTGCCCAGGTGGTCAGCCGCATCAGGGCGCTAGGACTCCAGGTGGCCCTCGAAAAGTCCGAGGCCGTTTTCTTTCACGGGCCTCGGCGAGGGCCACCTCGAGATTGTCAGATTGTGGTGAGCGGCACCCCCATCGCTGTCGGGTCGAGTATTAAGTATCTTGGTTTGGTACTCGACAGCCGATGGGGCTTCGTCGAGCACTTCCGGCGTCTGTCGCCAAAGTTATTGTCGTACGCCGGAAGGCTGGCGAGGCTGCTCCCCAATCGGGGAGGCCCAAATAGTGCATGCCGTCGCCTCTACGACGGTGTAGTGCGCTCAAAGGCGTTGTATGGAGCGCCCATCTGGGCGCACGCCCTCTGCGCCAAGACAATTCCGCTGCTGCGGCGTCCGCAGCGGTCGATTGCGCAGAGGGCGGCACGAGC
The DNA here is from genome assembly GCA_948477245.1 of Thumatha senex. Lineage (NCBI taxonomy): Eukaryota > Metazoa > Arthropoda > Insecta > Lepidoptera > Erebidae > Thumatha > Thumatha senex. Next base: position 61,676 of record OX419737.1, read on the forward strand.
GTACTGCACCGTCTCCTACGAGGCGGCGTGCCTAATTGCAGGAAGCCTCCCTTGGGATCTCGAGGCTGGAGTCCTCAAAAGTGTTTATGAGGAAAGCGCCCTGGTGCGTAGAAATGGTGGACGGCCCCTTCCGGACGAGATCGACCGCTGGAGACAGTCGGCTCGCGACGATCTCTTCCGGAAGTGGGCCGAGAGGTTGGTAGGCCCCTCAGTTAGCCCCCGGCTCGTGGGGGCTGTCCGGCCCGTCCTGCGGGCTTGGGTGGAGAGGGCACACGGAGCGCCGACATTTCACCTCAGTCAGCTCCTCACAGGGCATGGCGTATTCGCCAAGTACCTGTGGGAGGTGGCTGGGGTGGAGCCGGACCCCGTGTGTCGCCACTGCTCAAGTGGCGTCGTGGACACGGCGGAGCACACACTCGCCGTGTGCCCGGCGTGGGACGGGCCGCGTATCGCCCTTACGGGCCTTGTCGGACTTGATTTGTCGCTGCCGGCTGTGGTGCAAGCCATGGTCGGCAGCCAACAGTGTTGGGCCGCCGTCGCCTCGTTTGCTAGCGAGGTGATGGCGGCGAAACGTGAGGAGTTGCGGGTGCGGGAGCGTACGGGACAGACGCTCCCGCCCCGCCGTCCGGTTCGGGGGCGTCGTCGTGCTCATTACATGCGCGCCCCCGAATAGTGTCTGGCCGTGGGCGGAAGGTCGGGGGACCCCGCCCAACTGGCCACTCGGCGACGGGCACCCTTTCTGTGTTCCAGGGGGTGCCCACTCTTTGCGCACGCCCGTACCGGCCGCTCTCACCTCCTCTGCTTACAGAGGAGCGCTCGAGAGCGGTGGAGGTGCGGGCTAGTTCTTCAGCTCCTTAGGGAGCTCCGGGGTGGTCGCTTATCGACCGCCCCGAGACGGACCCCTCCGTTCTGGGGTGCCCCTTGCCGGCTCGCAGTGATTTAACCTCAGGCCTACCCTGCGAGTCGGTTTTAAGGTGAGGCGGAACACCGCGGGGTTTAGTGGGTAGGACGGCCCTCTCTCTCGGGCCGGGAGCCCCACACACCGTCCCTGCTGCCCCCGCAGCAGGGATGACGGTGCGTAAATGCATTCCCCGCGAAAACAAAAAAAAAAAACCTAACCTAACCTAACCTAACCTAACCTAACCTAACCTAACCTAACCTAACCTAACCTAACCTAACCTAACCTAACCTAACCTAACCTAACCTAACCTAACCTAACCTAACCTAACCTAACCTAACCTAACCAGACATAGTAAAACAAATAGAGACAGGGAGAGAAAGAGTAGAGACCTGTACTGATCCACCCGGCCTCACAACCATTCGACAATCCGAAATGGAGAAATTTGCAGTAAGGCTACAAGAACACACAGAGCTGCTTGCTAAAAATGCAGAGCAAATGCAGGAGTTGAAGTCTGCACTGCAAGCAAGCACAGAACAGCAAGCGAGAGCAACATATGCCAGCGTGGCTGCCGCCTCCCCCAAAATACCACAGCAAAAACCTCCACTACATTCCATCGTCATAACATCTGACAAGGAGGAGGAAACTGGGGATGAGGTATTGGAAAGAGTAAGAAAGGCAGTAGACGCAAAGGAAGGATGGATCAAGGTCGAAAGAGTTAGAAAAGCGAAGGATAGGAAGATTATCTTGGGATGTCCAACTGCTGCGGACAGGGACAGCGCAAGAGCTAGGCTAGAAAAGGAGAGACTCCACGTCGAGGACGTCAAAAACAAAGACCCGATGGTTGAGCTTAGAGATGTCCTGAGCATCAACTCGGATGAGGAGGTGCTCGGGGCACTCAGAAAGCAGAATCGGGATGTCTTTGACGGGCTCGATAAGGAGGACGTAAGAATTTCAGTCAAGTTTAGAAAAAGGGCGAGGAACCCCCACACCAATCATCTGGTCCTAACGGTTTCACCGAAGCTATGGAGGAAAATGACAGCGATCGGGACTCTTCACGTGGATCTGCAGCGGGTGAAGGTAGCAGACCATTCACCATTGGTGCAATGCTCGCGCTGCCTCGCGTACGGACACGTGAAGAGGTTTTGCACCGAAAATGAAGAAACGTGCTGTCACTGTGGGGGACCACACCTGAAGGCACATTGTGACGTGTGGGCGGTCAATGCGACACCATCATGCAGAAATTGTAAGAGAGCGAAGATGGACCGCACGGAGCATAATGCATTTAGCAAAGAGTGTCCCGTCCGAAGGCGCTGGGAGTCACTTGCCAGGTCCGCCGTAGCATACTGCTAAGGGCAGCCAGGCAGTGAACTCCACCTATCGCGTGTTCCAAGCAAACCTGATGAAAAAGAAATTGGCCCAACAAGAACTGCTTATAGAAGCAGCAAAACACAAGGTAACGGCAGCCCTAATCCAGGAACCTTGGGTTGATGCGACTCGAGGGATGAGGAGTTATCCAGGAACTAGAATCTTTCAAAATAGCGCGACGGGGGAGGACAAAGTCAAAGCAGCTATAGCTGTCTTTGACCCACACATCGATGTGGTCCAATACCCCGACCTCACCACAAATAACATCGTAGTGGTGGGACTTAAAACCGCCGCTTGGAAGATCACACTGGTCTCCTTCTACTTCGAGCCTGATCGACAAATTGCCCCATATTTAGTACAACTAAAAAAGATAGCAGCCAAACGTGGGTTAGGCAAAATTATTATGGGAGGAGATGGGAATGCTTGGAACACGTGGTGGGGTAGCGAGGATGTAGACTCGCGAGGTGTAGAGCTGCAGCACTTGTTGGATGAGATGGGCCTCCAGGTGCTCAACACGGGGAATACCCCGACATTCGATACAATTAGAGGCACGACAAGGTTTAAAAGCCACGTCGATCTTACTGTTTGCACGGAAAGCGCACTGGACTTGGTGGTGAACTGGAAAGTTGTTGAAAACCTCACGAGCTCGGACCACAATGGGATCACCTTTGGGATAAAACTCAGAAAGTCTAGGGGAACAAATATCATCAGAACCACGCGTAAATACAACACGAGGAAAGCGAAGTGGGATGAATTTCAGAAGGTGCTGGCTGAACTCAAGACGACGCAGAATATAACAGTAAATACAGTTAAGGCTATAACAACAGAAGCTCAAATTGATGATTTCGTCGAAAGGTTCAGTCAGACCATCACCAAAGCGTGTTGTAGCGCTATACCTGAGAAGACCAAGTGTCAGAGGTTGTCTGTCCCATGGTGGTCCGAAGATCTAGCAAAATTAAAAGCAGAAGTCACCACCAAGAGGCGAAGAATTAGGTGCGCAGCACCGGTCCGCAGAGCCGGAGTCGTGCAAGAGTACCTGGAGTGCAAGGAAAGATACGAAACAGAGGCAAAGAGTGCTCAAATTGGATCATGGAAGGAGTTCTGTTGTAAGCAGGACAGAGAAGGGATGTGGGAGGGTATCTACAGAGTGATTGGACGAACCGCGGGTAGAGCTGAGGACGTACTCCTGGAAGTGAATGGCGTGGCGTTAAATGAGGAAGGTTCAGCAGAACTGCTGGCAAATACCTTCTACCCGGATGATTTGGAGGGGGACGATACGGAAGAACAAAAACGCATAAGAGAGAGCTCGGAGGTGGTGGCTGGGGGGTCATGCGGGGAACTGCATGATCCACCGTTCACCCCCTTCGAGCTCGAGACAGCGGTCCGATCATTTAACCCCAAAAAGGCACCCGGAGCTGACGGTTTCACAGCGGACATATGCGACCACGCCATCAGAAGCGAACCGGAGTTGTTCCTTAGCCTAGCAAACAAGTGTCTCACATTACACCATTTTCCAAAGACCTGGAAGGAAGCGACGGTCGTGGCGTTACGCAAGCCGGGCAAGGAAAGCTATTCACAACCTAAGTCATATAGGCCAATTGGTCTCCTCCCAGTGCTGGGGAAGATCCTGGAGAAGATGATTATGTCGAGACTTCGACACCATCTGCACTCGAGGATCAGTCCCCACCAATACGGGTTTATGCCGCAGAGGAGCTGCGAGGACGCCCTCTGTACCTTGATCCAGCACATAAGAACCAAGTTGGACGAAAAGAAAATTGTCACTGTCGTGTCCTTGGATATAGAGGGCGCCTTCGACAGCGCATGGTGGCCAGCGATCAAAATGCGGCTAGTTGAAGAGAAGTGTCCAGAGGGGCTTAGAAGGGTGCTGAATAGCTACATGAGTGACCGACTGGTGCATGTGAGATACGCAGGCAAGGAACATACAACTAGAACAAGAAAGGGCTGCGTCCAGGGCTCTATCGGCGGCCCAATCCTCTGGAATCTCTTATTGGATCCATTGCTACACAGTCTCGAGACGAGGGGCGAGTATGTGCAGGCATTCGCCGATGATGTCGTCCTGGTCTTTTGTGGAGACACAGGTAGGGAAATTGAAGGGCGTGCCAATGCCGCTCTCGGGCATGTTAAGACGTGGGGTGACCAAAACAAATTAAAATTCGCACCACACAAAACAAATGCCATGGTGGTCACCAGAAAATTGGTGTATGACACACCGCGGCTTAGCATGGGCGGGGTCGGCATTGGCATGTCAAAGGAAATCAAAATTTTAGGTCTTACTATCGACCACAAGCTGACCTTCAATGCACACGTTGAGAACGTGTGTAGGAGAGTCACTAGCCTCCACAAACAATTGACCAGGGCGGCAAAGGCGAGCTGGGGTCTGCACCCCGAAATTACACATACGATCTATACAGCGACCGTGGAACCTATAGTGTTGTACGCAGCCGGCGCATGGGCGCAGGCGGTTGGGAAGCTGGGCATAAAAAAGAGGCTTAATTTTATTCAACGCAGTTTCGCACAAAAAATTTGCAGGGCATACCGCACGGTCTCCCTCAATTCGGCCTTGGTCCTGGCTGGGATACTGCCCCTTGATCTTCGAATCAAGGAGGCGGCATTATTATATAAGATTAAAAAGGGAGAGTCGGTACCAGGCCTGGCCGGGAGGGAGATCGAACGGATGACCTCCGTCGCGGAAAATCCCCATCCTGCCGACCATATGCGCCTGGAGTTCATAAACTCAGAAAATATTGACTGCAGTAAATTCGATATTAGCATATATACTGACGGCAGCAAAATAGCAGGTAAGGTCGGAGCCGCACTTTCCTTATGGAAAGATGGGGCCGAGACAAAGGTTCGCAAACTCGGTCTGCCGTCATACTGCACGGTCTATCAGGCTGAACTCCTGGCCATATGCGAGGCAACAAGAATGATCCTGAAAAATAGCGCGAAAACCTTTGGAGTGTTCAGCGACTCAACCGCAGCCCTTCAGACGGTCGGAAATCCCGGTCGTCTCCATCCTCTCGCAGTAGAAGCCAGAAGAAATATTAGAGAAATCATTTCGTCAGGAAAACATATAGCTTTTCACTGGGTGAAGGCGCATGCGGGGACGGAGGGGAACGAGAGAGCCGACCTGCTGGCGAAGGAAGCAGCTTTGGGGTCGAGGCGGGCGCCCGACTACGACCTGTGCCCGGTTTCGTACGTTAGGCGTACGATTCGTATGGGTACGCTTGACGAGTGGAACCGGAGGTACGAGTCTGGTGACACCGCCTCCATCACGAAGCTCTTCTTTCCAAATGCGGCGGAAGCGTACAGCACTATAAGGAAATTCACTCCAAACAAACACACCACACAGGTCCTGACAGGGCATGGTGGGTTCTCCGAGTACTTGACTCGATTCAAGTGCAAGGATAATCCATCATGCACCTGTGATCCCGAAATCGAGGAAACCATCCCTCACCTACTGGCGGAGTGCCCGGTGTTTCTGAGGCAAAGATACGACGTGGAACAGCAGATAGGAATACATGTCACAGTAATAAACTTTAAAGAAATTATAGCGAGTAAAGTAAGAGAAATATTCCTAAAGTACTGTATAGAAATTTGTAAGGTGGTAAATAATAGAAACAAAATAGACTGATAAAGATATTACGACAACATAATATGCTTATTATGTTGCAAGTAAGATTAATGTAGAAATAAATATGAAAAATGTAAAATATATGGTAAAATAAAAGTAGACACTAAAAGTAGTAAATATAAGATTAATATGTGTATGATGCAGTCCACTTTTAGCTTCGGTAACTTATATATAAGGAAAATGAATGTATCTAGACAATTAGGAAATAAGAAAGTGTAAACCACATCCCACTCCAAGGTGTTTATAGTAGAATAGGATAAAAACTAAGACAAAACTAGCAGTATCTAAGTTAATTAGTAAAAATGTAATAGTAGATAAGATATAGAGAATAGGCAACAATGTTATAAAAAGAAGAGAGGAAAGGTGCAGATCTAAAATTATTGTTTATACCAAATAGAAATAAGAAATAAATACAAAAAGTAGAAGTGAGAATAGCAGGCGCCCCACCTGAAAATAGTATGAATGGTTGAATGAAAGAAAGATACGGTATGCGGAAAGCAAGGTGAAAATTAGCGAGAACTGGTATGAGAAAGAGTTATAGTAGGAAAGTCTCCGAATTATTAATATCGGGGGTATAGCTAGGAACCAAAAAAAAAAAAAAAAAAAAAAAAAAAAAACCTAACCTAACCTAACCTAACCTAACCTAACCTAACCTAACCTAACCTAACCTAACCTAACCTAACCTAACCTAACCTAACCTAACCTAACCTAACCTAACCTGGGGTGCTAGGTCGGGGAACCTCCACGTTGGCGGTTCAGTTTCCTATCCCCCCCGGGGACCGCCCGGGTGGGAGTGGAAACTGGGCTTTGCTGGTGCACCCTGGAGCATCGGCTAATGGGCGCAGTCTTCAGTACTGTGTGTGTTAACCAATGTACCAATATCCCGACAGTCGACCCCATGTCGTGGGGGTCGTAGTGTGGCAGGCCTGCAAGGCCTGCGAAATGGTGAAAGCTCCCGGCCTGGCCGGTAGTAGCGCTTCGTTTTCGTCCTTCGTTCTCGTTGTCGTTACTCCCGGCTTCGGCCGGTTGCAGCTCTGTGTTGCCGTTGGGTGGACGTGCAGCTGACCCCATTGCACGAGGGGGTCGTGGTATGGTTGGCCTGCAAGGCCTACGGTATTTGTGACCGCTCCCGGCCTGCCCGGTAGAAGCATCTTATCGTTGGTGTCGCTCCCGGCCACGGCCGGTAGTAGCGAGGTTTTGTGGTGTGGACGCGTAGGCTGTCTGCTCGCGCAGGGGCCTACAGGCATTCGTGCCAGCGTCGGAGTTGGGGAGGGCTAGCCCCCCTCCCCGCATTTCGTAATCTCCGGGGTCTTCGCAACAATCCAACTGGTGGCACCAGTTGGTACGCGGTGGTCCTGGGGACCGAAGGGCTTGCCTTCATTGGCCGGCCTGCGACAGGGAAAAGTCTATAACACCCGACAGCGAAGTCGTCAAAACCTGTGGGGCACCTGGAGCACCCCACAGTATCAATCCCGCTCCCTGGAATGAGCGTCACCCAGGGAGTCGACTCTCTTCGTCTCCTTATCGTGGGAATAATTATGGCTTATGAATGTAAAAACAAAAAACGATCGATCATCTCCCCTTGTGGGGGACAAAACAACGAAAATGGCACGGAAATGGACTTGGAATTGCACAGCGTTAAGGCTGTTGAGGAGGTTAGGCCCGGGACTCCGATCCCAGGCCTAAAGGAATTGCGAGTGGCGATGTCGCGGTGCGACACACCGCCGCGCCGAGTATGTGGAGACCTGCTGCTGTCGGATTCCGACAGCAGTGTGGTCTCGATGATAGAGGTGTCTCCTGGTCCCTCCCCCTCCCCGCTTTCCCGGCTGTGGCGTAAGCGCCGGAACTCGGGGTCAGAAGGGGACAGTGAGGAGTCGGCTGGCACCGGTTCTGCCCGGGGCCAGCCCGGTAAGCGGGGCCGCGGTCGCCCCCCAACAACGGGGCAATACGTGGGCCTCGCCATGGCGAAGGCCGAATTAAACGCGGCCAAAGAGCGGGAGCTAGAGCTCCAAGCAGAGGAGGAGCTCGCCGAGGAGCTCCGAAGGAGGGAGGAGAGGCGACTCTCCTTCCTTCGTCAGTCTCCCGCTCCAGTGGAGACATCGTCAGTTTCTGCTTCGGACCTCAGGGCCGAGCAATTGGAAAAGGCGGTCGAGGAGGCGGTGGAGGCGATCCGCTCCATCGCCCACAAGTCCTCCCGTCTTAAGGGGCAGAGCGTGCAGGGCCTGAGGTCCGCCGCTGCGTCAATTGTGGAATACGTGCGGGAATTGCGTGCCCGCACGGTATCTGAAGAAAATGCCCGTCTGCAGCGTGAGCTAGCTGCTATGCGGGCGGAAATTGAAATGCTGAAGAAGCAAGCGAGCGCCCCGCCGTCGATGTCGCGCGAGGAGGTTCTGTTCCTCCTAGATGCGCGCTTCGACGGCATAGGAGATCGCCTGCTCCCGGAGCCGCGACTGCGCCCGCCGCTGCAGGCGGATGCTCGCAATGCCGCCCGTGCCACCGAAAGCTCCACCGTCGGTGCTCGCAAAGCACCCTCCCAACTGTCCGGCACTTCTGGCGTTGTCGCTGGTACCGCCCGCATTCAGACCGCTGGCGCCGCTGCCGCCGCGCGTCCCTCTGTCCCCGTCTCCGGCCCTTCGTTGGAGGAGACGGGGGCTCCTTCAGCCGCTTCGCCGGCTCCCTCCCCCTCTTCAGGAAAAAAGAAGAAAGCCGGCAAGCGCAAGAAGAAGAGCGCTGCGGCCAGAGAGGCTGAGGCGGCGCGCCAGGAGCGCCTGCCACCGCCACCCACCCCTCGGCCATTAACCGAGGCCTGGAACGTGGTGGCTGGGCGACCAAAGAAGGCGCCGGCGGCAAAGCCGCCAGCGACGAAGTCTGCACCGGCGCCCGCCAACGTGCCTGCCGTGGGGAAGCGCGCCCCTAAACTCCGCGCCCCGCGAACCGCTGCAGTGGTGATAACGCTGCAGCAGGACGCGGTAAAGAGGGGCGTTACATACGCCTCCAAGCTAGCCGAGGCGGAGCAAAAGGTTGACATCAAGAGCCTCGGCATTGGGGGCCTTCGTTTCCGCACGGCGGCCACCGGAGGTCGCATCCTTGAAGTGGCGGGCGCAGAAAGGTGCCAAAAGGCTGACACCCTCGCCGAACATCTGAGGGTGGCCCTCGGCGACGATGTCCGTGTCGCCAGGCCGGAGAAGTGCGCGGAGCTGCGCATCTCCGGTCTAGGCGACGCGGCCACAAAGGAAGTAGTTGCGCGGGTGGTGGCGGACGTAGGAGGGTGCGCCACCACCAGTGTTGTCGTTGGCGACGTTGTTCGCCAGGCAGGCAGGGAGGGCACGGCTTGGGTCAAGTGCCCGATCGCGGCGGCCAAAAAACTAACAGATGGCCGCCCTCTCACGATCGGTTGGTCCCGCGTCCGTGCGGTTCTTTTGGAGGCCAGGCCGCAGCGGTGTTTCCGCTGTCTGGAGGTGGGGCACGTAGGAGCCCGGTGCGCTGCGGGTGTAGATCGCAGCGCACTGTGTTTTCGTTGTGGGCAGCCCGGCCACAAGGCGGCCGGCTGCTCTATGGCATTTAACTGCCCCATCTGCGCGGCGGCGGGAACTGCCGCTGCGCATCGCCTGGGCGCAAAAGCCTGTCTGGCGGCGTCCATGAAGAGGAGGCGTCGGGGTGGTGCTGGACGTACGCGTCAGCCCATCCAGAACACAGAGGAGGTGATGGACATCGCCCAAAACTAAATGGCTCCCATCTCGGTACTGCAGGCCAACGTCGGTAACTGTGCGGCGGCCCAAGATCTGCTGCTTCAGTCTGTCGCACAGTTACAGGCGACTGTGGCTATAGTCGCCGAACCGTATGCGGTTCGCGCCCGCGACAACTGGGCTAGCAGCCGCGACGAGTTGGTGGCTGTCGTCTCCCAGCGGGGTGCTTTTGATAGGGTGCTCCAGGGACGCGGTTGCGTCCTCGCGCTGCTGGGAGACGTTGCAGTAGTCGGGGTGTACTTCTCGCCCAACAGAAGCCTCGCTGAGTATGAGCGTTGGTTAATTGAGGTCGGGGCTCTGTTGGCAGAAGCGCACCCCACCCCGGTGGTGGTAGCTGGAGATTTCAACGCACACTCACGGGCGTGGGGATCTCCAGAAACCGATAGCCGGGGTGAGATGGTCGAGGAATGGGCGGTGTCCAATGGCTTGGTGCTGCTCAACCGAGGGTCGGTCCACACGTTCGTGCGGCGAACGGGGACGGGTCGTAGTATAATCGACCTGTCCTTTGCCAGTTCTGGCCTGGCTAGCCGCACACATGGTTGGAGGGTGATCGAGGGGGTGGAGACGATGTCGGATCATCGCTACATATGGTTCGACATCGTCAACGCCGGCTCGGAGACCCCGGCGGTCGGGGACCGCCGTTCGGTTGAGGAAGGTCCGCGGTGGCGTCTGCGGACGCTGGACCGGGAACTGGCGAAGGAGGCGGCCATCGTCGAGCGATGGGCCGCAGGTGACGACGTTAGCCCGGACGTGGACGCGAGGGCTGGGCGGCTTTCCGGTGCCCTGACTCGCGTCTGCGATGCGGCGATGAAGAGGGCGGGGCCTGTTCGGCCGCGAAAGCGAGTGTATTGGTGGAATGATGAGTTGGCTGGGCTGCGTACTTCATGCCACGCAGCCCAGCGTAGGTACACTCGCTGTCGCGGTCGAGGAAACAGTGATCCTGCCCAAGAAGAAGAGCTGCTCGCCGCATACCGGGCTGCCCGAGCTGCCCTCAGCTCGGCGATCAAGGCCGCCAAGGAGGCGGCCTGGAAGGAGTGGCTCGAGAGCCTAAATGAAGATCCGTGGGGGCGCCCGTACAAAGCCGTGAGCGACAAACTCCGGCCCTGGGCGCCTCCCCTCACAAAGTCTCTCGAGCCCTCATTCGTCGGCCACGTTGTCAGTTCCCTCTTCCCTGCGCGGGAAGAGTGGGTCCCACCGCGGATGGCACCAAGCCAGACGCCGGCAGACACAGAGGCGATGATTCCGCCCGTGTCGGATGCCGAGCTCGGGGCGGCGGTCCTTAAACTCAAAACGAGGAACCGCGCCCCCGGTCCGGATGGCATTCCTGGGCGCGTCATCGCTCTGGTTATGCCGGCGTTCGAGGAGGAGACGCTGTCTTTGTTGTCGGAGTGTGTGGCGTCGGGTAAGGTCCCGCGACAGTGGAAAACCGGGCGTCTCGTGCTGTTGAAGAAGCACGGGCGCCCGGCCGAGTCGCCGTCGGCCTACCGCCCCATCGTATTGCTCGACGAGATGAGCAAGCTGCTCGAGCGGGTGCTCGCGGCGCGTCTCGTCGGGCACCTGGAGGGGGCGGGGCCCAATCTTAGTGACGGCCAATACGGATTTCGTCGCGGGAGGTCGACCCTGGACGCCATTTCCCGGCTCCAGGACAGCGTCGAAGAGGCGGTCGGTCGGGGGGAGGTGTTGCTGGCGGTGTCGCTCGACATCGCGAACGCCTTCAACACCATCCCCTGGCAGACCATCGCCGAGGCGCTGAGGTACCACAATGTCCCGTGGTACCTCAGGCGCATTCTCGCGGACTACTTTGTCGACCGGGCCATCTCCTATCCGGCCCGGTCGGGGGTAGTCCGCACAAATATGTCGTGCGGTGTTCCACAGGGGTCGGTTCTGGGTCCGCTCCTGTGGAACATCGGATATGATTGGGTCCTGCGCGGTGCTACTCTTCGGGGAGTCGGCGTCCTCTGTTACGCCGACGATACCCTAGTTACCGCGCGGGGCCCAGATTTTCGCGAGGCGAAAGTCCTGGCCACCGCGGGCGTTGCCCAGGTGGTCAGCCGCATCAGGGCGCTAGGACTCCAGGTGGCCCTCGAAAAGTCCGAGGCCGTTTTCTTTCACGGGCCTCGGCGAGGGCCACCTCGAGATTGTCAGATTGTGGTGAGCGGCACCCCCATCGCTGTCGGGTCGAGTATTAAGTATCTTGGTTTGGTACTCGACAGCCGATGGGGCTTCGTCGAGCACTTCCGGCGTCTGTCGCCAAAGTTATTGTCGTACGCCGGAAGGCTGGCGAGGCTGCTCCCCAATCGGGGAGGCCCAAATAGTGCATGCCGTCGCCTCTACGACGGTGTAGTGCGCTCAAAGGCGTTGTATGGAGCGCCCATCTGGGCGCACGCCCTCTGCGCCAAGACAATTCCGCTGCTGCGGCGTCCGCAGCGGTCGATTGCGCAGAGGGCGGCACGAGCGTACTGCACCGTCTCCTACGAGGCGGCGTGCCTAATTGCAGGAAGCCTCCCTTGGGATCTCGAGGCTGGAGTCCTCAAAAGTGTTTATGAGGAAAGCGCCCTGGTGCGTAGAAATGGTGGACGGCCCCTTCCGGACGAGATCGACCGCTGGAGACAGTCGGCTCGCGACGATCTCTTCCGGAAGTGGGCCGAGAGGTTGGTAGGCCCCTCAGTTAGCCCCCGGCTCGTGGGGGCTGTCCGGCCCGTCCTGCGGGCTTGGGTGGAGAGGGCACACGGAGCGCCGACATTTCACCTCAGTCAGCTCCTCACAGGGCATGGCGTATTCGCCAAGTACCTGTGGGAGGTGGCTGGGGTGGAGCCGGACCCCGTGTGTCGCCACTGCTCAAGTGGCGTCGTGGACACGGCGGAGCACACACTCGCCGTGTGCCCGGCGTGGGACGGGCCGCGTATCGCCCTTACGGGCCTTGTCGGACTTGATTTGTCGCTGCCGGCTGTGGTGCAAGCCATGGTCGGCAGCCAACAGTGTTGGGCCGCCGTCGCCTCGTTTGCTAGCGAGGTGATGGCGGCGAAACGTGAGGAGTTGCGGGTGCGGGAGCGTACGGGACAGACGCTCCCGCCCCGCCGTCCGGTTCGGGGGCGTCGTCGTGCTCATTACATGCGCGCCCCCGAATAGTGTCTGGCCGTGGGCGGAAGGTCGGGGGACCCCGCCCAACTGGCCACTCGGCGACGGGCACCCTTTCTGTGTTCCAGGGGGTGCCCACTCTTTGCGCACGCCCGTACCGGCCGCTCTCACCTCCTCTGCTTACAGAGGAGCGCTCGAGAGCGGTGGAGGTGCGGGCTAGTTCTTCAGCTCCTTAGGGAGCTCCGGGGTGGTCGCTTATCGACCGCCCCGAGACGGACCCCTCCGTTCTGGGGTGCCCCTTGCCGGCTCGCAGTGATTTAACCTCAGGCCTACCCTGCGAGTCGGTTTTAAGGTGAGGCGGAACACCGCGGGGTTTAGTGGGTAGGACGGCCCTCTCTCTCGGGCCGGGAGCCCCACACACCGTCCCTGCTGCCCCCGCAGCAGGGATGACGGTGCGTAAATGCATTCCCCGCGAAAACAAAAAAAAAAAAAAACCTAACCTAACCTAACCTAACCTAACCTAACCTAACCTAACCTAACCTAACCTAACCTAACCTAACCTAACCTAACCTAACCTAACCTAACCTAACCTAACCTAACCTAACCTAACCTAACCTAACCTAACCTAACCTAACCTAACCTAACCTAACCTAACCTAACCTAACCTAACCTAACCTAACCTAACCTAACCTAACCTAACCTAACCTAACCTAACCTAACCTAACCTAACCTAACCCAACCCAACCCAACCCAACCTAACCTAACCTAACCTAACCTAACCTAACCCAGTCTGTTTCGACCTCTGGCCGCGATCAGATGCGATTTCTTAGCGCTCCGCACTCGAAAAATAGAAAAAGTGGGTTTTTCTTGCCCGATTTTGACGTACGATACGTCAAAAGTTTTGTCTCGACGCGCCGCATCGCGTGGTGACTTGTGTTTTTTCCTCAAGTTTTCCGCTGCGAAGTGAAAAGTGTTTTTCCTCAGTATTGGAGGTTAATTTCACTAAATTGAGCAGTTTTCTGTGAATAAAAGTGGAAATAAGTGGAAAATTGTGGAGAAAAAAGTGTTGTGTGAAGGAGCTTAACGGCCCACATCGGTTTCCATCTTCAAAAGGCCCGGAAAACACGTAGTTTTTCCGGGAAATCCAGCTGAAAAAATTTTCATCAGCACGTGGTGACCACGAGGTCATCGAAGGAGGCAAGCTAGAAGCGTGGAACTCAGCAGGGACTTAGAAGGTACCAGTACAAACAATTTTCAAGAAAGAACAGATTTTTAGGTCCACAGAATTTTAATTAATTTATAATTAAAGTTATAAACTTCGGACATCTTTTTCTTGAAGACCAGGAAAAATTTGACAAATCTACAACTGCTATCTTTTGCGCGCTAGCTGGGACTACACATTTTGAAAATTTTGGATTTTTTGGACCTTTAGTTATAGAATTAAAATTAAAATCGTAAAAATTTTTGTTTTTTATAAAAAATTGTGTTTTTAAAATTTTTATTTTTAGATTTTTATTGTGTAGGTTGTTGACCCTAAATAAACAAATTTTTTGAATATTTTTGTAAATTTTTAGGACTTGGCGTTTCGGAGCTATTGATTTTTTAGTGTTTTTGCTTAATATATACAAAATTAACAATAAATTAATATTTTTAAAGGTGGAATTAGCTTTAGATAATAGAAATTAGTATATATAACCCCAAACTGGGGTCTTCTAACTTCAAAATTAAAGATTTTTGCGAAATCCGCCATCTTGAATTAAATTTTTAAAATTTTTGAATTAACGTAGCTCCGAGACGAAAAGACTTAGAGACGTGAGATTTTCACTAAAGTCAGGCTCGGGACCTGAACTTTTTTATAAAATAGGAAATTACGTTTTTGGACAAAATTTTTTATTTTTGTTTAAAACTCCCCTGGATAGGTGCAGTAAGTGAGGCCACATAGTCTGGTGAAAACCAGGTTACTCTACGACCATTGGTTGCAGAGTTATTAGCAGTCAAAGTTGGTCTCTGACAGCTCGGCGGCCATTTTTTATTTTTTAGAACCGCCATAACTCTTGAACGCCTTGAGTTAGAAAGCCCTGGTTTTCTTTACTAGATTATAGGGATCAGGAGCTACCTACTCCTCGATTTATAGGCAAATAGGAGTCACAAAATTTTAGGGGGCCGAAAAGCACTTGGACGGGTGGAGGGGGTCGGGGTGAACAGGGCAAACCCAAACTTGGCTGCTCTGCGACGTCTGGGCCCGGAGATACAGGTGATCAAAGTTCGGCTTTGACAGCTCAGCCGCCATCTTGGGAAACTTTGATCGCCTGTAGCTTTGGAACGGGGCGTCGTAGAGTGGTACGGTTTTCTCTGGGCGTCTCGGCGGCCTGTTCCCTACCCGAGTAGGGGGTATTGGAGGGGATTGGGGTTAAAAATTTTTTTGGTTTAAAAAAGGCTACCGGGGGGTAGGTCTCGTCGTGCACTCCAAGATTAACCCAAGCACGAGCAAAATCGGCCCGGCGGTTCGGGAGATACGGGGGATTTTGAAAACATATTCGGCCATTTTGAAAAATTTTGAGCCCCTGTTTCTCTGGAACCCCTTGGGTTAGCGGTGACGTGTTTGGGTTCGTTAGAAAGGGCTCGGCGGGGGCTATCAACTGGGCCTCTCCACACGTCTCTACATAGAGCGTGTAGAGTTTCTGGAGCAAAATTTTGTTTTTTGACTAGATTTATATTAGGTATTGAAATTATTTGGCAAAATTAGATTCGTGGAGGCTTTCGGGGGCCAGCAGAGACTATATCCCGCTACTGCATTAGAAGTTAAGTTGTATTAAATTATATTTTAATTTTATTTTTACTATAATAAGACTTAGGCTTATTGGCCACAATTTTAGGATAAGACGTAGCTGGCCTACAGCTAGGAATTAGTTATAAGAAAAACGATAGCTCTAGATAGAGCAAAAACCTCAACTCTGTTAGTGTAATTTTTCTTCATTCTGAATTTTCTTTTAAAATAGACCAAGCCCTATTGGCTCTCTTACTTAGATACGACTGCTGAACGGAGGACGATAGAGTACCTGTGCATGCACGACACATAAACAGCTACACTTACACATACATTACCCAACACGCTCATACACACACACATCTCTCAGTCGTGGACAAACAATACACACATACACACACTTGATATCCACGCCACATACATCACACACCACATCACACAATCTGACAGGGTACCTTTACATACCCTTCAGTAAACACACGGTACAACACACACGCTAACTGGGGTACCCTATACATACCCCATTAGCAACACTTCTTCACAGCAGCTACAAGCACACCCCCATACGATGTTTGTTTCACAGAGGACACCGCCAAAAGAGGAGGAGCCAACCCGCGCATCACCATCGAAAACCATAACAAAAAAGTCGATTGTAAGGAGAAGTCTAGAGACCTTTGAGAGTAAGGCCAGCTCCTCAAAAACAACTTCTCATGAACGAGCGGGTGATCCACTGCGGCCAACTAAACGCCTGGAGTACAGCCCGCCCAAAACCACCACCAGGCCTACAGACAAAACGACAGAGGCAGAGAAAACTAAAAAGGCTAAAACACCTCAGCCTATAGAGCATAGCCCCGTCTGTGGAAAATCGTACCCTGACAGAGCGTCTGAAGCCAGGGACATAGCCAAAAAGGCGAAAACTTCCCTCGGGCTAGCCAGAAACTTAAGATCTGAGATTAAAACGGATGTAACGCAGTGGATAGATAAATTAGTAGAATTAGTGAAACAGATGGAGATTGGAAGAGGAAATGAGGAGAACCGCGCTGATCCGCCCATCCCAGCAACCACCCATCTACCTGAGATGGAAAAATTAACGGCAAAATTGCAAGAGCATGCAGAACTACTCGCAAAAAACGCAGACGAAATGCGAGAACTGAAGTCCGCGCTGCAAATTAATACGGAGCAATATAAAAAACCAACCTATGCCAATGTAGTCGCCACCTCACCTAAAATGCAACACCAAAAACCGCCGTTGCACTCCATTATGATTACATCAGATAAGGAGGAAGAAACCGGAGACCAGGTTTTAGAAAGGGTGAGAAAGGCAGTGGATGCAAAGGAGGGGTGGATCAAGATAGAAAGGGTCAGGAAAGCAAAAGATAGAAAGATTATCTTGGGTTGTCAAACTGCAGCAGACAGAGACAGCGCTAGAAAAAGGCTGGAGAAGGAGCGACTCCATGTTGAGGACATCAAAAATAAGGACCCAATGGTGATGTTGAAAGATGTATTGAGCATCAATACAGATGAAGAAGTGCTTGGGGCCATAAAAAAGCAAAACAGGGATATCTTTGATGGACTCAACAAGGAGGACGAAAGAATGACAGTCAAATTCAGAAAAAGGGCGAGGAACCCCCACACCAACCACGTGGTCCTAACGGTCTCACCGAAGCTATGGACTAAAATGACAGCGATCGGGACCCTTCACGTGGACCTACAGCGGGTTAAGGTAGCAGATCATTCACCACTGGTGCAATGCTCGCGCTGCCTGGCATACGGACACGTGAGGGGAGTGTGCACCGAAGCTCAAGAGACGTGCTGTCACTGTGGGGGACCACATTTGAAAGCGCAATGTGATGTCTGGGTCGTCAACGCAACGCCATCATGCAAGAACTGCAAGAGGGCGAGGCTTGACCGCACAGAGCACAACGCTTTCAGCCAAGAGTGTCCCGTCCGAAGGCGCTGGGAGGCACTGGCCAGGTCAGCCGTAGCATATTGCTAAGGGCAGCCAGGCAGTGAACTCCGCCTATCACGTGTTCCAAACAAATCTCAGGAAAAAGAAGTTGGCTCAACAGGAAATGCTTATAGAAGCAACAAAACGCAAGGCAATGGCAGTCCTGATCCAGGAGCCTTGGGTGGATACGGCTCGGGTGATGAGGAGTTATCCGGGGACCAGAGTCTACCAAAATAACCCGACAGAAGAAGAAAAGGTCAAGGCAGCAATTGCGATCCTTGATCCACATATAGATGTTACCCAATACCCCGACCTCACTACGAACAACATAGTAGTAGTGGGTCTAAAAACTGTCGACTGGAAGATCACTCTGGTTTCATTTTACCTCGAGCCGGATCGACCAATTGAACCATATTTGGCCAAATTAAAAGATATCGCAGCCAAACCTGGGCTTGGTAAAATTATTATGGGGGGAGATGGGAATGCGTGGAACACGTGGTGGGGTAGTGAGGAAGTTAACTCACGAGGGAAGAAACTGCAGCAGTTGATAGACGAGATGGGCCTCCAGGTGCTCAACACGGGGAACACCCCTACTTTTGATACAATTAGGGGCACAACGAGGTTCAAGAGCCACGTTGACATCACTATCTGCACGGCAAGCGCACTAGACTTGGTGGTGAATTGGAAGGTCGAAACAAACCTCACAAGCTCGGACCACAATGGCATCACATTCGACATCAAACTCAAAAGGTCTAAGGGTGTTGACATTGCAAGGACTACACGCCAATACAACACAAGAAAGGCCAAATGGGAGGACTTTCACAGAGAACTGGTTGAACTCAAAGTAAGCAGAAATTTAACTATAAATAGAATTAACAACATCACAAAAAACGGACAAATTGACGAATTTATAAAGGAGTTCAACCAGGTCATTACTAAAGCGTGTGGCAGCAACATCCCCAAAAAACCCAAAAGTCAAAAACTATCGGTCCCATGGTGGTCCGAAGAGCTTGCCGCAATGAAACGAGAAGTCACCACCAAGAGGCGGCGAATAAGATGCGCAGCGCCGGTCCGCAGAGCCGGCGTCGTGAGTGAGTACCTGGAGAGCAAAGAAAGATATGAAACAGAAGCAAAGAGAGCCCAGATTGAATCCTGGAAGGAATTCTGCTGCAAGCAGGATAAAGAGGGGTTGTGGGAAGGTATATATAGGGTAATTGGACGAACCGCGGGTAGAGCCGAGGACGTACTCCTGGAGATGAATGGCGTGGCGCTAGATGAGGAAGGCTCAGCCAAATTGCTGGCTGAAACATTTTATCCGGACGACTTGGGGAGCGAGGACACGGCGGAACAAAAACGTCTGAGAGAAGAATCGGAGGTGGTGGCTGGTGGACCATGCGGGGAGCTGCGTGACCCACCATTCACCCCTGTAGAGCTCGAAACAGCGGTCCGATCCTTCAACCCCAAGAAAGCACCTGGTGCCGACGGTTTCACGGCAGACATCTGCAGCCACGCCATCAGAAATGAGCCGGAATTGTTCCTCAATCTTGCCAACAAGTGCCTCACACTGCACTACTTTCCGAAGACCTGGAAAGAAGCGACGGTCGTGGCGTTACGTAAGCCGGGCAAAGACAACTATTCGCAGCCTAAGTCGTATAGACCAATTGGCCTCCTTCCAGTGCTGGGGAAGATCCTCGAAAAGATGATTATGTCGAGACTTCGACACCATCTTCACTCGAGGATCAGTCCCCACCAGTATGGGTTTATGTCGCAAAGGAGCTGCGAGGACGCCCTCTGTACCCTGATCCAACATATACGGGACAACTTGGAACGCAGGAAAATCGTAACTGTTGTGTCTCTGGATATAGAGGGCGCCTTCGACAGCGCATGGTGGCCGGCGATTAAAATGCGACTGGTAGAGGAGGAGTGTCCGGAAAGGCTTAGAAGAGTGCTCAATAGTTACATGAGCGACCGACAAGTGCATGTGAGATACGCAGGAAAGGAGCACAAAATAAGAACCAGAAAGGGCTGCGTCCAGGGCTCTATCGGCGGACCAATTTTATGGAATTTGTTACTGGATCCACTGTTGCACAGTCTGGAGAAGAGAGGCGAGTATGCGCAGGCGTTTGCAGACGATGTCGTCCTCGTGTTTTGTGGAGACACAGGTGGGGAAATAGAGAGGCAGGCCAGTGCCGCCCTCGAACATGTTAAGGCGTGGGGTGACAGAAACAAGTTAAAATTTGCTCCACATAAGACCAATGCTATGGTCATCACAAATAAACTGAAATATGACACACCACGGCTTAGCATGGGAGGGGTCGACATTGGCATGTCAAGAGAAATTAAAATCCTAGGCCTCATCATCGACAACAAGTTGACGTTCAACGCACACGTAGAGAACGTGTGCCGGAGAGTAACAGCTATCCACAAACAGCTGACCAGGGCGGCGAAAACGAGTTGGGGTCTGCATCCAGAAGTCATACACACCATCTACACAGCGACCGTGGAACCTGTAATTTTGTACGCGGCTGGCGCGTGGGCGCCGGCGGTTGAGAAGTTGGGCATCAAGAAGCGACTGAATTTCATTCAGCGGAGCTTCGCACAGAAAATCTGTAAGGCATATCGCACGGTCTCCCTCAATTCGGCCTTGGTATTGTCGGGTATACTCCCTCTTGACTTAAGAGTCAAAGAGGCAGCGCTCCTTTACAGAGTGAGAAGGGGAGAGACAATACCAGGCATGGCCGGGAGGGAGATCGAGCGAATGTCCTCTGCAGCGGAAAGTCCTCATCCTGCCGAACATATGAGCCTGAAGTTCATCAACCTGGAAAACAATGAGCAGGTGGATCAATTAGAACATCTCGAGATCAAAATTTATACCGATGGCAGCAAAATAGCAGATAAAGTCGGAGCTGCACTTTCATTTTGGAAAGATGGGACCGAAATAAGAGCTCGAAAACTAGGTCTGTCATCATACTGCACAGTTTACCAGGCAGAACTTTTGGCCATATGCGAGGCAACGAGGATGATTTTGAAACACAGTGCGACAACTTTCGGCGTGTTCAGCGACTCAACCGCGGCTCTCCAGACGGTCGTGAATCCCAGTTCACTCCATCCCCTAGCAGTTGAAGCCAGAAAAAATATAAAAAGCGGTTTTTTGTCAGGCAAAACTATAATTTTGCACTGGGTAAGGGCGCACGTGGGGTTGGAGGGAAACGAGAGGGCCGACGAACTGGCGAAGGAGGCAGCTTTGGGGTCGAGGAGGTCGCCGGATTACGACTTGTGTCCGGTCTCATTCGTCAAGCGCAGTATTCGTACTGATACGCTGGGCGAGTGGGGCCGCCGGTACGAGTCTGGCGACACCGCCTCGATCACAAAGCTCTTCTTTCCTAGCGCGGTGGACGCGTACAGAATTATCAGGAAGTTCACACCAAACAGACACACCACACAGGTCCTGACGGGGCATGGTGGGTTCTCAGAGTACTTGACTCGATTCAAGTGCAAGGAGAACCCATCATGTACTTGTGACTCCGACACAGAGGAGACAGTTCCTCACCTACTGGCGGAATGTCCAATCTTCCTAAGACAAAGATATAATCTGGAGCACGAGATAGGATGTAGCGTTACAGTGACAAACCTAAAAGAAATTATATCAGGGAAAGAAAGAAACAAGCTATTAACCTATTGTACAGAAATATGCAAATATGTAAATAAAATAAACAAAACAGACTGAAAGAAAATTACAGCAACATAATATAAAATTATGTTGTAGGTAGATATATCATAGGTAATAAGTAAGATATGTATAGGTATATAGTAAAATAAGAAACTGAAACTAAATGTATAAATTAGAAATAGTAAAATTGTAAAATAAATATAAGAAAAATGTAAACCCACAACCCACTTAGAAAATGTATAATCACTAATAGTAATATAGTAGTAGTATAAGTAAATAAAAATACAAGTAATAAAAATAAGAAGCATATATAATAATAAGATAGAAAATAAGAAAAAGAATGCCAAAGCACAAGAAAGGCACGGTGTAAGAACTTATTTAACCTATAGCTATAAGAAATAAAGAAAAATAAAAAAATTAGAAGCGAGAATAGCAGGAATCCCACCTGAAAACTGAGTGAAAGGTTGAATGCAAGAAAGATAAGGTATGCGGAATGAGAGTTTGACTAAAAGTGAGAACTGGAATGAAAGACTTATATAGTAGGAAAGTCTCCGAAATGTAAACATCGGGGGTGTAGCTAGGCACGACAAAAAAAAAAAAAAAAAAAAAAAAAAAAAAAACCTAACCTAACCTAACCTAACCTAACCTAACCTAACCTAACCTAACCTAACCTAACCTAACCTGGGGTCTCGACGAGATGAGCAAGCTGCTCGAGCGGGTGCTCGCGGCGCGTCTCGTCGGGCACCTGGAGGGGGCGGGGCCCAATCTCAATGACGGCCAGTACGGATTTCGTCGCGGGAGGTCGACCCTGGACGCCATTTCCCGGCTCAGGGACAGCGTCGAGGAGGCGGTCGGTCGGGGGGAGGTGTTGCTGGCGGTGTCGCTCGACATCGCGAACGCCTTCAACACCATCCCCTGGCAGACCATCGCTGAGGCGCTGAGGTACCACAATGTCCCGTGGTACCTCAGGCGCATTCTCGCGGACTACTTTGTCGACCGGGCCATCTCCTATCCGGCCCGGTCGGGGGTAGTCCGCTCAAATATGTCTTGTGGTGTTCCACAGGGGTCGGTTCTGGGTCCGCTCCTGTGGAACATCGGATATGATTGGGTCCTGCGCGGTGCTACTCTTCGGGGAGTCGGCGTCCTCTGTTACGCCGACGATACCCTAGTCACCGCGCGGGGCCCAGATTTTCGCGAGGCGAAAGTCCTGGCCACCGCGGGCGTTGCCCAGGTGGTCAGCCGCATCAGGGCGCTAGGACTCCAGGTGGCCCTCGAAAAGTCCGAGGCCGTTTTCTTTCACGGGCCTCGGCGAGGGCCACCTCGAGATTGTCAGATTGTGGTGAGCGGCACCCCCATCGCTGTCGGGTCGAGTATTAAGTATCTTGGTTTGGTACTCGACAGCCGATGGGGCTTCGTCGAGCACTTCCGGCGTCTGTCGCCAAAGTTATTGTCGTACGCCGGAAGGCTGGCGAGGCTGCTCCCCAATCGGGGAGGCCCAAATAGTGCATGCCGTCGCCTCTACGACGGTGTAGTGCGCTCAAAGGCGTTGTATGGAGCGCCCATCTGGGCGCACGCCCTCTGCGCCAAGACAATCCCGCTGCTGCGGCGTCCGCAGCGGTCGATTGCGCAGAGGGCGGCACGAGCGTACTGCACCGTCTCCTACGAGGCGGCGTGCCTGATTGCAGGAAGCCTCCCTTGGGATCTCGAGGCTGGAGTCCTCAAAAAGGTGTATGAAGAGAGCGCCCTGGTGCGAAGTAACGGTGGACGGCCCCTTCCGGACGAGATCGACCGCTGGAGACAGTCGGCTCGCGACGATCTCTTCCGGAAGTGGGCCGAGAGGTTGGTAGGCCCCTCAGTTAGCCCCCGGCTCGTGGGGGCTGTCCGGCCCGTCCTGCGGGCTTGGGTGGAGAGGGCACACGGGGCGCCGACATTTCACCTCAGTCAGCTCCTCACAGGGCATGGCGTATTCGCCAAGTACCTGTGGGAGGTGGCTGGGGTGGAGCCGGACCCCGTGTGTCGCCACTGCTCAAGTGGCGTCGTGGACACGGCGGAGCACACACTCGCCGTGTGCCCGGCGTGGGACGGGCCGCGTATCGCCCTTACGGGCCTTGTCGGTGTAAATCTGTCGCTGCCGGCTGTGGTGCAAGCCATGGTCGGCAGCCAACAGTGTTGGGCCGCCGTCGCCTCGTTTGCTAGCGAGGTGATGGCGGCGAAACGAGAGGAGTTGCGGGTGCGGGAGCGTACGGGACAGACGCTCCCGCCCCGCCGTCCGGTTCGGGGGCGTCGACGTGCTAATTACATGCGCGCCCCCGAATAGTGTCTGGCCGTGGGCGGAAGGTCGGGGGACCCCGCCCAACTGGCCACTTGGCGACGGGCACCCTTTCTGTGTTCCAGGGGGTGCCCACTTTTTTGCGCACGCCCGTACCGGCCGCTCTCACCTCCTCTGCTTACAGAGGAGCGCTCGAGAGCGGTGGAGGTGCGGGCTAGTTCTTCAGCTCCTTAGGGAGCTCCGGGGTGGTCGCTTACCGACCGCCCCGAGACGGACCCCTCCGTTCTGGGGTGCCCCTTGCCGGCTCGCAGTGATTTAACCTCAGGCCTACCCTGCGAGTCGGTTTTAAGGTGAGGCGGAACACCGCGGGGTTTAGTGGGTAGGACGGCCCTCTCTCTCGGGCCGGGAGCCCCACACACCGTCCCTGCTGCCCCCGCAGCAGGGATGACGGTGCGTAAAAGCATTCCCCGCGAAAACAAAAAAAAAAAAAAAAAAAAAAAACCTAACCTGGGGTGCTAGGTCGGGGAACCTCCACGTTGGCGGTTCAGTTTCCTATCCCCCCCGGGGACCGCCCGGATGGGAGTGGAAACTGGGCTTTGCTGGTGCACCCTGGAGCATCGGCTAATGGGCGCAGTCTTCAGTACTGTGTGTGTTAACCAATGTACCAATATCCCGACAGTCGACCCCATGTCGTGGGGGTCGCAGTGTGGCAGGCCTGCAAGGCCTGCGTACTGGTGAAAGCTCCCGGCCTGGCCGGTAGTGGCGCTTCGTTTTCGTCCTTCGTTCTCGTTGTCGTTACTCCCGGCTTCGGCCGGTTGTAGCTCTGTGTTGCCGTTGTGTGGACGTGCAGTTGACCCCATTGCACGAGGGGGTCGTTGTATGGTGGGCCTGCAAGGCCCACGGTCTTTTTCGACAGCTCCTGGCCTGGCCGGTTGTAGCGTTGCGTCGTTTGTGTCGCTCCCGGTCACGGCCGGTAGTAGCGAAGTCTTTGTGGTGTGGACGCGTAGGCCTACTGCTCGCGCAGGGGCCTACAGGCACTCGTGCCAGCGTCGGAGTTGGGGAGGGCCAGCCCTCCTTCCCGCGTTTCGTAACCCCTGAGGCCTCCGCAACGACCCAATTGGTGGCACCAGTTGGTACGCGGTGGTCCTGGGGGCCGAAGGGCTTGCCTTTATTGGCCGGCCCGCGACAGGGAAAAGTCTTTAAAACCCGACAGCGAAGTCGTTAAAACCTGTGGGGCACCTGGAGCACCCCACAGTATCCATCCCGCTCCCTGGAATGAGCGTCACCCAGGGAGTCGTTTTGTATCGTCTCATGCTCGTGGGAATAATATGGCAAATAATATGAATAAAGTAAACCGATCGATCTTCTCCCCTTGTGGGGGACAAACTAATGACAATGGCGCGAAAATGGATTCTGTCTTGCAAAACGTTGAGGCTGTCGAAGAGGTGAGGCCCGGAACTCCGGTTCCAGGCCTCAAGGAACTGCGGGTGTCGGTGTCGCGGTGCGACACACCGCCGCGCAGCGTGAGGGAAGAGCTGCAGCTGTCGGATACCGACAGCAGCGTTTGCTCATTGATGGATGTGGCCTCGGGTCTTCCTTCCCCTCTGAGTTCCCGGCTGTGGCGTAAACGCCGGAACTCAGGGTCGGAAGGGGATAGTGAGGAGTCGGCTGGCACCGGTTCTGCCCGGGGCCAGCCTGGTAAGCGAGGCCGCGGTCGCCCCCCAACAACGGGGCAGTATGTTGGCCTCGCTAAGGCGAAAGCCGAATTGAACGCGGCCAAGGAGCGGGAGCTAGAGCTCCAAGCGGAGGAGGAGCTCGCCGAGGAGCTCCGAAGGAGGGAGGAGAGGCGACTCTCCTTCCTTCGCCAGTCCCCCGCTCCAGTGGAGACATCGTCAGTTTCTGCTTCGGACCTCAGGGCCGAGCAATTGGAAAAGGCGGTCGAGGAGGCGGTCGAGGCGATCCGATCCATCGCCCACAAGTCCTCACGTCTAAAGGGTCAAAGTGTTCAAGGCCTGAGGTCCGCTGCAGGATCCATAATGGAGCACGTGCGGGAGTTGCGGGCCCGCACGGAAACTGAAGAGAATGCCCGCCTGCAGCGCGAGCTAGCTGCCCTGCGGGCGGAGGTTGAAATTTTGAAGAAGCAGGCGAGTGCCCCGCCGTCGATGTCGCGCGAGGAGGTTCTGTTCCTCCTGGATGCGCGTTTCGACGGCATCGGAGATCGCCTGCTCCCGGAGCCACGATTGCGCCCGCCGCTGCAGGCGGATATTCGCAACGCCGCCCGCGCCACCGAAAGCTCCACCGTCGGTGCTCGCAAAGCACCCTCCCGACTGTCCGGCACTTCTGGCGCTGTCGCTGGTGTCGCCCGTCGTCTTCAGACCGCTGGCGCCTCTGCCGCCGCGCGTCCTTCTGTCCCCGTCTCCCGCCCTTCGTTGGAGGAGACGGAGGCTCCTTCAGCCGCTTCACCGGCTCCCTCCCCCTCTTCGGGGAAAAATAAAACAGCCGGCAAGCGCAAGAAGAAGAGCGCTGCGGCCCGAGAGGCTGAGGCGGCGCGCCAGGAGCGTCTGCAGCCCGCACCCACGCCTCAACCTCTAACCGAGGCGTGGAATGTGGTGGCGGGGCGGCAAAGGAAGGCGCCGTTGGCCAAACCGACAGCGACGCAGTCGGCACCGGCGCCCGCTAAAGCGCCTGCCGTGAGAAAGCGCGCTCCTAAACTCCGCGCCCCGCGTACCGCTGCAGTGATCATCACGCTGCAGAGGGACGCGCTTGAGAGGGGCGTAACGTACGCCTCCAAGTTAGCCGAGGCCGAAGAGAAGGTGGACCTGAAGGGTCTCGGCATTGGGGGCTTGCGCTTCCGCACGGCGGCCACTGGAGGTCGAATTTTGGAAGTGGCGGGTGCCGAAAGGTGCCAAAAGGCTGACGCCCTGGCAGAGAAATTGAGGACGGCTCTGGGTGAGGAGGTCCGTGTCGCCAGGCCGGAGAAGTGCGCGGAGCTGCGCATCTCCGGTCTAGGCGACGCGGCCACAAAGGAAGTTGTTGCGCGGGTGGTGGCGGACGTAGGAGGGTGCGTCACCACCAGTGTTGTCGTTGGCGACGTTGTTCGCCAGGCAGGCAGGGAGGGCACGGCGTGGGTCAAGTGCCCGATCGCGGCGGCCAAAAAACTAACAGATGGCCGCCCTCTCACGATCGGTTGGTCCCGCGTCCGTGCGGTTCTTTTGGAGGCCAGGCCGCAGCGGTGTTTCCGCTGTCTGGAGGTGGGGCACGTGGGAGCCCGGTGCGCTGCGGGTGTGGATCGCAGCGCACTGTGTTTTCGTTGTGGGCAGCCCGGCCACAAGGCGGCCGGCTGCTCTATGGCGTTTAACTGCCCCATCTGCGCGGCGGCGGGAACTGCCGCTGCGCATCGCCTGGGCGCAAAAGCCTGCCTGGCGGCGTCCATGAAGAGGAGGCGTCGGGGTGGTGCTGGACGCACGCGTCAGCCCACCCAGAACACAGAGGAGGTGATGGACATCGCCCAAAACTAAATGGCTCCCATCTCGGTACTGCAGGCCAACGTCGGTAACTGTGCGGCGGCCCAAGATCTGCTGCTTCAGTCCGTCGCACAGTTACAGGCGACTGTGGCTATAGTCGCCGAACCGTACGCGGTCCGCGCCCGCGACAACTGGGCTGGCAGCCGCGACGAGTTGGTGGCTATCGTCTCCCAGCGGGGTGCTTTTGATAGGGTGCTCCAGGGACGCGGTTGCGTCCTCGCGCTGCTGGGAGACGTTGCAGTAGTCGGGGTGTACTTCTCGCCCAACAGAAGCCTCGCTGAGTATGAGCGGTGGTTGATTGAGGTCGGGGCTCTGTTGGCAGAAGCGCACCCCACCCCGGTGGTGGTAGCTGGAGATTTCAACGCACACTCACGGGCGTGGGGATCTCCAGAAACCGATAGCCGGGGAGAGATGGTCGAGGAATGGGCGGTGTCCAACGGCTTGGTGCTGCTCAACCGAGGGTCGGTCCACACGTTCGTGCGGCGAACGGGGACGGGTCGTAGTATAATCGACCTGTCCTTTGCCAGTTCTGGCCTGGCTAGCCGCACACGTGGTTGGAGGGTGATCGAGGGGGTGGAGACGATGTCGGATCATCGCTACATATGGTTCGACATCGTCGACACCGGCTCCGGGACTCCGGCGGTCGGGGACCGCCGATCGGTTGAGGAAGGTCCGCGGTGGCGTCTGCAGACGCTGGACCGGAAGCTGGCGAAGGAGGCGGCCATCGTCGAGCGATGGGCTGCGGGCGACGTTAGCCCGGACGTGGACGCGAGGGCTGGGCGGCTTTCCGGCGCCCTGACTCGCGTCTGCGATGCGGCGATGAAGAGGGCGGGGCCTGTTCGGCCGCGAAGGCGAGTGTATTGGTGGAATGATGAGTTGGCTGGGCTGCGTACTTCATGCCATGCAGCCCAGCGTAGGTACACTCGCCATCGCGGTCGAAGAAACAGCGATCCTGCCCAAGAAGAAGAGCTGCTCGCCGCATACCGGGCTGCCCGAGCTGCCCTATGCTCGGCAATCAAGGCCGCCAAGGAGGCGGCCTGGAAGGAGTGGCTCGAGAGCCTTAATCAAGATCCGTGGGGGCGCCCGTACAAAGCCGTGAGTGACAAACTCCGGCCCTGGGCGCCTCCCCTCACCAAGTCTCTCGAGCCCTCATTCGTCGGCCACGTCGTCAGTTCCCTCTTTCCTGCGCGGGAAGAGTGGGTCCCACCGCGGATGGCACCAAGCCAGACGCCGGCAGACACAGAGGCGATGATTCCGCCCGTGTCAGATGCCGAGCTAGGGGCGGCGGTCCTCAAACTCAAAACGAGGAACCGCGCCCCCGGTCCGGATGGCATCCCTGGGCGCGTCATCGCCCTGGTCATGCCGGCGTTCGAGGAGGAGACGCTGTCTTTGTTGTCGGAGTGTTTGGCGTCGGGTAAGGTCCCGCGACAGTGGAAAACCGGGCGGCTCGTGCTGTTGAAGAAGCACGGGCGCCCGGCCGAGTCGCCGTCGGCCTATCGCCCCATCGTATTGCTCGACGAGATGAGCAAGCTGCTCGAGCGGGTGCTCGCGGCGCGTCTCGTCGGGCACCTGGAGGGGGCGGGGCCCAATCTCAATGACGGCCAGTACGGTTTTCGTCGCGGGAGGTCGACCCTGGACGCCATTTCCCGGCTCCGGGACAGCGTTGAGGAGGCGGTCGGTCGGGGGGAGGTGTTGCTGGCGGTGTCGCTCGACATCGCGAACGCCTTCAACACCATCCCCTGGCAGACCATCGCCGAGGCGCTGAGGTACCACAATGTCCCGTGGTACCTCAGGCGCATTCTCGCGGACTACTTTGTCGACCGGGCCATCTCCTATCCGGCCCGGTCGGGGGTAGTCCGCACAAATATGTCGTGCGGTGTTCCACAGGGGTCGGTTCTGGGTCCGCTCCTGTGGAACATCGGGTATGATTGGGTCCTGCGCGGTGCTACTCTTCGGGGAGTCGGCGTCCTCTGTTACGCCGACGATACCCTAGTCACCGCGCGGGGCCCAGATTTTCGCGAGGCGAAAGTCCTGGCCACCGCGGGCGTTGCCCAGGTGGTCAGCCGCATCAGGGCGCTAGGACTCCAGGTGGCCCTCGAAAAGTCAGAGGCCGTTTTCTTTCACGGGC
Source organism: Thumatha senex (assembly GCA_948477245.1). Taxonomy (NCBI): domain Eukaryota; kingdom Metazoa; phylum Arthropoda; class Insecta; order Lepidoptera; family Erebidae; genus Thumatha; species Thumatha senex. Next base: position 90,724 of record OX419737.1, read on the forward strand.
CTCGGCGAGGGCCCCCTCGAGATTGTCAGATTGTGGTGAGCGGCACCCCCATCGCTGTCGGGTCGAGTATTAAGTATCTTGGTTTGGTACTCGACAGCCGATGGGGCTTCGTCGAGCACTTCCGGCGTCTGTCGCCAAAGTTGTTGTCGTACGCCGGAAGGCTGGCGAGGCTGCTCCCCAATCGGGGAGGCCCAAATAGTGCATGCCGCCGCCTCTACGACGGTGTAGTGCGCTCAAAGGCGTTGTATGGAGCGCCCATCTGGGCGCACGCCCTCTGCGCCAAGACAATCCCGCTGCTGCGGCGTCCGCAGCGGTCGATTGCGCAGAGGGCGGCACGAGCGTACTGCACCGTCTCCTACGAGGCGGCGTGCCTGATTGCAGGAAGCCTCCCTTGGGATCTCGAGGCTGGAGTCCTCAAGAGTGTTTACGAGGAGAGCGCCCTGGTGCGTAGAAATGGCGGACGGCCCCTTCCGGACGAGATCGACCGCTGGAGACAGTCGGCTCGCGACGATCTCTTCCGGAAGTGGGCCGAGAGGTTGGTAGGCCCCTCAGTTAGCCCCCGGCTCGTGGGGGCTGTCCGGCCCGTCCTGCGGGCTTGGGTGGAGAGGGCACACGGAGCGCCGACATTTCACCTCAGTCAGCTCCTCACAGGGCATGGCGTATTCGCCAAGTACCTGTGGGAGGTGGCTGGGGTGGAGCCGGACCCCGTGTGTCGCCACTGCTCAAGTGGCGTCGTGGACACGGCGGAGCACACACTCGCCGTGTGCCCGGCGTGGGACGGGCCGCGTATCGCCCTTACGGGCCTTGTCGGTATAAATTTGTCGCTGCCGGCTGTGGTGCAAGCCATGGTCGGCAGCCAACAGTGTTGGGCCGCCGTCGCCTCGTTTGCTAGCGAGGTGATGGCGGCGAAACGAGAGGAGTTGCGGGTGCGGGAGCGTACGGGACAGACGCTCCCGCCCCGCCGTCCGGTTCGGGGGCGCCGACGTGCTAATTACATGCGCGCCCCCGAATAGTGTCTGGCCGTGGGCGGAAGGTCGGGGGACCCCGCCCAACTGGCCACTTGGCGACGGGCACCCTTTCTGTGTTCCAGGGGGTGCCCACTTTAGTGCACGCCCGTACCGGCCGCTCTCACCTCCTCTGCTTACAGAGGAGCGCTCGAGAGCGGTGGAGGTGCGGGCTAGTTCTTCAGCTCCTTAGGGAGCTCCGGGGTGGTCGCTTATCGACCGCCCCGAGACGGACCCCTCCGTTCTGGGGTGCCCCTTGCCGGCTCGCAGTGATTTAACCTCAGGCCTACCCTGCGAGTCGGTTTCAAGGTGAGGCGGAACACCGCGGGGTTTAGTGGGTAGGACGGCCCTCTCTCTCGGGCCGGGAGCCCCACACACCGTCCCTGCTGCCCCCGCAGCAGGGATGACGGTGCGTAAATGCATTCCCCGCGAAAACAAAAAAAAAAAAAAAAACCTAACCTAACCTAACCTAACCTGTTGGTGGACGGCCCCTTCCGGACGAGATCGACCGCTGGAGACAGTCGGCTCGCGACGATCTCTTCCGGAAGTGGGCCGAGAGGTTGGTAGGCCCCTCAGTTAGCCCCCGGCTCGTGGGGGCTGTCCGGCCCGTCCTGCGGGCTTGGGTAGAGAGGGCACACGGAGCGCCGACATTTCACCTCAGTCAGCTCCTCACAGGGCATGGCGTATTCGCCAAGTACCTGTGGGAGGTGGCTGGGGTGGAGCCGGACCCCGTGTGTCGCCACTGCTCAAGTGGCGTCGTGGACACGGCGGAGCACACACTCGCCGTGTGCCCGGCGTGGGACGGGCCGCGTATCGCCCTTACGGGCCTTGTCGGTGTAAATTTGTCGCTGCCGGCTGTGGTGCAAGCCATGGTCGGCAGCCAACAGTGTTGGGCCGCCGTCGCCTCGTTTGCTAGCGAGGTGATGGCGGCGAAACGAGAGGAGTTGCGGGTGCGGGAGCGTACGGGACAGACGCTCCCGCCCCGCCGTCCGGTTCGGGGGCGTCGACGTGCTGATTACATGCGCGCCCCCGAATAGTGTCTGGCCGTGGGCGGAAGGTCGGGGGACCCCGCCCAACTGGCCACTTGGCGACGGGCACCCTTTCTGTGTTCCAGGGGGTGCCCACTTTTTTGCGCACGCCCGTACCGGCCGCTCTCACCTCCTCTGCTTACAGAGGAGCGCTCGAGAGCGGTGGAGGTGCGGGCTAGTTCTTCAGCTCCTTAGGGAGCTCCGGGGTGGTCGCTTATCGACCGCCCCGAGACGGACCCCTCCGTTCTGGGGTGCCCCTTGCCGGCTCGCAGTGATTTAACCTCAGGCCTACCCTGCGAGTCGGTTTTAAGGTGAGGCGGAACACCGCGGGGTTTAGTGGGTAGGACGGCCCTCTCTCTCGGGCCGGGAGCCCCACACACCGTCCCTGCTGCCCCCGCAGTAGGGATGACGGTGCGTAAATGCATTCCCCGCGAAAACAAAAAAAAAAAAAAAAAAAAAAAAACCTAACCTAACCTAACCTAACCTAACCTAACCTAACCTAACCTAACCTAACCTAACCTAACCTAACCTAACCTAACCTAACCTAACCTCACGTTGTCAGTTCCCTCTTCCCTGAGCGGGAAGAGTGGGTCCCACCGCGGATGGCACCAAGCCAGACGCCGGCAGACACAGAGGCGATGATTCCGCCCGTGTCAGATGCCGAGCTCGGGGCGGCGGTCCTCAAACTCAAAACGAGGAACCGCGTCCCTGGTCCGGATGGCATACCTGGGCGCGTCATCGCCCTGGTCATGCCGGCGTTCGAGGAGGACACGCTGTCCCTGTTGTCGGAGTGTTTGGCGTCGGGTAAGGTCCCGCGACAGTGGAAAACCGGGCGTCTCGTGCTGTTGAAGAAGCACGGGCGCCCGGCCGAGTCGCCGTCGGCCTACCGCCCCATCGTCTTGCTCGACGAGATGAGCAAGCTGCTCGAGCGGGTGCTCGCGGCGCGTCTCGTCGGGCACCTGGAGGGGGCGGGGCCCAATCTTAGTGACGGCCAGTACGGCTTTCGTCGCGGGAGGTCGACCCTGGACGCCATTTCCCGGCTCAGGGACAGCGTCGAGGAGGCGGTCGGTCGGGGGGAGGTGTTGCTGGCGGTGTCGCTCGACATCGCGAACGCCTTCAACACCATCCCCTGGCAGACCATCGCCGAAGCGCTGAGATACCACAGTGTCCCGTGGTACCTCAGGCGCATTCTTGCGGACTACTTTGTCGACCGGGCCATCTCCTATCCGGCCCGGTCGGGGGTAGTCCGCACAAATATGTCGTGCGGTGTTCCACAGGGGTCGGTTCTGGGTCCACTCCTGTGGAACATCGGATATGATTGGGTCCTGCGCGGTGCTACTCTTCGGGGAGTCGGCGTCCTCTGCTACGCCGACGATACCCTAGTCACCGCGCGGGGCCCTGATTTTCGCGAGGCGAAAGTCCTGGCCACCGCGGGCGTTGCCCAGGTGGTCAGCCGCATCAGGGCGCTAGGACTCCAGGTGGCTCTCGAAAAGTCCGAGGCCGTTTTCTTTCACGGGCCTCGGCGTGGGCCACCTCGAGATTGTCAGATTGTGGTGAGCGGCACCCCCATCGCTGTCGGGTCGAGTATAAAGTATCTGGGTTTGGTACTCGACAGCCGATGGGGCTTCGTCGAGCACTTCCGGCGTCTTTCACCTAAATTGTTGTCGTACGCCGGAAGGCTGGCGAGGCTGCTCCCCAATCGGGGAGGCCCAAATAGTGCGTGCCGTCGCCTCTACGACGGTGTAGTGCGCTCAAAGGCGTTGTATGGAGCGCCCATCTGGGCGCACGCCCTCTGCGCCAAGACAATCCCGCTGCTGCGGCGTCCGCAGCGGTCGATTGCGCAGAGGGCGGCACGAGCGTACTGCACCGTCTCCTACGAGGCGGCGTGCCTAATTGCAGGAAGTCTCCCCTGGGATCTCGAGGCTGGAGTCCTCAAAAGTGTATACGAGGAGAGCGCCCTGGTGCGAAGTAACGGTGGACGGCCCCTTCCGGACGAGATCGACCGCTGGAGACAGTCGGCTCGCGACGATCTCTTCCGGAAGTGGGCCGAGAGGTTGGTAGGCCCCTCAGTTAGCCCCCGGCTCGTGGGGGCTGTCCGGCCCGTCCTACGTGCTTGGGTAGAGCGGGCACACGGAGCGCCGACATTTCACCTCAGTCAGCTCCTCACAGGGCATGGCGTATTCGCCAAGTACCTGTGGGAGGTGGCTGGGGTGGAGCCGGACCCCGTGTGTCGTCACTGCTCAAGTGGCGTCGTGGACACGGCGGAGCACACACTCGCCGTGTGCCCGGCGTGGGACGGGCCGCGTATCGCCCTTACGGGCCTTGTCGGTGGAAATTTGTCGCTGCCGGCTGTGGTGCAAGCCATGGTCGGCAGCCAACAGTGTTGGGCCGCCGTCGCCTCGTTTGCTAGCGAGGTGATGGCGGCGAAACGAGAGGAGTTGCGGGTGCGGGAGCGTACGGGACAGACGCTCCCGCCCCGCCGTCCGGTTCGGGGGCGTCGTCGTGCTCATTACATGCGCGCCCCCGAATAGTGTCTGGCCGTGGGCGGAAGGTCGGGGGACCCCGCCCAACTGGCCACTCGGCGACGGGCACCCTTTCTGTGTTCCAGGGGGTGCCCACTCTTTGCGCACGCCCGTACCGGCCGCTCTCACCTCCTCTGCTTACAGAGGAGCGCTCGAGAGCGGTGGAGGTGCGGGCTAGTTCTTCAGCTCCTTAGGGAGCTCCGGGGTGGTCGCTTATCGACCGCCCCGAGACGGACCCCTCCGTTCTGGGGTGCCCCTTGCCGGCTCGCAGTGATTTAACCTCAGGCCTACCCTGCGAGTCGGTTTTAAGGTGAGGCGGAACACCGCGGGGTTTAGTGGGTAGGACGGCCCTCTCTCTCGGGCCGGGAGCCCCACACACCGTCCCTGCTGCCCCCGCAGCAGGGATGACGGTGCGTAAATGCATTCCCCGCGAAAACAAAAAAAAAAAAAAAAAAAAAAAAAAAAAAAAAAAAAAAAACCTAACCTAACCTAACCTGGGGTGCTAGGTCGGGGAACCTCCACGTTGGCGGTTCAGTTTCCTATCCTCCCCGGGGACCGCCCGGGTGGGAGTGGAAACTGGGCTTTGCTGGTGCACCCTGGAGCATCGGCTAATGGGCGCAGTCTTCAGTACTGTGTGTGTTAACCAATGTACCAATATCCCGACAGTCGACCCCATGTCGTGGGGGTCGCAGCGTGGCAGGCCTGCAAGGCCTGCGAAAAGGTGAAAGCTCCCGGCCTGGCCGGTAGTAGCGCTTCGTTGTCGATTTTCGTCTTCGTTGTCGTTTCTCCCGGCTTTGGCCGGTTGAAGCTCCTTGTTGCCGTTTTGTGGACGTGCAGTTGACCCCATTGCACGAGGGGGTCGTGGTATGGTGGGCCTGCAAGGCCCACGGTCTTTGTGTCTGCTCCCGGCCTGGCCGGTTGTAGCGTTGCGTGTTTGATGTCGCTCCCGGTACCATCCGGTAGTAGCGAAGCTTTGTGGTGTGGACGCGTAGGCCTACTGCTCGCGCAGGGGCCTACAGGCATTCGTGCCAGCGTCGGTGTTGGGGAGGGCTAGCCCCCCTCTCCGCGTTTCGTAATCTCCGGGGTCTTCGCAACAATCCAACTGGTGGCACCAGTTGGTACGCGGTAGTCCTTGGGACCGAAGGGCTTGCCTTCATTGGCCGGCCCGCGACAGGGAAAAGTCTATAACACCCGACAGCGAAGTCGTTAAAACCTGTGGGGCACCTGGAGCACCCCACAGTATCAATCCCGCTCCCTGGAATGAGCGTCACCCAGGGAGTCGACTATCTTCGTCTCATTATCGTGGGAACAAATATGGCTCTTGTAATTAAAAATAAAAAAGGATCGATCATCTCCCCTTGTGGGGGACAAACAAACAACCATGGCTTGGAAAAGGATTTAGAATTGCATAACGTGAAGGCTGTCGAGGAGGTCAGGCCCGGGACTCCGGTCCTAGGTCTAAAGGAGTTGCGAGTGGCGATGTCGCGGTGTGACGCCGCACCGCACCTAGAAATTAAAGATTTGGAGCTGTCGGAGTCTGACAGCAGCGTCACTTCAATGGTGACAGTGGAGAGTCGCCCTTCCCCTACCCCACTCTCTCGGTTGTGGCAACGTAAGCGCCGCAACCCAACTGGATCGGGGGACGAGAGCGACACTGACGATTCGTCTGGCCCTGGGCTGCTGAGAGGACAGTCCGGTAAACGAGGACGCGGCCGCCCTCCGACGACAGGTCAGTATGTTGGCCTGGCCAAGGCAAAGGCCGAATATGTGGCGGCAAAAGAGCGGGAGCTAGAGCTCCAGGCAGAGGAGGAGCTTGCAGAAGAGCTCCGAAGTAGAGAAGAGAGGCGACTCTCTTTTCTTCGCCAGTCTCCCGCTCCCGTAGCTGCGTCGGACCTCAGGGCCGAGCAGCTTGAGAAGGCGGTTGAGGAGGCGGTGGAAGCGATACGCTCCATTGCCCAGAAATCCTCCCGCCTCAAGGGTCAGAGTGTGCAGGGCCTGAGGTCCGCTGCTGGCTCAATCTTGGAGCACGTGCGGGAGCTACGTGCACGAACGGATTCCGAGGAGAATGCCCGTCTGCAGCGTGAGCTGGCTGCACTGCGGGCGGAAGTGGAGATCCTGAAGAGGCAGGCGAGTGCCCCGCCGTCGATGTCGCGAGAGGAGATAATGTTCCTCCTGGACGCGCGCTTCGACGGAATTGGGGACCGCCTGCTCCCGGAGCCGCGACTGCGCCCGCCGCTGCAGGCGGATGCTCGCAAAGCCGCCCGCGCTGCTGGAAGCTCCGCAGCGCCCACTCAATTGTCCGGCACTTCTGGCACTGGTACTTGTCCTCGGAATGCTGGCGCCTCTGCCGCCGCTTGTGTTTCTGTCCCCGTCTCCGGCCCTTCGCTGGCAGCTCCTTCAGCCGCTTCAACGGCTCCCTCCCCTTATTCTGGGGAAAAGAAGAAGAAGCGCAAGAAGAAGAGCGCTGCAGCCCGAGAGGCTGAGGCGGCGCGCCAAGAGCGTCTGCAGCCCGCACCCACGCCTCAACCTCTAACCGAGGCGTGGAACTTGGTGGCTGGGCGCCCAAAGAAGGCGCCGGCGCCCAAACCGCCAGCGACGAAGCCGACACCGGCGCCCGCTAACGCGCCTACAGTGGGGAAGCGCGCCCCTAAACTCCGTGCCCCGCGAACCGCTGCAGTGGTTATAACACTGCAGCAGGACGCGGTAAAGAGGGGCGTTACATACGCCTCCAAGTTAGCCGAGGCCGAAGAGAAGGTCGATCTTAAGGGTCTCGGCATTGGAGGCTTACGCTTCCGCACGGCGGCCACTGGAGGCCGCATTTTGGAAGTGGCGGGCGCCGAAAGGTCCGAAAAGGCTGACGCCCTGGCCGACAAATTGAGGTCGGCCCTGGGAGAGGATGTCCGTATCGCCAGGCCGGAGAAGTGCGCGGAGCTGCGCATCTCCGGTCTAGGCGACGCGGCCACAAAGGAAGTGGTTGCGCGGGTGGTGGCGGACGTAGGAGGGTGCGCCACCACCAGTGTTGTCGTTGGCGACGTTGTTCGCCAGGCAGGCAGGGAGGGCACGGCTTGGGTCAAGTGCCCGATCGCGGCGGCCAAAAAACTAACAGATGGCCGCCCTCTCACGATCGGTTGGTCCCGCGTCCGTGCGGTTCTTTTGGAGGCCAGGCCGCAGCGGTGTTTCCGCTGTCTGGAGGTGGGGCACGTGGGAGCCCGGTGCGCTGCGGGTGTAGATCGCAGCGCACTGTGTTTTCGTTGTGGGCAGCCCGGCCACAAGGCGGCCGGCTGCTCTATGGCGTTTAACTGCCCCATCTGCGCGGCGGCAGGAACGGCCGCTGCGCATCGCCTGGGCGCAAAAGCCTGCCTGGCGGCGTCGATGAAGAGGAGGCGTCGGGGTGGTGCTGGACGCACGCGTCAGCCCACCCAGAACACAGAGGAGGTGATGGACATCGCCCAAAATTAAATGGCTCCCATCTCGGTACTGCAGGCCAACGTCGGTAACTGTGCGGCGGCCCAAGATCTGCTGCTTCAGTCCGTCGCACAGTTGCAGGCGACTGTGGCTATAGTCGCCGAACCGTACGCGGTCCGCGCCCGCGACAACTGGGCTGGCAGCCGCGACGAGTTGGTGGCTATCGTCTCCCAGCGGGGTGCTTTTGATAGGGTGCTCCAGGGACGCGGTTGCGTCCTCGCGCTGCTGGGAGACGTTGCAGTAGTCGGGGTGTACTTCTCGCCCAACAGAAGCCTCGCTGAGTATGAGCGTTGGTTGATTGAGGTCGGGGCTCTGTTGGCAGAAGCGCACCCCACCCCGGTGGTGGTAGCTGGAGATTTCAACGCACACTCACAGGCGTGGGGATCTCCAGAAACCGATAGCCGGGGAGAGATGGTCGAGGAATGGGCGGTGTCCAACGGCTTGGTGCTGCTCAACCGAGGGTCGGTCCACACGTTCGTGCGACGAACGGGGACGGGTCGTAGTATAATCGACCTGTCCTTTGCCAGTTCTGGCCTGGCTAGCCGCACACGTGGTTGGAGGGTGATCGAGGGGGTGGAGACGATGTCAGATCATCGCTACATATGGTTCGACATCGTCAACGCCGGCTCGGAGACCCCGGCGGTCGGGGACCGCCGTTCGGTTGAGGAAGGTCCGCGGTGGCGTCTGCGGACGCTAGACCGGGAACTGGCGAAGGAGGCGGCCATCGTCGAGCGATGGGCCGCAGGCGACGTTAGCCCGGACGTGGACGCGAGGGCTGGGCGGCTTTCCGGCGCCCTGACTCGCGTCTGCGATGCGGCGATGAAGAGGGCGGGGCCTGTTCGGCCGCGAAAGCGAGTGTATTGGTGGAATGATGAGTTGGCTGGGCTGCGTACTTCATGCCATGCAGCCCAGCGTAGGTACACTCGCCATCGCGGTCGAAGAAACAGCGATCCTGCCCAAGAAGAAGAGCTGCTCGCCGCATACCGGGCTGCCCGAGCTGCCCTATGCTCGGCAATCAAGGCCGCCAAGGAGGCGGCCTGGAAGGAGTGGCTCGAGAGCCTCAATCAAGATCCGTGGGGGCGCCCGTACAAAGCCGTGAGTGACAAACTCCGGCCCTGGGCGCCTCCCCTCACCAAGTCTCTCGAGCCCTCATTCGTCGGCCACGTCGTCAGTTCCCTCTTTCCTGCGCGGGAAGAGTGGGTCCCACCGCGGATGGCACCAAGCCAGACGCCGGCAGACACAGAGGCGATGATTCCGCCCGTGTCAGATGCCGAGCTCGGGGCGGCGGTCCTCAAACTCAAAACGAGGAACCGCGCCCCCGGTCCGGATGGCATCCCTGGGCGCGTCATCGCCCTGGTCATGCCGGCGTTCGAGGAGGAGACGCTGTCTTTGTTGTCGGAGTGTTTGGCGTCGGGTAAGGTCCCGCGACAGTGGAAAACCGGGCGGCTCGTGCTGTTGAAGAAGCACGGGCGCCCGGCCGAGTCGCCGTCGGCCTATCGCCCCATCGTACTGCTCGACGAGATGAGCAAGCTGCTCGAGCGGGTGCTCGCGGCGCGTCTCGTCGGGCACCTGGAGGGGGCGGGGCCCAATCTCAATGACGGCCAGTACGGTTTTCGTCGCGGGAGGTCGACCCTGGACGCCATTTCCCGGCTCAGGGACAGCGTCGAGGAGGCGGTCGGTCGGGGGGAGGTGTTGCTGGCGGTGTCGCTCGACATCGCGAACGCCTTCAACACCATCCCCTGGCAGACCATCGCCGAGGCGCTGAGGTACCACAATGTCCCGTGGTACCTCAGGCGCATTCTTGCGGACTACTTTGTCGACCGGGCCATCTCCTATCCGGCCCGGTCGGGAGTAGTCCGCACAAATATGTCGTGCGGTGTTCCACAGGGGTCGGTTCTGGGTCCGCTCCTGTGGAACATCGGATATGATTGGGTCCTGCGCGGTGCTACTCTTCGGGGAGTCGGCGTCCTCTGTTACGCCGACGATACCCTAGTTACCGCGCGGGGCCCAGATTTTCGCGAGGCGAAAGTCCTGGCCACCGCGGGCGTTGCCCAGGTGGTCAGCCGCATCAGGGCGCTAGGACTCCAGGTGGCCCTCGAAAAGTCCGAGGCCGTTTTCTTTCACGGGCCTCGGCGAGGGCCACCTCGAGATTGTCAGATTGTGGTGAGCGGCACCCCCATCGCTGTCGGGTCGAGTATTAATTATCTTGGTTTGGTACTCGACAGCCGATGGGGCTTCGTCGAGCACTTCCGGCGTCTGTCGCCAAAGTTATTGTCGTACGCCGGAAGGCTGGCGAGGCTGCTCCCCAATCGGGGAGGCCCAAATAGTGCATGCCGTCGCCTCTACGACGGTGTAGTGCGCTCAAAGGCGTTGTATGGAGCGCCCATCTGGGCGCACGCCCTCTGCGCCAAGACAATCCCGCTGCTGCGGCGTCCGCAGCGGTCGATTGCGCAGAGGGCGGCACGAGCGTACTGCACCGTCTCCTACGAGGCGGCGTGCCTGATTGCAGGAAGCCTCCCTTGGGATCTCGAGGCTGGAGTCCTCAAAAAGGTGTATGAAGAGAGCGCCCTGGTGCGAAGTAACGGTGGACGGCCCCTTCCGGACGAGATCGACCGCTGGAGACAGTCGGCTCGCGACGATCTCTTCCGGAAGTGGGCCGAGAGGTTGGTAGGCCCCTCAGTTAGCCCCCGGCTCGTGGGGGCTGTCCGGCCCGTCCTGCGGGCTTGGGTGGAGAGGGCACACGGGGCGCCGACATTTCACCTCAGTCAGCTCCTCACAGGCCATGGCGTATTCGCCAAGTACCTGTGGGAGGTGGCTGGGGTGGAGCCGGACCCCGTGTGTCGCCACTGCTCAAGTGGCGTCGTGGACACGGCGGAGCACACACTCGCCGTGTGCCCGGCGTGGGACGGGCCGCGTATCGCCCTTACGGGCCTTGTCGGAGTTGATTTGTCGCTGCCGGCTGTGGTGCAAGCCATGGTCGGCAGCCAACAGTGTTGGGCCGCCGTCGCCTCGTTTGCTAGCGAGGTGATGGCGGCGAAACGTGAGGAGTTGCGGGTGCGGGAGCGTACGGGACAGACGCTCCCGCCCCGCCGTCCGGTTCGGGGGCGTCGTCGTGCTCATTACATGCGCGCCCCCGAATAGTGTCTGGCAGTGGGCGGAAGGTCGGGGGACCCCGCCCAACTGGCCACTCGGCGACGGGCACCCTTTCTGTGTTCCAGGGGTGCCCACTCTTTTCGCACGCCCGTACCGGCCGCTCTCACCTCCTCTGCTTACAGAGGAGCGCTCGAGAGCGGTGGAGGTGCGGGCCAGTTCTTCAGCTCCTTAGGGAGCTCCGGGGTGGTCGCTTATCGACCGCCCCGAGACGGACCCCTCCGTTCTGGGGTGCCCCTTGCCGGCTCGCAGTGATTTAACCTCAGGCCTACCCTGCGAGTCGGTTTTAAGGTGAGGCGGAACACCGCGGGGTTTAGTGGGTAGGACGGCCCTCTCTCACGGGCCGGGAGCCCCACACACCGTCCCTGCTGCCCCCGCAGCAGGGATGACGGTGCGTAAAAGCATTCCCCGCGAAAACAAAAAAAAAAAAAAAAAAAAAAAAAAACCTAACCTAACCTAACCTAACCTAACCTAACCTAACCTAACCTAACCTAACCTAACCTAACCTAACCTAACCTAACCTAACCTCGATCGATCTTCTCCCCTTGTGGGGGACAAACTAACAATACTGGCTTGAATATGGACTTTGACTTAACAAACGATGAGGCTGTCGAAGAGGTGAGGCCCGGAACTCCGGTTCCAGGCCTCAAGGAACTGCGGGTGTCGGTGTCGCGGTGCGACACACCGCCGCGCAGCGTGAGGAAAGAGCTGCAGCTGTCGGATACCGACAGCAGCGTTTGCTCGTTGATGGATGTGGCCTCGGGTCTTCCTTCCCCTCTGAGTTCCCGGCTGTGGCGTAAACGCCGGAACTCAGGGTCGGAGGGGGATAGCGAGGAGTCGGTTGGCCCTAACACTGTCCGGGGCCAACCCGGTAAACGTGGGCGAGGACGCCCACCTACTACTGGGCAGTACGTCGGCCTAGCAAAGGCCAAGGCCGAGTACATCGAGGCCAAGGAGCGGGAGCTAGAGCTCCAGGCAGAGGAGGAGCTAGCGAAAGAGCTCCGAATGAGGGAGGAGAGACGTCTCTCCTTCCTTCGCCAGTCTCCCACTCCGGAAGAAGAAGAAAGGCAAGCGAAGAAGAAGCCACCAGCTGCGGCGGATCTCAGAGCCGAGCAGCTAGAGAAGGCGGTTGAGGAGGCGGTGGAGTCGATCCGCTGCATCGCCCACAAATCCTCCCGCCTCAAGGGCCAAAGTGTACAGGGCCTAAGGTCCGCTGCAGGTAGCATAATGGAACACGTGCGGGAACTACGTGCTCGCACGGTTTCTGAAGAAACCGCCCGCCTGCAGCGGGAGCTGGCTGCCATGCGGGCAGAAATAGAAATATTAAAGAAGCAGGCGAGAGCCCCGCCGTCGATGTCGCGCGAGGAGATTCTGTTCCTCCTGGACGCGCGCTTCGACGGCATTGGGGACCGCTTGCTCCCAGAGCCGCGACTGCGCCCCCCCCTTCAGGCAGACGCCCGTAATGCCGCCCGCTCCGTTGCCGGGTCTTCGCTCTCGCTTGGCCGTTCTGCCGGTAATGTCTCTGAGGCTGCGCGCCCCGGACCTCCCAAGCGTTGTTCAGCGGGTGTCACTAGTGCCTCACTGGCGACACGTTCTTCTGCTCCCGTCTCTGGCCCATTGCTGGAGGAGACGGAAGCTCCCCTTCTCCCCGCAACTTCTTTATCTTCTGCCCCTGTGCCGAAGAAAAGAACTAAGAAAAAGAAGAAGACCGCTGCGGCACAAGAAGCCGAGGCAGCGCGCCAGGAGCTTCTGCAGCCTGCACCCACGCCTCAACCTCTGACCGAGGCGTGGAATGTGGTGGCTGGGCGCCCCAAAAAAGTGCCAACGGCGAAGCAATCAGCTGTGAAAACGACACCGGCGTCTACAAAGGCAGGCGCTAAGAAGAACGCCATGAAACTCCGCGCCCCCCGCACTGCAGCTGTAGTGATTACACTGCAGAAGGACGCGGTCGATAAGGGCGTAACCTATGCCGCCAAACTGGCCGAGGCGGAACAAAAAGTCGACTTACAGAGCCTCGGCATCGGAGGCCTCCGGTTCCGTACGGCGGCCACCGGAGGCCGCATCCTTGAAGTGGCGGGCGCAGAGAGATGCCAGAAAGCCGATGCTCTAGCAGAGCATCTCAAAGCGGCTCTGGGAGAAGATGTCCGCATCGCACGACCGGAGAAGTGCGCGGAACTGCGCATCTCCGGTCTTGGCGATGCGGCCACTAAGGAGGCCATAGCGAAGGTGGTGGCGGACGTAGGAGGGTGCACCACCACCAGCATCACTGTCGGAGAAATCATTCGCCAAGCAGGTCGCGAGGGCACGGCGTGGGTAAAATGCCCGATCGCGGCGGCCAAGATTATAACTGATGGCCGCCCAGTTGCGATCGGATGGTCCCGCGTCCGTGTCGCTCTCTTGGAGGCTCGACCGCAGCGGTGTTTCCGTTGCCTGGAAGTGGGGCACGTTGGGGCCCGGTGCGCTGCGGGTGTTGACCGCAGCGCACTCTGTTTCCGCTGCGGGCAGCCCGGCCATAAGGCTGCTGGTTGTTCTGAAGAGCCAAATTGCCCTATCTGCGCGGCGGCGGGAACTCCTGCTGCGCACCGTTTAGGCGTTAAGGCCTGCATGGCGGCGTCCAAAAAAAGGACACGTCGTGGTGGTGCCGGGCGCAAGCGCTCGCCCACTCAAACCAACACGGAGGAGAGAATGGACATCGCCCAGAACTAAATGGCGCCAATCTCGATCCTGCAGGCCAATGTCCGCCACTGTGCGGCGGCCCAAGACCTGCTGATCCAGTCCGCCGTACAGTGGCGGGCGTCTATGGCAGTAGTCGCCGAACCGTACGCGGTTCGTGCCCGTGATGACTGGGCTGGCAGCCGCGACGAGTCGGTGGCTATCGTCTCCCAGCAGGGCGCGTTCAAAAGTGTTTCCCAAGGACGCGGCTGCGTCCTCGCGCTGCTGGGAGACGTTGCAGTGATCGGGGTGTACTTCTCGCCAAACAGAAGCCTCGCCGAGTTTGAACAATGGTTAATAGAGGTCGGGGCTCTGGTGGCAGAAGCACACCCCACCCCGGTGGTGGTGGCTGGAGACTTCAACGCACACTCACAGGCGTGGGGATCTCCAGCCACCGATAGCCGGGGTGAGTTGGTAGAGGAATGGGCGGTGTCGAATGGCTTGGTGCTGCTCAACCGAGGGTCGATCCACACGTTCGTGCGGCCAACGGGGACAGGTTGTTCCATCGTTGACCTGTCCTTCGCCAGTTCTGGCCTGGCGAGCCGCACGCGTGGTTGGAAAGTGGTCGAGGGGGTGGAGACGCTGTCGGACCATCGCTACATATGGTTCGACATCGTCGACACCGGCTCCGGGACCCCGGCGGTCGGGGACCGCCGTTCGGTTGAGGAAGGTCCGCGGTGGCGTCTGCGGACGCTGGACCGGGAACTGGCAAAGGAGGCGGCCATCGTCGAGCGATGGGCCGCGGGCGACGTTAGCCCGGACGTGGACGCGAGGGCTGGGCGGCTTTCCGGCGCCCTGACTCGCGTCTGCGATGCGGCCATGAAGAGGGCAGGGTCTGTCAAGCCGCGGCGGCGAGTGTACTGGTGGAATGAAGAGCTGGCTGGGCTGCGAACCTCAAGTCACGCAGCCCAGCGCAGGTACACTCGCCAACGCGCCCGAAGAAGCAGTGACCCTGCCCGAGAAGAAGAACTACTCGCCGCATACCGGGCTGCCCGAGCTGCCCTCAGCTCGGCGATCAAGGCCGCCAAGGAGGCGGCCTGGAAGGAGTGGCTCGAGACCCTAAACGAAGATCCGTGGGGGCGCCCGTACAAAGCCGTGAGCGACAAACTCCGGCCCTGGGCGCCTCCCCTCACAAAGTCACTCGAGCCCTCATTCGTCGGCCACGTTGTCAGTTCCCTCTTCCCTGAGCGGGAAGAGTGGGTCCCACCGCGGATGGCACCAAGCCAGACGCCGGCAGACACAGAGGCGATGATTCCGCCCGTGTCGGATGCCGAGCTCGGGGCGGCGGTCCTTAAACTCAAAACGAGGAACCGCGCCCCCGGTCCTGATGGCATCCCTGGGCGCGTCATCGCCCTGGTTATGCCGGCGTTCGAGGAGGAGACGCTGTCCTTGTTGTCGGAGTGTTTGGCGTCGGGTAAGGTCCCGCGACAGTGGAAAACCGGGCGGCTCGTGCTGTTGAAGAAGCACGGGCGCCCGGCCGAGTCGCCGTCGGCCTACCGCCCCATCGTATTGCTCGACGAGATGAGCAAGCTGCTCGAGCGGGTGCTCGCGGCGCGTCTCGTCGGGCACCTGGAGGGGGCGGGGCCCAATCTTAGTGACGGCCAATACGGATTTCGTCGCGGGAGGTCGACCCTGGACGCCATTTCCCGGCTCCATGACAGCGTCGAAGAGGCGGTCGGTCGGGGGGAGGTGTTGCTGGCGGTGTCGCTCGACATCGCGAACGCCTTCAACACCATCCCCTGGCAGACCATCGCCGAGGCGCTGAGGTACCACAATGTCCCGTGGTACCTCAGGCGCATTCTTGCGGACTACTTTGTCGACCGGGCCATCTCCTATCCGGCCCGGTCGGGAGTAGTCCGCACAAATATGTCGTGCGGTGTTCCACAGGGGTCGGTTCTGGGTCCGCTCCTGTGGAACATCGGATATGATTGGGTCCTGCGCGGTGCTACTCTTCGGGGAGTCGGCGTCCTCTGTTACGCCGACGATACCCTAGTTACCGCGCGGGGCCCAGATTTTCGCGAGGCGAAAGTCCTGGCCACCGCGGGCGTTGCCCAGGTGGTCAGCCGCATCAGGGCGCTAGGACTCCAGGTGGCCCTTGAAAAGTCCGAGGCCGTTTTCTTTCACGGGCCTCGGCGAGGGCCCCCTCGAGATTGTCAGATTGTGGTGAGCGGCACCCCCATCGCTGTCGGGTCGAGTATTAAGTATCTTGGTTTGGTACTCGACAGCCGATGGGGCTTCGTCGAGCACTTCCGGCGTCTGTCGCCAAAGTTATTGTCGTACGCCGGAAGGCTGGCGAGGCTGCTCCCCAATCGGGGAGGCCCAAATAGTGCATGCCGTCGCCTCTACGACGGTGTAGTGCGCTCAAAGGCGTTGTATGGAGCGCCCATCTGGGCGCACGCCCTCTGCGCCAAGACAATTCCGCTGCTGCGGCGTCCGCAGCGGTCGATTGCGCAGAGGGCGGCACGAGCGTACTGCACCGTCTCCTACGAGGCGGCGTGCCTAATTGCAGGAAGCCTCCCTTGGGATCTCGAGGCTGGAGTCCTCAAAAGTGTTTATGAGGAAAGCGCCCTGGTGCGTAGAAATGGTGGACGGCCCCTTCCGGACGAGATCGACCGCTGGAGACAGTCGGCTCGCGACGATCTCTTCCGGAAGTGGGCCGAGAGGTTGGTAGGCCCCTCAGTTAGCCCCCGGCTCGTGGGGGCTGTCCGGCCCGTCCTGCGGGCTTGGGTGGAGAGGGCACACGGAGCGCCGACATTTCACCTCAGTCAGCTCCTCACAGGGCATGGCGTATTCGCCAAGTACCTGTGGGAGGTGGCTGGGGTGGAGCCGGACCCCGTGTGTCGCCACTGCTCAAGTGGCGTCGTGGACACGGCGGAGCACACACTCGCCGTGTGCCCGGCGTGGGACGGGCCGCGTATCGCCCTTACGGGCCTTGTCGGTGGAAATTTGTCGCTGCCGGCTGTGGTGCAAGCCATGGTCGGCAGCCAACAGTGTTGGGCCGCCGTCGCCTCGTTTGCTAGCGAGGTGATGGCGGCGAAACGTGAGGAGTTGCGGGTGCGGGAGCGTACGGGACAGACGCTCCCGCCCCGCCGTCCGGTTCGGGGGCGTCGTCGTGCTCATTACATGCGCGCCCCCGAATAGTGTCTGGCCGTGAGCGGAAGGTCGGGGGACCCCGCCCAACTGGCCACTCGGCGACGGGCACCCTTTCTGTGTTCCAGGGGGTGCCCACACTTTGCGCACGCCCGTACCGGCCGATCTCACCTCCTCTGCTTACAGAGGAGCGCTCGAGAGCGGTGGAGGTGCGGGCTAGGTCTTCAGCTCCTTAGGGAGCTCCGGGGTGGTCGCTTATCGACCGCCCCGAGACGGACCCCTCCGTTCTGGGGTGCCCCTTGCCGGCTCGCAGTGATTTAACCTCAGGCCTACCCTGCGAGTCGGTTTTAAGGTGAGGCGGAACACCGCGGGGTTTAGTGGGTAGGACGGCCCTCTCTCACGGGCCGGGAGCCCCACACACCGTCCCTGCTGCCCCCGCAGCAGGGATGACGGTGCGTAAATGCATTCCCCGCGAAAACAAAAAAAAAAAAAAAAAAAAAAAAAAAACCTAACCTAACCTCACCTCAGTCAGCTCCTCACAGGCCATGGCGTATTCGCCAAGTACCTGTGGGAGGTGGCTGGGGTGGAGCCGGACCCCGTGTGTCGCCACTGCTCAAGTGGCGTCGTGGACACGGCGGAGCACACACTCGCCGTGTGCCCGGCGTGGGACGGGCCGCGTATCGCCCTTACGGGCCTTGTCGGAGTTGATTTGTCGCTGCCGGCTGTGGTGCAAGCCATGGTCGGCAGCCAACAGTGTTGGGCCGCCGTCGCCTCGTTTGCTAGCGAGGTGATGGCGGCGAAACGTGAGGAGTTGCGGGTGCGGGAGCGTACGGGACAGACGCTCCCGCCCCGCCGTCCGGTTCGGGGGCGTCGTCGTGCTCATTACATGCGCGCCCCCGAATAGTGTCTGGCAGTGGGCGGAAGGTCGGGGGACCCCGCCCAACTGGCCACTCGGCGACGGGCACCCTTTCTGTGTTCCAGGGGTGCCCACTCTTTTCGCACGCCCGTACCGGCCGCTCTCACCTCCTCTGCTTACAGAGGAGCGCTCGAGAGCGGTGGAGGTGCGGGCCAGTTCTTCAGCTCCTTAGGGAGCTCCGGGGTGGTCGCTTATCGACCGCCCCGAGACGGACCCCTCCGTTCTGGGGTGCCCCTTGCCGGCTCGCAGTGATTTAACCTCAGGCCTACCCTGCGAGTCGGTTTTAAGGTGAGGCGGAACACCGCGGGGTTTAGTGGGTAGGACGGCCCTCTCTCACGGGCCGGGAGCCCCACACACCGTCCCTGCTGCCCCCGCAGCAGGGATGACGGTGCGTAAAAGCATTCCCCGCGAAAACAAAAAAAAAAACAAAAAAAAAAAAAAAAACCTAACCTAACCTGGGGTGCTAGGTCGGGGAACCTCCACGTTGGCGGTTCAGTTTCCTATCCCCCCCGGGGACCGCCCGGGTGGGAGTGGAAACTGGGCTTTGCTGGTGCACCCTGGAGCATCGGCTAATGGGCGCAGTCTTCAGTACTGTGTGTGTTAACCAATGTACCAATATCCCGACAGTCGACCCCATGTCGTGGGGGTCGCAGTGTGGCAGGCCTGCAAGGCCTGCGTACTGGTGAAAGCTCCCGGCCTGGCCGGTAGTAGCGCTTCGTTTTCGTCCTTCGTTCTCGTTGTCGTTACTCCCGGCTTCGGCCGGTTGCAGCTCTGTGTTGCCGTTGTGTGGACGTGCAGTTGACCCCATTGCACGAGGGGGTCGTGGTATGGTGGGCCTGCAAGGCCCACGGCCTTTGTGTCTGCTCCCGGCCTGGCCGGTTGAAGCCTCTCATCGTTGGTGTCGCTCCCGGTCATGGCAGGTAGTAGCGAAGTTTTGAGGTGTGGACGCGTAGGCCTTCTGCTCGCGCAGGGGCCTACAGGCATCTGTGCCAGCGTCGGAGTTGGGGAGGGCTAGCCCTCCTTCCCGCGTTTCGTAACCCCTGAGGCCTCTGCAACGACCCAACTGGTGGCACCAGTTGGTACGCGGTGGTCCTGGGGGCCGAAGGGCTTGCCTTCATTGGCCGGCTCGCGACAGGGAAAAGTCTTTAAAACCCGACAGCGAAGTCGTTAAAACCTGTGGGGCACCTGGAGCACCCCACAGTATCCATCCCGCTCCCTGGAATGAGCGTCACCCAGGGAGTCGTTTTGTATCGTCTCATTCTCGTGGGAATAATTATGGCATATAAAATTCAAAACAAACGATCGACCATCTCCCCTTGTGGGGGACAAAACAACGAAATTGGCAAGGAAATGGACTTAGAATTGCACAGCGTTAAGGCTGTTGAGGAAGTTAGGCCCGGGACTCCCATCCCAGGCCTAAAGGAACTACGAGTGGCGATGTCGCGGTGCGACACACCGCCGCGCAGAATAGGTGGAGACCTGCTGCTGTCGGATTCCGACAGCAGTGTGGTCTCGATGATAGAGGTGTCTCCTGGTCCCTCCCCCTCCCCGCTTTCCCGGCTGTGGCGTAAGCGCCGGAACTCGGGGTCGGAGGGGGACAGTGAGGAGTCGGCTGGCACCGGTTCTGCCCGGGGCCAGCCCGGTAAGCGGGGCCGCGGTCGCCCCCCAACAACGGGGCAATACGTGGGCCTCGCCAAGGCGAAGGCCGAATTAAACGCGGCCAAAGAGCGGGAGCTAGAGCTCGAAGCTGAGGAGGAGCTCGCCGAGGAGCTCCGAAGGAGGGAGGAGAGGCGACTCTCCTTCCTTCGTCAGTCTCCCGCTCCAGTGGAGACACAGGGTGCTCAGGGCCGAGCAGCTGGAGAAGGCGGTCGAGGAGGCGGTGGAGGCGATCCGATCCATCGCCCACAAGTCCTCACGTCTAAAAGGTCAAAGTGTTCAAGGCCTGAGGTCTGCTGCAGGGTCCATAATGGAGCACGTGCGGGAGTTGCGGGCCCGCACGGAAACTGAAGAGAATGCCCGCCTGCAGCGCGAGCTAGCTGCCCTGCGGGCTGAGGTTGACATTTTAAAGAAGCAGGCGAGTGCCCCGCCGTCGATGTCGCGCGAGGAGGTTCTGTTCCTCCTTGATGCGCGCTTCGACGGCATCGGAGATCGCCTGCTCCCGGAGCCGCGATTGCGCCCGCCGCTGCAGGCGGATATTCGCAACGCCGCCCGCGCCAGCGAAAGCTCCACCGTCGGTGCTCGCAAAGCACCCTCCCGACTGTCCGGCACTTCTGGCGCTGTCGCTGGTGCCGCCCGCCTTCAGATCGCTGGCGCCGCTGCCGCCGCGCGTCCCTCTGTCCTCGTCTCCGTCCCTTCGTTGGAGGAGACGGCGGCTCCTTCAGCCGCTTCGCCGGCTCCCTCCCCTTCTTCTGGGGAAAAGAAGAAGAAGAAGCGCAAGAAGAAGAGCGCTGCGGCCCGAGAGACTGAGGCGACGCGCCAGGAGCGTCAGCAGCCCGCACCCACGCCTCAACCTCTTACCGAGGCGTGGAACTTGGTGGCTGGGCGCCCAAAGAAGGCGCCGACGGCTAAACCGCCAGCGACGAAGCCGGCACCGGCGCCCGCTAACGCGCCTGCCGTGGGGAAGCGCGCCCCTAAACTCCGCGCCCCGCGAACCGCTGCAGTGGTGATAACGCTGCAGCAGGACGCGGTAAAGAGGGGCGTTACATACGCCTCCAAGTTAGCCGAGGCGGAGCAAAAGATTGACATCAAGAGCCTCGGCATTGGAGGCCTTCGTTTCCGCACGGCGGCCACCGGTGGTCGCATCCTTGAAGTGGCGGGCGCCGAAAGGTGCCAAAAGGCTGACACCCTCGCCGAACATCTGAGGGTGGCCCTCGGCAACGATGTCCGTGTCGCCAGGCCGGAGAAGTGTGCGGATCTGCGCATCTCCGGTCTAGGAGATGCGGCTACAAAGGAGTCTGTTGCGCGAGTGGTGGCGGACGTAGGAGGTTGCGCCACCACCAGTGTCGTTGTTGGCGAAGTGGTTCGCCAGGCGGGCAGGGAGGGCACGGCG
This sequence comes from Thumatha senex, assembly GCA_948477245.1. Taxonomy (NCBI): domain Eukaryota; kingdom Metazoa; phylum Arthropoda; class Insecta; order Lepidoptera; family Erebidae; genus Thumatha; species Thumatha senex. The sequence continues at coordinate 111,660 of OX419737.1, forward strand.
TGGGTCAAGTGCCCGATCGCGGTGGCCAAAATAGTCACAGATGGCCGCCCTCTCACGATCGGCTGGTCCCGCGTCCGTGCGGTCCTTTTAGAAGTCAGGCCGCAGCGATGCTTCCGCTGCTTGGAGGTGGGGCACGTGGGAGCCCGGTGCGCTGCGGGAGTGGACCGCAGCGCACTCTGTTTCCGGTGTGGGCAGCCCGGTCATAAGGCGGCTGACTGCTCTGCGGCGTTTAACTGCCCCATCTGCGCGGCAGCGGGAACTGCCGCTGCGCATCGCCTGGGCGCAAAAGCCTGCCTGGCGGAGTCCAAGAAGAGGAGGCGTCGGGGTGGTGCTGGACGTACGCGTCAGCCCACCCAGAACACAGAGGAGGTGATGGACATCGCACAAAATTAAATGGCTCCCATCTCGGTACTGCAGGCCAACGTCGGTAACTGTGCGGCGGCCCAAGATCTGCTGCTTCAGTCTGTCGCACAGTTACAGGCGACTGTGGCTATAGTCGCCGAACCGTACGCGGTTCGCGCCCGCGACAACTGGGCTGGCAGCCGCGACGAGTTGGTGGCTATCGTCTCCCAGCGGGGTGCTTTTGATAGGGTGCTCCAGGGACGCGGTTGCGTCCTCGCGCTGCTGGGAGACGTTGCAGTAGTCGGGGTGTACTTCTCGCCCAACAGAAGCCTCGCTGAGTATGAGCGTTGGTTGATTGAGATCGGGGCTCTGTTGGCAGAAGCGCACCCCACCCCGGTGGTGGTAGCTGGAGATTTCAACGCACACTCACAGGCGTGGGGATCTCCAGAAACCGATAGCCGGGGTGAGATGGTCGAGGAATGGGCGGTGTCCAACGGCTTGGTGCTGCTCAACCGAGGGTCGGTCCACACGTTCGTGCGGCGAACGGGGACGGGTCGTAGTATAATCGACCTGTCCTTTGCCAGTTCTGGCCTGGCTAGCCGCACACGTGGTTGGAGGGTGATCGAGGGGGTGGAGACGATGTCGGATCATCGCTACATATGGTTCGACATCGTCAACGCCGGCTCGGAGACCCCGGCGGTCGGGGACCGCCGTTCGGTTGAGGAAGGTCCGCGGTGGCGTCTGCGGACGCTGGACCGGGAACTGGCAAAGGAGGCGGCCATCGTCGAGCGATGGGCCGCAGGTGACGACGTTAGCCCGGACGTGGACGCGAGGGCTGGGCGGCTTTCCGGCGCCCTGACTCGCGTCTGCGATGCGGCCATGAAGAGGGCAGGGTCTGTCAAGCCGCGGCGGCGAGTGTACTGGTGGAATGAAGAGCTGGCTGGGCTGCGAACCTCAAGTCACGCAGCCCAGCGCAGGTACACTCGCCAACGCGCCCGAAGAAACAGTGACCCTGCCCGAGAAGAAGAACTACTCGCCGCATACCGGGCTGCCCGAGCTGCCCTCAGCTCGGCGATCAAGGCCGCCAAGGAGGCGGCCTGGAAGGAGTGGCTCGAGTCCCTAAATGAAGATCCATGGGGGCGCCCGTACAAAGCCGTGAGCGACAAACTCCGGCCCTGGGCGCCTCCCCTCACAAAGTCTCTCGAGCCCTCATTCGTCGGCCACGTTGTCAGTTCCCTCTTCCCTGCGCGGGAAGAGTGGGTCCCACCGCGGATGGCACCAAGCCAGACGCCGGCAGACACAGAGGCGATGATTCCGCCCGTGTCAGATGCCGAGCTCGGGGCGGCGGTCCTCAAACTCAAATTGAGGAACCGCGCCCCCGGTCCAGATGGCATCCCTGGGCGCGTCATCGCCCTGGTCATGCCGGCGTTCGAGGAGGAGACGCTGTCCTTGTTGTCGGAGTGTTTGGCGTCGGGTAAGGTCCCGCGACAGTGGAAAACCGGGCGGCTCGTGCTGTTGAAGAAGCACGGGCGCCCGGCCGAGTCGCCGTCGGCCTACCGCCCCATCGTCTTGCTCGACGAGATGAGCAAGCTGCTTGAGCGGGTGCTCGCGGCGCGTCTTGTCGGGCACCTGGAGGGGGCGGGGCCCAATCTTAGTGACGGCCAATACGGATTTCGTCGCGGGAGGTCGACCCTGGACGCCATTTCCCGGCTCAGGGATAGCGTCGAGGAGGCGGTCGGTCGGGGGGAGGTGTTGCTGGCGGTGTCGCTCGACATCGCGAACGCCTTCAACACCATCCCCTGGCAGACCATCGCCGAGGCGCTGAGGTACCACAGTGTCCCGTGGTACCTCAGGCGCATTCTTGCGGACTACTTTGTCGAACGGGCCATCTCCTATCCGGCCCGGTCGGGGGTAGTCCGCACAAATATGTCGTGCGGTGTTCCACAGGGGTCGGTTCTGGGTCCGCTCCTGTGGAACATCGGGTATGATTGGGTCCTGCGCGGTGCTACTCTTCGGGGAGTCGGCGTCCTCTGCTACGCCGACGATACCCTAGTCACCGCGCGGGGCCCAGATTTTCGCGAGGCGAAAGTTCTGGCCACCGCGGGCGTTGCCCAGGTGGTCAGCCGCATCAGGGCGCTAGGACTCCAGGTGGCCCTCGAAAAGTCAGAGGCCGTTTTCTTTCACGGGCCTCGGCGAGGGCCCCCTCGAGATTGTCAGATTGTGGTGAGCGGCACCCCCATCGCTGTCGGGTCGAGTATTAAGTATCTTGGTTTGGTACTCGACAGCCGATGGGGCTTCGTCGAGCACTTCCGGCGTCTGTCGCCTAAATTGTTGTCGTACGCCGGAAGGCTGGCGAGGCTGCTCCCCAATCGGGGAGGCCCAAATAGTGCATGCCGTCGCCTCTACGACGGTGTAGTGCGCTCAAAGGCGTTGTATGGAGCGCCCATCTGGGCGCACGCCCTCTGCGCCAAGACAATCCCGCTGCTGCGGCGTCCGCAGCGGTCGATTGCGCATAGGGCGGCACGAGCGTACTGCACCGTCTCCTACGAGGCGGCGTGCCTAATTGCAGGAAGTCTCCCCTGGGATCTCGAGGCTGGAGTCCTCAAGAAGGTGTATGAAGAGAGCGCCCTGGTGCGAAGTAACGGTGGACGGCCCCTTCCGGACGAGATCGACCGCTGCAGACAGTCGGCTCGCGACGATCTCTTCCGGAAGTGGGCCGAGAGGTTGGTAGGCCCCTCAGTTAGCCCCCGGCTCGTGGGGGCTGTCCGGCCCGTCCTACGTGCTTGGGTAGAGAGGGCACACGGTGCGCCTACGTTCCAACTCAGTCAGCTCCTCACGGGGCATGGCGTATTCGCCAAGTACCTGTGGGAGGTGGCTGGGGTGGAGCCGGACCCCGTGTGTCGTCACTGCCCGAGTGGCGTCGTGGACACGGCGGAGCACACACTCGCCGTGTGCACGGCGTGGGACGGGCCGCGTATCGCCCTCACGGGCCTTGTCGGTAATGATTTGTCGCTGTCGGCTGTGGTGCAAGCCATGGTCGGCAGCCAACAGTGTTGGGCCGCCGTCGCCTCGTTTGCTAGCGAGGTGATGGCGGCGAAACGTGAGGAGCTGCGGGTGCGGGAGCGTACGGGACAGACGCTCCCGCCTCGCCGTCCTGTTCGGGGGCGGCGACGTGCTCAATACATGCGCGCCCCCGAATAGTGTCTGGCCGAGGGCGGAAGGTCGGGGGACCCCGCCCAACTGGCCACTTGGCGACGGGCACCCTTTCTGTGTTCCAGGGGGTGCCCACTTTTTGCGCACGCCCGTACCGGCCGCTCTCACCTCCTCTGCTTACAGAGGAGCGCTTGAGAGCGGTGGAGGTGCGGGCTAGTTCTTCAGCTCCTTAGGGAGCTCCGGGGTGGTCGCTTATCGACCGCCCCGAGACGGACCCCTCCGTTCTGGGGTGCCCCTTGCCGGCTCGCAGTGATTTAACCTCAGGCCTACCCTGCGAGTCGGTTTTAAGGTGAGGCGGAACACCGCGGGGTTTAGTGGGTAGGACGGCCCTCTCTCACGGGCCGGGAGCCCCACACACCGTCCCTGCTGCCCCCGCAGCAGGGATGACGGTGCGTAAATGCATTCCCCGCGAAAAAAAAAAAAAAAAAAAAAAAAAAAACCTAACCTAACCTAACCTAACCTGGGGTGCTAGGTCGGGGAACCTCCACGTTGGCGGTGCAGTTTCCTATCCCCCTCGGGGACCGCCCGGGTGGGAGTGGAAACTGGGCTTTGCTGGTGCACCCTGGAGCATCGGTTAATGGGCGCAGTCTTCAGTACTGTGTGTGTTAACCAATGTACCAATATCCCGACAGTCGACCCCATGTTGTGGGGGTCGCGGTGTGGCAGACCTTCAAGGCCTGCGTATTGATGTAAGCTCCCGGCCTGGCCGGTAGTAGCGCTTCGTTTACGTCCTTCGTTCTCGCTGTCGTTACTCCCGGCTTCGGCCGGTTGAAGCTCTCTGTTGCCGTTGTATGAACGTGCAGTTGACCCCATTGCACGAGGGGGTCGTGGTATGGTGGGCCTGCAAGGCCCACGGTATTTGTGACCGCTCCTGGCCTGGCCGGTTGAAGCGTTTCATCGTTAGTGTCGCTCCCGGTTCCGGCCGGTAGTAGCGAGGTTTTGTGGTGTGGACGCGTAGGCTGTCTGCTCGCGCAGGGGCCTACAGGCATACGTGCCAGCGTCGGAGTTGGGGAGGGCTAGCCCCCCTCCTCGCGTTTCGTAATCTCCAGGGTCTTCGCAACAATCCAGCTGGTGGCACCAGATGGTACGCGGTGGTCCTTGGGACCGAAGGGCTTGCCTTCATTGGCCGGCCCGCGACAGGGAAAAGTCTATAACACCCGACAGCGAAGTCGTTAAAACCTGTGGGGCACCTGGAGCACCCCACAGTATCCATCCCGCTCCCTGGAATGAGCGTCACCCAGGGAGTCGACCCTCTTCGTCTCATAATCGTGGGAACAAATATGGCTCTTGATATTAAAACTTTAAAAAAACGATCGATCTTCTCCCCTTGTGGGGGACAAACCAACGACAATGGCACGGAAATGGACTCGGAATTGCACAACGTTAAGGCTGTTGAGGATGTTAGGCCTGGGACTCCGGCCCCAGGCCTAAAGGAATTGCGAGTGGCGATGTCACGGTGTGACACACCGCCGCGCAGAGCATGTGGAGAGTTGCTGCTGTCGGATTCCGACAGCAGCGTTATATCTATGGTTGAGGTGACCTCAGGTCTGTCTTCCCCTCAGAGTTCTAGGCTGTGGCGCAAGCGCCGGAACTCTGGGTCGGAGGGAGACAGTGAGGAGTCGGTTGGCCCTAATAACATCCGGGGCCAACCCGTAAAACGTGGACGTGGTCGCCCCCCTACAACGGGGCAATACGTCGGCCTAGCTAAGGCCAAGGCCGAATACATTGAGGCCAAAGAGCGGGAGCTAGAGCTCCAAGCTGAGGAGGAGCTCGCTGAGGAGCTCCGAAGGAGGAATGAGAGGCGCCTCTTTTACCTCCGTCAGTCTCCCGCTCCAGTGGAAACACCATCTGTCGCTACTTCGGACCTCAGGGCCGAGCAGCTGGAGAAGGCGGTCGAGGAGGCGGTGGAGGCGATTCGCTCTATCGCTCACAAATCCTCCCGCCTCAAGGGCCAAAGCGTCCAGGGCCTGAGGTCGGCTGCCGGCTCTATCTTAGAGCATGTGCGGGAACTCCGATCCCGCACCGAGTCGGAGGAGAACGTCCGCCTGCAGCGAGAGCTGGCTGCCCTGCGGACGGAGGTAGACGCGCTTAAAAAGCAGGCGAACGCCCCGCCGTCGATGTCGCGCGAGGAGATAATGTTTCTCCTGGACGCGCGCTTCGACGGCATAGGAGATCGTCTACTTCCAGAGCCACGGTTGCGCCCCCCTCTCCAGGCGGACGCACGTAATGCCGCCCGCTCCACTGTTGTTGGACTGGAGTCCAACGTCGGCCGCTCTGTTGGCCCAAACGCCGTCGCTGCCCCTCCCGCCGTTTCTTCGTACGTCTGCCCTGGCACCGCTGGTGCTTCCAACAGTCGTTCTTCTGGCACCACTGCCTCCAAGCGTCCTGTTGCCCAAAAGCGTCCTTCTGCTACCGTCTCCAACCCTTCGTTGGAGGAGACGGAAGCCCCTGCAGCAGCCTCTCCGTCAGCTTTTCCCTCTGTTCATCAGGGGAAGAGCAGTAAGAAAGGGAGGAAAAAGAAGAGCGCTGCGGCACGAGAAGCTGAGGCGGCGCGTCAGGAGCGACTGCAGCCCGCACCCACGCCTCAACCTCTAACCGTGGCGTGGAATGTGGTGGCTGGGCGCCCAAAGAAGGCGCCAGCTGCCAAACCGCCAGCGACGAAGTCGGCACCGGCGCCTGCTAACGCGCCTGCCGTGGGGAAGCGAGCCCCGAAACTCCGCGCCCCTCGCACTGCAGCTGTAGTGATAACACTGCAGAAGGGCGCGGTCGATAAGGGCGTGACCTATGCCGCCAAACTGGCCGAGGCGGAACAAAAAGTTAATCTACAGAGCCTCGGCATCGGAGGCCTCCGGTTCCGCACGGCGGCCACCGGAGGTCGCATACTCGAAGTGGCAGGGGCAGAGAGATGCCAGAAAGCCGATGCTCTTGCAGAGCAACTTAGAGCGGCTCTAGGAGAGGATGTCCGCATCGCACGACCGGAGAAGTGCGCGGAACTGCGCATCTCCGGTCTCGGCGATGCGGCTACACAGGAGGTCGTAGCGCAGGTGGTGGCGGACGTAGGAGGTTGCGCCACCACCAGCGTTGTTGTTGGTCGGATTGTCCGTCAAACAGGTCGGGAGGGCACGGCCTGGGTCAAGTGCCCGGTCGCGGCGGCCAAAAAGATCACAGATGGCCGCCCCGTGACAATAGGATGGAGCCGTGTCCGCGCGGTGCTATTGGAGTCCAGGCCGCAGCGATGCTTCCGCTGCCTTGAGGTCGGACATGTGGGGGCCCGGTGTGCTGCGGGAGTCGATCGCAGCGCACTTTGCTTCCGCTGTGGCCAGCCCGGTCACAAAGCGGCTGGCTGCACAGCGGAGCCCCAATGTCCCGTCTGCGCGGCGGCGGGAGGAGCCGCTGCGCACCGCCTGGGCACAAAGGCCTGTTTGGCGGCATCGATGAAGAGGAGGCGTCGTGGTGGAGCCGGGCGTAAGGTGGTGCCGGAAGTGGCCCGCCCGCCCACCACGACAAACGAAGAGGAAATGGACATCGCCCAAAATTAAATGGCGCCGATCTCGATCCTGCAGGCCAATGTCCGCCACTGTGCGGCGGCCCAAGACCTGCTGATCCAGTCCGCCGTACAGTGGCGGGCGTCTATGGCAGTAGTCGCCGAACCGTACGCGGTTCGTGCCCGTGATGACTGGGCTGGCAGCCGCGACGAGTCGGTGGCTATCGTCTCCCAGCAGGGCGCGTTCAAAAGTGTTTCCCAAGGACGCGGCTGCGTCCTCGCGCTGCTGGGAGACGTTGCAGTGATCGGGGTGTACTTCTCGCCAAACAGAAGCCTCGCCGAGTTTGAACAATGGTTAATAGAGGTCGGGGCTCTGGTGGCAGAAGCACACCCCACCCCGGTGGTGGTGGCTGGAGACTTCAACGCATACTCACAGGCGTGGGGATCTCCAGCCACCGATAGCCGGGGTGAGTTGGTAGAGGAATGGGCGGTGTCGAATGGCTTGGTGCTGCTCAACCGAGGGTCGATCCACACGTTCGTGCGGCCAACGGGGACAGGTTGTTCCATCGTTGACCTGTCCTTCGCCAGTTCTGGCCTGGCGAGCCGCACGCGTGGTTGGAAAGTGGTCGAGGGGGTGGAGACGCTGTCGGACCATCGCTACATATGGTTCGACATCGTCGACACCGGCTCCGGGACCCCGGCGGTCGTGGACCGCCGTTCGGTTGAGGAAGGTCCGCGGTGGCGTCTGCGGACGCTGGACCGGGAACTGGCAAAGGAGGCGGCCATCGTCGAGCGATGGGCCGCGGGCGACGTTAGCCCGGACGTGGACGCGAGGGCTGGGCGGCTTTCCGGCGCCCTGACTCGTGTCTGCGATGCGGCCATGAAGAGGGCAGGGTCTGTCAAGCCGCGGCGGCGAGTGTACTGGTGGAATGAAGAGCTGGCTGGGCTGCGAACCTCAAGTCACGCAGCCCAGCGCAGGTACACTCGCCAACGCGCCCGAAGAAACAGTGACCCTGCCCGAGAAGAAGAACTACTCGCCGCATACCGGGCTGCCCGAGCTGCCCTCAGCTCGGCGATCAAGGCCGCCAAGGAGGCGGCCTGGAAGGAATGGCTCGAGAGCCTCAATCAAGATCCGTGGGGGCGCCCGTACAAAGCCGTGAGTGACAAACTCCGGCCCTGGGCGCCCCCCCTCACAAAGTCTCTCGAGCCCTCATTCGTCGGCCACGTTGTCAGTTCCCTCTTCCCTGAGCGGGAAGAGTGGGTCCCACCGCGGATGGCACCAAGCCAGACGCCGGCAGACACAGAGGCGATAATTCCGCCCGTGTCGGATGCCGAGCTCGGGGCGGCGGTCCTTAAACTCAAAACGAGGAACCGCGCCCCCGGTCCGGATGGCATTCCTGGGCGCGTCATCGCCCTGGTCATGCCGGCGTTCGAGGAGGAGACGCTGTCCTTGTTGTCGGAGTGTTTGGCGTCGGGTAAGGTCCCGCGACAGTGGAAAACCGGGCGGCTCGTGCTGTTGAAGAAGCACGGGCGCCCGGCCGAGTCGCCGTCGGCCTACCGCCCCATCGTATTGCTCGACGAGATGAGCAAGCTGCTCGAGCGGGTGCTCGCGGCGCGTCTCGTCGGGCACCTGGAGGGGGCGGGGCCCAATCTTAGTGACGGCCAATACGGATTTCGTCGCGGGAGGTCGACCCTGGACGCCATTTCCCGGCTCCAGGACAGCGTCGAAGAGGCGGTCGGTCGGGGGGAGGTGTTGCTGGCGGTGTCGCTCGACATCGCGAACGCCTTCAACACCATCCCCTGGCAGACCATCGCTGAGGCGCTGAGGTACCACAATGTCCCGTGGTACCTCAGGCGCATTCTCGCGGACTACTTTGTCGACCGGGCCATCTCCTATCCGGCCCGGTCGGGGGTAGTCCGCTCAAATATGTCTTGTGGTGTTCCACAGGGGTCGGTTCTGGGTCCGCTCCTGTGGAACATCGGATATGATTGGGTCCTGCGCGGTGCTACTCTTCGGGGAGTCGGCGTCCTCTGTTACGCCGACGATACCCTAGTCACCGCGCGGGGCCCAGATTTTCGCGAGGCGAAAGTCCTGGCCACTGCGGGCGTTGCCCAGGTGGTCAGCCGCATCAGGGCGCTAGGACTCCAGGTGGCCCTCGAAAAGTCCGAGGCCGTTTTCTTTCACGGGCCTCGGCGAGGGCTACCTCGAGATTGTCAGATTGTGGTGAGCGGCACCCCCATCGCTGTCGGGTCGAGTATTAAGTATCTTGGTTTGGTACTCGACAGCCGATGGGGCTTCGTCGAGCACTTCCGGCGTCTGTCGCCAAAGTTATTGTCGTACGCCGGAAGGCTGGCGAGGCTGCTCCCCAATCGGGGAGGCCCAAATAGTGCATGCCGTCGCCTCTACGACGGTGTAGTGCGCTCAAAGGCGTTGTATGGAGCGCCCATCTGGGCGCACGCCCTCTGCGCCAAGACAATCCCGCTGCTGCGGCGTCCGCAGCGGTCGATTGCGCAGAGGGCGGCACGAGCGTACTGCACCGTCTCCTACGAGGCGGCGTGCCTGATTGCAGGAAGCCTCCCTTGGGATCTCGAGGCTGGAGTCCTCAAAAAGGTGTATGAAGAGAGCGCCCTGGTGCGAAGTAACGGTGGACGGCCCCTTCCGGACGAGATCGACCGCTGGAGACAGTCGGCTCGCGACGATCTCTTCCGGAAGTGGGCCGAGAGGTTGGTAGGCCCCTCAGTTAGCCCCCGGCTCGTGGGGGCTGTCCGGCCCGTCCTGCGGGCTTGGGTGGAGAGGGCACACGGAGCGCCGACATTTCACCTCAGTCAGCTCCTCACAGGGCATGGCGTATTCGCCAAGTACCTGTGGGAGGTGGCTGGGGTGGAGCCGGACCCCGTGTGTCGCCACTGCTCAAGTGGCGTCGTGGACACGGCGGAGCACACACTCGCCGTGTGCCCGGCGTGGGACGGGCCGCGTATCGCCCTTACGGGCCTTGTCGGTGTAAATTTGTCGCTGCCGGCTGTGGTGCAAGCCATGGTCGGCAGCCAACAGTGTTGGGCCGCCGTCGCCTCGTTTGCTAGCGAGGTGATGGCGGCGAAACGAGAGGAGTTGCGGGTGCGGGAGCGTACGGGACAGACGCTCCCGCCCCGCCGTCCGGTTCGGGGGCGTAGTCGTGCTCATTACATGCGCGCCCCCGAATAGTGTCTGGCCGTGGGCGGAAGGTCGGGGGACCCCGCCCAACTGGCCACTCGGCGACGGGCACCCCTTTCTGTGTTCCAGGGGTGCCCACTCTTTGCGCACGCCCGTACCGGCCGCTCTCACCTCCTCTGCTTACAGAGGAGCGCTCGAGAGCGGTGGAGGTGCGGGCTAGTTCTTCAGCTCCTTAGGGAGCTCCGGGGTGGTCGCTTATCGACCTCCCCGAGACGGACCCCTCCGTTCTGGGGTGCCCCTTGCCGGCTCGCAGTGATTTAACCTCAGGCCTACCCTGCGAGTCGGTTTTAAGGTGAGGCGGAACACCGCGGGGTTTAGTGGGTAGGACGGCCCTCTCTCACGGGCCGGGAGCCCCACACACCGTCCCTGCTGCCCCCGCAGTAGGGATGACGGTGCGTAAATGCATTCCCCGCGAAAACAAAAAAAAAAAAAAAAAAAAACCTAACCTAACCTAACCTAACCTAACCTAACCTAACCTAACCTAACCTAACCTAACCTAACCGTGTGCCCGGCGTGGGACGGGCCGCGTATCGCCCTTACGGGCCTTGTCGGTGTAAATCTGTCGCTGCCGGCTGTGGTGCAAGCCATGGTCGGCAGCCAACAGTGTTGGGTCGCCGTCGCCTCGTTTGCTAGCGAGGTGATGGCGGCGAAACGAGAGGAGTTGCGGGTGCGGGAGCGTACGGGACAGACGCTCCCGCCCCGCCGTCCGGTTCGGGGGCGTCGACGTGCTGATTACATGCGCGCCCCCGAATAGTGTCTGGCCGTGGGCGGAAGGTCGGGGGACCCCGCCCAACTGGCCACTTGGCGACGGGCACCCTTTCTGTGTTCCAGGGGGTGCCCACTTTTTTGCGCACGCCCGTACCGGCCGCTCTCACCTCCTCTGCTTACAGAGGAGCGCTCGAGAGCGGTGGAGGTGCGGGCTAGTTCTTCAGCTCCTTAGGGAGCTCCGGGGTGGTCGCTTATCGACCGCCCCGAGACGGACCCCTCCGTTCTGGGGTGCCCCTTGCCGGCTCGCAGTGATTTAACCTCAGGCCTACCCTGCGAGTCGGTTTTAAGGTGAGGCGGAACACCGCGGGGTTTAGTGGGTAGGACGGCCCTCTCTCACGGGCCGGGAGCCCCACACACCGTCCCTGCTGCCCCCGCAGTAGGGATGACGGTGCGTAAATGCATTCCCCGCGAAAACAAAAAAAAAAAAAAAAAACCTAACCTAACCTAACCTAACCTAACCTAACCTAACCTAACCTAACCTAACCTAACCTAACCTATATCGAAAATTGTCTAAGTTTTTAGTGTTCTTTTCGTTTATTGTCGGTCCATAGTTGTCGCTGATATCAAAAGTTATATACCAATCGATTCGTATACTCTTGCGCTACACGTTCTATATATTTGTTTATAATAATATTGTTGTATATAATAGATTTTTACCGTTTTTCCTTGTTATTCGCACGGTACAGTGTCTGTGCATATTGTCTTGATATATTGTATAGACACCTAGGGGTTTCTGTACCCAGGAACGTGTGAGAGGTCTGTCAGCATCCCAAGAGACCCCATTCGTATAGCTATCTCAATATATTTGGTCGATCTGTTCGAGTTTTTCAAAATTCTCATCAATTGTCTATAAACAAACTTCAATAGTGCTTTGTCAAAATTCTATAAACAATTTTGTGGTTGCGACACCTTTGGGATAACGGCCTGAGCTGTGGGCTATCCGCTGCACACCTCGGGACCAGCACCAATTGAACAGACCCACATTCACCACTGGTTGTTAGTCATTAGGCTTAAATTACCGAAAAATTACCTCTGTAACTCAAATTTTTAAAAGTTTTTCTATAGACGCCCATAGCTTTTTGTATACCATTGGAAGCCCCCTGACGCCCTCTGTCGATTGGTACCCATTTGGTCGAGCTAGGACGTCTAATAGTTGAAATATACATAGATTAGTGTTGCATTTTTCGAACAGTTTTTACTTTTGCTCCATTTACAAGCGTTTCATCAATAGAGGTACAGCATTTTACAGCATACGAGTGTGCGCGCTAAAATCACGAGTCTAACGACACCTCTACCGATCCCCTGCGACCAATAGTTCTTGTGATATAAGCTATTTTGTGTTTTCGCGACACTCCGTCCGCGTCATACCGAGGTTACCTTAGCCCTGCATTTTATCGAAAATTGTCTAAGTTTTTAGTGTTCTTTTCGTTTATTGTCGGTCCATAGTTGTCGCTGATATCAAAAGTTATATACCAATCGATTCGTATACTCTTGCGCTACACGTTCTATATATTTGTTTATAATAATATTGTTGTATATAATAGATTTTTACCGTTTTTCCTTGTTATTCGCACGGTACAGTGTCTGTGCATATTGTCTTGATATATTGTATAGACACCTAGGGGTTTCTGTACCCAGGAACGTGTGAGAGGTCTGTCAGCATCCCAAGAGACCCCATTCGTATAGCTATCTCAATATATTTGGTCGATCTGTTCGAGTTTTTCAAAATTCTCATCAATTGTCTATAAACAAACTTCAATAGTGCTTTGTCAAAATTCTATAAACAATTTTGTGGTTGCGACACCTTTGGGATAACGGCCTGAGCTGTGGGCTATCCGCTGCACACCTCGGGACCAGCACCAATTGAACAGACCCACATTCACCACTGGTTGTTAGTCATTAGGCTTAAATTACCGAAAAATTACCTCTGTAACTCAAATTTTTAAAAGTTTTTCTATAGACGCCCATAGCTTTTTGTATACCATTGGAAGCCCCCTGACGCCCTCTGTCGATTGGTACCCATTTGGTCGAGCTAGGACGTCTAATAGTTGAAATATACATAGATTAGTGTTGCATTTTTCGAACAGTTTTTACTTTTGCTCCATTTACAAGCGTTTCATCAATAGAGGTACAGCATTTTACAGCATACGAGTGTGCGCGCTAAAATCACGAGTCTAACGACACCTCTACCGATCCCCTGCGACCAATAGTTCTTGTGATATAAGCTATTTTGTGTTTTCGCGACACTCCGTCCGCGTCATACCGAGGTTACCTTAGCCCTGCATTTTATCGAAAATTGTCTAAGTTTTTAGTGTTCTTTTCGTTTATTGTCGGTCCATAGTTGTCGCTGATATCAAAAGTTATATACCAATCGATTCGTATACTCTTGCGCTACACGTTCTATATATTTGTTTATAATAATATTGTTGTATATAATAGATTTTTACCGTTTTTCCTTGTTATTCGCACGGTACAGTGTCTGTGCATATTGTCTTGATATATTGTATAGACACCTAGGGGTTTCTGTACCCAGGAACGTGTGAGAGGTCTGTCAGCATCCCAAGAGACCCCATTCGTATAGCTATCTCAATATATTTGGTCGATCTGTTCGAGTTTTTCAAAATTCTCATCAATTGTCTATAAACAAACTTCAATAGTGCTTTGTCAAAATTCTATAAACAATTTTGTGGTTGCGACACCTTTGGGATAACGGCCTGAGCTGTGGGCTATCCGCTGCACACCTCGGGACCAGCACCAATTGAACAGACCCACATTCACCACTGGTTGTTAGTCATTAGGCTTAAATTACCGAAAAATTACCTCTGTAACTCAAATTTTTAAAAGTTTTTCTATAGACGCCCATAGCTTTTTGTATACCATTGGAAGCCCCCTGACGCCCTCTGTCGATTGGTACCCATTTGGTCGAGCTAGGACGTCTAATAGTTGAAATATACATAGATTAGTGTTGCATTTTTCGAACAGTTTTTACTTTTGCTCCATTTACAAGCGTTTCATCAATAGAGGTACAGCATTTTACAGCATACGAGTGTGCGCGCTAAACTCACGAGTCTAACGACACCTCTACCGATCCCCTGCGACCAATAGTTCTTGTGATATAAGCTATTTTGTGTTTTCGCGACACTCCGTCCGCGTCATACCGAGGTTACCTTAGCCCTGCATTTTATCGAAAATTGTCTAAGTTTTTAGTGTTCTTTTCGTTTATTGTCGGTCCATAGTTGTCGCTGATATCAAAAGTTATATACCAATCGATTCGTATACTCTTGCGCTACACGTTCTATATATTTGTTTATAATAATATTGTTGTATATAATAGATTTTTACCGTTTTTCCTTGTTATTCGCACGGTACAGTGTCTGTGCATATTGTCTTGATATATTGTATAGACACCTAGGGGTTTCTGTACCCAGGAACGTGTGAGAGGTCTGTCAGCATCCCAAGAGACCCCATTCGTATAGCTATCTCAATATATTTGGTCGATCTGTTCGAGTTTTTCAAAATTCTCATCAATTGTCTATAAACAAACTTCAATAGTGCTTTGTCAAAATTCTATAAACAATTTTGTGGTTGCGACACCTTTGGGATAACGGCCTGAGCTGTGGGCTATCCGCTGCACACCTCGGGACCAGCACCAATTGAACAGACCCACATTCACCACTGGTTGTTAGTCATTAGGCTTAAATTACCGAAAAATTACCTCTGTAACTCAAATTTTTAAAAGTTTTTCTATAGACGCCCATAGCTTTTTGTATACCATTGGAAGCCCCCTGACGCCCTCTGTCGATTGGTACCCATTTGGTCGAGCTAGGACGTCTAATAGTTGAAATATACATAGATTAGTGTTGCATTTTTCGAACAGTTTTTACTTTTGCTCCATTTACAAGCGTTTCATCAATAGAGGTACAGCATTTTACAGCATACGAGTGTGCGCGCTAAAATCACGAGTCCAACGACACCTCTACCGATCCCCTGCGACCAATAGTTCTTGTGATATAAGCTATTTTGTGTTTTCGCGACACTCCGTCCGCGTCATACCGAGGTTACCTTAGCCCTGCATTTTATCGAAAATTGTCTAAGTTTTTAGTGTTCTTTTCGTTTATTGTCGGTCCATAGTTGTCGCTGATATCAAAAGTTATATACCAATCGATTCGTATACTCTTGCGCTACACGTTCTATATATTTGTTTATAATAATATTGTTGTATATAATAGATTTTTACCGTTTTTCCTTGTTATTCGCACGGTACAGTGTCTGTGCATATTGTCTTGATATATTGTATAGACACCTAGGGGTTTCTGTACCCAGGAACGTGTGAGAGGTCTGTCAGCATCCCAAGAGACCCCATTCGTATAGCTATCTCAATATATTTGGTCGATCTGTTCGAGTTTTTCAAAATTCTCATCAATTGTCTATAAACAAACTTCAATAGTGCTTTGTCAAAATTCTATAAACAATTTTGTGGTTGCGACACCTTTGGGATAACGGCCTGAGCTGTGGGCTATCCGCTGCACACCTCGGGACCAGCACCAATTGAACAGACCCACATTCACCACTGGTTGTTAGTCATTAGGCTTAAATTACCGAAAAATTACCTCTGTAACTCAAATTTTTAAAAGTTTTTCTATAGACGTCCATAGCTTTTTGTATACCATTGGAAGCCCCCTGACGCCCTCTGTCGATTGGTACCCATTTGGTCGAGCTAGGACGTCTAATAGTTGAAATATACATAGATTAGTGTTGCATTTTTCGAACAGTTTTTACTTTTGCTCCATTTACAAGCGTTTCATCAATAGAGGTACAGCATTTTACAGCATACGAGTGTGCGCGCTAAAATCACGAGTCTAACGACACCTCTACCGATCCCCTGCGACCAATAGTTCTTGTGATATAAGCTATTTTGTGTTTTCGCGACACTCCGTCCGCGTCATACCGAGGTTACCTTAGCCCTGCATTTTATCGAAAATTGTCTAAGTTTTTAGTGTTCTTTTCGTTTATTGTCGGTCCATAGTTGTCGCTGATATCAAAAGTTATATACCAATCGATTCGTATACTCTTGCGCTACACGTTCTATATATTTGTTTATAATAATATTGTTGTATATAATAGATTTTTACCGTTTTTCCTTGTTATTCGCACGGTACAGTGTCTGTGCATATTGTCTTGATATATTGTATAGACACCTAGGGGTTTCTGTACCCAGGAACGTGTGAGAGGTCTGTCAGCATCCCAAGAGACCCCATTCGTATAGCTATCTCAATATATTTGGTCGATCTGTTCGAGTTTTTCAAAATTCTCATCAATTGTCTATAAACAAACTTCAATAGTGCTTTGTCAAAATTCTATAAACAATTTTGTGGTTGCGACACCTTTGGGATAACGGCCTGAGCTGTGGGCTATCCGCTGCACACCTCGGGACCAGCACCAATTGAACAGACCCACATTCACCACTGGTTGTTAGTCATTAGGCTTAAATTACCGAAAAATTACCTCTGTAACTCAAATTTTTAAAAGTTTTTCTATAGACGCCCATAGCTTTTTGTATACCATTGGAAGCCCCCTGACGCCCTCTGTCGATTGGTACCCATTTGGTCGAGCTAGGACGTCTAATAGTTGAAATATACATAGATTAGTGTTGCATTTTTCGAACAGTTTTTACTTTTGCTCCATTTACAAGCGTTTCATCAATAGAGGTACAGCATTTTACAGCATACGAGTGTGCGCGCTAAACTCACGAGTCTAACGACACCTCTACCGATCCCCTGCGACCAATAGTTCTTGTGATATAAGCTATTTTGTGTTTTCGCGACACTCCGTCCGCGTCATACCGAGGTTACCTTAGCCCTGCATTTTATCGAAAATTGTCTAAGTTTTTAGTGTTCTTTTCGTTTATTGTCGGTCCATAGTTGTCGCTGATATCAAAAGTTATATACCAATCGATTCGTATACTCTTGCGCTACACGTTCTATATATTTGTTTATAATAATATTGTTGTATATAATAGATTTTTACCGTTTTTCCTTGTTATTCGCACGGTACAGTGTCTGTGCATATTGTCTTGATATATTGTATAGACACCTAGGGGTTTCTGTACCCAGGAACGTGTGAGAGGTCTGTCAGCATCCCAAGAGACCCCATTCGTATAGCTATCTCAATATATTTGGTCGATCTGTTCGAGTTTTTCAAAATTCTCATCAATTGTCTATAAACAAACTTCAATAGTGCTTTGTCAAAATTCTATAAACAATTTTGTGGTTGCGACACCTTTGGGATAACGGCCTGAGCTGTGGGCTATCCGCTGCACACCTCGGGACCAGCACCAATTGAACAGACCCACATTCACCACTGGTTGTTAGTCATTAGGCTTAAATTACCGAAAAATTACCTCTGTAACTCAAATTTTTAAAAGTTTTTCTATAGACGCCCATAGCTTTTTGTATACCATTGGAAGCCCCCTGACGCCCTCTGTCGATTGGTACCCATTTGGTCGAGCTAGGACGTCTAATAGTTGAAATATACATAGATTAGTGTTGCATTTTTCGAACAGTTTTTACTTTTGCTCCATTTACAAGCGTTTCATCAATAGAGGTACAGCATTTTACAGCATACGAGTGTGCGCGCTAAAATCACGAGTCCAACGACACCTCTACCGATCCCCTGCGACCAATAGTTCTTGTGATATAAGCTATTTTGTGTTTTCGCGACACTCCGTCCGCGTCATACCGAGGTTACCTTAGCCCTGCATTTTATCGAAAATTGTCTAAGTTTTTAGTGTTCTTTTCGTTTATTGTCGGTCCATAGTTGTCGCTGATATCAAAAGTTATATACCAATCGATTCGTATACTCTTGCGCTACACGTTCTATATATTTGTTTATAATAATATTGTTGTATATAATAGATTTTTACCGTTTTTCCTTGTTATTCGCACGGTACAGTGTCTGTGCATATTGTCTTGATATATTGTATAGACACCTAGGGGTTTCTGTACCCAGGAACGTGTGAGAGGTCTGTCAGCATCCCAAGAGACCCCATTCGTATAGCTATCTCAATATATTTGGTCGATCTGTTCGAGTTTTTCAAAATTCTCATCAATTGTCTATAAACAAACTTCAATAGTGCTTTGTCAAAATTCTATAAACAATTTTGTGGTTGCGACACCTTTGGGATAACGGCCTGAGCTGTGGGCTATCCGCTGCACACCTCGGGACCAGCACCAATTGAACAGACCCACATTCACCACTGGTTGTTAGTCATTAGGCTTAAATTACCGAAAAATTACCTCTGTAACTCAAATTTTTAAAAGTTTTTCTATAGACGCCCATAGCTTTTTGTATACCATTGGAAGCCCCCTGACGCCCTCTGTCGATTGGTACCCATTTGGTCGAGCTAGGACGTCTAATAGTTGAAATATACATAGATTAGTGTTGCATTTTTCGAACAGTTTTTACTTTTGCTCCATTTACAAGCGTTTCATCAATAGAGGTACAGCATTTTACAGCATACGAGTGTGCGCGCTAAAATCACGAGTCTAACGACACCTCTACCGATCCCCTGCGACCAATAGTTCTTGTGATATAAGCTATTTTGTGTTTTCGCGACACTCCGTCCGCGTCATACCGAGGTTACCTTAGCCCTGCATTTTATCGAAAATTGTCTAAGTTTTTAGTGTTCTTTTCGTTTATTGTCGGTCCATAGTTGTCGCTGATATCAAAAGTTATATACCAATCGATTCGTATACTCTTGCGCTACACGTTCTATATATTTGTTTATAATAATATTGTTGTATAAAATAGATTTTTACCGTTTTTCCTTGTTATTCGCACGGTACAGTGTCTGTGCATATTGTCTTGATATATTGTATAGACACCTAGGGGTTTCTGTACCCAGGAACGTGTGAGAGGTCTGTCAGCATCCCAAGAGACCCCATTCGTATAGCTATCTCAATATATTTGGTCGATCTGTTCGAGTTTTTCAAAATTCTCATCAATTGTCTATAAACAAACTTCAATAGTGCTTTGTCAAAATTCTATAAACAATTTTGTGGTTGCGACACCTTTGGGATAACGGCCTGAGCTGTGGGCTATCCGCTGCACACCTCGGGACCAGCACCAATTGAACAGACCCACATTCACCACTGGTTGTTAGTCATTAGGCTTAAATTACCGAAAAATTACCTCTGTAACTCAAATTTTTAAAAGTTTTTCTATAGACGCCCATAGCTTTTTGTATACCATTGGAAGCCCCCTGACGCCCTCTGTCGATTGGTACCCATTTGGTCGAGCTAGGACGTCTAATAGTTGAAATATACATAGATTAGTGTTGCATTTTTCGAACAGTTTTTACTTTTGCTCCATTTACAAGCGTTTCATCAATAGAGGTACAGCATTTTACAGCATACGAGTGTGCGCGCTAAAATCACGAGTCTAACGACACCTCTACCGATCCCCTGCGACCAATAGTTCTTGTGATATAAGCTATTTTGTGTTTTCGCGACACTCCGTCCGCGTCATACCGAGGTTACCTTAGCCCTGCATTTTATCGAAAATTGTCTAAGTTTTTAGTGTTCTTTTCGTTTATTGTCGGTCCATAGTTGTCGCTGATATCAAAAGTTATATACCAATCGATTCGTATACTCTTGCGCTACACGTTCTATATATTTGTTTATAATAATATTGTTGTATAAAATAGATTTTTACCGTTTTTCCTTGTTATTCGCACGGTACAGTGTCTGTGCATATTGTCTTGATATATTGTATAGACACCTAGGGGTTTCTGTACCCAGGAACGTGTGAGAGGTCTGTCAGCATCCCAAGAGACCCCATTCGTATAGCTATCTCAATATATTTGGTCGATCTGTTCGAGTTTTTCAAAATTCTCATCAATTGTCTATAAACAAACTTCAATAGTGCTTTGTCAAAATTCTATAAACAATTTTGTGGTTGCGACACCTTTGGGATAACGGCCTGAGCTGTGGGCTATCCGCTGCACACCTCGGGACCAGCACCAATTGAACAGACCCACATTCACCACTGGTTGTTAGTCATTAGGCTTAAATTACCGAAAAATTACCTCTGTAACTCAAATTTTTAAAAGTTTTTCTATAGACGCCCATAGCTTTTTGTATACCATTGGAAGCCCCCTGACGCCCTCTGTCGATTGGTACCCATTTGGTCGAGCTAGGACGTCTAATAGTTGAAATATACATAGATTAGTGTTGCATTTTTCGAACAGTTTTTACTTTTGCTCCATTTACAAGCGTTTCATCAATAGAGGTACAGCATTTTACAGCATACGAGTGTGCGCGCTAAAATCACGAGTCTAACGACACCTCTACCGATCCCCTGCGACCAATAGTTCTTGTGATATAAGCTATTTTGTGTTTTCGCGACACTCCGTCCGCGTCATACCGAGGTTACCTTAGCCCTGCATTTTATCGAAAATTGTCTAAGTTTTTAGTGTTCTTTTCGTTTATTGTCGGTCCATAGTTGTCGCTGATATCAAAAGTTATATACCAATCGATTCGTATACTCTTGCGCTACACGTTCTATATATTTGTTTATAATAATATTGTTGTATATAATAGATTTTTACCGTTTTTCCTTGTTATTCGCACGGTACAGTGTCTGTGCATATTGTCTTGATATATTGTATAGACACCTAGGGGTTTCTGTACCCAGGAACGTGTGAGAGGTCTGTCAGCATCCCAAGAGACCCCATTCGTATAGCTATCTCAATATATTTGGTCGATCTGTTCGAGTTTTTCAAAATTCTCATCAATTGTCTATAAACAAACTTCAATAGTGCTTTGTCAAAATTCTATAAACAATTTTGTGGTTGCGACACCTTTGGGATAACGGCCTGAGCTGTGGGCTATCCGCTGCACACCTCGGGACCAGCACCAATTGAACAGACCCACATTCACCACTGGTTGTTAGTCATTAGGCTTAAATTACCGAAAAATTACCTCTGTAACTCAAATTTTTAAAAGTTTTTCTATAGACGCCCATAGCTTTTTGTATACCATTGGAAGCCCCCTGACGCCCTCTGTCGATTGGTACCCATTTGGTCGAGCTAGGACGTCTAATAGTTGAAATATACATAGATTAGTGTTGCATTTTTCGAACAGTTTTTACTTTTGCTCCATTTACAAGCGTTTCATCAATAGAGGTACAGCATTTTACAGCATACGAGTGTGCGCGCTAAAATCACGAGTCTAACGACACCTCTACCGATCCCCTGCGACCAATAGTTCTTGTGATATAAGCTATTTTGTGTTTTCGCGACACTCCGTCCGCGTCATACCGAGGTTACCTTAGCCCTGCATTTTATCGAAAATTGTCTAAGTTTTTAGTGTTCTTTTCGTTTATTGTCGGTCCATAGTTGTCGCTGATATCAAAAGTTATATACCAATCGATTCGTATACTCTTGCGCTACACGTTCTATATATTTGTTTATAATAATATTGTTGTATATAATAGATTTTTACCGTTTTTCCTTGTTATTCGCACGGTACAGTGTCTGTGCATATTGTCTTGATATATTGTATAGACACCTAGGGGTTTCTGTACCCAGGAACGTGTGAGAGGTCTGTCAGCATCCCAAGAGACCCCATTCGTATAGCTATCTCAATATATTTGGTCGATCTGTTCGAGTTTTTCAAAATTCTCATCAATTGTCTATAAACAAACTTCAATAGTGCTTTGTCAAAATTCTATAAACAATTTTGTGGTTGCGACACCTTTGGGATAACGGCCTGAGCTGTGGGCTATCCGCTGCACACCTCGGGACCAGCACCAATTGAACAGACCCACATTCACCACTGGTTGTTAGTCATTAGGCTTAAATTACCGAAAAATTACCTCTGTAACTCAAATTTTTAAAAGTTTTTCTATAGACGCCCATAGCTTTTTGTATACCATTGGAAGCCCCCTGACGCCCTCTGTCGATTGGTACCCATTTGGTCGAGCTAGGACGTCTAATAGTTGAAATATACATAGATTAGTGTTGCATTTTTCGAACAGTTTTTACTTTTGCTCCATTTACAAGCGTTTCATCAATAGAGGTACAGCATTTTACAGCATACGAGTGTGCGCGCTAAAATCACGAGTCCAACGACACCTCTACCGATCCCCTGCGACCAATAGTTCTTGTGATATAAGCTATTTTGTGTTTTCGCGACACTCCGTCCGCGTCATACCGAGGTTACCTTAGCCCTGCATTTTATCGAAAATTGTCTAAGTTTTTAGTGTTCTTTTCGTTTATTGTCGGTCCATAGTTGTCGCTGATATCAAAAGTTATATACCAATCGATTCGTATACTCTTGCGCTACACGTTCTATATATTTGTTTATAATAATATTGTTGTATATAATAGATTTTTACCGTTTTTCCTTGTTATTCGCACGGTACAGTGTCTGTGCATATTGTCTTGATATATTGTATAGACACCTAGGGGTTTCTGTACCCAGGAACGTGTGAGAGGTCTGTCAGCATCCCAAGAGACCCCATTCGTATAGCTATCTCAATATATTTGGTCGATCTGTTCGAGTTTTTCAAAATTCTCATCAATTGTCTATAAACAAACTTCAATAGTGCTTTGTCAAAATTCTATAAACAATTTTGTGGTTGCGACACCTTTGGGATAACGGCCTGAGCTGTGGGCTATCCGCTGCACACCTCGGGACCAGCACCAATTGAACAGACCCACATTCACCACTGGTTGTTAGTCATTAGGCTTAAATTACCGAAAAATTACCTCTGTAACTCAAATTTTTAAAAGTTTTTCTATAGACGCCCATAGCTTTTTGTATACCATTGGAAGCCCCCTGACGCCCTCTGTCGATTGGTACCCATTTGGTCGAGCTAGGACGTCTAATAGTTGAAATATACATAGATTAGTGTTGCATTTTTCGAACAGTTTTTACTTTTGCTCCATTTACAAGCGTTTCATCAATAGAGGTACAGCATTTTACAGCATACGAGTGTGCGCGCTAAAATCACGAGTCTAACGACACCTCTACCGATCCCCTGCGACCAATAGTTCTTGTGATATAAGCTATTTTGTGTTTTCGCGACACTCCGTCCGCGTCATACCGAGGTTACCTTAGCCCTGCATTTTATCGAAAATTGTCTAAGTTTTTAGTGTTCTTTTCGTTTATTGTCGGTCCATAGTTGTCGCTGATATCAAAAGTTATATACCAATCGATTCGTATACTCTTGCGCTACACGTTCTATATATTTGTTTATAATAATATTGTTGTATAAAATAGATTTTTACCGTTTTTCCTTGTTATTCGCACGGTACAGTGTCTGTGCATATTGTCTTGATATATTGTATAGACACCTAGGGGTTTCTGTACCCAGGAACGTGTGAGAGGTCTGTCAGCATCCCAAGAGACCCCATTCGTATAGCTATCTCAATATATTTGGTCGATCTGTTCGAGTTTTTCAAAATTCTCATCAATTGTCTATAAACAAACTTCAATAGTGCTTTGTCAAAATTCTATAAACAATTTTGTGGTTGCGACACCTTTGGGATAACGGCCTGAGCTGTGGGCTATCCGCTGCACACCTCGGGACCAGCACCAATTGAACAGACCCACATTCACCACTGGTTGTTAGTCATTAGGCTTAAATTACCGAAAAATTACCTCTGTAACTCAAATTTTTAAAAGTTTTTCTATAGACGCCCATAGCTTTTTGTATACCATTGGAAGCCCCCTGACGCCCTCTGTCGATTGGTACCCATTTGGTCGAGCTAGGACGTCTAATAGTTGAAATATACATAGATTAGTGTTGCATTTTTCGAACAGTTTTTACTTTTGCTCCATTTACAAGCGTTTCATCAATAGAGGTACAGCATTTTACAGCATACGAGTGTGCGCGCTAAAATCACGAGTCTAACGACACCTCTACCGATCCCCTGCGACCAATAGTTCTTGTGATATAAGCTATTTTGTGTTTTCGCGACACTCCGTCCGCGTCATACCGAGGTTACCTTAGCCCTGCATTTTATCGAAAATTGTCTAAGTTTTTAGTGTTCTTTTCGTTTATTGTCGGTCCATAGTTGTCGCTGATATCAAAAGTTATATACCAATCGATTCGTATACTCTTGCGCTACACGTTCTATATATTTGTTTATAATAATATTGTTGTATATAATAGATTTTTACCGTTTTTCCTTGTTATTCGCACGGTACAGTGTCTGTGCATATTGTCTTGATATATTGTATAGACACCTAGGGGTTTCTGTACCCAGGAACGTGTGAGAGGTCTGTCAGCATCCCAAGAGACCCCATTCGTATAGCTATCTCAATATATTTGGTCGATCTGTTCGAGTTTTTCAAAATTCTCATCAATTGTCTATAAACAAACTTCAATAGTGCTTTGTCAAAATTCTATAAACAATTTTGTGGTTGCGACACCTTTGGGATAACGGCCTGAGCTGTGGGCTATCCGCTGCACACCTCGGGACCAGCACCAATTGAACAGACCCACATTCACCACTGGTTGTTAGTCATTAGGCTTAAATTACCGAAAAATTACCTCTGTAACTCAAATTTTTAAAAGTTTTTCTATAGACGCCCATAGCTTTTTGTATACCATTGGAAGCCCCCTGACGCCCTCTGTCGATTGGTACCCATTTGGTCGAGCTAGGACGTCTAATAGTTGAAATATACATAGATTAGTGTTGCATTTTTCGAACAGTTTTTACTTTTGCTCCATTTACAAGCGTTTCATCAATAGAGGTACAGCATTTTACAGCATACGAGTGTGCGCGCTAAAATCACGAGTCTAACGACACCTCTACCGATCCCCTGCGACCAATAGTTCTTGTGATATAAGCTATTTTGTGTTTTCGCGACACTCCGTCCGCGTCATACCGAGGTTACCTTAGCCCTGCATTTTATCGAAAATTGTCTAAGTTTTTAGTGTTCTTTTCGTTTATTGTCGGTCCATAGTTGTCGCTGATATCAAAAGTTATATACCAATCGATTCGTATACTCTTGCGCTACACGTTCTATATATTTGTTTATAATAATATTGTTGTATATAATAGATTTTTACCGTTTTTCCTTGTTATTCGCACGGTACAGTGTCTGTGCATATTGTCTTGATATATTGTATAGACACCTAGGGGTTTCTGTACCCAGGAACGTGTGAGAGGTCTGTCAGCATCCCAAGAGACCCCATTCGTATAGCTATCTCAATATATTTGGTCGATCTGTTCGAGTTTTTCAAAATTCTCATCAATTGTCTATAAACAAACTTCAATAGTGCTTTGTCAAAATTCTATAAACAATTTTGTGGTTGCGACACCTTTGGGATAACGGCCTGAGCTGTGGGCTATCCGCTGCACACCTCGGGACCAGCACCAATTGAACAGACCCACATTCACCACTGGTTGTTAGTCATTAGGCTTAAATTACCGAAAAATTACCTCTGTAACTCAAATTTTTAAAAGTTTTTCTATAGACGCCCATAGCTTTTTGTATACCATTGGAAGCCCCCTGACGCCCTCTGTCGATTGGTACCCATTTGGTCGAGCTAGGACGTCTAATAGTTGAAATATACATAGATTAGTGTTGCATTTTTCGAACAGTTTTTACTTTTGCTCCATTTACAAGCGTTTCATCAATAGAGGTACAGCATTTTACAGCATACGAGTGTGCGCGCTAAAATCACGAGTCTAACGACACCTCTACCGATCCCCTGCGACCAATAGTTCTTGTGATATAAGCTATTTTGTGTTTTCGCGACACTCCGTCCGCGTCATACCGAGGTTACCTTAGCCCTGCATTTTATCGAAAATTGTCTAAGTTTTTAGTGTTCTTTTCGTTTATTGTCGGTCCATAGTTGTCGCTGATATCAAAAGTTATATACCAATCGATTCGTATACTCTTGCGCTACACGTTCTATATATTTGTTTATAATAATATTGTTGTATATAATAGATTTTTACCGTTTTTCCTTGTTATTCGCACGGTACAGTGTCTGTGCATATTGTCTTGATATATTGTATAGACACCTAGGGGTTTCTGTACCCAGGAACGTGTGAGAGGTCTGTCAGCATCCCAAGAGACCCCATTCGTATAGCTATCTCAATATATTTGGTCGATCTGTTCGAGTTTTTCAAAATTCTCATCAATTGTCTATAAACAAACTTCAATAGTGCTTTGTCAAAATTCTATAAACAATTTTGTGGTTGCGACACCTTTGGGATAACGGCCTGAGCTGTGGGCTATCCGCTGCACACCTCGGGACCAGCACCAATTAAACAGACCCACATTCACCACTGGTTGTTAGTCATTAGGCTTAAATTACCGAAAAATTACCTCTGTAACTCAAATTTTTAAAAGTTTTTCTATAGACGCCCATAGCTTTTTGTATACCATTGGAAGCCCCCTGACGCCCTCTGTCGATTGGTACCCATTTGGTCGAGCTAGGACGTCTAATAGTTGAAATATACATAGATTAGTGTTGCATTTTTCGAACAGTTTTTACTTTTGCTCCATTTACAAGCGTTTCATCAATAGAGGTACAGCATTTTACAGCATACGAGTGTGCGCGCTAAAATCACGAGTCTAACGACACCTCTACCGATCCCCTGCGACCAATAGTTCTTGTGATATAAGCTATTTTGTGTTTTCGCGACACTCCGTCCGCGTCATACCGAGGTTACCTTAGCCCTGCATTTTATCGAAAATTGTCTAAGTTTTTAGTGTTCTTTTCGTTTATTGTCGGTCCATAGTTGTCGCTGATATCAAAAGTTATATACCAATCGATTCGTATACTCTTGCGCTACACGTTCTATATATTTGTTTATAATAATATTGTTGTATATAATAGATTTTTACCGTTTTTCCTTGTTATTCGCACGGTACAGTGTCTGTGCATATTGTCTTGATATATTGTATAGACACCTAGGGGTTTCTGTACCCAGGAACGTGTGAGAGGTCTGTCAGCATCCCAAGAGACCCCATTCGTATAGCTATCTCAATATATTTGGTCGATCTGTTCGAGTTTTTCAAAATTCTCATCAATTGTCTATAAACAAACTTCAATAGTGCTTTGTCAAAATTCTATAAACAATTTTGTGGTTGCGACACCTTTGGGATAACGGCCTGAGCTGTGGGCTATCCGCTGCACACCTCGGGACCAGCACCAATTGAACAGACCCACATTCACCACTGGTTGTTAGTCATTAGGCTTAAATTACCGAAAAATTACCTCTGTAACTCAAATTTTTAAAAGTTTTTCTATAGACGCCCATAGCTTTTTGTATACCATTGGAAGCCCCCTGACGCCCTCTGTCGATTGGTACCCATTTGGTCGAGCTAGGACGTCTAATAGTTGAAATATACATAGATTAGTGTTGCATTTTTCGAACAGTTTTTACTTTTGCTCCATTTACAAGCGTTTCATCAATAGAGGTACAGCATTTTACAGCATACGAGTGTGCGCGCTAAAATCACGAGTCTAACGACACCTCTACCGATCCCCTGCGACCAATAGTTCTTGTGATATAAGCTATTTTGTGTTTTCGCGACACTCCGTCCGCGTCATACCGAGGTTACCTTAGCCCTGCATTTTATCGAAAATTGTCTAAGTTTTTAGTGTTCTTTTCGTTTATTGTCGGTCCATAGTTGTCGCTGATATCAAAAGTTATATACCAATCGATTCGTATACTCTTGCGCTACACGTTCTATATATTTGTTTATAATAATATTGTTGTATATAATAGATTTTTACCGTTTTTCCTTGTTATTCGCACGGTACAGTGTCTGTGCATATTGTCTTGATATATTGTATAGACACCTAGGGGTTTCTGTACCCAGGAACGTGTGAGAGGTCTGTCAGCATCCCAAGAGACCCCATTCGTATAGCTATCTCAATATATTTGGTCGATCTGTTCGAGTTTTTCAAAATTCTCATCAATTGTCTATAAACAAACTTCAATAGTGCTTTGTCAAAATTCTATAAACAATTTTGTGGTTGCGACACCTTTGGGATAACGGCCTGAGCTGTGGGCTATCCGCTGCACACCTCGGGACCAGCACCAATTGAACAGACCCACATTCACCACTGGTTGTTAGTCATTAGGCTTAAATTACCGAAAAATTACCTCTGTAACTCAAATTTTTAAAAGTTTTTCTATAGACGCCCATAGCTTTTTGTATACCATTGGAAGCCCCCTGACGCCCTCTGTCGATTGGTACCCATTTGGTCGAGCTAGGACGTCTAATAGTTGAAATATACATAGATTAGTGTTGCATTTTTCGAACAGTTTTTACTTTTGCTCCATTTACAAGCGTTTCATCAATAGAGGTACAGCATTTTACAGCATACGAGTGTGCGCGCTAAAATCACGAGTCTAACGACACCTCTACCGATCCCCTGCGACCAATAGTTCTTGTGATATAAGCTATTTTGTGTTTTCGCGACACTCCGTCCGCGTCATACCGAGGTTACCTTAGCCCTGCATTTTATCGAAAATTGTCTAAGTTTTTAGTGTTCTTTTCGTTTATTGTCGGTCCA
The DNA here is from genome assembly GCA_948477245.1 of Thumatha senex. NCBI lineage: Eukaryota > Metazoa > Arthropoda > Insecta > Lepidoptera > Erebidae > Thumatha > Thumatha senex. The sequence continues at coordinate 140,231 of OX419737.1, forward strand.
TAGTTGTCGCTGATATCAAAAGTTATATACCAATCGATTCGTATACTCTTGCGCTACACGTTCTATATATTTGTTTATAATAATATTGTTGTATATAATAGATTTTTACCGTTTTTCCTTGTTATTCGCACGGTACAGTGTCTGTGCATATTGTCTTGATATATTGTATAGACACCTAGGGGTTTCTGTACCCAGGAACGTGTGAGAGGTCTGTCAGCATCCCAAGAGACCCCATTCGTATAGCTATCTCAATATATTTGGTCGATCTGTTCGAGTTTTTCAAAATTCTCATCAATTGTCTATAAACAAACTTCAATAGTGCTTTGTCAAAATTCTATAAACAATTTTGTGGTTGCGACACCTTTGGGATAACGGCCTGAGCTGTGGGCTATCCGCTGCACACCTCGGGACCAGCACCAATTGAACAGACCCACATTCACCACTGGTTGTTAGTCATTAGGCTTAAATTACCGAAAAATTACCTCTGTAACTCAAATTTTTAAAAGTTTTTCTATAGACGCCCATAGCTTTTTGTATACCATTGGAAGCCCCCTGACGCCCTCTGTCGATTGGTACCCATTTGGTCGAGCTAGGACGTCTAATAGTTGAAATATACATAGATTAGTGTTGCATTTTTCGAACAGTTTTTACTTTTGCTCCATTTACAAGCGTTTCATCAATAGAGGTACAGCATTTTACAGCATACGAGTGTGCGCGCTAAAATCACGAGTCTAACGACACCTCTACCGATCCCCTGCGACCAATAGTTCTTGTGATATAAGCTATTTTGTGTTTTCGCGACACTCCGTCCGCGTCATACCGAGGTTACCTTAGCCCTGCATTTTATCGAAAATTGTCTAAGTTTTTAGTGTTCTTTTCGTTTATTGTCGGTCCATAGTTGTCGCTGATATCAAAAGTTATATACCAATCGATTCGTATACTCTTGCGCTACACGTTCTATATATTTGTTTATAATAATATTGTTGTATATAATAGATTTTTACCGTTTTTCCTTGTTATTCGCACGGTACAGTGTCTGTGCATATTGTCTTGATATATTGTATAGACACCTAGGGGTTTCTGTACCCAGGAACGTGTGAGAGGTCTGTCAGCATCCCAAGAGACCCCATTCGTATAGCTATCTCAATATATTTGGTCGATCTGTTCGAGTTTTTCAAAATTCTCATCAATTGTCTATAAACAAACTTCAATAGTGCTTTGTCAAAATTCTATAAACAATTTTGTGGTTGCGACACCTTTGGGATAACGGCCTGAGCTGTGGGCTATCCGCTGCACACCTCGGGACCAGCACCAATTGAACAGACCCACATTCACCACTGGTTGTTAGTCATTAGGCTTAAATTACCGAAAAATTACCTCTGTAACTCAAATTTTTAAAAGTTTTTCTATAGACGCCCATAGCTTTTTGTATACCATTGGAAGCCCCCTGACGCCCTCTGTCGATTGGTACCCATTTGGTCGAGCTAGGACGTCTAATAGTTGAAATATACATAGATTAGTGTTGCATTTTTCGAACAGTTTTTACTTTTGCTCCATTTACAAGCGTTTCATCAATAGAGGTACAGCATTTTACAGCATACGAGTGTGCGCGCTAAAATCACGAGTCTAACGACACCTCTACCGATCCCCTGCGACCAATAGTTCTTGTGATATAAGCTATTTTGTGTTTTCGCGACACTCCGTCCGCGTCATACCGAGGTTACCTTAGCCCTGCATTTTATCGAAAATTGTCTAAGTTTTTAGTGTTCTTTTCGTTTATTGTCGGTCCATAGTTGTCGCTGATATCAAAAGTTATATACCAATCGATTCGTATACTCTTGCGCTACACGTTCTATATATTTGTTTATAATAATATTGTTGTATATAATAGATTTTTACCGTTTTTCCTTGTTATTCGCACGGTACAGTGTCTGTGCATATTGTCTTGATATATTGTATAGACACCTAGGGGTTTCTGTACCCAGGAACGTGTGAGAGGTCTGTCAGCATCCCAAGAGACCCCATTCGTATAGCTATCTCAATATATTTGGTCGATCTGTTCGAGTTTTTCAAAATTCTCATCAATTGTCTATAAACAAACTTCAATAGTGCTTTGTCAAAATTCTATAAACAATTTTGTGGTTGCGACACCTTTGGGATAACGGCCTGAGCTGTGGGCTATCCGCTGCACACCTCGGGACCAGCACCAATTGAACAGACCCACATTCACCACTGGTTGTTAGTCATTAGGCTTAAATTACCGAAAAATTACCTCTGTAACTCAAATTTTTAAAAGTTTTTCTATAGACGCCCATAGCTTTTTGTATACCATTGGAAGCCCCCTGACGCCCTCTGTCGATTGGTACCCATTTGGTCGAGCTAGGACGTCTAATAGTTGAAATATACATAGATTAGTGTTGCATTTTTCGAACAGTTTTTACTTTTGCTCCATTTACAAGCGTTTCATCAATAGAGGTACAGCATTTTACAGCATACGAGTGTGCGCGCTAAAATCACGAGTCTAACGACACCTCTACCGATCCCCTGCGACCAATAGTTCTTGTGATATAAGCTATTTTGTGTTTTCGCGACACTCCGTCCGCGTCATACCGAGGTTACCTTAGCCCTGCATTTTATCGAAAATTGTCTAAGTTTTTAGTGTTCTTTTCGTTTATTGTCGGTCCATAGTTGTCGCTGATATCAAAAGTTATATACCAATCGATTCGTATACTCTTGCGCTACACGTTCTATATATTTGTTTATAATAATATTGTTGTATATAATAGATTTTTACCGTTTTTCCTTGTTATTCGCACGGTACAGTGTCTGTGCATATTGTCTTGATATATTGTATAGACACCTAGGGGTTTCTGTACCCAGGAACGTGTGAGAGGTCTGTCAGCATCCCAAGAGACCCCATTCGTATAGCTATCTCAATATATTTGGTCGATCTGTTCGAGTTTTTCAAAATTCTCATCAATTGTCTATAAACAAACTTCAATAGTGCTTTGTCAAAATTCTATAAACAATTTTGTGGTTGCGACACCTTTGGGATAACGGCCTGAGCTGTGGGCTATCCGCTGCACACCTCGGGACCAGCACCAATTGAACAGACCCACATTCACCACTGGTTGTTAGTCATTAGGCTTAAATTACCGAAAAATTACCTCTGTAACTCAAATTTTTAAAAGTTTTTCTATAGACGCCCATAGCTTTTTGTATACCATTGGAAGCCCCCTGACGCCCTCTGTCGATTGGTACCCATTTGGTCGAGCTAGGACGTCTAATAGTTGAAATATACATAGATTAGTGTTGCATTTTTCGAACAGTTTTTACTTTTGCTCCATTTACAAGCGTTTCATCAATAGAGGTACAGCATTTTACAGCATACGAGTGTGCGCGCTAAAATCACGAGTCTAACGACACCTCTACCGATCCCCTGCGACCAATAGTTCTTGTGATATAAGCTATTTTGTGTTTTCGCGACACTCCGTCCGCGTCATACCGAGGTTACCTTAGCCCTGCATTTTATCGAAAATTGTCTAAGTTTTTAGTGTTCTTTTCGTTTATTGTCGGTCCATAGTTGTCGCTGATATCAAAAGTTATATACCAATCGATTCGTATACTCTTGCGCTACACGTTCTATATATTTGTTTATAATAATATTGTTGTATATAATAGATTTTTACCGTTTTTCCTTGTTATTCGCACGGTACAGTGTCTGTGCATATTGTCTTGATATATTGTATAGACACCTAGGGGTTTCTGTACCCAGGAACGTGTGAGAGGTCTGTCAGCATCCCAAGAGACCCCATTCGTATAGCTATCTCAATATATTTGGTCGATCTGTTCGAGTTTTTCAAAATTCTCATCAATTGTCTATAAACAAACTTCAATAGTGCTTTGTCAAAATTCTATAAACAATTTTGTGGTTGCGACACCTTTGGGATAACGGCCTGAGCTGTGGGCTATCCGCTGCACACCTCGGGACCAGCACCAATTGAACAGACCCACATTCACCACTGGTTGTTAGTCATTAGGCTTAAATTACCGAAAAATTACCTCTGTAACTCAAATTTTTAAAAGTTTTTCTATAGACGCCCATAGCTTTTTGTATACCATTGGAAGCCCCCTGACGCCCTCTGTCGATTGGTACCCATTTGGTCGAGCTAGGACGTCTAATAGTTGAAATATACATAGATTAGTGTTGCATTTTTCGAACAGTTTTTACTTTTGCTCCATTTACAAGCGTTTCATCAATAGAGGTACAGCATTTTACAGCATACGAGTGTGCGCGCTAAAATCACGAGTCTAACGACACCTCTACCGATCCCCTGCGACCAATAGTTCTTGTGATATAAGCTATTTTGTGTTTTCGCGACACTCCGTCCGCGTCATACCGAGGTTACCTTAGCCCTGCATTTTATCGAAAATTGTCTAAGTTTTTAGTGTTCTTTTCGTTTATTGTCGGTCCATAGTTGTCGCTGATATCAAAAGTTATATACCAATCGATTCGTATACTCTTGCGCTACACGTTCTATATATTTGTTTATAATAATATTGTTGTATATAATAGATTTTTACCGTTTTTCCTTGTTATTCGCACGGTACAGTGTCTGTGCATATTGTCTTGATATATTGTATAGACACCTAGGGGTTTCTGTACCCAGGAACGTGTGAGAGGTCTGTCAGCATCCCAAGAGACCCCATTCGTATAGCTATCTCAATATATTTGGTCGATCTGTTCGAGTTTTTCAAAATTCTCATCAATTGTCTATAAACAAACTTCAATAGTGCTTTGTCAAAATTCTATAAACAATTTTGTGGTTGCGACACCTTTGGGATAACGGCCTGAGCTGTGGGCTATCCGCTGCACACCTCGGGACCAGCACCAATTGAACAGACCCACATTCACCACTGGTTGTTAGTCATTAGGCTTAAATTACCGAAAAATTACCTCTGTAACTCAAATTTTTAAAAGTTTTTCTATAGACGCCCATAGCTTTTTGTATACCATTGGAAGCCCCCTGACGCCCTCTGTCGATTGGTACCCATTTGGTCGAGCTAGGACGTCTAATAGTTGAAATATACATAGATTAGTGTTGCATTTTTCGAACAGTTTTTACTTTTGCTCCATTTACAAGCGTTTCATCAATAGAGGTACAGCATTTTACAGCATACGAGTGTGCGCGCTAAAATCACGAGTCTAACGACACCTCTACCGATCCCCTGCGACCAATAGTTCTTGTGATATAAGCTATTTTGTGTTTTCGCGACACTCCGTCCGCGTCATACCGAGGTTACCTTAGCCCTGCATTTTATCGAAAATTGTCTAAGTTTTTAGTGTTCTTTTCGTTTATTGTCGGTCCATAGTTGTCGCTGATATCAAAAGTTATATACCAATCGATTCGTATACTCTTGCGCTACACGTTCTATATATTTGTTTATAATAATATTGTTGTATATAATAGATTTTTACCGTTTTTCCTTGTTATTCGCACGGTACAGTGTCTGTGCATATTGTCTTGATATATTGTATAGACACCTAGGGGTTTCTGTACCCAGGAACGTGTGAGAGGTCTGTCAGCATCCCAAGAGACCCCATTCGTATAGCTATCTCAATATATTTGGTCGATCTGTTCGAGTTTTTCAAAATTCTCATCAATTGTCTATAAACAAACTTCAATAGTGCTTTGTCAAAATTCTATAAACAATTTTGTGGTTGCGACACCTTTGGGATAACGGCCTGAGCTGTGGGCTATCCGCTGCACACCTCGGGACCAGCACCAATTGAACAGACCCACATTCACCACTGGTTGTTAGTCATTAGGCTTAAATTACCGAAAAATTACCTCTGTAACTCAAATTTTTAAAAGTTTTTCTATAGACGCCCATAGCTTTTTGTATACCATTGGAAGCCCCCTGACGCCCTCTGTCGATTGGTACCCATTTGGTCGAGCTAGGACGTCTAATAGTTGAAATATACATAGATTAGTGTTGCATTTTTCGAACAGTTTTTACTTTTGCTCCATTTACAAGCGTTTCATCAATAGAGGTACAGCATTTTACAGCATACGAGTGTGCGCGCTAAAATCACGAGTCTAACGACACCTCTACCGATCCCCTGCGACCAATAGTTCTTGTGATATAAGCTATTTTGTGTTTTCGCGACACTCCGTCCGCGTCATACCGAGGTTACCTTAGCCCTGCATTTTATCGAAAATTGTCTAAGTTTTTAGTGTTCTTTTCGTTTATTGTCGGTCCATAGTTGTCGCTGATATCAAAAGTTATATACCAATCGATTCGTATACTCTTGCGCTACACGTTCTATATATTTGTTTATAATAATATTGTTGTATATAATAGATTTTTACCGTTTTTCCTTGTTATTCGCACGGTACAGTGTCTGTGCATATTGTCTTGATATATTGTATAGACACCTAGGGGTTTCTGTACCCAGGAACGTGTGAGAGGTCTGTCAGCATCCCAAGAGACCCCATTCGTATAGCTATCTCAATATATTTGGTCGATCTGTTCGAGTTTTTCAAAATTCTCATCAATTGTCTATAAACAAACTTCAATAGTGCTTTGTCAAAATTCTATAAACAATTTTGTGGTTGCGACACCTTTGGGATAACGGCCTGAGCTGTGGGCTATCCGCTGCACACCTCGGGACCAGCACCAATTGAACAGACCCACATTCACCACTGGTTGTTAGTCATTAGGCTTAAATTACCGAAAAATTACCTCTGTAACTCAAATTTTTAAAAGTTTTTCTATAGACGCCCATAGCTTTTTGTATACCATTGGAAGCCCCCTGACGCCCTCTGTCGATTGGTACCCATTTGGTCGAGCTAGGACGTCTAATAGTTGAAATATACATAGATTAGTGTTGCATTTTTCGAACAGTTTTTACTTTTGCTCCATTTACAAGCGTTTCATCAATAGAGGTACAGCATTTTACAGCATACGAGTGTGCGCGCTAAAATCACGAGTCTAACGACACCTCTACCGATCCCCTGCGACCAATAGTTCTTGTGATATAAGCTATTTTGTGTTTTCGCGACACTCCGTCCGCGTCATACCGAGGTTACCTTAGCCCTGCATTTTATCGAAAATTGTCTAAGTTTTTAGTGTTCTTTTCGTTTATTGTCGGTCCATAGTTGTCGCTGATATCAAAAGTTATATACCAATCGATTCGTATACTCTTGCGCTACACGTTCTATATATTTGTTTATAATAATATTGTTGTATATAATAGATTTTTACCGTTTTTCCTTGTTATTCGCACGGTACAGTGTCTGTGCATATTGTCTTGATATATTGTATAGACACCTAGGGGTTTCTGTACCCAGGAACGTGTGAGAGGTCTGTCAGCATCCCAAGAGACCCCATTCGTATAGCTATCTCAATATATTTGGTCGATCTGTTCGAGTTTTTCAAAATTCTCATCAATTGTCTATAAACAAACTTCAATAGTGCTTTGTCAAAATTCTATAAACAATTTTGTGGTTGCGACACCTTTGGGATAACGGCCTGAGCTGTGGGCTATCCGCTGCACACCTCGGGACCAGCACCAATTGAACAGACCCACATTCACCACTGGTTGTTAGTCATTAGGCTTAAATTACCGAAAAATTACCTCTGTAACTCAAATTTTTAAAAGTTTTTCTATAGACGCCCATAGCTTTTTGTATACCATTGGAAGCCCCCTGACGCCCTCTGTCGATTGGTACCCATTTGGTCGAGCTAGGACGTCTAATAGTTGAAATATACATAGATTAGTGTTGCATTTTTCGAACAGTTTTTACTTTTGCTCCATTTACAAGCGTTTCATCAATAGAGGTACAGCATTTTACAGCATACGAGTGTGCGCGCTAAAATCACGAGTCTAACGACACCTCTACCGATCCCCTGCGACCAATAGTTCTTGTGATATAAGCTATTTTGTGTTTTCGCGACACTCCGTCCGCGTCATACCGAGGTTACCTTAGCCCTGCATTTTATCGAAAATTGTCTAAGTTTTTAGTGTTCTTTTCGTTTATTGTCGGTCCATAGTTGTCGCTGATATCAAAAGTTATATACCAATCGATTCGTATACTCTTGCGCTACACGTTCTATATATTTGTTTATAATAATATTGTTGTATATAATAGATTTTTACCGTTTTTCCTTGTTATTCGCACGGTACAGTGTCTGTGCATATTGTCTTGATATATTGTATAGACACCTAGGGGTTTCTGTACCCAGGAACGTGTGAGAGGTCTGTCAGCATCCCAAGAGACCCCATTCGTATAGCTATCTCAATATATTTGGTCGATCTGTTCGAGTTTTTCAAAATTCTCATCAATTGTCTATAAACAAACTTCAATAGTGCTTTGTCAAAATTCTATAAACAATTTTGTGGTTGCGACACCTTTGGGATAACGGCCTGAGCTGTGGGCTATCCGCTGCACACCTCGGGACCAGCACCAATTGAACAGACCCACATTCACCACTGGTTGTTAGTCATTAGGCTTAAATTACCGAAAAATTACCTCTGTAACTCAAATTTTTAAAAGTTTTTCTATAGACGCCCATAGCTTTTTGTATACCATTGGAAGCCCCCTGACGCCCTCTGTCGATTGGTACCCATTTGGTCGAGCTAGGACGTCTAATAGTTGAAATATACATAGATTAGTGTTGCATTTTTCGAACAGTTTTTACTTTTGCTCCATTTACAAGCGTTTCATCAATAGAGGTACAGCATTTTACAGCATACGAGTGTGCGCGCTAAAATCACGAGTCTAACGACACCTCTACCGATCCCCTGCGACCAATAGTTCTTGTGATATAAGCTATTTTGTGTTTTCGCGACACTCCGTCCGCGTCATACCGAGGTTACCTTAGCCCTGCATTTTATCGAAAATTGTCTAAGTTTTTAGTGTTCTTTTCGTTTATTGTCGGTCCATAGTTGTCGCTGATATCAAAAGTTATATACCAATCGATTCGTATACTCTTGCGCTACACGTTCTATATATTTGTTTATAATAATATTGTTGTATATAATAGATTTTTACCGTTTTTCCTTGTTATTCGCACGGTACAGTGTCTGTGCATATTGTCTTGATATATTGTATAGACACCTAGGGGTTTCTGTACCCAGGAACGTGTGAGAGGTCTGTCAGCATCCCAAGAGACCCCATTCGTATAGCTATCTCAATATATTTGGTCGATCTGTTCGAGTTTTTCAAAATTCTCATCAATTGTCTATAAACAAACTTCAATAGTGCTTTGTCAAAATTCTATAAACAATTTTGTGGTTGCGACACCTTTGGGATAACGGCCTGAGCTGTGGGCTATCCGCTGCACACCTCGGGACCAGCACCAATTGAACAGACCCACATTCACCACTGGTTGTTAGTCATTAGGCTTAAATTACCGAAAAATTACCTCTGTAACTCAAATTTTTAAAAGTTTTTCTATAGACGCCCATAGCTTTTTGTATACCATTGGAAGCCCCCTGACGCCCTCTGTCGATTGGTACCCATTTGGTCGAGCTAGGACGTCTAATAGTTGAAATATACATAGATTAGTGTTGCATTTTTCGAACAGTTTTTACTTTTGCTCCATTTACAAGCGTTTCATCAATAGAGGTACAGCATTTTACAGCATACGAGTGTGCGCGCTAAAATCACGAGTCTAACGACACCTCTACCGATCCCCTGCGACCAATAGTTCTTGTGATATAAGCTATTTTGTGTTTTCGCGACACTCCGTCCGCGTCATACCGAGGTTACCTTAGCCCTGCATTTTATCGAAAATTGTCTAAGTTTTTAGTGTTCTTTTCGTTTATTGTCGGTCCATAGTTGTCGCTGATATCAAAAGTTATATACCAATCGATTCGTATACTCTTGCGCTACACGTTCTATATATTTGTTTATAATAATATTGTTGTATATAATAGATTTTTACCGTTTTTCCTTGTTATTCGCACGGTACAGTGTCTGTGCATATTGTCTTGATATATTGTATAGACACCTAGGGGTTTCTGTACCCAGGAACGTGTGAGAGGTCTGTCAGCATCCCAAGAGACCCCATTCGTATAGCTATCTCAATATATTTGGTCGATCTGTTCGAGTTTTTCAAAATTCTCATCAATTGTCTATAAACAAACTTCAATAGTGCTTTGTCAAAATTCTATAAACAATTTTGTGGTTGCGACACCTTTGGGATAACGGCCTGAGCTGTGGGCTATCCGCTGCACACCTCGGGACCAGCACCAATTGAACAGACCCACATTCACCACTGGTTGTTAGTCATTAGGCTTAAATTACCGAAAAATTACCTCTGTAACTCAAATTTTTAAAAGTTTTTCTATAGACGCCCATAGCTTTTTGTATACCATTGGAAGCCCCCTGACGCCCTCTGTCGATTGGTACCCATTTGGTCGAGCTAGGACGTCTAATAGTTGAAATATACATAGATTAGTGTTGCATTTTTCGAACAGTTTTTACTTTTGCTCCATTTACAAGCGTTTCATCAATAGAGGTACAGCATTTTACAGCATACGAGTGTGCGCGCTAAAATCACGAGTCTAACGACACCTCTACCGATCCCCTGCGACCAATAGTTCTTGTGATATAAGCTATTTTGTGTTTTCGCGACACTCCGTCCGCGTCATACCGAGGTTACCTTAGCCCTGCATTTTATCGAAAATTGTCTAAGTTTTTAGTGTTCTTTTCGTTTATTGTCGGTCCATAGTTGTCGCTGATATCAAAAGTTATATACCAATCGATTCGTATACTCTTGCGCTACACGTTCTATATATTTGTTTATAATAATATTGTTGTATATAATAGATTTTTACCGTTTTTCCTTGTTATTCGCACGGTACAGTGTCTGTGCATATTGTCTTGATATATTGTATAGACACCTAGGGGTTTCTGTACCCAGGAACGTGTGAGAGGTCTGTCAGCATCCCAAGAGACCCCATTCGTATAGCTATCTCAATATATTTGGTCGATCTGTTCGAGTTTTTCAAAATTCTCATCAATTGTCTATAAACAAACTTCAATAGTGCTTTGTCAAAATTCTATAAACAATTTTGTGGTTGCGACACCTTTGGGATAACGGCCTGAGCTGTGGGCTATCCGCTGCACACCTCGGGACCAGCACCAATTGAACAGACCCACATTCACCACTGGTTGTTAGTCATTAGGCTTAAATTACCGAAAAATTACCTCTGTAACTCAAATTTTTAAAAGTTTTTCTATAGACGCCCATAGCTTTTTGTATACCATTGGAAGCCCCCTGACGCCCTCTGTCGATTGGTACCCATTTGGTCGAGCTAGGACGTCTAATAGTTGAAATATACATAGATTAGTGTTGCATTTTTCGAACAGTTTTTACTTTTGCTCCATTTACAAGCGTTTCATCAATAGAGGTACAGCATTTTACAGCATACGAGTGTGCGCGCTAAAATCACGAGTCTAACGACACCTCTACCGATCCCCTGCGACCAATAGTTCTTGTGATATAAGCTATTTTGTGTTTTCGCGACACTCCGTCCGCGTCATACCGAGGTTACCTTAGCCCTGCATTTTAGGGGTGTTGGGTAGGACAACCTCCACGTGGTACACCCTGGTAACGTGGACGACGATGTGCGCTTTATTGGAGGCGCACGTCGTCGCCCACGGCCAATAGTCCACCAAGGAGGGGGCCGTATTGGCCACTTCGGGTTGCTCCGTCTACACTCTGCTTTAGGCAGAGCGTATTGAGCGGAGAACCGCAGGACGTGTAGGCTCTCTGCTCACGCAGGGGCTTACAGGCATTCGTGCCAGCGTCGGTGTTGGGGAGGTATAGCCATCCCCCCGCGTCTCGTAACCCCTAAGATTATCCGCAGCGACCCAACTGGTGGCACCAGTTGGTACGCGGTGGTCCTGGGGGCCGAGGGGCTTGCCTTAATTGGCCGGCTCGCGACAAGGACAAGTCTCTAAAACCCGACAGCGAAGTCGTTAAAACCTGTGGGGCACCTGGAGCACCCCACAGTATACATCCCACTCCCCGGAATGAGCGTCACCCGGGGAGTTGTCGTCTGTTCGTCTCCACTCGTGGGATCAATTATGAACAATTTTTGCCAAAACCCAAAAGGCCCGGAGGTGTGCCTCAAAACCACCCCCCAAACTGACGCAGAGGTTGCGTCAATCCCGGCTGAGACTGACGCCGAGTCAGTTCTCAGCATAGACACTGAGACAGAGGGCCTCCGTAGGAAGAGGCCACGATCCTCTGAATCAGGCAAAAGCCTGTTTCGTCGGCCGGGGACAATATCCTCCAGTGAGGATGATGTACCCGCCAAGGTGATAGCTACCACCGCGGGTAGAGGTCGAAAAGCCGACCTCCACAATTTGAAGGGGCGGGTTCCAAATCCGCCGATACATGCCCCTCTGCTGCCCAGCGGCAAGGCCACGGATGTGCCGGCGGCGAGAGAGCTCCTAACGGCTCTTGCTCGCATTTCTGACGCCGTAAAGGGCGCCAAAAATGTACAGGGCAGAAGGAAGATAGTGGCCGAAGCCGTCACAGGCGCCACTAAGGCCCTAGAGGAGCTCCTCGACAGGAGCGTCTCCAAAGAGGAGGAAAAACTCCGGGCTCGGGTTGCGAGCCTGGAGGTCGAGCTTGCTGACTCCCGCAAGCAACTCCTGGAGATGCGGGAGGAAATGGGCAAGCTGACACAGCTGGTTCAAGGGACCGGGGACGCTCAAGGGGTGAAGAACCTCCCTCCCCAAAAGGCCCTCGAAACTCAAGCTCGTGTGCAGCCAAAGGTAGGGCCTGCTCATAAGCCCTCCAAGGTGACACCGAGCTTGACCCAGCTGCTGGAGGCCATAGAAAGACGCCTAGGCGTCCTTGAGAACCGGGCATACCGCCCACCGCTGACGACCCCCATGTCGTATGCGGCGGTGACTGCCACCAAAGGGGCTCCCGGTTCCAAGCGGAAGGCCTCCGCTCCCCCCGCCCCTGCGAAGTCAGCACCCGGGAAGAGCGGCATTCCGGCACCCCCTGATACAGCCGCCCCTTCCGTTGCACCCCTGAATCCCTCCAGAGAGGGGAGCTGGGAGGTAGCGGGAGGGAAAAAGAAGGCGAAAGCCGCCAAAAAAGCGGCTAATAAGGCGGCAAAGGCCGCCGCGACGAAGGCGCCGAAGAGGCTTCGCGCACCGCGCTCCACTGCCGTCGTCCTAACAGTGACGACACAAGGCTTGGAGCGGGGCGTGGGGTACGCCGAGGTCCTGAGGCAGGTGAAGGCCTCAGTTGACCTAAAGGCCCTCGAGATAGAGGGGGGACTCCGGTGCAAAACGACGCGCACCGGAGCACGCCTACTCGAGGTCTCCGGCGCCACCAGCGGCCCCAAGGCTGATGCTCTAGCGGCTAAGCTAAGGGTGTCGCTGGACACGGACGCTGTCCGTGTCACCAGACCCAACAAATGTGCTGGTATACGCATTTCGGGTCTGGATGACGCGGCCACGACGGAGGAGATAATCTCTGCCGTTGTGGAAGCAAGCGACTGCCCCCGGGATCAGATAAGGTCAGGCGAAATTCGCTTTGGGCCAACTGGTCACGGGTCAGTAGTCGTGAGCTGTCCCGTCGCGGCAGCTCAGAAGATTGCGGATGGACGGAGCCTACTCATTGGGGGCTTCCTCAAGGCGCAGGTGCATCTCCTGCAACCTCGCGAGTCCCGGTGCTACAGGTGCCTGGTCGCGGGGCATGTGGGGGTGCAGTGCACAGCGGAAGTCGACGTAGGTGATAGGTGCTTCCGCTGCAGCCAACCCGGACACAAGGCCATTGCCTGTAACGCTCCACCACGCTGTTTTAGATGCGTGGCGGAGGGCAAGACGGCTGAGCACCGGGTGGACAGCAAGACCTGCGCCGCCTCAAGGCCAAAGCCCCGTTCATCCCTAGGGGGGAATAAGAGTGCCGCTCAAGAGCGCCCACGTTCGCGGCGGGATGCGGATATGGATGTTCATTAATGAATGCACATATCCGCATCTTGCAGATCAATCTGAACCACTGCTCTGATGCTCAGGATCTTCTGTACCAGAGCATCGCGCAGTGGTCCGTCAACGTGGTCGCAGTCGCCGAGCCGTACTGGGTTCATCCCGGAAGCCCGGTGGCCCTGGATCGCAAAGCGACTATCTTTGGGGGGTCCGGCGCAGATACCTCGCGCCTTGCAATAATTGCAAGGGGCCCAGGTTGCGTCGCGGCGGACTATGAGGGAGTGGCGGTCGTGGCCGTTTACATCTCGCCGAACCGCGACCAGCATCAGTTTGAGCTATGGCTCTCTGAACTGGACGTCGTTCTCACTGCATGCCGTCCTCGCCCTGTCCTGGTCCTGGGAGATTTTAACGCCTGGTCGACGACTTGGGGCTCCCGCGAGACCAATGGCAGGGGGAGAATTCTAGAGGATTGGGTCACTACCCGTGGCCTAGAAGTCCTCAACCGGGGGAATGTCGCCACCTGGGAGCGAGGGGGACTCAGTTCAGTCGTGGACGTATCGTTCGCGACCCCTGATCTCACTCGCCGTGTCCAGAACTGGCGCGTGGTGGTGGAGGAGGAGACGAGGTCCGACCACAGATATATTCGGTTTGACGTCTCCCCTCCGCCTAATGTACCGCCAGTAATTGCGAATCCCCCGGAACCGCGTTGGGCGCTTAAACGGCTAAATCGGGAGGCTCTCCAGGAAGCGGCCATCGTGCAGGCCTGGACTCCAGCACCGGAGAGGCCTGCCGATGTGAATACCGAGGCAGAGTGGTTCCGGAGAGCCATGTCGCAAATATGCGATGCGGCGATGCCTAGGGTCAAGCCCGGGCCGGTAAGGAGACAGGTGCACTGGTGGTCGCCGGAGATTGGACAGCTGCGTACAGCTTGCCTGACCGCGCGCCGCCAGTACACCAGGTTCCGCCGAAGGCGTCGCCGCCCCGAGGAATTCCGAGAGGAGGAGCTATATGAGGGGTACAAGAGAGCCAAGAGGGCCCTCCAAACAGCCATAAAGCGGGCCAAAAGGCTGGCCCGCGAAGAGCTGCTGGAGACCCTGGAGCAGAACCCCTGGGGGCGCCCGTACCTTATGGTTAGGGGCAAACTTCGCCCTAGGGCGCCTCCGCTGACCCAGAGCCTCCAGCCAGACCAGCTCGAGAGGGTCCTGAGTGCTCTGTTCCCTGCGGGAGCACAGGAGCACACTGCCCCATGTATGGCTCCACCTCAGACGTCCAACGCGGATCCCAGTGAGGATGACGTGCCCGAAGTCACCGAAAGTGAGCTAGGGGCGGCGGTATTGCGGCTCAAAGCCCGCAAGAACACCGCCCCCGGACCCGACGGCATACCAGGCCGAGCATGGGTCCTGGCCCTTGAGGAACTAGGGCCTCGACTGGCAGGGCTCTTCAGCGCATGCCTTGAAAGGGGCCAGTTTCCCAAGGAGTGGAAGACGGGGAAACTGGTCTTAATTCGTAAAGCGGGGCGGCCGGCGGACCATCCGTCCGGTTACCGGCCGATCGTGTTGCTCGACGAGGTATGTAAGCTTTTTGAGCGCATTATAGCGGAACGCCTCGTCGAGCATCTCACGGACGTGGGGCCAAACCTGGCGGATAACCAGTTCGGTTTCCGCCAGGGGCGCTCCACCGTCGATGCGATCATGCGAGTGAGGAGCCTGACAGAGGAAGCTATCTCAAGGGATGAGGTGGTGGTGGCGGTGTCTCTTGACATCGCCAACGCCTTTAACACCCTACCCTGGAGTTGCGTCAGGGAGGCACTTAGCTATCATAGAGTGCCTTCCTACCTCTGTCGTATTGTCGGGGCATACCTATCCGAAAGGGCGGTGGCTTACCCGAGTTGGCTAGGGCTAGGTCGGCGAGATGTGTCGTG
Source organism: Thumatha senex (assembly GCA_948477245.1). NCBI lineage: Eukaryota > Metazoa > Arthropoda > Insecta > Lepidoptera > Erebidae > Thumatha > Thumatha senex. The sequence continues at coordinate 156,119 of OX419737.1, forward strand.
CGGTGTTCCACAGGGGTCAGTCCTAGGACCGCTCCTGTGGAATATTGGCTACGATTGGGTGCTGCGTGGTCCGTTGCTCGAAGGTGTCGGCGTGACGTGCTACGCCGACGATACCCTCGTTACGGCGCGAGGAGTAACGCACCGACATGCAGCCCTAAAGGCCACGGCAGGTGTTGCTCAAGTCGTGGGTCGAATTCGGCAGCTGGGCCTGGAGGTTGCCCTGCACAAATCCGAGGCTCTGTGTTTTCACGGGCCTAGGAAGCAGCCTCCTCCAGGATCCAGCATAACAGTGGGGGGCGTTAGCATCGGCATCGAGCCCTCGATGAAATATCTGGGGCTCGTACTCGATAGCCGATGGAACTTCGGACATCATTTCCGAAGTTTGGTCCCAAAACTGAGGGGGGCCACAGCTGCATTATCGCGGTTGTTGCCCAACATAAGGGGACCTAACACTCCCTGCAGGAGACTGTACCTCGGGATCGTGCGGAGTATGGCCCTATACGGGGCCCCCATATGGGCGGAGACCCTGACGGCCCGCAATGCGTCGATATTACATAGCCCGCTAAAGGCGATGGCCGTCAGGGTGATAAGAGGGTACCGCACGATCTCCGTTGAGGCGGCATGTCTCCTTGCCGGGACCCCTCCATGGGACCTGGAAGCGAGAGCCCTTGCGTCATTGTTTAAATGGCGCAAGGAGGCGCGGGAGCAGGGCCATGGGCCTACGCCTCGAGAAATCGAGGCTCAGCGGTCCCAGCTCCGACAGGAACTCATGGAGACATGGAAGGTGCGACTTGAGCATCCAAGGTGGGGAAACGCCACAATCGGGGCGGTCAGACCGGTCATGGATGAGTGGTTGGAGAGGAGCCATGGCAACCTCTCCTACCGGTTGTCACAGATACTTACCGGGCACGGGTGCTTCGGTAAGTATCTGTGGCGTATACACCGGGAGACCACAGCCGAGTGCCAGCACTGCGTAGAACGCAGCGAGGACACAGCGCTCCACACATTGGTGGAGTGCTCAGCGTGGGCGCAGCAGCGCCAAGACCTCGTGGCGAGTCTGGGCGTAGACATTCTCTCGCTGGAAACTATGGTGCAAGCCATGGTCTCCGGCGGGAGCAAGTGGGACGCCGCTGCGTCTTTCTGCGAGCAGGTCATGCTCGCGAAAGAGGCGGCGGAGACGGTACGGGAGAGGACTCTCCCGCCCGAGTTCCGCAGTCTGCGGCGACAACGCCGCAGACTTATCTTCGCCCAAGACTACCGGCCTCCATGACCGGGGGCCTGAGGACGGCGGGTGGGCTGCTCGTCGTCCTTACAGAAGCAGGCCCAAGACGTAGGCATGACATAAAAATGTCACGCACGCCTCATGCCCCAAGAAGCGGGATAGTACCCGAACCAACCCCCCAAAGAAGCGGGATAACACCCGAACCCCAGGTGAGGCCGCGGTGGTAGCCAAAGTCTGCCGGGAGCTCTGGGACATCTTTCCGAGGAGTTACCCGGGGCGTCCGGCAATAGACAGCTAGGCGGGGACTGTGTGGTTTTAGCCGGTTCGAGTCCGGCATGACATCCGAGGGGATTTCCACACGTTAAAAAAAAAAAAAAAAAAGCCCTGCATTTTATCGAAAATTGTCTAAGTTTTTAGTGTTCTTTTCGTTTATTGTCGGTCCATAGTTGTCGCTGATATCAAAAGTTATATACCAATCGATTCGTATACTCTTGCGCTACACGTTCTATATATTTGTTTATAATAATATTGTTGTATATAATAGATTTTTACCGTTTTTCCTTGTTATTCGCACGGTACAGTGTCTGTGCATATTGTCTTGATATATTGTATAGACACCTAGGGGTTTCTGTACCCAGGAACGTGTGAGAGGTCTGTCAGCATCCCAAGAGACCCCATTCGTATAGCTATCTCAATATATTTGGTCGATCTGTTCGAGTTTTTCAAAATTCTCATCAATTGTCTATAAACAAACTTCAATAGTGCTTTGTCAAAATTCTATAAACAATTTTGTGGTTGCGACACCTTTGGGATAACGGCCTGAGCTGTGGGCTATCCGCTGCACACCTCGGGACCAGCACCAATTGAACAGACCCACATTCACCACTGGTTGTTAGTCATTAGGCTTAAATTACCGAAAAATTACCTCTGTAACTCAAATTTTTAAAAGTTTTTCTATAGACGCCCATAGCTTTTTGTATACCATTGGAAGCCCCCTGACGCCCTCTGTCGATTGGTACCCATTTGGTCGAGCTAGGACGTCTAATAGTTGAAATATACATAGATTAGTGTTGCATTTTTCGAACAGTTTTTACTTTTGCTCCATTTACAAGCGTTTCATCAATAGAGGTACAGCATTTTACAGCATACGAGTGTGCGCGCTAAAATCACGAGTCTAACGACACCTCTACCGATCCCCTGCGACCAATAGTTCTTGTGATATAAGCTATTTTGTGTTTTCGCGACACTCCGTCCGCGTCATACCGAGGTTACCTTAGCCCTGCATTTTATCGAAAATTGTCTAAGTTTTTAGTGTTCTTTTCGTTTATTGTCGGTCCATAGTTGTCGCTGATATCAAAAGTTATATACCAATCGATTCGTATACTCTTGCGCTACACGTTCTATATATTTGTTTATAATAATATTGTTGTATATAATAGATTTTTACCGTTTTTCCTTGTTATTCGCACGGTACAGTGTCTGTGCATATTGTCTTGATATATTGTATAGACACCTAGGGGTTTCTGTACCCAGGAACGTGTGAGAGGTCTGTCAGCATCCCAAGAGACCCCATTCGTATAGCTATCTCAATATATTTGGTCGATCTGTTCGAGTTTTTCAAAATTCTCATCAATTGTCTATAAACAAACTTCAATAGTGCTTTGTCAAAATTCTATAAACAATTTTGTGGTTGCGACACCTTTGGGATAACGGCCTGAGCTGTGGGCTATCCGCTGCACACCTCGGGACCAGCACCAATTGAACAGACCCACATTCACCACTGGTTGTTAGTCATTAGGCTTAAATTACCGAAAAATTACCTCTGTAACTCAAATTTTTAAAAGTTTTTCTATAGACGCCCATAGCTTTTTGTATACCATTGGAAGCCCCCTGACGCCCTCTGTCGATTGGTACCCATTTGGTCGAGCTAGGACGTCTAATAGTTGAAATATACATAGATTAGTGTTGCATTTTTCGAACAGTTTTTACTTTTGCTCCATTTACAAGCGTTTCATCAATAGAGGTACAGCATTTTACAGCATACGAGTGTGCGCGCTAAAATCACGAGTCTAACGACACCTCTACCGATCCCCTGCGACCAATAGTTCTTGTGATATAAGCTATTTTGTGTTTTCGCGACACTCCGTCCGCGTCATACCGAGGTTACCTTAGCCCTGCATTTTATCGAAAATTGTCTAAGTTTTTAGTGTTCTTTTCGTTTATTGTCGGTCCATAGTTGTCGCTGATATCAAAAGTTATATACCAATCGATTCGTATACTCTTGCGCTACACGTTCTATATATTTGTTTATAATAATATTGTTGTATATAATAGATTTTTACCGTTTTTCCTTGTTATTCGCACGGTACAGTGTCTGTGCATATTGTCTTGATATATTGTATAGACACCTAGGGGTTTCTGTACCCAGGAACGTGTGAGAGGTCTGTCAGCATCCCAAGAGACCCCATTCGTATAGCTATCTCAATATATTTGGTCGATCTGTTCGAGTTTTTCAAAATTCTCATCAATTGTCTATAAACAAACTTCAATAGTGCTTTGTCAAAATTCTATAAACAATTTTGTGGTTGCGACACCTTTGGGATAACGGCCTGAGCTGTGGGCTATCCGCTGCACACCTCGGGACCAGCACCAATTGAACAGACCCACATTCACCACTGGTTGTTAGTCATTAGGCTTAAATTACCGAAAAATTACCTCTGTAACTCAAATTTTTAAAAGTTTTTCTATAGACGCCCATAGCTTTTTGTATACCATTGGAAGCCCCCTGACGCCCTCTGTCGATTGGTACCCATTTGGTCGAGCTAGGACGTCTAATAGTTGAAATATACATAGATTAGTGTTGCATTTTTCGAACAGTTTTTACTTTTGCTCCATTTACAAGCGTTTCATCAATAGAGGTACAGCATTTTACAGCATACGAGTGTGCGCGCTAAAATCACGAGTCTAACGACACCTCTACCGATCCCCTGCGACCAATAGTTCTTGTGATATAAGCTATTTTGTGTTTTCGCGACACTCCGTCCGCGTCATACCGAGGTTACCTTAGCCCTGCATTTTATCGAAAATTGTCTAAGTTTTTAGTGTTCTTTTCGTTTATTGTCGGTCCATAGTTGTCGCTGATATCAAAAGTTATATACCAATCGATTCGTATACTCTTGCGCTACACGTTCTATATATTTGTTTATAATAATATTGTTGTATATAATAGATTTTTACCGTTTTTCCTTGTTATTCGCACGGTACAGTGTCTGTGCATATTGTCTTGATATATTGTATAGACACCTAGGGGTTTCTGTACCCAGGAACGTGTGAGAGGTCTGTCAGCATCCCAAGAGACCCCATTCGTATAGCTATCTCAATATATTTGGTCGATCTGTTCGAGTTTTTCAAAATTCTCATCAATTGTCTATAAACAAACTTCAATAGTGCTTTGTCAAAATTCTATAAACAATTTTGTGGTTGCGACACCTTTGGGATAACGGCCTGAGCTGTGGGCTATCCGCTGCACACCTCGGGACCAGCACCAATTGAACAGACCCACATTCACCACTGGTTGTTAGTCATTAGGCTTAAATTACCGAAAAATTACCTCTGTAACTCAAATTTTTAAAAGTTTTTCTATAGACGCCCATAGCTTTTTGTATACCATTGGAAGCCCCCTGACGCCCTCTGTCGATTGGTACCCATTTGGTCGAGCTAGGACGTCTAATAGTTGAAATATACATAGATTAGTGTTGCATTTTTCGAACAGTTTTTACTTTTGCTCCATTTACAAGCGTTTCATCAATAGAGGTACAGCATTTTACAGCATACGAGTGTGCGCGCTAAAATCACGAGTCTAACGACACCTCTACCGATCCCCTGCGACCAATAGTTCTTGTGATATAAGCTATTTTGTGTTTTCGCGACACTCCGTCCGCGTCATACCGAGGTTACCTTAGCCCTGCATTTTATCGAAAATTGTCTAAGTTTTTAGTGTTCTTTTCGTTTATTGTCGGTCCATAGTTGTCGCTGATATCAAAAGTTATATACCAATCGATTCGTATACTCTTGCGCTACACGTTCTATATATTTGTTTATAATAATATTGTTGTATATAATAGATTTTTACCGTTTTTCCTTGTTATTCGCACGGTACAGTGTCTGTGCATATTGTCTTGATATATTGTATAGACACCTAGGGGTTTCTGTACCCAGGAACGTGTGAGAGGTCTGTCAGCATCCCAAGAGACCCCATTCGTATAGCTATCTCAATATATTTGGTCGATCTGTTCGAGTTTTTCAAAATTCTCATCAATTGTCTATAAACAAACTTCAATAGTGCTTTGTCAAAATTCTATAAACAATTTTGTGGTTGCGACACCTTTGGGATAACGGCCTGAGCTGTGGGCTATCCGCTGCACACCTCGGGACCAGCACCAATTGAACAGACCCACATTCACCACTGGTTGTTAGTCATTAGGCTTAAATTACCGAAAAATTACCTCTGTAACTCAAATTTTTAAAAGTTTTTCTATAGACGCCCATAGCTTTTTGTATACCATTGGAAGCCCCCTGACGCCCTCTGTCGATTGGTACCCATTTGGTCGAGCTAGGACGTCTAATAGTTGAAATATACATAGATTAGTGTTGCATTTTTCGAACAGTTTTTACTTTTGCTCCATTTACAAGCGTTTCATCAATAGAGGTACAGCATTTTACAGCATACGAGTGTGCGCGCTAAAATCACGAGTCTAACGACACCTCTACCGATCCCCTGCGACCAATAGTTCTTGTGATATAAGCTATTTTGTGTTTTCGCGACACTCCGTCCGCGTCATACCGAGGTTACCTTAGCCCTGCATTTTATCGAAAATTGTCTAAGTTTTTAGTGTTCTTTTCGTTTATTGTCGGTCCATAGTTGTCGCTGATATCAAAAGTTATATACCAATCGATTCGTATACTCTTGCGCTACACGTTCTATATATTTGTTTATAATAATATTGTTGTATATAATAGATTTTTACCGTTTTTCCTTGTTATTCGCACGGTACAGTGTCTGTGCATATTGTCTTGATATATTGTATAGACACCTAGGGGTTTCTGTACCCAGGAACGTGTGAGAGGTCTGTCAGCATCCCAAGAGACCCCATTCGTATAGCTATCTCAATATATTTGGTCGATCTGTTCGAGTTTTTCAAAATTCTCATCAATTGTCTATAAACAAACTTCAATAGTGCTTTGTCAAAATTCTATAAACAATTTTGTGGTTGCGACACCTTTGGGATAACGGCCTGAGCTGTGGGCTATCCGCTGCACACCTCGGGACCAGCACCAATTGAACAGACCCACATTCACCACTGGTTGTTAGTCATTAGGCTTAAATTACCGAAAAATTACCTCTGTAACTCAAATTTTTAAAAGTTTTTCTATAGACGCCCATAGCTTTTTGTATACCATTGGAAGCCCCCTGACGCCCTCTGTCGATTGGTACCCATTTGGTCGAGCTAGGACGTCTAATAGTTGAAATATACATAGATTAGTGTTGCATTTTTCGAACAGTTTTTACTTTTGCTCCATTTACAAGCGTTTCATCAATAGAGGTACAGCATTTTACAGCATACGAGTGTGCGCGCTAAAATCACGAGTCTAACGACACCTCTACCGATCCCCTGCGACCAATAGTTCTTGTGATATAAGCTATTTTGTGTTTTCGCGACACTCCGTCCGCGTCATACCGAGGTTACCTTAGCCCTGCATTTTATCGAAAATTGTCTAAGTTTTTAGTGTTCTTTTCGTTTATTGTCGGTCCATAGTTGTCGCTGATATCAAAAGTTATATACCAATCGATTCGTATACTCTTGCGCTACACGTTCTATATATTTGTTTATAATAATATTGTTGTATATAATAGATTTTTACCGTTTTTCCTTGTTATTCGCACGGTACAGTGTCTGTGCATATTGTCTTGATATATTGTATAGACACCTAGGGGTTTCTGTACCCAGGAACGTGTGAGAGGTCTGTCAGCATCCCAAGAGACCCCATTCGTATAGCTATCTCAATATATTTGGTCGATCTGTTCGAGTTTTTCAAAATTCTCATCAATTGTCTATAAACAAACTTCAATAGTGCTTTGTCAAAATTCTATAAACAATTTTGTGGTTGCGACACCTTTGGGATAACGGCCTGAGCTGTGGGCTATCCGCTGCACACCTCGGGACCAGCACCAATTGAACAGACCCACATTCACCACTGGTTGTTAGTCATTAGGCTTAAATTACCGAAAAATTACCTCTGTAACTCAAATTTTTAAAAGTTTTTCTATAGACGCCCATAGCTTTTTGTATACCATTGGAAGCCCCCTGACGCCCTCTGTCGATTGGTACCCATTTGGTCGAGCTAGGACGTCTAATAGTTGAAATATACATAGATTAGTGTTGCATTTTTCGAACAGTTTTTACTTTTGCTCCATTTACAAGCGTTTCATCAATAGAGGTACAGCATTTTACAGCATACGAGTGTGCGCGCTAAAATCACGAGTCTAACGACACCTCTACCGATCCCCTGCGACCAATAGTTCTTGTGATATAAGCTATTTTGTGTTTTCGCGACACTCCGTCCGCGTCATACCGAGGTTACCTTAGCCCTGCATTTTATCGAAAATTGTCTAAGTTTTTAGTGTTCTTTTCGTTTATTGTCGGTCCATAGTTGTCGCTGATATCAAAAGTTATATACCAATCGATTCGTATACTCTTGCGCTACACGTTCTATATATTTGTTTATAATAATATTGTTGTATATAATAGATTTTTACCGTTTTTCCTTGTTATTCGCACGGTACAGTGTCTGTGCATATTGTCTTGATATATTGTATAGACACCTAGGGGTTTCTGTACCCAGGAACGTGTGAGAGGTCTGTCAGCATCCCAAGAGACCCCATTCGTATAGCTATCTCAATATATTTGGTCGATCTGTTCGAGTTTTTCAAAATTCTCATCAATTGTCTATAAACAAACTTCAATAGTGCTTTGTCAAAATTCTATAAACAATTTTGTGGTTGCGACACCTTTGGGATAACGGCCTGAGCTGTGGGCTATCCGCTGCACACCTCGGGACCAGCACCAATTGAACAGACCCACATTCACCACTGGTTGTTAGTCATTAGGCTTAAATTACCGAAAAATTACCTCTGTAACTCAAATTTTTAAAAGTTTTTCTATAGACGCCCATAGCTTTTTGTATACCATTGGAAGCCCCCTGACGCCCTCTGTCGATTGGTACCCATTTGGTCGAGCTAGGACGTCTAATAGTTGAAATATACATAGATTAGTGTTGCATTTTTCGAACAGTTTTTACTTTTGCTCCATTTACAAGCGTTTCATCAATAGAGGTACAGCATTTTACAGCATACGAGTGTGCGCGCTAAAATCACGAGTCTAACGACACCTCTACCGATCCCCTGCGACCAATAGTTCTTGTGATATAAGCTATTTTGTGTTTTCGCGACACTCCGTCCGCGTCATACCGAGGTTACCTTAGCCCTGCATTTTATCGAAAATTGTCTAAGTTTTTAGTGTTCTTTTCGTTTATTGTCGGTCCATAGTTGTCGCTGATATCAAAAGTTATATACCAATCGATTCGTATACTCTTGCGCTACACGTTCTATATATTTGTTTATAATAATATTGTTGTATATAATAGATTTTTACCGTTTTTCCTTGTTATTCGCACGGTACAGTGTCTGTGCATATTGTCTTGATATATTGTATAGACACCTAGGGGTTTCTGTACCCAGGAACGTGTGAGAGGTCTGTCAGCATCCCAAGAGACCCCATTCGTATAGCTATCTCAATATATTTGGTCGATCTGTTCGAGTTTTTCAAAATTCTCATCAATTGTCTATAAACAAACTTCAATAGTGCTTTGTCAAAATTCTATAAACAATTTTGTGGTTGCGACACCTTTGGGATAACGGCCTGAGCTGTGGGCTATCCGCTGCACACCTCGGGACCAGCACCAATTGAACAGACCCACATTCACCACTGGTTGTTAGTCATTAGGCTTAAATTACCGAAAAATTACCTCTGTAACTCAAATTTTTAAAAGTTTTTCTATAGACGCCCATAGCTTTTTGTATACCATTGGAAGCCCCCTGACGCCCTCTGTCGATTGGTACCCATTTGGTCGAGCTAGGACGTCTAATAGTTGAAATATACATAGATTAGTGTTGCATTTTTCGAACAGTTTTTACTTTTGCTCCATTTACAAGCGTTTCATCAATAGAGGTACAGCATTTTACAGCATACGAGTGTGCGCGCTAAAATCACGAGTCTAACGACACCTCTACCGATCCCCTGCGACCAATAGTTCTTGTGATATAAGCTATTTTGTGTTTTCGCGACACTCCGTCCGCGTCATACCGAGGTTACCTTAGCCCTGCATTTTATCGAAAATTGTCTAAGTTTTTAGTGTTCTTTTCGTTTATTGTCGGTCCATAGTTGTCGCTGATATCAAAAGTTATATACCAATCGATTCGTATACTCTTGCGCTACACGTTCTATATATTTGTTTATAATAATATTGTTGTATATAATAGATTTTTACCGTTTTTCCTTGTTATTCGCACGGTACAGTGTCTGTGCATATTGTCTTGATATATTGTATAGACACCTAGGGGTTTCTGTACCCAGGAACGTGTGAGAGGTCTGTCAGCATCCCAAGAGACCCCATTCGTATAGCTATCTCAATATATTTGGTCGATCTGTTCGAGTTTTTCAAAATTCTCATCAATTGTCTATAAACAAACTTCAATAGTGCTTTGTCAAAATTCTATAAACAATTTTGTGGTTGCGACACCTTTGGGATAACGGCCTGAGCTGTGGGCTATCCGCTGCACACCTCGGGACCAGCACCAATTGAACAGACCCACATTCACCACTGGTTGTTAGTCATTAGGCTTAAATTACCGAAAAATTACCTCTGTAACTCAAATTTTTAAAAGTTTTTCTATAGACGCCCATAGCTTTTTGTATACCATTGGAAGCCCCCTGACGCCCTCTGTCGATTGGTACCCATTTGGTCGAGCTAGGACGTCTAATAGTTGAAATATACATAGATTAGTGTTGCATTTTTCGAACAGTTTTTACTTTTGCTCCATTTACAAGCGTTTCATCAATAGAGGTACAGCATTTTACAGCATACGAGTGTGCGCGCTAAAATCACGAGTCTAACGACACCTCTACCGATCCCCTGCGACCAATAGTTCTTGTGATATAAGCTATTTTGTGTTTTCGCGACACTCCGTCCGCGTCATACCGAGGTTACCTTAGCCCTGCATTTTATCGAAAATTGTCTAAGTTTTTAGTGTTCTTTTCGTTTATTGTCGGTCCATAGTTGTCGCTGATATCAAAAGTTATATACCAATCGATTCGTATACTCTTGCGCTACACGTTCTATATATTTGTTTATAATAATATTGTTGTATATAATAGATTTTTACCGTTTTTCCTTGTTATTCGCACGGTACAGTGTCTGTGCATATTGTCTTGATATATTGTATAGACACCTAGGGGTTTCTGTACCCAGGAACGTGTGAGAGGTCTGTCAGCATCCCAAGAGACCCCATTCGTATAGCTATCTCAATATATTTGGTCGATCTGTTCGAGTTTTTCAAAATTCTCATCAATTGTCTATAAACAAACTTCAATAGTGCTTTGTCAAAATTCTATAAACAATTTTGTGGTTGCGACACCTTTGGGATAACGGCCTGAGCTGTGGGCTATCCGCTGCACACCTCGGGACCAGCACCAATTGAACAGACCCACATTCACCACTGGTTGTTAGTCATTAGGCTTAAATTACCGAAAAATTACCTCTGTAACTCAAATTTTTAAAAGTTTTTCTATAGACGCCCATAGCTTTTTGTATACCATTGGAAGCCCCCTGACGCCCTCTGTCGATTGGTACCCATTTGGTCGAGCTAGGACGTCTAATAGTTGAAATATACATAGATTAGTGTTGCATTTTTCGAACAGTTTTTACTTTTGCTCCATTTACAAGCGTTTCATCAATAGAGGTACAGCATTTTACAGCATACGAGTGTGCGCGCTAAAATCACGAGTCTAACGACACCTCTACCGATCCCCTGCGACCAATAGTTCTTGTGATATAAGCTATTTTGTGTTTTCGCGACACTCCGTCCGCGTCATACCGAGGTTACCTTAGCCCTGCATTTTATCGAAAATTGTCTAAGTTTTTAGTGTTCTTTTCGTTTATTGTCGGTCCATAGTTGTCGCTGATATCAAAAGTTATATACCAATCGATTCGTATACTCTTGCGCTACACGTTCTATATATTTGTTTATAATAATATTGTTGTATATAATAGATTTTTACCGTTTTTCCTTGTTATTCGCACGGTACAGTGTCTGTGCATATTGTCTTGATATATTGTATAGACACCTAGGGGTTTCTGTACCCAGGAACGTGTGAGAGGTCTGTCAGCATCCCAAGAGACCCCATTCGTATAGCTATCTCAATATATTTGGTCGATCTGTTCGAGTTTTTCAAAATTCTCATCAATTGTCTATAAACAAACTTCAATAGTGCTTTGTCAAAATTCTATAAACAATTTTGTGGTTGCGACACCTTTGGGATAACGGCCTGAGCTGTGGGCTATCCGCTGCACACCTCGGGACCAGCACCAATTGAACAGACCCACATTCACCACTGGTTGTTAGTCATTAGGCTTAAATTACCGAAAAATTACCTCTGTAACTCAAATTTTTAAAAGTTTTTCTATAGACGCCCATAGCTTTTTGTATACCATTGGAAGCCCCCTGACGCCCTCTGTCGATTGGTACCCATTTGGTCGAGCTAGGACGTCTAATAGTTGAAATATACATAGATTAGTGTTGCATTTTTCGAACAGTTTTTACTTTTGCTCCATTTACAAGCGTTTCATCAATAGAGGTACAGCATTTTACAGCATACGAGTGTGCGCGCTAAAATCACGAGTCTAACGACACCTCTACCGATCCCCTGCGACCAATAGTTCTTGTGATATAAGCTATTTTGTGTTTTCGCGACACTCCGTCCGCGTCATACCGAGGTTACCTTAGCCCTGCATTTTATCGAAAATTGTCTAAGTTTTTAGTGTTCTTTTCGTTTATTGTCGGTCCATAGTTGTCGCTGATATCAAAAGTTATATACCAATCGATTCGTATACTCTTGCGCTACACGTTCTATATATTTGTTTATAATAATATTGTTGTATATAATAGATTTTTACCGTTTTTCCTTGTTATTCGCACGGTACAGTGTCTGTGCATATTGTCTTGATATATTGTATAGACACCTAGGGGTTTCTGTACCCAGGAACGTGTGAGAGGTCTGTCAGCATCCCAAGAGACCCCATTCGTATAGCTATCTCAATATATTTGGTCGATCTGTTCGAGTTTTTCAAAATTCTCATCAATTGTCTATAAACAAACTTCAATAGTGCTTTGTCAAAATTCTATAAACAATTTTGTGGTTGCGACACCTTTGGGATAACGGCCTGAGCTGTGGGCTATCCGCTGCACACCTCGGGACCAGCACCAATTGAACAGACCCACATTCACCACTGGTTGTTAGTCATTAGGCTTAAATTACCGAAAAATTACCTCTGTAACTCAAATTTTTAAAAGTTTTTCTATAGACGCCCATAGCTTTTTGTATACCATTGGAAGCCCCCTGACGCCCTCTGTCGATTGGTACCCATTTGGTCGAGCTAGGACGTCTAATAGTTGAAATATACATAGATTAGTGTTGCATTTTTCGAACAGTTTTTACTTTTGCTCCATTTACAAGCGTTTCATCAATAGAGGTACAGCATTTTACAGCATACGAGTGTGCGCGCTAAAATCACGAGTCTAACGACACCTCTACCGATCCCCTGCGACCAATAGTTCTTGTGATATAAGCTATTTTGTGTTTTCGCGACACTCCGTCCGCGTCATACCGAGGTTACCTTAGCCCTGCATTTTATCGAAAATTGTCTAAGTTTTTAGTGTTCTTTTCGTTTATTGTCGGTCCATAGTTGTCGCTGATATCAAAAGTTATATACCAATCGATTCGTATACTCTTGCGCTACACGTTCTATATATTTGTTTATAATAATATTGTTGTATATAATAGATTTTTACCGTTTTTCCTTGTTATTCGCACGGTACAGTGTCTGTGCATATTGTCTTGATATATTGTATAGACACCTAGGGGTTTCTGTACCCAGGAACGTGTGAGAGGTCTGTCAGCATCCCAAGAGACCCCATTCGTATAGCTATCTCAATATATTTGGTCGATCTGTTCGAGTTTTTCAAAATTCTCATCAATTGTCTATAAACAAACTTCAATAGTGCTTTGTCAAAATTCTATAAACAATTTTGTGGTTGCGACACCTTTGGGATAACGGCCTGAGCTGTGGGCTATCCGCTGCACACCTCGGGACCAGCACCAATTGAACAGACCCACATTCACCACTGGTTGTTAGTCATTAGGCTTAAATTACCGAAAAATTACCTCTGTAACTCAAATTTTTAAAAGTTTTTCTATAGACGCCCATAGCTTTTTGTATACCATTGGAAGCCCCCTGACGCCCTCTGTCGATTGGTACCCATTTGGTCGAGCTAGGACGTCTAATAGTTGAAATATACATAGATTAGTGTTGCATTTTTCGAACAGTTTTTACTTTTGCTCCATTTACAAGCGTTTCATCAATAGAGGTACAGCATTTTACAGCATACGAGTGTGCGCGCTAAAATCACGAGTCTAACGACACCTCTACCGATCCCCTGCGACCAATAGTTCTTGTGATATAAGCTATTTTGTGTTTTCGCGACACTCCGTCCGCGTCATACCGAGGTTACCTTAGCCCTGCATTTTATCGAAAATTGTCTAAGTTTTTAGTGTTCTTTTCGTTTATTGTCGGTCCATAGTTGTCGCTGATATCAAAAGTTATATACCAATCGATTCGTATACTCTTGCGCTACACGTTCTATATATTTGTTTATAATAATATTGTTGTATATAATAGATTTTTACCGTTTTTCCTTGTTATTCGCACGGTACAGTGTCTGTGCATATTGTCTTGATATATTGTATAGACACCTAGGGGTTTCTGTACCCAGGAACGTGTGAGAGGTCTGTCAGCATCCCAAGAGACCCCATTCGTATAGCTATCTCAATATATTTGGTCGATCTGTTCGAGTTTTTCAAAATTCTCATCAATTGTCTATAAACAAACTTCAATAGTGCTTTGTCAAAATTCTATAAACAATTTTGTGGTTGCGACACCTTTGGGATAACGGCCTGAGCTGTGGGCTATCCGCTGCACACCTCGGGACCAGCACCAATTGAACAGACCCACATTCACCACTGGTTGTTAGTCATTAGGCTTAAATTACCGAAAAATTACCTCTGTAACTCAAATTTTTAAAAGTTTTTCTATAGACGCCCATAGCTTTTTGTATACCATTGGAAGCCCCCTGACGCCCTCTGTCGATTGGTACCCATTTGGTCGAGCTAGGACGTCTAATAGTTGAAATATACATAGATTAGTGTTGCATTTTTCGAACAGTTTTTACTTTTGCTCCATTTACAAGCGTTTCATCAATAGAGGTACAGCATTTTACAGCATACGAGTGTGCGCGCTAAAATCACGAGTCTAACGACACCTCTACCGATCCCCTGCGACCAATAGTTCTTGTGATATAAGCTATTTTGTGTTTTCGCGACACTCCGTCCGCGTCATACCGAGGTTACCTTAGCCCTGCATTTTATCGAAAATTGTCTAAGTTTTTAGTGTTCTTTTCGTTTATTGTCGGTCCATAGTTGTCGCTGATATCAAAAGTTATATACCAATCGATTCGTATACTCTTGCGCTACACGTTCTATATATTTGTTTATAATAATATTGTTGTATATAATAGATTTTTACCGTTTTTCCTTGTTATTCGCACGGTACAGTGTCTGTGCATATTGTCTTGATATATTGTATAGACACCTAGGGGTTTCTGTACCCAGGAACGTGTGAGAGGTCTGTCAGCATCCCAAGAGACCCCATTCGTATAGCTATCTCAATATATTTGGTCGATCTGTTCGAGTTTTTCAAAATTCTCATCAATTGTCTATAAACAAACTTCAATAGTGCTTTGTCAAAATTCTATAAACAATTTTGTGGTTGCGACACCTTTGGGATAACGGCCTGAGCTGTGGGCTATCCGCTGCACACCTCGGGACCAGCACCAATTGAACAGACCCACATTCACCACTGGTTGTTAGTCATTAGGCTTAAATTACCGAAAAATTACCTCTGTAACTCAAATTTTTAAAAGTTTTTCTATAGACGCCCATAGCTTTTTGTATACCATTGGAAGCCCCCTGACGCCCTCTGTCGATTGGTACCCATTTGGTCGAGCTAGGACGTCTAATAGTTGAAATATACATAGATTAGTGTTGCATTTTTCGAACAGTTTTTACTTTTGCTCCATTTACAAGCGTTTCATCAATAGAGGTACAGCATTTTACAGCATACGAGTGTGCGCGCTAAAATCACGAGTCTAACGACACCTCTACCGATCCCCTGCGACCAATAGTTCTTGTGATATAAGCTATTTTGTGTTTTCGCGACACTCCGTCCGCGTCATACCGAGGTTACCTTAGCCCTGCATTTTATCGAAAATTGTCTAAGTTTTTAGTGTTCTTTTCGTTTATTGTCGGTCCATAGTTGTCGCTGATATCAAAAGTTATATACCAATCGATTCGTATACTCTTGCGCTACACGTTCTATATATTTGTTTATAATAATATTGTTGTATATAATAGATTTTTACCGTTTTTCCTTGTTATTCGCACGGTACAGTGTCTGTGCATATTGTCTTGATATATTGTATAGACACCTAGGGGTTTCTGTACCCAGGAACGTGTGAGAGGTCTGTCAGCATCCCAAGAGACCCCATTCGTATAGCTATCTCAATATATTTGGTCGATCTGTTCGAGTTTTTCAAAATTCTCATCAATTGTCTATAAACAAACTTCAATAGTGCTTTGTCAAAATTCTATAAACAATTTTGTGGTTGCGACACCTTTGGGATAACGGCCTGAGCTGTGGGCTATCCGCTGCACACCTCGGGACCAGCACCAATTGAACAGACCCACATTCACCACTGGTTGTTAGTCATTAGGCTTAAATTACCGAAAAATTACCTCTGTAACTCAAATTTTTAAAAGTTTTTCTATAGACGCCCATAGCTTTTTGTATACCATTGGAAGCCCCCTGACGCCCTCTGTCGATTGGTACCCATTTGGTCGAGCTAGGACGTCTAATAGTTGAAATATACATAGATTAGTGTTGCATTTTTCGAACAGTTTTTACTTTTGCTCCATTTACAAGCGTTTCATCAATAGAGGTACAGCATTTTACAGCATACGAGTGTGCGCGCTAAAATCACGAGTCTAACGACACCTCTACCGATCCCCTGCGACCAATAGTTCTTGTGATATAAGCTATTTTGTGTTTTCGCGACACTCCGTCCGCGTCATACCGAGGTTACCTTAGCCCTGCATTTTATCGAAAATTGTCTAAGTTTTTAGTGTTCTTTTCGTTTATTGTCGGTCCATAGTTGTCGCTGATATCAAAAGTTATATACCAATCGATTCGTATACTCTTGCGCTACACGTTCTATATATTTGTTTATAATAATATTGTTGTATATAATAGATTTTTACCGTTTTTCCTTGTTATTCGCACGGTACAGTGTCTGTGCATATTGTCTTGATATATTGTATAGACACCTAGGGGTTTCTGTACCCAGGAACGTGTGAGAGGTCTGTCAGCATCCCAAGAGACCCCATTCGTATAGCTATCTCAATATATTTGGTCGATCTGTTCGAGTTTTTCAAAATTCTCATCAATTGTCTATAAACAAACTTCAATAGTGCTTTGTCAAAATTCTATAAACAATTTTGTGGTTGCGACACCTTTGGGATAACGGCCTGAGCTGTGGGCTATCCGCTGCACACCTCGGGACCAGCACCAATTGAACAGACCCACATTCACCACTGGTTGTTAGTCATTAGGCTTAAATTACCGAAAAATTACCTCTGTAACTCAAATTTTTAAAAGTTTTTCTATAGACGCCCATAGCTTTTTGTATACCATTGGAAGCCCCCTGACGCCCTCTGTCGATTGGTACCCATTTGGTCGAGCTAGGACGTCTAATAGTTGAAATATACATAGATTAGTGTTGCATTTTTCGAACAGTTTTTACTTTTGCTCCATTTACAAGCGTTTCATCAATAGAGGTACAGCATTTTACAGCATACGAGTGTGCGCGCTAAAATCACGAGTCTAACGACACCTCTACCGATCCCCTGCGACCAATAGTTCTTGTGATATAAGCTATTTTGTGTTTTCGCGACACTCCGTCCGCGTCATACCGAGGTTACCTTAGCCCTGCATTTTATCGAAAATTGTCTAAGTTTTTAGTGTTCTTTTCGTTTATTGTCGGTCCATAGTTGTCGCTGATATCAAAAGTTATATACCAATCGATTCGTATACTCTTGCGCTACACGTTCTATATATTTGTTTATAATAATATTGTTGTATATAATAGATTTTTACCGTTTTTCCTTGTTATTCGCACGGTACAGTGTCTGTGCATATTGTCTTGATATATTGTATAGACACCTAGGGGTTTCTGTACCCAGGAACGTGTGAGAGGTCTGTCAGCATCCCAAGAGACCCCATTCGTATAGCTATCTCAATATATTTGGTCGATCTGTTCGAGTTTTTCAAAATTCTCATCAATTGTCTATAAACAAACTTCAATAGTGCTTTGTCAAAATTCTATAAACAATTTTGTGGTTGCGACACCTTTGGGATAACGGCCTGAGCTGTGGGCTATCCGCTGCACACCTCGGGACCAGCACCAATTGAACAGACCCACATTCACCACTGGTTGTTAGTCATTAGGCTTAAATTACCGAAAAATTACCTCTGTAACTCAAATTTTTAAAAGTTTTTCTATAGACGCCCATAGCTTTTTGTATACCATTGGAAGCCCCCTGACGCCCTCTGTCGATTGGTACCCATTTGGTCGAGCTAGGACGTCTAATAGTTGAAATATACATAGATTAGTGTTGCATTTTTCGAACAGTTTTTACTTTTGCTCCATTTACAAGCGTTTCATCAATAGAGGTACAGCATTTTACAGCATACGAGTGTGCGCGCTAAAATCACGAGTCTAACGACACCTCTACCGATCCCCTGCGACCAATAGTTCTTGTGATATAAGCTATTTTGTGTTTTCGCGACACTCCGTCCGCGTCATACCGAGGTTACCTTAGCCCTGCATTTTATCGAAAATTGTCTAAGTTTTTAGTGTTCTTTTCGTTTATTGTCGGTCCATAGTTGTCGCTGATATCAAAAGTTATATACCAATCGATTCGTATACTCTTGCGCTACACGTTCTATATATTTGTTTATAATAATATTGTTGTATATAATAGATTTTTACCGTTTTTCCTTGTTATTCGCACGGTACAGTGTCTGTGCATATTGTCTTGATATATTGTATAGACACCTAGGGGTTTCTGTACCCAGGAACGTGTGAGAGGTCTGTCAGCATCCCAAGAGACCCCATTCGTATAGCTATCTCAATATATTTGGTCGATCTGTTCGAGTTTTTCAAAATTCTCATCAATTGTCTATAAACAAACTTCAATAGTGCTTTGTCAAAATTCTATAAACAATTTTGTGGTTGCGACACCTTTGGGATAACGGCCTGAGCTGTGGGCTATCCGCTGCACACCTCGGGACCAGCACCAATTGAACAGACCCACATTCACCACTGGTTGTTAGTCATTAGGCTTAAATTACCGAAAAATTACCTCTGTAACTCAAATTTTTAAAAGTTTTTCTATAGACGCCCATAGCTTTTTGTATACCATTGGAAGCCCCCTGACGCCCTCTGTCGATTGGTACCCATTTGGTCGAGCTAGGACGTCTAATAGTTGAAATATACATAGATTAGTGTTGCATTTTTCGAACAGTTTTTACTTTTGCTCCATTTACAAGCGTTTCATCAATAGAGGTACAGCATTTTACAGCATACGAGTGTGCGCGCTAAAATCACGAGTCTAACGACACCTCTACCGATCCCCTGCGACCAATAGTTCTTGTGATATAAGCTATTTTGTGTTTTCGCGACACTCCGTCCGCGTCATACCGAGGTTACCTTAGCCCTGCATTTTATCGAAAATTGTCTAAGTTTTTAGTGTTCTTTTCGTTTATTGTCGGTCCATAGTTGTCGCTGATATCAAAAGTTATATACCAATCGATTCGTATACTCTTGCGCTACACGTTCTATATATTTGTTTATAATAATATTGTTGTATATAATAGATTTTTACCGTTTTTCCTTGTTATTCGCACGGTACAGTGTCTGTGCATATTGTCTTGATATATTGTATAGACACCTAGGGGTTTCTGTACCCAGGAACGTGTGAGAGGTCTGTCAGCATCCCAAGAGACCCCATTCGTATAGCTATCTCAATATATTTGGTCGATCTGTTCGAGTTTTTCAAAATTCTCATCAATTGTCTATAAACAAACTTCAATAGTGCTTTGTCAAAATTCTATAAACAATTTTGTGGTTGCGACACCTTTGGGATAACGGCCTGAGCTGTGGGCTATCCGCTGCACACCTCGGGACCAGCACCAATTGAACAGACCCACATTCACCACTGGTTGTTAGTCATTAGGCTTAAATTACCGAAAAATTACCTCTGTAACTCAAATTTTTAAAAGTTTTTCTATAGACGCCCATAGCTTTTTGTATACCATTGGAAGCCCCCTGACGCCCTCTGTCGATTGGTACCCATTTGGTCGAGCTAGGACGTCTAATAGTTGAAATATACATAGATTAGTGTTGCATTTTTCGAACAGTTTTTACTTTTGCTCCATTTACAAGCGTTTCATCAATAGAGGTACAGCATTTTACAGCATACGAGTGTGCGCGCTAAAATCACGAGTCTAACGACACCTCTACCGATCCCCTGCGACCAATAGTTCTTGTGATATAAGCTATTTTGTGTTTTCGCGACACTCCGTCCGCGTCATACCGAGGTTACCTTAGCCCTGCATTTTATCGAAAATTGTCTAAGTTTTTAGTGTTCTTTTCGTTTATTGTCGGTCCATAGTTGTCGCTGATATCAAAAGTTATATACCAATCGATTCGTATACTCTTGCGCTACACGTTCTATATATTTGTTTATAATAATATTGTTGTATATAATAGATTTTTACCGTTTTTCCTTGTTATTCGCACGGTACAGTGTCTGTGCATATTGTCTTGATATATTGTATAGACACCTAGGGGTTTCTGTACCCAGGAACGTGTGAGAGGTCTGTCAGCATCCCAAGAGACCCCATTCGTATAGCTATCTCAATATATTTGGTCGATCTGTTCGAGTTTTTCAAAATTCTCATCAATTGTCTATAAACAAACTTCAATAGTGCTTTGTCAAAATTCTATAAACAATTTTGTGGTTGCGACACCTTTGGGATAACGGCCTGAGCTGTGGGCTATCCGCTGCACACCTCGGGACCAGCACCAATTGAACAGACCCACATTCACCACTGGTTGTTAGTCATTAGGCTTAAATTACCGAAAAATTACCTCTGTAACTCAAATTTTTAAAAGTTTTTCTATAGACGCCCATAGCTTTTTGTATACCATTGGAAGCCCCCTGACGCCCTCTGTCGATTGGTACCCATTTGGTCGAGCTAGGACGTCTAATAGTTGAAATATACATAGATTAGTGTTGCATTTTTCGAACAGTTTTTACTTTTGCTCCATTTACAAGCGTTTCATCAATAGAGGTACAGCATTTTACAGCATACGAGTGTGCGCGCTAAAATCACGAGTCTAACGACACCTCTACCGATCCCCTGCGACCAATAGTTCTTGTGATATAAGCTATTTTGTGTTTTCGCGACACTCCGTCCGCGTCATACCGAGGTTACCTTAGCCCTGCATTTTATCGAAAATTGTCTAAGTTTTTAGTGTTCTTTTCGTTTATTGTCGGTCCATAGTTGTCGCTGATATCAAAAGTTATATACCAATCGATTCGTATACTCTTGCGCTACACGTTCTATATATTTGTTTATAATAATATTGTTGTATATAATAGATTTTTACCGTTTTTCCTTGTTATTCGCACGGTACAGTGTCTGTGCATATTGTCTTGATATATTGTATAGACACCTAGGGGTTTCTGTACCCAGGAACGTGTGAGAGGTCTGTCAGCATCCCAAGAGACCCCATTCGTATAGCTATCTCAATATATTTGGTCGATCTGTTCGAGTTTTTCAAAATTCTCATCAATTGTCTATAAACAAACTTCAATAGTGCTTTGTCAAAATTCTATAAACAATTTTGTGGTTGCGACACCTTTGGGATAACGGCCTGAGCTGTGGGCTATCCGCTGCACACCTCGGGACCAGCACCAATTGAACAGACCCACATTCACCACTGGTTGTTAGTCATTAGGCTTAAATTACCGAAAAATTACCTCTGTAACTCAAATTTTTAAAAGTTTTTCTATAGACGCCCATAGCTTTTTGTATACCATTGGAAGCCCCCTGACGCCCTCTGTCGATTGGTACCCATTTGGTCGAGCTAGGACGTCTAATAGTTGAAATATACATAGATTAGTGTTGCATTTTTCGAACAGTTTTTACTTTTGCTCCATTTACAAGCGTTTCATCAATAGAGGTACAGCATTTTACAGCATACGAGTGTGCGCGCTAAAATCACGAGTCTAACGACACCTCTACCGATCCCCTGCGACCAATAGTTCTTGTGATATAAGCTATTTTGTGTTTTCGCGACACTCCGTCCGCGTCATACCGAGGTTACCTTAGCCCTGCATTTTATCGAAAATTGTCTAAGTTTTTAGTGTTCTTTTCGTTTATTGTCGGTCCATAGTTGTCGCTGATATCAAAAGTTATATACCAATCGATTCGTATACTCTTGCGCTACACGTTCTATATATTTGTTTATAATAATATTGTTGTATATAATAGATTTTTACCGTTTTTCCTTGTTATTCGCACGGTACAGTGTCTGTGCATATTGTCTTGATATATTGTATAGACACCTAGGGGTTTCTGTACCCAGGAACGTGTGAGAGGTCTGTCAGCATCCCAAGAGACCCCATTCGTATAGCTATCTCAATATATTTGGTCGATCTGTTCGAGTTTTTCAAAATTCTCATCAATTGTCTATAAACAAACTTCAATAGTGCTTTGTCAAAATTCTATAAACAATTTTGTGGTTGCGACACCTTTGGGATAACGGCCTGAGCTGTGGGCTATCCGCTGCACACCTCGGGACCAGCACCAATTGAACAGACCCACATTCACCACTGGTTGTTAGTCATTAGGCTTAAATTACCGAAAAATTACCTCTGTAACTCAAATTTTTAAAAGTTTTTCTATAGACGCCCATAGCTTTTTGTATACCATTGGAAGCCCCCTGACGCCCTCTGTCGATTGGTACCCATTTGGTCGAGCTAGGACGTCTAATAGTTGAAATATACATAGATTAGTGTTGCATTTTTCGAACAGTTTTTACTTTTGCTCCATTTACAAGCGTTTCATCAATAGAGGTACAGCATTTTACAGCATACGAGTGTGCGCGCTAAAATCACGAGTCTAACGACACCTCTACCGATCCCCTGCGACCAATAGTTCTTGTGATATAAGCTATTTTGTGTTTTCGCGGCCCCGCCCGCCCACCCGATTTTATCTGCTTAGCCATATAGGCTTTGACAGAAATTTAATAAAAATTTTACTCAAAAATTTTGTATTTTCCATTTCGGGATTCTTTGGACACCGACCATTGTGTTTGACCTCAATTTTGCTTATAGCCCTATTGGCAATTAGATTTAAGACACCTTAGCCCTATTGGCACTTTAGATTGAGACATAATAACTGTATATACTGTATATATAAGAACTATTGACCACTAGTGACTGTAAGCTCTCTGCCGTGGGTTGCGGCTGCTCACAACATTACTGCACATACACAACACATACCTAGGTGCACACACACTGAGCATACTATACAGAAACACTACACAAATATTATTAACACACATACACCTACACTTACACATTATCAACCTTGGGCCCGGAGCCGTGCACCTACCGAACCAACCAGCACCCGAGCTTTAGAATATACATTAAAATATTATTTATACAACTTTTACAAACTTAATTTTAGATCATTAGCTTAAATTTTACATATTGACGATCATCTCACCATGTTCGGCCACAGGACGCCAACACGGAAAACAATAACTCCCTCTGCAATAAACGCGAGATCCCCACAGACAGTAGATAGCCCCCCAATTGAAAGGCGCCCACTGGTGGCTGTGAGGCGCAGCGTCGACGCGCTGGAGTGCCGCGACGTGCCGCCACCTAAAGCGTGCTCACAGCCAGCCCGATTAAGGGAGTTACCGGCAACACAGCCCCCATCATCTGTCCCAGCGCCTCATAATCGCCTCGCGAAGGCTACAGAATGCATAGAAATCATCAGGGAGCAGCTGGGGATCTCGCGTAATCTCAAAAGAGAAATAAGGCTCGAAATAGAGGAAAAGGTGAACCTGTTACTTGGAATTTTAAAAGCCTATGAGGAAGAGAGAAAGAAGATCAGAAAGGTGGAGCCAACAAGTTTGAGTGAAAGTAAGAATGAAAGTGTGACCTCTACGGAGGAAATATTAAAAAAGATAGAGGAGAATGAAAGATTATTGAGAGAAAACGGTAGAGTAATGAAAGAGGTAAAAGAAAGATTAGAAAAACAGGATGAAAGAGAGAAAGTAAGAGAAAGCAAGAGAAGCACGAGTGAAAGCATGATAAGAGATAGTACAAAGATAATGACAGAGTTGAAAGAAAGAATAGAGAGACAGGATGAAAGAGAGAAAGAGAGAGAAAGGAAAGGATGTATGACATATGCGGGGGTTGTAGCTAGCCGGCAGAGTTCTCAGCGCCCAGAACGAATGGCGCTGCACTCCGTGGTTATCACATCCAAGAATGAGAAAGAGACAGGAAAAGAAGTGATAGAGCGACTGAGGAGAGTTGCGAATGAAGATGAAGGATGGATAAGAGTGGAGAAAGTACGAAAGGCGAAGGATAGAAGAGTTATAGTAGGGTATAGGACAGATGAAGAAAGAAAGAGGGCACAGCAGAGGCTTAAAGAGAGGGAGAAGAGCCTCCACATTGAAGAAGTGAAAAACCGGGACCCCATGCTGATCCTTTACGGCGTCCTAAGGGTCCACAAGGACGATGACCTGCTCCGACTGATAAGGGCCCGAAACAGTGAGGTTTTTAGGGGTCTCAGTCCGGAGCAGGATCGGATGGCCGTACAGTATAAAAGGACGGCAAGGAACCCCCATATCTGCCACGTAGTGCTCAGAGTCTCGCCGGCAGTGTGGACCCGTGCCCTGGACGTAGGGAGACTGCATATTGATCTGCAGCCGATCCGGGTTGCAGATCAATCACCTTTAATGCAGTGCTCCCTGTGCCTAGGGTACGGTCATAACAAGAGGCTCTGCACCAAAACGGAGCCCACATGCAGTCACTGCGGTGGGCTCCACATGCGGGCCCAGTGCCCGGATTACGTGGTTGGTGCAGAGCCAAGTTGCAGCAACTGCCGGAAAGAGGGTCTGAGCAGTACGAGGCACAACGTTTTTCATGAGCTGTGCCCAGTGCGAATGAGATGGGATAGTATAGCGAGAGCATCAACTCAGTACTGCTAAGGGCCCCTCGGAGAGCGCTGCTCCCTACAGAGTGCTGCAGGCCAACCTCCAAAGGAAGAAACTGGCTACCGACGAACTCATGCTCGAAGCCTCAAGGCGTAAAGCAGCGGTCGCTCTAGTGCAAGAGCCCTATGTAGGGTCGGTGAAGAGGTTGAAGGCATACCAGGGCGTCAGGGTCTTCCAGAACACTGGGCAAGGAGAAGGGACAGTTAAGGCATCCATCTTTGTGTTCGATGCGGCGTTGGATGTCTTACAGTACCCGCAACTCACCACCGACAATGTCGTAGTGGTGAGGATCCGAACCAGTGCCTGGACGATCACGCTGGTGTCCTTCTACTTCGAACCGGATAAACCCATAGGGCCATACCTGGAGCGACTTAAGAGGATAGAGCATGAGCTGGGACCCCAGCGTCTTCTTTTTGGAGGTGATGGCAATGCCAAAAGCACCTGGTGGGGGCATCCGTTCGAAGACGATAGAGGGGGGTTGCTGAGGGATGCTCTCGAACAGATGGACCTCCATCTCCTGAATAGCGGAGGCATTCCAACTTTCGACACTGTGAGGGGTGGAAGGAGGCTCCGCAGCTACGTAGATGTCACGGCCTGCACGAGCGATTTGCTCGCCCTGACCGACGGCTGGAGGGTTGACGAAGGGCTCGTCAGCTCCGACCACAACGGCATAGTGTTCAACTTAAGGCTAGAGCGGGCCAAAGGTACGAGTATATCTCGTACCACAAGGCTCTATAATACCAAAAAAGCCAATTGGGATGGCTTCAAGGTCAAGTTTGCCCAGCAGGTTTCTCTGCGGGGCCTGGGTGCTCGGCGAATGGCAAGTACAGAAGATCTGGAAAGCGCAGTCGCTGAGTACTCAGGCTTCGTAAGTGAGGCCTGTGAGGAAGCCATCCCAAAGAAAAGACCCAACGAGGTGCTTACTGTGCCGTGGTGGTCGGAGAGGCTAGCCGCCCTAAAAAGGGACGTCAACACCAAAAGGCGTCGGATCAGAAACGCAGCGCCCGATCGACGTGACATTGTAGTTCTGCGGTACCTAGAGAGCAAGGAGATGTATGAATCTGAAGCAAAAAAGGCGCAGGTCGAGAGTTGGAAGAACTTCTGCGGAAAGCAGGAGAGGGAGGGCATCTGGGAGGGTATCTATCGTGTGATAGGGAGGGCCACAGTGAGGGAAGAGGATCAACCACTAATCCATAATGGAACCCATTTGGACGCTAGGGGCTCAGCACAACTCCTCGCTCGGACCTTCTACCCGAAGGATCGAGTTGAGGAGGATACTGAGGTGCATCGACAGATACGCGAAAGAGCTGAAAAGGTTGAAGATGGAGAGGGTCACAATGATGATGACCCACCTTTTACGGTGGGCGAACTGTTCGATGCACTTCATAAATTTAACCCGAAAAAAGCACCGGGGGCGGACGGCTTTACAGCTGATATCTGTGCCCACGCCATTAGGGCCGACCCCTCACTATTCCTGGAGCTGCTTAATCGGTGCCTCCGCCACGGCTACTTTCCTAAGATATGGAAGGAAGCCGTGGTTGTGGTGCTGAAAAAGCCTGGTAAGGACTCGTACGCCGTTCCCAAATCGTACAGACCGATTGGTCTGTTACCGGTTCTGGGAAAGGTGTACGAGAGGATGTTGGTCACTCGACTCAAGTACCATTTACTGCCGCGGATGAGTACTCGCCAGTACGGCTTTATGCCCCAGAAGAGCACCGAAGACGCCCTCTATGACCTTATGGGGCACATAGTGGCTAAACTCAAACAAAAGAGGATAGTCACTATGGTGTCCCTGGACATAGAGGGGGCCTTCGACAGCGCCTGGTGGCCAGCTATAAAAGTACGACTGGCTGAGGAAAGGTGTCCGGCAAACTTGAGGCGAGTGATCAGCAGCTACCTTGGCGACAGGAGGGTGAGGGTAAGGTATGCGGGCGAGGAGTACACCCGCTCCACGGATAAAGGGTGCGTCCAGGGGTCGATCGGCGGTCCCTTACTGTGGAACTTACTTCTGGATCCGTTGCTGAAAGAACTTGAGAGAAAGGGTGTGCATGTGCAGGCTTTTGCGGACGACGTGGTGCTGGTCTTCGATGGGGACACGGCTCTGGAGATCGAGGGACACGCCAATGCCTCTCTCGAACATGTGCGGGAGTGGGGCGTCTTAATGAAGCTGAAATTCGCACCGCACAAAACCAGTGCGATGGTAATCACGCGGAAGCTTAAGTACGACGTCCCGCGCCTTAGCATGGGCGGGATAGACATTGGAATGTCCAAAGACATAAAAATCCTAGGGCTCACCATAGACCACGCACTCACTTTTAACACACATGTCACCAATGTTTGCAGAAAGGCGATCGGCATTTACCGGAAGTTAGCGACGATGGCCCGGATCAGCTGGGGGTTACACCCCGAGGTGATCCGGACGATCTACGTGGCGGCCGTGGAGCCGACGATATTGTACGCCGCCAGTGCTTGGCACGCATCGGCAGAAAAGCTTTGTGTCCAAAAGCAGCTGAACGTGGTGCAGCGCGGTTTCGCCCAAAAGTTGTGCAAGGCCTATCGCACGGTCTCCTTGAACTCAGCGCTGGTCCTGGCTGGTTTGCTCCCTCTGGACCTCAGAGTTCACGAGGTGGCCTCATTGTATGAGGCCAAGAGAGGAGTAAGCCAGCCATGGCTGGGGGACTGGGGGGTCGAGCGAATGGCCCCAGCGATAGAGGCCCCTCACCCCGTGGAGCATGTGCCCTTGGAGTTCACCAGCTTGGTAGACGAGGGGCAACTGGAAGATGCAAACCGTTTTGAGGTGCGCATCTTTACAGATGGGAGCAAGATTGAGGGCCGAGTCGGTGCCGCGCTATCGTTTTGGAATAGCCGGACCGAAACTAAGGCCCTCAAACTTGCTCTCGCGCCCCATTGCACCGTCTACCAGGCCGAGCTCCTGGCGCTATGCAAAGCGGCCAGTGAGGTCCTCAGGCGTGGCGCGTCCACGTTCGGTATCTTCAGCGACAGCAGAGCCGCTCTCTTGACGGTAATCAACCGTCATGCCCTCCATCCCTTGGCAGTGGAAGCCAGGGCCGCACTTCAGCGCGGATTGGCCCAGGGTAAGGAAATCTCCTTATTCTGGGTCAAGGCCCACGCAGGGCTGGAGGGCAACGAACGAGCCGATGAGCTCGCGAAGGAAGCGGCTCTGACGTTGAAGAGAGCACCGGACTACGGTCTGTATCCTGTCTCATTCGTGAAGCGTGCCCTTAGGCGGGACACGCTTGGCGAGTGGAACAAGAGATACAGAGAGGGCGGGACGGCCTCCGTTACTAAGCTTTTCTTCCCATGCGCAGTGGAGGCGTATAATATCGTCCGCAAAATGACAATCGCCGGCACCGTAACCCAACTGCTGACGGGGCACGGTGGGTTCTCCTCATACTTGACACGTTTCAAGTGTAAGGAGGATCCATCGTGCGCCTGCGAGCCCGGGGTAGAGGAGACAGTGGTCCACCTGCTGCAAGACTGCCCGATTCATGCAGCGGATCGTACAGATCTGGAAATTCAGTCACAATTATCAATAGCGCCCGAAAATTTACCTGAACTTTTAAAAAATCACCGGGAACAGTTTCTTGATTTCACTGGAAAAATTATAAATTTAGTTAATTTAAGAAATAGATCATAAGATTGCCCTTTTTCAATATGTAATGATATTGCACAGAAGGGCAATAAAAATTGTTTTATCTGGTGTTAGAGATGATACAAATGAGACATTGGGAAAATTCAACTTCAACATTAATAATTAGTGTGATAAATGTAATAAAAATAACCACAACTCCCAATCCCATGTATTGTATGAAGTATGAAAGGTATAGAGTGAAAGTGCGAGAATAGTATGAACATGACAAACATAGTAATAGAGACCAGAATGAAAGAAGATGGAAAGATACATAATTGAGATATTGAGAACGTAGGACTAGATGTCCGGCTAAAAAAAAAAAAAGTGAAAAAGTGGTTTGTTAGAACAGACTAGAAGAGAAGAGAACTTAAGCTGTGTGGGGGATGCAGACGCGCGGACTGTCTGTGGTACCTGGTGAAAGCGGCACAGGGCCTGCCCGCGTCTGGATCCCCTACACAGATGGAATAAATAATAAGTGGTAAAAATTTTAATATAATTAAGTTAATAGGCCCAAGAGGCTACTCTAATATATGAATATACAAATAAAACATTAAAGTAAGCATGGCTCTGCCCCTGGTAGAGATGATAGATTTAAAAAAAAAAAAAAAAAAAAAAAAAAAAAAAAAAAAAAAAAAAAAAACCTAACCTAACCTAACGCCTCAACCTCTAACCGAGGCGTGGAATGTGGTGGCGGGGCGGCAAAGGAAGGCGCCGTTGGCTAAACCGACAGCGACGCAGTCGGCACCGGCGCCCGCTAAAGCGCCTGCCGTGGGAAAGCGCGCCCCTAAACTCCGCGCCCCGCGTACCGCTGCAGTGATCATCACGCTGCAGCGGGACGCGCTTGAGAGGGGCGTAACGTACGCCTCCAAGTTAGCCGAGGCCGAAGAGAAGGTGGACCTGAAGGGTCTCGGCATTGGGGGCTTGCGCTTCCGCACGGCGGCCACTGGAGGTCGAATTTTGGAAGTGGCGGGTGCCGAAAGGTGCCAAAAGGCTGACGCCCTGGCAGAGAAATTGAGGACGGCTCTGGGTGATGAGGTCCGTGTCGCCAGGCCGGAGAAGTGCGCGGAGCTGCGCATCTCCGGTCTAGGCGACGCGGCCACAAAGGAAGTTGTTGCGCGGGTGGTGGCGGACGTAGGAGGGTGCGTCACCACCAGTGTTGTCGTTGGCGACGTTGTTCGCCAGGCAGGCAGGGAGGGCACGGCGTGGGTCAAGTGCCCGATCGCGGCGGCCAAAAAACTAACAGATGGCCGCCCTCTCACGATCGGTTGGTCCCGCGTCCGTGCGGTTCTTTTGGAGGCCAGGCCGCAGCGGTGTTTCCGCTGTCTGGAGGTGGGGCACGTGGGAGCCCGGTGCGCTGCGGGTGTGGATCGCAGCGCACTGTGTTTTCGTTGTGGGCAGCCCGGCCACAAGGCGGCCGGCTGCTCTATGGCGTTTAACTGCCCCATCTGCGCGGCGGCGGGAACTGCCGCTGCGCATCGCCTGGGCGCAAAAGCCTGCCTGGCGGCGTCCATGAAGAGGAGGCGTCGGGGTGGTGCTGGACGCACGCGTCAGCCCACCCAGAACACAGAGGAGGTGATGGACATCGCCCAAAACTAAATGGCTCCCATCTCGGTACTGCAGGCCAACGTCGGTAACTGTGCGGCGGCCCAAGATCTGCTGCTGCAGTCCGTCGCACAGTTACAGGCGACTGTGGCTATAGTCGCCGAACCGTACGCGGTCCGCGCCCGCGACAACTGGGCTGGCAGCCGCGACGAGTTGGTGGCTATCGTCTCCCAGCGGGGTGCTTTTGACAGGGTGCTCCAGGGACGCGGTTGCGTCCTCGCGCTGCTGGGAGACGTTGCAGTAGTCGGGGTGTACTTCTCGCCCAACAGAAGCCTCGCTGAGTATGAGCGGTGGCTGATTGAGGTCGGGGCTCTGTTGGCAGAAGCGCACCCCACCCCGGTGGTGGTAGCTGGAGATTTCAACGCACACTCACGGGCGTGGGGATCTCCAGAAACCGATAGCCGGGGAGAGATGGTCGAGGAATGGGCGGTGTCCAATGGCTTGGTGCTGCTCAACCGAGGGTCGGTCCACACGTTCGTGCGGCGAACGGGGACGGGTCGTAGTATAATCGACCTGTCCTTTGCCAGTTCTGGCCTGGCTAGCCGCACGCGTGGTTGGAGGGTGATCGAGGGGGTGGAGACGATGTCGGATCATCGCTACATATGGTTCGACATCGTCGACGCCGGCTCGGAGACCCCGGCGGTCGGGGACCGCCGTTCGGTTGAGGAAGGTCCGCGGTGGCGTCTGCGGACGCTGGACCGGGAACTGGCAAAGGAGGCGGCCATCGTCGAGCGATGGGCCGCAGGTGACGACGTTAGCCCGGACGTGGACGCGAGGGCTGGGCGGCTTTCCGGCGCCCTGACTCGCGTCTGCGATGCGGCCATGAAGAGGGCAGGGTCTGTCAAGCCGCGGCGGCGAGTGTACTGGTGGAATGAAGAGCTGGCTGGGCTGCGAACCTCAAGTCACGCAGCCCAGCGCAGGTACACTCGCCAACGCGCCCGAAGAAGCAGTGACCCTGCCCGAGAAGAAGAACTACTCGCCGCATACCGGGCTGCCCGAGCTGCCCTCAGCTCGGCGATCAAGGCCGCCAAGGAGGCGGCCTGGAAGGAGTGGCTCGAGACCCTAAACGAAGATCCGTGGGGGCGCCCGTACAAAGCCGTGAGCGACAAACTCCGGCCCTGGGCGCCTCCCCTCACAAAGTCTCTCGAGCCCTCATTCGTCGGCCACGTTGTCAGTTCCCTCTTCCCTGAGCGGGAAGAGTGGGTCCCACCGCGGATGGCACCAAGCCAGACGCCGGCAGACACAGAGGCGATGATTCCGCCCGTGTCGGATGCCGAGCTCGGGGCGGCGGTCCTTAAACTCAAAACGAGGAACCGCGCCCCCGGTCCGGATGGCATTCCTGGGCGCGTCATCGCCCTGGTTATGCCGGCGTTCGAGGAGGAGACGCTGTCTTTGTTGTCGGAGTGTTTGGCGTCGGGTAAGGTCCCGCGACAGTGGAAAACCGGGCGGCTCGTGCTGTTGAAGAAGCACGGGCGCCCGGCCGAGTCGCCGTCGGCCTACCGCCCCATCGTCTTGCTCGACGAGATGAGCAAGCTGCTTGAGCGGGTGCTCGCGGCGCGTCTCGTCGGGCACCTGGAGGGGGCGGGGCCCAATCTCAATGACGGCCAGTACGGATTTCGTCGCGGGAGGTCGACCCTGGACGCCATTTCCCGGCTCAGGGACAGCGTCGAAGAGGCGGTCGGTCGGGGGGAGGTGTTGCTGGCGGTGTCGCTCGACATCGCGAACGCCTTCAACACCATCCCCTGGCAGACCATCGCTGAGGCGCTGAGGTACCACAATGTCCCGTGGTACCTCAGGCGCATTCTCGCGGACTACTTTGTCGACCGGGCCATCTCCTATCCGACCCGGTCGGGAGTAGTCCGCTCCGGTATGTCTTGTGGTGTTCCACAGGGGTCGGTTCTGGGTCCGCTCCTGTGGAACATCGGATATGATTGGGTCCTGCGCGGTGCTACTCTTCGGGGAGTCGGCGTCCTCTGTTACGCCGACGATACCCTAGTCACCGCGCGGGGCCCAGATTTTCGCGAGGCGAAAGTCCTGGCCACCGCGGGCGTTGCCCAGGTGGTCAGCCGCATCAGGGCGCTAGGACTCCAGGTGGCCCTCGAAAAGTCCGAGGCCGTTTTCTTTCACGGGCCTCGGCGAGGGCCACCTCGAGATTGTCAGATTGTGGTGAGCGGCACCCCCATCGCTGTCGGGTCGAGTATTAAGTATCTTGGTTTGGTACTCGACAGCCGATGGGGCTTCGTCGAGCACTTCCGGCGTCTGTCGCCAAAGTTATTGTCGTACGCCGGAAGGCTAGCGAGGCTGCTCCCCAATCGGGGAGGCCCAAATAGTGCATGCCGTCGCCTCTACGACGGTGTAGTGCGCTCAAAGGCGTTGTATGGAGCGCCCATCTGGGCGCACGCCCTCTGCGCCAAGACAATCCCGCTGCTGCGGCGTCCGCAGCGGTCGATTGCGCAGAGGGCGGCACGAGCGTACTGCACCGTCTCCTACGAGGCGGCGTGCCTAATTGCAGGAAGCCTCCCTTGGGATCTCGAGGCTGGAGTCCTCAAGAGTGTTTACGAGGAGAGCGCCCTGGTGCGTAGAAATGGCGGACGGCCCCTTCCGGACGAGATCGACCGCTGGAGACAGTCGGCTCGCGACGATCTCTTCCGGAAGTGGGCCGAGAGGTTGGTAGGCCCCTCAGTTAGCCCCCGGCTCGTGGGGGCTGTCCGGCCCGTCCTACGTGCTTGGGTAGAGAGGGCACACGGTGCGCCTACGTTCCAACTCAGTCAGCTCCTCACAGGGCATGGCGTATTCGCCAAGTACCTGTGGGAGGTGGCTGGGGTGGAGCCGGACCCCGTGTGTCGTCACTGCCCGAGTGGCGTCGTGGACACGGCGGAGCACACACTCGCCGTGTGCACGGCGTGGGACGGGCCGCGTATCGCCCTCACGGGCCTTGTCGGTAATGATTTGTCGCTGCCGGCTGTGGTGCAAGCCATGGTCGGCAGCCAACAGTGTTGGGCCGCCGTCGCCTCGTTTGCTAGCGAGGTGATGGCGGCGAAACGTGAGGAGCTGCGGGTGCGGGAGCGTACGGGACAGACGCTCCCGCCCCGCCGTCCTGTTCGGGGGCGTCGACGTGCTCAATACATGCGCGCCCCCGAATAGTGTCTGGCCGAGGGCGGAAGGTCGTGGGACCCCGCCCAACTGGCCACTAGGCGACTGGCACCCTTTCTGTGTTCCAGGGGGTGCCCACTTTTTGCGCACGCCCGTACCGGCCGCTCTCACCTCCTCTGCTTACAGAGGAGCGCTCGAGAGCGGTGGAGGTGCGGGCTAGTTCTTCAGCTCCTTAGGGAGCTCCGGGGTGGTCGCTTATCGACCGCCCCGAGACGGACCCCTCCGTTCTGGGGTGCCCCTTGCCGGCTCGCAGTGATTTAACCTCAGGCCTACCCTGCGAGTCGGTTTTAAGGTGAGGCGGAACACCGCGGGGTTTAGTGGGTAGGACGGCCCTCTCTCTCGGGCCGGGAGCCCCACACACCGTCCCTGCTGCCCCCGCAGCAGGGATGACGGTGCGTAAAGGCATTCCCCGCGAAAACAAAAAAAAAAAAAAACCTAACCTCCCCCATCGCTGTCGGGTCGAGTATTAAGTATCTTGGTTTGGTACTCGACAGCCGATGGGGCTTCGTCGAGCACTTCCGGCGTCTGTCGCCAAAGTTGTTGTCGTACGCCGGAAGGCTGGCGAGGCTGCTCCCCAATCGGGTAGGCCCAAATAGTGCATGCCGTCGCCTCTACGACGGTGTAGTGCGCTCAAAGGCGTTGTATGGAGCGCCCATCTGGGCGCACGCCCTCTGCGCCAAGACAATCCCGCTGCTGCGGCCTGGCCGGTAGTAGCGCTTCGTTTTCGTCCTTCGTTCTCGTTGTTGTTACTCCCGGCTTCGGCCGGTTGCAGCTCTGTGTTGCCGTTGTGTGGACGTGCAGTTGACCCCATCGCACGAGGGGGTCGTGGTATGGTGGGCCTGCAAGGCCCACGGCCTTTGTGTCTGCTCCCGGCCTGGCCGGTTGAAGCCTCTCATCGTTGGTGTCGCTCCCGGTCATGGCAGGTAGTAGCGAAGTTTTGTGGTGTGGACGCGTAGGCCTTCTGCTCGCGCAGGGGCCTACAGGCATCTGTGCCAGCGTCGGAGTTGGGGAGGGCTAGCCCTCCTTCCCGCGTTTCGTAACCCCTGAGGCCTCTGCAACGACCCAACTGGTGGCACCAGTTGGTACGCGGTGGTCCTGGGGGCCGAAGGGCTTGCCTTCATTGGCCGGCTCGCGACAGGGAAAAGTCTTTAAAACCCGACAGCGAAGTCGTTAAAACCTGTGGGGCACCTGGAGCACCCCACAGTATCCATCCCGCTCCCTGGAATGAGCGTCACCCAGGGAGTCGTTTTGTATCGTCTCATTCTCGTGGGAATAATTATGGCATATAAAATTCAAAATAAACGATCGACCATCTCCCCTTGTGGGGGACAAAACAACGAAATTGGCAAGGAAATGGACTTAGAATTGCACAGCGTTAAGGCTGTTGAGGAAGTTAGGCCCGGGACTCCCATCCCAGGCCTAAAGGAACTACGAGTGGCGATGTCGCGGTGCGACACACCGCCTCGCAGAATATGTGGAGACCTGCTGCTGTCGGATTCCGACAGCAGTGTGGTCTCGATGATAGAGGTGTCTCCTGGTCCCTCCCCCTCCCCGCTTTCCCGGCTGTGGCGCAAGCGCCGGAACTCGGGGTCAGAAGGGGACAGTGAGGAGTCGGCTGGCACCGGTTCTGCCCGGGGCCAGCCCGGTAAGCGGGGCCGCGGTCGCCCCCCAACAACGGGGCAATACGTGGGCCTCGCCAAGGCGAAGGCCGAATTAAACGCGGCCAAAGAGCGGGAGCTAGAGCTCCAAGCAGAGGAGGAGCTCGCCGAGGAGCTCCGAAGGAGGGAGGAGAGGCGACTCTCCTTCCTTCGTCAGTCTCCCGCTCCAGTGGAGACATCGTCAGTTTCTGCTTCGGACCTCAGGGCCGAGCAATTGGAAAAGGCGGTCGAGGAGGCGGTGGAGGCGATCCGCTCCATCGCCCACAAGTCCTCCCGTCTTAAGGGGCAGAGCGTGCAGGGCCTGAGGTCCGCCGCTGCGTCAATTGTGGAATACGTGCGGGAATTGCGTGCCCGCACGGTATCTGAAGAAAATGCCCGTCTGCAGCGTGAGCTAGCTGCTATGCGGGCGGAAATTGAAATGCTGAAGAAGCAAGCGAGCGCCCCGCCGTCGATGTCGCGCGAGGAGGTTCTGTTCCTCCTAGATGCGCGCTTCGACGGCATAGGAGATCGCCTGCTCCCGGAGCCGCGACTGCGCCCGCCGCTGCAGGCGGATGCTCGCAATGCCGCCCGTGCCACCGAAAGCTCCACCGTCGGTGCTCGCAAAGCATCCTCGCAACTGTCCGGCACTTCTGGCGTTGTCGCTGGTGCCGCCCGCATTCAGACCGCTGGCGCCGCTGCCGCCGCGCGTCCCTCTGTCCCCGTCTCCGGCCCTTCGTTGGAGGAGACGGGGGCTCCTTCAGCCGCTTCGCCGGCTCCCTCCCCCTCTTCAGGAAAAAAGAAGAAAGCCGGCAAGCGCAAGAAGAAGAGCGCTGCGGCCAGAGAAGCTGAGGCGGCGCGCCAGGAGCGCCTGCCACCGCCACCCACCCCTCGGCCATTAACCGAGGCCTGGAACGTGGTGGCTGGGCGACCAAAGAAGGCGCCGGCAGCAAAGCCGCCAGCGACGAAGTCTGCACCGGCGCCCGCCAACGTGCCTGCCGTGGGGAAGCGCGCCCCTAAACTCCGCGCCCCGCGAACCGCTGCAGTGGTGATAACGCTGCAGCAGGACGCGGTAAAGAGGGGCGTTACATACGCCTCCAAGCTAGCCGAGGCGGAGCAAAAGGTTGACATCAAGAGCCTCGGCATTGGGGGCCTTCGTTTCCGCACGGCGGCCACCGGAGGTCGCATCCTAGAAGTGGCGGGCGCTGAAAGGTGCCAAAAGGCTGACACCCTCGCCGAACATCTGAGGGTGGTCCACGGCGACGATGTCCGTGTCGCCAGGCCGGAGAAGTGCGCGGAGCTGCGCATCTCCGGTCTAGGCGACGCGGCTACAAAGGAAGTAGTTGCGCGGGTGGTGGCGGACGTAGGAGGGTGCGCCACCACCAGTGTTGTCGTTGGCGACGTTGTTCGCCAGGCAGGCAGGGAGGGCACGGCTTGGGTCAAGTGCCCGATCGCGGCGGCCAAAAAACTAACAGATGGCCGCCCTCTCACGATCGGTTGGTCCCGCGTCCGTGCGGTTCTTTTGGAGGCCAGGCCGCAGCGGTGTTTCCGCTGTCTGGAGGTGGGGCACGTAGGAGCCCTGTGCGCTGCGGGTGTAGATCGCAGCGCACTGTGTTTTCGTTGTGGGCAGCCCGGCCACAAGGCGGCCGGCTGCTCTATGGCGTTTAACTGCCCCATCTGCGCGGCGGCGGGAACTGCCGCTGCGCATCGCCTGGGCGCAAAAGCCTGCCTGGCGGCGTCCATGAAGAGGAGGCGTCGGGGTGGTGCTGGACGTACGCGTCAGCCCACCCAGAACACAGAGGAGGTGATGGACATCGCCCAAAACTAAATGGCTCCCATCTCGGTACTGCAGGCCAACGTCGGTAACTGTGCGGCGGCCCAAGATCTGCTGCTTCAGTCTGTCGCACAGTTACAGGCGACTGTGGCCATAGTCGCCGAACCGTACGCGGTTCGCGCCCGCGACAACTGGGCTAGCAGCCGCGACGAGTTGGTGGCTGTCGTCTCCCAGCGGGGTGCTTTTGATAGGGTGCTCCAGGGACGCGGTTGCGTCCTCGCGCTGCTGGGAGACGTTGCAGTAGTCGGGGTGTACTTCTCGCCCAACAGAAGCCTCGCTGAGTATGAGCGTTGGTTAATTGAGGTCGGGGCTCTGTTGGCAGAAGCTCACCCCACCCCGGTGGTGGTAGCTGGAGATTTCAACGCACACTCACAGGCGTGGGGATCTCCAGAAACCGATAGCCGGGGTGAGATGGTCGAGGAATGGGCGGTGTCCAACGGCTTGGTGCTGCTCAACCGAGGGTCGGTCCACACGTTCGTGCGGCGAACGGGGACGGGTCGTAGTATAATCGACCTGTCCTTTGCCAGTTCTGGCCTGGCTAGCCGCACTCGTGGTTGGAGTGTGATCGAGGGGGTGGAGACGATGTCGGATCATCGCTACATATGGTTCGACATCGTCAACGCCGGCTCGGAGACCCCAGCGGTCGGGGACCGCCGTTCGGTTTGGGAAGGTCCGCGGTGGCGTCTGCGGACGCTGGACCGGGAACTGGCAAAGGAGGCGGCCATCGTCGAGCGATGGGCCGCGGGCGACGTTAGCCCGGACGTGGACGCGAGGGCTGGGCGGCTTTCCGGCGCCCTGACTCGTGTCTGCGATGCGGCCATGAAGAGGGCAGGGTCTGTCAAGCCGCGGCGGCGAGTGTACTGGTGGAATGAAGAGCTGGCTGGGCTGCGAACCTCAAGTCACGCAGCCCAGCGCAGGTACACTCGCCAACGCGCCCGAAGAAACAGTGACCCTGCCCGAGAAGAAGAACTACTCGCCGCATACCGGGCTGCCCGAGCTGCCCTCAGCTCGGCGATCAAGGCCGCCAAGGAGGCGGCCTGGAAGGAATGGCTCGAGAGCCTCAATCAAGATCCGTGGGGGCGCCCGTACAAAGCCGTGAGTGACAAACTCCGGCCCTTGGCGCCCCCCCTCACAAAGTCTCTCGAGCCCTCATTCGTCGGCCACGTTGTCAGTTCCCTCTTCCCTGAGCGGGAAGAGTGGGTCCCACCGCGGATGGCACCAAGCCAGACGCCGGCAGACACAGAGGCGATGATTCCGCCCGTGTCGGATGCCGAGCTCGGGGCGGCGGTCCTTAAACTCAAAACGAGGAACCGCGCCCCCGGTCCGGATGGCATTCCTGGGCGCGTCATCGCCCTGGTTATGCCGGCGTTCGAGGAGGAGACGCTGTCTTTGTTGTCGGAGTGTGTGGCGTCGGGTAAGGTCCCGCGACAGTGGAAAACCGGGCGTCTCGTGCTGTTGAAGAAGCACGGGCGCCCGGCCGAGTCGCCGTCGGCCTACCGCCCCATCGTATTGCTCGACGAGATGAGCAAGCTGCTCGAGCGGGTGCTCGCGGCGCGTCTCGTCGGGCACCTGGAGGGGGCGGGGCCCAATCTCAATGACGGCCAGTACGGATTTCGTCGCGGGAGGTCGACCCTGGACGCCATTTCCCGGCTCAGGGACAGCGTCGAGGAGGCGGTCGGTCGGGGGGAGGTGTTGCTGGCGGTGTCGCTCGACATCGCGAACGCCTTCAACACCATCCCCTGGCAGACCATCGCTGAGGCGCTGAGGTACCACAATGTCCCGTGGTACCTCAGGCGCATTCTCGCGGACTACTTTGTCGACCGGGCCATCTCCTATCCGGCCCGGTCGGGGGTAGTCCGCTCAAATATGTCAGGGGTCGGTTCTGGGTCCGCTCCTGTGGAACATCGGATATGATTGGGTCCTGCGCGGTGCTACTCTTCGGGGAGTCGGCGTCCTCTGTTACGCCGACGATACCCTAGTCACCGCGCGGGGCCCAGATTTTCGCGAGGCGAAAGTCCTGGCCACCGCGGGCGTTGCCCAGGTGGTCAGCCGCATCAGGGCGCTAGGACTCCAGGTGGCCCTCGAAAAGTCCGAGGCCGTTTTCTTTCACGGGCCTCGGCGAGGGCCACCTCGAGATTGTCAGATTGTGGTGAGCGGCACCCCCATCGCTGTCGGGTCGAGTATTAAGTATCTTGGTTTGGTACTCGACAGCCGATGGGGCTTCGTCGAGCACTTCCGGCGTCTGTCGCCAAAGTTATTGTCGTACGCCGGAAGGCTGGCGAGGCTGCTCCCCAATCGGGGAGGCCCAAATAGTGCATGCCGTCGCCTCTACGACGGTGTAGTGCGCTCAAAGGCGTTGTATGGAGCGCCCATCTGGGCGCACGCCCTCTGCGCCAAGACAATCCCGCTGCTGCGGCGCCCGCAGCGGTCGATTGCGCAGAGGGCGGCACGAGCGTACTGCACCGTCTCCTACGAGGCGGCGTGCCTGATTGCAGGAAGCCTCCCTTGGGATCTCGAGGCTGGAGTCCTCAAAAAGGTGTATGAAGAGAGCGCCCTGGTGCGAAGTAACGGTGGACGGCCCCTTCCGGACGAGATCGACCGCTGGAGACAGTCGGCTCGCGACGATCTCTTCCGGAAGTGGGCCGAGAGGTTGGTAGGCCCCTCAGTTAGCCCCCGGCTCGTGGGGGCTGTCCGGCCCGTCCTGCGGGCTTGGGTGGAGAGGGCACACGGGGCGCCGACATTTCACCTCAGTCAGCTCCTCACAGGGCATGGCGCCTCGTTTGCTAGCGAGGTGATGGCGGCGAAACGAGAGGAGTTGCGGGTGCGGGAGCGTACGGGACAGACGCTCCCGCCCCGCCGTCCGGTTCGGGGGCGTCGACGTGCTAATTACATGCGCGCCCCCGAATAGTGTCTGGCCGTGGGCGGAAGGTCGGGGGACCCCGCCCAACTGGCCACTTGGCGACGGGCACCCTTTCTGTGTTCCAGGGGGTGCCCACTTTTTTGCGCACGCCCGTACCGGCCGCTCTCACCTCCTCTGCTTACAGAGGAGCGCTCGAGAGCGGTGGAGGTGCGGGCTAGTTCTTCAGCTCCTTAGGGAGCTCCGGGGTGGTCGCTTATCGACCGCCCCGAGACGGACCCCTCCGTTCTGGGGTGCCCCTTGCCGGCTCGCAGTGATTTAACCTCAGGCCTACCCTGCGAGTCGGTTTTAAGGTGAGGCGGAACACCGCGGGGTTTAGTGGGTAGGACGGCCCTCTCTCTCGGGCCGGGAGCCCGACACACCGTCCCTGCTGCCCCCGCAGCAGGGATGACGGTGCGTAAAAGCATTCCCCGCGAAAACAAAAAAAAAAAAAAAAAAAACCTAACCTAACCTAACCTCTGTCGGGTCGAGTATTAAGTATCTTGGTTTGGTACTCGACAGCCGATGGGGCTTCGTCGAGCACTTCCGGCGTCTGTCGCCAAAGTTATTGTCGTACGCCGGAAGGCTGGCGAGGCTGCTCCCCAATCGGGGAGGCCCAAATAGTGCATGCCGTCGCCTCTACGACGGTGTAGTGCGCTCAAAGGCGTTGTATGGAGCGCCCATCTGGGCGCACGCCCTCTGCGCCAAGACAATCCCGCTGCTGCGGCGTCCGCAGCGGTCGATTGCGCAGAGGGCGGCACGAGCGTACTGCACCGTCTCCTACGAGGCGGCGTGCCTAATTGCAGGAAGTCTCCCCTGGGATCTCGAGGCTGGAGTCCTCAAAAGTGTATACGAGGAGAGCGCCCTGGTGCGAAGTAACGGTGGACGGCCCCTTCCGGACGAGATCGACCGCTGGAGACAGTCGGCTCGCGACGATCTCTTCCGGAAGTGGGCCGAGAGGTTGGTAGGCCCCTCAGTTAGCCCCCGGCTCGTGGGGGCTGTCCGGCCCGTCCTACGTGCTTGGGTAGAGAGGGCACACGGAGCGCCGACATTTCACCTCAGTCAGCTCCTCACAGGGCATGGCGTATTCGCCAAGTACCTGTGGGAGGTGGCTGGGGTGGAGCCGGACCCCGTGTGTCGTCACTGCTCAAGTGGCGTCGTGGACACGGCGGAGCACACACTCGCCGTGTGCCCGGCGTGGGACGGGCCGCGTATCGCCCCTACGGGCCTTGTCGGTGTAAATTTGTCGCTGCCGGCTGTGGTGCAAGCCATGGTCGGCAGCCAACAGTGTTGGGCCGCCGTCGCCTCGTTTGCTAGCGAGGTGATGGCGGCGAAACGAGAGGAGTTGCGGGTGCGGGAGCGTACGGGACAGACGCTCCCGCCCCGCCGTCCGGTTCGGGGGCGCAGACGTGCTAATTACATGCGCGCCCCCGAATAGTGTCTGGCCGTGGGCGGAAGGTCGGGGGACCCCGCCCAACTGGCCACTTGGCGACGGGCACCCTTTCTGTGTTCCAGGGGGTGCCCACTTTTTTGCGCACGCCCGTACCGGCCGCTCTCACCTCCTCTGCTTACAGAGGAGCGCTCGAGAGCGGTGGAGGTGCGGGCTAGTTCTTCAGCTCCTTAGGGAGCTCCGGGGTGGTCGCTTATCGACCGCCCCGAGACGGACCCCTCCGTTCTGGGGTGCCCCTTGCCGGCTCGCAGTGATTTAACCTCAGGCCTACCCTGCGAGTCGGTTTTAAGGTGAGGCGAAACACCGCGGGGTTTAGTGGGTAGGACGGCCCTCTCTCACGGGCCGGGAGCCCCACACACCGTCCCTGCTGCCCCCGCAGCAGGGATGACGGTGCGTAAATGCATTCCCCGCGAAAACAAAAAAAAAAAAAAAAAAAAAAACCTAACCTAACCTAACCTAACCCAGTTAATTGTCTATAAACAAACTTCAATAGTGCTTTGTCAAAATTCTATAAACAATTTTGTGGTTGCGACACCTTTGGGATAACGGCCTGAGCTGTGGGCTATCTGCTGCACACCTCGGGACCAGCACCAATTGAACAGACCCACATTCACCACTGGTTGTTAGTCATTAGGCTTAAATTACCGAAAAATTACCTCTGTAACTCAATTTTTTAAAAGTTTTTCTATAGACGCCCATAGCTTTTTGTATACCATTAGAAGCACCCTGACGCCCTCTGTCGATTGGTACCCATTTGGTCTAGCTGGGACGTCTAATAGTTGAAATATACATAGATTAGTGTTGCATTTTCCGAACAGTTTTTACTTTTGCTCCATTTACAAGCGTTTCATCAATAGAGGTACAGCATTTTACAGCATACGAGTGTGCGCGCTAAAATCACGAGTCTAAGTTCTTGTGATATAAGCTATTTTGTGTTTTCGCGGCCCCGCCCGCCCACCCTGATTTTACTGCTTAGCCATATAGGGTCGGTCGGAATATTGTTGGAATATTCAGGCAGATTTGGTTCAAAAAATTTTTTGTTGCCTTTTGGATTCTACTACTAGCTACCACATTATTTAACCCACCTTGACCAACAGCACAACAGTATTTACTCAGTAGGACACTAGTTTCTACGATTTAGTATTAAGTATTCCTCTATACATTAGCCCTATTGGCAATTAGTTATAAGACACCCGAGCCCTATTGGCACTTAGAATAAGACAATTTAAGTGACTGTAGCTGTGCTACAACAACAATTACTGTAGGGACATTTCTCTATTTACAAAATAGGACAGGGACTGCCTGCCGTGGGTTGCGGCTGCTCACATTACTACTGCACACACACACAACACTTACCTAGGTGCACACACACTCAATACACTCCACAGAAACACTACATATATACTATCTTTACACACGTACACCTTATACTCACACAAAGCTTGGGTTCGGAGCCGTGCCCCCGCTGAGGATTAGCGTTAACCGCGCGTTCGACAATACTTTTATTCGTAATTTATACTTTTACAACTTTTACAATTTTATTTTAACTTTTAAATTTAATTTAATTGACGATCGTCTCACCAGAATGTTTGGCCATAGGACTCCCGTAAAGAAACTAACGACACCTCCTTCGGCAA
The DNA here is from genome assembly GCA_948477245.1 of Thumatha senex. Classification (NCBI taxonomy): domain Eukaryota; kingdom Metazoa; phylum Arthropoda; class Insecta; order Lepidoptera; family Erebidae; genus Thumatha; species Thumatha senex. The sequence goes on from OX419737.1 coordinate 199,068, forward strand.
ACTCGAGATCCCCACGGATGTTAGATAGTCCTCCGGTTGAGAGGCGCCCACTGGTACCCGTGAGGCGCAGCGTGGACGCACTAGAGTCCCGCGACGTAGCGCCATCTAGGGCAGGCTCACAGGCTGCTAAGCCAAGGGAGCCGCCGGCAACACAGCCGTCACTGTTGGTGCCGACACCTCAAAATCGCCTAGCAAAGGCCACTGAATGCCACGACATCATCAGGGAACAGCTGGGGATCTCGAGAAACTTAAAGCGGGAAATAAAGTTGGAAATAGAGGATAGATTGAATTTGCTATTTAAAATTTTAAAAGCCTATGAGGAAGAGAGAAAGAGGATCAGAAAGGTGGAGCCAATAAGAATGAGTGAAAGTAAGAATGAAAGTGTGACCTCTACGGAGGAAATATTAAAAAAGATTGAAGAGAATGAAAGATTATTGAGAGAAAATGGTAGAGTAATGAAAGAGGTGAAAGAAAGACTAGAAAAACAGGATGAAAGAGAGAAAGCAAGAGAAAGCAAGAGAAGCACGAGTGACAGCATGATTAGGGAGAGTAGCAAAATAATGACAGAGGTGAAAGAAAGGATAGAACGACAAGAAGAAAGAGAGAAAGAGAGAGAAAGGAAAGGACACACGACTTATGCCGAAGCAGTGGCAGCAGGCCGGAGTCACCAACAGCCACCAGAACGAGCAGCGCTGCATTCGGTCATTGTCACGTCCGAAGATGAGAAAGAGACTGGAGAGCAAGTGATTGAGAGGCTAAGAAAGATTGCAAATGAGGATGAAGAATGGGTGCAGGTTGAAAGGGTGCGAAAGGCAAAGGATAGAAGAGTAATAATAGGATACAAGACGATGGATGAAAGAATGAGGGCAAAGCAGAGGCTTGAGGAAAAAGGGAAAGGTCTCTGCATTGAGGACGTGAAAAACAAGGATCCCCTGCTGATCCTCTACGGTGTCCTAAAAGTCCATAAGGACAATGACCTGCTCGAAAAACTCAGGACGCGAAACCGTGGGGTTTTCAGCGACCTGAACTCAGAGCAGGATAGGATGGCCGTACTATATAGGAGGACGGCGAGGAACCCGCATACGTGCCACGTGGTGCTCAGGGTCTCCCCCGTGGTTTGGTCTCGTGCCCTGGATGCAGGGAGACTGCATATTGATCTGCAGCCAGTGAGAGTTGCAGATCAATCCCCAATAATGCAGTGCTCCCTGTGTCTAGGATACGGGCACGGTAGGCGGTTCTGCAAAGCGGCAGAGCCCACCTGCAGTCACTGCGGTGGGACGCACATGAGGGCGCAGTGCCCAGAATATGCCGTCGGAGCAGAGCCGACCTGCTGCAACTGCAGGAGAGAGAAACTGGGTAGCACGAGGCACAGTGTTTTCAGCGACTCATGCCCGGTAAAAAGTAAATGGGATAAAATAGCGAGAGCATCCATTCAGTATTGCTAATGGCCCCCCGGAGAACGTGCCCCCGTACAGAGTGTTGCAGGCAAACCTCCAAAGGAAGAAACTGGCTACCGAGGAACTCATGCTCGAAGCCTCAAGGCGTAAAGCCGCAGTCGCTCTAGTGCAAGAGCCCTACGTAGGGTCGGTGAAGAGGATGAAGGCATACCAGGGCGTCAGGGTCTTCCAGAACACTGGGCAAGGAGAAGGGACAGTTAAGGCATCCATCGTCGTGCTCGATGCGACGTTGGATGTCTTGCAGTACCCGCAACTCACCACCGACAATGTCGTAGTGGTGAGGATCCGAACCAGTGCCTGGACGATCACGCTGGTGTCCTTCTACTTCGAACCAGACAAACCCATAGGGCCATACCTGGAGCGACTTAAGAGGATAGAGCATGAGTTGGGACCCCAGGGTCTTCTTTTTGGAGGTGATGCCAATGCCAAGAGCACCTGGTGCGGGCATCCGTTCGAAGACGATAGAGGGGGGTTACTGAGGGATGCTCTCGAACAGATGGACCTCCATCTCCTGAATAGCGGAGGCATTCCAACTTTCGACACTGTGAGGGGTGGAAGGAGGCTCCGCAGCTACGTAGATGTCACGGCCTGCACGAGCGATTTGCTCGCCTTGACCGACGGCTGGAGGGTTGACGAGGGGCTCGTCAGCTCCGACCACAACGGCATAGTATTCAACTTAAGGCTAGAGCGGGCCAAAGGTACGAGTATATCTCGTACCACAAGGCTCTACAATACCAAAAAAGCCAATTGGGATGGCTTCAAGGCCAAGTTTGCCCAGCAGGTTTCTCTGCGGGGCCTGGGTGCTCGGCGAATGGCAAGTACAGAAGATCTGGAAAGCGCAGTCGCTGAGTACTCAGGCTTCGTAAGTGAGGCCTGTGAGGAAGCCATCCCAAAGAAAAGACCCAACGAGGTGCTTACTATGCCGTGGTGGTCGGAGAGGCTAGCCACCCTGAAAAGGGACGTCAACACCAAAAGGCGTCGGATCAGGAATGCAGCGCCCGATCGACGTGACATTGTAGTTCGGCGGTACCTAGAAAGCAAGGAGATGTATGAATCTGAAGTAAAAAAGGCGCAGGTCGAGAGTTGGAAGAACTTCTGTGGAAAGCAGGACAGGGAGGGCATCTGGGAGGGGATTTACCGAGTGATTGGGAGGGCCACAGTGAGGGAAGAAGATCAGCCACTAATCCACGATGGAACCTATTTGGACGCTAGGGGCTCAGTACAACTCCTCGCTCGTACCTTTTATCCGGAGGATCGAGTCGAGGAGGATACCGAGATGCATCGACAGATACGCGAAAGAGCCGAAAAGGTTGAAGATAGAGAGGGTCATAATGTTGAAAGTTAAAATGACCCACCTTTTACGGTGGGCGAACTGTTCGATGCACTCCATAAATTTAACCCGAAAAAAGCACCGGGGGCGGACGGCTTTACAGCCGATATTTGTGCCCATGCCATTGGGGCCGACCCTTCGCTCTTCCTGGAGCTGCTTAATCGGTGCCTCCGCCACGGCTACTTTCCTAAAATATGGAAGGAAGCCGTGGTGGTGGTGCTGAAAAAGCCTGGTAAGGACTCGTACACTGTTCCCAAATCGTACAGACCGATTGGTCTGTTACCGGTTCTGGGAAAGGTGTACGAGAGGATGTTGGTCACTCGACTCCAGTACCATTTACTGCCGCGGATGAGTACTCGCCAGTACGGCTTTATGCCCCAGAAGAGCACCGAAGACGCCCTCTATGACCTCATGGGGCACGTAGTGGCTAAACTCAAACAGAAGAGGATAGTCACTATGGTGTCCCTGGACATAGAGGGGGCCTTCGATAGCGCCTGGTGGCCAGCCATAAAAGTACGACTGGCTGAGGAAAGGTGTCCGGCAAACTTGAGGCGAGTGATCAGCAGCTACCTTGGCGACAGGAGGGTGAGGGTAAGGTATGCGGGCGAGGAGCACATCCGCCCTACGGGTAAAGGGTGCGTCCAGGGGTCGATCGGCGGTCCCTTACTGTGGAACTTACTTCTGGATCCGTTGCTGAAAGAACTTGAGAGAAAGGGGGTGCATGTGCAGGCTTTTGCGGACGACGTGGTGCTGGTCTTCGATGGGGACACGGCTCTGGAGATCGAGGGACACGCCAATGCCTCTCTCGAACATGTGCGGGAGTGGGGCGTCGGAATGAAGCTGAAATTCGCACCGCACAAAACCAGTGCGATGGTAATCACGCGGAAGCTTAAGTACGACGTCCCGCGCCTTAGCATGGGCGGGATAGACATTGGAATGTCCAACGACATAAAAATCCTAGGGCTCACCATAGACCACGCACTCACTTTTAACACACATGTCACCAATGTTTGCAGAAAGGCGATCGGCATTTACCGGAAGTTAGCGACGATGGCCCGGATCAGCTGGGGGTTACACCCCGAGGTGATCCGGACGATCTACGTGGCGGCCGTGGAGCCGACGATATTGTACGCCGCCAGTGCTTGGCACGCATCGGCAGAAAAGCTTTGTGTCCAAAAGCAGCTGAACGTGGTGCAGCGCGGTTTCGCCCAAAAGTTGTGCAAGGCCTATCGCACGGTCTCCTTGAACTCAGCGCTGGTCCTGGCTGGTTTGCTCCCTCTGGACCTCAGAGTTCACGAGGTGGCCTCATTGTATGAAGCCAAGAGAGGAGTAGGCCAGCCATGGCTGGGAGACTGGGGGGTCGAGCGAATGGCCCCAGCGATAGAGGCCCCTCACCCCGTGGAGCATGTGCCCTTGGAGTTCACCAGCTTGGTAGACGAGGGGCAACTGGAAGATGCAAACCGTTTTGAGGTGCGCATCTTCACAGATAGGAGCAAGATTGAGGGCCGAGTCGGTGCCGCGCTATCGTTTTGGAATAGCCGGACCGAAACTAAGGCCCTCAAACTTGCTCTCGCGCCCCATTGCACCGTCTACCAGGCCGAGCTCCTGGCGCTATGCAAAGCGGCCAGTGAGGTCCTCAGGCGTGGCGCGTCCACGTTCGGTATCTTCAGCGACAGCAGAGCCGCTCTCTTGACGGTAATCAACCGTCATGCCCTCCATCCCTTGGCAGTGGAAGCCAGGGCCGCACTTCAGCGCGGATTGGCCCAGGGTAAGGAAATTTCCTTATTCTGGGTCAAGGCCCACGCAGGGCTGGAGGGCAACGAACGAGCCGATGAGCTCGCGAAGGAAGCGGCTCTGACGCTGAAGAGAGCACCGGACTACGGTCTGTATCCTGTCTCATTCGTGAAGCGTGCCCTTAGGCGGGACACGCTTGACGAGTGGAACAAGAGATACAGAGAGGGCGGGACGGCCTCCGTTACTAAGCTTTTCTTCCCATGCGCAGTGGAGGCGTATAGTATCGTCCGCAAAATGACGATCGCCGGCACCGTAACCCAACTGCTGACGGGGCACGGTGGGTTCTCCTCATACTTGACACGTTTCAAGTGTAAGGAGGATCCATCGTGCGCCTGCGAGCCCGGGGTAGAGGAGACTGTGGTCCACCTGTTGCAGGACTGCCCAATCCATCTCGCGGACAGAGCGGATCTAGAAATACAAATTGGTCTGGAAATAAATACGGTAAATTTTTCAAAATTAATAAGGTCACATAGAAGTAAGTTTTTGAATTACGTTAATAAAATAATAAAAATAGTCAATCTAAGAAATAGGGTATAATATAATAGGTGTCGTCTTTTACAATATGCTTTCATATTGAACAAAAGCGACAAAGGAAACAAAAAACTGTACTGTGCTCTTGGTGTTCGGTGGCGAAATTATAAAGGATTAACAATTAGAGTAAATAAGAAATAATAGTAGTCAAAATAGTAAATTAAATAAACATAAATGGTGGAATAAAGAAAACATAAAAACAATAGAATATTAAAATATTGAAATACTGTAAATTACGCAAAATTATACTGAAATAAATTTGGTAAACCCCCATACAATCCCATGTGATGGATGAAGTATGAAAGGACTAGCGTGTAAGTATGATAATAATATGAGCGTGACGAGTATGATAATGGAGGCTAGAATGAAAGAAGACATAAAATTAATGTACATGTAAAATAAATATGTAATATAAATCTACAAGCCCTAAGCGGCTACGTAATATATAATTAAAAAGAAATTACAAATTTAGTATCTATGGCTCTGCCTATGGTAGAGATGTAATATTAACAAAAAAAAAAAAAAAAAAAAAAAAAAAAACCTAACCCAGTCTGTTTCGACCTCTGGCCGCGATCAGATGCGATTTCGTAGCGCTCCGCATTTAAAAATTAGAAAAAGTGGGTTTTTCTTGCCCGATTTTCACGTGCGATACGTCAAAAGTTTTGTCTCGACGCGCCGCATCGAGTGGTAACTTGTGTTTTTTCCGCACGTTTTCCGCCGTGAGGTGAAAAGTGTTTTTCCTCAGTATTGGAGGTTAACTTCACTAAATTGTGAAGTTTCTTGATAATAAAAGTGGAGAAAAGTGGAATTCAGTGAGGAAAAAAGTGTTGTGTGAGAGAGCTCAACGGCCCGCATCGGCTTACATCTTCAAAAGTCCCGGAAAACACGTAGTTTTTCCGGGAAAGCCAGTTGAAAAAATTTTCATCGGCACGTGGTGACCACGAGGTCATCGAAGGAGGCAAGCTAGAAGCGTGAAATTCAGCAAGGACTTAGAAGGTACCAGTGTTAATAATAATCAAAAAAGAACAGATTTTTAGGTCCATAAGATTTTAATTAAATTATAATTAAAGTTATAAACTTTGAAGAACTATTACTCGAAGACCAAGAATAAATTGACAAATCGGCAACTGCTATTTTTTGCGCGCTAGCTGGGACTACACATCTTGAACTTTTTGAAATTTTTGGACTTATAGTCACAGAATTAAAATTAAAATTGTAAAAATTTTTGTTTTTTGTAAAAAATTGTGCTTCAAAAATTTTTATTTTTAGATTTTTATCATGTATATTGTGAACCCCTAATTTAGACATTTTTTGATATTTTTTGTGAAATTTTAGCACTTGGCGTTTCGGAGTTATCGATTTTTTACTGTTTTTTCTTAATATATTCAAAATTAATAATAAATCACTATTTTTTATGGTGGAATTAACCTTAGGTAACATAAATTAGTATATCTAACCCCAAACTGGGGTCTCCTAACGTTAAAATTAAAGATTTTTGCGATATCCGCCATATTGAAATAAATTTTTAAAATTTTTGATTTAATATAACTCCGAAACGAAAAGACATAGAGCAGTGGGATTTTCACTAAAGCCAGGTTCGGGACCTGAACTTTTTTATAGGATAGGAAATTTCGTTTTTGGACAAAAAATTTTATTTTCGTTCAAAACCCCACCGGACAGGTGCAGTAAGCGAGGCCACACAGTCTGGTGAAAACCAGGATCCTCTACGACCATTGGTTGCAGAGTTATTAGCAGTCAAAGTTGGTCTCTGACAGCTCGGCGGCCATTTTTTATTTTTTAGAATCGCCATAACTCTTGAACGCCTTGAGCTAGAAAGCCCTAGTTTTCTTTACTAGATTATAGGGATCAGGAGCTACCTACTCCTCGATTTATAGGCAAATAGGAGTCACAAAATTTTAGGGGGCCTAAAAGCACTTGGACGGGTGGAGGGGGTCGGGGTGAACGGGGCAAACCCAAACTTGGCTGCTCTGCGACGTCTGGGCCCGGAGATACAGGTGATCAAAGTTCGGCTTTGACAGCTCAGCCGCCATCTTGGAAAACTTTGATCGCCTGTAGCTTTGGAACGGGGCGTCGTAGAGTGGTACGGTTTTCTCTGGGCGTCTCGGCGGCCTGTTCCCGACCCGAGTAGGGGGTATTAGAGGGGATTGGGGTTAAAAAATTTTTTGTTTTAAAAAAGGCTACCGGGGGGTAGGTCTCGTCGTGCACTCCAAGATTAACCCAAACACGATCAGAATCGGCCCGGCGGTTCGGGAGATACGGGGGATTTTGAAAACATATTCGGCCATTTTGAAAAATTTTGAGCCCCTGTTTCTCTGGAACCCCTTGGGTTAGCGGTGACGTGTTTGGGTTCGTTAGAAAGGGCTCGACGGGGGCTATCAGCCGGGCCTCTCCACACGTCTCTACATAGAGCGTGTAGAGTTTCTGGGGAAAAATTTTGTTTTTTTGACTAGATTTATATTAGGTATTGAAATTTTTTGGCAAAACTAGATTCCTGGAGGCTTTCGGGGGCCAGCAGAGACTATATCCCGCTGCTGATTTAGAAGTTAAGTTGTATTAAATTATTTTTTAATTTTATTTTTACTATTATAAGACTTAGGCTTATTGGCCACAATTTTAGGGTAAGACGTAGCTGGCCTACAGCTAGGAACTAGTTATAAGGATACGATAACTCTATATAGAGCAAAACTGTGACGTTGTTTGTAATTTTCTTTCTTCTGATTACTCTTTTAAATAGACCAAGCCCTATTGGCTCTATCAGTAAGACACTGAGTGAAATAACTATATTTTTACTTTTTACCTTATACTTTTCCACCTTAAATACGACTGCTGAACGAGGGACGACAGAGTACCTGTGCATGCACTACACATAAACAGCTATACCAACATATACATTACTCAACGCGCTCATACACACACACATCTCTCAGCCGTGGACAACAATACACACATACACACACTCGATATTCACGCTACATACACTACACACCACATCACACAATCTGACAGAGTACCTTTACATACTCTTCAGAAAACACACGGTACAACACACACGCTACCTGGGGTACCCTATACATACCCCACTAGCAACACTTCCTCATAGCAGCAACAGCACACCCCCATACAATGTTCGTTTCACAAAGAACACCGCCAAAAAGCTCAGAGGAGGAGCCCACCCGCGCATCACCATCGAAAACAATAACCAAAAAGTCGATTGTTAGGAGAAGCTTAGAAACCTTTGAGAGTAAGGCCAGCACCTCAAAGATTACTTCTCACGATCGAGCGGGTGATCCACTGCGGCCGACTAAACGCCTGGAGTACAGCCCGTTAAAAACCACCACCAGGCCTACAGACAAAATGGCAGAGGTAGAAAAAACAAAAAAGGCTAAAACACCTCAGCCTATAGAGCATAGCCCCGTATGTGGGAAATCGTACCCCGACAGAACGTCTGAGGCAAAGGACATAGCCAAGAAGGCGAAAACTTCCCTCGGGCTAGCCAGGAATTTAAGATCCGAAATCAAGACGGATGTCACGCAGTGGATCGATAAACTTGTGGAATTAGTGAAGCAGATGGAGACTGGAAGAGAAGAGGTGGAGACCCGTACTGAACTGCCCATCCCAAAACCCACTTATCTACCTGAGATGGAAAAACTAACGGCGAAATTGCAAGAACATGCAGAACTGCTCGCAAAAAATGCAGACGAAATGCGAGAGCTAAAGTCCGTGCTGCAAATTAACACGGAGCAGCAGAAAAAACCATCGTATGCTAGTGTGGTCGCCACTCCTCATAAAATGCAACAACAGAAACCGCCGTTGCATTCTATCATGATAACATCGGATAAGGAGGAAGAAACCGGAGACCAGGTTTTAGAAAGGGTGAGGAAGGCAGTGGATGCAAAAGAAGGGTGGATTAAAATAGAAAGGGTCAGGAAAGCAAGAGATAGAAAAATTATCTTGGGTTGTCAAACTGCAGCAGACAGAGACAGCGCCAGAACAAGGCTGGAGAAAGAGCGACTCCATGTTGAGGACATCAAAAACAAAGACCCAATGGTGATGCTGAAGGATGTACTGAACCTTAATTCAGATGAAGAAGTGATTAAGGCAATAAAGAAGCAAAACCGGGATGTCTTTGATGGACTCAACAAGGAGGACGAAAGAATCTGTGTCAAATTTAGAAAAAGGGCGAGGAACCCCCACACCAACCACGTGGTCCTAACGGTCTCACCGAAATTATGGACTAGAATGACAGCGATCGGGACCCTTCACGTGGACCTACAGCGGGTTAGGGTAGCAGATCATTCGCCACTAGTGCAATGCTCACGCTGCCTGGCATACGGACACGTGAGGGGAGTGTGCACCGAAGCTCAAGAGACGTGCTGTCACTGTGGGGGAACACATTTGAAGGCGCAATGTGATGTCTGGGCCGTCAACGCAACGCCATCTTGCAGGAATTGCAAGAGGGCGAGGCTGGACCGCACGGAGCACAACGCTTTCAGCCAAGAGTGTCCCGTCCGAAGGCGCTGGGAGGCACTGGCAAGGTCAGCCGTAGCATACTGCTAAGGGCAGCCAGGCAGTGAACTCCGCCTATCACGTGTTCCAAACAAACCTCAGAAAAAAGAAGTTGGCCCAACAAGAAATGCTTATAGAAGCAACTAAACACAAGGCAATGGCAGTCCTGATCCAGGAACCTTGGGTGGATACGACTCGGGTAATGAGGAGCTATCCAGGAACCAGAGTCTACCAAAATAACCCGGCAGAAGAAGAGACGGTCAAGGCAGCAATCGCGATCTTTGACCCGCATATAGATGTGACTCAATACCCTGACCTCACTACGAACAATATCGTAGTAGTGGGTCTGAAAACGATCGACTGGAAGATCACTCTGGTCTCCTTTTACCTCGAGCCGGATCGACCAATTGAACCATACTTGGCTAAATTAAAAAATATTGCGGCCAAACCTGGGCTTGGTAAAATTATCATGGGGGGAGACGGGAATGCTTGGAACACGTGGTGGGGCAGTGAGGAAGTTAACTCACGGGGGAAAAAGCTGCAGCAGTTGATAGACGAGATGGGCCTCCAGGTGCTCAACACGGGGAACACCCCTACATTTGATACAATTAGGGGCACAACGAGGTTCAAGAGCCACGTTGACGTCACTATCTGCACGGCAAGCGCACTAGACTTGGTGGTGAATTGGAAGGTCGAAACAAACCTCACAAGCTCGGACCACAATGGCATCACATTCGACATCAAACTCAAAAGGTCTAAGGGTGTTGACATTGCAAGGACTACACGCCAATACAACACAAGAAAGGCCAAATGGGAGGACTTTCACAGAGAACTGGTTGAACTCAAAGTAAGCAGAAATATAAATATAAATAGAATTAACAACATCACAAAAAACGGACAAATTGACGAATTTATAAAGGAGTTCAACCAGGTCATTACTAAAGCGTGTAGCAGCAACATCCCCAAAAAACTCAAATGTCAAAAATTATCGGTCCCATGGTGGTCCGAAGAGCTTGCCGCAATGAAACGAGAAGTCACCACCAAGAGGCGGCCCCTGCGCGAGCAGTAGGCCTACGCGTCCACACCACAAAGCTTCGCTACTACCGGATGGTACCGGGAGCGACATCAAACACGCAACGCTACAACCGGCCAGGCCAGGAGCTATCGCAAGAACCGTGGGCCTTGCAGGCCCACCATACCACGACCCCCTCGTGCAATGGGGTCAACTGCACGTCCACACGACGGCAAAACAAAGCTTCAACCGGCAAAGCCGGGAGCAACATAAAAATAAAAATAAAAAATAAAAATATCTTTATTTTGCATAGACCATTTTAACGGCGCTTACAAAATGTCATACACTATTTAAAATATTTAAAGCGACCACCGGTTCGGAACGCGGCCCACCTGAGAAGAACCGGCAAGAAACTTAGGAAGGCTTTTTTTTTGATGGCCTATTTACAATTTAATATTATTTCATTTTGCCAGCAGATCATTTCCAGGCGTCCCTGTCCTGCAAATAGTCTGTAACGGAGTAAAAACCTTTTTCACAAAGCTTGTTTTTAATAAACTTTTTAAATTTATTTAAAGGTAAATTTCTCAGGTCACAGGGAAGCTTGTTGTAAAAGCGTATACAGTTACCCTGGAAAGAATCGCCAATCTTATGTAGTCGACTGTGGTGGACTGAAAGATTATTTTTATTTCTAGTGTTTATATTATGTTTATCACAGAGTTTAGAAAACTGTGATAGATTTTTCTGGACATACATAAGATTGGCAAAAATGTATTGTGATGGTACGGTTAGAATATTCACTTCTTTGAATTTTTCTCGGAGAGAAACTCTGGGGCCCAAATTATAAATAGCGCGTACAGCCCGCTTTTGTAGAACAAAAATAATATTTAAATCTGCAGCACTCCCCCAAAGGAGAATACCGTAAGACATAATACTATGAAAATAGCTGAAGTAAACCATTCTAGCCGTATCCACATCTGTTAGAGTCCTGATCTTTTTTACAGCGTATGCAGCCGAACTTAATCTAGAGGCTGTCTTTTCTATGTGTGGGCCCCACTGCAAATTGGCATCAATAGTTATACCTAGGAACACAGTTGATTCTACAAACTCTAACACTTGTCCATTCAGTTGAACATTGGCCGCAACTTGTTTTACATTTGGTAGAGTAAATTTTATACATTTAGTTTTATTTTCATTAAGGCAAAGATTATTTGAGCTGAACCAATGAACTACTCTTGCAATTGCATTGTTTACATCGTCATAGTTATCTAATTGTCTTTTAATTTTAAAAATTAATGAGGTGTCATCTGCAAACAAAACAATCCTATTCCTGTCCGCTACATAAAATGGTAAATCATTAATATAAATGAGGAACAAGAATGGCCCAAGTATCGAGCCTTGCGGCACACCCATTGTAACCATGGATCCTACAGAACGTGTACCATTAATATCGACCCTCTGTATTCTATTGTTCAAATATGAAGACAGAAGGTCGAGAGCTTTGCCTCTTATTCCATAGTGGTGTAATTTTTTGCACAGCGTTTCATGTTGAACGCAATCAAAAGCCTTTGATAGATCGCAAAATATACCTAATGCATCGTGCTTGTCTTCCCATGCTTCATGAATACATTTTAATAACTCAACACCAGCATCGGAAGTTGAGCGCCCTTTCGTAAACCCAAATTGATTCGCATGGAGTATTTTATGACTATTAAAATGGGATAGCATTTGATTCAAGATTATTTTTTCAAATACTTTGCTCAAAGTTGGCAGCACTGACACTGGTCGGAAATTAGACGGCTCTGTAGCGCTGCCAGCCTTGAACAAGGGAACGACTTTGCTGTGTTTCATTAAATCAGGAAATGTACCACTAGAAACACAGTCATTAAACACAGTTGCTAGATGGGGCGCAATTACCTCAATTATACATGATGCAGTTTTGACCGATAACCCCCAAATGTCCGCGGTTTTCTTAATTTCGATACATTTAAATGTTTTTACAATGTCCTGAGCACAAATATCTGTGAATACAAATGCATCCCTGCAACAAAGAACAGGGGGCCTACCATAAACTTTTGCTATATCTGCCAAGCGCAGAGCAGCTCAACTTGACACGTAACCTGGCAGGTTTTCAATTTGTACCATGAACCTTTTCGGTTGAGCTGCAATGTATCGAATTCTGACACGCGTATTTATCTCTGGTCAATTTGGTAGCAAGTCACTTAGTCTGACGTCATAAGACTAATCGTTCTAAAACAGTACCGTACTCATTATCGGTTTACCGGTTTTATGAACCTAGAATATAATAATTGGATAATTATAGTTTATTATCAAGTTGTTTAAACAAACTGTGTTTATTTTTGATAAAAACAACCATAATACGTCATTTGAGACATTGGGGACTCTTAGAAGGCACTTCATATACTCAACTGAAAAAGTTATTAAGTGTTACAATTCTTGAACGACATTTAATACGACTTATGTTTACAATTGGAATGAAATTTACGAGGGAATTTGAAACTCATATGTGGATTGCTTTTTGTTATGTTTTAGTTTAGTTATTTATGTCCTCTAGCCTCTAAAAGCTTTTTGACTGTGTACATTCATTATCGTTTATACGTTTGTCTCGGTCGCATCCGTGCTAAATATTGTGTGTGTTTACAACTAGGAATAAAATAAAATAAATGAATACTATTGAAGTCAAAGTGTGCAACTATGAGTTCAAGGAGTGTCGTTTGAAAAATTTGAAATAGGTACCTAAAGTTGGGGTTTCTAAATGCTCACAAAGATATCGCTCTGTGGACTTCAATAATGTGTTCAAGATTGTGGAATCTTTAAATTCTATAGTGGGCGGTGCTATTAGAGACTGGAAAAATTGCTCAAAGTAAGTTAGTATGTTTTCTTTTCAATTGATTTATGTCGTTCACGTCTCCCAGGGATTCAAGTGGCAGTGAATATAATAATTACTCAGCCAAGTAATATGTTTTAAATCAAAATAAATGTAGTTTTCATAGTCATCGTGATGACATCCTTATAATTTAATATTATATGTATAAGGTTGTTACCATCTAACTATGTGGTATTTGATAAAGTTATTTTTTACAATGGCATGAACACAGGGATAGTTTTTATCAATTTTACACATAAAAAATAACATTGAAATAGTACAATATTATTTTTTTGACTTGTTAACTATAATATTTTGCAAGCAACATCAAATTAATTATCTACTCATGTGCTATAGTGCAAAATCATCATCGTAAAACTCGTAATATGTTATCTTTATCACACATCTAAAATAATGGCAAATATAATGAAATTTATTTTTTAGAATAATGTTTAATGGTGTCAGAATAATATTCTGACCAACAATTAATAAAAAATTTCGATTTTTTATTAAATTTAAAGGAAACAGTTCAATTAAAGTTACTCTTTTACGCCTGCTAAATATGACAACACGGCAGCTCAGTTCTCGATAGTAAACATGTCAAAAATCACTTCATGGTAACGCCAAGCCGCTGAAATGTTAATCACGTGACCTCTGACAGGCAATCGCTGACTCGCCTGCTGTCCAACGCGTTTATGGTACAAAATAAGGCGGCCATTCAATTATCGGCTATAATTGACCTGCTATAAGAGTTTATGGTAGGCCACCAGATTCTTCTAATAAAAGTTCAGCGGAACTGGAAGATGCTTGGAGAGATTTTGTTGTCAAAATAGGTATATTTTTGAAAAAGTGTTCAAACTCCGTAGCCACTTCCAGGTCCCCTGTAACATGGCAACCATTTACTTTTAAGTGGAAATCCCTTTCAGTCACTAAAGATCTACCGCATTCAGAGTTAATGATGTTCCAAGTCATTTTTATTTTATTTACAGAATTAGAAATTTTATTTTTAATGAAGTTTGACTTAGCAAGATGACACGTTTGTTTAAATATCTTTGAATAATTTTTAACATATTCCTGAAAGGTTTGCCTAAAATTATATGATTTTTCTGAATATAATTCAAATAATTTATTTCTACTTTTAAAGATACCTGGTGTTGCCCAGTCACTGAAAACAGGACGACCACCAATCTGTAGAGTTTTTGAGGTAAAAACTTTGCCAAACTCATCATTAATCAAATTAAATAAGTGTTTATATGACTGGTCTACACAAGTGAAGTTAGGTAGATATGGTAATCTCTTTAATACATTTTCTTTAAAATTATTCAAACGACTTTGGTTAATTGGTACATATTTAATTTGTTTTTTGCTGATTTTGTTACTACTTTTAGGAAATTTTATCCATTGGCCACGATGATCTGACTCCACAGGATCCACAATACCTTTATCTATAGGTTTAATATCAGTAAAAATATTATCAATACATTTTGCACTGGTGGCTGTAATACGAGTGGGTTCTAAGAATGTACTATGCAGATTAAAGGATTTAAATAAATTTTTCATTTTATTTCTCTCTGATGGAGTTAATGATGTATCTAATATATCAACATTAAAATCTCCACAAACTATTATAGATTTCTTAGAACATTGGCATTTGAACAGTGCTTCTTCAAGCTTTTCTTCAAATTTAATGTAAGAAGCATCAGGGGGACTGTATACGCTTAACAAGATGAAATGCTCAAACTCAATACTGGCAATCTCAATAACTCGCTCAATGGAGAGGGCTACTAAATCCTTACGTTCTTTAAATTTTAAGTTTTTATTAATTAATATTAAAGAGCCTCCACGTTTAGAATGTTTTCTATTGAACGAGCTAGCAACCTGGTGATTTACGAAGTTCAACAATGTGATTTGATGATCTTTTAACCAGTGCTCTGTAGCACAAAAAATATTAATAGAATTTGCATTAATGTATAGCTCTAACTCTAAATCTTTACCATTTATTAAACCTCTAACATTATGGTGCACCAGGTTCATAAAAACAATATTTTTACTAAGATTATTCTCAGGGGCCAAAGTCAACTGGCCAGATTTATTATCTGTTGTCCTATAAACTAGTTTTTTGGAATTTCATTTTCCAAATGTGAAGTATCAAAACTATCCTGCTCAATAAAAGCAGTTGTACTTGCCAATAATTTGGCTTGAAAAATTAAAAAATTAGATAGCAACAGAGCTACCTTTCGTTGTAAAAATTTTGATAGAAAACATCTATCTAATGTCAACAAACTATTATTATTGAAGATTATGTTCCAATCGAACAATTCAATTTTTTTGGAATATGATACCATGGTATGTAGTTTCATATTTAATTTGTATCTTAAGTGATTTTCCTTGTGGCTCATAGCAGTGCTGTATGGCAAGGTGGACAAAATTACTTGTTTTACTTGCAGACTTGATAACTTATCAAAAATTTTTAAAAGTTTGTCACTATTAATATTGCCTCTTCTGCCAACCAGCACCACTATAGTAGACTGCATGCAGTGTGTACCAGTCAATATAAAATCTGTAATTTGAGAGTATGAAGCTCCTGGATATGTATGATTTATTACAGAATGACTTAACTGTGATAAATAATGTCCAAAATTTTTACCTATTTCATCGCAATAGACTATGGTCTTTGCATCACTTTTTATTTGCAACTTTTCTATTATACTCGTAGATGCCTCGCAATTACTACTTGAACTTAATATACTATTATCTAGATAGAGCCAGCAGCAGACCTGAGGCCCTGAACGCTTTGGCCCTTGAGGCGGGAGGATTTGTGAGCGATAGAACGAATCGCCTCCACCGCCTCCTCGACCGCCTTCTCCAGCTGCTCGGCCCTGAGGTCCGAAGCAGCGACCGATGGTGTCTCCACTGGAGCGGGAGACTGACGAAGGAAGGAGAGTCGCCTCTCCTCCCTCCTTCGGAGCTCCTCGGCGAGCTCCTCGTCAGCTTGGAGCTCTAGCTCACGCTCTTTGGCCGCGTTTAATTCGGCCTTCGCCTTGGCGAGGCCCACGTATTGCCCCGTTGTTGGAGGGCGACCGCGGCCCCGCTTACCGGGCTGGCCCCGGGCAGAACCGGTGCCAGCCGACTCCTCACTGTCCCCCTCCGACCCCGAGTTCCGGCGCTTGCGCCACAGCCGGGAAAGCGGGGAGGGGGAGGGACCAGGAGACACCTCTATCATCGAGACCACACTGCTGTCGGAATCCGACAGCAGCAGGTCTCCACATACTCTGCGCGGCGGTGTGTCGCACCGCGACATCGCCACTCGCAATTCCTTTAGGCCTGGGATCGGAGTCCCGGGCCTAACCTCCTCAACAGCCTTCACGTTGTGCAGTTCTGAATCCTTTATCATGCCATAGTCGTTTGTTTGTCTCCCACAAGGGGAGATGGTCGATCGTTTTTTATAAATTTCATTAGCCATTATTGTTCCCACGATTATGAGACGATACAAAACGACTCCCTGGGTGACGCTCATTCCAGGGAGCGGGATTGATACTGTGGGGTGCTCCAGGTGCCCCACAGGTTTTGACGACTTCGCTGTCGGGTGTTATAGACTTTTCCCTGTCGCAGGCCGGCCAGTGAAGGCAAGCCCTTCGGTCCCCAGGACCACCGCGTACCAACTGGTGCCACCAGTTGGATTGTTGCGAAGACCCCGGAGATTACGAAACGCGGGGAGGGGGGCTAGCTCTCCCCAACCCAGCTGGCACGAATGCCTGTAGGCCCCTGCGCGAGCAGTAGGCCTACGCGTCCACACCACAAAGCTTCGCTACTACCGGATGTAACCGGGAGCGACATCAAACACGCAACGCTACAACCGGCCAGGCCAGGAGCTATCGCAAGGACCGTGGGCCTTGCAGGCCCACCATACCACGACCCCCTCGTGCAATGGGGTCAACTGCACGTCCACACGACGGCAACACAAAGCTTCAACCGGCAAAGCCGGGAGCAACGACAACGAGAACGAAGGACGAAAACGAAGCGCTACTACCGGCCAGGCCGGGAGTTTTCACCATTTCGCAGGCCTTGCAGGCCTGCCACACTACGACCCCCACGACATGGGGTCGACTGTCGGGATATTGGTACATTGGTTAACACACACAGTACTGAAGACTGCGCCCATTAGCCGATGCTCCAGGGTGCACCAGCAAAGCCCAGTTTCCACTCCCACCCGGGCGGTCCCCGGGGGGGATAGGAAACTGAACCGCCAACGTGGAGGTTCCCCGACCTAGCACCCCAGGTTAGGTTAGGTTTTTTTTTTTTTTTTTTGTTTTCGCGGGGAATGCATTTACGCACCGTCATCCCTGCTGCGGGGGCAGCAGGGACGGTGTGTGTGTATCCGATGTTCCACAGGAGTGGACCCAGAACCGACCCCTGTGGAACACCGCACGACATATTTGTGCGGACCACCCCCGACCGGGCCGGATAGGAGATGGCCCGGTCGACAAAGTAGTCCGCGAGAATGCGCCTGAGGTACCACGGGACATTGTGGTACCTCAGCGCCTCGGCGATGGTCTGCCAGGGGATGGTGTTGAAGGCGTTTGCGATGTCGAGCGACACCGCCAGCAACACCTCCCCCCGACCGACCGCCTCCTCGACGCTGTCCCTGAGCCGGGAAATGGCGTCCAGGGTCGACCTCCCGCGACGAAAACCGTACTGGCCGTCATTGAGATTGGGCCCCGCCCCCTCCAGGTGCCCGACGAGACGCGCCGCGAGCACCCGCTCGAGCAGCTTGCTCATCTCGTCGAGCAATACGATGGGGCGGTAGGCCGACGGCGACTCGGCCGGGCGCCCGTGCTTCTTCAACAGCACGAGACGCCCGGTTTTCCACTGTCGCGGGACCTTACCCGACGCCACACACTCCGACAACAAAGACAGCGTCTCCTCCTCGAACGCCGGCATAACCAGAGCGATGACGCGCCCAGGAATGCCATCCGGACCGGGGGCGCGGTTCCTCGTTTTGAGTTTAAGGACCGCCGCCCCGAGCTCGGCATCCGACACGGGCGGAATCATCGCCTCTGTGTCTGCCGGCGTCTGGCTTGGTGCCATCCGCGGTGGGACCCACTCTTCCCGCGCCGGGAAGAGGGAACTGACAACGTGGCCGACGAATGAGGGCTCGAGAGACTTTGTGAGGGGAGGCGCCCAGGGCCGGAGTTTGTCGCTCACGGCTTTGTACGGGCGCCCCCACGGATCTTCATTTAGGCTCTCGAGCCACTCCTTCCAGGCCGCCTCCTTGGCGGCCTTGATCGCCGAGCTGAGGGCAGCTCGGGCAGCCCGGTATGCGGCGAGCAGCTCTTCTTCTTGGGCAGGATCACTGTTTCCTCGACCGCGACAGCGAGTGTACCTACGCTGGGCTGCGTGGCATGAAGTACGCAGCCCAGCCAACTCATCATTCCACCAATACACTCGCTTTCGCGGCCGAACAGGCCCCGCCCTCTTCATCGCCGCATCGCAGACGCGAGTCAGGGCGCCGGAAAGCCGCCCAGCCCTCGCGTCCACGTCCGGGCTAACGTCGTCACCTGCGGCCCATCGCTCGACGATGGCCGCCTCCTTCGCCAGTTCCCGGTCCAGCGTCCGCAGACGCCACCGCGGACCTTCCTCAACCGAACGGCGGTCCCCGACCGCCGGGGTCTCCGAGCCGGCGTTGACGATGTCGAACCATATGTAGCGATGATCCGACATCGTCTCCACCCCCTCGATCACCCTCCAACCACGTGTGCGGCTAGCCAGGCCAGAACTGGCAAAGGACAGGTCGATTATACTATGACCCGTCCCCGTTCGCCGCACGAACGTGTGGACCGACCCTCGGTTGAGCAGCACCAAGCCATTGGACACCGCCCATTCCTCGACCATCTCACCCCGGCTATCGGTTTCTGGAGATCCCCACGCCCGTGAGTGTGCGTTGAAATCTCCAGCTACCACCACCGGGGTGGGGTGCGCTTCTGCCAACAGAGCACCGACCTCAATTAACCAACGCTCATACTCAGCGAGGCTTCTGTTGGGCGAGAAGTACACCCCGACTACTGCAACGTCTCCCAGCAGCGCGAGGACGCAACCGCGTCCCTGGAGCACCCTATCAAAAGCACCCCGCTGGGAGACGACAGCCACCAACTCGTCGCGGCTGCTAGCCCAGTTGTCGCGGGCGCGAACCGCATACGGTTCGGCGACTATAGCCACAGTCGCCTGTAACTGTGCGACAGGCTGAAGCAGCAGATCTTGGGCCGCCGCACAGTTACCGACGTTGGCCTGCAGTACCGAGATGGGAGCCATTTAGTTTTGGGCGATGTCCATCACCTCCTCTGTGTTCTGGGTGGGCTGACGCGTACGTCCAGCACCACCCCGACGCCTCCTCTTCATGGACGCCGCCAGGCAAGCTTTTGCGCCCAGGCGATGCGCAGCGGCAGTTCCCGCCGCCGCGCAGATGGGGCAGTTAAACGCCATAGAGCAGCCGGCCGCCTTGTGGCCGGGCTGCCCACAACGAAAACACAGTGCGCTGCGATCTACACCCGCAGCGCACCGGGCTCCTACGTGCCCCACCTCCAGACAGCGGAAACACCGCTGCGGCCTGGCCTCCAAAAGAACCGCACGGACGCGGGACCAACCGATCGTGAGAGGGCGGCCATCTGTTAGTTTTTTGGCCGCCGCGATCGGGCACTTGACCCAAGCCGTGCCCTCCCTGCCTGCCTGGCGAACAACGTCGCCAACGACAACACTGGTGGTGGCGCACCCTCCTACGTCCGCCACCACCCGCGCAACTACTTCCTTTGTGGCCGCGTCCCTCCCCCTCCCCGCTTTCCCGGCTGTGGCGTAAGCGCCGGAACTCGGGGTCGGAGGGGGACAGTGAGGAGTCGGCTGGCACCGGTTCTGCCCGGGGCCAGCCCGGTAAGCGGGGCCGCGGTCGCCCCCCAACAACGGGGCAATACGTGGGCCTCGCCAAGGCGAAGGCCGAATTAAACGCGGCCAAAGAGCGGGAGCTAGAGCTCGAAGCTGAGGAGGAGCTCGCCGAGGAGCTCCGAAGGAGGGAGGAGAGGCGACTCTCCTTCCTTCGTCAGCCTCCCGCTCCAGTGGAGACACCATCAGTCGCTGCTTCGGACCTCAGGGCCGAGCAGCTGGAGAAGGCGGTCGAGGAGGCGGTGGAGGCGATCCGATCCATCGCCCACAAGTCCTCACGTCTAAAAGGTCAAAGTGTTCAAGGCCTGAGGTCCGCTGCAGGGTCCATAATGGAGCACGTGCGGGAGTTGCGGGCCCGCACGGAAACTGAAGAGAATGCCCGCCTGCAGCGCGAGCTAGCTGCCCTGCGGGCTGAGGTTGACATTTTAAAGAAGCAGGCGAGTGCCCCGCCGTCGATGTCGCGCGAGGAGGTTCTGTTCCTCCTTGATGCGCGCTTCGACGGCATCGGAGATCGCCTGCTCCCGGAGCCGCGATTGCGCCCGCCGCTGCAGGCGGATATTCGCAACGCCGCCCGCGCCAGCGAAAGCTCCACCGTCGGTGCTCGCAAAGCACCCTCCCGACTGTCCGGCACTTCTGGCGCTGTCGCTGGTGCCGCCCGCCTTCAGACCGCTGGCGCCGCTGCCGCCGCGCGTCCCTCTGTCCTCGTCTCCGTCCCTTCGTTGGAGGAGACGGCGGCTCCTTCAGCCGCTTCGCCGGCTCCCTCTCCCTCTTCGGGAAAAAAGAAGAAGGCCGGCAAGCGCAAAAAGAAGAGCGCTGCGGCCCGGGAGGCTGAGGCGACGCGCCAGGAGCGTCTGCAGCCCGCACCCACGCCTCAACCTCTAACCGAGGCGTGGAATGTGGTGGCGGGGCGCCCAACGAAGGCACCGTTGGCCAAACCGACAGCGACGCAGTCGGCACCGGCGCCCGCTAAAGCGCCTGCCGTGGGGAAGCGCGCCCCTAAACTCCGCGCCCCGCGTACCGCTGCAGTGGTCATCACCCTGCAGCGGGACGCGCTTGAGAGGGGCGTAACGTACGCCTCCAAGTTAGCCGAGGCCGAAGAGAAGGTGGACCTGAAGGGTCTCGGCATTGGGGGCTTGCGCTTCCGCACGGCGGCCACTGGAGGTCGAATTTTGGAAGTGGCGGGTGCCGAAAGGTGCCAAAAGGCTGACGCCCTGGCAGAGAAATTGAGGACGGCTCTGGGTGAGGAGGTCCGTGTCGCCAGGCCGGAGAAGTGCGCGGAGCTGCGCATCTCCGGTCTAGGCGACGCGGCCACAAAGGAAATTGTTGCGCGGGTGGTGGCGGACGTAGGAGGGTGCGTCACCACCATTGTTGTCGTTGGCGACGTTGTTCGCCAGGCAGGCAGGGAGGGCACGGCGTGGGTCAAGTGCCCGATCGCGGCGGCCAAAAAACTAACAGATGGCCGCCCTCTCACGATCGGTTGGTCCCGCGTCCGTGCGGTTCTTTTGGAGGCCAGGCCGCAGCGGTGTTTCCGCTGTCTGGAGGTGGGGCACGTGGGAGCCCGGTGCGCTGCGGGTGTAGATCGCAGCGCACTGTGTTTTCGTTGTGGGCAGCCCGGCCACAAGGCGGCCGGCTGCTCTATGGCGTTTAACTGCCCCATCTGCGCGGCGGCGGGAACTGCCGCTGCGCATCGCCTGGGCGCAAAAGCCTGCCTGGCGGCGTCGATGAAGAGGAGGCGTCGGGGTGGTGCTGGACGCACGCGTCAGCCCACCCAGAACACAGAGGAGGTGATGGACATCGCCCAAAATTAAATGGCTCCCATCTCGGTACTGCAGGCCAACGTCGGTAACTGTGCGGCGGCCCAAGATCTGCTGCTTCAGTCCGTCGCACAGTTACAGGCGACTGTGGCTATAGTCGCCGAACCGTACGCGGTCCGCGCCCGCGACAACTGGGCTGGCAGCCGCGACGAGTTGGTGGCTATCGTCTCCCAGCGGGGTGCTTTTGATAGGGTGCTCCAGGGACGCGGTTGCGTCCTCGCGCTGCTGGGAGACGTTGCAGTAGTCGGGGTGTACTTCTCGCCCAACAGAAGCCTCGCTGAGTATGAGCGTTGGTTGATTGAGGTCGGGGCTCTGTTGGCAGAAGCGCACCCCACCCCGGTGGTGGTAGCTGGAGATTTCAACGCACACTCACAGGCGTGGGGATCTCCAGAAACCGATAGCCGGGGAGAGATGGTCGAGGAATGGGCGGTGTCCAACGGCTTGGTGCTGCTCAACCGAGGGTCGGTCCACACGTTCGTGCGGCGAACGGGGACGGGTCGTAGTATAATCGACCTGTCCTTTGCCAGTTCTGGCCTGGCTAGCCGCACACGTGGTTGGAGGGTGATCGAGGGGGTGGAGACGATGTCGGATCATCGCTACATATGGTTCGACATCGTCGACACCGGCTCCGGGACTCCGGCGGTCGGGGACCGCCGATCGGTTGAGGAAGGTCTGCGGTGGCGTCTGCAGACGCTGGACCGGGAACTGGCGAAGGAGGCGGCCATCGTCGAGCGATGGGCCGCGGGCGACGTTAGCCCGGACGTGGACGCGAGGGCTGGTCGGCTTTCCGGCGCCCTGACTCGCGTCTGCGATGCGGCGATGAAGAAGGCGGGGCCTGTTCGGCCGCGAAGGCGAGTGTATTGGTGGAATGATGAGTTGGCTGGGCTGCGTACTTTATGCCATGCAGCCCAGCGTAGGTACACTCGCCATCGCGGTCGAAGAAACAGCGATCCTGCCCAAGAAGAAGAGCTGCTCGCCGCATACCGGGCTGCCCGAGCTGCCCTATGCTCGGCAATCAAGGCCGCCAAGGAGGCGGCCTGGAAGGAGTGGCTCGAGAGCCTCAATCAAGATCCGTGGGGGCGCCCGTACAAAGCCGTGAGTGACAAACTCCGGCCCTGGGCGCCTCCCCTCACCAAGTCTCTCGAGCCCTCATTCGTCGGCCACGTCGTCAGTTCCCTCTTTCCTGCGCGGGAAGAGTGGGTCCCACCGCGGATGGCACCAAGCCAGACGCCGGCAGACACAGAGGCGATGATTCCGCCCGTGTCAGATGCCGAGCTCGGGGCGGCAGTCCTCAAACTCAAAACGAGGAACCGCGCCCCCGGTCCGGATGGCATCCCTGGGCGCGTCATCGCCCTGGTCATGCCGGCGTTCGAGGAGGAGACGCTGTCTTTGTTGTCGGAGTGTTTGGCGTCGGGTAAGGTCCCGCGACAGTGGAAAACCGGGCGGCTCGTGCTGTTGAAGAAGCACGGGCGCCCGGCCGAGTCGCCGTCGGCCTATCGCCCCATCGTACTGCTCGACGAGATGAGCAAGCTGCTCGAGCGGGTGCTCGCGGCGCGTCTCGTCGGGCACCTGGAGGGGGCGGGGCCCAATCTCAATGACGGCCAGTACGGTTTTCGTCGCGGGAGGTCGACCCTGGACGCCATTTCCCGGCTCAGGGACAGCGTCGAGGAGGCGGTCGGTCGGGGGGAGGTGTTGCTGGCGGTGTCGCTCGACATCGCGAACGCCTTCAACACCATCCCCTGGCAGACCATCGCCGAGGCGCTGAGGTACCACAATGTCCCGTGGTACCTCAGGCGCATTCTTGCGGACTACTTTGTCGACCGGGCCATCTCCTATCCGGCCCGGTCGGGAGTAGTCCGCACAAATATGTCGTGCGGTGTTCCACAGGGGTCGGTTCTGGGTCCGCTCCTGTGGAACATCGGATATGATTGGGTCCTGCGCGGTGCTACTCTTCGGGGAGTCGGCGTCCTCTGCTACGCCGACGATACCCTAGTTACCGCGCGGGGCCCAGATTTTCGCGAGGCGAAAGTCCTGGCCACCGCGGGCGTTGCCCAGGTGGTCAGCCGCATCAGGGCGCTAAGACTCCAGGTGGCCCTCGAAAAGTCCGAGGCCGTTTTCTTTCACGGGCCTCGGCGAGGGCCACCTCGAGATTGTCAGATTGTGGTGAGCGGCACCCCCATCGCTGTCGGGTCGAGTATTAAGTATCTTGGTTTGGTACTCGACAGCCGATGGGGCTTCGTCGAGCACTTCCGGCGTCTGTCGCCAAAGTTATTGTCGTACGCCGGAAGGCTGGCGAGGCTGCTCCCCAATCGGGGAGGCCCAAATAGTGCATGCCGTCGCCTCTACGACGGTGTAGTGCGCTCAAAGGCGTTGTATGGAGCGCCCATCTGGGCGCACGCCCTCTGCGCTAAGACAATCCCGCTGCTGCGGCGTCCGCAGCGGTCGATTGCGCAGAGGGCGGCACGAGCGTACTGCACCGTCTCCTACGAGGCGGCGTGCCTGATTGCAGGAAGCCTCCCTTGGGATCTCGAGGCTGGAGTCCTTAAAAAGGTGTATGAAGAGAGCGCCCTGGTGCGAAGTAACGGTGGACGGCCCCTTCCGGACGAGATCGACCGCTGGAGACAGTCGGCTCGCGACGATCTCTTCCGGAAGTGGGCCGAGAGGTTGGTAGGCCCCTCAGTTAGCCCCCGGCTCGTGGGGGCTGTCCGGCCCGTCCTGCGGGCTTGGGTGGAGAGGGCACACGGAGCGCCGACATTTCACCTCAGTCAGCTCCTCACAGGGCATGGCGTATTCGCCAAGTACCTGTGGGAGGTGGCTGGGGTGGAGCCGGACCCCGTGTGTCGCCACTGCTCAAGTGGCGTCGTGGACACGGCGGAGCACACACTCGCCGTGTGCCCGGCGTGGGACGGGCCGCGTATCGCCCTTACGGGCCTAGTCGGTGTAAATTTGTCGCTGCCGGCTGTGGTGCAAGCCATGGTCGGCAGCCAACAGTGTTGGGCCGCCGTCGCCTCGTTTGCTAGCGAGGTGATGACGGCGAAACGAGAGGAGTTGCGGGTGCGGGAGCGTACGGGACAGACGCTCCCGCCCCGCCGTCCGGTTCGGGGGCGTCGACGTGCTGATTACATGCGCGCCCCCGAATAGTGTCTGGCCGTGGGCGGAAGGTCGGGGGACCCCGCCCAACTGGCCACTTGGCGACGGGCACCCTTTCTGTGTTCCAGGGGGTGCCCACTTTTTTGCGCACGCCCGTACCGGCCGCTCTCACCTCCTCTGCTTACAGAGGAGCGCTCGAGAGCGGTGGAGGTGCGGGCTAGTTCTTCAGCTCCTTAGGGAGCTCCGGGGTGGTCGCTTATCGACCGCCCCGAGACGGACCCCTCCGTTCTGGGGTGCCCCTTGCCGGCTCGCAGTGATTTAACCTCAGGCCTACCCTGCGAGTCGGTTTTAAGGTGAGGCGGAATACCGCGGGGTTTAGTGGGTAGGACGGCACTCTCTCACGGGCCGGGAGCCCCACACACCGTCCCTGCTGCCCCCGCAGCAGGGATGACGGTGCGTAAATGCATTCCCCGCGAAAACAAAAAAAAAAAAAAAAAAAACCTGGGGTGCTAACTGGCGCTGTAGCTAAGGCGGTTAAGGCGTAGCATACCAACTACAAGGAGTCGGAGTTCAAACCCCATATCAATATTGCTCTTTTCCTGCCGGCTGTGGTGCAAGCCATGGTCGGCAGCCAACAGTGTTGGGCCGCCGTCGCCTCGTTTGCTAGCGAGGTGATGGCGGCGAAACGAGAGGAGTTGCGGGTGCGGGAGCGTACGGGACAGACGCTCCCGCCCCGCCGTCCGGTTCGGGGGCGTCGACGTGCTGATTACATGCGCGCCCCCGAATATTGTCTGGCCGTGGGCGGAAGGTCGGGGGACCCCGCCCAACTGGCCACTTGGCGACGGGCACCCTTTCTGTGTTCCAGGGGGTGCCCACTTTTTTGCGCACGCCCGTACCGGCCGCTCTCACCTCCTCTGCTTACAGAGGAGCGCTCGAGAGCGGTGGAGGTGCGGGCTAGTTCTTCAGCTCCTTAGGGAGCTCCGGGGTGGTCGCTTATCGACCGCCCCGAGACGGACCCCTCCGTTCTGGGGTGCCCCTTGCCGGCTCGCAGTGATTTAACCTCAGGCCTACCCTGCGAGTCGGTTTTAAGGTGAGACGGAACACCGCGGGGTTTAGTGGGTAGGACGGCCCTCTCTCTCAGGCCGGGAGCCCCACACACCGTCCCTGCTGCCCCCGCAGCGATGACGGTGCGTAAATGCATTCCCCGCGAAAACAAAAAAAAAAAAAAAAACCTAACCTAACCTGGGGTGCTAGGTCGGGGAACCTCCACGTTGGCGGTTCAGTTTCCTATCCCCCCCGGGGACCGCCCGGGTGGGAGTGGAAACTGGGCTTTGCTGGTGCACCCTGGAGCATCGGCTAATGGGCGCAGTCTTCAGTACTGTGTGTGTTAACCAATGTACCAATATCCCGACAGTCGACCCCATGTCGTGGGGGTCGTAGTGTGGCAGGCCTGCAAGGCCTGCGAAATGGTGAAAACTCCCGGCCTGGCCGGTAGTAGCGCTTCGTTTTCGTCCTTCGTTCTCGTTGTCGTTGCTCCCGGCTTTGCCGGTTGAAGCTTTGTGTTGCCGTCGTGTGGATGTGCAGTTGACCCCATTGCACGAGGGGGTCGTGGTATGGTGGGCCTGCAAGGCCCACGGTCCTTGCGATAGCTCCTGGCCTGGCCGGTTGTAGCGTTGCGTGTTTGATGTCGCTCCCGGTTACAACCGGTAGTAGCGAAGCTTTGTGGTGTGGACGCGTAGGCCTACTGCTCGCGCAGGGGCCTACAGGCATTCGTGCCAGCGTCGGAGTTGGGGAGAGCTAGCCCCCCTCCCCGCGTTTCGTAATCTCCGGGGTCTTCGCAACAATCCAACTGGTGGCACCAGTTGGTACGCGGTGGTCCTGGGGACCGAAGGGCTTGCCTTCACTGGCCGGCCTGCGACAGGGAAAAGTCTATAACACCCGACAGCGAAGTCGTCAAAACCTGTGGGGCACCTGGAGCACCCCACAGTATCAATCCCGCTCCCTGGAATGAGCGTCACCCAGGGAGTCGTTTTGTATCGTCTCATAATCGTGGGAACAATAATGGCTAATGAAATTTATAAAAAACGATCGACCATCTCCCCTTGTGGGAGACAAACAAACGACTATGGCATGATAAAGGATTCAGAACTGCACAACGTGAAGGCTGTTGAGGAGGTTAGGCCCGGGACTCCGATCCCAGGCCTAAAGGAATTGCGAGTGGCGATGTCGCGGTGCGACACACCGCCGCGCAGAGTATGTGGAGACCTGCTGCTGTCGGATTCCGACAGCAGTGTGGTCTCGATGATAGAGGTGTCTCCTGGTCCCTCCCCCTCCCCGCTTTCCCGGCTGTGGCGCAAGCGCCGGAACTCGGGGTCGGAGGGGGACAGTGAGGAGTCGGCTGGCACCGGTTCTGCCCGGGGCCAGCCCGGTAAGCGGGGCCGCGGTCGCCCCCCAACAACGGGGCAATACGTGGGCCTCGCCAAGGCGAAGGCCGAATTAAACGCGGCCAAAGAGCGGGAGCTAGAGCTCCAAGCTGACGAGGAGCTCGCCGAGGAGCTCCGAAGGAGGGAGGAGAGGCGACTCTCCTTCCTTCGTCAGTCTCCCGCTCCAGTGGAGACACCATCGGTCGCTGCTTCGGACCTCAGGGCCGAGCAGCTGGAGAAGGCGGTCGAGGAGGCGGTGGAGGCGATTCGTTCTATCGCTCACAAATCCTCCCGCCTCAAGGGCCAAAGCGTTCAGGGCCTCAGGTCTGCTGCTGGCTCTATCTAGATAATAGTATATTAAGTTCAAGTAGTAATTGCGAGGCATCTACGAGTATAATAGAAAAGTTGCAAATAAAAAGTGATGCAAAGACCATAGTCTATTGCGATGAAATAGGTAAAAATTTTGGACATTATTTATCACAGTTAAGTCATTCTGTAATAAATCATACATATCCAGGA
Source organism: Thumatha senex (assembly GCA_948477245.1). Taxonomy (NCBI): domain Eukaryota; kingdom Metazoa; phylum Arthropoda; class Insecta; order Lepidoptera; family Erebidae; genus Thumatha; species Thumatha senex. Next base: position 227,379 of record OX419737.1, read on the forward strand.
GCTTCATACTCTCAAATTACAGATTTTATATTGACTGGTACACACTGCATGCAGTCTACTATAGTGGTGCTGGTTGGCAGAAGAGGCAATATTAATAGTGACAAACTTTTAAAAATTTTTGATAAGTTATCAAGTCTGCAAGTAAAACAAGTAATTTTGTCCACCTTGCCATACAGCACTGCTATGAGCCACAAGGAAAATCACTTAAGATACAAATTAAATATGAAACTACATACCATGGTATCATATTCCAAAAAAATTGAATTGTTCGATTGGAACATAATCTTCAATAATAATAGTTTGTTGACATTAGATAGATGTTTTCTATCAAAATTTTTACAACGAAAGGTAGCTCTGTTGCTATCTAATTTTTTAATTTTTCAAGCCAAATTATTGGCAAGTACAACTGCTTTTATTGAGCAGGATAGTTTTGATACTTCACATTTGGAAAATGAAATTCCAAAAAACTAGTTTATAGGACAACAGATAATAAATCTGGCCAGTTGACTTTGGCCCCTGAGAATAATCTTAGTAAAAATATTGTTTTTATGAACCTGGTGCACCATAATGTTAGAGGTTTAATAAATGGTAAAGATTTAGAGTTAGAGCTATACATTAATGCAAATTCTATTAATATTTTTTGTGCTACAGAGCACTGGTTAAAAGATCATCAAATCACATTGTTGAACTTCGTAAATCACCAGGTTGCTAGCTCGTTCAATAGAAAACATTCTAAACGTGGAGGCTCTTTAATATTAATTAATAAAAACTTAAAATTTAAAGAACGTAAGGATTTAGTAGCCCTCTCCATTGAGCGAGTTATTGAGATTGCCAGTATTGAGTTTGAGCATTTCATCTTGTTAAGCGTATACAGTCCCCCTGATGCTTCTTACATTAAATTTGAAGAAAAGCTTGAAGAAGCACTGTTCAAATGCCAATGTTCTAAGAAATCTATAATAGTTTGTGGAGATTTTAATGTTGATATATTAGATACATCATTAACTCCATCAGAGAGAAATAAAATGAAAAATTTATTTAAATCCTTTAATCTGCATAGTACATTCTTAGAACCCACTCGTATTACAGCCACCAGTGCAAAATGGATTGATAATATTTTTACTGATATTAAACCTATAGATAAAGGTATTGTGGATCCTGTGGAATCAATATCATCGTGGCCAATGGATAAAATTTCCTAAAAGTAGTAACAAAATCAGCAAAAAACAAATTAAATATGTACCAATTAACCAAAGTCGTTTGAATAATTTTAAAGAAAATGTATTAAAGAGATTACCATATCTACCTAACTTCACTTGTGTAGACCAGTCATATAAACACTTATTTAATTTGATTAATGATGAGTTTGGCAAAGTTTTTACCTCAAAAACTCTACAGATTGGTGGTCGTCCTGTTTTCAGTGACTGGGCAACACCAGGTATCTTTAAAAGTAGAAATAAATTATTTGAATTATATTCAGAAAAATCATATAATTTTAGGCAAACCTTTCAGGAATATGTTAAAAATTATTCAAAGATATTTAAACAAACGTGTCATCTTGCTAAGTCAAACTTCATTAAAAATAAAATTTCTAATTCTGTAAATAAAATAAAAATGACTTGGAACATCATTAACTCTGAATGCGGTAGATCTTTAGTGACTGAAAGGGATTTCCACTTAAAAGTAAATGGTTGCCATGTTACAGGGGACCTGGAAGTGGCTACGGAGTTTGAACACTTTTTCAAAAATATACCTATTTTGACAACAAAATCTCTCCAAGCATCTTCCAGTTCCGCTGAACTTTTATTAGAAGAATCTGGTGGCCTACCATAAACTCTTATAGCAGGTCAATTATAGCCGATAATTGAATGGCCGCCTTATTTTGTACCATAAACGCGTTGGACAGCAGGCGAGTCAGCGATTGCCTGTCAGAGGTCACGTGATTAACATTTCAGCGGCTTGGCGTTACCATGAAGTGATTTTTGACATGTTTACTATCGAGAACTGAGCTGCCGTGTTGTCATATTTAGCAGGCGTAAAAGAGTAACTTTTATTGAACTGTTTCCTTTAAATTTAATAAAAAATCGAAAATTTTTATTAATTGTTGGTCAGAATATTATTCTGACACCATTAAACATTATTCTAAAAAATAAATTTCATTATATTTGCCATTATTTTAGATGTGTGATAAAGATAACATATTACGAGTTTTACGATGATGATTTTGCACTATAGCACATGAGTAGATAATTAATTTGATGTTGCTTGCAAAATATTATAGTTAACAAGTCAAAAAAATAATATTGTACTATTTCAATGTTATTTTTTATGTGTAAAATTGATAAAAACTATCCCTGTGTTCATGCCATTGTAAAAAATAACTTTATCAAATACCACATAGTTAGATGGTAACAACCTTATACATATAATATTAAATTATAAGGATGTCATCACGATGACTATGAAAACTACATTTATTTTGATTTAAAACATATTACTTGGCTGAGTAATTATTATATTCACTGCCACTTGAATCCCTGGGAGACGTGAACGACATAAATCAATTGAAAAGAAAACATACTAACTTACTTTGAGCAATTTTTCCAGTCTCTAATAGCACCGCCCACTATAGAATTTAAAGATTCCACAATCTTGAACACATTATTGAAGTCCACAGAGCGATATCTTTGTGAGCATTTAGAAACCCCAACTTTAGGTACCTATTTCAAATTTTTCAAACGACACTCCTTGAACTCATAGTTGCACACTTTGACTTCAATAGTATTCATTTATTTTATTTTATTCCTAGTTGTAAACACACACAATATTTAGCACGGATGCGACCGAGACAAACGTATAAACGATAATGAATGTACACAGTCAAAAAGCTTTTAGAGGCTAGAGGACATAAATAACTAAACTAAAACATAACAAAAAGCAATCCACATATGAGTTTCAAATTCCCTCGTAAATTTCATTCCAATTGTAAACATAAGTCGTATTAAATGTCGTTCAAGAATTGTAACACTTGATAACTTTTTCAGTTGAGTATATGAAGTGCCTTCTAAGAGTCCCCAATGTCTCAAATGACGTATTATGGTTGTTTTTATCAAAAATAAACACAGTTTGTTTAAACAACTTGATAATAAACTATAATTATCCAATTATTATATTCTAGGTTCATAAAACCGGTAAACCGATAATGAGTACGGTACTGTTTTAGAACGATTAGTCTTATGACGTCAGACTAAGTGACTTGCTACCAAATTGACCAGAGATAAATACGCGTGTCAGAATTCGATACATTGCAGCTCAACCGAAAAGGTTCATGGTACAAATTGAAAACCTGCCAGGTTACGTGTCAAGTTGAGCTGCTCTGCGCTTGGCAGATATAGCAAAAGTTTATGGTAGGCCCCCTGTTCTTTGTTGCAGGGATGCATTTGTATTCACAGATATTTGTGCTCAGGACATTGTAAAAACATTTAAATGTATCGAAATTAAGAAAACCGCGGACATTTGGGGGTTATCGGTCAAAACTGCATCATGTATAATTGAGGTAATTGCGCCCCATCTAGCAACTGTGTTTAATGACTGTATTTCTAGTGGTACATTTCCTGATTTAATGAAACACAGCAAAGTCGTTCCCTTGTTCAAGGCTGGCAGCGCTACAGAGCCGTCTAATTTCCGACCAGTGTCAGTGCTGCCAACTTTGAGCAAAGTATTTGAAAAAATAATCTTGAATCAAATGCTATCCCATTTTAATAGTCATAAAATACTCCATGCGAATCAATTTGGGTTTACGAAAGGGCGCTCAACTTCCGATGCTGGTGTTGAGTTATTAAAATGTATTCATGAAGCATGGGAAGACAAGCACGATGCATTAGGTATATTTTGCGATCTATCAAAGGCTTTTGTTTGCGTTCAACATGAAACGCTGTGCAAAAAATTACACCACTATGGAATAAGAGGCAAAGCTCTCGACCTTCTGTCTTCATATTTGAACAATAGAATACAGAGGGTCGATATTAATGGTACACGTTCTGTAGGATCCATGGTTACAATGGGTGTGCCGCAAGGCTCGATACTTGGGCCATTCTTGTTCCTCATTTATATTAATGATTTACCATTTTATGTAGCGGACAGGAATAGGATTGTTTTGTTTGCAGATGACACCTCATTAATTTTTAAAATTAAAAGACAATTAGATAACTATGACGATGTAAACAATGCAATTGCAAGAGTAGTTCATTGGTTCAGCTCAAATAATCTTTGCCTTAATGAAAATAAAACTAAATGTATAAAATTTACTCTACCAAATGTAAAACAAGTTGCGGCCAATGTTCAACTGAATGGACAAGTGTTAGAGTTTGTAGAATCAACTGTGTTCCTAGGTATAACTATTGATGCCAATTTGCAGTGGGGCCCACACATAGAAAAGACAGCCTCTAGATTAAGTTCGGCTGCATACGCTGTAAAAAAGATCAGGACTCTAACAGATGTGGATACGGCTAGAATGGTTTACTTCAGCTATTTTCATAGTATTATGTCTTACGGTATTCTCCTTTGGGGGAGTGCTGCAGATTTAAATATTATTTTTGTTCTACAAAAGCGGGCTGTACGCGCTATTTATAATTTGGGCCCCAGAGTTTCTCTCCGAGAAAAATTCAAAGAAGTGAATATTCTAACCGTACCATCACAATACATTTTTGCCAATCTTATGTATGTCCAGAAAAATCTATCACAGTTTTCTAAACTCTGTGATAAACATAATATAAACACTAGAAATAAAAATAATCTTTCAGTCCACCACAGTCGACTACATAAGATTGGCGATTCTTTCCAGGGTAACTGTATACGCTTTTACAACAAGCTTCCCTGTGACCTGAGAAATTTACCTTTAAATAAATTTAAAAAGTTTATTAAAAACAAGCTTTGTGAAAAAGGTTTTTACTCCGTTACAGACTATTTGCAGGACAGGGACGCCTGGAAATGATCTGCTGGCAAAATGAAATAATATTAAATTGTAAATAGGCCATCAAAAAAAAAGCCTTCCTAAGTTTCTTGCCGGTTCTTCTCAGGTGGGCCGCGTTCCGAACCGGTGGTCGCTTTAAATATTTTAAATAGTGTATGACATTTTGTAAGCGCCGTTAAAATGGTCTATGCAAAATAAAGATATTTTTATTTTTTATTTTTATTTTTATGTTGCTCCCGGCTTTGCCGGTTGAAGCTTTGTTTTGCCGTCGTGTGGACGTGCAGTTGACCCCATTGCACGAGGGGGTCGTGGTATGGTGGGCCTGCAAGGCCCACGGTTCTTGCGATAGCTCCTGGCCTGGCCGGTTGTAGCGTTGCGTGTTTGATGTCGCTCCCGGTACCATCCGGTAGTAGCGAAGCTTTGTGGTGTGGACGCGTAGGCCTACTGCTCGCGCAGGGGCCTACAGGCATTCGTGCCAGCGTCGGTGTTGGGGAGGGCTAGCCCCCCTCCCCGCGTTTCGTAATCTCCGGGGTCTTTGCAACAATCCAACTGGTGGCACCAGTTGGTACGTGGTGGTCCTTGGGACCGAAGGGCTTGCCTTCATTGGCCGGCCCGCGACAGGGAATAGTCTATAACACCCGACAGCGAAGTCGTTAAAACCTGTGGGGCACCTGGAGCACCCCACAGTATCAATCCCGCTCCCTGGAATGAGCGTCACCCAGGGAGTCGACTCTCATCGTCTCATACTCGTGGGATTAAATATGGCATTTAATAATAATAAACTAACTAACGGATCGATCTTCTCCCCTTGTGGGAGACAAACTAACGAAACTGGCGCGAAAATGGACTCTGAATTGCTAAACGTTGAGGCTGTCGAAGAGGTGAGGCCCGGAACTCCGATTCCAGGCCTCAAGGAACTGCGGGTGTCGGTGTCGCGGTGCGACACACCGCCGCGCAGCGTGAGGAAAGAGCTGCAGCTGTCGGATACCGACAGCAGCGTTTGCTCGTTGATGGATGTGGCCTCGGGTCTTCCTTCCCCTCTGAGTTCCCGGCTGTGGCGTAAACGCCGGAACTCAGGGTCGGAGGGGGATAGCGAGGAGTCGGTTGGCCCTAACACTGTCCGGGGCCAACCCGGTAAACGTGGGCGAGGACGCCCACCTACTACTGGGCAGTACGTCGGCCTAGCAAAGGCCAAGGCCGAGTACATCGAGGCCAAGGAGCGGGAGCTAGAGCTCCAGGCAGAGGAGGAGCTAGTGAAAGAGCTCCGAATGAGGGAGGAGAGACGTCTCTCCTTCCTTCGCCAGTCTCCCACTCCGGAAGAAGAAGAAAGGCAAGCGAAGAAGAAGCCACCAGCTGCGGCGGATCTCAGAGCCGAGCAGCTAGAGAAGGCGGTTGAGGAGGCGGTGGAGTCGATCCGCTGCATCGCCCACAAATCCTCCCGCCTCAAGGGCCAAAGTGTACAGGGCCTAAGGTTGTAATGTAACAATTTTTACTTACTTTTTTAATTAAATGTTTTATTATACGTTCTCTCCAAATTATCTGCATGACCATTATCTGAATCATTCCTAGGCCTTTATATTTTATTTCTTTATGCTCTCTTAATGTTTGTTTACATTTTGTAATTTTTAATGTCAGTTAATGACAAGCCTAGATTTTATTTTTAATTTATTGATAGAGCTGTCAGTAGGTTAGGTTGTATAGGTATTAGAACTGGTTATAAATTTTTATTCTTATTTTATGTTCTAGAACCACATTGTTAAAATTTTGAAATGTCAACCAATCTATAAAAGGAAGGGAGCCGGGGCCGTGAGGAGAGTCTACTTTTGGTGTTCGCCTTGGCAAGAAGTCGTAAATAATAGCGCCGAGTGAGAGGGCTGTGCCCTCTGAAATAATAACGTCGTGGTCTGCAGTGACTTGTGATGATGCCAACGGCTCGTGGCTTTCAGCCCTCTGCCGGCCCTCACTACCACGACCTACTCCTCTGAGGTCGGCGACGTGGAGGCCTTACTTGAGGCCCCTTCCTGGCAACGGGAGGCCTACTCGAGGCCCCCTTCTTAGCGACGTGTGCTGATAACCTGCTCTTTTAAAGAAACCGTCAAGACCTTCAACTTTACCCCCGGTTTTCCTGGCCTTATACTTATACTTATATTTTAACATGTATAAAATTAATGTTACCTTTTTCTTTTACTTTTCCTTTTAAGCCAGGACTCCTCCAGTCCTGGTGACAGTTTTCTCCTTAACTTTACACTTTTTCCCCGTCCCGGAAAATTGTAACGTTACAGTTTGGCGCCCAACTTCTTATTAACCCCCCCCTTTTTAATTATTTTCAGGTTCTCTAAATTCTAAAACAAACTTGCTCAAGAGATTTTTATTTGGTAAGCTTATATTTTCATCACCTCATCCACCTCGACCTTTACAATACTTCTTTACACTCTACTTATACATCACTATACTGCATCCCACACACTTGCACACCACGGCGGTTACCCAATGGTAATTGTCATCCATTCTTCGCTTGCAAGTGTTCTTAAAACCATTCGTGGTCACTTACAAGTTGGGGTTTGGATTCTCTACGACGTACTAAGGACAATATCCTATAGTCGTTATCACTTAGGCACATTATAACTCTCTACTAATACATCATTATACTGCATCCCACACACTTGCACACCTCTGCGGTTACCCTCTGGTAATCGTACCCAGTCTTCGCTGGTGAGTGTTCTTAAAACCATTCGTGGTCTCTTACTAGTTGGGGGCTGGGACACTTCACGACGGCTGCAGGACAATATCCTGTGGTTGTTTATACAAAACTTAACATAAATCAATACTTTAAACATTAATTCATTTAGTTTGATTTGTTTCCACGGCAACGGTATTATGTCATCTTCGATAAGGTATAGGTTGCACTATCCACGTCTCTGAATAGATTACTTGAAATTTACATAAAACTAGACTAAACTAATAAATTCATTTAAAATTTTAAAATCTTAATTATAGAGAGACCAATAAAATACTCGTACCTAAAATAAACGAACACATCGCTTTTTCAGTGCAGACTAATTTTTATTTATTTGACACATAACAGATAAATGTTTAGTTACCATAGCAACACACTATATTTCGCTAGTATTTTATTTTGATACTTCTACAATATCAACAATATGCCTCTGCCACCCCTTCGGGGATAAGGCGTGATAGATGCTGCACTGAAATGTTTTCAAAATTTATCTAATCCTTCTGGGAGATTAGCACGTTGCGACTCCTCTTTTATCATGCTTTAATTTTGATCTGAAACACAAGAGAAACTGTCACCACTTATTTCCATTTTGGAGAACGGCTTAAGAGGAAAATGGCACGTTTAAGATTTTAAAGTGTAGTTTTCTATCTGCTGTTTTTGTATAAACTATTTTATTGTTTTTATACAAATATTGTTTTACCTTAATGTCTTATAATATTTTATGTCTAAAAGTTCTTTTTTTAATCTTTAATTTTTAAACTACTATTAGTGGTCTTAACAGTCGTTTTTCCTTGATGTCTCTAAAAATAATTATTACTTATCATTTAAAATTAAGTTCATTGTAAATACTTCACAAGATTTACTTTCTCCAAACACTTTTGGCATTTTTCCTTTTTGTTTTTTCTTTTTTCTTTATAGAGCGGTACACAACTCTTTAAATAAGCCATTGTGTATCGTTTTTAATACTTGAACTTAGCTTCTTGAAAAGGCAATTTTGCTTTTAACCTTGACTACTTTTCTTAAGCTGGAAAGTTTTATTTTTAATACTTGAACTACTTGATACTTGAAGGCTTTTCTTAAGCAATTATGCTTTCAAACCTTGACTGCTTTTCTTAAGCTTGGAAAGCTTTGTAAATATTTCTTTTAATTTTAACGGGTTTTAAAAAAGGTGCGGATTACGACACCTAATTTAAATAAATAAGCCATCGTAATTTTAAAAAAATGTTTTTTTTTTCCTTGTGGAGTATGTGTCATAGAATGTGAACCATATCCCCTAAGTATGTTAGTGATGTATGATTGAGGGAATATGAAATGTGGGTTGATGAAAGGTGTATGAAAGAGCAAGGTTTTTCTTTTACAACATCGAAATTTTCTCAGTTGTTAATTTTCAGGGGTTATCGGGTAACGTAATTTTTATCTTTTGTAAAACTTTCTGTACCACTGTAAATAGTCATATAGGTTAATTTTAACTGGTCAATGCCTTCTTTCTTATAAACAAAATTTTTTTCATTACAATCAAAAATTTTCCGGGGTTGTCGGGGAAATGTAATGTAACAATTTTTACTTACTTTTTTAATTAAATGTTTTATTATACGTTCTCTCCAAATTATCTGCATGACCATTATCTGAATCATTCCTAGGCCTTTATATTTTATTTCTTTATGCTCTCTTAATGTTTGTTTACATTTTGTAATTTTTAATGTCAGTTAATGACAAGCCTAGATTTTATTTTTAATTTATTGATAGAGCTGTCAGTAGGTTAGGTTGTATAGGTATTAGAACTGGTTATAAATTTTTATTCTTATTTTATGTTCTAGAACCACATTGTTAAAATTTTGAAATGTCAACCAATCTATAAAAGGAAGGGAGCCGGGGCCGTGAGGAGAGTCTACTTTTGGTGTTCGCCTTGGCAAGAAGTCGTAAATAATAGCGCCGAGTGAGAGGGCTGTGCCCTCTGAAATAATAACGTCGTGGTCTGCAGTGACTTGTGATGATGCCAACGGCTCGTGGCTTTCAGCCCTCTGCCGGCCCTCACTACCACGACCTACTCCTCTGAGGTCGGCGACGTGGAGGCCTTACTTGAGGCCCCTTCCTGGCAACGGGAGGCCTACTCGAGGCCCCCTTCTTAGCGACGTGTGCTGATAACCTGCTCTTTTAAAGAAACCGTCAAGACCTTCAACTTTACCCCCGGTTTTCCTGGCCTTATACTTATACTTATATTTTAACATGTATAAAATTAATGTTACCTATTCCTTTTACTTTTTCTTTTAAGCTGGAACTCCTCCAGTCCTGGTGATAGTTTTCTCCTAAACTTTACCTTTTTCCCCTCCCGGAAAATTGTAACGTTACAAGGTCCGCTGCAGGTAGCATAATGGAACACGTGCGGGAACTACGTGCTCGCACGGTTTCTGAAGAAACCGCCCGCCTGCAGCGGGAGCTGGCTGCCATGCGGGCAGAAATAGAAATATTAAAGAAGCAGGCGAGAGCCCCGCCGTCGATGTCGCGCGAGGAGATTCTGTTCCTCCTGGACGCGCGCTTCGACGGCATTGGGGACCGCTTGCTCCCAGAGCCGCGACTGCGCCCCCCCCTTCAGGCAGACGCCCGTAATGCCGCCCGCTCCGTTGCCGGGTCTTCGCTCTCGCTTGGCCATTCTGCCGGTAATGTCTCCGAGGCTGCGCGCCCCGGACCTCCCAAGCGTTGTTCAGCGGGTGTCACTAGTGCCTCACTGGCGACACGTTCTTCTGCTCCCGTCTCTGGCCCATTGCTGGAGGAGACGGAAGCTCCCCCCGCAACTTCTTTATCTTCTGCCCCTGTGCCGAAGAAAAGAACTAAGAAAAAGAAGAAGACCGCTGCGGCACAAGAAGCCGAGGCAGCGCGCCAGGAGCTTCTGCAGCCTGCACCCACGCCTCAACCTCTGACCGAGGCGTGGAATGTGGTGGCTGGGCGCCCCAAAAAAGTGCCAACGGCGAAGCAATCAGCTGTGAAAACGACACCGGCGTCTACAAAGGCAGGCGCTAAGAAGAACGCCATGAAACTCCGCGCCCCCCGCACTGCAGCTGTAGTGATTTTACTGCAGAAGGACGCGGTCGATAAGGGCTTAACCTATGCCGCCAAACTGGCCGAGGCGGAACAAAAAGTCGACCTACAGAGCCTCGGCATCGGAGGCCTCCGGTTCCGTACGGCAGCCACCGGAGGCCGCATCCTTGAAGTGGCGGGCGCAGAGAGATGCCAGAAAGCCGATGCTCTAGCAGAGCATCTCAAAGCGGCTCTGGGAGAAGATGTCCGCATCGAACGACCGGAGAAGTGCGCGGAACTGCGCATCTCCGGTCTTGGCGATGCGGCCACTAAGGAGGCCATAGCGAAGGTGGTGGCGGACGTAGGAGGGTGCGCCACCACCAGCATCACTGTCGGAGAAATCATTCGCCAAGCAGGTCGCGAGGGCACGGCGTGGGTAAAATGCCCGATCGCGGCGGCCAAGATTATAACTGATGGCCGCCCAGTTGCGATCGGATGGTCCCGCGTCCGTGTCGCTCTCTTGGAGGCTCGACCGCAGCGGTGTTTCCGTTGCCTGGAAGTGGGGCACGTTGGGGCCCGGTGCGCTGCGGGTGTTGACCGCAGCGCACTCTGTTTCCGCTGCGGGCAGCCCGGCCATAAGGCTGCTGGCTGTTCTGAAGAGCCAAATTGCCCTATCTGCGCGGCGGCGGGAACTCCTGCTGCGCACCGTTTAGGCGTTAAGGCCTGCATGGCGGCGTCCAAAAAAAGGACACGTCGTGGTGGTGCCGGGCGCAAGCGCTCGCCCACTCAAACCAACACGGAGGAGAGAATGGACATCGCCCAGAACTAAATGGCGCCAATCTCGATCCTGCAGGCCAATGTCCGCCACTGTGCGGCGGCCCAAGACCTGCTGATCCAGTCCGCCGTACAGTGGCGGGCGTCTATGGCAGTAGTCGCCGAACCGTACGCGGTTCGTGCCCGTGATGACTGGGCTGGCAGCCGCGACGAGTCGGTGGCTATCGTCTCCCAGCAGGGCGCGTTCAAAAGTGTTTCCCAAGGACGCGGCTGCGTCCTCGCGCTGCTGGGAGACGTTGCAGTGATCGGGGTGTACTTCTCGCCAAACAGAAGCCTCGCCGAGTTTGAACAATGGTTAATAGAGGTCGGGGCTCTGGTGGCAGAAGCACACCCCACCCCGGTGGTGGTGGCTGGAGACTTCAACGCACACTCACAGGCGTGGGGATCTCCAGCCACCGATAGCCGGGGTGAGTTGGTAGAGGAATGGGCGGTGTCGAATGGCTTGGTGCTGCTCAACCGAGGGTCGATCCACACGTTCGTGCGGCCAACGGGGACAGGTTGTTCCATCGTTGACCTGTCCTTCGCCAGTTCTGGCCTGGCGAGCCGCACGCGTGGTTGGAAAGTGGTCGAGGGGGTGGAGACGCTGTCGGACCATCGCTACATATGGTTCGACATCGTCGACACCGGCTCCGGGACCCCGGCGGTCGGGGACCGCCGTTCGGTTGAGGAAGGTCCGCAGTGGCGTCTGCGGACGCTGGACCGGGAACTGGCAAAGGAGGCGGCCATCGTCGAGCGATGGGCCGCGGGCGACGTTAGCCCGGACGTGGACGCGAGGGCTGGGCGGCTTTCCGGCGCCCTGACTCGTGTCTGCGATGCGGCCATGAAGAGGGCAGGGTCTGTCAAGCCGCGGCGGCGAGTATACTGGTGGAATGAAGAGCTGGCTGGGCTGCGAACCTCAAGTCACGCAGCCCAGCGCAGGTACACTCGCCAACGCGCCCGAAGAAACAGTGACCCTGCCCGAGAAGAAGAACTACTCGCCGCATACCGGGCTGCCCGAGCTGCCCTCAGCTCGGCGATCAAGGCCGCCAAGGAGGCGGCCTGGAAGGAATGGCTCGAGAGCCTCAATCAAGATCCGTGGGGGCGCCCGTACAAAGCCGTGAGTGACAAACTCCGGCCCTGGGCGCCCCCCCTCACAAAGTCTCTCGAGCCCTCATTCGTCGGCCACGTTGTCTCGTGTCTCTACGACGGTGTAGTGCGCTCAAAGGCGTTGTATGGAGCGCCCATCTGGGCGCACGCCCTCTGCGCCAAGACAATCCCGCTGCTGCGGCGTCCGCAGCGGTCGATTGCGCAGAGGGCGGCACGAGCGTACTGCACCGTCTCCTACGAGGCGGCGTGCCTAATTGCAGGAAACCTCCCTTGGGATCTCGAGGCTGGAGTCCTCAAGAGTGTTTACGAGGAGAGCGCCCTGGTGCGTAGAAATGGCGGACGGCCCCTTCCGGACGAGATCGACCGCTGGAGACAGTCGGCTCGCGACGATCTCTTCCGGAAGTGGGCCGAGAGGTTGGTAGGCCCCTCAGTTAGCCACCGGCTCGTGGGGGCTGTCCGGCCCGTCCTACGTGCTTGGGTAGAGAGAGCACACGGTGCGCCTACGTTCCAACTCAGTCAGCTCCTCACAGGGCATGGCGTATTCGCCAAGTACCTGTGGGAGGTGGCTGGGGTGGAGCCGGACCCCGTGTGTCGTCACTGCCCGAGTGGCGTCGTGGACACGGCGGAGCACACACTCGCCGTGTGCACGGCGTGGGACGAGCCGCGTATCGCCCTCACGGGCCTTGTCGGTAATGATTTGTCGCTGCCGCCTTTTAACATTGTTGGGCCGCCGTCGCCTCGTTTGCTAGCGAGGTGATGGCGGCGAAACGTGAGGAGTTGCGGGTGCGGGAGCGTACGGGACAGACGCTCCCGCCCCGCCGTCCGGTTCGGGGGCGTCGTCGTGCTCATTACATGCGCGCCCCCGAATAGTGTCTGGCCGTGGGCGGAAGGTCGGGGGACCCCGCCCTACTGGCCACTCGGCGACGGGCACCCTTTCTGTGTTCCAGGGGGTGCCCACTCTTTGCGCACGCCCGTACCGGCCGCTCTCACCTCCTCTGCTTACCTAGGAGCGCTCGAGAGCGGTGGAGGTGCGGGCTAGTTCTTCAGCTCCTTAGGGAGCTCCGGGGTGGTCGCTTATCGACCGCCCCGAGACGGACCCCTCCGTTCTGGGGTGCCCCTTGCCGGCTCGCAGTGATTTAACCTCAGGCCTACCCTGCGAGTCGGTTTTAAGGTGAGGCGGAACACCGCGGGGTTTAGTGGGTAGGACGGCCCTCTCTCTCGGGCCGGGAGGACGGTGACGGTGCGTAAATGCATTCCCCGCGAAAACAAAAAAAAAAAATAAAAAAAAAAAAAAACCTAACCTGGGGTGCTAGGTCGGGGAACCTCCACGTTGGCGGTTCAGTTTCCTATCCCCCCCGGGGACCGCCCGGGTGGGAGTGGAAACTGGGCTTTGCTGGTGCACCCTGGAGCATCGGCTAATGGGCGCAGTCTTCAGTACTGTGTGTGTTAACCAATGTACCAATATCCCGACAGTCGACCCCATGTCGTGGGGGTCGTAGTGTGGCAGGCCTGCAAGGCCTGCGAAATGGTGAAAGCTCCCGGCCTGGCCGGTAGTAGCGCTTCGTTTTCGTCCTTCGTTCTCGTTGTCGTTACTCCCGGCTTCGGCCGGTTGCAGCTCTGTGTTGCCGTTGGGTGGACGTGCAGCTGACCCCATTGCACGAGGGGGTCGTGGTATGGTTGGCCTGCAAGGCCTACGGTATTTGTGACCGCTCCCGGCCTGCCCGGTAGAAGCATCACATCGTTGGTGTCGCTCCCGGCCACGGCCGGTAGTAGCGAGGTTTTGTGGTGTGGACGCGTAGGCCTTCTGCTCGCGCAGGGGCCTACAGGCATCTGTGCCAGCGTCGGAGTTGGGGAGGGCTAGCCCTCCTTCCCGCGTTTCGTAACCCCTGAGGCCTCTGCAACGACCCAACTGGTGGCACCAGTTGGTACGCCGTGGTCCTGGGGGCCGAAGGGCTTGCCTTCATTGGCCGGCTCGCGACAGGGAAAAGTCTTTAAAACCCGACAGCGAAGTCGTTAAAACCTGTGGGGCACCTGGAGCACCCCACAGTATCCATCCCGCTCCCTGGAATGAGCGTCACCCAGGGAGTCGTTTTGTATCGTCTCATTCTCGTGGGAATAATTATGGCATATAAAATTCAAAACAAACGATCGACCATCTCCCCTTGTGGGGGACAAAACAACGAAAATGGCAAGGAAATGGACTTAGAATTGCACAGCGTTAAGGCTGTTGAGGAAGTTAGGCCCGGGACTCCCATCCCAGGCCTAAAGGAACTACGAGTGGCGATGTCGCGGTGCGACACACCGCCGCGCAGAATATGTGGAGACCTGCTGCTGTCGGATTCCGACAGCAGTGTGGTCTCGATGATAGAGGTGTCTCCTGGTCCCTCCCCCTCCCCGCTTTCCCGGCTGTGGCGTAAGCGCCGGAACTCGGGGTCGGAGGGGGACAGTGAGGAGTCGGCTGGCACCGGTTCTGCCCGGGGCCAGCCCGGTAAGCGGGGCCGCGGTCGCCCCCCAACAACGGGGCAATACGTGGGCCTCGCCAAGGCGAAGGCCGAATTAAACGCGGCCAAAGAGCGGGAGCTAGAGCTCCAAGCAGAGGAGGAGCTCGCCGAGGAGCTCCGAAGGAGGGAGGAGAGGCGACTCTCCTTCCTTCGTCAGTCTCCCGCTCCAGTGGAGACATCGTCAGTTTCTGCTTCGGACCTCAGGGCCGAGCAATTGAAAAAGGCGGTCGAGGAGGCGGTGGAGGCGATCCGCTCCATCGCCCACAAGTCCTCCCGTCTTAAGGGGCAGAGCGTGCAGGGCCTGAGGTCCGCCGCTGCGTCAATTGTGGAATACGTGCGGGAATTGCGTGCCCGCACGGTATCTGAAGAAAATGCCCGTCTGCAGCGTGAGCTAGCTGCTATGCGGGCGGAAATTGAAATGCTGAAGAAGCAAGCGAGCGCCCCGCCGTCGATGTCGCGCGAGGAGGTTCTGTTCCTCCTAGATGCGCGCTTCGACGGCATAGGAGATCGCCTGCTCCCGGAGCCGCGACTGCGCCCGCCGCTGCAGGCGGATGCTCGCAATGCCGCCCGTGCCACCGAAAGCTCCACCGTCGGTGCTCGCAAAGCACCCTCCCAACTGTCCGGCACTTCTGGCGTTGTCGCTGGTGCCGCCCGCATTCAGACCGCTGGCGCCGCTGCCGCCGCGCGTCCCTCTGTCCCCGTCTCCGGCCCTTCGTTGGAGGAGACGGGGGCTCCTTCAGCCGCTTCGCCGGCTCCCTCCCCCTCTTCAGGAAAAAAGAAGAAAGCCGGCAAGCGCAAGAAGAAGAGCGCTGCGGCCAGAGAGGCTGAGGCGGCGCGCCAGGAGCGCCTGCCACCGCCACCCACCCCTCGGCCATTAACCGAGGCCTGGAACGTGGTGGCTGGGCGACCAAAGAAGGCGCCGGCGGCAAAGCCGCCAGCGACGAAGTCTGCACCGGCGCCCGCCAACGTGCCTGCCGTGGGGAAGCGCGCCCCTAAACTCCGCGCCCCGCGAACCGCTGCAGTGGTGATAACGCTGCAGCAGGACGCGGTAAAAAGGGGTGTTACATACGCCTCCAAGCTAGCCGAGGCGGAGCAAAAGGTTGACATCAAGAGCCTCGGCATTGGGGGCCTTCGTTTTCGCACGGCGGCCACCGGAGGTCGCATCCTTGAAGTGGCGGGCGCAGAAAGGTGCCAAAAGGCTGACACCCTCGCCGAACATCTGAGGGTGGCCCTCGGCGACGATGTCCTTGTCGCCAGGCCGGAGAAGTGCGCGGAGCTGCGTATCTCCGGTCTAGGCGACGCGGCCACAAAGGAAGTAGTTGCGCGGGTGGTGGCGGACGTAGGAGGGTGCGCCACCACCAGTGTTGTCGTTGGCGACGTTGTTCGCCAGGCAGGCAGGGAGGGCACGGCTTGGGTCAAGTGCCCGATCGCGGCGGCCAAAAAACTAACAGATGGCCGCCCTCTCACGATCGGTTGGTCCCGCGTCCGTGCGGTTCTTTTGGAGGCCAGGCCGCAGCGGTGTTTCCGCTGTCTGGAGGTCCCCACCTCCAGACAGCGGAAACACACGTAGGAGCCCGGTGCGCTGCGGGTGTAGATCGCAGCGCACTGTGTTTTCGTTGTGGGCAGCCCGGCCACAAGGCGGCCGGCTGCTCTATGGCGTTTAACTGCCCCATCTGCGCGGCGGCGGGAACTGCCGCTGCGCATCGCCTGGGCGCAAAAGCCTGCCTGGCGGCGTCCATGAAGAGGAGGCGTCGGGGTGGTGCTGGACGTACGCGTCAGCCCACCCAGAACACAGAGGAGGTGATGGACATCGCCCAAAACTAAATGGCTCCCATCTCGGTACTGCAGGCCAACGTCGGTAACTGTGCGGCGGCCCAAGATCTGCTGCTTCAGTCTGTCGCACAGTTACAGGCGACTGTGGCTATAGTCGCCGAACCGTATGCGGTGCGTAAATGCATTCCCCGCGAAAACAAAAAAAAAAAAAAAACAAAAAAAAAAAAAAAAAACCTGGGGTGTCCGGGGTGCTAGGTCGGGGAACCTCCACATTGGCGGTTCAGTTTCCTATCCCCCCCGGGGACCGCCCGGGTGGGAGTGGAAACTGGGCTTTGCTGGTGCACCCTGGAGCATCGGCTAATGGGCGCAGTCTTCAGTACTGTGTGTGTTAACCAATGTACCAATATCCCGACAGTCGACCCCATGTCGTGGGGGTCGCGGTGTGGCAGGCCTTCAAGGCCTGCGTATTGATGTAAGCTCCCGGCCTGGCCGGTAGTAGCGCTTCGTTTACGTCCTTCGTTCTCGTTGTCGTTGCTCCCGGCTTTGCCGGTTGAAGCTTTGTTTTGCCGTCGTGTGGACGTGCAGTTGACCCCATTGCACGAGGGGGTCGTGGTATGGTGGGCCTGCAAGGCCCACGGTTCTTGCGATAGCTCCTGGCCTGGCCGGTTGTAGCGTTGCGTGTTTGATGTCGCTCCCGGTACCATCCGGTAGTAGCGAAGCTTTGTGGTGTGGACGCGTAGACCTACTGCTCGCGCAGGGGCCTACAGGCATTCGTGCCAGCGTCGGTGTTGGGGAGGGCTAGCCCCCCTCCCCGCGTTTCGTAATCTCCGGGGTCTTCGCAACAATCCAACTGGTGGCACCAGTTGGTACGCGGTGGTCCTTGGGACCGAAGGGCTTGCCTTCATTGGCCGGCCCGCGACAGGGAATAGTCTATAACACCCGACAGCGAAGTCGTTAAAACCTGTGGGGCACCTGGAGCACCCCACAGTATCAATCCCGCTCCCTGGAATGAGCGTCACCCAGGGAGTCGACTCTCATCGTCTCATACTCGTGGGATTAAATATGGCATTTAATAATAATAAACTAACTAACGGATCGATCTTCTCCCCTTGTGGGAGACAAACTAACGAAACTGGCGCGAAAATGGACTCTGAATTGCTAAACGTTGAGGCTGTCGAAGAGGTGAGGCCCGGAACTCCGATTCCAGGCCTCAAGGAACTGCGGGTGTCGGTGTCGCGGTGCGACACACCGCCGCGCAGCGTAAGGAAAGAGCTGCAGCTGTCGGATACCGACAGCAGCGTTTGCTCGTTGATGGATGTCGGCTTCACGCGCCGCAGCGCTCTTCTTCTTCCTCCCTTTCTTTCCATTTTTCGTATTCTGCACAGGAGGGGAGGAACCTGGCAGAGCAGCCGACGGAGCGCCCGTCTCCTCCAACGAAGGGCCGGAGACGGGGGCGGAAGAACGAGGCGCGGCGTTAGAGACGCCAGCGGACCGAATGTGAGCGGCACTGGCAGCAGTGCCGGACGTGCCGGGTTGGGATCCGATCGATACTCGAGACGCGATTGCGGAGCACCCGACAGAGCGGGCGGCATTTCGAGCGTCCGCCTGCAGCGGCGGGCGAAGTCGCGGCTCCGGCAGCAGGCGGTCCCCAATGCCGTCAAAGCGCGCGTTTAGGAGGAACATGATCTCCTCGCGCGACATTGACGTTGGTGGGGCGTTCGCCTGCTTCTTCAGTAGATCTACTTCGGCCCACAAGGCAGCAAGCTCACGCTGCAGACGGGCATTTTCCTCGGATTCCGTACGGGCCCGCAACTCCCGCACGTGTT
Source organism: Thumatha senex (assembly GCA_948477245.1). Classification (NCBI taxonomy): domain Eukaryota; kingdom Metazoa; phylum Arthropoda; class Insecta; order Lepidoptera; family Erebidae; genus Thumatha; species Thumatha senex. The sequence continues at coordinate 246,120 of OX419737.1, forward strand.
CCAGGATGGATCCTGCGGCAGATCTCAGGCCCTGCACGCTTTGGCCCTTCAGGCGGGAGGATTTGTGAGCGATGGAGCGGATCGCCTCCATCGCCTCCTCGACCGCCTTCTCTAGTTGCTCGGCCCTGAGGTCGGCCGCAGCTGGCGACTTCTTCGATGTTTCTCCTTCAGGAACGGGAGACTGACGGAGGAAGGAGAGTCGCCTCTCCTCCCTCCTTCGGAGCTCTTCGGCGAGCTCCTCCTCCGCTTGGAGCTCTAGCTCCCGCTCCTTGGCCGCGTTTAATTCGGCTTTCGCCTTGGCGAGGCCAACATATTGCCCCGTTGTTGGGGGGCGACCACGGCCCCGCTTACCGGGCTGGCCCCGGGCAGAACCGGTGCCAGCCGACTCCTCACTGTCTCCCTCCGACCCCGAGTTCCGGCGTTTGCGCCACAGCCGGGAAAGCGGGGAGGGGGAGGGACCAGGGGAAACCTCGATCATAGGGACCACACTGCTGTCGGAATCCGACAGCAGCAGATCTCCCGACAGCCGACGCGGAGCGGCGTCGCAGCGCGAGAGTGACACTCGCGCTTCTCTCATAAGACTAGGCACTGGAGTGCCAGGTCTAGTCTTTCCATCCATTTCGTTAGCCCTATCGTCGGGCAGATCAGCGTCCGTTAAGAGTAAGCCAAAGTTGTTGTTAAAAAATAAGTTATCGATCGTATTTGTGTTGTTTGAATTATTGAGAGCCATACTATTCCCACGAGAATGAGACGATACAAAACGACTCCCTGGGTGACTCTCATTCCAGGGAGCGGGATGGATACTGTGGGGTGCTCCAAGTGCCCCACAGGTTTTAACGACTTCGCTGTCGGGTTTTAAAAACTTTTCCCTGTCGCGAGCCGGCCAATGAAGGCAAGCCCTTCGGCCCCCAGGACCACCGCGTACCAACTGGTGCCACCAGTTGGGTCGTTGCAGAGGCGTCAGGGGTTACGAAACGCGGGAAGGAGGGCTAGCCCTCCCCAACTCCGACGCTGGCACAAACGCCTGTAGGCCCCTGCGCGAGCATTTCCCTCCACCACCCATGGTCATTCCTGCCTCACGGCGTACTGACCGAATCGCGGGAGAGTGCCCGTTGCGGCTTGCATACGCGTTCTCCGCGGGCGCTTTCTTGACTCCCTACAAATCTTTTCCGTCCCCAGCTCGATTTTCCCCCAACGGGGCTGGCTTTCTACTATAAAATCCCCCCCTTCTGGGGCTGACGAACAATACACGGTACTGCGCGTTGTAACGTTACTACTTTCCGGGAGGGGAAAAAGTAAAGTTTAGGAGGAAACTGTCACCAGGACTGGAGGAGTCCTGGCTTAAAAGGAAAAGTAAAAGAAAAAGGAGAAAAGGTAAAGTTGATTTAATATAATATAAAAATGTTAAGAAAATAAAAGCAAGGAAAGCCGGGAGTAAAATTAGGTCTTGATTCTTCAAGTACAGCCGCTAAGATGGGGCCTCGAGTAGGCCTCCACGTTGTTAGGAAGAGGGGGCCTCGAGTAGGCCTCTACGTCGCTGAGAAGGGGGCCTCAAATCCCCTCAAGGCCTCTACGTCACCGACCTCGGAGAAGCTGGTCGCGAACTCAGGCAGGTAGAGAGCTGAAACTGACGAGCGGTCGGCGTCTTTCACAGAGCCGGTTAAGAACACACAACACTGCAGACCATCACTTCACTATTTCTGGAGAGCACAACCCTCACACTCAGCACTTATTCCCAGCACCTCCTCTCAAGGTGAGCACCAAAAGTAGACTGATCTGACGGCCCCGGCTTCCTTCTTGTACCAAGCATTTCAAAATTTAAACAATATTAGAATACAAATTTAGAATTTAAATGTATAACAAGGTCTAATATCTATACAACCTAACCTACTAGCAGCTCTAACAATAAATTAAAAATAAAATCTAGGCTTGTCATTAACTGACATTAAAAATTACAAAAGGTAAACAAACATTAAGAGAGCATAAAAACTCTTAAATTATCAAGGCCTATGAATGCTACAGATAATGGTCATGCAGATAATTTGAAAGAATGAATAATGAAACATTTAATCAAAAAAAAGTAAGTAAAAAATGATACATTACATTTCCCCGACAACCCCGGAAAATTTTTGATTGTAATGAAAAAATTTTGTTTATAAGAAAGAAGGCATTGACCAGCTAAAATTAACCTATATGACTATTTACAGTGGTACCGAAAGTTTTACAAAAGATAAAAATTACGTTTCCCCGATAACCCTTGAAAATTAACAACTGAGAAAATTTCGATGTTGTAATAGAAAAACCTTGCTCTTTCATACACCTTTCATCAACCCACATTTCATACTCCCTCAATCATACATCACTTACATACTTAGGGGATATGGTTCACATTCTATGACACATACTCCACAAGGAAAAAAAAAAATTTTTTTTTAAATTACGATGGCTTATTTATTTAAATTAGGTGTCGTAATCCGCACCTTTTTTAAAACCCATTAAAATTAAAAGATATTTACAAAGCTTTCACAGCTTAAGAAAAGCAGTCAAGGTTTGAAAGCATAATTGCTTAAGAAAAGCCTTCAAGTTTCAAGTAGTTCAAGTATTAAAAATAAAGCTATCCAGCTTAAGAAAAGTAGTCAAGGTTAAAAGCAAAATTGCTTTTCAAGAAGCTAAGTTAAGTATTAAAAACGATACACAATGGCTTATTTTAAGAGTTGTGTACCGCTCTATGAAGAAAAAAAGAAACAGAAAGGAAAAATGCCAAAAGGTTTTGGAAAAAGTAAGCCTTGTGAAGTATTTACAATGAACTTAATGTTAAATGAAAAGTAAAAAATATTTTTAGAGACTAAATATTTCAAGGAGAAAAAAAAAATCATTAAAACATTCAAGTTTAAAAAAAAATAAGATAAAACAATTTATATAAAAACACAGCAGATATAAAACTAAACGTTCCATTTTCCTCTTAAGCCGCTAGTAAATGAAAAAAAAGAGGTGACAGTTTCTCTTATGTTTCAGATCAAAATCAAAGCATGAAAAGCGAAAAGTTCAACGTGCTAATCTCCCAGAAGGATTAGATAAATTTTATAAATTTTGTAAATTTTGTAAATTTTGTAAATTTTGTAAAGATTTTAAAATATTAAACGAGTTTATTACCACATGTTACCATGGTAACAATGTTGCCGTAGTAACAAATCAAACTAAATGAAATAATGTTTAAAGTGTTAATTTATGTTAAGTTTTGTATAAACAACCACAGGATATTGTCCTGCAGCCGTCGTGAAGTGTCCCAGCCCCCAACTAGTAAGAGACCACGAATGGTTTTAAGAACACTTACTAGCGAAGACTGGGTACGATTACCAGAGGGTAACCGCAGAGGTGTGCAAGTGTGTGGGATGCAGTATAATGATGTATTAGTAGAGTGTTATAATGTGCCTAGGTGATAACGACTATAGGATATTGTCCTTAGTACGTCGTAGAGAATCCAAACCCCAACTTGTAAGTGACCACGAATGGTTTTAAGAACACTTGCAAGCGAAGAATGGATGACAATTACCATTGGGTAACCGCCGTGGTGTGCAAGTGTGTGGGATGCAGTATAGTGATGTATAAGTAGAGTGTAAAGAAGTATTGTATAGGTTGAGGTGGATGAGGTGATGAAAATATAAGCTTACCAAATAAAAATCTCTTGAGCAAGTTTGTTTTGGAATTTAGAGAACCTGAAAATAATTAAAAAGGGGGGGGGTTAATAAGAAGTTGGGCGCCAAACTGTAACGTTACTACTTTCCGGGAGGGGAAAAAGTAAAGTTTAGGAGGAAACTGTCACCAGGACTGGAGGAGTCCTGGCTTAAAAGGAAAAGTAAAAGAAAAAGGAGAAAAGGTAAAGTTGATTTAATATAATATAAAAATGTTAAGAAAATAAAAGCAAGGAAAGCCGGGAGTAAAATTAGGTCTTGATTCTTCAAGTACAGCCGCTAAGATGGGGCCTCGAGTAGGCCTCCACGTTGTTAGGAAGAGGGGGCCTCGAGTAGGCCTCTACGTCGCTGAGAAGGGGGCCTCAAATCCCCTCAAGGCCTCTACGTCACCGACCTCGGAGAAGCTGGTCGCGAACTCAGGCAGGTAGAGAGCTGAAACTGACGAGCGGTCGGCGTCTTTCACAGAGCCGGTTAAGAACACACAACACTGCAGACCATCACTTCACTATTTCTGGAGAGCACAACCCTCACACTCAGCACTTATTCCCAGCACCTCCTCTCAAGGTGAGCACCAAAAGTAGACTGATCTGACGGCCCCGGCTTCCTTCTTGTACCAAGCATTTCAAAATTTAAACAATATTAGAATACAAATTTAGAATTTAAATGTATAACAAGGTCTAATATCTATACAACCTAACCTACTAGCAGCTCTAACAATAAATTAAAAATAAAATCTAGGCTTGTCATTAACTGACATTAAAAATTACAAAAGGTAAACAAACATTAAGAGAGCATAAAAACTCTTAAATTATCAAGGCCTATGAATGCTACAGATAATGGTCATGCAGATAATTTGAAAGAATGAATAATGAAACATTTAATCAAAAAAAAGTAAGTAAAAAATGATACATTACAGCGTCCTGCTGAACTGAATTCTTTAAATCATCAATCTTCATAAACGCGCCGAATTGTGTGCCAAGAATGTGCAAATTTGCGAAATTCTGCGAATGTTTCTCTGCTGCGCACAAGGTCCCAATGAAACACGGGACCCGACTCGTCCTTGCTGAGATTGTAGATGGCATCCAACATAGCTTTCCTGTCATCGTCGTACAAGCAACATTCCCAGAGTGCGTGATCACGGCTTTCCTCTTCTCCATCCCCACAGGGGCAAACGGCAGTTTCGCAAAGGCCCAGCTTGTGTAGGCGCTGCCTGAAGCAGCCATGCCCGGTCAGTAACTGGGAGACAACGAAGTCCGGTTCGATCCAACGATACTGTAGCCTCACAACAACATCTGGGAAGAAGCTGTAGAGATCACGACCGTCAGTGCTGGCCTCCCACCGCTCTTGCCAAAGGGAAACGATCTCACCCCTTATGCGAGTCCTAAGCTGCTTCAGCTCCCTTGGGGCCAGTTGGATTCCCTCATCCGCAACTCGTCCAGCACGAGAGACCTCCAAATCAGCAGGCAACACCCCCGCAAGCACAGGCAACTGCATGATCTGTAGGCCATCGTGAGCAAGATTAATGCTGGTCGCTGAGTTCTTAACAGAATACGTTTGACCACAAAGTTAGACGAGCGTCGATACCATATAGCCGCAGCGTACGTCAAGGTAGCGACATAGGTCCCTGAATACAGGACTCTAAGCGCCGGGTATCTTATCCCCCACCTAGTGGCAGACACCCTCGAGACTTTCCCAAAACAATTTGAAGCCTTTTTACCAATAAAATCCGCATGCGGGCTATAGGATCTAGCCTCGTCCAGAGTAACACCGAGCACTCTTGCCTGTGACACACTCGCAACCGAGACGCCATCCAATTTGATAGTCGGCGCTCGCTTGAATTTCCCCTTATACGTCATCGTCAAGGACTTGCCCGGCGAGAAACCCAGTCGATTTCGGGTACCCCACCCAGATATCGCCCTCAACGTGGCGTCCGTGTTCCGTTCAATCTCCGCGCGTGATGACGCCTCAATTACGATTGTCACATCGTCGGCATACGCAATCAGGTGCACTCCTTCGGGTGCAGGCAGCAACAGGAGGTCATTGAGGAGGAGGTTCCAGAGTGTCGGGCCCAACACAGATCCCTGTGGGCATCCCATAGTGTTCGACTTCCAAGATGTCCGAGTTCCGGCGATGAAACCGACCCGACGATTCGTAAAATAACTAACTATGATCTTATGCAGATTCGGTGAAGCTCCACCCTGCTTGAGCTTAAGAAGAATCATAGGCCACCACGCGTTATCGAAAGCACCAGAGATGTCCAAAAAGATAAGCTGTATATACGGAAGATGAATTTTCGGCAATTGCGTTCAAACGGCCTAAAGCCGTGACTGTTGAACGACCGCGAGTAAACCCATACTGGGAGTCCGATATGTTACGATACAGACAGGGGGCAGAAGCAACTATTACGCGTTCAAGAACCTTGCCCAAAATGGGCAACAGTGTAATCGGTCTATAAGCTTTGGGATCGCTAAGAGGCTTCCCATTTCCCTTGGGCAGCACGATGAGTTGGCCTACCTTCCAGTGATCGGGAAAGACTCCATCCGCAACACACTTCTCGTACATGGTCATCATTTCTGCTGAAGTGGCCTTCCAGGCCCATTTGATGATATCCGCTGTCAGTCCATCCATGCCCGGAGCCGTCCTGGGTAGAGAGCGCACTATGCGCCCCACTACTTCCTTGCCGGCGGCTTCCATGTCTTTACCAGAAGGAGAAAATGCAGCTGCAATACGAACCTCTCTATGGTAGGGGGTGTCAGTATCACTAGTGTCATCAGGAAAAAGCGAAGAAAGTAACCTATCCATGGTGGCCTCAGCAGACTCTGTGTGGCCGTCGACTAACTTAGTACCGTAGAGTACATTCGGAGGGGGCCGCAGGCGACCGCTGGCCTCGCGATACGCAAGACCCCAGGGGTCGTCATTTCCTGACTCGGCCAATTTTCGGAAGAACTCAAGCTCTGCCGTCCTCATAGCAGCCTTGTACTCTCCCCGAAGGGCTCTTAAGGCAGCATGAAGTTCTGTCTGGGCAGGGCTGTTGTCTCTTCTTGACCGTTGCCAGTCTCTACGGACTTTGTTCAGTCTACGACGATAATCATCCAACAATGGGGTTCACCATTCATATTTCCCAGTATCCTTCCTAGCACATTTACCCAAGTGTTCCCTAGCCGTTTGGAGTAGAGTGTCGGAGTAGCGCTTACTGTATTCTAACGCAGACAAACGTGGATGTAGCCTACCCATCCTGGCCTGCAACGCAGAGCAGAATGAAGTCCAGTTTACGCCTTTGGTTCGAAATCTTTCCACAGTCACTACATCCGCACCACGTACTCCATCACTACCTCCCCCGTGCACCACATACGTGATCAGCTGATGGTCGCTGAGACTAGTGCCCTCGTGAACAGTCCACCCTTGCACTCGAATACCTCTCGTAGACAGCGTCAGATCAATATTTGAAGATCCCATGGGGCCACTAAAAGTAGGTGGCTCGCCCGGAGCGTTGTGCACAAGGAGGTCCCTCGAGAGAATGAAGCTCTCCATGAGGTGTCTCCTGTACTCATCTGCTGCCCGTGTCTCACAGTACCACATAGGAGAGTGTGCGTTACTGTCAACCCCAATGATCACAGGACCCCTGGGGAGACGCCGCATCACACTATCTAAGTTCGCTATGTGGACGCTGATGTCATGACTATACTTGAAGTACGCCGATATCAAGAAGGTACTCGTGCATCCTAACTCTATATGGACTACACAACAAAACTCATTGCTAAGATGTTCTAGCAGTGTCACCGTAACTGAAGTATTGAGGACAATTATCCCGGCCATAGGACTGTCGCCACACTGCAGGATACTCGCGCGGTCGGAGTACTGCTCCTGCACCAGGACTAGGTCCAGACGGTGCAAGGAAGCTACCGCACGCAGCTCTGCAGTCGCGTCCTTTGAGCCCTGTAAATTCAGCTGACCAATTTTGATGTGGTTGCACTTATCCATATTGGATCATATTGGCGGCTTGAGCTTCAGCGTGCAGCCTCGCCGGACAGCTGGAAGCAGCCGTCACGTGCGAGCTGGCCTCCTTACGCTTGAAGCGCTTGCAAGTCGCACAGCACACGGACTTGGATTGGCACTCCTTGTTATTGTGCCCAGTCTCACCACATTTACCACAAGTCATCTCCTTAGCCCTGCAGTACTTTTCAGGGTGCCCGTACTGTTGGCATCTATTACAGCAAGTGGACCTGATGTGGTCAGTGACCTCAGCCTCGTCCCACCCGATGTACACACGGCCCAACGCAACCAACTTGTCCCTAGCCGCACCCGAGCACTCCAGCACGACCAGGTATCGATTGCCTACCTGCTTTTTGACGGCTACTTTACACTCGTCCTTAAACCTTGTTAAGGACCAGCTAGCATCGTCAGCGAGGTTAATGCGGTGCAACTCGTCAAGAAGGGTGTCACTCACGGGATCGACCCTAAGGTACCTGAGGGCCACTCGCGGAAGGCGGGATCTAGGCTCCGCAACCCTGAGTCCAGGCGGAGCCGCCTTTTTCAGGATGTCGGCCGCCTCCGCTGTGGCAGTTCTCACTACCACCCCGGAATTGCCGACCCTGCGGACCTGGGTTATGCGGATGCCTGCCTCCGCTGGTTTCACGGCCTCCTGAAGTACCCGCTTCGTGTCATCGCTGGTCTTAATGTCGTCCCTATCGGGATAAAATATGACCGCTGGACCCTGATGCTGCACCTGCATTGGCGGCTTGCCACTCGGCAGCTTCAGCATATTTGCGTAAGACACGGGAGGAGGGGGGAACGCCTGTACCGCGGGTGGCGGAACAGAGGCAGACTGCTCAAGAGCCTTGAGCTTTGTGGCGCTGACCTCATGTTCCGCCTCCGCCAGACGCACCGTTAATTGGGCCACAAGGGCAATTATTTCTTGCCCATAAGACGCGATGGCCGACTTGTCGCCAATATTTAGCTTATTGGGCGCGTTAACTACGGCAGAGATGCCCTTGACGGCCTGATGGACGGCATCGATAATGGCCTCCTTTCGTGCTGGTGTGAACGTTTTGGGTTCAGCAGCTGAGGGCACATCTGAGGCTGATTTAGCCGGGGCCAAGACTTGCGGTACGGGAGCCGTCGGGACTGAAGCCGACGTCAAAATACCCCCCATGGGGGGAACTGACGACTTTTGCTTCACCCGACGTCTTACAGCCTCCTGTACGTCCTCGGGAGACGTAAGGAGGCGCTTCGCAGCCTGGTGCACCTGCGGGCCTGAAGCCACCGGCGTGGCAACTGGGACCTTTGCGGGACTAGGCTGCATGGTCACCACAGGCGAGAATCCATGTGGTGGTGTGCGGGCCAAGGAGTTGCGGGCAGCAAATGGAGACGGAGCTGCTTCTCCGAGGAGTTCCTCGATCGACTCAACCTCGATCCTTTTCCTCTGCAGCTCCGCCGCCAACAACTCTTGCTGCTTACGCAGGTCCTCATCCTCGTCCATGTTCGTGAATTAAGTCAAAAGGGAAAGAAAAAAAAAATAAAAGAACAGAAAAACAAAAAAAAAAATGCTGAAAAGGCTAGTAGCCAAAGCACTACAACCCTAACACGGAACGTACCTGTCAAGTGACAAAACGTCAACTGTCAGACACTAGACGTCAAACGTCAAATGTAACTGACAGCTGTCAACGTCACACGCCCACGTGCTTAGTTATATGCACTATTAATTAATATTAATAATAACTTACTACAAATTATTAAATAACCTTAAAATATGAAAATTTAAAATATATTAATATAAGGAGTCCCTTTAGGCAAGGTTCCGAAGATACTGGCAGCGTTCCCTCTTTGAATAGCTAAACTAATTCTTTGGCCGAGGTAGCTGCCAGCTCTTCGGTCTCCTGTGATGTCGACTAACCTTTTTGCTATTTCTTTAAAAAGCCTTGTAGCCCTAGGACCCCACGGACCAAGGGTCTCGACACCGAATGGGACAAAATCATATTCGGAGCCTAGACTCCTGTATTTGCATGCTTTAGCTTTTTCAGCCGCTTCACAAGCCGCACCAGCTCTGTTGTTGGTTCCATGTAGATGGGAAGGGGCCAGCGTGTCTGAACAGGTTGCATCCCATACCAGCACCCGGCCCATCTTCCATGGAATCAAACTCATACCGTCCGGTCTCTTGCCATCGTCTCTTGCAATACCAGACGGCTCAAGTAGACTTGGCACGTTGACAGTGGCAAGAGACCGGCGAATGATATCGTTTAGTGCGGCATGTCTCGAGAAGCGGCCTGCACTTTTTTGGCATGACAGTCCGTGATGTCCAAGCTTGTCGACATCACTGCCACAGGGACATTTATGAGGAACGCAGACCGGAACCCCAAGCCGTAGACAGGTTGCGATTCGAAGCGTGTCAGGCTCAAGAAATGTTCCTGTATTTGACGAAGGGTACGCGTGAAGCCAGTAGCCGGCCTCATGCGCACCCACAGCCAAAAGCCTAGCACGCGCCGAACCTGTACTACAGCTCAAAAGATTGTTATAAATCAATTTACAATGTATGTCGTCCCAGCTCCTCTGTAAATTTGGAGAATCTGGAAAATTTTGACCTGGGCATGCAATTAAGAAAGCGTTTCTAGCTTCTTCCAAGCCAGCAATCTCAAAGTTTGAAGGGGATGCCCTTAAAATTTTACTTATGAGATTTGCTGAACTATGGACAGAAGATAGGAAGGCTGGTAAAGCGACACTGGAAATTTTGCGAATCCCTAAACCACCATAACGGATAGGTAGGGATGCTTGGGTCCAAGAAAGCTCGTTTAGCTGCATATTGAGAATCGATTCTAAGCTAATTTTGATTATGTCGTCTACTTGTGTCAAAAGATCTGGGTGATTCCAAAAAGAGCAGCAACGGAGCACATATGTAAATTTTGGGACGAAAAGACAGAATTTTAAGATGCAGAGTGCATAATGTGGACTAATTTCAAGGAGACGGTCAGCAGTATTTTGAAATTTAGTTATTGAATTATTAATATATTCAGAAATAGATCCATCAAAAATCGGAGAACCTAAAAGGTAAAGGGAATTACTATTAATTATTTTAATATTTGGAGCCAAAATATTAAATTTTTGTTCAATGTCATTAAAATTTAAGTCGCAGTTATTTATAAAAAGTTCGCATTTGCTAAAATTAAGCTCCAAACCAATGGCATCAAATTTATTTTTGATTAAAAAAAGGTCCGAAAATACAGTATCCACATCACCTCCTAGGGTTCCGTCATCCAGATACCAAACGTTGAATTTAGAATTTAAATTTTTGATTATCGGATTTATAGCCAAACTAAAAATTGCAGGCCCAAGGGGATCACCCTGTTGACAACCTACTTCCGAAGACAGTTCATTAGAACGATATAACAATTTAGTTGGGTCAGCGTAACTGAGAAGAAGATAATTGTAAATTTCCGGTATATGTTGTTTTATTTCCGTTAGCAGGGTATCCCTATTTACCGAATTGAATGCATTTTTGACATCAATTTTGAGCAAAACGTCAGGCTGTCCGTAAGTTAGGAACGAGCGTAAGGCATGGACGGCTGCCTCGCACCCTCCTTTTACACCGAAGCCTAACTGTACGGGTTCAAATTCCGAAATTAATTTTGGTAAAATATGTCGAACAGCAATTTTGGAGGCCAGACGTCGTAGTGTTGATCCAACAGCAATTGGTCTCACCCCTCCGTCCTTTTTGGTTAGGGCAATGAGGTTCGCGCCGAAAAGAATGGGAACAATTTCTGGATTGACATTACCGGAATACATAAAGTTTATTAATTTAGTGATCGAATTTACAAGTTGCTCGCCTGCATCACCCACAGAATGAGATGTTAAGTCTTTCAAATGTTGGGGTGAGATTCCATCCAAACCTGCAGCCGAACCTGGTTTAAAAGATAAAATGGCATTCGTAACATCTTTGTTTAGAATTTGAAGGCATGCATGCCCTGCTGTTGGTGGGTCGAGAAAATATGGGTTTACTGGAGCTGGAGGATGTTTTGTCCGTAAGGCCTGAAGGGTGTCAAGAGTGTCTGGTGATAGCACGTCGTTGGAGAACAAAAGGCGAGCGGCACCTTTGAGATCTCCGTCACAGATTTTGTTTTCAATGAGTTTGTTGCGATTATGAGGGGTATCATGTTTCATTTGAGGGGCAGGAGAAGGCGAGGAGCTTACAGTACAGTTATTCTTAATCTTTTGTGTCAAGGATAAATTCGGTTCATCAGTTTTTATTATATGTAGTGTGCTGTATGAAAATAAAAATAGGTTCTGCCAGTCTTGAGTACAATTGCTTTTGTAACATTTCTGAATTAATTGTGACAAATGTTTAGCAACGGTTATTCGAGCTCCTCGAGGGATTCTTTTAACTATTGGTATACTATTTTTCAAATGGCTTAAATATGTGTGGAAAGGAGTTGGATCGTTAGGTACAGAAGTAGGCGCACTCGGAATAATGGGATGGAAGTCTAAAGGTGAACTGTTTTGGCTGATACATCTCCTGTGAGTTTTAGTGGTGTGTATATTGAGGCCTTTCAAAGATTTGAAAGACTTGTTGCACTGTGTACAGGTATGGGTCGCGTTCGACGTGCCATCACAAGATTGGGTCACGGACTGCATTCACAACAGATAAATACATTCACAAAAAAGAATAACTTAAAACAAATTTAAAAACACAATAAAGTAACTTAAAATATACACTGAAAACATAAACAAGTTAATGTCAAAATATGAAGGCTGCTTGTTGTGGAAACAAGACGCATGCGTCGTTACGTAGGTGCGTCACAGGATGGTCTTGCAGTGGAAGAGACCTAGCGACGCATGTCGTCGCTAGGACAACCGATGGCGGCCTTAGCAACAGCGTCTGAGCCCGCTTGTCACTTTTGTTATTTATTGACAGCAAATTATTTCTTATTGATCCACTCTTTAAATTTCACTTTTGTTGACTTTATTAGGGGATCAATACAAATATAATAATAGTGGAGCACACACTAAAATTGCTCAACACTTCAAAAATATTTATATGAAAATTCAAACGATTTTTCCAACAAAATACAAAATAAATCGCGGAACGCGATCGTAGATGTTTGACAGTTTTAAGTTTTTTAATAAAAAAACAATAAATTAATAATTAATTAATTTTTTTAATTTTTTTTAGTTTTTTTATTAATATTAAATACAAGAAATTACAACAAATAAATAATCAGAACAATACTGAAGAAATAGCACACTATTCCCACCTCCACCTGGCAACCCTCACCTAACACGTGTTTATAACCTCAAAGTGAGGTTAAGTACCACGTGCCGGATCGAAAATACCAAATAAAGGGGGTCCAACTGCACTAATTGTCCAAATTAATAATTTTAAACTACTTACAGTGTCCAATACCAGGCGTTGAGCCCGGTATTTTTTGCACTTTCAAAACTTATCGCAATAATGCGTCCAACCACGTGCTCAGCCACAAAAAAACACAAAAATAACACAATAATTACTATTAAAATTAACGAAACAATGTTCACAGAATATATTAGTATTAAATAAACGTAATCGAATAGTAAAATATCGAAATACTTTACTATTAACCACAAATATTAATTTAACTCCGGGAGCGCACAACAACACGTCCGTCCGCCACGACAGTCGAACGCGCAGTGCCCTGCGCAACCCCTGCGCGAGCAGTGGGCCTACGCGTCCACACCACAAAGAGTTCGCTACTACCGGCCATGACCGGGAGCGATACAAACGACGCAAGGCTACAACCGGCCAGGCCAGGAGCTGTCGAAAAGACCGTGGGCCTTGCAGGCCCATCATACCACGACCCCCTCGTGCAATGGGGTCAACTGCACGTCCACACAACGGCAACACAGAGCTGCAACCGGCCGAAGCCGGGAGTAACGACAACGAGAACGAAGGACGAAAACGAAGCGCTACTACCGGCCAGGCCGGGAGCTTTCACCAGTACGCAGGCCTTGCAGGCCTGCCACACTGCGACCCCCACGACATGGGGTCGACTGTCGGGATATTGGTACATTGGTTAACACACACAGTACTGAAGACTGCGCCCATTAGCCGATGCTCCAGGGTGCACCAGCAAAGCCCAGTTTCCACTCCCACCCGGGCGGTCCCCGGGGGGGATAGGAAACTGAACCGCCAACGTGGAGGTTCCCCGACCTAGCACCCCACGTTTTTTTTTTTTTGTTTTCGCGGGGAATGCCTTTACGCACCGTCATCCCTGCGGGGGCAGCAGGGACGGTGTGTGGGGCTCCCGGCCCGTGAGAGAGGGCCGTCCTACCCACTAAACCCCGCGGTGTTCCGCCTCACCTTAAAACCGACTCGCAGGGTAGACCTGAGGTTAAATCACTGCGAGCCGGCAAGGGGCACCCCAGAACGGAGGGGTCCGTCTCGGGGCGGTCGATAAGCGACCACCCCGGAGCTCCCTAAGGAGCTGAAGAACTAGCCCGCACCTCCACCGCTCTCGAGCGCTCCTCTGTAAGCAGAGGAGGTGAGAGCGGCCGGTACGGGCGTGCGCAAAAAAGTGGGCACCCCCTGGAACACAGAAAGGGTGCCCGTCGCCAAGTGGCCAGTTGGGCGGGGTCCCCCGACCTTCCGCCCACGGCCAGACACTATTCGGGGGCGCGCATGTAATCAGCACGTCGACGCCCCCGAACCGGACGGCGGGGCGGGAGCGTCTGTCCCGTACGCTCCCGCACCCGCAACTCCTCTCGTTTCGCCGCCATCACCTCGCTAGCAAACGAGGCGACGGCGGCCCAACACTGTTGGCTGCCGACCATGGCTTGCACCACAGCCGGCAGCGACAAATTTACACCGACAAGGCCCGTAAGGGCGATACGCGGCCCGTCCCACGCCGGGCACACGGCGAGTGTGTGCTCCGCCGTGTCCACGACGCCACTTGAGCAGTGGCGACAAACGGGGTCCGGCTCTACCCCAGCCACCTCCCACAGGTACTTGGCGAATAAGCCATGCCCTGTGAGGAGCTGACTGAGGTGAAATGTCGGCGCTCCGTGTGCCCTCTCCACCCAAGCCCGCAGGACGGGCCGGACAGCCCCCACGAGCCGGGGGCTAACTGAGGGGCCTACCAACCTCTCGGCCCACTTCCGGAAGAGATCGTCGCGAGCCGACTGTCTCCAGCGGTCGATCTCGTCCGGAAGGGGCCGTCCACCATTTCTACGCACCAGGGCGCTTTCCTCATAAACACTTTTGAGGACTCCAGCCTCGAGATCCCAAGGGAGGCTTCCTGCAATTAGGCACGCCGCCTCGTAGGAGACGGTGCAGTACGCTCGTGCCGCCCTCTGCGCAATCGACCGCTGCGGACGCCGCAGCAGCGGAATTGTCTTGGCGCAGAGGGCGTGCGCCCAGATGGGCGCTCCATACAACGCCTTTGAGCGCACTACACCGTCGTAGAGGCGACGGCATGCACTATTTGGGCCTCCCCGATTGGGGAGCAGTCTCGCCAGCCTTCCGGCGTACGACAATAACTTTGGCGACAGACGCCGGAAGTGCTCGACGAAGCCCCATCGGCTGTCGAGTACCAAACCAAGATACTTAATACTCGACCCGACAGCGATGGGGGTGCCGCTCACCACAATCTGACAATCTCGAGGTGGCCCTCGCCGAGGCCCGTGAAAGAAAACGGCCTCGGACTTTTCAAGGGCCACCTGGAGTCTGTAACGTTACTACTTTCCGGGAGGGGAAAAAGTAAAGTTTAGGAGGAAACTGTCACCAGGACTGGAGGAGTCCTGGCTTAAAAGGAAAAGTAAAAGAAAAAGGAGAAAAGGTAAAGTTGATTTAATATAATATAAAAATGTTAAGAAAATAAAAGCAAGGAAAGCCGGGAGTAAAATTAGGTCTTGATTCTTCAAGTACAGCCGCTAAGATGGGGCCTCGAGTAGGCCTCCACGTTGTTAGGAAGAGGGGGCCTCGAGTAGGCCTCTACGTCGCTGAGAAGGGGGCCTCAAATCCCCTCAAGGCCTCTACGTCACCGACCTCGGAGAAGCTGGTCGCGAACTCAGGCAGGTAGAGAGCTGAAACTGACGAGCGGTCGGCGTCTTTCACAGAGCCGGTTAAGAACACACAACACTGCAGACCATCACTTCACTATTTCTGGAGAGCACAACCCTCACACTCAGCACTTATTCCCAGCACCTCTCAAGGTGAGCACCAAAAGTAGACTGCTTTGACGGCCCCGGCTTCCTTGTTTTACAGAGCATTTCAAAATTTAAACAATAATATTCTAGACATATTTTTATGAATATAAATTTATAATAAGGTCTAATATCTATACAACCTAACCTACTGGCAGCTCTAACAATAAATTAAAAATAAAATCTAGGCTTGTCATTAACTGACATTAAAAATTACAAAAGGTAAACAAACATTAAGAGAGCATAAAAACTCTTGAATTATCAAGGCCTATGAATGCTACAGATAATGGTCATGCAGATTATTTGAGAGAATGAATAATGAAAAATTTAATTTAAAAAAGTAAGTAAAAAATGATACATTACATTTCCCCAACAACCCCGGAAAATTTTTGATTGTAATGAAAAAATTTTGTTTATAAGAAAGAAGGCATTGACCAGCTAAAATTAACCTATATAACTATTCACAGTGGTACAGAAAGTTTTACAAAAGATAAAAATTACGTTTCCCCGATAACCCTTGAAAATTAACAACTGAGAAAATTTCGATGTTGTAATAGAAAAAACCTTGCTCTTTCATACACCTTTCATCAACCCACATTTCATACTCCCTCAATCATACATCACTAACATACTTAGGGGATATGGTTCACATTCTATGACACATACTCCACAAGGAAAAAAAAAAATTTTTTTTAAATTACGTTGGCTTATTTATTTAAATTAGGTGTCGTAATCCGCACCTTTTTTAAAACCCGTTAAAATTAAAAGAAATATTTACAAAGCTTTCCCAGCTTAAGAAAAGCAGTCAAGGTTTGAAAGCATAATTGCTTAAGAAAAGCCTTCAAGTTTCAAGTAGTTCAAGTATTAAAAATAAAGCTTTCCAGCTTAAGAAAAGTAGTCAAGGTTAAAAGCAAAATTGCTTAAGAAAAGCCTTCAAGTTTCAAGTAGTTCAAGTATTAAAAATAAAGCTTTCAAGTAGTCAAGGTTAAAAACAAAATTGCTTTTTCAAGAAGCTAAGTTGAAGTATTACAAACGATACACAATGGCTTATTTTAAGAGTTGTGTACCGCTCTATGAAGAAAAAAGAAAAAACAGAAAGGAAAAATGCCAAAAGTGTTTGGAGAAAGTAAAACTTGTGAAGTATTTACAATGAACTTAATGTTAAATGCTAAGTAAAAATATTTTTAAAGACATCAAGGAGAATTCAAGTTTAAGGAAATAATAATAAAATAATCACTAAGTTAATTAACAATTGTTGAGACGTTAAGTTAGACAAAATATTATAAGACATTAAAACAAAACATTTTTTTACAAAAACAACAGATATGAAACTATACTTTAAAATCTAAAACGTGCCATTTTCCTCTTAAGCCGCTCCAAAATGAAAAAAAGTGGTGACAGTTTCTCTTGTTTCAGATCAAAATCAAAGCATGATAAACGAAGAGTTAAATGTGCAAATCTCTCAAAAGGATTAGATAAATTTTGTAAATTATGTAAAGATTTTATAATATTAAACGAGTTTATTACCACATGTTACCATGGTAACAATGTTGCCGTAGTAACAAATCAAACTAAATGAAATAATGATTAAAGTGTTAATTTATGTTAAGTTTTGTATAAACAACCACAGGATATTGTCCTGCAGCCGTCGTGAAGTGTCCCAGCCCCCAACTAGTAAGAGACCACGAATGGTTTTAAGAACACTCACTAGCGAAGACTGGGTACGATTACCAGAGGGTAACCGCAGAGGTGTGCAAGTGTGTGGGATGCAGTATAATGATGTATTAGTAGAGTGTTATAATGTGCCTAGGTGATAACGACTATAGGATATTGTCCTTAGTACGTCGTAGAGAATCCAAACCCCAACTTGTAAGTGACCACGAATGGTTTTAAGAACACTTGCAAGCGAAGAATGGATGACAATTACCATTGGGTAACCGCCGTGGTGTGCAAGTGTGTGGGATGCAGTATAGTGATGTATAAGTAGAGTGTAAAGAAGTAATGTAAAGGTTGAGGTGGATGAGGTGATGAAAATATAAGCTTACCAAATAAAAATCTCTTGAGCAAGTTTGTTTTAGAATTTAGAGAACCTGAAAATAATTAAAAAGGGGGGGGGTTAATAAGAAGTTGGGCGCCAAACTGTAACGTTACTACTTTCCGGGAGGGGAAAAAGTAAAGTTTAGGAGGAAACTGTCACCAGGACTGGAGGAGTCCTGGCTTAAAAGGAAAAGTAAAAGAAAAAGGAGAAAAGGTAAAGTTGATTTAATATAATATAAAAATGTTAAGAAAATAAAAGCAAGGAAAGCCGGGAGTAAAATTAGGTCTTGATTCTTCAAGTACAGCCGCTAAGATGGGGCCTCGAGTAGGCCTCCACGTTGTTAGGAAGAGGGGGCCTCGAGTAGGCCTCTACGTCGCTGAGAAGGGGGCCTCAAATCCCCTCAAGGCCTCTACGTCACCGACCTCGGAGAAGCTGGTCGCGAACTCAGGCAGGTAGAGAGCTGAAACTGACGAGCGGTCGGCGTCTTTCACAGAGCCGGTTAAGAACACACAACACTGCAGACCATCACTTCACTATTTCTGGAGAGCACAACCCTCACACTCAGCACTTATTCCCAGCACCTCTCAAGGTGAGCACCAAAAGTAGACTGCTTTGACGGCCCCGGCTTCCTTGTTTTACAGAGCATTTCAAAATTTAAACAATAATATTCTAGACATATTTTTATGAATATAAATTTATAATAAGGTCTAATATCTATACAACCTAACCTACTGGCAGCTCTAACAATAAATTAAAAATAAAATCTAGGCTTGTCATTAACTGACATTAAAAATTACAAAAGGTAAACAAACATTAAGAGAGCATAAAAACTCTTGAATTATCAAGGCCTATGAATGCTACAGATAATGGTCATGCAGATTATTTGAGAGAATGAATAATGAAAAATTTAATTTAAAAAAGTAAGTAAAAAATGATACATTACAAGTCCTAGCGCCCTGATGCGGCTGACCACCTGGGCAACGCCCGCGGTGGCCAGGACTTTCGCCTCGCGAAAATCTGGGCCCCGCGCGGTAACTAGGGTATCGTCGGCGTAACAGAGGACGCCGACTCCCCGAAGAGTAGCACCGCGCAGGACCCAATCATATCCGATGTTCCACAGGAGCGGACCCAGAACCGACCCCTGTGGAACACCGCACGACATATTTGTGCGGACTACTCCCGACCGGGCCGGATAGGAAATGGCCCGGTCGACAAAGTAGTCCGCAAGAATGCGCCTGAGGTACCACGGGACATTGTGGTACCTCAGCGCCTCGGCGATGGTCTGCCAGGGGATGGTGTTGAAGGCGTTCGCGATGTCGAGCGACACCGCCAGCAACACCTCCCCCCGACCGACCGCCTCCTCGACGCTGTCCCTGAGCCGGGAAATGGCGTCCAGGGTCGACCTCCCGCGACGAAAACCGTACTGGCCGTCATTGAGATTGGGCCCCGCCCCCTCCAGGTGCCCGACGAGACGCGCCGCGAGCACCCGCTCGAGCAGCTTGCTCATCTCGTCGAGCAATACGATGGGGCGGTAGGCCGACGGCGACTCGGCCGGGCGCCCGTGCTTCTTCAACAGCACGAGACGCCCGGTTTTCCACTGTCGCGGGACCTTACCCGACGCCACACACTCCGACAACAAAGACAGCGTCTCCTCCTCGAACGCCGGCATAACCAGGGCGATGACGCGCCCAGGAATGCCATCCGGACCGGGGGCGCGGTTCCTCGTTTTGAGTTTAAGGACCGCCGCCCCGAGCTCGGCATCCGACACGGGCGGAATCATCGCCTCTGTGTCTGCCGGCGTCTGGCTTGGTGCCATCCGCGGTGGGACCCACTCTTCCCGCTCAGGGAAGAGGGAACTGACAACGTGGCCGACGAATGAGGGCTCGAGAGACTTTGTGAGGGGGGGCGCCCAGGGCCGGAGTTTGTCACTCACGGCTTTGTACGGGCGCCCCCACGGATCTTGATTGAGTTTGACGACGTTAGCCCGGACGTGGACGCGAGGGCTGGGCGGCTTTCCGGCGCCCTGACTCGCGTCTGCGATGCGGCCATGAAGAGGGCAGGGTCTGTCAAGCCGCGGCGGCGAGTGTACTGGTGGAATGAAGAGCTGGCTGGGCTGCGAACCTCAAGTCACGCAGCCCAGCGCAGGTACACTCGCCAACGCGCCCGAAGAAGCAGTGACCCTGCCCGAGAAGAAGAACTACTCGCCGCATACCGGGCTGCCCGAGCTGCCCTCAGCTCGGCGATCAAGGCCACACCGTCGTAGAGGCGACGGCATGCACTATTTGGGCCTCCCCGATTGGGGAGCAGCCTCGCTAGCCTTCCGGCGTACGACAATAACTTTGGCGACAGACGCCGGAAGTGCTCGACGAAGCCCCATCGGCTGTCGAGTACCAAACCAAGATATCGCTCAAAGGCGTTGTATGGAGCGCCCATCTGGGCGCACGCCCTCTGCGCCAAGACAATCCCGCTGCTGCGGCGTCCGCAGCGGTCGATTGCGCAGAGGGCGGCACGAGCGTATTGCACCGTCTCCTACGAGGCGGCGTGCCTAATTGCAGGAAGCCTCCCTTGGGATCTCGAGGCTGGAGTCCTCAAGAGTGTTTACGAGGAGAGCGCCCTGGTGCGTAGAAATGGCGGACGGCCCCTTCCGGACGAGATCGACCGCTGGAGACAGTCGGCTCGCGACGATCTCTTCCGGAAGTGGGCCGAGAGGTTGGTAGGCCCCTCAGTTAGCCCCCGGCTCGTGGGGGCTGTCCGGCCCGTCCTGCGGGCTTGGGTGGAGAGGGCACACGGAGCGCCGACATTTCACCTCAGTCAGCTCCTCACAGGCCATGGCGTATTCGCCAAGTACCTGTGGGAGGTGGCTGGGGTGGAGCCGGACCCCGTGTGTCGCCACTGCTCAAGTGGCGTCGTGGACACGGCGGAGCACACACTCGCCGTGTGCCCGGCGTGGGACGGGCCGCGTATCGCCCTTACGGGCCTTGTCGGTGGAAATTTGTCGCTGCCGGCTGTGGTGCAAGCCATGGTCGGCAGCCAACAGTGTTGGGCCGCCGTCGCCTCGTTTGCTAGCGAGGTGATGGCGGCGAAACGAGAGGAGTTGCGGGTGCGGGAGCGTACGGGACAGACGCTCCCGCCCCGCCGTCCAGTTCGGGGGCGTCGACGTGCTAATTACATGCGCGCCCCCGAATAGTGTCTGGCCGTGGGCGGAAGGTCGGGGGACCCCGCCCAACTGGCCACTTGGCGACGGGCACCCTTTCTGTGTTCCAGGGGGTGCCCACTTTCTGCGCACGCCCGTACCGGCCGCTCTCACCTCCTCTGCATACAGAGGAGCGCTCGAGAGCGGTGGAGGTGCGGGCTAGTTCATCAGCTCCTTAGGGAGCTCCGGGGTGGTCGCTTATCGACCGCCCCGAGACGGACCCCTCCGTTCTGGGTTGCCCCTTGCCGGCTCGCAGTGATTTAACCTCAGGCCTACCCTGCGAGTCGGTTTTAAGGTGAGGCGGAACACCGCGGGGTTTAGTGGGTAGGACGGCCCTCTCTCTCGGGCCGGGAGCCCCACACACCGTCCCTGCTGCCCCCGCAGCAGGGATGACGGTGCGTAAATGCATTCCCCGCGAAAACAAAAAAAAATAAAAAATAAAACCTAACCTAACCTAACCTAACCTACGAGGCGGCGTGCCTAATTGCAGGAAGTCTCCCCTGGGATCTCGAGGCTGGAGTCCTCAAGAAGGTGTATGAAGAGAGCGCCCTGGTGCGAAGTAACGGTGGACGGCCCCTTCCGGACGAGATCGACCGCTGGAGACAGTCGGCTCGCGACGATCTCTTCCGGAAGTGGGCCGAGAGGTTGGTAGGCCCCTCAGTTAGCCCCCGGCTCGTGGGGGCTGTCCGGCCCGTCCTGCGGGCTTGGGTAGAGAGGGCACACTCACAGGGCATGGCGTATTTGCCAAGTACCTGTGGGAGGTGGCTGGGGTGGAGCCGGACCCCGTGTGTCGTCACTGCCCGAGTGGCGTCGTGGACACGACGGAGCACACACTCGCTGTGTGCGCGGCGTGGGACGGGCCGCGTATCGCCCTCACGGCCTTGTCGGTAATGATTTGTCGCTGCCGGCTGTGGTGCAAGCCATGGTCGGCAGCCAACAGTGTTGGGCCGCCGTCGCCTCGTTTGCTAGCGAGGTGATGGCGGTGAAACGTGAGGAGTTGCGGGTGCGGGAGCGTACAGGACAGACGCTCCCGCCCCGCCGTCCTGTTCGGGGGCGTCGACGTGCTCAATACATGCGCGCCCCCGAATAGTGTCTGGCCGTGGGCGGAAGGTCGGGGGACCCCGCCCAACTGGCCACTTGGCGACGGGCACCCTTTCTGTGTTCCAGGGGGTGCCCACTTTTTTGCGCACGCCCGTACCGGCCGCTCTCACCTCCTCTGCTTACAGAGGAGCGCTCGAGAGGTTCGAGAGCTCGAGGTTCCGTAAACGAGGAACCCCACGCCTGAGACTTGGCGTTAAGGTCACCCGCTACCGTGCATTTACGCACCGTCCCTGCTGCCCCCGCATCAGGGATGACGGTGCGTAAATGCATTCCCCGCGAAAACAAAAAAAATAAAAAATAAAATAACCTAACCTAACCTAACCTAACCTAACCAAGCATAATAAACAAAATAGAAGAAAACACAAAACTTCTCAGGGAAAATAATAAGATGCTAAGTGAAATAAAAGGAAAACTGGAAAAGTCAGAGGAGCTACAACCTAGAGTGTCCTATGCGGGTGTATTGGCGGGTGCTCCGAAGCTCGGTCCTCCGGAGCACACGGCACTACATTCCATAGTGGTCACATCTAAAGATGAAAACGAAACAGGGGAAGAAATTATGGATACTCTTAGAAAGGCGGCAAGAGAGGATGATGAATGGATTAGGGTAGAGCGCGTAAGAAAGGCTAAGGATAGGAAAGTTGTTATAGGATATAGGACCAAAGAAGAAAGGGACCTAGCCAAAAATAGATTATCGTCAAAAGCAGAAAAATTAAATGTAGAGGAGGTCAAAAATAAAGACCCCCTACTGATACTCTACAATGTTCTAAAAATATATAAGGATGAAGAAATACTGTCATTAGTGCGGCAACAAAACAAAAATATTTTTAGAGAAATGGATCCACAAAACGACAGAATAACTGTCAAATATAAAAGATCAGCCCGAAACGCGCTCACCCACCACATTGTCTTACAAGTGTCTCCACAAATCTGGAGCAGAACACTAGAACAAGGGAAACTGCATATCGATATTCAACCAGTTAGAGCGGCGGACCAGTCACCACTCGTGCAGTGTTCCCTGTGTCTCAGTTACGGGCACAGTAGAAGATTCTGTAAGGAGACCGAACCCAAGTGCACCCATTGTGGTGAATTGCACATAAGGGCAGAATGCCCAAACTGGAGAACAGGGGTGGAACCCACTTGCTGTAATTGTTTAGCAGCCAAATCAGAGTCCACGGGTCATGGAGCATTCAGCCCAAACTGCCCAGTAAGACGCAAATGGGAAACTATAGCACGATCAACCACCCAATACCAGTGCTAACGGCGTCTCCGTGAAAGACCCACAATACAGGATGCTACAAATTAACCTCCAAAGGATGAAATTAGCCACCGAAGAACTGATGATAGAAGCGACCAAACGTCGGGCGTCTGTAGCTTTACTGCAGGAGCCATACGTCGGCAAAGGAAGTCGAATGAGGGGATATCAGGGAGTCCGACTATACCAGGGCGCCGGTAATGGAGACGGGACTGTTAAGGCAGTAATAGCTGTCTTTGACCACGATCTCGATGTTATACAGTACCCAGAACTCACCACAGACAACATCGTTGTGGTGGGAATCCGGACCAGAGCCTGGGAATTCTATGTGGTGTCCCTATACTTCGAACCGAATTTGCCTTTGGGACCCTATCTAAAGCATTTAAATACGATAGTCCGGAAGTTCGCATATAGGCGGCTCATCATAGGAGGAGACGCGAACGCAAAAAGCACCTGGTGGGGCAGCCCTATCGAGAATGAAAGAGGGGAACACTTCATGGGAAACCTTGTAGAGATGGGACTGAACGTACTCAACAACGGAGATACGCCCACCTTCGACACCATAAGAGGAGGCAAACGATACCACAGCTACGTGGATATAACGGCCTGCACCAGTGATCTTCTAGGCGTTGTTTATGGGTGGAGAGTAGATGAGAATCTGGTGAACTCCGATCACAACGGCTTGATATTCAACATGAATTTGGAAAGATCAAAAGGAACTCAAATTGAGCGTACCACAAGACTCTACAACACGCGGAAGGCTGACTGGTCAGTCTTCAAGGAGAAGATGTCTCAGTCCCTTACCGACCGTGGGATTACTGTGGAAACTGTAAAGAACACCAGCAACAAGGAGGAATTGGAGATAGTTCTCAACGAATATACTGGAGCCATACAAGAAGCGTGCTCGGATAGTATACCGAAGAAGAAAAATAGGGAGTGCCTTACCATGCCGTGGTGGTCGGAGAGACTAGCCACCCTAAAAAGGGAAGTTAAAACGAAA
Organism: Thumatha senex; assembly: GCA_948477245.1. Taxonomy (NCBI): domain Eukaryota; kingdom Metazoa; phylum Arthropoda; class Insecta; order Lepidoptera; family Erebidae; genus Thumatha; species Thumatha senex. The sequence goes on from OX419737.1 coordinate 270,561, forward strand.
AAACGGCGCATCAGAAATGCAGCGCCAATTCGAAGAGAGTGGGTGGTATCACAATACCTACTTGCGAAAGCCACCTATGAGTCGGAGGTGAAAACTGCCCAGACGGAAAGCTGGAAAGGCTTCTGCGAGAGGCAGGACACTGAAGGGGTCTGGGAGGGTATTTATCGGGTAATAGGAAGATCCACAGCAAGGGAAGAGGATCAGCCATTGATCGATAATGGTCGCTGGCTGGATGCGAAAGGATCCGCGAAATTACTCGCCGAGGCCTTTTACCCGGAAGATCGAGTAGAAGAAGACGATGCTGAACACTCCAATACACGCACTCAGGCCAGACACGCGAACGATACGAGCCATGATGAGAATGACCCGCCGTTCACTTTTGGTGAATTGTTCAGTGCGTTGAAGAGTTTCAACCCGAAAAAGGCGCCCGGTGCAGATGGCTTCACTGCAGATATCTGTGCTCACGCGGTGAATTGCAATTCGGCGGTATTCCTGGAACTGCTCAACAGATGCCTCGAACTTCAATGCTTCCCAAAGATTTGGAAGGAGGCAGTTGTGGTAGTTCTCAGGAAGCCCGGTAAAGACTCGTATAGTATCCCAAAATCTTATAGGCCGATAGGACTACTGCCTGTACTCGGAAAACTGTACGAGAAAATGCTAATAGGCCGCCTCAAGTTTTATCTAGTGCCTAGACTGAGTACTCACCAATATGGCTTTATGCCACAACGGAGCACTGAGGACTCCCTCTATAACTTGCTGTGCCATATACGCGATAGACTTAATGCTAAGAAAATTGTTGTATTGGTATCACTGGATATAGAGGGAGCCTTTGACAGTGCATGGTGGCCAGCCATAAGAGTTAGATTGGCAGAAGAAAAGTGCCCGGTGAACTTGAGGAGAGTTGTGAGCAGTTACCTCAGCGAAAGAGTAGTGCGCGTCAGATATGCAGGTGAAGAATATAAAAGAGAGATGCAGAAGGGCTGTGTCCAGGGTTCGATTGGTGGCCCCTTGATGTGGAATCTGCTACTCGATCCGCTGCTTAAAAGCTTGGAGCATAGAGGGGACTACGTTCAGGCTTTTGCCGATGATGTGATCCTGTTATTTGATGGTGATACAGGCCACGAAATGGAGGGTCGAATAAATGACACCCTCGAACATATTCGGGCGTGGGGAGTTCGAAACAAACTCAGGTTCGCGCCACAAAAAACCAACGCGATGATCGTAACGCGCAAACTTAAATATGACAACCCGCGCCTCAGCATGGGTGGGGTTGATATTGAGCTGACCAAACACGTCAAAGTCCTGGGCTTAACAATTGATCACAAACTCACTTTTAACAAACACATCACAAACATATGCAGTAAGGCCATTAACATATACAAAAAATTAGCGCGAACAGCCCGGGTTGGCTGGGGATTGCACCCGGAAGTAATAAAAACAATTTACACAGCCGCTGTGGAGCCAACGATTCTGTATGCGGCCTGTGCTTGGAGCCCAGCCGTGGAAAACCTAGGAGTCCGGAAGCAACTGGGTGTGGTGCAGCGAGTCTTTGCACAGAAGATGTGCAAAGCCTATCGCACGGTCTCCCTAAACTCGGCATTGGTCCTGGCCGGTATACTCCCTCTGGACCTTAGAGCACGAGAAGTGTCCTCATTGTATGAGGTCAGGAAAGGGATGAGCCGGGGGAATGCCGAGGGCGGGGGGGTCGAGCGCATGGCACCTGCATCTGATGCCCCTCACCCCGCCAAACGACTGAGTTTGAGGTTCGAGAGCCTGGTAGATGAAGAACAATATAATAAGGCTAATGACTTTGAAGCCCGAATATTTACAGATGGCAGCAAGATTGAGGGTCGAGTGGGAGCTGCACTATCCATATGGAATGGTCACACCGAAACCAAGGCCCTCAAGCTAGCTCTGTCATCACACTGTACCGTCTATCAGGCTGAACTTCTGGCTCTTAGTGAGGCAATGGAGGTGGCAACCCGACACGCTGCAACCACAATTGGAATTTACAGTGATAGCAGGGCGGCTTTATCAACGGTTGTCAATGATGACTCGCGTCATCCACTAGCAGTCAAAGCGCGAGAATGCATGCGTCTTTGCAAAACTAAAGGAAAGAACGTATCCCTCTTTTGGATTAAGGCGCATGCTGGGCTGGCCGGGAATGAAAGGGCAGATGAATTAGCGAAGGAGGCTGCCTTACGGCTGAAGAGAGCTCCCGACTACGACATGTGCCCGGTGTCCTTTGTTAGGCGAACTATTCGCCAAACGACACTGGACGAATGGGACCGTAGATATACCGAAGGTACGACCGCATCTGGCACAAAACTATTCTTCCCAAGCATTAAGGCGGCATACAGAGTCGTTCGTAAAATTGAAATCTCCGGGCCATTAACACAGTTACTTACCGGGCACGGGGGATTCTCCGAATACTTGGTTCGATTCAAGTGCAAGGAGAGTCCTTCGTGCGTTTGCGAACCAGATGTTGTGGAGAATGTAGAGCACCTACTGGTCGATTGCCCTTTACACACTCGAGATAGATATAAGTTAGAAATGGAAACGGAAATAGAAATAAATAGAGAAAATGTCCAAAAGCTTATACTAGAACATAGCAATAAATTTTTAGAATATGCCTTAAAAATAATAAAAATAGTTATAAATAGAAATAAGACCTAAATTAGCATGGTAGTCCAATATTTGTACATATTGTCCTCTACCATACGACTGCATTAAGATTGTAATAATAATTAGAAGAGATAGGCTAGTGAGATAATTTAAATAAAACATAGTAGTAAGGACATATTCGTACTCATAAGTATTACTTAGAAGTATTAATATAAAATATGTTAAGAATTACTGTACAAAGTAGAATATAATCAGATAGCATATAAGCTGAAGTAACGAATACCTACTGTGTAATACATTATAATAATGAATAAGATGTAACTGGATGATAAGATCCCAGACCCTTAACCGCACTTCAGCGCAAGCACATGCATGCGTATGAGTTCCAACTCCTAAGAGTAGAGTATAGTCGTAAAAAATATAATAAAAAAGCGATGGAAGTTACGCCACCAAAGTCTTCGATAACCATTGTCGAAGGTACTCTGGCAGAACACACAAAAAAAAAAAAAAAAAAAAACCTAACCTAACCTGCTCTCCCGTTAGCTAACCGACGTGATACGATCGCCGGAGCGCGGGACCGAGTGCGAAGATTCGCGAGTGCGATTGATCGTTAGTTCGTTCGATCGTCTCGCAGTGTCTTTGCGTTCTGTTAAAGAAGGACACGTCGTGGTGGTGGACATCGCCCAGAATTAAATGGCGCCAATATCGGTCCTGCAGGCCAACGTCCGCCACTGTGCGGCGGCCCAAGACCTGCTGATCCAGTCCGCCGTACAGTGGCGGGCGACTTTGGCAATAGTCGCCGACCCGTACGCGGTTCGCGCCTGAGATGACTGGGCTGGCAGCCGCGACGATTGGGTGGCTGTCGTCTCCCAGCAGGGCGCATTTAACAGTGTCTCCAAAGGACGCGGCTGCGTCCTCGCGCTGCTGGGAGACGTTGCAGTGATCGGGGTGTACTTCTCACCCAACAGAAGCCTCGCCGAATTTGAACAATGGTTAATAGAGGTCGGGGCTCTGGTGGCAGAAGCACACCCCACCCCGGTGGTGGTGGCTGGAGACTTTAACGCACACTCACAGGCGTGGGGATCTCCAGCCACCGATACCCGGGGTGAGTTGGTAGAAGAGTGGGCGGTGTCCAATGGCTTGGTGCTGCTCAACCGAGGGTCGATCCACACGTTCGTGCGGCCAACGGGGACAGGTTGTTCCATCGTCGACCTGTCCTTCGCCAGTTCTGGCCTGGCGAGCCGCACGCGTGGTTGGAAAGTGGTCGAGGGGGTGGAGACGCTGTCGGACCATCGCTACATATGGTTCGACATCGTCGACACCGGCTCCGGGACCCCGGCGGTCGGGGACCGTCGATCGGTTGAGGAAGGTCCGCGGTGGCGTCTGCGGACGCTGGACCGGGAACTGGCAAAGGAGGCGGCCATCGTCGAGCGATGGGCCGCGGGCGACGTTAGCCCGGACGTGGACGCGAGGGCTGGGCGGCTCTCCGGCGCCCTGACTCGCGTCTGTGATGCGGCGATGAAGAAGGCGGGACCTGCGCGGCCGCGAAAGCGAGTGTATTGGTGGAATGATGAGTTGGCTGGGCTGCGTACCTCATGCCACGCAGCCCAGCGTAGGTACACTCGCAATCGCGGTCGAAGAAACAGCGCTCCTGCCCAAGAAGAGGAGCTGCCCTCAGCTCGGCGATCAAGGCCGCCAAGGAGGCGGCCTGGAAGGAGTGGCTCGAGACCCTAAATGAAGATCCGTGGGGGCGCCCGTACAAAGCCGTGAGCGATAAACTCCGGCCCTGGGCGCCTCCCCTCACAAAGTCTCTCGAGCCCTCATTCGTCGGCCACGTTGTCAGTTCCCTCTTCCCTGCGCGGGAAGAGTGGGTCCCACCGCGGATGGCACCAAGCCAGACGCCGGCAGACACAGAGGCGATGATTCCGCCCGTGTCAGATGCCGAGCTCGGGGCGGCGGTCCTCAAACACAAAACGAGGAACCGCGCCCCCGGTCCGGATGGCATTCCTGGGCGCGTCATCGCCCTGGTTATGCCGGCGTTCGAGGAGGAGACGCTGTCTTTGTTGTCGGAGTGTTTGGCGTCGGGTAAGGTCCCGCGACAGTGGAAAACTGGGCGGCTCGTGCTGTTGAAGAAGCACGGGCGCCCGGCCGAGTCGCCGTCGGCCTACCGCCCCATCGTATTGCTCGACGAGATGAGCAAGCTGCTCGAGCGGGTGCTCGCGGCGCGTCTCGTCGGGCACCTGAAGGGGGCGGGGCCCAATCTCAATAACGGCCAGTACGGTTTTCGTCGCGGGAGGTCGACCCTGGACGCCATTTCCCGGCTCCGGGACAGCGTCGAGGAGGCGGTCGGTCGGGGGGAGGTGTTGCTGGCGGTGTCGCTCGACATCGCGAACGCCTTCAACACCATCCCCTGGCAGACCATCGCTGAGGCGCTGAGGTACCACAATGTCCCGCGGTACCTCAGGCGCATTCTCGCGGACTACTTTGTCGACCTTTCCTCCATCTCCTATCCGACCCGGTAGGGAGTAGTCCGCTCAAATATGTCTTGTGGTGTTCCACAGGGGTCGGTTCTGGGTCCGCTCCTGTGGAACATCGGATATGATTGGGTCCTGCGCGGTGCTACTCTTCGGGGAATCGGCGTCCTCTGTTACGCCGACGATACCCTAGTCACCGCGCGGGGCCCAGATTTTCGCGAGGCGAAAGTTCTGGCCACCGCGGGCGTTGCCCAGGTGGTCAGCCGCATCACGGCGCTAGGACTCCAGGTGGCCCTCGAAAAGTCCGAGGCCGTTTTCTTTCACGGGCCTCGGCGAGGGACACCTCGAGATTGTCAGATTGTGGTGAGCGGCACCCCCATCGCTGTCGGGTCGAGTATTAAGTATCTTGGTTTGGTACTCGACAGCCGATGGGGCTTCGTCGAGCACTTCCGGCGTCTGTCGCCAAAGTTATTGTCGTACGCCGGAAGGCTGGCGAGGCTGCTCCCCAATCGGGGAGGCCCAAATAGTGCATGCCGTCGCCTCTACGACGGTGTAGTGCGCTCAAAGGCGTTGTATGGAGCGCCCATCTGGTCGCACGCCCTCTGCGCCAAGACAATCCCGTTGCTGCGGGTTGCTCCCGTTGCTGATCTCTTCCGGAAGTGGGCCGAGAGGTTGGTAGGCCTCTCAGTTAGCCCCCGGCTCGTGGGGGCTGTCCGGCCCGTCCTACGTGCTTGGGTAGAGAGGGCACACGGTGCACCTACGTTCCACCTCAGTCAACTCCTCACAGGGCATGGCGTATTCGCCAAGTACCTGTGGGAGGTGGCTGGGGTGGAGCCGGACCCCGTGTGTCGTCACTGCCCGAGTGGCGTCGTGGACACGGCGGAGCACACACTCACCGTGTGCCCGGCGTGGGACGGGCCGCGTATCGCCCTTTCGGGCCTTGTCGGTGTAAATTTGTCGCTGCCGGCTGTGGTGCAAGCCATGGTCGGCAGCCAACAGTGTTGGGCCGCCGTCGCCTCGTTTGCTAGCGAGGTGATGGCGGCCTGGATGAAAAGTAACTACGCCGACGATACCCTAGTCACAGCGCGGGGCCCTGAGTTTCGCGAGGCGAAAGTCCTGGCCACCGCGGGCGTTGCCCAGGTGGTCAGCCGCATCAGGGCGCTGGGACTCCAGGTGGCCCTCGAAAAGTCCGAGGCCGTTTTCTTTCACGGGCCTCGGCGAGGGCCCCCTCGAGATTGTCAGATTGTGGTGAGCGGCACCCCCATCGCTGTCGGGTCGAGTATAAAGTATCTGGGTTTGGTACTCGACAGCCGATGGGGCTTCGTCGAGCACTTCCGGCGTCTGTCGCCAAAGTTATTGTCGTACGCCGGAAGGCTGGCGAGGCTGCTCCCCAATCGGGGAGGCCCAAATAGTGCGTGCCGTCGCCTCTACGACGGTGTAGTGTGCTCAAAGGCGTTGTATGGAGCGCCCATCTGGGCGCACGCCCTCTGCGCCAAGACAATCCCGCTGCTGCGGCATCCGCAGCGGTCGATTGCGCAGAGGGCGGCACGAGCGTACTGCACCGTCTCCTACGAGGCGGCGTGCCTAATTGCAGGAAGCCTCCCTTGGGATCTCGAGGCTGGAGTCCTCAAAAGTGTTTATGAGGAAAGCGCCCTAGTGCGTAGAAATGGTGGACGGCCCCTTCCGGACGAGATCGACCGCTGGAGACAGTTGGCTCGCGACGATCTCTTCCGGAAGTGGGCCGAGAGGTTGGTAGGCCCCTCAGTTAGCCCCCGGCTCGTGGGGGCTGTCCGGTCCGTCCTACGTGCTTGGGTAGAGAGGGCACACGGTGCACCTACGTTCCACCTCAGTCAACTCCTCACAGGGCATGGTGTATTCGCCAAGTACCTGTGGGAGGTGGCTGGGGTGGAGCCGGACCCCGTGTGTCGTCACTGCCCGAGTGGCGTCGTGGACACGGCGGAGCACACACTCGCCGTGTGCCCGGCGTGAGACGGGCCGCGTATCGCCCTTACGGGCCTTGTCGGTGTAAATTTGTCGCTGCCGGCTGTGGTGCAAAGCCATGGTCGGCAGCCAACAGTGTTGGGCCGCCGTCGCCTCGTTTGCTAGCGAGGTGATGGCGGCGAAACGAGAGGAGTTGCGGGTGCGGGAGCGTACGGGACAGACGCTCCCGCCCCGCCGTCCGGTTCGGGGGCGTCGACGTGCTCATTACATGCGCGCCCCCGAATAGTGTCTGGCCGTGGGCGGAAGGTCGGGGGACCCCGCCCAACTGGCAACTTGGCGACGGGCACCCTTTCTGTGTTCCAGGGGGTGCCCACTTTCTGCGCACGCCCGTACCGGCCGCTCTCACCTCCTCTGCTTACAGAGGAGCGCTCGAGAGCGGTGGAGGTGCGGGTTAGTTCTTCAGCTCCTTAGGGAGCTCCGGGGTGGTCGCTTATCGACCGCCCCGAGACAGACCCCTCCGTTCTGGGGTGCCCCTTGCCGGCTCGCAGTGATTTAACCTCAGGCCTACCCTGCGAGTCGGTTTTAAGGTGAGGCGGAACACCGCGGGGTTTAGTGGGTAGGACGGCCCTCTCTCACGGTCCGGGAGCCCCACACACCGTCCCTGCTGCCCCCGCAGCAGGGATGACGGTGCGTAAATGCTTTCGCCGCGAAAACAAAAAAAAAAAAAAAAAAAAAACCTAACCTAACATCAGTCTTGAGAGGGCCAAAGGTACCCGCATCGAGAGAACCACGCGCCTTTACAACACAAGAAAGGCCAACTGGAAGAAATTCCGGGAGAGCGTGGCTACCCAGAATTTAGACGAATTTGGGGATACCCAAGAGCTAGAGGCCCAGCTTGGTGTGTACTCTCCAGCATAATCACTAGATCATGCGAGGAGAACATACCAAGACTCAAGGCGAAACAGTTGCTTACTGTGCCGTGGTGGTCGGAGAGACTGGCCCAAATGAAAATAACGGTGCGTAAATGCATTCCCCGCGAAAACAAAAAAAAAAAAAAAAAAAACCTCGGCTACTATTTTGCCCTGATAGAGGTGTTTTGGGACCTTACACCAGGGTTCTGTCCTTAGTCCGCTTCTGTTCAGTGTAATATTAGACGAATTGTCGGACAGCATCAGAAACCCGCATGAGCAGCCTCCATAGTTGCTCATGTATGCTGACGATATTGCGCTGGCAGACGCGGACAGGGGCAGATTGGTGCGACGTGTAAAGGCGTGGAAGGAGACGCTTGAGAACGGCGGTCTGAAACTAAATGTGGCGAAGACCGAGTACTTGGCACTAAACTCGACAGATCCCACATCCGTCCGCATAGGCGGTGATTTGGTCGAGCGCACGGACCAGGTTAAATACCTGGGATCTGTTTTTCACACGTCCAGTGACATCGATTGCGATGTCAAGTCACGCATTGCTGCCGCGCGAAATGCCAATCCGGTTGAAGGGACAGGTCTACAAAACCATTATTAGACCTGTCCTTTTACATGGCAGTGAGATGTGGAAGATTTTGGAGCGACACAAGCAGGAGCTGCGTGTCACGGAAATGAAGATGCTGCGGTGGATGTGTGGAGCCACGCGGATGGACCGCGTGAGGAACTCTCGCATCCGCGGCAGCCTTCACGTTCGTGACATTGCAGACAAGTTGCAAGAGTGTCGCCTTCGCTGGTATGGTCACGTCTTGCGGCAACCGCCGGGCTACGTAGGTAACAAATGTCTGGCTATGTCAGCCCCGCCGGGTCCCGGTAAGAGGGGAAGACCCAAGAAGTGCTGGCTTGACGTCGTAAGGGATGACATGCGTGCCAATGGTCTCACTACAGGGGATGCCGATGACCGTGTGAAGTGGAGGAGAAAATGTAGGAAAGCGGACCCCGGGCGTCGCGAGACGCAACTGGGACAGACGCTCGGATGATGATGAGAGGTGTTTTGGGACCTGTGAAATTCACCAAAACACCTCCGGGCTATTCGGCCCTGCCGAACTACCGCGCCGGTGGAGGATTATCCTGGCATGCGTAGATAATCCCCAGACGTGTTGGCCAGTGCAATGCACACGTCAGTGCCACCCAACGTGTGCTGGCCACTCTTAGTGTTGGATAAGACTGGCCGTCCCCGGTTCCCGCTCCCTCTCCGCTGCCTCCTTCGCTGTTATGATGGTCTCAGCGAAGGACGACATTGCTTCCCAGGCCTCTGCATTGTCAAGCATTGCTCGCACCATGTTGGGCAGTTGCAGCCCTACTCCAAGGAGGCTTAACTCGCGGCGTTCGTTTTGCCATGCCGGGCACTCCAAAATCGTGTGCTCGACCGGTGTCATCCGGGGCGCCGCAGTGATGGCCGAAACATCCATGTCCGATCAAAATCTGCACCAAGTGGTATGTGAGGCAGTCCTCCTTGCGGCTCACCCACTCCTCCAACACCGGACGAATCGCCTCTATCGTCCGATGTCCAGCGCTTGGATTAATGAGCGTCTCTATCCATCGACGCACGGCCTCCACTTTTGCCTGTGAGCGAACCTGCTCGATAACTTCGAAATCAGGTCGCTCACCCCGCATCCGTCCTGTGACGATGCATTTGTTCTTCTACTGACTCAATGGTGGGCAGGGCCCACAACTGGTCAATGGATTCATTTGACTCCGCTAGCTCGGAGGGAGGAATGGACAGTGTTCGTAAAGGAGGAAGAAGGAGGGACCCTCTCCTCTCTCCAGTCCTGGCGAGTGAAGCAAGTGCTTCAAGGGGTAATTTTAGCTGGTCAATGCCTTATCTTACTTATCAACAATTTTTTTGCATTATAATCAAACATTTTCCGGGGTTGTCGGGGAAATGTAATGTTCGTATTTTTTTTTACTTACGTTTTGGCTATTTTAATTAGATCTTTTATTATACGTTCTCTCCAATTATCTGCATGGCCATTGTCTGTAGGTTAAGCATTCCCAGGCCTCTATATTTCGAGCTATTTAGATTTTCTAGTGCTCTCCCAATGTTTGTTTACCTTTTGTAATGTCCGATAATGACAAGTCTTGGTTTTATTTTTAATTTATTGCTAGAGTTGCCAGTAGGTTAGGTTGTATAGGTATTAGACCTTGTTATAAATTATAATTCTTCATTTATGTTCTAGAATCATATTGTTAAAATTTTAAAATGCCAACCAATCTGAAAAGGATGGGAGCCGGGGCCGTCAAATCAGTTTACTTTTGGTGCTCGCCTTGGCAGGAGGTCCTGAATAATATAGCGCTCAGTGGGAGGGCTGTGCCCTCTGATAGTGTGGGCTGTACTTGAAGTACAAGTAAACAAGGACACCGGAAATCGTTTGAAAGTCGCTAGACCGGCGATGACTACCCTTTGCGACAGTTCTGGACACTGACGCAGAGAATTCAAGCCCGACATAACTGTACTTAATATGTTGTAGAATAACGTCGTTGTCTGCAGTAACTTGTGACGCCGACGGCTGGTAGCTCTCAGCCCTCTGCCTGCGGTCTCTACCACGACCTGCCCCTCCGAGGTCGGCGACGTGGAGGCCTGACTCGAGGCCCCTTCTTCACAACCTGCGAGCCTCTTTAAAAGAAATATTTGGACCTTCAACTTTACCCCCGGTTTCCCTGGCCTAATTTAAAAAATCTATATTGTACATATGTTAGAAGCCACCTTGAATATGCATCAGAAGTATGGAACCCCCGCTATGACAAATATATAGATACCATAGAGGGTGTGCAAAAACGTTTTATCAAATACCTCTGTTATCATCAAAATGTTCCATACAATTCCAAAGACTACTTGAAAATGTGTAGTAAATACCATCTGTTACCTCTGTCTGCTAGGCGTGAAATAGCTGACTTTACTTTCATGCTAAAAGTCTTAAATGGTGGTGTCGACAGTCCACAACTGTTATAAAAAATTAACATCAACGCTCGTGTAAAGTTAACGCATCTTAATCCCCCCTTTGGCTGTACCAAGAACTAAAACCAACTATCGTCACAATAGTTAGCTTGTGCGAGCGAGCAGGAATTTTAATGTATTGTGCAAGCAGCATCAGAACCTAGATCCGTATTCGACTAGTATACCTATGGTAAGGAAAGATAGATCAGCGTCTCCGTGACATGATTTACTTATATTTTATAGTTATTGTAGACAAGATTCTTTTCATTAATTGTTATTTGCATGTTTGCTTTAAAATATGTTACGCTGTTTTTAAAAGTGAGGACTTATAATTGGCTTGTTGTTACGACACTAGTGTTACATGAGGTTACTATTTAGCAGTAAGTCTTCCATGTATGAAAAAAATACATAAATATTTTGGTGGTAAAAGTGAGTTTAATTAGAACATCAGTGCACTTGACTCTAATCGCGTATTATTTCGAGGATCATGTCTAAAAATAATTATTGTTAAGTTATCAACCACTTAGATTGACCGCCATCTCCGACATCAGAAGTGGGTTTACTCGTAACATCACAGCGGTGAGCAGGTTAGAGTTTTGTTCCTTACAATGAGTGTGACGGTTGGATTTTTTTAAAATTTCGGAGCGGGTTCGTTCCACGGAGGACAGAAAGAAGTAATTCTCTACTCCATGGTTCGTGCTACAAAACCGACACAGTGATATCTTTTTTTCTGAATATAATCCAGTAGTACAATGAGTAAGGCTTTATAAGCTCTGCCACTTTGCAACGCACAAGCGCTTGTGGCCCCGCGGACTCGATGTTCTGTAAACGATCACTGCGTTAAGCAACTTTCACTATGGCTGGTCCTCCGATGGGTGACCACTTTGTGGCATTTACATTTGCAAGCGTTTCCGTGCCTCGGAAGGCACGTTAAGCCGTTGGTTCCGGTTGCCAGTAACATGGCAGTCGTTAAGTCAAGTTGAAGGCCCTATGGGCAGCTAGAAAATTTTCACGACAGTACAACCTGCGTCTGTCTATTTCAACACGGCATGGGCTCACCACCTATTACGTGGGACAGGATTACACATGATGAAAAGTAGGCATATAATATGCCTCTGCCACCCTTCGGGGAAGTTTTGTAATTAGTATTTTCGTGATTGTAAGGAATAGACGTCATGGGTTGAACGGAACAGCTATTAGTAGGCTAAAATATGAGTTGGACATTTTGACTGTAGTTTAACAGACGAATGTGAGGTGGATATTTAGACTAAAAGTGTAAAAGATAAGGTGGCCATTAAAATGATATGGCGTGTACCGTCAAATGAGTTTGATGATTCATTATGACATGAAAAATCTTGTATTGTCCTTTTTTTTAAATATATGAGTATTTGATCATGTGTCTGCGGCTACCCTACTCTGCCACTAAGATAAAGATGAAAAATAATTTGTTCACCTTTTAATAAAAACTTGAAATGGTGTTGAAAGAAAGTAAATTGGAAAGATGCATGTAAGGTGCAGGGTCCAGGTCGCGGCCGCAGTGCGCGCGCAGGTCCGAGGCGCGGCGCGCGGCGGGCGGCGCGCGGCAGTGAGCGCGGAGCGGCGCCCGGCGGCACTCCTCGGCCTCGCAGCGCGACCTCGCGCCCGCGACCAGTGCAGTGCAGTGAGGCAGTGAGTGATGCGTGCCGACACCCGGCGGACATGAGGATTGCAACGGGGAGACACGGACACAGTACGTGCTCTAGTATTACAGCTCGCGATACCACTTACTTTACTACCCACTGGAACAAATGTATTTCACTCGTTAAGGGAGTGACTAATCATTATAGGTCAAACGGCATCTTGTACTACCGTCCGTCCACTTGGATCCATCGTAATGGCTCCATTCATGTATACTAGCATATACTAGCACACTATTTCTCCACCTGAGTGTGCTAGTATGTATTTAAAAGGAACAGCGAGGGCAATCAGTGCGCAATGGTACTAGGCCGTCGTCATTTTATCGGGAGTTATTAGGTTTTAAAGAATTTGACTTTTTATTTCGTTAATTTCGACTTCTGATGGAAGTAAGTTTTACTTCCGCCAGAATAAAAACGTAGGAACTAGGTAGTTGCCTAACTTAGGTATGTAGTATTTTTACCGATAGTGGGGGTGGTGGATGGAACTGCGGACACTGGCGTAGTCAGGATTTAGTTTCTCTGGGCTTTTCCACTACTTGTATTATGTAAATATTTGGATAGACCGCAGCTATTTAAGTATTCTTATGCCGATTTTGGACGCGATAGGGTCCTACTAGACCTACATCTTCCGGGTCCAAGCCAGTCTCACCTGCGAGTGATGCACATTCTGACTAGTGGACAAGGTCATGGCAGGGAAAAGGAAAGTTCAAGACAAAATTCTTTTAAAATCGTTTCGATGCTGGTATACCCCTGGTGTACCCCGATCGGTCCTTAATCCGTTGTAACGTTACATTTTTCCGGGAGGGGAAAATGTAAGGTCAAGGAGAAAACTATCACCAGAACTGGAGGAGTCCCGGCTTAAAAGAAAAAGTAAAAAAAAAAAGAAATGGTAAAATAATTTAATAGATGTTAAAAAAGAGAGGGAAACCGGGGGTAAATTTGAAGGTCCAAATATTTCTTTTAAAGAGGCTCGCAGGTTGTGAAGAAGGGGCCTCGAGTCAGGCCTCCACGTCGCCGACCTCGGAGGGGCAGGTCGTGGTAGAGAGGGCAGGCAGAGGGCTGAGAGCTACCAGCCGTCGGCGTCACTAGTTACTGCAGACAACGACGTTATTCTACAACATATTAAGTAGGGTTATGTCGGACTTGAATTCTCTGCGTCAGTGTTCAGAACTGACGCCAAGGGTAGTCATCGCCGGTCTAGCGACTTGGATGTCCGGTGTCCTTGTTTGACTTCAAGTACAGCCCACACTATCAGAGGGCACAGCCCTCCTACTGAGCGCTATATAATTCAGGACCTGCCAAGGCGAGCACCAAAAGTAAACTGATATGTCGGCCCCGGCTCCCTTCCTTTTTAGATTGTTTAGCATTTCAAAATGTGATTCTAGAACATAAAAGAAGAATAATAATTTATAACAAGGTCTAATACCTATACAACCTAACCTACTGGCAACTCTAGCAATAAAATGAAAATAAAACCAAGACTTGTCATTATCGGACATTACGAAAGGTAAACAAACATTGGGAGAGCACTAGACAATCTAAATAGCTCGAAATATAGAGGCCTGGGAATGCTTAACCTACAGACAATGGCCATGCAGATAATTGGAGAGAACGTATAATAAAAGATCTAATTAAAATAGCCAAAACGTAAGTAAAAAAAAAATACGAACATTACACCGTTTTGTTGAGTTCAGTATCAGGAACTTACCTACATGAGCAGCCTGAACGCGAGAACGGGAGATCGAGTACCTACTTGACTCTAAACTCTATAAGTTCCACATCAGTCAGAATAGGCGATGATTTGATTGAGCGCAGGGAACCAAGTTAAATACTTGGGATCACTATTTCACACGTCCGTGACATCGATTGCGACGTCAAAACATGCATTGCTGAGCCAAGTGGCGGGAGATGCCCGTTATCATTTATGACCCAAAAATGCCATTCAGGTTGAAGGGACAGGTCTATACCTCTGGCCTCTGTGGAGATGAAATAGGAAAGTAGACAAGCAGACCCCGGGTACCGTAAACACATTAAGACAGACGCTCGGATGATGAAGACTGTTAATAACGTTAACAGTTGGGTTTGAACCATAAACAAAAAAACACAAAAGTATGCATGGATCGCGAAGCTTGGCGATCTTTCCTCTCTGTCTACCCCGTCAAGGATACTGCGTTACTTCATTAAGGGAAGGAATCATTAAATAAAACTTTTTAACATGCTTTTTTATTTATTAATCTTGTAATAATAATATTACATTAAAATAATTTAAAATTTAAAAAATCATTCCAAGAAGTTCTTGTAGTTTAAGGAACAACCATTAAAAAGTACTATTGAACCCAAATAAGTTATGTTTGCTGCGAGTTTTCGACGAGTCGGGTTCTCTGGAGACCATTCTGCAGCATCAGGTCGAAGTTATACATTAATTATCATTTAACGATTATACTGGCAAGCGTTAAGCAACTAATCAAGTAATCATACGCCAATAATGCCTTGCTTGACCGAGTTGATACTCTTACACTGCCGGACCGATATTAATCAAACATAGCTTAGAACCACCGCCAGGAAACTGACTTTCAAATGATAAACAGCCGCTTGGAAATCGGTTCATCCGTTTGAGAGCTATGATGCCATAGACGTCAAACTTATAATACTCCACGTTTTGCGTCGGGGCTTAATAAACAGTACTAGTAGCTCTTTCGATTACTAAATTTTCAATGCAAAACAAAAGTCGAATTTAATTATTTTTATAGCCTTTGTGCTCTTAGCACCAACTTGCCAGCAGAGCCGACGGATATAACGCGATTGGCAGAGTTGTCATCAGTGAGATGTTGACACCGCTTACCATAAAGGAAAATAGATTTGAGTACGAAACGTTAAGTTACCTTTCACAACTGAACTTCAAATTAATAAATTTACTCTCCCCCATGATATTGGCGGAATCAGTATTAAACGACTGGGCCATTAAATTAAGATAGGAGAAGAATTGAATAGATTATAGCGCCAAATGTGATTTGCTTTCCTCACCACTCGTTAATTTTTATTGACTTTTAAATAAAATTAATTTTGTATAGAGATTTCTTACATCATCCTCTTTATTAACCATTGATTTAATCGCATAGTACGTACATTTAAATATTTTTTACAAATAGCTTTAATCAGTAATGGATAATGATTAAAAGAGTCTGAAATATCATGTGATACATCTGCAAATAAATTAAGACCTATACATTTTTTCATACACATCTGCAGGAGCTGATGCATCCCGTATTTTTTGTTCATTACAGTTTTTCTGTAAACCTCTTCCGCCACAGTACATATTTTTATTAAACCTGGGGAAGGATAACGAAGGCCGCCTTTATCTTTTTTGTATTGGAGACTAGTTTCAATTTTAAATGGACTATATAGAGTGTTCAGACACTGTTCACATTTAATTTGATTTTCCATAGCTTTTATTATAAAACCAGCAATACAAATAATAACCTGTCTCGAAAATTCTGTTAGCCTAGTCGGGTCAGCTAGGTTGTCATGGTCTTTGGGCACAACAACTTCAGTGTCAACATTTTTTCCAACAATTTCATCTGATAATCTGCAACGACCAGTTGTCTTATTGATAGCTACTTCTGGTTGATTATAAGTCAATATATGTATACCACTTAGAGATATACAATTACCGGTAGTTACATGTTTTAATTCATCATGTATCAACTCAATTTAAATCCGCATATAAAATAATGCTCTTTTATATGCGGATTTAAATCGTCGTAAGTCAAGTTGAAGGCCCTATGGGAGGCTTGAAAAATTTCAACAGCAGGTAGCCACAACCTGCGTCTGTCTCTTTCAACACGGCAATGGGCTCACCACCTATTACGTGGGACAGGAAAACAGGTGAAAAGTGGGCATATAATATGCCTCTGCCACCCTTCGGGTAAAAGGCATGATAGATAAAAAAAAATACATATTATTACTGTGACAAGCGTCACATCCGTGCCCCCGTCTTTTCTATATGTTTTAATAAATCGCGTAAATGGTGTTGCGAAAGTCCATAGGCTACGGTGACCACTTTCCATCAGGTGGGCCGCATGCTTGACTGCCACCTCAGTGGTATAAAAAAAAAAAATAAACTGTAAGCGCAATAAAAAAATTTAAATGCAAAAAATAAACCCAGAGAAAACTATCTAATCGACGTGACCATGCACAATTTGGAAGAAATTTTGAACCCGTTGCCTTTTTAGTGAGGTGGTAACAAAAAGGCTAAAAGGTCTTATGTGCTAGACACTAATTAGCACGACCAATTTAAGTCCTGGTAGTCTCGGACTCGAGAAATAACCTATTTACTTAAAAAATCTCTTAAAAAACCCAGAGTAAGTAATAATACATCGTAGTGATAAATGGACAGACAGATGGACAGCGGAGCCTTAGTTATAGAGACCTTTTTTACCCTTTAGGTACGGAACCCTACAACCTTAACGATTTTCTTGCAGCCAGATGGACCCGATAGGTTCTAGTGGTACAGGATATATTTATATTCTATGTACATTTTATGTATTAAAATAAAAAAAAGTATATTGCTAATAAAATAAATAGAATATGGTTACAGAAACTTGAACTTTGAAGCGCTCGTGACCCCGCGGTCTCAGTGTTCTGTAAACGATAACTGAGTTACGCAACTTTCACTATGGCTGGTCCTCGGATGGGTGACCACTTTGTGGCATTTACATTTGCGAGCGTTTCCGTGCTTCGGAAGGCACGTTAAGCCGTTGGTCCCGGTTGCCAGTAAAATGGCAGTCGTTAAGCCTGGTTGAATGCCTTATGGGCGGCATGAAAAATTCCAACAGCAGGTAGCCACAACTTGCGTCTGTCTATTTCAACACGGCAATGGGCTCACCACCTATTACGTGGGATAGGTAAATCCACACGGTGAAAAGTGGGCATATAATATGCCTCTGCCACCCCTTCGGGGGTAAGGCGTGATGGATATTTATTTATTTATTTTAGAAACTTACAGAATTTGTAGCACAGTCCATTTCTCTATTATGAGCAAAACTTGTAATATCTCTTAAAATTGCACTTGTACTGGCAATGGAAATTTCTTGTTGATCGTTGGTATAATCATCCTTTAGAGTTGGAGTCTGAAATCAACTTGATACTTAGCTATAATTACTCAATAACTAATGGCCCTGGCGACTTGCATCGCCTTAAAACTTAGTTCCATTTAAAATCGGTGACATTCTTTTTTTTTCATCACGTTTTCTGTTTTGTTACTCATTCTGCTTTTTGGGATAGCGACAAATCTAACAAAGCTAGTATCGTAAAAATAGGCTGACCCATTCTTGTGTAATTACTGTGTTAGAACAAATCAGACTTAGTTATATAAATTAAGATTTTTTTATAGGTTTACTTACAGGTACATTTTACGTTGGCACTGAGAATTTAGTTAGGTAAACCTTAAAGTGTCTTCCGAAAACAGTTTACTTCAAAGTGTTTAGAACAAGTGCGATCATATTTTTTAGGTTTCCAATTTGAACGCCCTGTTGACGTTATCCACAATTTCAGTACATTGGGCTCTTTTGGATAGCTAGAATGAAAGAAAACGGATCGTTATATAAACTTATTTATTTCAAATAGTTATCGCTTATAGGTTATCGCCCAAATTCGAACAATAATTAAACAATTCAAATATTTTTATTTTATTATAAAACTTACATGTTTTGGGCAACTAGCAAATATTGTGGTACAAACTGAAAACCACCAAACTCTTATAACTCCACATTTCTAATAATTAGGTGCTATGTTTCTAAACGGAATATCATTTTCCCCAAGATTTTGGGTATTTTAGTAAGCAAAACAAACAGATACTCTGGTATCACTACAAGATATGATTTTAAAAATTAAATCTTTATTTGTACAATATATACATTCAAACCATTATATATGAGCTTTGTATAAAATATATTATTCATTTTAATCATGATATTCTTAGAATATAATGAAATAATTATGCAAAAGTGGCACTTAAATAAATAAAATAAATATCCATCACGCCTTATCCCCGAAGGGGTGGCAGAGGCATATTATATGCATACTTTTCACCGTGTGGATTCCTGTCCCACGTAATAGGTGGTGAGCCCATTGCCGTGTTGAAATAGACAGACGCAGGTTGTGGCTACCTGCTGTTGAAATTTTTAAGCCGCCTATAAGGCCTTCAACCAGGCTTAACGACTGCCATTTTACTGGCAACCGGGACCAACGGCTTAACGTGCCTTCCGAAGCACGGAAACGCTCGCAAATGTAAATGCCACAAAGTGGTCACCCATCCGAGTACCAGCCATAGTGAAAGTTGCGTAACTCAGTGATCGTTTACAGAACACTGAGACCGCGGGGCCACGAGCGCTTCAAAAGTGGCACTTACCTATGAAAGCTTACATACATTTTCTTTTTGCTGCTCGCTGCGGCTTTTACAGCCTTTAACTGTGCAATTCACCATGTTTATAACATGTAACTTCACTAAAATAAAAATTCTTGGTCAAATGTTGTAAAAGTCGATTTTTTGCACTTTGAATGAAAATGGTTTAAACGAAATTGTTTGTCATGCAATTCTATCTATATTTTTTCTGACACTTTATGCTCAGAATCACCACTTCGGCGATATAGGGCCGCATCTCTGGTGTTGCAAACGTCCATAGGCTTCGGTGACCACTTTTCATCGTTATTTTTTATTTGCCACCTCAGTGGTATAAAATAAAACATAGCGATGTACACAGTTGATGAAGTTGTGTTCTTTATTTTATAAATGTTAATTATTGTTATATACGTATACGTAAATTTGTTAGTTTCATTCAAGTTAAATTGTTAGTTTTCGTAGCATATTCATATGTAGTTTACAATTCTAAGATATAAACGAGAGAGAAGATGAGAAGCGCTCGTGGCCCCGCGGTCTCAGTGTTCTGTAAACGATCACTGAGGTACGCAACTTTCACTATGGCTGGTCCTCGGATGGGTGACCACTTTGTGGTATTTACATTTGCGAGCGTTTCCGTGCTTCGGAAGGCACGTTAAGCCGTTGGTCCCGGTTGCCAGTAAAATGGCAGTCGTTAAGCCTGGTTGAAGGCCTTATGGGCGGCTTGAAAAAGTTCAACAGCAGGTAGCCACAACCTGCGTCTGTCTATTTCAACACGGCAATGGGCTCACCACCTATTACGTGGGACAGGAATCCACACGGTGAAAAGTGGGCATATAATATGCCTCTGCCACCCCTTCGGGGATAAGGCGTGATGGATATTTATTTTATTTATTTATTTATTATATAAACAAAAATCTTTGAAACGTTTTTAAAGAATGTACCTCTACTCTAGTCCTGGTTGTAACCATCTAAGATAAGAGCAGACTCCGTTTACTTATTTCTGTATACGGAGCTCCAAAAAAATTTAGTTTAAGGATAATTGTCTTTTATAAAAATCCTCATCATGCAAAACAAGTTAAATCAGCTTGTCTTCCATCACCCTCTGTTTTTGCTCATCAACATATATTTTGAAAGAATATATTATCGAAATCAAGTGTGGCGTGGTAATTAACTAAACCCGGAAGACTCGAGTTGGAAGTCAATTGACAACACATTGGAATCAGTTTAGACTTTACTCCCTCCTGCACCGGGGAACTTCTCATGGCACTGTTTTACAATTGCAAAACTGGGTGTAATGCTCAATGCGCTACAAACAGGTTGGACTGTTCAGGAGGCCCATCGTACTCCACCGTTGAATCGCCATTAGAATAGCATTCTTACGATATAATTATTTGCGAAAAGACAACTCTGATTTACTTGTACGAAGAAGAAAAGGACATTATGGTTAAAGTTCCATTAGATAATTATCAATGAGACAAATAACTTTCACAAATTACTAATTACTTTCACAGCTTTGCTTTATTTCCAACAGTACAGAGAAAGCTCTTCCTCAGTAGTTTACATTTAAATTTTATGGGGGTGAGATTTCTTTAGCGCTGTCGGCTATTTACTATTTTAACTATAAAGACCACAATATATCGTGAAATAGGCCTATTAGATACAAAAAAATGCACCAAGTCCACTACATCACGGGTGGCGCGGTAACGTTTGCATATTATAAAGAATACAACTCTTTAATTTTTTGAATCGCCATATCTGCTATAATTATATGATGATAATGGTGATTCTCAGGAAAGTGTTAAACCAAATTTATATAATATAATTGTATGACGAATAATTTTTGTTTAGCTATTGTCATGATAAAATGGAAGAACGGCTTTTTTAACACACACACGTCGGCGCATGTCGGATCGATGAGGACTTTTGACAAATAATTTATACATAAAATAAAGGTTTTATACTATTACTCGTACATGGTAAAATAGGGATCAAAACATATTCATCATCATCCGAGCGTCTGTCCCAGTTGCGTCTCGCGACGCCCGGGGTCCGCTTTCCTACATTTTCTCCTCCACTTCGCACGGTCTTCGGCATCCCCTGTAGTGAGACCATTGGCACGCATGTCATCCCTTACGACGTCAAGCCAGCACTTCTTGGGTCTTCCCCTCTTACCGGGACCCGGCGGGGCTGACATGGCCAGACATTTGTTACCTACGTAGCCCGGCGGTTGCCGCAAGACGTGACCATACCAACGAAGGCGACACTCTTGCAACTTGTCTGCAATGTCACGGACGTGAAGGCTGCCGCGGATGCGAGAGTTTCTCACGCGGTCCATCCGCGTGACCCCACACAACCACCGCAGCATCTTCATTTCCGTGACACGCAGCTCCTGCTTGTGTCGCTCCAATATCGGCCACGTCTCACTGCCATGTAAAAGGACAGGTCTAATAATGGTTTTGTAGACCTGTCCCTTCAACCGGATCGGCATTTTAGGGTCACAAATGACACCGGTCATCTCCCGCCATTTGGCCCACGCGGCAGCAATGCGTGACTTGACATCGCAATCGATGTCACTGGACGTGTGAAAAACAGATCCCAGGTATTTAACCTGGTCCGTGCGCTCGACCAAATCACCGCCTATGCGGACGGATGTGGGATCTGTCGAGTTTATTGCCAAGTACTCGGTCTTCGCCACATTTAGTTTCAGACCGCCGTTCTCAAGCGTCTCCTTCCACGCCTTTACACGTCGAACCAATCTGCCCCTGTCCGCGTCTGCCAGCGCAATATCGTCAGCATACATGAGCAACCATGGAGGCTGCTCATGTGGGTTTCTGATGCTGTCCGACAATTCGTCTAATATTACACTGAACAGAAGCGGACTAAGGACCGAACCCTGGTGTACCCCGACGGTGATGGGGAAGGGTTTCGTGTCGCCAACAGCAGTCCGAACCATTGAATCGGAGTCACAGTACATGTCCCAGATAGTGTCAATATAGACCTCTGGAACCCCTTTGGACCGCAGTGCCCACCAGATCATCGCACGAGGAATACAGTCGAAGGCCTTCTGCATGTCTAGAAACAAACAGTGCAGAGGCGTGTTCTTCGACCTGTATTTCTCTGCGACAACCCTCAGGGCAAAAACAGGGTCCGTGGTCCCATGACCAGGGCGAAACCCATATTGACACCCCGAGAGAGTACACTCCTGCCGGATCCGAGAGTCTATAATCCTCTCGAAGATCTTCATGGTGTGGGACATCACCTTAATACCGCGGTAGCTCCCGCACTCCTGCACTGACCCCTTACCTTTGAAGACTGGAGTAATTATACTCAGTATCCATTGGTTTGGGATCTGCCCGCTGAGGAGTATGCGGTTAAAAAGGTTTACTAAGATGCCCACACCGCGAGGACCCAGCGCCTTCCAGGCTTCGATGGGGACTCCATCGGGTCCGACAGCTTTCCGATTCTTCATGCGGCGAAGCGCAGTCAGGACTTCTCCAGGCGTTACCGGTGGCACTAGTCCCTGATTCGGAGGGAGGTCCGGAGGCTGCACCTCTTTGTGCTGTTTATTAAGCAGCTCTAAAAGTACAAGCGCCATCTCTCCTTTAACGCGAGGTCTTCGCTTAACAGGTTGCCCTCAGGGTCTTTTACACAGCGACACTTGGATATATCCTGTGCCGCTTTGACCCTGGAGCGCGCCAGCTTATAGATGAGCTTCTGCCCCTCAGACGATTCCAGCTTATCATACAGAGGTTGTAAGTGGTCACGTCTGGCTCTGGCTACAGCTCTCTTTGTGGCGTGCTTGGCAGCCCTGTACGCGTCGCGGTCTTCAGGAGATCCGGTCGCTTGCCACTTTTTAAAGAGGGCTTTCTTCTCCCTAGTCTCCCTCTGGACTGCGTCGTTCCACCACCAAGTTTCCATTTGCGTCCACCCTTAGACACACCGAGCACCACCTTCGCCGCTCCAAGGATGGCCGCCTGAACTTTGTCCCAGTAATCTTGAACTGGTTCGCCTTCAGTGTCGGTGCACTTGTCACCGACAGCTGAGACGAACTCCTGGGACCTAGTTTCATCAAGCAGCCACCATCTGATGCGGCGCTGGCACCGCTCGATGCGTTTGCCTTTGGGCTTCACGCAGAGGTCCATGACAAGGAGACGGTGTTGTGCAGTAAGACTCTCACCGGGTATGACCTTGCAGTTGGCCACCTTGCCGATGCTGTGTCGCCTAGTGAGTAGGAAATCGATCTGAGTTGTACGCCTCCCGCTCTTGTAGGTGATGAGATGTTCGGATTTCTTTTTGAAATACGTGTTCACAATGGCCAGATCGGCAGCCGCACACGTTCTAAGGATAGTTTCTCCTTCAGCGTTGCGGGTGCCGTATCCAAAACCACCATGAACACGCTCAAACTCCTCACACCTCTCACCCACATGACCGTTTAGGTCGCCGCCCAAAACGATTCCCTGTGACAACGGAATGCTCCGAAGCACTCCCTCGAGTTGACCCCAAAACGACATCTTATCGGCGTCGCTACAACCGGCCTGTGGCGCGTAGGCACTTATCAGGTGGGTAATAATCCCATCGATAAGCACCCTCACGGTCATAAGCCGGTCGCTACAGCGTTTCACCTCCAAGATGCCACTCTGCAGCCCCTCGGAGACCACAACGGCCACCCCGTTCTCCCCACCAGGTGCACCCGTGTAATACAGCTTGTAGCCGTTCTGCAAGGGCCGGGCTCTGTTGCCCTTCCACCGAGTCTCCTGCAGGAACGCCACGTCCACCCTCCGCCTGGAGAGTACTTCGGCCGGATCAAAACATATTTATTGGTTATTAAAATATAAGCATTTGAAAATTTCGAACACCACCGAAATTGCTTTTTATCCATCGTAATTGTAAACCACTCCATGGAAATTGACTATTACCATCGGAATTAGGAATATTAAAAAATAGTGGTCTTTCAATCGACTTTACTAAAATAATACATATTATTATAAGTTATAATAAAATAAATTGTTGCATTTGTACGTCTAGTTCTATCATCATCATCTGAGAAGCTTCTCACGATACCCGAGGTTCACTTTTATACTCTTTTTCATTCAAAATTTAATTCAATTATTTTATTGCTAAACATATCCACTTTGCACGATCTTTGGCATCCAGTGTAGTGAGACCATTGACACACATAGACAAACCTTACGATGTCAAGTCAGTACTTCTTCTTGTAACGTAGTCCGGAGAGGACGGCATAGTCAGACATTTGTTCTCCACGATGCCCGGCGCTTGCCCGTAAGACGTGATAATACAAACGAAGACGATAGCTTTGCAACTAATCTGCACTATCACGGACATGAACGCTGCCGCAGCATTTTCATTTCGTGATATGCAGCTCCTGCTTGTGTCGCTCCAATAATAACTACATCTCACTGGCATGTAACATACCTATTGATGGTTATATAAACCCATAGCTTAACCTGATTGGCATTTTTAGGTTACAAATGACACCAGCCATCAACCCCCACGCGGTAGCAATGCGTGTCTTGATGTGTGAAATACATATCCCAGGTACTTAACCTGGTCTATGCACTAGACTAGATCATCGTCTATTCAGATTCAGGTTGGATCTGTAGATTTTAACGCCAAGTATTAAGTTTCAGACTACCGTTCTCAAGCATCTCCGTCTATATTTTTACACACCGCACTAACCTGCCCTTGTCTGCGTCCATCAGCGCGATATCGTTAGAATACATGGTCAGCCATGGATTCTGGTTATGTCAATTTTTTAAACAGACATTGACTACGGTCTGATCCCTGGTGTCGACAGTGTAGGGAAGGGTCGGCAACGCAAATGATGCACCTCTGGTGTTGCAAACGTCCACAGGCTACGGTGACCGCTTTCCATAAGGTTGGCCGTATGCCGTATGCTACCACTTCAAAGATATTTAAAAAAATAAAAATAAAGAAGGGTGCTATGTCGCCAAAGCTATCTGAACCGGAATCGCGGTACAAGCGTCTGGAACCCATTTGGAGATCATTGCCCACCAGATCATCGTTCGAAGAACACAGTCGAAAGTCTTCTGCATATCTACGAACAGAAAGTAGAAAGGTATTTCTCCGCGTCCTATTCGTTCCTATGCTTAGAACAAAAAACGGGCCTGTGGTCTGAGTCCCAGTCCAGGGCGAAACCCGTATTGATACTCCAAGAGAATACACTTTTTCCAAATCCGGGGGTTAATAATCTTAACGCGGTAACTACCGTACTACTTCACCGACCCCGCTCCTTTTGAAGACTGTAGTAATAATACTCTGGATTTATTGGTTTAGTATCTCCTCGGTGTGACTCCTATAGTTTTCCGATTCATCATACAGCGAAGAATAGTCTGAACTTTTGCAAACGTTACCGTTGGCCAATTTTTTGATTATGGGGAAGGTTCGGAGACTGCACCTCATAATGTTGCTTATTCAGCAGGTCGTGGAAGAACGAGCGCCATCGGTCCTTCACCGCGAAGTCTTAACATAGCAGATCGCCCTCAGGATCGTTTACACAGCAGCACTTGGAGATATCCTGTGCTGCTGTGTCCCTGAAGCACGCCAACTTACAGATAAGGTTCTGTGATTTAGAAAATTCTAACTTATCTTTACGTTATCTTAAGTTGTCTCCAACAACTGATGCGGACTTTTAGGATATGGCTTTATCTAGCTGTCGCCATCTTATGTGGCGCTGGCGCTGCTTAACATATTTGCCTTTTGACTTCGTACAGAAAACCATGACAAGGAGACAGTATTGTGCAGTTTGTGCAGTAGGGTTTTCTTTTGGAATTTCTCTCTAAACTTGTAGTTGCCCATTTTTTCTATACTTTGTCGCCTGTAGGATATCTATATGAGTTACTCTCCTTCTGCCCCTGTAAGTGATAAAATGTGCGGATTTTGTTTTGAACTACGTGTTCACGATGGCAAGTTCGGCAGCTGCACACGTTATGAGGATAGTTTCAGTGTAGCATACTTGCTACACTGAGGTTGAAACTATCGGTATTATAATATATATATATATATATATACGGTACTCCGTATTAATAGCCACAATGAAAACTATTTACTCCCTTTACTCATATTTGGTCCAGATCGCCGCCCAAAAAGATGTAATATTGAAATGCTCCAAAGCTCTCTCTTGAGATGATATCAAACCGACATGTTATCGTCGCTCATCAGGCAAGTAATAATAATAATAGTAATAATAATAATAATGCCATCACCACCCTCACGATTATAAGCCGGTCGTTTTACCTCCTTGCTGCAGCTCCTTAAGGAGCAACGCATCCACGCCATTCTTCATTTACCCAAAACCGCAGTAACACATGCCTTGAATTCGTAATTGATGAAACCAGGTGTAAAAAGTACTGATCCTGGATCCTTCTCAACCTGATCTGTGTGCTAGGCCAGGTCATCATCTATGTGGATGACGTGATATCATAAGAGGTAAAAAAAAACATCCATCACGCCCACCGGTGGTCACCCATCCGAGTACCAGCCATAGTGAAAGTTGCGTAACTCAGTGATCGTTTACAGAACACTGAGACCGTAGGGCCACGAGCGCTTCTTTATCATTAGAGTTACAGGCCAATGAATTAATATTCTAAGATAATGTAGTCCAAATTTGCAGTGAAAACAATTCGGGTGGCACTCGGTGGTATTTTATTACGATGATACCTCATTTCGCCACCGAAGCCACTGGAACTGGATCATCAGAATTAGAAAAAGTGACATAAATTCAAAATATCTATAATTCCATAAACCGGCGCATAATATTAACATATAAATAATGTGCAATCTTCAATTTTTTATACAATCCCTTTTTAAATTTAAGTAATACGTTTCTTCAAAAATCAGGACATCGGAATTATATAGGCCATATAGAATATTTATAGGCCAGCGCAATCTGAACTTTCCATTTTGGCGGGAAAATAAAACGTTGCGTAAAATATCCTTATATAACGTTCTTAAGAACTAGCCAGTAACATACTAAATCAAAGTATTTCATGTTTCCTTTGACATCAAACAAGATTTTGAACGCCAGTACGGCTTAATCCTCTAAGGGCCACCGCTCAGCTTTTTTTAGTATCCGCAACCAACATAACTTTTTAGAAGTCAGATGCAGCGAGCAAACACCGAAGCACACTTCATAATGCCAGAAGCGTCGACTGAATCCGTATCCGTATCGGATGTCAATGGAGATCTTAATACTATTGAAGACGGAGAGAGGTGTTAGTCGGGTCAGCTTTATTTTTCATTACAAATAACTGTACATGTGTATCGCAGTTTTGCCGTAGTGGATGTCTTCATTATTTATATAAGCGTAACTTACAGCTTACCCAACAATGTTTAACTTTAACGCATTGACCGTTTACAGAGCACTGAGTTAGCGAAGCTACGAGTCTCGCCTTTAGAATTTTTTTTTTTTATTTTTTTTTAATTTATTTATTCATAAACAAGAAAACATTGTATTTGAATTTGATTACATCTCCTACATAGCTGATTTAAAATTATAGACAAAAAAAAACACTGACATTATTAATAGCTAACAATTTAAACAACAATATCACCACATACACTCACTTCAAAATTAAAAAATATATTACAAAGTTAAATAAACTAATTTAAATAAATGTCATTAAAAGAAAATAATAAAAAAAGAAAGAAATGTCAAATCCCATTCAAACAAAATACTCATAATCATAAATCAAATCAGTGATCAATTAAATAAATGTCAACATTCAACCTACACATATCTATCCAAACATACTGTTTTACTAATCCGAGGCATCCAAATAAACTCGATAGATCATCAATACAGTACAGGCACCTAACTTTTAAGTAATTTTTAAGAACGGCCTTAAATGAACTTGTATAAAGTGCGTTCTTGATTTCTTCAGGTAACCTGTTATACAATTAAATAGCCTGGTAGCGTGAGCTTTGTTTAACAATATTCAATTTCGGATGTATTTGGATCTTAAAGTCCTTTCGTCTTATTTTTTCTCTTATCTGTTTCTCGTCCTCTGTTTCATAATTCCTAAAGTTTCTCGAAAAACTACTCAGAACTACTAGAACATAGAGACTTGGTACAGTTAATATACCTAAGTCAAGGAAATGCTGTCTGCAGCTCTCAGTTTGTGGTATGCGCATTATGGTCCTTATTGCCCGTTTCTGTAATATAAAAGCGCTCCGATTATTATAACTATAACTATTTCCCCAACACTGGATGCTGTACCTCAACTTAGATTCTATAAGGGCATAATATACCATCTTTAAATGTTCTACATCCATATCGTCTCTTAAGGTCTTCAATGCATAACATGCAGATGAGATAGATGCATCTATAGCCTTTAACTCAGTTTTCCATTTCAACAGATTGTCTATATGTATACCCAAACATTTTATGTCATTTACCATATCAATTTTATCTTTATTTAATGTTACATCCAAATGATCCATTTTTCGAGTTGTAGTTTTGAATAGCATAATTTTTGTTTTAGTCGTGTTGATGATTAGCTTATTCACAGTAAACCACATAGAAAATTCACTCAACAATATAGTGACTGTGCTGGTTAGGGTTGGCATATCTTCTGCTCCCATAATCGCATTCGTATCATCCGCAAATACTGTTAGGTTAGTGCCAGGACTGTACATATTGATGTAATTAAGTAAATCATTTGTAAATATTAGAAACAGAATTGGTCCCAAGACTGATCCTTGCGGTACTCCAGCATTTATCATCATCATCTTGGACTTATAGGTTTTAATGAATCCATCTTCATGAGATTTTTTTATTTCTACATACATTTTCCTATTTTGCAAATAGTCAGAAAAAAATTGCAACTCTTTTCCTCGAACTCCATAGTGATCCATTTTCTGGATCAGCAGCGCATGATCTACAGTATCGAAAGCAGAACTTAAATCAAGGAAAATGCCTGCCACCTTCAGTCCACTATTAATTTTTTGCATAACATCATCCATTAATGTATTGATGGCATCATCGGTGCTAACTCCTTTTTGGTATCCAAATTGCCGCAAATGCAAAACCTTGTTCAGATTTAAATGTGTAATCAGTCATTTTTTTAGAATGCTTTCCATTATTTTTGACAGTGTAGGTAATAATTCGTAAATGTTGTAAGAATAAAGGAACAAAACATGATTGACCTTGTATGAAGTTGTGACAAGTGAGCGGTCTCGTGTCAAAACCGTAAAATTTTGTGAATTGCTATACTCATAAGCTATAGTGTTGTAAAGTTTCAGTAAAATCCGTTCAGTAGTTTTTACGTGAAAGAGTAACAAACATCCATACATACTTTCACATTTATAATATTATTAACATTAAGATGTACTTTGATGCGGGCGTAGATACTGCAGAGCGGAGAAGTAATGAAAAAACTAATTTGGAAAGAAATATACCACACATTAAACTTGCCTCCGACTTAATTCTAAATGGATAAAGCTACTAATATATTCCTAATATACAGAAATGTATAAGAATACAATTGATTAATTACAAATTATTAAATAACCGTAAAAATATGATATATAACTAAAATATATTATTGAAAGGAGTCCCTTTAGGCGAGGTTCCGAAGATACTGGCAGCGTTGCTCCTTTGAATGGCTAGACTAATTCTTGGTCCGAGGTAGCTGCCAGCTCTTTGGTCTCCTGCGATGTCGAGTAATTTTTTTGCTATTTCCTTAAAAAGCCTTATAGCGCTAGGACCCCACGGACCATTTGGAAAGTGTTCATGCATTATTGTGAAGTTACTGAACTGTGAAATGGGTGCCACGGGGTTCGAAGTTAAGTCAGCTAGTTTTGTATGCTGGCTGAGACAGTTAGAGAGCGCGGTTGTGCAGGCGCGCGCGGCGGGGCGCGGTAGCATGTGGCGCGCGCTGGCGCTGGGCGCGCTGCTGGCGCTGGGCGCGCGCGCGGCGGGCGCGGCGGGCGGCTGCGGCGTGGCGCAGTTCGCGTGCCGCGGCGGCGGCGCCTGCCTGCGCCTCGACGCCTACTGCGACGGCGAGCTGCACTGCGCCGACGGCAGCGACGAGCCGCCGCACTGCTCGCCCTGCAACCGCACCTACTACGGCGAGGTGGGCGTGTCCTACGCGCTGGCCGTGCGCGACGCGCCGCGCGTGCCCTTCCTGTGCCACCTCACCTTCACGGCGGGCGGCGGCGCGCACGGCGACCTGCTGCAGCTCGCCTTCGACGAGTTCCGTGTGGGCCGCTACGAGCCGGGCGCGCTGGACGGCTGCCCCGACGGGTTCATGCAGCTGTCGGAGCTCGGCCGCCCCTTCACCGGGGGCTCGTGGTGCGGCAAGGCGGACGGAGCCGCTCTCTACTACAGCGAGACGGCGACCGTCACCGTCTCCGTGAAGCTGTTTCGAGTGCGTCTCGGCGAGCCTTTCGGCTTTCGTCTGCGCTACAAGTTCCTTGCTCAGCGGGATGCCGTGGTGAGGTCAGTGATTGAACGTCTACATAAATATTATCAAATTGCAGGAGTAAATGCTTTAGTGAAGGCTTTGTGCACATTAGGTTTGGTGCAATGGAAGCGCCACTGGAGCGCGGTGCGGTTTCTCCAGGCACGTACTGCACGCGCACGTACGAAGAGTGTCATCGCAAGTCGTGTCGGCTGCAGAGTCCCAACTACCCTGGCATGTATCCCAGGTATTACCGGATACCTCATTAAATAGATGAAAATTAAATTTTCTTGATTTTTATATTTGCTTTTTTTGGGTTCTACCTACCTATATGTGGACATTCTGGTGATCTACTGGTAAAAACAAATTGCCCGTGGTCCACTCAGGCGAACTACGCAGGTGGACCACGGGCAATAAACGATTTTTTATTTCGATCGAGAAAAAACAATTTGCACAAAATCTACATTTTCTAAATTTGTTCACCTACTTGTTTATTTTTGATCGAGAAAAGTCGATTTGCAAATTTCTACTTTTTTGTAAATATTGACTGTATGAACATAAGTTGCGTTTGTTTTGTTCTCTATTTTTGCACAGGGTCAGCTTAGAGTCAAACGTTCATTCTTATCTGTTTGTGTCAGAAACGTGACGTGCTACTGGAGCCTGCGGCAAAAGGACATTCCCACCTGTAAGCACGCGATGATCTCGGTGCGCCAGGAGTACTCACACAAGATGCAGATAAAACGTTCCATATCTGTGGCGAGGTATTTCTTCTTTTGACGTGATAAAACATCTTTAAAATAACTTCCATATAGAGGCATAAAAAATTGAATAATAAGAATCCGGGGATACACTTTGGTGTTGTAACTAAATAACATTCAATCATCACCATCTAAAATTCAAATACGCCACTGGATAGCTAAAAATAAAAGAATGTATGATGGATGCTAAGTCAGGACTGTGACATCGCACGGAATAGTGTTTTGCATTTCTGTAGTCTCATAAAAAGAGAGTGCAATTTTTTGCCCTCATAGAAAACCAGCGGTCTCGAAGCTAGTTGACAGCATAAAGCCGAGAGAGGGCCAAATTTTTGCGCAGAATGGTCAAAATAATAAACGCTCTGGTGTCGCTGCTTGTATATGTGGGTGCCTATTTAGTATCTGTGTTTTTGTATGTTTACTTTATTGTCTATTGTTTTAGTTTTACTTTCATTAGTTTCTAAAATGCTGCTCAAACATTATTCTTATTCTGATTATTGATCGTTAGACTTTCTGGGAAAAGTCCAAGTGCAGAATACTGCGACATGCAAAAAAAACCGTCCACTTGCCGTGGCTCTTTTCCGGTTTTGGAAAATTTGTAAGGCACGCATTACAAAACTTGTTGACTAGTTTGCATTTCAAACTCGTAAACTTACGTGTCATCTCCAATTATTGGAGATCTCCAGTGATTGCTAAGTTGTAATTGATTCAGTCTAGTATGTCTTCAGTAACTCTTATGCGACTGAATTTTGGGAGAAAATAAGTTTCTTTGGGACTAGTCGAGTGGTAAAATGTTTAATACCCAAGTGATTATTTAAAATGGTACAGATTGATCAGTGTAGGACAAAATGTTCAGCGGCTATCTCTCACAAACTTGAAGGAGGATTTTCTTTCAATCTTCTACACTTTTACGACTTTAAGTAACTTCAGTTAAACACGTTGATGAGAGAGCGCGAGAAATCAGCGAGTTTTGTACCACTCAAGCACGTATTTTCGAAAAGTGAATTCAACGTAATACTTTTGTAACATTTTTAGGGACTCCGAATACGAAATTCCATAGGTGAATCATAATTGAAGACAAACTCCTTGTTTGATATTTTTGCTCATTGTGAAATTTGCAATACACACTTTGCGCTGTATTTAGTCTAAATAAGAGATGCAACTCAAAGAATCCGCTTAGACTGGGCAGCTTTCCGCAAATTGCGTCTGGTTTTCTATTCGCCAATACCGAAAAGCCTGAAGAGAAAAGTCGACAACTAGTGTGTTCTGCCCGTTATGACGTACAGTGCAGAAGAGATGTGGACTCCGACGGTGGGGCAAAGTTGCACAGGGAGCAATGGAGCGAGCTATACTTGGAGTGTATTTGAGGGATCAATTCCGAAATAAAGTTATCCGTCAGAGAATCAAACTGGTCGACATAGCTCGCAGAGTAAGCACCATAGGCTGACTTGAGAGAACTAAAATGTTACAGGACAGAACACGTAACAACCGTATTCGTCCTTGGCGCAGCTTCAACAAGACCGGGCGCGTGGTACGCGCATGGCGCGAGTGCACGGGCGAGCGCGACCGGCTCATCTTCTACGACGGCGGGTCCACGGACGACCCCGTGCTGGTGGAGTACTGCGGCGGCGACTGGCTGCCGCGCGTCACGTCGCGCGGGCCCGAGATGCTCGTGGCCTTCCACTCGTCGCCCTTCAGCGCGCCGCTGCTGCCGCCCGGCCCGCCCGCGCTGCTGCGCGGCTTCGAGCTCGACGTCGACGTCGTCTTCGCCGACTCTGACTCGCTGGACTATGCCAGGTTATTAGCTAAACTAGATAATAGCACTCGCAATCACATTGTTTTACTCAAATAACTCTCGATTAGTTGTATGTTATAAAAACTAAGTAAACTGCGAGAAAAACGCTTGTCGTCCGTGCTGCGCGTCCATGTTTAAACATCATATAGCTATTCTCTCGTGACATTTTTGAATAAAATAAATTTATTTCCAAGATAATATAATATTATTGTTATTGCAAACAGGGAGGCCCGTCGATGCGAGTTTCACGTCAAAGCTTCATCCTCCGAGGAGGAGACCAACGCAACGGCGGCGGGTAGCGGCCGCGGGAGGCGCGGCAAGCTCCGCGCGCCCGCGCACACGCTGCCGCCCAACACCACCTGCACCTGGACCTTCCACGGCCGCCCGGGTGAGTCCCACCCCGACGAGCCGCAGGCGACGCGGCGGGGACAAGGGCGCTAACCTATCCGTCGTTCCAGGTGACCTCGTGTGGATATACTTCTCGAGCTTCACCCAGTACTCTCTCGTGGAGTCTCGACGAGCCGAGAGCTCGGAACGTGACGACGCGAACGGAGTGACGCAGCGCGCAACTCCCGCCGGGAGCGAGACGGCAGCGGTAACGGGCGGCGCGTGCGGCGTGGAGCTGCGCATCTGGGAGGGCGGCGGCGAGGGCGCTCGCTCGCTGGGGCGCTACTGCGACGCGGCGCCGGCGATGTGCGCGCGCGCCTCGCTGGCCAACGCCACGCGCGCGCCGCGGCCCTGCGCGCCGCCCGACGGCTACGTGTCGGCCGCGCCGCTACTGGCGCTGGCAGCCTCGTCGCGCGCCGGCACGGCCACGCACCCGCTGGACTTCGCACTCCACTACGAGTTCGTGGACGCGCGGCTCGAGGGCGCGCCGCTGCCGCCGCCGGAGAACGCCCGGCGCGGGCCGCCCGTGCCCGCCGAGTGCGCCCGCGTCCTCGTTGCCCCCGGGGCGTTCGCGTCGCCGCGGAACGCGCTGTGGTTCGGTCGCGGCGGTGCGAGGCGCCTGCGCTGCGTCTATCGATTTCAGACGGAGGGGGCGCGCGTCGCCATCGATCTCCAGTCGGCGACCTTCGGGAGGGAGCCGCGGTGCACCACCCGTCCGGACCCGCTCACGGGGCGCTCGGTCTGCGCGCCGGAGCCGCGAGGCGACGAGCGCGAGGCGGCGGACGAGTCCGACGCCGAGTTCGACGGCGACGAGGACGCGCCACTACGTGTGCCCCACCTTCGCATCTACGAGTCACCGTGGCCCGGATACAGGGTGAGCGGCCGCTCGCGACGCGACGCGCTCTAGAGTGTCCGAGCGAGTGCGAGAGCGTGACGTGGTTCGCAGGTGGAGATAGCGTGCATCTGCGACAACGCGACGGCGCCGCTGCGGCTGGTGTCGGGCGGGCCCGCGCTGGAGCTGGAGCTGGTGGCGCGCGCGCTGCGGGCGGGCGAGGACCAGCGCCACGTGCAGTTCCGCGGCGAGTGGGCCCGCGCGACCGCGCGCTCCCCGACCTGCGCCGCGCGCCGCCGCCCGCCGCCGCCCGGCGCGCGCCTGCACCTGTCCTACCCCTACGAGTAAGTCATTCCAGACGCCTACAAACCGGTCGTAATTTAAAAGTCATTTTATCATCAAATTCAACATTTAAAAGTATGACCAGATGCATCTATCATTGTAACACTGTTCATCGGTATCAATGTCTAATATATATAAAATATTCTCCGATTAACAAAGACCATGGACGAAGATCAGCTAAAAGACTTTATCCCATCGCTAGCCTATGGTTGGAAAGCTTACAAAAAGACTCATGTCGTTGCCGGTTCGAGCCGACCTTAATTGTATCCGGGGGCCGCTTTTGACTCTACGAGGGCGAGATGTCCCGTGAAAGCCCACTTTGTCAGTTACTGAAAAAAAAAACAGTGTAAAACCAAACGGTCGAGACATACGAGGAGATCGAAAAAAGGTACACAGGGATCTAAAGCCGACTCTCGGCTCGCAGCGGGGACCGCGCCTCCGAGTGCGGCGAGACGCCGTTCCTGCTGGAGGCGCGCGGCAACAGGTCCGTGTTCCTGCGCGTGTGGGGCGAGGAGCTGCCGCCGGCGGGCGACGCGGGCGCGTGCGCCACCGCCAACCGCGTGCTCGTGTACGAGGCGCGCTCGGGGCGGCTCGTGCGCGCCGTGTGCCCCGCGCCCGCCGCGCAGGTGCACGTGTTCTCGGAGGAGTGGGGCGCGGGCGGCGCGGGCGCGGGCGGCGCGCTGCTGGTGGTGTGGGCGGCGCGCGAGGCGGGCGCGGCGCGGCTGGCGTGGCTGGAGGTGTGGCGCAACGGCAGCGGGGAGTGCGCGCGCTGGTGCACAGCGCTGGGCGCCTGCATGGCGGCGGCGCTGTGGTGCGACGGCGGCGAGGACTGCCCGGGCGGCGCCGACGAGGCGGGCGCGTGCGGCGCGGGCGCGCGCCTGCTGGCTGCGCTGGGCGCGCCCGCCGGCGCGGGGCTGGCGGCCGCGGCGGCGCTGCTGCTGGTCGCGCTCCTGCTGGTGGCGGCGTGGCGGCGGCGGCGGCGCGCGCCCGCCAAGCCGCTGCTGGGCGCGCTGGCCGCCGGCCGCCGCCTCACCGAGGAGCTGCTGTACGACGCGTCGCGCACCTCCTCGGCCGCCTCCTGACGCCGCGAGCGCTCCGTCGAGTACATCCACGTGGACCGCGAGACCACGGTGTGACGTGCGGCGGAGCGCGCTCGGCGCCACCTCGGACCCAGTGCACGTAGCGGTGTAATTATGTATATTGTGAG
Organism: Thumatha senex; assembly: GCA_948477245.1. NCBI lineage: Eukaryota > Metazoa > Arthropoda > Insecta > Lepidoptera > Erebidae > Thumatha > Thumatha senex. The sequence goes on from OX419737.1 coordinate 306,354, forward strand.
CGTTTCGTTTCTTGATTTTAATTTTTGTACGAAACGGTGCTGTGTGGTGTGTCGATCGTGATGTGACGGTCCGAGACGAGGTGAGGTGATCGCTATCCTCCGGTGTGACCGCGATCGATTATAGTTTGTTACTGACGAACTGTCCCGTCCCTCGTTTCACTTATGTTATCTGTGCTAAAATAAAAGAATAGTTCAAAATTAAGAACATAATATGAGTTGTGTATTATTTTACGTTCGTTTCTCTATTTCAGCAAACGGTAGTGGTATAGCAGGGTGTATCAATTTAATGAAATACCAAAGCGGAGATCGGCGTAAACTGATAACTGTTTCTGTGAGATCTAAATATCACTTACGGTGGACTTTGAAACCGTAGCAAATTGGATTTTGCTGTTAATTACTAATTCAAACTTGATATATGGCGTTGACGCAAATAATGATCGTCTGCAGTGCAATTATAAATATAAGTTTGTCAGTTCTTGTAGCTTTGCTTTGATTTATATCAGCTGTCAGTTACGTAAGTCAATTTAAAACAAGCGAGAATACATTTTCGCACCCTTACCCACATAACGTGTTACTGACAGTAAAGGTGATTGAAATTAACTAACTATTTCTAATCAAAAACAAATAATGAATCTTTAGCAATCAGGCTTCCGACGGACATTACGGACAACAGCCAACAAGGCATGGAGTGTAGGAATGTCACTGTTTTCACTCTGTTGGATTTTTCCAACGCGTTCAACACAGTAGATTTTGGCATATTGGTTTATATATTGTAATGCTATATCTCCTGTAGCAACCAGCGAGCAAGGAAGGACTATCGATTTCTCCAAGAACCAGTTTCCGCCACTTCCCTTCGACGTTTCAGTAACATCAGCTTAAAGTAAACAAGTCTAGATTCGTACGGTATTAATTCGTGGCATAGATTATGTGTTTATGATAGGTGGTACACTAAACACCTCTGAATTTTCTCCACTCTGGACACATGCACAGCGTAAGAGGAACTCCATACCTGACTGCAATATTCAAGAATTGATCGTACGTAGGTATTGTAGAGAAGGATAGGTATTTAGTCTTTCAAGAATTTGGTTTGACGTATGATGAAACCAGCCAGTCGTGCCACCTTATTTGTTATACTCTCCATATGTTCATGGAAGTTCAACTTTGTCTCCACCACAACTCCCAGATCCCGTATTGTCGTAACTTCAGCTATGTGGTTGTTGAACATATAATAAGTGGCAGGCGTGGGAATTTACCACTTACGTGTGAATTTGATATGGAAACATTTAGAGGTAGTATTAATATGCATTTTAAACAATGAGCACCAGTCAGTAACAGCATCAATATCGGCCTGCAGAAGGCACACGTCGTTAGAACCAATAATGACGTGAAATAATTTGAAATCGTCTGCAATGAATTCGTAGCAGGATGTTACAGAAGAACACAAATCATTCACATAGACCAAGAAAGAGAGGGGTCCCAAGTGTGAGCCCTGAGGCACACCAGAAGGTACAATTCTTGTTACAGATTCAAAACCCCTTACCCTTATCTGAGTAATGAACCACATTATACCTGCATGCGCCAACTTTTGTACCAGACGATGATGGTCAACCACATCAAATGCCTTGGAAAAATCTGTTTAAACAGCGTGAACTTCCGTTTTCCTTTCCAATGCGTCATTGATAATTGTGACGTAACCTAATAAGTTTGAAACGATTGACCTACTTGGCAAGTAATAGTGCTGTTTTACATTAAATATTGGTTTCAAGTGCGAATATATTTGCGTCTTAACCAGTTTTTCAAAACCACTATTATCACCTTTATGCTGATAAAAATAAAAATATCTACATATGTGTACCACAAATATATATGTTTATATATTTGTGGCGAAGTGCTCGTGGCCCCGCGGACTCAGTGTTCCGTAAACGATCACTGCGTTAAGCAACTTTCACTATGGCTGATCCTCGAATGGATGACCACTTTGTGGCATTTACATTTGCGAACGTTACTGTGTCGTTAAGCCCAGTTGAAGGCTTTATGGGCGGCTTGAAAAATTTCAACAGCAGGTCGCCACAAGCTGCGCCTGTCCATTTCAACACGGCAATGGGCTCACCACTTGTTACGTCAGACATAAATGCGGTGAAATGTTCAAGACGTGTTCAAACCAACGGGGCACGCCCTTATTTAGCTTTATGCTAACACTTTCAATTAAACATTTCCACATGTATTTTCGGACAAACTCGGGTTTCACTACCGAAAAGTAACGAAAATGTCTGAAAGTCGGCTTCTGAGGCCATCAGCTCTACGAGTATATAGTGATATACAAATTTCGAGATTCCAGATCAACGGGAACTACTATTTAAGTTTTTGACACAAAACCTATAGTATCTAGTTGACCTGGAATTGTCAATTTTGGTTAAAAGTAATTGTATTGTATTTAATCAAAAACAATTCACATTTGGTTCAATTCACAATTCAAAATGTCAATGTCACAGTAGTATAATAATAAATGTCAATGTCACAGTAGTTAAATAATAAAAAGAAAACAAATAACCAAATCAATCAAAAAAAAAATTCGTTAAGAATATCATGAAGATTATACATTACATTTAGTATTGTAACTCATTGATTACATTAAATAGATGTCATTGAATATTACTATGGTAAAAAAATAATAATAATGTCTTGTTGTATAAACATGTCATAATACCCATGTGTCCCCCATACATATATAGTAAAATCCAATTAACATAGTCTTCTGAGTCGAGTATGGGCGGTCATACAATTCGGAAGTCTAGCTTAATTGGACCTACCTCAAATAAGGTACTAATTTTATTGTGGCGGTTTAATGGGTAAGTATAGAACCATCGGCGCACGAGTTCGACTCGCGCTTGACGGTTTTTAACTTTACTAGCTAAGCTGATCATTAGTGGGTCCCAGACGCGCGACCTACCACACTTGATCATCTTAGCAGTAACACTGTATAGCCTTACCATCCCGCAGCCTTAAAAATAAAAATATCTTTATTTTGCATAGACCATTTTAACGGCGCTTACAAAATGTCATACCCTATTTAAAATATTTAAAGCGACCACCGGTTCGGAACGCGGCCCACCTGAGAAGAACCGGCAAGAAACTTAGGAAGGCTTTTTTTTTTTGATGGCCTATTTATAATTTAATATTATTTCACTTTGCCAGCAGATCATTTCCAGGCGTCCCTGTCCTGCAAATAGTCTGTAACGGAGTAAAAACCTTTTTCACAAAGCTTGCTTTTAGTAAACTTTTTAAATTTATTTAAAGGTAAATTTCTCAGGTCACAGGGAAGCTTGTTGTAAAAGCGTATACAGTTACCCTGGAAAGAATCGCCAATCTTATGTAGTCGACTGTGGTGGACTGAAAGATTATTTTTATTTCTAGTGTTTATATTATGTTTATCACAGAGTTTAGAAAACTGTGATAGATTTTTCTGTACATACATAAGATTGGCAAAAATGTATTGTGATGGTACGGTTAGAATATTTACTTCTTTGAATTTTTCTCGGAGAGAAACTCTGGGGCCCAAATTATAAATAGCGCGTACAGCCCGCTTTTGTAGAACAAAAATAATATTTAAATCTGCAGCACTCCCCCAAAGGAGAATACCGTAAGACATAATACGATGAAAATAGTTGAAGTAAACCATTCTAGCCGTATCCACATCTGTTAGAGTCCTGATCTTTTTTACAGCGTATGCAGCCGAACTTAATCTAGAGGCTGTCTTTTCTATGTGTGGGCCCCACTGCAAATTGGCATCAATAGTTATACATAGGAACACAGTTGATTCTACAAACGCTAACACTTGTCCATTCAGTTGAACATTGGCCGCAACTTGTTTTACATTTGGTAGAGTAAATTTTATACATTTAGTTTTATTTTCATTAAGGCAAAGATTATTTGAGCTGAACCAATGAACTACTCTTGCAATTGCATTGTTTACATCGTCATAGTTATCTAATTGTCTTTTAATTTTAAAAATTAATGAGGTGTCATCTGCAAACAAAACAATCCTATTCCTGTCCCCTACATAAAATGGTAAATCATTAATATAAATGAGGAACAAGAATGGTCCAAGTATCGAGCCTTGCGGCACACCCATTGTAACCATGGATCCTACAGAACGTGTACCATTAATATCGACCCTCTGTATTCTATTGTTCAAATATGAAGACAGAAGGTCGAGAGCTTTGCCTCTTATTCCATAGTGGTGTAATTTTTTGCACAGCGTTTCATGTTGAACGCAATCAAAAGCCTTTGATAGATCGCAAAATATACCTAATGCATCGTGCTTGTCTTCCCATGCTTCATGAATACATTTTAATAACTCAACACCAGCATCGGAAGTTGAGCGCCCTTTCGTAAACCCAAATTGATTCGCATGGAGTATTTTATGACTATTAAAATGGGATAGCATTTGATTCAAGATTATTTTTTCAAATGCTTTGCTCAAAGTTGGCAGCACTGACACTGGTCGGAAATTAGACGGGTCTGTTGCGCTGCCAGCCTTGAACAAGGGTATGACTTTGCTGTGTTTCGTTAAATCAGGAAATATACCACTGGAAACACAGTCATTAAACACAGTTGCTAGATGGGGCGCAATTACCTCAATTATACATGATGCAGTTTTGACCGATAATACCCAAATGTCCGCGGTTTTCTTAATTTCGATACATTTAAATGTTTTTTTTTTACAATGTCCTGAGCACAAATATCTGTGAATACAAATGCATCCCTGCAACAAAGAACAGATTCTTCTAATAAAAGTTCAGCGGAACTGGAAGATGCTTGGAGAGATTTTGTTGTCACTATAGGTACATTTTTGAAAAAGTGTTCAAACTCTGTAGCCACTTCCAGGTTTTAAGTGGAAATCCCTTTCAGTCACTAAAGATCTACCGCATTCAGAGTTAATGATGTTCCAAGTCATTTTTATTTTATTTACAGATTTAGAAATTTTATTTTTAATGATATTTGACTTAGCAAGATGACACGTTTGTTTAAATATCTTTGAATAATTTTTAACATATTCCTGAAAGGTTTGCCTAAAATTATATGATTTTTCTGAATATAATTCAAATAATTTATTTCTACTTTTAAACATACCTGGTGTTGCCCAGTCACTGAAAACAGGACGACCACCAATCTGTAGAGTTTTTGAGGTAAAAACTTTGCCAAACTCATCATTAATCAAATTAAATAAGTGTTTATATGACTGGTCTACACAAGTGAAGTTAGGTAGATATGGTAATCTCTTTAATACATTTTCTTTAAAATTATTCAAACGACTTTGGTTAATTGGTACATATTTAATTTGTTTTTTGCTGACTTTGTTACTACTTTTAGGAAATTTTATCCATTGGCCACGATGATCTGACTCCACAGGATCCACAATACCTTTATCTATAGGTTCAATTTCAGTAAAAATATTATCAATACATTTTGCACTGGTGGCTGTAATACGATTGGGTTCTAAGAATGTACTATGCAGATTAAAGGATTTAAATAAATTTTTCATTTTATTTCTCTCTGATGTAGTTAATGATGTATCTAATATATCAACATTAAAATCTCCACAAACTATTATAGATTTCTTAGAACATTGGCATTTGAACAGTGCTTCTTCAAGCTTTTCTTCAAATTTAATGTAAGAAACATCAGGGGGACTGTATACGCTTAACAAGATGAAATGCTCAAACTCAATACTGGCAATCTCAATAACTCGCTCAATGGAGAGTGCTACTAAATCCTTACGTACTTTAAATTTTAAGTTTTTATTAATTAATATTAAAGAGCCTCCACGTTTAGAATGTTTTCTATTGAACGAGCTAGCAACCTGGTGATTTACGAAGTTCAACAATGTGATTTGATGATCTTTTAACCAGTGCTCTGTAGCACAAAAAATATTAATAGAATTTGCATTAATGTATAGCTCTAACTCTAAATCTTTACCATTTATTAAACCTCTAACATTATGGTGCACCAGGTTTATAAAAACAATATTTTTACTAAGATTATTCTCAGGGGCCAAAGTCAACTGGCCAGATTTATTATCTGTTGTCCTATAAACTAGTTTTTTGGAATTTCATTTTCCAAATGTGAATTAACTGAAACTATCCTGCTCAATAAAAGCAGTTGTACTTGCCAATAATTTGGCTTGAAAAATTAAAAAATTAGATAGCAACAGAGCTACCTTTCGTTGTAAAAATTTTGATAGAAAATATCTATCTAATGTCAACAAACTATTATTATTGAAGATTATGTTCAAATCGAACAATTCAATTTTTTTGGAATATGATACCATGGTATGTAGTTTCATATTTAATTTGTATCTTAAGTGATTTTCCTTGTGGCTCATAGCAGTGCTGTATGGCAAGGTGGACAAAATTACTTGTTTTACTTGCAGACTTGATAACTTATCAAAAATTTTTAAAAGTTTGACACTATTAATATTGCCTCTTCTGCCAACCAGCACCACTATAGTAGACTGCATGCAGTGTGTACCAGTCAATATAAAATCTATAATTTGAGAGTATGAAGCTCCTGGATATGTATGATTTATTACAGTATGACTTAACTGTGATAAATAATGTCCAAAATTTTTACCTATTTTATCGCAATAGACTATGGTCTTTGCATCACTTTTTATTTGCAACTTTTCTATTATACTCGTAGATGCCTCGCAATTACTACTTGAACTTAATATACTATTATCCACACTGCACACAGTTTTAATTGGAGAAATTTCATCATTGCATCTAATTCTTTCACAACTTAAGGGTGAGGAGGGAACATGGCCGGCGGATGTCAATTGGTCATTTTGACAATGACATGAATTTACTAATTTACCTATGGCTAACACCTGTTCCCTACTCTGTTTCTCTGCTGTTTCATATTTATATGAAATTGATTTCAAAGAGTCTTGAAGTCGGTCAATCTGACATTGAAGGGCCTGTGTATCAGTTTTGTACTGTTGTGCAACAGTATCAAGTTCTAACATATACATATTTACCTGGTCAATCAGTTGCAATCTCTGTCTATTAAGTGACATGCTATTTAAAAAAAACTTGTATTTATGTATCATTTTTTTAGATTTAGTAAAGGACTTTTTAATTTTTAAATATTTCTTTAACTTATTCTTACTACACTTAATAAATTTTAATGATTTAGAACAGCCCCCGGTTTCATCATCAGAAGTGAGGTCTATGACAATGGAAGGGTGAGCTGTAGCAGTATCTAAGCTTGTAGCCATCAGTTCATCGAACAAACTCTGATTAGATTGAACCACTGTGCTCTGTTTCTTGTCTTCTAGTTGCGATATTTTGATTTCCGATCGTTGTAGCTCCTCCTTTAGTATTCTAATTTGGTGCAGAGTTTGTTCATAATGTGTAAATGTTCTTACCGTCCAATCTCTGAATGCTAATGATATCAATATCATTGAGGTTCGGCACGATATCTGTACTCAATATGTGCAGGCTGCCAATATCAAACACTAATTTGCGCAAAACTATCTCTGAAACTATAGTTTATTAAAAAACCTGAGATAGACCAAAAGCCTATATTTTTTTTCTGATCATGTTGCATGAAAAAACCACAAAAGGGTACAAGTCGACTTATATCACCTTTCACAGGAGGAATTCAGTCTATACGAGTATAAGCTACCTTTGTAATACATTATCAGGATGTTTGTATTGTTGTAGTCTTTTTTATGAAAATAAAAAAAAGGCAACTTATTTCGGGTTGAGACCTGAATAGTTAAAGTTCTTGGTCAAATGTTCAAGTTCCGGTCAAAGTTCAGGTCACAGATTGTAATCTGTCCCTCTCAGGCTGTGACAGTGACCCTAAATCTATACTAATATTATAAAGCTGAAGAGTTTGTTTGTTTGTTTGTTTGTTCGGTTGAACGCGCTAATAAATATCTATTTGTGTTAGATAGCCTATATATATAGGTTATATATCATTACGCTACTACTCTAGGGAGCAGAGCAGTAGTCATAAATGTCGACAAATCGGGCAAATTTTTATGCATGATTGTAGAATTTATAAGCGACGGGATTAAATAGGTGCGAACGGGAGGTCGAAATATTCCACGGGCGAAGCTGTGGGGGTCATCTAGTGATGAAATAAACGTAAATTGCATTACCATTTTTTACACGTTAAAATACACGCAATGGTGGCGCGGTGCCGTGCGGTCTCTTCTCGCCCTCGCTGAATATAATTTAAGCTCGTCCGAAGGCCCGGCAGTGCGGTGGCGGCGCCTTCCCTACAAAATATCTCATTACTATCAAGAGGTTACAATCTCGTTACACGGACCGGAGGAAATACTTTTGTTCGTTGCTTAATCACTTCGCAACCTGGTGTCGCGTAGGACGAAACTTGGAGAATTAATGAGGAAAATTGTAGTTCGTACCGTGCTACATTTTCATTGTTAACCGTTTTCTAACAGTGTCGCAATATAATGACAGTGGTGAGGTCGGGTCGAACATATTTAAACACCACGTTTCGATGGTTCGCCAGAAGTTATGAAAGTGGTATGAAAGTGATGTTGATTGATATGTTAATACAACGAGGTGTAGAGCGCAGAGGCAATATACATATGTATGTACGAGAGTTTCTTAAAAGAGGGGTATTGGACAAGGTAGTAGCCTAGGTCCACTGCTTTTCTTAATATTCATAAACGACCTTCCAACATACATAAAATATTCCATTGTTCTTATGTATGTAGATGATGTTAAATTCACACTACCAATAAATGACATAAATTACACTGTTAAGAGTATTCGTAACGGTCTTAATCTCAATATCAATAAATGCGCTATTATGTCTTATTCGAAAGCACTACAACTGATTATCAAATCCTATACGTTGAACTCTGAAACCCTGAATCGTGTTTCAACAATTCGTAATTTGGGGACACATTTTGATCCAAAACTTACCTTTAATCAAAATATTATAATAACCTGTAATAGATCCCGAAAAAGTCTAGGATTTGTTATGCGACACACAAAGGTTCTTAACTGCCCCCATGCTATAACTTTATTGTACAATTCATATGTCCGTAGCTTATTGGAGAATAACAGCGCCATCTGGAATCCACACGAAAAATCTTATATACTTATGATCGAAAAAGTGCAAAAATCTTTCATTCGCTACTTCTACCTCAAACTGTACGGTTACTATCCCTACATGTACCCCACACCATTTGTGCTGGGAATGGTCGCTTTTCAGAGTCTAGAAGTTAGAAGAAATCTCAGCCTTATAATTTATTTTTTCCGCCTAATTCGTGGTAATCTGTCTAATTCTACACTTTTGCAATACATATTAATAAATGTTCCTCTACCAATTAGGCGTTCATTACACCCTCGGCAGCGTCCCCTTTTTTAGTACCTACCTCTTCTGTAACACTTACTAGTAGCCCACTATACCTAGCCCTCACCCACATCAACAATATTCTTCTGCGGGATGAGCCGAAAAACCGAGATTCCTGGCTGCAGCTAGTCACTATCTGGAGAGTATAACCACATCCAGTACCATTATTGAATAATCATATAATATACATTTTTAATATTTTATTATTACAAATTTTATTGCAAATATAATTTATGATGTACTATATAAAACCGACCGTTGAATTTACGTTAAGTTAAACATAAGTTTAGATATAATTGTGTATGTAAACTATAACTTATATGTGTGGTGCTGTACTGTTAGTAAAAGTTGGTTAATAAATAAATAAATAAAAGAACAGTGAAAACAACTAGAGTAGATTGTACCCCGAGACGTTACAATTTAACCATTGATGTGGGAATTATCTAATAATTTTGTTGAATTGCAGTACAAGTAATTGTTATACACACATCAACACCGTATAGGGATATTTTGCCCCGCATTTGTAATAACAACATGGTTTATAACAAGTTATCGGTAATTTCGAATAAATGTTATTGTGTGCATCATGCAGCGGCGCCATTTAACAAGAGAGAAAATGTTAAGGGCTGTAGGCATGCTTTAAGCTGGGTCTACTCAACGGAGTATTGCTGAGGAGATTCGAATAAAACAAACCGTGACACACCCCCTCAACAACACATGGGCCTATATTTCAGGCTCATGTACGGTAACTCCCGTCCGCACACAGCGATATTGGTGACGAGCTGGTTGCAGGAGCACGACGTATCGATCTTAGGCTGGCGCGCTCAATTACCCGACCTACAGCCCATAGAACACGCGTGGGACATGCTGCAAAGAAGGGCTTTGAGGAATTTCCCTGCAAACATTGCGACGGAAGAGCAACTTTTTGCATCTTAGCCGGACCTGGAACAATATACCGCAGCAAGACTTGGATAACTTATTCCAAAACATGAAAACCGTTGCAGGACCGTTATTAACGTTACGAGTGGTTTTACTTACTGCTTTAGACGCATCAAACCATATACTCCAAACAATAACTCCCGAATTTATGGTCTTTTGCTAATTAGTTAGAATAATTGACTACTGATATTAAATAACACCACTTGTACTGTTCCACAACATTTACTTTGTAAACCTGACCGGTTTCGCCTCACGGCATTCTCAAAGGTACACAATATGACGACTGGACCTAGAAAGTATAGTAAAACTAATAACCGTACAATGTAGGTATATCGACATTACAAGTTACCAGTTTAGAAATTTTAACCCAAAATTAGGGAGAATACAATTTATATTTGAAAAAAATGAAATACTACGAATCATAATTCTATTTAAAATATTAGAATTGCAAATGTCAAAGTGTCATATTATTCAATGTCAAGAATTTAAAATGTCAAAAGTATTAAATGTCAAGATTATTAAATAACTAAATTACTATGATTTGCCATATTGACCTATGTCATTAACTACACAAATTACAAACATTTTTTGGTTAACTAAAAATTAAAATTTACATATTCTGTGTTAATAGTATAAATATATAAGTTCCACAACATTCAACATTTACAAAGTAAATGTTGTGGAACAGTACAAGTGGTGTTATTTAATATGTGTAGCAAGTTCCACCAAGCGCTATCAATCAACAGTATAAATAATTGACTACTGACTTTCACATAACTTTTAAAAACAGATTAATTGTCCTTGTTTTTCACTTTTCCTTGAGAAAAAATTCTTTGTTAGTTTTACTATTATTTCACGTTTATTTCTTTATAGGAATATAAAATTGTGACCCATTCTCACAGAGACAAAAGGATTCGAAAATCCCATCAATGGACACAACAGTTCTAAAAAAAATTGGAAATATGCAATGACATAGTCCATCTTTTAAGGACATAGCTTACTATATCCTGCGCCTGTTTGTGCCTGTTTATGCCCGTGTGTGGCCGTTGGTTTGTGGAAAACGGGTTCGGAAAAACTTTTCCACCTAAGCGTTGCTGTGAGTTTCAGCAAGTATACCGATAAAAGAAAGTTTCTTCATACAAAATCATTATGTAATTAGTCAGCACGTTCTATGTATGACTACTCCCACATCTGGCAAAAGTAAGTAATGCCAGAATCGCGTGAGCGTCGTTTTTCTCCGCCAGCATCTCACCTAATCGCCACTAAAGAAGTTCACAACACATTTTCCGCTAATGGATCCACAAAACTACATTTGAGTTAAAACCATTTATATTTTATTAGATTCCGCCCTGACTGATACTGTTACAAATATTGACATGGACAAACTAACTTAGTGGTGTTAACATGTAAGTGAACGGCATGACTTGGCGTCACATTAACTATACAGTATATTTCCTCCTACGGGTTACTTTGTGGTAAAGATACAAGCAATACGCTACCGCTAGTGAATGTTAACAACTCTTGGTTATTTAAACAAGGGCGTCGACACCTAGTACGAGTAGACATCCCTCGTCAGTTCATTGACACTTTAATTTAAAAAATCTGTAAAGTTGAGGTAAACGAACATACTTGTATCTCATATGTTAGTTAATAAAATTGAAGTGTCTGTTTCTAATTCAAAATTAAAAACTTGTCACTAAATCATATGAAAGTTATATACTAACTTTCGTATGAATTTTCGTATAAATAATTATCTCTTTATTTTTTCTTAGTTTGTTCCGACTAATCTCTAAAACAACTGCACTAACTTTACCGTGACAAACACTAGCAGATAGTTTATGGCACAAGGAGTAATTTAGGCTACATTTAATCCCCACATTCCCACAGGAACGGGCCATTCGTGGGTGAAATCGCGTAAATTGTAAATAAACGTGCAGTCAATCAATTTATTTTATTTCAGAATCGTACTGTTTATTACTTTCTTATTTCAATTGTACTACATAATAATAATTTTTCTCTCTCTCCAATAATTTTCACGAAAATTATATCTTCCTGGTAAAGCCAGCGCAAAAGTTTCAGTAGTAGCGTCAATGTGCTGAAGGTGCACATAGTGGTGCCATTAATTCGCGCTTACCGGTGTGAGGTCATTAGCGAGACACGCCGCGTCGCGGAATGCGGCCACACGTCGCGCTAACGATAGTTTGACACGAGTTGTCGCTGGGACGTGACACAGGGGGCGGAGCGGAGCGATGTTTAAGTAGTTAAATACCGGGAGTAGTACGACATGGGCACGTCTGATTTTCATTACGGATAAGCTTGAAACATTGCTGTTGAACGAGACCAACCTCGCTATACGATCGCAAGTGTTGAACTGGAAGGGGTTTAATAAAACATCAACATTCCATTCCACAGTGAAGGGACAAACTTTATTATGGCAAATGCTTTGTGGTCATCATACATAAGAAAATGTTAAAACCGTGATACACACCAACGACACAGCGCCATCTAGTTGCATACAAGGAAAACACTACGTAAACAATAAACGAAAATAAATAAGAGTACATACACGGCATGTACATACCGCCCACCAAGGACAAAATGCCAATTGTCCTTAATCTAAATGTACCAATACAAACCAAATATAACTACAATTCTTTAGTAACCTTAATTTAAACTGTAAGTATAGCTAGTAATTAACAACAAAATTACACCTCAGAACCACTTAATTCTTAAAATAATCATATGATGAAGCAAAATTAGAAGCCATTTTCATAACGAACAATGATCTTCTATTTATGAAGATTAAAGATGCCTAGCGTTTTTAATATAAAATAATTTGATTAGTATAGTTTTAAAATCTTAATCAGCAATTGGATGAAGACAAATTTTGGGTTATTGGACGCTTCAACATACCATTGCGTACCTTCAAAGTAACGACCCTTACAATGTTATCGGAGCCTGGGTGTAAATCAATCACTCTGCCATATCTGGTGATCCACGGGCAAAAATAATTGCCCGTGGTTCACCCAGGTGAACCACGCAGGTGGTCCACAGGTAATAAACGCCCACGACATGCTGGTAGATTGTCCTCTTTCACAATCACAATGTCTCCCACCTTAGGTTGCGGCTCTCGTGATGCCCACTTGTACCTACGGTAGAATTTGTTGGGTGAACTGCCACCTTCTCAGCGAACTCACTATCAGGGGATGACAACAGTGGTTCGCCAACTAAAAATTGGCCTGGTGTGAGGACTGAAATATCGTCACTGCCATCACAAGGCAGTGCCGATAGCGGTCTGAAAATAAGGCACGCCTCTACCTGCGCTAAAACCGTTGCCATCTCCTCATAGGTCAACGTGGATTGGCCAATAATCTTTTTAAGGTGAGTTTTGACAGCCAAAATTTGGAGATCTAGAAGGTATGAAGTGCCTTGTGCCAGTGAAGGGAGGCTAGATGGCGCTGCCGTCGAGTGCAAACGTTCTGTGTGTATAATTTTCATAGTAAATTTATAATAATTAATAAACGATTGTAATTTACTGGCAAACTGAATTAAGTGAAAGTCCTATGTACAAAGTTTAACATAATACGTTCGCAAAGTAATACAACGCGGAATGGACTGGTGAACAGTGTGTGTAAATACAGTGTGTGCGGTCGGTGATATTATCATTCTGAGGTATTGAAAGTTTAATAAAAGTGTATAATTGTCGTTGGAGAAGGAGCCTTGTGTGTCATATCACTGTTAAAAACAAACTGTGTCCTAAATTGCTAAATTAAACACCAAAATTGCGTACACAAATCGATAAGGAGGTGCCATAGAAAAACTATTTATCGTTGTACCGCTGAATCAGCTGATAGTGTAAACAAAACCAGCTGTCATTAGCAATCTTACTAGTGGCGACATTTGCTGCTGGTAATAATACTTCCGCTAAAATCCGTTAATAAAAATTATAACAATGGTTAATTGTGGGGCTTGTGGTCGATTTATGAACAGAGTAGATGGCGCCACCTGTAGCAGGTGTACTCTGGTTTACCATCTTCCATGTCTGGGAAAGGCCAAACAGTCCGCCAAACATCCTAATTGGTTGTGTCCCGAGTGCTCTAAAAATCAACCTAGGGATAACCGGCAAGACACACCTGTCAAAGGGGTCGCTGTTTCAAGCGAGTGCATAACCAACAGCCCTCCAGTAGAATTGCAAGCTGACCTTGCGTTGGAAATCAGGTCATTCAGAGAAGAGCTGGGTAAGGTGAGGTCTGAGATCCGTGAATGTCGTAAGGAGATTGCGGAGTTTAAACTGGCACAGTCACTTTATCAATCCCGTTTAATAAGTGTGGAGGACAGGTTGATATCGCTCGAAACCAGGTTTGATGAAGGCGTCGGTGCGAATAACAATCCTGTGGAAAATGTGATTATGGAACTCCGGCGAGAATTAAATGAGCGGGACCAACGGTTGCTGTGTAATGATTTAGTGATCGCGGGAATACCGGAGCAAAAGAATGAGAATTTGACTCACGTCGCTTCGTTAATCGCGGTAAAGTTGGGGGCGACTTTGGATTGCAAAGATATTGTGCATGTCGAGCGCATCGGATTAACGCGGCGCAACCGCATTTCGCTGGGTAACGGCGTGGACGTCGCTGCTGATACCGCCATGCAGAGACCGCGAGTTATAGCTATACGGTTTACGCAGCGCATGACTCGCGATCGACTGCTACGTGAGGCGCGCGTGCGGCGCGGACTAACAACGACTGACATCGATATGCCGGGGACACCGCATCACATTTATGTAAACGAGAGGCTCACTCACACTAACCAGGAACTTTTGAGACGTGCTCGCGAGATGGGACGTCGTAAACAGTGGAAGTATGTGTGGTCTAAAGACGGCAAAATATACGCTCGCAGGGACGATGGCAAATTGGCACAGCGAATAATTAGTAATATAGACATAGATAAGGTTTTTGGTTCTGGTACAGTTTGATACTGCGTTTAAGAATTGTTTTAACTAACGGGAATCCATGCATAGATATATTGCAATATTTTAGAAAAATATTTGTTTTTAATCGATGTTTGTATTATTTTATTAGGTTTACAGCTGTGTCAGTCGTGTTTATGTGTATGGAACTAATTTCATGTCTATCGAACCATTTTATTCAAATATTTGTTTTTGTGTTTTGTTTTTATTATGACGGTTTTTTAAATGGTGTTCATTTTGATGTACAGTTTTCAACTGAGCTTTTGATCGCAAGTTTTTATATAAAACCTATATATTATTATTATTATACAATCTGTTATAGAAAAGAAATACTTGTGAAGCATTATTTTTTACATATTGTAACTTTAATATTTTTTTTTAATATTTATATGTGGTCTACTGCTGTGTTAAACTCAGCCATTTTTGTGTGTGTGTGCCTGAATCTTAAGCCCATGCTACTGAATATTTTTGTTACCTTCTATTGCATGCACTGTGAACCACAGGATTCGATTGCTGTGATGTGTATTATGGAAATGACTCATTTCATCTTACAGATTATTTTTTGTACATATGTTAAATTTAACTCACGCAGGTTCCATAGTATTATGTGTGTTTTTTATACCGGCGTAAATATTGCTCTGATTTTTTTATACTTACATTTTAATATTATAGTTTACTGCAGTTTCAATTCTTCAATGGTTTTTATATATGGTGGAATGAGGTGTTATTGCGTTGGTATGGATAATTATACAGCCAAAGCGGCTTTTTGTGCTGCCATATTTTATAATGTGCACGGCACACTTAACTTCATCCAGTGTGTGCACTATACAGTGTCCAAATCTCCGGGAAATGAGCTTAATATATTTTTACATTGTTTTCATGTGATTTGTTTGAGTATACATAATATATTTTGTGTTATTAATACTGTACTCTATTTACACAAGTTGATCATTGCCATCTTAAGTATATTTTATGTCTATGCAAGTATTAATCGGTTCTTTTTATCTACATACTTTTACCTTGTACTATTGCTGTTTGTGACCAGAAGTAACATACTTTGTCTCGTTGCGTTTATGGCTGCAAAGTTGCGTTATTTGGTTAGGTATTATCGCCATGCTAGTGGATAAATACTTGAAGATTGGTTTTCATAACGCAGGCTCTTTGGGAACACACCATGATGACTTCATAGCACTGTTCGATAGGTACAATGTGGATATCATGGCCATCAACGAGACCTGGCTGCGCCCTGGTGAAGAAGCCCGTGCTCCAGTTGTGCCGGGCTACCGGCTGCGTCACATTCCGCGTCCAAGCTTTGTACGCTCGGGCCGTGGTGGAGGTGTGGGATTATATGTTAGGAGAGGATTTAACGTCCGGTCGTGGACGCATCCGGTGGACCCGAGATACGCATCGGTCGAACAGATGTGGCTGACTTTCACGGTAAACAAAAAAGTCATCATTTTCGGTACTGCTTATCGCCCTCCTAGACAGAACTTACAGTTGTTTCTGGATGCCGTAACGGATGCTATTGCTACGCTAGGGTACTACGATCATTGCATATTACTGGGTGACTTCAACTCTGACATGTTGGTTTCGAGTACTAAGTCGCAAAGAGTCACTGAATTTTTGCACAGCCTTAGTTTAAATCAGCTAGTGACCACAGCTACCCACTACACTGATGATGGTGCGACCCTGATAGACCTGTTGTGTACTGACCTTCGTGCAAGAAATGTGTGTGTTGAGCCATTTCGGAGCGCGACGGGTCATTGTGTCATTACTTGCGAGATAAATGTTAAAAAGGAAAAATGTAAACCTTATCACATTAGGTACAGACCGTTAAGAGATGTGTGTCTTGATGTCATTACCACGGATTTATGCAGATTGGATTGGAATGAGTGTATGCCGCCTGGTTCTGTGAATGACATGGTTGCAACATTAAATCGAAACATCCTGACTGTTCTCGACGCTCATGCACCGCTGAAGACCACGGTTATGAGGGAACCTTCATATCCGTGGATCACAGAGAACATAAAACGCATGATGAAGCTGCGTGACGATGCTTTATCTCAGTATCGAGTTACAAAGTCAGAGTCAAAAAAGGAATATTATAAACAATTGAAATCCCTAGTCACTTCTTCTTTATTCTACGAGAAAGTTGCTTACTTTAAGCATAATATTAACAAAGAAATTAGGAATCCCAAACTGTTGTGGCAAAATCTTAAAAAGTCTTTACTTAAATCACATCATGATAAGCAATTGCCTCCCCATTTTGTTAATCCATCCCAGATAAATGAGTGTTTCCTGGAGGTACCAGGTGGCGCTATGGTTAGTATGTCATGTCTGACCTACTTTGAGTTTCACAGATTCGCTGACACTGTTTTCACAATTAAACTTACGACCCAAGATGCAGTGTCGCGAGTTCTAACGGATTTAAAATCCAACGCTACGGGTTACGACAGAATAAACCTAAACATGCTCATGTCAACATTGCCGTTCACATTGCCTTATATAACAAATATAATCAACTGGTCCATAGAAACGTCAACATTTCCCGATATTTGGAAAATTGCTATTGTACGCCCTATTCCAAAAACACCCAGCCCATGCACTGTGAGGGACCTGCGGCCAATTAGTGTGCTGCCCTGTCTTTCGAAGGTTATGGAGAAAATAATCTGTAAACAACTCACAGAATATATTGAGAGTAATAGTATATTATCTGACTTCCAGTCTGGCTTTCGAAAGGGGCGCAGTACAGCTACTGCACTTTTAGATGTCACAGACAATATATTGACTGCCCAGGACAGGGGTATGTGCACACTGTTGGTACTGCTAGATTTTAGTCGCGCATTTGATGGCATAAACACGGACTTGTTGCTGTCGAAGCTCAGCTATTATGGAATGGACCATAAAAGTCTTTTATGGTTTCATAGTTACCTACATAACCGTCGGCAGCAGGTGGAACTGAATATGAGCGATGGCTCATGTACAACTTCACCCCTTACTTCGGTTCGAAGAGGCGTGCCCCAGGGATCAATATTGGGACCGATCCTATTTATTTTGTATTGTTCAGATTTGGTGGCCTGTCTCAAAAACTCGCAGTATCACATTTATGCGGATGATGTGCAGTTGTACCTGTCATTCAAACCGGAACATTATCAAGCAGCTGTTGCTGGACTTGCTGAAGACCTTAGCGCAATAGTAGAATGGTCAGCAAGTAATTGTCTACATCTTAACCCTCTTAAAACTAAGTATATGGTGTTCGGTACCAGGGGCCAGATCAAGAAGGTACCGGATTCCCTTAATATTACTTTATTAGGAGAGCCTATTGGTCGGGTTTATGGTGCACGTAATTTGGGTCTATATGTGGATCCAAACCTGAGGTACGAACAACATATAGCTGAGTCAGTTCGAAACTGCTTTTACAGGCTCAAGATTTTGTATAGAGCGAGGCCATACCTCACGGAGGAGTTGAGAGTGCAGCTAGTAGAATCCTTAGTGTTATCGAAATTAAATTACGCAGACGTCGTTTATGGTCCGCGTCTGCTGGCACGAACAGAGCGGCTCCTACAAAGGGTGCAAAACGCTTGTGCGAGGTTCTGTTTCAGGATACCGAGTAGAGGGCACGTCACGCCGTATCTTAGCGAACACTCCATGCTCAAAATGAAACTTAGGCGAAAGATGCACTTGGCTTGTCTTCTTTTCGGTGTCATTAGATCTGCTGAGCCTCAGTATCTACATGCCAAGCTCGCTTGGGTCGGCAGTAGGAGAGCGGGTGATAGAAGACTTTGCTCAAGGCAGCTGTCGATGCAGCGGCATAGTTCTGCGTCATTCAGAGGCAGTTTCCGTTATTCAGCCACCAAAATTTGGAACAACATCCCTCCACCTTTGCAGTCTCTTAATTTCTTAACCACTTTTAGAAAACGTCTCCGACTATATCTTCTGGAGGCGCAACGGAGGTTGGATAATGTAAATACGAATCTGTCTCTGATTTGATGCAGACGCACGCCCCATTTGTTCTTCACTTAGGCGTTAGATTGTTCTGTTTGTTTGTTCAGGTAGTATGGTATTTAGTATATGTGTATGATGTATTTATCTATCACGACTTATCCCCGAAGGGGTGGCAGAGGCATACTATATGCCCACTTTTCACCATGTGTATTCCTTTCCTACGAAATAGGTGGTAAGCCCATTGCCGTGTTTATATGTGTATGATGTATGTGTAACATAATTATGTATGTATCAGCCTATGTATGTGTAGATTTGTGTATGTGTATGTATGATACCTATGTTATATGTAGTCTTTATCTAAGTGTGCATGCTTAAAATGTACATAGACGAAGAGCGCTCGGCACAGCATCATCGGTCTCAACTATGTAGGGGTCCAGTTGAAAACCAGCGTCAGGCCCTAACAGGACACTTCCTGACATATGCTGAACTAGACGCCCAATTGGTGCAAGATAAATGTTTTATTTAGATAAGAATTCAGTTAAAGTTTTCTATTTTATGTTTCATCTTTACTACTTTGTTTTCTTTTTACTTTTTTTGTTTGTATTTTATTTTTTTGCACCGAATAAATAAATACATACATACACATACATACAATTACAGCCATTTCTTGCAAGTGATTCCGCCACCTCATTCATCATTGACCTTTCCTCCACGATGAAAAGTCTTTTAAGTTCAATGGCAGCACCAGTGAAATTTGTTGCATTGTCGCAGCAATTAAGCATCGGAGCAATTTAAAAAGCAAATTGTAAAAATCCCTCCGAAGTTAGGTCCGTAACTACTTCTAAGTGTATAGCTCGCGTAGCCATGCATACAAACAAGCATATGTATCCCTTGTGGGATTTATAACCTCGGCCTTTAGCCGTCCGAATTTGTATGGGACCAGCGTAGTCTACGCCGCTATTCTTGAAAGCCCTCATTGGGGTTACCCTGGCTTAAGGTAATTGTCCCATTAATTGTACTTGTGTCAATCTTTCAGATCTAACACATGTAACACATTTGCGGTCGCAGGTTTCAACCAGCTGCTTGCCCCCTAAGATCTAATACTTACTTTGTATATAGCACAACATGAATTGTGGTCCGCCATGAAGAGTATTTTTGTGAGCGTCTTTCACTATCAGATCGGCCAAATGTGACCTTTTTGGTATTAAGATCGGATGTTTGCGGTTTGTATCTAATTGGGAATGGGCCAGTCTACCACCCACTTGAAGCACTCCCTCTTCGTCAAAGTAAGGGTTTAAGGATCGGAGACTGCTAGATTTAGACAGTTTCTTCCCTCTTTTAATGACTGCAATATCTTCATCAAACTATTCACGCTGACACTCTTTTATTACAACCTTCAATGTCTCTTGAAGCTCCCCGCTGGTGAGAAACCCTTGATTGACCTTTGATTTAGACTTACAATTGTTGAAAAAACGTTTACAGTACGTAAGCACTCTGATCATACGGGTCAACGATTAAATCTTTCCCAAAAATATAGTTCCTTGTTCGTATGAAACGATTAATTTTTTTCTAAATCCGTTATTAAGTCCTTAGGGTTTTTTGTAATCAATGCTACCTATGTGTAAGAAATCTGGTCCTTTAAACCACATGTGTTCCTTCATCAGTTCAGATGTATGAAGTCCTCTGGAAGCACAATCCGCAGGATTTTGCTTCGTCGTGACATGAGACCAGTTATGTGAATCTAAATTTGTTACAATTTCCGAAACCCTATTTGCTACAAAAACCTTCCATCTATTTGGGTGGCTACTTAGCCAAGCAAGCACTACGGTCGAATCAGTCCAGCCATGTAAATTCGACGTATCAATGTTCATCACCTTTGCTATTTCCCTCATGAGTCGAGATAATAAAACAGCGCCGCATAGCTCAAGTCTTGGCCATACCAAGACTTGAGCTATGCGGCCTGCTTTATCGCGGCCAGCTTTGTTTTTGATGATATCAAAGCTACGTGAACCACTCCCTCTGTGTCTATTACTCGACTGTAAACTACTAAGCGTCACAAAATCCGTGGAGTTCCACAGTTTTGTCACTCGATATAGTTTTCAATCCAACGATTTATGAAAATACTTTTAAACCATTTTTAGACCTGTCCTATATTCAAGCCATTCATCCTTTAAGTTTTTTGGAACCTCCACATCCCATTCTCGTCCCGCTAACCACAGCTTCTGAATAAAGATCTTGGACACTATAATGCTAGGGGCTGCCCAGCCAAGAGGATCATAGAAGCGAGATATGTCAGATATTATCATTCGCTTTGTAATCCCGGAATTCTGTGGAGTAAGCAAGTTTATTTGGGAACGAAAGGAATCTTCGTCACGTTTCCAGGTTAAACCAACGATTTTTATGTCTTCGTCTTCCTTTATCTTCAATCCTTCCCTTTCCTTTGAGTCTTTATGTCTTTCTGCCTCTTTTTGTTTCATAGCTTGTAACAAATCTTCATGATTACTGCTCCATTTCTGTAGGTTAAAACCTGCTTTGCCTAGAAGAGTGTTCATTTCCTCGTACAACTAAATACCTTCTTCTTTGGTCTCACAACCAGTTAGAAGATCATCCATATTGTCTGTGAAAACTTTAGATGCTGCTTGCTGATGCTCCTCAGAATTATCCAGTGCCACCTGCTGTAGCGCTTTGACAGCTAAAAAAGGTGCGGCTGCTACTTCAAAAGTTACTCTTAACATTCGGTAATGATTTATTTTTGATGTGCTGTCGTCTCTTCAGTGAATTCTTTGGTAATCCGTATCCTCCTTTGCAACCTTCACCTACCGATACATTTTAACAATATCTGCGGTTAAACAAATCCGTGGAATACGCCATCGCATCATTGTATGCCGCAGTTCTGACTGCGTACTTGGACCCACGATGAGGCAATCCCTCAAGGATCTCTGATTGTTTCCCTTATAAGAAGCATCGAAAACCGTTCTTACCTGTGTTGTATCCTTGTCGTCTCTTACAACTGCATGGTGAGGCAAGTAGATAGCTTTCGGATTGTCGACCTCATTATCTGGAACTAGCTCCATGTGACTTAACTCGAAGTACTCTCGCATTACCTCTCCATATTTCTTCTTCAAGATAGGATTCTTGTTCAACCGTTGCTCTAAGGAATACAAGCGTTTTTTGCAATAGTAAGAGAGTTAGTTACTATTGGATTATCAAACTTAAATGGGAGTCTCACTATATAACGCCCATCTTCTCCTTGTTGCGTTGTTTCCTCAAATAGTTTTACAGCGTATTGATCATCTGAACTTAAACCTTTAATTCCCTCTGGAGCTTTCATGTCCTCAAGTTCCCAAAATATTTTCAACTGGTCATTGTTAACCGACCTGTACTCCATCATGTTCAATAGAAGAATCCTGATTTACCGCGCCGGATAGGATCCACCCTAAAGTGGTAGCCTGTGCTATTGGCGAACCTCGCGTACCTCTTTTAACTCCATCCAATAATATTTGACCGTATACCTCAGCACCCAATAATACATCAATACGACTTGGCGTATTGAATTCTGGATCTGCTAGCACCAATTCACGTAGACCATCCCATTCGAACATCTCGATATCTCGAGAAGGAAGAAGAGAAGTGATCGACTTCAAAACATAAGCTTTCACCGTATAAACTACTTTAGGGTCGACGCGTGACGTAATTTCGATGTCTACCATAGACCTGGATATAATACCTATAGTAAAAAAATACTTTTTTACTAACTCCCGAAATTTTACCGCATACCGGTATCCTTTTCAGACCTAAGGACTGAACTACAGCCTCGGTTACAAACGATGACTGAGAACCTTGATCTAAAAGAGCACGAACGATGTAATCTTTACCGTTCATAGCTTTGGTATTTACCAAAGCCGTCGCCAATAATACTTGTTTAGGTAGCCTTTCCGTGGAGACAAGAAACTATAGATTCCGAATTCGGCAATCCTGACGTTCCACTAGAATTATCCTTCGATGGAGGTGCCCCACTCGACTTAACACTATCTATTTTTATTCCGCTGGCATCGCCAGAACCTCCCTTCCACTCACCCCTAGGATGTAAGAGCGTATGGTGTTTACCCTTGCAGGTTCGACATTTCACATTTCGCAGACAGTATTTGTCAGAGTGACTAAATCCTAGACAACAAAAACAAATGTTGTGCGACTGCACAAACTCCCTACGAGACTCTACTGACTCCTTTAAAAAATTTGCAGTAACCAAGTTTGTTATCCTCCGTACAAAACTGACATTGGGTATTGCTAGTTACATGATGCGACCTAGTGTTAACCGATTGATTGTTGGGAGACGTCTTTGTATTTCGAATCCGATTTTCATACGGCAAAAATTCTATAGCCCGATACCGATTAGTTAAGAAATCTTGAAATTGTACAAACGTAGGTAATTCATCTTATGTTGTGTTATTAGTGACGCTAAACTCCCACTGCCTTCTGGTTTCAGGGTCCAATTTTGCCGCTACTATATGAATAATTATCACATCCCAACTATCAACGTCTATACCTAAGCTTTTTAAAGTGGATAAACAGTCATTTGTTGCTACTAGTTCTTTGAGCCCGTTTGCAGTTTCACTTGTAAGAATTTTTTGCCTAAATAATCTTTTTATATTGTAATTACAAACATATTTTTTGTTATTGTATTTTTTATCTAATAACTCCCAACAACTTACATAATTTACTTCCGCCACTGGGATGTGCCTCAGCAGCTGTTCTGCCTCTCCTGAAAAATAACCCTTCAAAAAATTCAGTTTTTGGACATTATCAAATACAGCGTGAAGATAGTTAAGATAAGTTTTTTTAAATTCTTGTCGGTTATGAATAAGAGAACTAAATAAATCGCTAAAAGTGTTCCATTCGGAATACTTACCTGAAATTTTTTGAATATTTTTTTTTCGGTTATTTAGCTGTCTTGTTCAGTTTTTACAGCACTTAATATTTTGATAAATTAATTCTAAACTTACTAAAAATAACTAAGAAACAAAGACCTAACATGCGTCATAAAATTTCTCCGCATCGCAGTCCTCACGTGGTAGCGTTCCCAGAAGACTGGCAGCATTGCCACGTTGAATGGCAATGCTTAGCCTTTGTGCGAAAAAGAAACCAGCCATCTGGTCACGAGTAGTGTCAATTAGGCGCTTTACAATCTCTTGAAATAGATTATGAGCACTTGGACCCCAGGACCCTAACGTCTCGACCCCAAACGGCTCAAAAACGTAATCACTTACGAGTTGCAAGTATTTCTGCCGTTTAAGGGTCTCCGCAGAAGCAGCGGCGGCACCGGCACAACCAGCAGTACCTGGAAGATGAGTAGGAGCAAGAGTGTCGACACACGTAGCGTCCCACACCAAACACCTACCCATCCTCCACGGCATTAACGACATACCGTCCGGTCTCTTGCCGTCGTCGCGCGCCAAACCATTCGGTTCAAGTTTAGCTGGCACACCGCCGGCGACAAGAGCACGTCGGATTAAGTCGTTAAGGCTCGCGTGCCGTGGTAATCGCCCAGCACTTCTGCAGCAAGACAAGCCATGATGTCCAAGGCGATCGACGACTACTCCACAATGGCACTGGTGCGGAGAAACACATGGCGCACCCAAACGAAGGCAGGAAGCAATGCGAAAGGTAGTATCGTCTAACATGGTCCCTATGTTAGACGAAGGAAGAGCTTGTAGCCACAGACCCGATTCCCACGTGCCCACTGCCAGTAAACGGGCTCGCTCAGCAGCTGTCGTACTGGAGCTTAATAAATTGTTTCTTACTAAACTGCAAAGCGGCCCGTCCCACTGACGCTGTGAGAAAAGGTTCCTTGGCAAGTCGGAGTTCGGACAGGCATTTTTCCAAGCATTTACTGCTTCAATCTTACACAGTATTTCGGAATTAACTAGTGTAGGTGCGAGAATTTTCCTAGTTAACGCCTCCGTACTGTGGACTGAGGACAGGAACGCTGGTAAACTAATATCGGAAATTTTGCGAATGCCGAGGCCACCCAAACGTATTGGCAGAGTCGCTTGCAGTGACGAACGGTCATTCAAGGCCACGTTTAAAATCTTACTGAGAGTGTTTATAATAATATTATCTATTTTAGCTAAAAGGCCAGAGTGTTTCCAAAATTGAGTTGACCTGAGAACATTAGTAAATTTTGGTACAAACAAGCAAAACCGAAGAATGGTGTAAGCCGAATGAATGTTAATTTTGAGTAGACGATCGGAAATATCACAAAAATCTTGAATTTTCTGTTCTATAAAATTATTGTAGGCATCTTCGAAAATTGGGGACCCTAGGAGGCGAAGTGAATCTTTCCCGATAATTTTGATACCAGGAGTAAATGAATTAAATTTGGAAAATATTAATTTCTTGTCCATATTATCATTAATAAAAATTTCACATTTATTTGTGTTAAGCTCTAAACCAATGGAACTAAATTTTTTTTTTTTTTATTTTTTTTTTTTTTTTATTTTTTTTTTATTTTTTTTTTGTTATTTAGCTTGACTAAAATTAGAGGATTGTGTTATTGCTAGTTTAAAACATTTCAATACTTCTTTAATTAAACATTTACATGACAGGTAATCCTCCTCAGTCTTTGCGTATAGATCGTCCTTAATGTAGTTGACTCTCCTACTCTGTAATAATAATATAACTGTAATAATGTGTCCATGACTAATTCTTCACTCTCTAAAGCCATTTTGAATAGTAAAATATTACCCAAGTAAATCAAGGACTATCTCACAAAATATTTTAATAATAAGTTTTCTAAGTATTTTAAGATTAAGTTATTCCGTTCGTAAATCGGTCATAGGTTCCCCGTACTTACGTTTTTTTGCAAATTATTCTAAGTCCTGGCTACAACACTTAAAATTATTCTAATTTAATGGAAATAGTAGAAAAGTAAAAGTTAATATTCTAAGGCCCACTTGCGCGATTTTGGGTTAGCGTGTATAACTCGGAGGTATGGACTAATCCCGAGTTAAATCATTAATTTGTCTCGCATGACCCCGAGTTAAGGGTATACCTAGGGGTAAATCGCAAAAATTTTAACTCACCGATTTCTGAGGGTTAATTCGTCAAACGTTGGGTTAGCAGTTGACAGACAACGAAGTGGCACGTGACACATGCGTGACACGGACTCCTCAAAATGACACGCCGCGTACACATAATACGATAAAAATAAAATGCACTCGGCTGTCATGTTACATTCATTCGTGTAAGAAAAAGTCTTATGTGGCAAACCGTAGTGTAAAAGAGATAAACATACCTGTTTCATTCTTTGTTCAATCATTAATGTTTGGTTGGATGACATAGAGTGACATAAAACACTGGGTTAGTTAACCCGATGATATTTTTCTATGGCGCAAGACATGATTAGGGTTAAAAGTTATTTACTTAATTCTGAGTTATCTAACTCTATAATTATTTATTTAACCCCAGCATTCGCGCAAGTGGGCCTAAAACACTTAAAGTTCAAATTACTAAATTTATTGGACTATTTTATTATCAGTTATTAAAAAGGTAATGTAATTTTATACTACAGAATAAAGTCTATAATCGCACTGATTTCAAGTGATGAAATTCTTCCACTGGCACAATACACACGAAGATAACTTCCCGAACATTAACTTGAATATAAAATGTACTTACAGTTTTTTCACCAACACTTCATATCTCACCATGCACGGTTACCGCTCCGCACTAGTTCACCAGCAGCGCTATCCTCGCCACTGTCTTCATGATGACCTCCGTACTTGACCTCACGGTTGCACGGTCTGCTATACCTGGCGAGGTGCACACTTGCACCTCCCCTCACACCTTCAGGTCCGTTCCTTTTTCTCCCACGGTTACGGCAGCAATCCCCTGCCCGTGGGAACCTCGTTAAAAAAATGCACCCCACAAAAATGTCCTCGAATCTATGATCCGACTCTGAAGGACCAATGAACGAGACCGGTTGGTCTAAAAGATCGCAAGGGTTGAACTGGAAGGGCTTTAATAAAACACCAACATTCCATACTACAGTGAAGGGGCAAACTTTGTGGTCATCATACATAAGAAAATGTTAAACCGTGATACACACCAACGACACAGCGCCATCTAGTTGCCTACAAGGAAAACACACACGTAAACAATAAACGAAAATAAATAAGAGTACATACACAGCATGTACAGCTGTTATAGAGAAATTCCACTCTTTTCGTTGACTCAAATTAATTTCTCTTCATCAATTTTATGAAGATTAGGATTTGTACCTATGTATACATATAAGCTATGGAACTACGTAGATACCAAGAATCCTACATCGCGTTTTAAGAGCTTTCGCGCTGAAGAATGATATATGCCACAGCCCATCATCAACCGTTGGGCCGCGGCCCGCCAGGCGTGATCACCTTGTCTGGTCGGAGGATCCTCCCTTTGTGTCAGAAGAACATCCACACCTACCTTTAACTTTCTCACAAATATATGTAATACAATTACCTATATGTATCAAATGAATTTATTAGAATCGGTGCAACTAACTGTCCGCGGTGTAAGTTTCCGCAGGTGATGTCTTTTCATTGAGTACTGGTGCAACATACCTGATGAACTGTGAAAATACCGTCACTCTTAAAATATACAAAAGTCACTGCTGACGGAATGTTAGCACTCACGATTGTTCCTGGGTCCGTCTTCCACTTGTCTTCGTATTGAAGCTCTTATGCGTTGAATCGTTTATTCCCAAACATATACTAATTTTTGTTAGTGACTATAACATGTAGACTGTTATGTATCATTTTTAAAATTACTAAATTACTATTTAACCTGTTGTTCAGTTTTCCCATAAAACATTACAGTGTTAAATTGGGAACGTTAATAGTCTTGTAGGGAGATATCGGTAACCCTTTTCGTTTTTTTTCTTGACCCAATACGTGGAAGACACGCATTCATTCCTTCGAAGAAAATTTGGATAATTAAATGCTTTCTTTTGATCTAAACAATACAAGACAAGCTAACATCTTGCCAATGCGCTCCACGAAACTATCAACCCTTTACAGTCCGTAGAAATCAATAGAAGTTTCATATACGTGTGATATAATATTACACTAGACGTGATTGCGACAAGCGGCACATAAACACAAACGTGGACGTTCCTGCTTTATCAAAGAGAATATCCGACGAGCAGCGTCCCGGTAGGTATTGTACGTAGCCGCGACGTTCAATGGCGGGCAGGCGGAGAGTGCCTGCTGCAACACATAACTGTCACGCACAATGAACTGTGTGAGAGGCTGGTGTACCAGTGGTCGATAAACGCAATGTATCCGCTGTGCATCAGCCGGCACGACTATCATTGACTGCGTAGAATATGATACTACCTAAGTAGCTTTTACTAATTAAATAATTTTCTGATACTATAATACAAAGATTATAAACTGATAACAAAATTCTTATGACAAACATTACGTACAGGCCAAAAATAATAAAAAAAAGTTTAATTACGATACAGGTCTTGTATGGACACCTTTATCATAATATAACTTTTTAATCATAACGATACACCTATACAACCTCCAGCTGGACCAAGGAGGTAGAACCTCTACTTAAAAAAAAAGGTTACAATTATTGGTTTCAATGAACGAGTCCGCGACGCAAGCGCGCATGCGCAATCAATGTTTGCGCCTTGGCGCCATGATTTGACATTTAAAAAATAAATTTGTTGTTATATTCATCATTTTATTTGCAATATTGTTTTACGTATTATAGTATGAGAGTAGATAAAGTAGTGTATGACACTGTACATAACTTGGTCTTATAACACTCGTGTGATACTATAAAAAAAACTCATGTTATAAGAACCCTTATTATGCAACAGTATCATAAACTACTATTATTTTGTTATCAGTTTTGATAATCTTTGTATTATAGTATCAGAGTAGATAAAATAATAGTAGTTTATTTTATCTACTCTGATACTATAATACAAAGATTATAAAACTGATAACAAAATTCTTATGACAAACATTACGTACAGGCCAAAAATAATAAAAAAAAGTTAATTACGATACAGGTCTTGTATGGACACCTGTATCATAATATAACTTTTTAATCATAATCGTTTTTTTAAAACACTCTCAATTTATAAGAACCCTTATTATGCAACAGTATCATAAACTACTATTTGAGTTAGTTTATAAAGTACATTGATGACACCTTAATCTTGATTTCAACAAATGTCCTAGGTCTTAAAGTGCGAATCTTAACGTCGATAAAGAAGTTACATTAAAAACATCATGGCACTTAACCGAATATCGTGACGATTGTTGAAGTGAAAACTTTTTTTTAGCGCGGTGCGCATATTTTCAGATGAGATAAATTCTCTGGCTTCGCGACACCGTTACGAGGCGCAGCTATAGTGCGTAAAAAACTAAACTAAACTATCTTCACACTGTATCCCTGACGGGGTAGTCAGAGTGGTCAGATCGCCAGGCTTCGCGATCCAAACATACTCCTTTCGCTTCTTCAAGATTCTTCAATCGCTTCATACACGCACGTCTGGGTATCCGAGTCCTTTTGACTTTTACGTTTTTGAGCAATCTGCTCACGTGGTCTTCATATGTAAGTCTCGGCCTACCCTATAGTTACTCATTATACTGTGCCTATAGTGTGTACATATGCATAAATAATTAATAAATTTAGTTTACACTTCTTTCGGCACTCCCGGAGTGCAACCAGTATTTTTTTACAGCTTTACAATTTATCTCATACGTCAATAAAAAAGTTTCACTTTAATAATGCTGCTACTTGTGTTTCAATAGTGTTTTGACTTAAGTTTACATAACTCGTGCAAATATGACTGTCATCGCATAATTATTCGCTATAATACTTTTTTTTGCAATAAAAGATAGCCTAAGATAGCTTATGTCCTTCCCTAACCTATAGTCATTCCATATACCTTTATCAGAACCGATTCAGCGGTTTGGGCGTGAAAGCTTAACAGACAGACTGACAGAGTTACCTTTACATTATGTATGTATTAGTTTAAGATAGATAATTATGAAGGTGATATAAAGGAGTAATTCGGCGATGTCATACTCTTCAATAACATGAGGTGCTTGACCCCGCATCGGCCGTGACGCAGCGCGGCCTCGCGCGGCGCGCTGACTGCTCGCTCCGTAATAACAATTTAATTTGCGCTCGGAGCTCCCACTGGTACGGCCCTCTGCAAAATATCTCATTACTATCAAAAGGTTGCAATCTTTACAGAGACTTGACTTTATACTTTTGGCTGCTGCTGAATACCTTTACAACACGCTGTGGGATCTACACGATGTCGAAAGGTGGAGCTGCACCTTTGTAAAATATACAAATGTAGTGGCCATTTATATTAAATTAGAGGCATGCCTTTTAAGTTTTGTCGTTTGAAGAAATAAACACAACTAGAACCTTATAGTGTTTTATTGTTTTTCAAAGTATTCACCACGTGGCTTAATACACTTTTCCATTCGCTCAAACCTGTTATTATAACACTAGTTGACCCGCTTAACTTCGTTAGCGCAATATAAGAGGAACAGACAAAAGAAGAGACATTAGTTAAGGATTGGTTTTCCTGCCGCGGCCACGCTTTTCAGTTTTTTAAAACAATGCGAATCGTAGAAGAAAGAGTTTTTATTTCTGAAAAAGAGATGAAGAGAGAAATGTTAGTTAAGGATAAGGCTAGTCAAAATGGCTTTCTGTTACAAAATCAAATAAACTTCACTTGATAGAAAAACATCCTAAAGTTGTCCCCTTCCGAAATGTTTTTTCAATGCCAAATCTAAACTAAGGATAATTTGCATGAAATTTTTATACACAACTATAGCTACTCAGTATTTATAGACATAATGGCTTACTTTGACTATATACAGTGATTTTTATAGTACAAATGTTTAAATAATATTAGATTCGCGACGCTGAGGCCTGATCAGTCGCGCGCTGACGTTTACTGAGGTAGGTCCTGCGTTAGGTTTTTTCGTTGCGCTCCCCTTGCTATTTTTTCGCAATGGCACAGTATATTTATGAGAGCAGTAAGCATTCCATCATCATCCGAGCATCTGTCCCAGTTGCATCTCGCGACGCCCGGAGTTAGCTTTATATAGTGTATATACATATATGAGAGTTATATACGGCAATGGACTCACCCACCACCCATTACGTGGGACAGGAATACACATGGTGAAAAGTGGGCATATACTAATATGCCACTGCCACCCTTTCGGGGATAAGGCGTGATAGATAAATAAAATATATGCATTAGAATTATCCCTGTAAGTAGTATAAAATCGAACCCGGTACCCACAGGTTAGAAGGCAGTTATATAATTTTAAAATTTCGCATAAATTATTAAAATTGTATCCAAGACCTTTGTTTTATGCTTTCGGTATTAATTATTTAAGTATATTTATAAATTTATTAGCCACGACTTTATCCCCGAAGGCGTGGTAGAGGCATATTGTGGTGAGCCCAATGCCTGTGTTCAAATGGACAGGCTCAGATTGTAGCGACTCGCTGTTGTAATTTTTAAGTCGTTCAAAGAGTATTCACTTGACTTAACGAGTGTCGATTGCAACGTTACTATCAACCGGGACAAACAGCTTAATGTGTCCTTCGAAGCACGAAAACGTTGGTAAAGGAAAATGCTACAAAGCGGTATTCCATCCAAAATCCGAGAGAGTTTCTTAAATCAGTGATCGTTTACAGAAACCGAGTTACTAGGGCTACGAGCGCTTTTTATTTATGTTTTTACTTTATGTTAGTAGCCTTAAACAATGTATAACATTTCATGAAACTAATAATTAATAATCCCAACATTTTAACGCGAAGGTTTTTTGCGCTTTAGTGGATCTGGAGAAAACATTTGATAACGTTGTGAGAGGAACTCTGTGGTACTCGTCCGTGTAGCCTGGCTGGCCGTCGCTTGGAGAATGTTTACCGCGGACGGAAGATATGTTTTGAAGTACAACGGTGACTAGCTGCCGAAGACAGGATCATAACATTATGATTTTTTTAATTTGGACAACGGAATGAAAGTGAATGTAAACAAGTCGAAAGTAATGGTTTTTGAAAGAGAGGCAAGTATGACGGATTGCTCAATTGTTGTGGAAGGAGAAAGAGTAGAACAAGTAAAAGAGTTTGTATATCTAGGTACAAAATTTGCGAGAGATGGAAAGTATGACTATAACATTGAGCGAAGATTATTTGCAGGAAATAAAGTGAATGGAGCCATGAACGCCTTTATGAGCAGTCAGAACGCTTCGAAGAAGGCACGACTGTCTGTACATAGAAGTGTGCTGGTCCCCACACTTATGTATGGCAGTGAAAGTTGGGCATGGCAGAAAACGCATAAAAGTAAAATAAATACAGTGGAAATGAGAAGTCTGCGAAGTATAGCTGGAGTGAAGTTGATTGATAAAGAAAGGAACAGCGCGATAAGGGAACATTGCGGTATGACAGAAGATGTAGTGACTAAGATAGAAAAAGGGATGCTTAGATGGTTCGGACACGTGGAGAAGTCAGTCTACTTTCATCCATCCGGATGAAAGTAGACTAACGAAGCAGATTTATGTGGCGAGAGTGAATGGGCAAACTGGTAGGGGTAGACCTCGGCGTACGTATGTCAATAAAATCGAAGACCTTTTGGAAAAAGGCCAGGTCAAGAGTCAACCGGCGAGCGTGTACGAAAACACTTATGAAAGTAGAAGAAGCGAAAGTGGTGTACGTCAGGATCGTAGCAAGTGGATAACCATAGTCTCTGCCTACCCCGATGGGAAACAGGCGTGATAATATGTATGTATGTATGTATGTATGAATATAGTATTATTAAAAAAAAGTATGTGTAATGAGTACGGGACATTTTATTTGGTATATAAAGCCTAAATTTGTTATTAAATATATCATCATTAACTCCTACTAATATTATAAACGCGAAAGTTTGTAAGTATGGATCATTGTTACTTGCACGTAAAACTACTGAATAGAATTTAAATAAACCTTCCCATAACTATATATTATACATATAATAGCTTATCTATCACAATAACACATAGGCTACTTTTTATCCCGGGAACAAGTTCCTTCAGAAAACGGGAACGGGAAAACTTCATTACGCGGGCGGAGCCGCGGGTGTCAACTAGTATATCATAAACCCAAAATAAAATCCAACACAATAATAGAGATGTTCCATTTCGACTTACTGCCAATCAATTTTTCTGTGGCGTGCCAGCAGAAAATACATTGTCGATCTATCTTGGCGGGGGCTGAGGAAGCGTTGTGGTGCCTACGCGACTTGGCCTACCGGCCCTTAAAGAGGTTGGCGCGTAGGCTATTCTTATGAAACAACTTCTGAAGTTTTCGCTTTTTAACAACAAAAGTGAATGAAATCGGAATACTTGTTGATAAGCTACTTACAACTGAATATTATACACGCGGGCGAAACTGCTTGAACTGACATTTCCTGAATTAATACATATATCCCGGGAAAATATCTTTCTCCCGCGATAAAACCTTTTGTGTACTAACGACACGTAAGCGAAGCCGCAGGCATCAACTTTTGGAAATGTTGTACCCATATGCCAATTTTCATCAAAATATATTTGGTTAACAAACGTCCAAATAATATAGAAATCTTTACAAACTTTCACATTTATAATATAATTAAGATTATATTCCCGTGGGAATACCGAGAATTCTTTCTTGGTGCTCATCTAACGTAGGTACGTAAAGAATACGTTTACCAAATTTTAGGTTCTGTATGGTTTTACTCACGTAGTTCCCGTTCCCGTAGGAATACCGGGTATTTATTTCTTAGTGCAGATTCAAGGTATTCACCTAATAAATACATTCACCAAATTTCAGGTTTCCACGTTTAAACTTTAGGCTGTGCGTGATTTACGCGCATAGTTTCGGTTCCCGTGGGAACACCGAACTCGCTGGTAATACAGGCCTTAGGAAATTCTTCTAAAACAGGTGCAGGGAGGCAATTCTCGTTTTCTTCGAAATAATCTCGAATTCGAGTTCACTCTTCGAATCCTTTTTCGACCTTAAAATCTCGTAAATTGAGATGGTTTTTTCGAATGTCTTATTCTCACCATTATCCGAACTAAAGTTCGAGATTATTGTGTGAAATGTTGCCATTTAAGAACCATGTCACATTACGATGCGTTCCGTTCGACACTTTTCATCCGGTTTGAAAACCATTATATATAATATATAGAAAGCCAAATCTTGGATATAACGTGGGGGGGGGGGGGGGGCTAGAAAAGCTTAAGTTCAAATTGTCGACCAAAATAACCTGATGGGATTTTCCGCCATCTTGAAAAAAGTAAAAAAAATAAAATAATAATAATAAAATCGTAAAAATTAAAAAAAAAATTAAAATTATAAATATAATTTAAAAAAATTTCGTATCTCAACGGGGAACCGAGTTATGATGAAAAAACAGAATATAACTTTTTTCAAGATGGCGGAAAACCCATCAGGTTATTTTGGTCGACAATTTGAACTTAAGCTTTTCTAGCCTCCCCCCACGTAATATCCAAAATTTGGCTTTCTCGGTTCATTTGCATTTCTAACCCGATTTTTCCGACGTAATGACTGGACTAATAATAAATGTTACATAATGTATATTTTAAAAATTGCTTATACCGTCCCGTAAAATTAAAAATATCTGAATGTGTCACTGTCACTGTGTGTTGTCTATATTATTGAAGACTGTGTTATTTGTGATCACAAATCAAATTGCTGAAATTTCCACATTGCTGAAACATCGGCGACGACGAGTTTCAAATTGAAGCGAGTTGCAATATGTTTTGCAAGTATTAAACTATTAATTTATCAATCATTTTGATATTTATTAAATGTAAAATGTAATATAATGCTATTTTAGGGTCGGTCACTTAAGAAATGTCCAAAGATTATAGTGATTCGACTTCGAAATCTGCGTCTCGACTGCTACCAACCATTCGAAGCAACTCGAGTGGCTTCCCTTCGAGAAAAGTCGAGTTCGAGATTTGCAGAATAGCTAAACGTCAATAAAACTCGAATAAAGTTCGAATTCGAAATTTATCTCGAAATCGAGACTGTTTCGAAGGCATGAGAATTGCGGCCCAGGTACGTAAGTTCATGTTACTAACTTTGAAAATGACAATTTTCCATACAATCGCTTAGGGGTAGAATTTTGCATTGGTCCGCGGGGCCACGAGCGCTTCGTCTTTTATAATTATGTATGTATTACAACTACTTTTTTATGTTTATTTAACTACTAGATGACCCCCACAGCTTCGCCCGTGGAATATTTCGACCTCCCGTCGCACCTATTTAATCCCGTCGCTTATAAATTCTACAATGATGCATAGAAATTTGCCCGATTTGTCGACATCTATGACTGCTGCTCTGCTCCCCAGGGTAGTAGCGTAATGATATATAACCTATAGTCTTTCTCGATAAATGGGCTATCTAACACAAAAAGATTTTTTTAAATCCGACCAGTAGTTCCTGAGATTAGCGCCTTTAACCAAACAAACAAAAAAATAAACTCTTCAGCTTTATAATATTAATATAGATGTAGAAGGTCTTCTAGTATAATAGGCTTCGCTCGCGTGGTGGCTTAGTCGGATAATGCCCAAGTCGTGAAATGCCCAGCAGTATGAAAAAGGGCTAGCTCGCTAATACACAGTCACAATTCCTAAAAAAAATTATTCTTAAAATAACCATTTCTTAAAATGGCCAATTTTTAAATGATTTTATTACTATTTTTATTTCATTTAATGTATTCTCTTTATTAACTTGTTACTGACCCCTTCTATGGAAAGATATTTCTGAAATAAATTTGGTTATTATATTATGTCTCTAGCTTCACGGGCATCTTCTTATTTTTTCTACGAAGATACCCTGTTTTGGCAGGCTTACATGGGGACATATTGGTCCAACACGCAGAGGCCCTTTGACAATTTTAATCTAATAGAAGACGATGGGACCCCCACTGCAGACAATCCACGCCCGCCTTGTGTAGAAGAACGATTATAGACCACCTTCAATGAGAGTTAAACTATTGTGAAATGTGCTAACTATGCAATGGGCTATTGGGTTGGGTGTTAAATGGATTGGGTGATTTAAGCTATTGAAAACGGCGTCTGCCTTTTTTATTATTATGTATTATGAAATCTGACCGAATCTATAAAGTTTCATTCAAATCCATTCAGTAGTTTTTAAAGAGATACATATTTTCACGACGATTTTATTTTGACATTTTCTTATATTGACAGGCTTAATTAAAAGCATAACAGTGATAATAAGCGTGATTAAAAACACAAGGTATGTAGTCTGTTGCTAACAGAACCAGTGCGGTATATTTACTTACAAACCAATCAATACACGTGGCGGACTAAATGCATGAGTCGCACGAGTAGCGCCCATTATTTCCACTATCTAACCAAACGCTACTGACGAGTTTTAATAATTACTTCATTTTTTCGTTCACCTTCGAGCATACTAAGTACAGCCCCGAGTGTCTCCGTCACACGATGACGCAGCGGTGCCGTCACGTCTCCCACGAGTTCAAGAACAAGCTGGTTGCGTCGTCGTAGACGTCAAACCGACCGCGTACACATTTCGTAGCAATTGCGTAGACAAACGTATACTGCATACTTTGCTCCGCCATTATATTTATATATCATCATAAATAAATAAATAAATATTGTGGGACACTTTTCACACAGCGCTATCTAGCCCAAAGTAAGCTAATATTAGCTTGTGTTATGGGATCTAGATAACTGATAAACATACTTATATATTTCTAAATACATACATATTATAGATAAATAATACCCAGACACAGAATAAACCATCGTGCTCATCACACAAAGTTTTATCCTGGGTGGGAATCGAACCCACGACCTCTTGCGTAGCAGTCGGATGCACTCCCACCGCGCCACAGAGGCAGCCGTTATTTGGTATACCTTTGGGTATCATTATTTCTTATCAGACCCTCGCCAATAACACATATCGGCTCAACTGATCACTCAAATGCCTTGTTTCATTTGTTTCTATAGTTTAACTGTGTTGTATCGTACACACACACTCACTCACATGAGTTATTTTACTGTAACGACACACAATAAGTAAATAG
The DNA here is from genome assembly GCA_948477245.1 of Thumatha senex. Taxonomy (NCBI): domain Eukaryota; kingdom Metazoa; phylum Arthropoda; class Insecta; order Lepidoptera; family Erebidae; genus Thumatha; species Thumatha senex. Next base: position 343,766 of record OX419737.1, read on the forward strand.
TACAATAACAAGGTGAGCATGACGCACAAGTTTCAGTTGTCTGAGGACGAGTGACGGTGTTTTGTTTGTAGACGGTGTGTAACACTAAAGCAGCGGGTACGGCGCGGCGTCGCTAATGAAATGTGTAGGGTGAGTCGGCGGCGGCGGCGGCGTGAGGAATGTGTGGCTCAAATCGGTAGAGCTGCCGCAGCGTAACATAATTAAGGCTTATAGCGCGTAGGCCCGGGAGCGCGGCGCCGGCGAGGGCGCTATCGATCCCACCCCCCCACCCCTACGCGCCGCGTCGACGTCACACACCATAGTCACAGTACAGCGAAATGTTCAGTATCCGAACAAATAGTAGAGGTCGGCTAGCTAACCGTCCCCATACGTTGTCGAATATCTAACACGTAGGTATACTGTGATATAACACCTACCTTGGATACTGAAGACTACGTGAGTTACATAAAACGCATGCAATGCATTTAACACATTCAGGCGGGACTAATTTTTGAAAGATGACGTTTATTATTTCACACACAAGGAGTGTGACTACGATTTCACTCCTGTGGGATTCAGTTGCAGGTCAATATCTGCAGCTGAACCACAACATATTTCTTACAGAAAAGAGCAGTTCAAGCGATATATAATTTTGGTTCTCAAGTTTCACTTCGTGAACGATTTAAAGAGGTATTCATGCAGTATATTTTCGAGAACATTTTATACATATGCAAAGATTACGGAATTTAAAAAAAAAAAATGTGACATTAAAATATAAATGCACGTCACAAGAATAAAATTGTCGTGGCTGGCTTTAGACTTGCAACAACCAGTAAATCATTAATGGGTCACTGTGTGAGGTTCTACAATAAGATTCCAGCTCAGATCATTGAGTGACCCGATACAAAATACAAACCATTAGTTAAGCAAACGCTCGTGTCCAAAGCGTATTACAATGTAAAACTGTATTTAGAAGATAATGGCGCCTGGCATACGATTCCCTCCTCCACACTGCGACCCTCTAGCAATAATTGATGTTTTATTACTTTGTTATTTTATTTTATTAATTGACATATTCGTACTTTTTTTATGTAATGTATACATTTTGTGAAATTTATTTTTTTATTAACATGTGCTCAGACATATTTTAATCAACATACATGTATATGAAGCGCACGTGGCCCTGCGGACTCTGTGTTCTGTAATATGATGATAAATGCAGTCATCACATGTTTGTATAGACATTCTACACTGGAATGATGATAAACATAACACTATTGTGGCCAATAGGAGATGCTTCTCTCTTTCGATGGAAAACAAAAAAGGTGCCGGCTTGACATCGTACAGTTTGATTCATCCTAGATTCTAAAATAAAAAAAATAAAAACAAATTAATTTTAAATAATGACGATGTAACAATACAATCTTAGGAGGATCATTGTTTCAGTACATATATACTAAACTTACTTAACTAAATTCAAAACATGTTACAAATCCTGCGTCATAAAAAAACATGTTTCATGCAAATAAATATATCTATCTATCCACGAACTGCTGTATTTGAAAACTAACATGGTACTCGAATTTAAAAAAAACTTAACGAACATTAAAAATTTTAAAAGCTTCGGATCGTTATTTTCATAATAACTTATTTACACTATATTTAATTCAACTAATGAAATCAGGGTTACATAGCGGAAATCCATTGTAAAACTATAATTATTTTTGATTTTAGTTTTTATTTTCAATAATTCCGCTATTTAAATGTTGTATGATGTCCACCCGTATTCCACCTAAACACGAGACATTATCAAGAGTGCTTGAAATGATGTTGACCATGCGCAACCATCAAGATGCGGGACAGATGTGCTTGCACTGCCACCGACAGTAAACTGATGACAACTACATTTCGTTTTCTTATGACACATAGAAACAATTTGCTTGAGTCGACAAGAATCTTAAAAGCCACAAAGCGTAACGCGTTAGTACATGTTAACAATTATGTTGTTGTTGTTTGAATGTACTGTACAAGCTAATTAACTCGATAACGCATCCGTACAGAGCTCGCGAGCGGGAGCCCACTTTATGATTATACACTCGCGTAACGAGCTCCAAGATAACAGCATTCGTTACGCTCAACCATTAATTGTGTTACGCAAGACTTGCTGAGTGGTTTCAGTGAAACATTTTAAAACTTATCGTTGTTTATAAAAAAAAATAACTCCTTGGCTCCGCCCGTAACATACTTTTAGAAATAAAATAAAAAAATGGGAATGTAACTTTAAAACATGTGAAATGTAAAGTATTATTATTATAATGCTGACACTGGCCGATGTAGGCAGCTAGATGATACTATTCAATGAAACGTTGGTGTAAGATTCTATAAGTAATCAGTAAGCAGCAGTTGAAAGTCCAACAGTTTGTTGATAGACTTGTCGTTATGGTACATTACGATATAAGTGCGTTATGGTGGTTTTTCAGCCCGAGCCGTATGAGAGGGCGTAACAAAGTCAAGTGAGTTTAACCAATAGACGCACTTCTATCGAACGATGTTTTTCGCCACACTGGGAAGGAAACAGAATAAAAAATCAATCACAATTTATTTTTTTCCACTTAAAGTTCATAAAAACACTGCCTATTCTTAATTATCGGAAGTTGACATTATTGTAAATTCAAAATCTCGTGGCCGCGCGGACTCAGTGTTCTGTAAACGATCACTGAGTTACGCAACTTTCACTATGGCTGGTCCTCGGATGGGTGACTACTTTGTGGCATTTACATTTGAGAGCGTTTTCGTGCTTCGGAAGGCACGTTAAGCCGTTGGTCCCGGTTGCCAGTAACATGGTAGTCGTTAAGCCCAGTTGAAGGGCTTGAAAAATTTCAACAGCAGGTCGCCACTACCTGTGCCTGTTCATTTCAACAGGGCAATGGGCTCACCACCTGTTATACATAATAAATATTCTAGTTTTTGAAATACGAGTCCATAATGATTTTTTTTTATGAATTGACACTAATCATGTTAATTTATAGACAAAAATAAATAATGATATGAAAATAAACGTTTCTTTGTTATATTGTAAATATTAGTTTATTTATAGAAAAAATATTTACATACTGTTTTTATGCTGCTGCCTTTGCTGATAAAAATAAGCAAATAATGCTTAGGTTATAGAATAAAACATCCCTATTTTATTGGCGTGCTTTAAGAGATGCTTTATGCATCTAAAACCGATGAAATTAGACCCAATTTACGAGCAAGTGTGTTGAAAAATATTAAATGCTCCTTAAGTTTCTACCTATCGAAAAAGCGTGACCTTGGCACATGTGTAACACGAAATGGACAACACAAAAAAAAAGTGTGGCACTCGGGGACTGCCGCGGTAAAACTATTGCATAGCATTTTTTATCAACTTATGCAACTATAATTATTTTTTTATACTGTATTATTATGTTAAAAACTATTGAACTACGTAGTACCTACATATGGACCATCATAGCTTTGCGATGCGTCGCCACGGCCATATTCTCACCATCCAAAAAATAGATTTAGCCTTGCCTTTGATGGTTAACAACAAAACCTAACATCAATCGATGTGAAACAAGGTAACGTCTCGTTTAGCTTTAAATACGAACATGTATAATGAAAAACTGGGAACTGCTAGCAATGTGCACATCTTAGGCAGAGCTGGCAGACGCAAACATTCGGAAGCTAAAACGATGAAACTGCATTCGTTACAGCATTGTCAAGACGAAGAAGTGAAGATCATAGGAGTTTGCAATTTTCAACAAAATTGAGAGTTTTTATAGAAAACAGACAATCCAGATTGACGATCAGGGTGAGACAGAAAGGTTAAGGCGGTAACTTTTTTCTTTTATACTTTACAACGGCTTCGGTAACACTCGATATATTTCAACAAACAAAACAAGCCGAAATCCAAAAGTGAGATCACCGTGGATCTCATTCACACTGTTTGGCCGATGGCACAGACAATAAAGGAGTACAATCAGCCTCTGTGAATTGTCTACGCTTGCCACCATAGTAAATTAGAATACTTTCAAAAGTCTTTGATGATATTCTGGATTTGTCGCTCTATAAATGTATGTTATTAAAGCCTAACCCTGTAGTGAGACAAAATATGCTAGTCATATCAATCTTTGCCTGCCTGTTAGTGGCTGAGTGGGGCACGCGAGCGTAATGAGTCCTGGAGGGCGATAAGACTCGCCACCGCGTCGTCGTTGTCGCCCGCGTCAAGCCGACTACATAACAGCAGATACGTCCTCTCGATGCGAGATAGCGGCTGTTAGTGAACAAGGGCCTCTCGGTATTTAGAAGATACGATGTGTATAAACGAGTAGCAAATCTTGTCATTTCATATCGTAAGCTATGAAAAGATTTGATTGTAAATATCGTTTCAGCAAAAGTGATCTGACTGCCTATGTCGTTGGGAAATATATGCCTATCACGGAATTTGTAGAGTTTTAGTAAGGAATCCTAATTTAATTCTATTAACATATATCACTAAGGGGTAAAATTGCATTCTAAAAAAAAACAATTCAATTCAGTATGTTTATTCATTGTAACAATGTAGTTTTCTTTTTTTGTTTAATTAGTCGATAATTGTAGACTGGTGAGGTCAATTCATTCCCAACACTATGGGATCAGTTGTGTCTCTTCACTAGTCGACAGAGTAGGGGTGTGGGTAGTGGCCAAATAAAACGGTTGACTCTAAGCGCATCAACCTCTTTATCTCGCCACGCTCTCCACTTACACTGATTCGGGTAAGCTCCTATAATAAAATATTAATAATTACATTTTTACAGGGTTTTAACATTTTAGCATTCACAGGGCTACCAGTAAAATCACGCTATGTTTGAAAACAGTGGAATTCTACAAATGCTATTTAATGATGCAGAATACTCGTCGTATGTTACCGGCTGCCTACCCACCTTCTTGCCGTGTTGATGAGGGTACATCACAAGGGTTCCTGTGAATGCAATTTAATAGGGAGTTAAAGAGGGAGTTCCTCTGTGTCCCGCTTAGCGGTATGTAAAATTACATACTGACACCTTTTTCTTTGTTCACAGGGTCTCGTCTTCTATCTCCTCTTCTCCTTGTTTTCGCCCGCCGTCGTGTCCGGTCGCACCAGCGCGCGCCTACGCCGCCGCCTCCTAGTGCAAGCTAAGTTCTTCCCTCCATCTCGGACACGCGGAGGGACTTCCAAGAGTGATACTTAACTAATATTTCCTCGGAACCATTGCATCGAACCCGGCCCTGAATGTAACTAAGTACTTAAAATTCTAATATACATACTGTTGTATTTAAATTGTCTCGTCGCTTAATTTATCTCTCAAGCTCTCACCTACCTAATTTTCCTTAACTTGTTGACTTGGGGTAGTTGGTCTACTACCAACCCACCCTAACGTGACATCATATATATACAAACACGAATACAAATCTTTTCTTTTTATAGTTTTGATGCAGATTTTGATTCATTTATTTACAAGAATGTAGGTATTACAATGATGATCTTAATAAGCCCCATGTAAATAATGTAATATTTACACACCACACTACAGTGGTAGAATGCCACTGTAGTGTGGTGTGTAAATATTACATTATTTACAAAAAAAAAGACAATAATACAAACAAAACAATAATAGGTAAGACAAAAAAAAAGCAAGAAAGAATGCAAAGTAAATTCAATTTTTGGTTTAGACGGAAATAATAATAATTTAACTAGAGGTGACCAACAAATTCAATTTATCATTTAAAAATTGCCAAGTGACATACAAATTAAAAATAATGTCAAGTCAATTGAAAAGTACATAGTAAAAATTCTATTAAAGTAAAAATTCTTTAACTTTATAAACGTATCTATATTATATATTTTTAATGTTTCTGGTATTTTGTTATACACTTTTGATCAAAATATCACAACTTGAAGCTGAGAAACAGAGCAATGTGGTTCAATCTAATCAGAGTTTGTTCGATGAACTGATGGCTACAAGCATAGATACTACTAAAGCTCACCCCTCCATTATCATAGACCTCACCTCTGATGATGAATCCGGGGGCTCTTCTAAGTCGTTAAAAATTATCAAATGTAGTAAAAATAAGTTAAAGAAATATTTAAAAATTAAAAAGTTTATTACTAAATCTAAAAAAATGATACATAAATATAAGTTTTTTATAAATAGTATGTCACTTAATAGACAGAGATTGCAACTGATTGACCAGGTTAATATGTATATGTTAGAACTGGACACTGTGGCCCTTCAATATCAAATTCACCGGCTTCAAGACTCTTTAAAAGCAATTACATATAAATATGAAACGGCAGAGAAACAGAGTAGGGAACAGGTATTAGCTATAGGTAAATTAGTAAATTCATGTCATTGTCAAAATTACCATTTAATATCCGCTGGCCATGTTCCCTCCTCACCGTTGAATTGTAAAAAAAATTTATGCAATAAATGAAAAATTGTGCGGTGGTACATTGCATTGTAATATATCACTTACACATTCAATAACATCTGGTGATAAACTCACTTCATCACCAGTTAAAACTGTGTGCAGTATGGATACTAGTATATTAAGTTCAAGCAGTACCTGCGAGGTATCTGTAATAGAGAAGTTGCAAATAAAAAAGAATGAAAAAAATCATAGTGTATTGCGATGAAATAGGTAAAAATTTTGGACACCATTTATCACAGTCAGGTCATTCTGTAATAAATCATACATATCCAGGTGCTTCTTACTCTAAAATTATAGATTTTATTTTGACTGGTACACACTGCATGCAGTCCACTATGGTGGTGCTGGTTGGTAGAAGGGGCAATATTAATAGTGACAAATTATAAAAACTTTTGAAAAGTTATCAAGTGTACAAGTAAAACAAGTCATTTTGTCCACCTTGCCATACAGCACTGCTATGAGCCACAAGGAAAACAACTTAAGATACAAATTAAATATGAAACTACATACCATGGTATCAAATTCCAAAAAAAATTGAATTGTTAGATTGGAATATAATTTTCAATAAAAATAGTCTGTTGACATTAGAAATTAGATAGATATTTTCTATCAAAAACTTTACAACGAAAGGTAGCTCTGTTGCTATCTATTTTTTTTTATTTTTCAAGCCAAATTTTTGGCAAGTGCAACTGCTTTTATGGAGCAGGATAATTTTGACACTTCACATTTGGAAAATGTAATTCCAAAAAATTAGTTTATAGGACAACAGATAATAAATCTGGCCAGTTGACTTTGGCCCCTGAGAATAATCTTAATAAAAATATTTTTTATATAAACCTGGTGCACCATAATGTTAGAGGTTTAATAAATGGTAAAGATTTAGAGTTAGAGCTATACATTAATGCAAATTCTATTAATAATTTTTGTGCTACAGGGCACTGGTTAAAAGATCATGAAATCACATTGTTGAACTTCATAAATCACCAGGTTGCCAGCTCGTTCAATAAAAAACATTCTAAACGTGGAGGCTCTTTAATATTAATTAATAAAAACTTAAAATTTAAAGAACGTATGGATTTAGTAGCCCTCTCCATTGAGCGAGTTATTGAGATTGCCAGTAATGAGTTTGAGCATTTCATTTTGTTAAGTGTATACAGTCCCCCTGATGCTCCTTACATTAAATTTGAAGAAAAGCTTGAATAAGCACTGTTCAAATGCCATGTTCTAAGAAATCTATAATAGTTTGTGGAGATTTTAATGTTCATATACTAGATACATCATTAACTCCATCAGAGAGAAATAAAATAAAAAAAATATTTAAATCCTTTAATCTGCATAGTACATTCTTAGAACCTACTCGTATTACAGCCACCAGTGCAAAATGTATTGATAATATTTTTACTGATATTAAACCTATAAATAAAGGTATTGTGGATCCTGTAGAGTCAGATCATCGTGGCCAATGGATAAAGTTTCCTAAAACTAGTAATAAAGATTGCAAAAACCAATTTAAATATGTACCAATTAACCAAAGTCGTTTGAATATTTTTAAAGAAAATATAGTAAAGAGATTGCCATATCTACCTGACTTCACTTGTGTAGACCAGTCATATACACACTTATTTAATTTGCTTAATGATGAGTTTGGCAAAGTTTTTACCTCAAAAACTCTACAGATTGGCGGTCGTCCTGTTTTTAGTGACTGGGCTACACCAGGTATCTTTAAAAGTAGAAACAAATTATTTCTATTATATTCAGAAAAATCATATAATTTTAACCAAACCTTTCAGGAATATGTTAAAAATTATTCTAAGATATTTAAACAAACGTCATCTTGCAAAATCGAACTTCATAAAAAATAAAATTTCTAATTGTGTTATATAATAAAAATGACTTGGAATATCATTAACTCGGAATGCGGTAGATCTATGGTGACAGAAAGGAATTTCCAATTAAAAGTTAATGGTTGCCATGTTACAGGGGACCTGGAAGTGGCGACGGAGTTTAAACATTTCTTCAAAAATGTACCTATTTTGACGACTAAATCTCTCCAAGCGTCTTCCAGTTCCTCTGGACATTTATTAGAAGAATCTGTTCCTTATTGCCGGGATGCATTTGTATTCACAGATATTTGCGCTCAGGATATTATAAAAACTTTTAAATGTATTGAAATTAAGAAAACCGCGGACCTTTGGGGATTATCAGTCAAAACTGCATCATGTATAATTGAGGTCATTGCGCCCCATCTAGCAACTGTGTTAAATGAATGTGTTTATAGTCGTATATTTCCTGATTTAATGAAACACAGCAAAGTCATACCCTTGTTCAAGGTTGGCAGCGCTACAGACCCGTCTAATTTCCGACCAGTGTCAGTGCTGCCAACTTTGAGCAAAGTATTTGAAAAAAATATCATGAATCAAATGCTATCCCATTTTAATGTTCATAAAATATTTCATACGAAACAGTTTGGTTTTACGAAAGGGCGCTCAACTTCCGATGCTGGTGTTGAGTTATTAAAATGTATTCATGAAGCCTGGGAAGACAAGCAAGATGCATTAGGTATATTCTGCGATCTATCCAAGGCTTTTGATTGAGTTCGAAAAAATTACATCACTATGGAATAAGAGGCAAAGCTCTCGACCTTCTGTCTTCATATTTAAACAATAGAATACAAAGGGTCGATATTAATGGTACACGTTCTGTAGGATCCATGGTAACAATGGGTGTGCCACAAGGCTCGATACTTGGGCCATTCTTGTTCCTCATTTATATTAATGATGTACCATTTTATGTAGGGGACAGGAATAGGATTGTTTTGTTTGCAGACGATACCTCATTGATTTTTAAAATTAGAAGACAAATAGATAACTATGACGATGTAAACAATGCAATTACGAGAGTAGTTCATTGGTTCAGCTCAAATAATCTTTGCCTAAATGAAAACAAAACTAAATGTATTAAATTTACTCTACCAAATGTAAAACAAGTTACGGCCAATGTTCAACTGAATGGACAAGTGTTAGAGTTTGTGGAATCAACTGTGTTCCTTGGTATAACTATTGATGCCAATTTGCAGTGGGGCCCACACATAGAAAACACGGCATCTAGGTTAAGTTCCGCTGCATACACTGTAAAAAAATCAGGACTCTAACTAACAGATGTGGATACGGCTAGAATGGTTTACTTCAGCTATTTTCATAGTATTATGTCTTACGGTATTCTCCTTTGGGGGAGTGCTGCAGATGTAAATAACATTTTTGTTCTTCAAAAGCGGGCTGTACGCGCAATTTATAATGTGGGCCCCAGAGTCTCCCTCCGAGAAAAATTCAAAGAAATAAATATTCTAACCGTAGCATCACAATACATTTTTGCCAATCTAATGTATGTTCAGAAAAATCTATCACTCCACAACTCTGTGATATACATAATATAAATACTATAAATAAAATAAATAAATATCCATCACGCCTTATCCCCGAAGGGGTGGCAGAGGCATATTATATGCCCACTTTTCACCGTGTGGATTCCTGTCCCACGTAATAGGTGGTGAGCCCATTGCCGTGTTGAAATAGACAGACGCAGGTTGTGGCTACCTGCTGTTGAAATTTTTTAAGCCGCCTATAAGGCCTTCAACCAGGCTTAACGACTGCTATTTTACTGGCAACCGGGACCAACGGCTTAACGTGCCTTCCGAAGCACGGAAACGCTCGCAAATGTAAATGCCACAAAGTGGTCACCCATCCGACGACCAGCCATAGTGAAAGTTGCGTTCCTCAGTGATCGTTTACCGAACACTGAGACCGCGGGGCCACGAACGCTTCATATAAATACTAGACATAAAAACAATCTTTCAGTTCACCACAGTCGGCTGCATTAGATTGGCGATTCTTTCCAGGGTAACTGAATACACTTTTACAACAAGCTTCCCTGTGACCTGAGAAATTTACCATTAAATAAATTTAAAAAGTATATTAAAAGAAAGCTTTGTGAAAAAGGTTACTACTCTATTAAAGACTATTTACAGGACAGGGATGCCTGGAAATGATATGCTGGCAAATAAAATATTATAGTCATAAAATACATAATTAAAATATTAAATTGTAAATAGGCCATCAAAAAAAAAAGCCTTCCCAAGTTTCTTGCCGGTTCCTCTCAGGTGGGCCGCGTACCGAACCGGTGGTCACTTTATATTATTTTTTCCTTAGTTTTAGTGTATGACATTTTGTAAGCGCCGTTGAAATGGTCCATGCAAAATAAAGATATTTTTATTTTATTTTATTTCGAGTACAAGGGTTTGGCCTATATTTCCACAGTAGTTGGCGTTTCTTATAACATGCCTTTCGGAGCACAAAAACACTATCAAATCTAAATAAATATAAATAGCTGTGGTATGCGAGTCAACAGCTCCGTTATTGCAAATAGTCAATAATAACGCGAAGGGTCTTTTGCAGGTACGGAGAGCGGGGGGACTGCAAGGTTGTTTCCCAAGGTAGCCGTCTGGTTCGCCTCGCGCTGTGAGGTAGAGAGACGAACGCCCTTGGGTCTGGGAGACATGATCAGGTCATCGACACTGCCTGTGGAGTGGAATTTAAAGTAGGTAGACAAAATGCTTGTTATAAAAAGATGGGTTGTTTTTAATCTTATGTTGTGTTTTATGATTGGATGACAGCTTTGAGATACGTGATTAAATGTGTGCCATGAAGGTCCGAAGCACGTCACATATGGTAGGTGAAGCTGTGTGGGTCAGCTAGTCTCAGTATAAAATCACACCGGTTTCCAGTCCTAGTAGAGCTTAAAAGCTAGCTCACAACTTGTACTAATTGCCTTCTGAGCTTCCTACCAAATAAGATTAATTAAATATTTAAGTACCTAGTAAAGTTAAGGTAATGCTGAAAACTGAAGTATATTTTTCGAAACATCAAAGAGAATGATTTAATGATGCAGGTACACCTTTTTTTTATACAACTGAGGTGGCAGACAAGCGTACGGCCCACCTGATGAAAAGTTGTCACTATGGTGACCACTTTTCATCAGGTTTATCAGACCTTAAGACCCTTTATTCAACGTCCATAGGCTATGGCCTATGGACGTTGAATAAAGGGTCTTTGAGGGATAAACTCCGAAACAAGGTAATCCATTAGAGAACCAGGGTGGTCGACATAGCTCGCAGAATAAGGGCATTAAAATATCAACATTTGTACTGTATGCAAAAGGTCCAGAACTGAGTGGTGTGACGTGAACTGAGAGGGTTACGTCCAGCAGTAGACAGCCATGGGCTGATTGGATGATCAAAAATTTCATACCATTTTATTTCCCACAAATATTGAAATTTTTCTAACGTAAAAAGGCTGAAATAATTTCATGAATTACTCGATCAATCTTTTTCAATTACGTTTAATACCCCAAGAGTACCATCGATTTTTTGATTTCATACGGTTTCGTTACCGGTTAATAAAGTAGTCAGTTCTAGCGTTTTAATGATGCTGTAAGACTCATCATCATCACGCGAGTGTCTGTCCCAGTTGCGTCTCGCGACGCCCGGGGTCTGCTTTCCTACATTTTCTCCTCCACTTCGCACGGTCGTCGGCATCCCCTGTTGTGAGACCATTGACACGCATGACGCATGTCATCCCTAACGATGTCAAGCCAGTACTTCTTGGGTCTTCCCCTCTTACTGGGACCCGGCGGGGCAGATATGGCCAGACATTTATTTTCCACGTAGCCCGGCCATACCAACGAAGGCGACACTCTTGCAACTTGTCTGCAATGTCACGTACGTGGAGTCTGCCGCAGATGCGAGTGTTCCTCACGCGGTCCATCCGCGTGACTGCACACATCCACCGTAGCATCTTTATGTCCTTGACACGCAGCTCCTGCTTGTGTCACTCCACTATTGACCATGTCTCACTGCCATGTAAAAGGACAGGGCCCGAAGTCTACTATTTCAATAGTGTATCAATAGAGTGTCGATGGCCTGACAATGGCACAGTTTTGCACTTTTCGTAGTCCGCTAACTATTTAATACCAATGGCTTCTCGCTGACTTGTCATTAGACTGCCACACATACAAATCTGTATTCTACTAATCAATGAAGTCTCGGTGTCTTTCCAATAGTTTGGCAAACGGTAGTCTACTAATTATTTGACATTAGTTTCAATGACCTTACGATGGCTTCAGTGTGATTATTAGTCATTATGCCGCCATTGAACCACCATCAAGCAGACACTGTTATTTTACGAGTTGTTGATAGTATATTTATCTCATATTTAGTTAATAATTACTTAAAAAAGAAAATTATTACATTAATGTTTCAGTACCTAATACCCGAAGAGAGATACTTAGTTGCAAATAGTAAGACGTTCGTCACAATAGGAAGACTGAGTAAAAAAATTCGCAGATTAAATATTCCATGATTACAATTTAAGTTATGGAATTTCATTTTTGTTTAGGTACAAGTTATAACTTCACAACAGCAGGGTCTCCAAACTCTAATGGGTCAAAATCCAGTGCAAGGGCTATGTTGTGAAACATGTGAACAAGGGCTAGGTTGGGGTGCCTTATACAAATCTCATGCATCAGAATCAGCTCATAGCCCACTTCAGCACAGTTATATTTGTGACATATCTTCATCTTAACATATTTACAGTGACTTCCGTTCTAAGTGGATTCCTAAAACTGGTGTTTACTTATTGTGAGTACAGGAACAGCTATGGTTTAGCTAGTTAGGCATCATTGGGAGTTACCACTGTCTTACCCCCTAACCTTATAGCGGCCCTTGCATCATCTCATGCATTGATCTGATGGTGCACCGCGTTAGCGGGTGTCACTTAGGCCCTAGTAATATTGGTGGGACCCTTTACACCCTACACACATACACACATTTCATATGTGATCTAAGTTGGAAAGGTAACAAAAAAAATAGTTTTTTAGAAATAATTGTGTTTGTTTATTAATACATAATTGAATAGAATTTATAACAAATATAAATAAATAAAATAAATATCCATCACGCCTTATCCCCGAAGGGGTGGCAGAGGCATATTATATGCCCACTTTTCACCGTGTGGATTCCTGTCCCACGTAATAGGTGGTGAGCCCATTGCCGTGTTGAAATAGACAGATGCAGGATGTGACTACCTGCTATTGAAATTTTTCAAGCCGCCCATAAGGCATTCAACCAGGCTTAACGACTGCCATTTTACTGGCAACCGGGACCAACGGCTTTACGTGCCTTCCGGAGCACGGAAACGCTCGCAAATGTAAATGCCACAAAGTGGTCACCCATCCGAGGACCAGCCATAGTGAAAGTTGCGTAACTCAGTGAGCGTTTACAGAACACTGAGACCGCGGGGCCACGAGCGCTTGAAACAAATATATTAGACAGCTAACAAATATATTTGAATATTTTCTTAAAACTTAAAATCAGCTGAGCCATGATGAATATGTATGTGATGATGAAAAATATCCCTGACGGGGTAGTCAGAGAGGACAGATTGCCAGGCTTCGCAATCCATGCATAATTCTTTCGCTTACTGCAGATTCATTAATCGCTTCATGCATGCCCATCTGGGTATCCGAGTACTTTTGACTATTTCGTTTTTGATCAATCTGCTCACATGGTCTTTATATGTAAGTCTCAGCCTACCCTGACTCTTTCTCTTCGTCAATCGTTCCTCAATCTTTAGTTGGACGTTTGGTGGGCAGAGAGAAATGTATTAAAATAGACTATTGCTTCTAGTGTTAATTTGCCTGTTTTCTTATTAGTTTGGGTATAAATCTGAAAGCAATAGTATTGCTCTTGTAACGTTGTAAAACGTCACATTGGAATGTCACTTTTATTCTGGAGATTTAGAGAGAGAGGTGAGTAGATTGTTGACTCTTTCGCTCCGTGTGTCATCGACTTTAAACAGACTACGATTTCTGTAAGGCTTTATGCCTTAGTTTCCATGCCATAGGGTAGACTTGGAGAGAAAAAGAGCAAAAAATGTCCTTTGTCTGTGGTGACGGAACAAGTCATTCGCCTAGCTACATCGACGACAAAAAGATGTCGATTGTAAATTTTTTTATTTGAAACTTCTTTGTTTAGGAAAAATCTTGTACAATAATGGTATACAAGAACGTGCATGAAGATCCTTATAAAGGGAACATGCTTAGATAACCTGTATGTCGCTTATTACGATGCTTAGAGCGGCTTTATTGTAATATTTGCCTGCCCTTCAAGATTTATTGGTTTTTCTTTAAAAAAGTGCTGAAAAAGCCCATTTTTTTTATATTAATTTTATTGTTGGATAAAATTTGCCATAAATGCTGCCCATCTGGTGAATCCTTTTAGACCTGTGGTTACGGGCTCGTCATTTTCGTGGAGACGGCACCGGTTGCGGTCTGCAGATGTGATTTCGAATCCCGTGGTAATGTAACCACGCCTCAGGTACCTAATTCAAATTGTTTTTGTGTAGATAATTGTAGTAATGATGCACGACTCATGATTAGGTCCATGATTGGACTCAACGATTTAACTCAATGATTTGGCACATGTTTTGAATCATGTTACAATATATATTTTGACTCATAATCTGGTCTTATGCTAGATCTGAAGATTTTAAATTTCACGCCTCAACCCTGTGAATAGTTAATCTTTAGCTTACTTAAATGCTGTGATAACGTATACAATGTATATTCAATCAATTTGTCTATAAAATATAGAAACTTTCTTCTAGAGATGTTTTGGTTCCTGCTCTTATGATTAAAAGCTCAATCTCTATCGCCGATATCCGTGTGCATAAAGTTGGTAGGACTTATCCTACTGGCGCCTGAACCGAGTTATAACTTTTGTTTGTTTGTTAGTTCAAGTCTCCGTAATGAGACAATGCACAATTTCCTTTCATGATTAGATGTACTGTTGAGGTAAATTAAACTACATTTGCTGTATATCAATTCATTTATTTTATATACAAGGACCTAGTAGTCATCATCCCCATTAATAACAAATAATAATATTACACTCTTTGTCTCTGAAAGGAAAATACAATAATTTGTTAAACAATATCAATTTAATATCTATGCCTAAGTATTAATTAGTAATAATCTATACAATAATAAAATTGAATAAATAGCTGTGACTACATTCCAAATAAATAAAAATAAATAATTGTTATCAACTCCTCAGGGATTCTGAGTCTGAAACTGTAATTATTTTTCTCCATGCCTGTTTGTTCATTTGTTTGGAGTTGGAGGAAAATCCAGGCAGTTGATCACAACTCAACTATTGGAAAAGATTTCAGCTTAAATACTGCGGTATGTTTCATTAAAATTGGTTCAGCAGAAGTAATAATACAGCTTGAACTACGTAGTACTAGATATGCTATATATTGGACAGGTCAAAGAATTTTTGTTTATATTTAAATTTCAATGTACACTGGTTTTCAGTTATGCTCATGCTTGTTTTGAGTTGCCTGCCTCATCCACAAGTCAGTAGGAACGCACTTGCCAGTGGATTGTGCCCTAAAAATGTTGATAAAACTTCACCTCAACACAAATATCAATATGAAGATTTAAAAGTTTAATACCTGTTGCCGGACATTTTGCCCCTAAACGACTATTTCTTGTAAAGTTGTAACTTTATCATGAACTATTAACATATTATAATATGAATAAATTGTTTGTTTTACCGCGCCGAAGTTTCAGAATATTTTTGGCACTAATGTCAATATATATACTCGTAACTTTTTTTTCATGTAGCACAGGCACGCAGAAGCAGCCTAAGATATCATTTATTTTTTAGTTTAATTATACTTAATTTGTGTTGATTGCTTCATTTATATACTTAAATTATTAAATATGAAAAGTCTTTATAAAATGAGCAATTATTCGAATCAAAATTATAGGAAACGTAATGCATATTGGTATTATAAAAAAATGGGTATTTAATTTTCAAAAAATTGCAATGTGATTGACAGCGCCACTGTTGAGCTTGAGTTGAGCTATTGTCATTCCATTGCCACTCCATCGACATTTTGCTGACACCGTGTCTTTACGTTAGTAGATTACCGATTTTTGCTCAATGTGAATGGCATGCCAATTTAGTGGCGATGGAATGACAATGGCTTGTTCTTTAATGTAAATTAGTAGACTTGAGCCCCAGGTCTAATGATGGTTTTGTAGACCTGTCCCTTCAACCGGATCGGCATTTTTGGGACACAAATGACACCAGTCATCAATGCGATGCTGAAAGGCTGAATTTCATCTAATAAAGTTGATTGGGAGACGCTTTGTTAGGGTTTTTATTTTTTATAATACCTTGATACGACTACCTTATTTAGACTGTTTTGTATGCAGCAAAAGCCCCTATTTTAAATAAAAAATGTATATATGTAATGTTTTAAATAAAAAGTGGAAAAAGACAATTCCATTCGAGACGGGGATTGAACCCGTGACCTTTGCCTAACCATGGCAATGTTCTAGCCACCTAAACTACCCGAACCGTATCGAATCAAGTTCAAATTCTCCACCATATTGCAACCGTCATTGCAGAACATTGCCCTGGTTAGGCAAAGGTCACGGGTTCAATCCCCGTCTCGAATCGAATTGTCTGTTTCCACTTTATTAAAAATTTATGAGTAAATTAGCAATATAAATGCTTTAAAAAAATATCAATACATTGAGTGGAGTCCATTGCATCAATATTTAAAAATGGTTGTAACACTGTTCATTGGTATCGAGTTGTTCATTAGTTCGATAGATGGCTCTGGTCATACTCTTAAAATGACGGTTAAAATATGCAAGTTTTTTTTTGTATTTATGTTATTGTGCTGTATTATGTCGTGTAAGTGCGCCATTAACTACCGTTTATATTCTAATATTCTCTCCCCGTAGTAAAGCTGCGTAGAAGAGATGGCTATAACCGGCAAGACAGCCCTATTACTTTCATTTGTAGCCTTTAAACCTATTTTTATAAAGTTTACTGTAGGTAGATAACTGTTGTCCGTTGGGGAAAAGTGGTATGGCATGAAATGTGGATATGAATTAATCCTGGTGCTGTAATAATACTAGCAGATATGTGTACAATTTTCTGTAATCAGTCACATTATATAACACCAATCAATATTTAAGAGGAGAAGAAGTGCTCCTGAACCACTTAAGCTACGAAGACACTTATTCAAACTAATAGCGATCCTTCACCGGTAAGACCACTCACAACTGCACGTCGGCGGAGCGCACACACGAGTATAGCCTCTCTCCACCTCGTCTTGAAAGAGCTCGTCTAGTACAGAGCTCGTGGATCTGATAAAAGTTTAATGCGATTGAGAGTGGCGCGCGTGGCACAGCGACCTCGGCCGCTCCTCACACGTTGTATGTGTGTGAGCGTATGTGGGTAAGCGTGAACGTATGTTTTCATTGTTAAAGGTCTTGCATGGTAATTTAAAGTGAGATTATACAGCACGTTCTCGTTCATATTATTATGATACCAAAAATATATGAATTCAAGACGTTACACAAACACCGACGTGTGAACTTGAATAGACTGCCTTTGTAAGGCGGTGAAGAAATATATAAGTATGTTTATCAGTTATCTGGTTACCGTAGTACAAGCTCTGCTTATATTGGAATCAGATGGCGTTATGTGAGTTGTCCCAGCGATATTTACATTTAATAGTAGGCCAGTTTAACATTACCACACTTCAGTACACAGCTTGAACCATATAAGAGTGCAGAAGGAATAAAATGTTACACTGAATAATAATCTAATCATATGCAATAAAAATTGGACCGAACGTCATAGATGTAAATATGCCAGTAAGTAAACACGAGGCGACACGTGTACGTACCTTGAAAGGGTAGGTCACGGCGAGCTTCGTAGCGCTCGTAGATGGGCTCGTAGCGCTCGTAGACGGGCCCGTAGCGGGTGTCAAACGAACCGTATCTATGTGAAGTCGGTGTTTGTGTAACGTCTCGAATGTATGAATATTTCTCGTCATGTGGAGCGTTGTATATATTACACGATTGCGATATTTATATTGCATTTAAGAAAAGCAGTTTCACAACATTTTGCCAACTTTTGACATACTCGTAGTTTAGGTGTATTGGTAATAGGTGTTTGTATAGAAAAGTTTTATGTACAAAATAAAGCTCAAGTTCAAACGTACCTATGTAAAAACTGGAACTATCGATCATTAATCAATGTTTCAAAAAGTACTAATTAAATTCACCGAATAAGTCGAAAACATTTAAACAACTTAAATAAAATGCACTTGCTTCACTAAAATGAAATAGTATGACCGTCGTTTGATCACAACTAGCCACCTGGTAAGCCTATATTGTATTCTTTGTACATCTATTTTCAAAACACGATACATGGGCACCTATTCATAATACAGGAAAAGGTGTCCAACTGACGGTAATTATTGAATAAAAAATATTGAAATTGAGCTGGACAACCGCTGGGTGGTGTCCTACATTCCTGTCTTCTTACCTACATTTAATACTAATATTAATGTTAAGTACTGCCACTCAGTTAAACCTATAAAATGTAATATTTGCAAGTACATAAGGCTTTGAAGTGAACATATAGGAAAGCGGTCGGTATACAAGCAGTTCCGAAGCATTTTAGAGGATCATAAGCTTTTCCTTTTCATCTTGGAAACATTCATCGTGTACATTTCACCTCAAGTAAAGTATCAGAGAAAAGTCACAGCCTACCTCAGACAACAAAACTTGGTATTATCCCAAGTTTTGTTTTATGTCTTTGTTGTTTTGTGTCTCACTCAAAATGAATTGCTACAAATTTAGGTAATTAAGAATATTTGAAGATGATTTATTTAGAATTCCGCGCGTTAGAAGAGATGGTGTCACTTTACGATGAGCACATACTTGGCAATAATGAAGTGTTTGTTCTATGGGTCATAGCTTTTTCAAAAGCCCGTGAGTTGTCGAACCTGCAAGTGAGACGATAAATAGTGGAAGTCTGGAAAACAGTTTATAAATATGCATCAAGTTAAACAGGACTGTTGGTGGCTCGTCTACTGACCTCACTCGTCACTTTAGTAGCATCCAATACAAGCTTAAAAACAGCAGTGTCATTCCATTTGAATTATTAGCCAAATAAAAAATCAAACTTGTACACACGCCAACTGTAATTCTTCAGTTCCATATGTGTCACTATGGATAAATCCGAGGGGTACAGCTGGTGAGGTTATAAATATTTTATATTTCTATGCGCCAGACACTGCATATGAAAATGCGTTATAAGTTCAACAAATGTCCAATCTCAACAATTTAATTGCTATTAATCCAGCAATTTCACTTTGAAGCGAAAGCAGAATAATTTGATGTTTTCTGTCGAGTTAATCCAGTCTATCTGTTATTTTCCCTCGCTGCGGACAGAGCGCCGCAAAGTGAGCATTTAATCACAATGCATAAACTGCACAAATTGTTAGAATGTTGGCGAAACATGTTCAAAGTTTGTTATCATACATATTTCGCCAACGTGCCTTCATGTTTATTCGCCGATGAACATATACTTCACTAATATACCGCATTGGTTATATCTGTGCCAGTATTGAAAGAAATGTCTTTCGATCTTGTTCAATTAGACATATACCTATCCAGGTACCTATGTACATATGGCATCTTCTTGTTCATCTAAAATGTTTTCCCAGTTCCTTTCAAAGCCTACCTGGATTTGTAGCTTGTGGTCCACTTTTATTTGAGAGATAGGAGCAGCTATCGCTAGACTTTTTATTGTCGGTGTGGAGGAACGGGTGGAGATGTTCCTCCGACACAAAGGGAGGATCCTCCAACCAGGCAAGGTGATCACGCCTGGCGGGCCGCGGCCCAACGGTTGATGTTGGGCTGTTGTATATATCATTCTTCAGCGTGAGAACTCTCATAGCGCGATGTACGATTCTTAGTTTCGATGTAGTTCGATAGCTTTACGCTAGGTGGCGCTGGTCGACACATCGGCGTATTGCGAGCGAGTGCTGCTTGGCCTCCCGCCCCGCGTGGGCGCCAGCCTAGTTACTCAGCAGGTGCGCAGCTGGCAGTCACACGTGGACGCATGCTACTCGGTTATACGATTAGAGACGATTACACATCACAGCCCAAGGCTACGTAACGAGCATTCTGCCTCCACTGCGAACAGCTTCCGAGACCCGTTACTACTGAAAGTACCAAAAAAGTTCAATTACATATTTCATCTAAAGCACTACACATACGTGAAATAGAGTAACTTTAGCTGTTTTGAAAAAGAAAGATCCTACATCTTTCTTACAGTGGAAAACACTTACAGTGGAAAACAACATTTTGTACACCAAGTTAATTTGAGTTTATACAAATTTTTGCTAGGTGTATGGGTAAACAAGGCGCCGCCGCCTTATCGCTAGAAAACAATCTCTTTTCGGCAAATTTAGAATGAGAAGAATAAGTTGTTAGTTACAAGATGGTTAGTTTGTTGTACATTATATACATTATATATACAGTAATACATATAGAATACCTTATATAACACTAACATACCTGTATATAACATAATACAAATTCAGTGTAAAAATGATTGTCATCTCCACTGCAATTTATATTAGATGGTTATTAAGTATTTAGTTAAACAATATTCCTTTATCATACGCTGAAACACAATCAGAGACTGAACCCATTTAACTGGTCTATGTAGTGTATTCCATAAACGCAGCCTGTTCGGTGAACGGTTTATCATAAAAACTAGTGGAATGACTAAGCACTTCAAATTCCAAACATTCAAACATTCCGACGACTTCAATGATCTTGAATATAATTATGTCGTTAACGACATATTTTGTGTATGTCTGAAATTGAATTAAGTACCTCTCTTTTGTTATTTAGATTATTTTGTTTACTAATGTTTTCATCCAACACAGTTGTACAGAAACCACTGTCACACGTCGAGGACCACATACGTAGAACAACAATCGCTGTCCCGCTAGCTCAACTAGCCGTCTCGATGCGGCGATCAAACAATGCACTGTTGCGGTTAATGCGCGACCTATTAGGTGCTCGAGGCGGAGCCGCGTGGTGCTCTATTACACTAAACGCCCAATGAGGGACCCACTAATGAGTCTTTACGATGTCAACACCAATTCATATTTGCGGAGCTAACTGGCTCCGTGTGAAACAAACTGTATTGGACTATCAATGTACTAAATGTTGAAGCGAGTTTTTGAAATTCTTGTTTACTTATTTCTACGTTAATTATTTTTGGCGCGTTGATTTTCTTTGAATACTAAAGGTAAAATACTAAAAATATTTATGGAGTAATTGAGAATAATCCCTATTTGGAAAAGAAATTGGTAGAACAATAATTAAGAAAGATAATAATCAACAGACAGCAATAGTCAGCGAGATTCGAAATCACTTCTGTCTAAGAAACAACTGACCACGAGGCGGTGTCCACTTGCTGTTTGCATGAGTACTCCTTAAATACAGAAGGAAATAGTTCGTACTGACAGTTTCTCAATTAAGTGGGGGTGTTGGAATCAGTCCAAGGAGCGCACTAAAAGCAATATGTACACTTGCCAACTGAAGCAGGTCAAAGGTACCCTGGTCGAAAGTATCGAGGTCATTTATTGCTTTTGTATATAGTACTTATTTACATTATTGCTAAATCTCCTAAGTCCTTAGTCAGAATATCTCCTGATACAAGTATTTCCTGTGAGATAATCTTCTTCCCAGATGAAACGTAAAAGTTGAAATTTGACAGTAAATTACCTTCGCTGACACAACTGGGTCCGAAAGGGAATACGTGTGGAAATTCTCATTGATACTATGCCAGACTTCAACCAACTAAAATGATCAACTGAGCCCTTCACAATACTCTGTGTACTACTGAAAGAAACATAATGCAATTACTTTCAGTAGAAAGACATTGGAAGGATGACACGGATGCTCCCGACAAGGCTACACTTTAAAATCGTAAAATTCATTTCTTTCGATAGGTGCCTATTGCTAAGGCAAAGGTTGCAGTTTACGATGTAATTTAATACAATCATGTATGTACAATGATCTACAAAAATTGTTAAGTAATCTACATAACTGTATTGATATGCGCTTCCCATCACTTAGATTGCTGCTGTTCCACTGGTATGTTTCAAAATAAAGATCTCAACTATGTAGATAACCTTCGAATGTTAGAATTCAGGAGGGGTCGGACCGTTTAGGTCGGAGAGTGGTTGGTTACATGCATTTAAATTGCAACATTTAAATGAACGCGATTTTTCCAACATTTCCCCATTTTCATGCTCTGCCACACGTCATATGCAACAGTAACTTGAAAAGTTAACAAGCCTTTGTGGTTGCTCATTCCCAAATTCTGGTCGAGTAAATGGCCCCTAACATTTTTTTTTCATGTGTAGCAACCAATAATGTTAATAACTTTATAGTGGACTGTAAATTTTATAAAGGGTTATACAATACGATACGAAAATAGAAGACAAGGAAAATACTGAGAAGCGCTCGTGGCCTCGCGGTCTCAGTGTTCGGTAAACGATCACTGAGGTACGCAACTTTCACTATGGCTGGTCTTCGAATGGGTGACCACTTTGTGGCATTTACATTTGCGAGCGTTTCCGTGCTTCGGAAGGCACGTTAAGCCGTTGGACCCGGTTGCCAGTAAAATGGCAGTCGTTAAGCCTGGTTGAAGGCCTTATAGGCGGCTTAAAAAATTTCATCAGCAGGTAGCCACAGCCTGCATCTGTCTATTTCAACACGGCAATGGGCTCACCACCTATTATGTGGGACAGGAATCCACACGGTGAAAAGTGGGCATATAATATGCCTCTGCCACCCCTTCGGGGATAAGGCGTGATGGATATTTATTTTATTTATTTATTTTTATTTTAAAATACAATGCCCTTATTCTCCGCTGTAAAGCACTTAACTAATCTAACAGGGATTAAGAAGATTTGCTAAGGGAAATTATCGATTCTGCTATTTACACATAATCTTTTAGTTTTATCGAGTAGCTTCGCTTTGACCGATTTCTTGACCAGATCCAGACACTTGGAATGCTGATGGCAAACCTTATGTGTGTCTTGGCCTACCGTCTACCTAAGTCTAATGTTAAATAACAATATCTTCTTTCTGTAATCTGCACCAGTTGGCGATGCAAAATTTAACTGAAACTCTTTGTTCGACGTTTTGTCCATTACAAAATTTAACTGAAACTCTTTGTTCAACTTTTTGTCCAAATTAGAAATACACACAAGATTATGATCTAATTAAAAACTTCACTTAATATAATTTAAATTACTGTTACAACTCAAACTCCGCGTGATAACAATTTTTTTATAATTGGTAGATAACAACATACGCCCAAACATGGTACATATATGCTCAAACTTTGTGAGGGGTTGGGTATCCCGTAGTTCTAAGTTAACATGTCATAGAAATATCCTCAAAGTAACAGTTTACCATATTATGGTTTGACCTGAGCTCTGTATTTTAGTAAGATCCCTTCATCACGATAAATAATAATAATAATATAATAATAATGATCTTCTACATTTAAACCCATGAACCATCTCCTTCATATCGACGTTTAAACAAAAACACATAAAAACTGGTCTGTTAGTATGGGAGCCATGATGCAGTGTGTCTCTACAGATACACAGATTACTCTTAAAACATACCTGGTTTTTCATAGAAAGAGTTGTACCAATATAAAATTAAAAATATAAGCAAAAAATAGATTTGGCGCAAAAAACAAATAATCCATATCCGTTTTTAGACTAAATGTATATCTGCGTTACACTTACCAACTAACTACTGTCACACATGGAAATATTGTCTGTGGGATGGGCAAGTACTAAAACTTCCCGTTAGTTCTATAACTTTGCTCCATTTATTGCAGGTGGGCCTCTGAATAAATGATACTCTTTTGATTTCAACCGATGACTTATGCAGCCGTAGAGCCCCTTGGGTAGGCGCATACTACTGACATTGCACAATAGCTGGTTATGCTTGATATTGCAGTCTTACCGACCTGTCTTAAATGTAGGACAACGAAACTGTAAAGGTAATAGATCAATTTTACGACCGACGTATAGTAGTGAACATGAACTGTGCTTTGTAGATCCACGAGTATGACGTGCAATAGGTACTACACTAAACCTTTAAACGACGACCGTTCTGTTACTACTAATAATAAAATTAATGAACCCCTCGAGGACCGTCGTTAACCTTTATAGGATTAACGCAACCCTATGAGGGCATAGTAGATTCGTTTTTTGAGATCCACTTTCTGATATCAACAAAAATGTATCAGAAAGTTAATGAAAAGCTCATTCTTCTACATAAGGCGGGCGTGGACTATATACTATATGGAGTTTCGGTCCTTACCGAAAATAAATATCGATTGGAACAAAAACCAACTGATTTTTTTAAATTATTATTGATTGATGGCACTTGGTTGAACTTGCTGCACATTTTTAGTTAATAGTTTTTTTTTTGTTCAAAAGCATACATATACATATTGTCACGCCTATATCCCCGAAGGGGTAGGCAGAGGCATATTAAACGCCGACATTTCACCGTATGCATTTTTGTCCCACGTAAGAGGTGGTGAGCCCATTGCCGTATTGAAATGGACAGGCGCAGACTGCAGCGACCTGCTGTTAAATTTTTTTAAGCCGCCTATAAGGCCTTCAACTTGGCTTAATTAGCACGACCAATTAAAGTCCTGGTAGTCTCGGACAGCAAAGTTGTTAAAAAAGGACAACTGAAAATTGATAAAATGACATGATTACTTTTAAAATTAATAAAAGCACACCAGCTTTTCGTAGTTCCTTAGAAGCCTTTATAAAACTGCTTAATTTTAAGTACTAAGTACATTTTCTAATTTATCATCATTGCCTGGTACTACTAAGTAAGACCACAAGGAATAAACTTTACCAATAGTACTGTTGTACCACGGAAAAGCACTGAATGCAGCAGCTATCGGTAAAACTCAAGAATTCTTATTTTTATAATGTTATTTTGTACGAAGTCAGTTTTTTTGTATAATTATATTGCAATGTTGGTGAGTTCAATCTCTAGTAGTTCAATAATCTAGCAGTCGCCGAGAGCATTTGTCTGAGTCTCAGGGCGTTAGATGAACCAGACAGTTATCTAAACAAACAAACCAAGCACCGCACTCGTCCCACGTCTCACCCCCACACCACAGTCCTCACGCCGCAGCACGTCATGCATTTGTCATTCACCCTACCGTGCACGTCGGCACTCAGCTTATATTTAAAGAAGCAGGCAGGAGAAACTTACAATTTTAACAAGTTATTGGCTGACTGCCTCGGTGGCGTAAGTGGTAGTGAATACGACTGCCGCGCTGAGGTCTCGGGTTCGAATACCGGGTTTAAAATTATTAATTATATTTTAAAAATATTACGAGAGTTTACAAAAATATTAAAACGTACTTATATTGTTTCATGTAGTGTCTACATATAAATAACATTTACTATTGTAGCTATAATATTTGTAACCACTTTATTTGACTCTGAAAAGCATATCCAATAAAATAAGCCGTGATCACCAATCTCACTCAATCTTGCACTGACCCTGTCACTAAACCAATATTGCAATCAATTTAGATTGTGCCCATCGAGATATTTGAGAACGTCAATAGCTGCCGAGACGGCGATAAATCTAGGCCAAGCTTACGATGAACGTCTGCCAAGTACATAAAGATGTATGCGAAAATATCGTGACTCAGTTCATGATTTTGTCGTGTATTTGCCTTGAACAGATTCATCTATTATAAAAAGAAAAAAATGACGGTACAATGCGACAGACACAGATGTGAACTTGTGGACGGCACGTGGGTTATTCACCATCTCGACACGAGAGCCTGGACACACGTGTGATCATTGGTGAAACTCCAAAAAATATTATTTATTATTTCGTCATCTGGACACGCCAGGATTTTTACGCGTGTCCACATAGTGAAACTTAAATTATATACTTTAACGTTTTCGTCAACTGGACATACCTAAGATTTTTGGGAAAAAAGGTACATGCTAAGAATAGTTTCATTCAAACGTCATCATTTTGCATAATTTTAAGTTGGAAACATAAAATTACGCATATCTTTTCTAGATTTCAAATAAATAGATAAGAATGAAAATAGGTTGACTTTATTAATAAAATTATTGGGTGACTCATTCTTTTACAAGCAACGCCCAGCCGAAGCCCTTGTTAAAATTTATAGGGTAAGCTATATTTATAATGTAGGCTCTCACTAAGGGGGTAAAATAAGGGATAAGCAGCTGTATAGAAGTTCGATATTATCAAAGTTAGAAATATCAGACTATGTGCTCGTGTTTCTGTTTACGAATAAATGTATTCGTGCTTCGTGGTTTTCAATATTTTACCTATAAGAAGGTAAAATAGGAGTTTATACTTCAATGAGAAATTCTTATTTTCGAAGAAACTAACATCAACATTTGCATGCCTGCTTCTAATAAACAAAGAGAATGATATATTTCTGAATTTTTTAAACTGTTGAAATTTTTTATAGTTGAAATTAGAGTAGCAAAGTTTGTATGAAAATATGTAGGGGAAAGTGGTCAGCCTTCGTACGAGGGCGGGGCACATTCGTACATACTGTTTAACAGAAAAACCAACCGGCAAAATAACACGGTTTTGCTTGTGTAAGTAGACATACCGGCTACAATGTTCCTAAAGCAACTTCGGGGTCAAACCCGCCGCGCTTTGTGAGCTGACACGAAGTAGCATGTTTTCGCGCCAAGTGATTAAATTTTTTACGGTATTTTAGGCTGTAGTAATAGTAGGTAGATTTTTAAAGTGAAAACTTCTTTAGCGGCGTTGAGCCCTTTTTCTGTAATGGGTATAAAATTTTAAACTCGCGTCAGGACACGTGACCTGATCGAAAAAGCGTAAGATTTATCATCATCATTAACGTCCATCCCGGTCAATTTTTGAAGTGAATATTCTTTTAGCGCGGTACGCATATTTTTAGATGAGATAAAATCTCTGGACTCACGACCATAATCATCATCATCATCTAGCGTTGATTCCGGTCATCTACAGGTCTTATTAAATAATGCTGTGTAATCAATTAGGACTCTTTCAGTGTAGATTTATTTTTCATCATCATCATCTTTACGTCGATCCCGGTCAATTTTTGAAGGAAAAACTTCTTTTAGCGCGGTACGCAATTTTTTAGATGAGATAAATCTCTGGACTCGCGACCATAATCATCATCATCATCTAACGTTGATTCCGGTCATCTACAGGTCTTATTAAATAATGCTGTGTAATCAATTAGGACTCTTTCAGTGTAGAATTTTTTTTTATCATCATCATCTTTACGTCGATCCCGGTCAATTTTTGAAGTTTAGCGCGGTACGCATATTTTTAGATGAGATAAAATCTCTGGACTCGCGACATAATCATCATCATCATCAAACGTTGATTCCGGTCATCTACAGGTCTTATTAAATAATGCTGTGTAATCAATTAGGACTCTTTCAGTGTAGAATTATTTTTTATCATCATCATCTTTACGTCGATCCCTGTCAATTTTTGAAGGAAAAACTTCTTTTAGCGCGGTACGCATATTTTTAGATGAGATAAAATCTCTGGACTCGCGACCATTATCATCATCATCATCTAACGTTGATTCCGGTCATCTACAGGTCTTATTAAATAATGCTGTGTAATCAATTAGGAGTCTTTCAGTGTAGATTTATTTTTCATCATCAACATCATTAACGTCGATCCCGGTCAATTTTTGAAGGAAAAACTTCTTTTAGCGCGGTACGCAATTTTTTAGATGAGATAAATCTCTGGACTCGCTACACCCCGTTACGATACGCAGCTATAGTGTGTGCATATATGCATGTACCAACGCGTCTAGATAAATAAATTATTAATAAATTGAGTTTTCACTTCTGTCGGCACTCCCGGAGTGGTTAGGTTAGGTTAGGTTTTTTATCTTTTTGACATATTAGCGATAATGCACCTATGTTAACATTGTTTATATTGAGTTTTAGTTATATTACAACTAAAACTCAAAATAAACAATGTTATCTTATATATTAGAATTCGTATTTAAAGTTGCAATTTAATTTTCGGCAAGGCCTGGGGCACATTCATACAGTAGTATGGGGGGCAGATTCGGACGCATACGAATGTTCCTTAATGTAGTAATGTAGTCCTGACTGCACTCTTTTGTGTTCTGCCGAACAGTATGATTATGGTCCACAGTACTTAAGCCATTTCGAAACCCTGCTGCTTCTTTGGCTGACACTGCGAGGTGGTTTATACTATTTGGCTTAGAAATTTAGAATTGTCATAAATTTTTAATAAAGTGGAAAAAGACAATTCGATTCGAGACAGGGATTGAACCTGTGACCTTTGCCTAACCAGGGCAATGTTCTAGCCACCTGAACTACCCGAACCGTATCGAATCAAGTTGAAATTCTCCACCATATTTATATCGTCATTTTAAGAGTATGACCAGAGCCATCTATCGAGCTAATGAACAACTCGATACCAATGAACAGTGTTACAACTATTTTTAAACATTGATGCAATGGACTCCACTCAGTATATTGATAATATTTTTTAAAGCAATTATTTACTAAATTTCTCATAAATTTTTAATAAAGTGGAAAAAGACAATTCGATTCGAGACAGGGATTGAACCTGTGACCTTTGCCTAACCAGGGCAATGTTCTAGCCACCTGAACTACCCGAACCGTATCGAATCAAGTTGAAATTCTCCACCATATTTATATCGTCATTTTAAGAGTATGACCAGAGCCATCTATCGAGCTAATGAACAACTCGATACCAATGAACAGTGTTACAACTATTTTTAAACATTGATGCAATGGACTCCACTCAGTATATTGATAATATTTTTTAAAGCAATTATTTGCTAAATTTCTCATAAATTTTTAATAGCACATTTCTTATCGTAGAAAAACGGCTGTAATCGCTTGACCTTTTGACATAACAGTTTCAGACTTTTTGTAACCAATTACGATATATTTGCTACACTTAGATGCATAAACTCAAAAATAATGATAATTAACCGAGAAGTAAAAAATATAAATGTAAAAAGTGTACGAAGGGTGACCACTTTCCCCTAAAAACTTATTAGTCTGGAGGATGCAACAGGTGTTTATTCCAGGTTACAAATAAATGTACAGATATAACGAGGTTTTGATGGGGATGAAATAAAGGTTGTAAGTTTATATGGGAAATCCTTCATTTTTAAAACTAGCATATATTTTGTATACCTGCTTATGATTTAAAACAAACAAACATATGTTTCAGGATTTCTAATGTATAAAACAGTTGAAAAAAAACGAAGCGCTCGTGGCCTCGCGGTCTCAGTGTTCTGTAAACGATCACTGAGTTACGCAACTTTCACTATGGCTGGTCCTCGGATGGGTGACCACTTTGTGGCATTTACATTTGCGAGCGTTTCCGTGCGTCGGAAGGCACGTTAAGCCGTTGGTCCCGGTAGCCAGTAAAATGGCAGTCGTTAAGCCTGGTTGAAGGCCTTATTGGCGGCTTGAAAATTTCAACATCAGGTAGCCACAACCTGCGTCTGTCTATTTCAACACGGCAATGGGCTCACCACCTATTACGTGGGACGGGAATCCACACGGTGAAAAGTGGGCATATAATATGCCTCTGCCACCCCTTCGGGGATAAGGCGTGATGGATATTTATTTATTTATTTTATTTAAAAATAAAATACAAAATGTTTGAAAACTAAAAAGGGGCATAGGTCAGAGGGATGTAAAGGGAGTTTAAAGTAAGCCACGGGGAAAGCCTAATATATTGATAAAATTATGAGGTGAATCACTAATTTTTCCACGCCCAGATGAAATCTTCTCACCTAGAAAATTGATTTTTATAAAAATATGCACTTAAAAGAAGGCACTTACTAAAAAAGGTATTAATAAGTGAGAAACAGTCATATCAAACTTCGTAATTTTCATAGTTAGAAACATGAAAGTATCTATACCTATATCTGGTTACAGGTAAACGTGTTTAGCGGTTATTTTACCTATAAACCTTCTTGTGTGTCAATGGAAAATAGGGAATCAACGTTGGTATGAAAGTATATGACAACAATAAATAGCTTGGGTTAGAGATGTCTACTAACTAACGAACTAAAATTAGGTAGCTACAAATTATAAGTATCAGTTACATTAATAATAAATAGGTGTTTAAAGTGTCTTAGTAGGTACCAGGTAGTCAAGTTATTAAATAAAAGAGTAATTGTTGCTATTATTGTGATTGTTGGTAGAATACCTAATATTGCAAATTTATAATCACCTTCAATTTCAGGAATCTTTTGTTTTATTTCCTCCCGCAACCTTTTTATTACATTTTAAATGTATTAATGTTACAATAGCCATATTGCAGGCCTATTTAAAATTTTTGTAATGAATACAGTATTCATTCTGTATGTATTCATTCATTCCAAAACAATAAATATTGTTTCGGTCGCTCGTCGCTGAATCTGCCCAACGCAGTCGCCCGCGCCGGTCGCGTCGCCCATCGCTGTTGCGAATCGTTCGTGCATTTCTGTGTCTTCGACGCGTCGCAGATGATCGTGGCATGCTCTATCAATCTCTATATTTTATTCCCGTCGCCAATCGGCCGTCGCTGTAACGACTAGTTCGTTGCCACAGAAACAGTTCGGTCCCTGGTAAAGAAAATAACTATATATTAAGTAAACATAAGTAAACACTAGTGTTTTATTTTTAAAGCGAATCACTTTCCTCTTTGGCAGTATTAATGTAGCGAGAATATAAGATCCTCAGGCGATATTACGCGGAACAAATATAACATGTCATAAAGCACTAATATTTAGTGAATAAGAAGCTTAACAAAAGCGACGCTGTACGAACTCATTCAAGAAGTAAGTGTGATCCGATATCCATCGTGTGTTAAATCTTGGAGCAGCTCGGGAGTACTGCGGCAACATCGAAAAAACACGTTTAATTTTAAAACGTTACCGCTGGATGTGTGGCTCTCTTGCCAATTAAGCTCCCTTGTCTGGTCACACAAGATAAATTACTTTCCACAGTAAATTTATAGTGGGTTTGACCCTCGGGAATAGAACAGTAGCCACGTTCAGCTGTCACAGAAAGCTTTAAATATTCGTCATGATTTAAATGGTATTAACAACCTGATTGTGAGCACTTGTCAAAGAATAGGAAAGTAATTTCCAAGCTCTTCCCACCTCGCCTATTCTTTGACATTATGTTAATTTAGCGATAGCAATCACACGTGTGACCAAGTGCATGTGTAATCGGGAGGTAACGAAGCGTGCATCGCCGGCGGCCACTTAACACATAATGCGCTCATCATTTGCAGATGAGTGGAATTATTATTCTATCAGTTCTTAATCTGTAAATGCATACGGAGAAATGTCAAAATCAAATCAAAATCAAAAATCTTTATTCATGTAGGTCACAAAGTAACACTTATGAACGTCAAGATTACTGCTTCTACATTTACATTTACTGCCAAATTCGCAAAGCAATAGGTAGAGCCAGAGGCAATAAAACTCATGGCCACTCTTTTCTAACCGCCATTTGACACAGTTTGATTAACATGATATTTGACCAATTATACAGTAAAGATTTTATACAAAAAAAAACAAAATAAATGTTGTGTTCATTAAAATTACACTTACATAGTTCCTTTGAATTTATGTGAGAACAGTCGACTAAACTTAGTTTGCCTTAAAATTAAATAATATTATTTGTAACAATTGCTATAACAGCTATGAGCTGACCAGTCCCAACAGACGGCACCCGTTCACGGGTATGACGCATATATCAGCCATCGCCCTATTCAACCGTATTGTAGGGAACAAGGCGACCCGATACATACGCCACCACTGCCAGGACACTTAGGCGAGCATGACATACCCAAAAACTACACAGCAACTATCATGTCAATTTCAAAATTATAAATAAGTCTACATAGTGCTCACACAATAACAAAGTCAAATTACATATAAACGTTGGTTCGGCAGGTTCATTAGTTATTACCGGGACTAAACGCAGCCATACCTTTAGTTGCCTGGCGTTTAAAATTATTTATACTGGAGTATGTAAATAAAAATAATGTAAAAAAAAAAATACAACATATATATGCAGATTCAAGACAAGTAGATAATATAACACAAGATTCATTCGAATCCTAATTAGCTCGAGCGAAGAGCAAGCAACTCATTTCCATTTATTTTTATCATTCAAATAATCATTAATTGTGTAGTAAGCCCTTTTCAAGAGGTGCGTCTTAATTTCCGCCTTAAATTTATGTAACGGCAGGTTCATAATGTCTAAAGGAATTTTATTATATAGGCGTACGCCAATTCCTGCAAAAGAGTCGTGAACCTTTTGTAAACGATGATAGGCGTATAGTATGCCTCTGCCTACCCCTTCGGGAATAAAAAAAAATGTTGTGGGACACTAAAGGCATAACAATAGGTATGTATGTAGTTCTTAATCAATATAATTATATTTACTTGATTATAAGTATTATTGAGTACGGGTGGTCTTCTTACAATAAAAATTCTAGACTTCTCAGACTCGATTGTATATTTATAAAGAAAAACTTCTTACAATAAAACAATGTAGAATTAGGTAAATAGTAATTTGGTATTATCTAGTGGGTCGTTGTATGTCGAATGCAGAAGTAACGAATGCAGCGGTCGTCGAGGTGTCGACCCGGGAACCGGTTTCCACTCCATACATTAGTTGCCGCTTAAGGCCCGTCGCAAGCCTCTGTAAGGCTCGGCGCAAACATCCTGGGGGCCCTTGAGGACGGTAGTCTTCAATAATTTGTGGTTTCGTCCAATAACGGGCAAAGGTATTTGACACCTCTTCTGTATGTGCCGGTGACAGTGGTAACGTCCACTACACGAACAATATTGTCAGCCCCTGGAACCAGTTTTGTGATGTGACCGATACGCCAGTGCAAAGGGGGTGCGTTCTCTTCTTTGATAAGAACAAGGTCGCCTAATTGAAGGGGGCGATCAGGAACGCGACACTTGGTCTTTTGCTGGAGCTCGGCAATGTACTCCAACTGCTAACGTTTCCAAAAATGTTGCCTTATTGCTTCTAATCTCTGAAATCTATCCAGCCTATTCTGATTAAGGCCCTCAAGACAGGGTGATGGCAGAGAGGTTAAGGCGCGGCCGAGGAGGAAGTGACCAGGAGTCAGGGGTTGGAAATCATTAGGAGAAGAGGAGATGGAACACAAGGGACGGCTATTTAGGATAGCTTCTATTTGATTAAATAAAGTTGCCAATTCCTCGTAGGTTTAATGACATTTACCTAAAATTCTCCTTAAAATGATATCTAGCTAGGCGTATTCAAATGCCCGGCCAAAATGTGAGCTAAATGCTGGATTAAATTTGAATTTGATCCCCTCATCTGTTGCGAAAGAAAAGATAGAAGAAGATTCTTCTTCAAAAAATCACCAATTTCTTTGGCGGCGGCTACAAAATTTCGACCATTATCGCAGACTATTTCTCGTGCCTTCCCGCGTCTTGAAATAAAACGCCGTAATGAAAGAATAAAGGAAGCCCTTTGAAAGGTTACTTACGGCCTCTAAGTGAATACACCTATACCTAGCACAAATAAAAATAGCCAAATAACATTTTGTAATTTTGCATCCTCTTCCCTTTCTATCAGTAATCAAAAGTGGTCCAGCAAAATCGACTCCAACGCTAATAAACGGGCGGTCAGGCGTCACCCGCTCTGCAGGCAACGCTCCCATAAGAGGAGTAATGGATCGGGCAGCGGCGCGCCGGCACCTTACACATGGTCGCGCTACAGTGCGAGCGAGGTCACGCCCACCGATGGTCCATACGTATTCCCTGGTGGAACTAAGTAGAAGCTGGGGAGCAGCGTGAAATAGATGTAAATGCTCTTGATGAAAGAGTAGTCTTGTAAACTTATGTTTAGCGTGTAAAAGCATTGGATGGCGCTTTTCAAAGGAGTAAAACAAAGAGTTGAGGCGACCACCTACAAGTAAAATGTGTTCATTATCTAAAAAGGGACTTAACGATAAGAGAGGACTTTTAGAATTAAGTGCTTGCTTGTTCAGAAAAACATTCAATTAATTTGGAAAACTATATATATAACTATAACTATATAAACTAAACTATAACAGCTTGACTAATTTTCTGAAGGATAATTCGAGTTCCTCAGGATGTAAGACTCCCACAGTTTTATTTGAAACATTACGGCAATTATTTAAAAATCTAAGCAAATAAGCAAAAGAACGCTAAATAAATTTAAGAATAGAAAACTTATCAAAATGAACTAACGGTTCTCTTATTTGATTATTGTTAGTGAAAGTTGCATTAACTCTAATATAAGGGCCACTCTGCTAGATACAAAAGTTTTTAAATTATTGCGACTAGTTTGTAACCACGCTAATACGATGGTCGAATCAGTCCAATAACAAATACGCGATATTTTGCAACGTAGCGTGCGGACGACTGCTGTAGCGAGCTGAGCGCCAAGCACTGCGGCGCATAGCTCTAATCGAGGTATCATAGTAGGCGCGACAGGACTCACGCGATTTTCATGAATTTAAACCGTCTACAAATTGTTTCCATGATACCTCGATGTTTTTGTGCACGGGCTGATCCCACTCAAGTTTACTAAGCCATAATTTTTGTATTAAAATTTTAGGCACTATTGTTAACAAACATAACACTCCTAGCGGGTCAAATATCTTGCAGGAATCAGACAAGATTGACCTTTTGGTAGGACAATTATTTTTAGTAATGTACTGTGTAGGAAAGTGAATACTATATCAGGAGTGGAATCCCAGCCTACTCCCAGAGTATGCGAATATGAACTGAGTATAAGATTCCTATTAGGACTGAGACCTGCACAAGAATCTAAAACAAGTTTCGAATTTGAACGAAATTTGCGGAGGGGAAAACAACCGGCCAATAAAGTCATTTCAATTGATATTTTAATATTTAACAAATCATCCTCCGTCTCCGCTCCAGTTAGTAAATCATCAACAAAAAAATCGTTTGGAATAATATTTTTTATTTTGGTTTCTGCAGACTCCTCACCCAATTGCCACAAACAGCGAGTGCTTAAATAACTAGCGCTAGAATAACCCTATGTCACGGTTTTAAGCCTTAATGTTTTTATTTGTTCATTTTCGTTGTCTCGCCATAGTATCAATTGTAAATCACAATCACAGTCCTGAATCAAAACCTGTGGATACATTTTCTCCACATCACCCTTCAGCACGTATTTGTATGTTCTAAATCGAAGTAATATATTGAAAAGTGAGTCCTGTATAGAAGGCCCGACCATCTGAAGGTCATTGATAGAATACCCTGACGTCGTCGCGGCGCTGCCATTAAAAACAACACGAGTTTTTGTTGACTCACTAGATTACTTGAGAACTGGGTGATGTGGTACGAAAAATGAAATATCAGGCAATCTAGTACTAGACACACAAAGATGACCTAACTCGGCATATTCATTAATAAATTTTTGATAAGACGATTTTAATTCAGGATCCCGTTTGAACGGTTTCTCCAGGGCGAATAAACGTTTTTTAGCTAGCCGGTAAGAATCACCTCAATCAGGTTCGGTAATTAAAGGAAGCCGCACACAAAACCGACCATCTTCGTTGCGGTAGGTATGAGTAACAAAATGCTGTTCTCATTCAGATTCCTTGTCCGTGTGTTGTGAGCCAGACTGAGGAATCTGCTCGAGCTGCCAAAATTTTGATAATTGCTCACTTAAATTGTCGTCAGTAAACGTGTAATTGCAATGTATAAAAGAATTAAAGGATGACTTTTTAGGTATACATTTTTCATACATAGGGCCAGCTAAGATCCAGCCTAATTTGGACTTACGCATAATAGGTAATCCTTTACCTAATGCAACCTGCTCGGAACCTATTAAGTACCAAAAAAGATCGGCACCAATCAAAACATCGATAGGTCCAGGTATATTAAAATTGGGATCTGCGAGCTTAATCTTATGAGGAATTTTAATTGTGAAATATTAAAATATCGTTGAGGCATCTTATCAGAAATAGTAGGCAGTACTAAACATGGTGTATTTAAACTTACAGTTGTATCGTGTCTAGATTTTATTTGTATAACACAACGTTCAGGTGTAGCAGATAGCGGGATATTGCCTACACCCACCACGCTTATTTTGTTGAGCTGAGGAGTCAACTGCAGCTGTTGTTTCAAGCTAGAAGTTATCAAGGAAGTTTGACTCCCGCTGTCTAAAAGACACCTAACGGTGAAACAAACGTTGGTTACAGGGTTGTAAACATCAATAAGAGTCGTAGATAACAACACATGGTTGTTGGACGATGTAGCCATGCCAGTCGTGACTTGGACGTCAGGCTGAGATGGCAGATCAATGGGCGAATGTACAGCCTGAGAACCCTCTCTGTGCAACACAGTATTATGCCGCTTCTTGCATCTCGAGCAGGGTCCTAACCTACATCGAAAGGAGGGGTGACCCTGTAGTAAACAATTAAGACAAAGTTATAATTTTACCGCCTCTGAAATCCTATCTTCAATGGCCCTTGACAGAAACGATGGGCAGTCATAGATGCGGTGCCCGCCGCTGCAGAGCACACACGAGGTAGGTGAGGCAGGGGAAGCTCCAGAGGATGCTGAAATTTGTAAAGATTTCATTGGTTGCTTGTGTGAACCAGATAAGTCACGGTTTGGGTGAAAATTTACTCTCTCTGATTTATTGCGCTGGACTGACTCTAAAACGTCAGCGCGACTATTCAAAAATGTATGAAACTCATTAAGCAATGGCATTTCATCGAGCGAGTTCTTATATTCCTCCTATTTTAAATTAGTGTTGCCGTCGAGTCTTGCCGAGACCATGTATATTATTAAAGTGTCCCATTTATCAGTGGGCTGGCCTAGTGTACTTAGGGCTCGTAAGTTCTGGGTGACGTGATCAACTAAATATCTCAACCCCTTGGCTGATTCGCGACCCACAGATTGTATATTAAACAGGGAGTTGAGATGATTATTGATCAGCTGTTTTTTATTATTGTACCTCTCACAGAGGAGACGCCAAGCATCTGCATAATTAGACTCGGTCACTTCTAAGTTGCTAATAACCCGGGACGCATCTCCCTCTAAATAAGAATTTAAATAATTAAATTTATGGATCGGCTTAATGCGATCATTGTTGTGAATAAGGGAATTGAATGTGTCCCTAAATTCCAACCACTTGAAGTATGAGCCATCAAAATTGGAATTTTATATCAATGGTAATCGAATATTGAATTTACCGTGTTGATTACAGATTACAGTTCGAGTCCACGTCGTTAGGTTTGACGCTCGTAAACTCGGGTTTATCACATGAGTAATCCACTAGTCTTTGCGCGTTCGAAATTAATAAAACAATATCTTGTTCTATCTCCTCACGCACGTCAATCTCAGCATGTAGTGTGGCGTGGGACTGTATTTCAATTTGAGTTTGTAATTGATCAAACTTATTAAAAAGATCACGAAATCGTTCTAATCTTAGCGTCAGTTCAGTCGCTTGATCAGGTGAAATGCTATCAAAAACACGTAATTTATCGATATAATTTTTAAACTTGGTAATACGTCCCTTAATGGAGCTTCTATTGACTATGAGAGGCGATATATCGGTCATTTTC
Source organism: Thumatha senex (assembly GCA_948477245.1). NCBI lineage: Eukaryota > Metazoa > Arthropoda > Insecta > Lepidoptera > Erebidae > Thumatha > Thumatha senex. Next base: position 381,929 of record OX419737.1, read on the forward strand.
AATCGGCAACTAACAAAATTGAATGAAAAAATTAACACTACAGTAATAAAACGTTTGAGCAAATACTTCTGCTAGCTCGCTCGGCTAACGCGTGAGCATACACGGCGTGTGGCGCACGCGCGCACGTGGTAGGCACCGACTTATGTACTGCTGTACGTACCTACCTGCTATCGCTCCGCGCTCGGCAGGGTGCACAAAATTTACTTAATTATGCACCTGTACATACATAATTACGATTGAACTTAGCCTATAAAATAGCAAATACGATTTTCAAAGCCAAATATAGCCCTAGTTCAAGCTAAGCAAAACCTAACTAACTAACTATAAATAGAAAACCTATAAATGTAGGTAGATAGGTACCTCACTCAACGTTATTTTGCAGTAGAATTATATGAAAGCCTTGATGCACTTTTAAGTAAAAATAACTAGAATATAATTGGCAACTTCAAATAATCAAATAATAGAAAAAGTGAACAGAGATAGGACGTTAGTAAAAAAGGATTGGTACACTTCCCTGGCTAAACCTTAGCTGCGGCGGCGTAGTAGGCCGACCGGCTGGTTTGAAGCGAGGGTTGGCTGGCAGCTGCGTCCAAAGATTTTTTTGAAATTCTTGAAATATTGACCCTTTGTACTTCGCAACTCAGCTTGTGTGTATTATCGCGTAGGGTCACCAAAAAGTTGAGTACGGGTAGTCTTCTTATAATAAAAATTCTAGACTTCTCAGACTCGATTGTATATTTATAAAGAAACACTTCTTACAATAAAACAATGTAGAACTAGGTAAATAGTAATTTGGTATTATCTAGTGGGTCGTTGTATGTCGAATGTAGAAGTAACGAATCTGCATTCGTTCGTTCGGTCGTCGAGGTGTCGACCCGGGAACGGTTTCCACTCCATACATTAGTTGCCGCTTAAGGCCCGTCGCAAGCCTCTGTAAGGCTCGGCGCAAAAAAGTATTAATGTTCGTTAGCTTACCGATTTTAAGCTAATAAGTCAAATAAAAAGAAGTCCAAGCTTTATAGAGATATTTCACGCAGGTGTTAGTTTTAAAACAGAGAGGTAAGATGAACTTTTTATTTCTCTTTCTCAAATCTCTTCCTCTTTCAAGTTCAGTTATTTTAAGAAAACGTACAATTATCTAAATTTATTTTTATCTATATCTATATCTAAATGGATTGTACTTTATTTAAATTTTACTGAAATGAATTATGTATGTATATTTTCAATTCAATTTAATTTGTTTGTTTGTTCTGTTAGGTACACAGTCGTTATAAATTGATTTTACATATTATGATCTTCCGTAACATGCCTTTCAGGCATACAATAATGTTATAATATAATTGTATGTAGTATAAAAAAATATTAAATAACTAGTTGACGCCCGCGGCTCAACACGTATGGTGAAGTTTACCCTTTTCCATTTCCCACAGGAACTTGTTCCCGGGATAAAAAGTAGCCTATGAGTTAATCTGATGTGTAAGCTAAATTATTGTAAAGTTTCATCAAAATGCATTCAGTAGATTTTGCGTGAAAGAGTAACAAACATCCATTCTTACAAACTTTCACGTTTATAATATTAGTAGGATTTGTCAATATCAGTAATGTACACAAAATTAGAACTCTATTATATACATGGTATATGATAGAATTATATCTATATCTATCACACGCCGTGTGGTAGATATAGATATAATTTAGAAAGAAGATCACAAAATTAGAACTCTATTATATACATAGTATATGACAGAGTTATATATCTATCATTTGAAAAAATAATCTTGAACCAAATGCTATCCCATTTTAATAGTCATAAAATACTCCATGCGAATCAATTTGGGTTTACGAAAGGGCGCTCAACTTCCGATGCTGGTGTTGAGTTATTAAAATGTATTCATGAAGCTTGGGAAGACAAGCACGATGCATTAGGTATATTTTGCGATCTATCAAAGGCTTTTGATTGCGTTCAACATGAAACGCTGTGCAAAAAATTACACCACTATGGAATAAGAGGCAAAGCTCTCGACCTTCTGTCTTCATATTTGAACAATAGAATACAGAGGGTCGATATTAATGGTACACGTTCTGTAGGATCCATGGTTACAATGGGTGTGCCGCAAGGCTCGATACTTGGGCCATTCTTGTTCCTCATTTATATTAATGATTTACCATTTTATGTAGGGGACAGGAATAGGATTGTTTTGTTTGCAGATGACACCTCATTAATTTTTAAAATTAAAAGACAATTAGATAACTATGACGATGTAAACAATGCAATTGCAAGAGTAGTTCATTGGTTCAGCTCAAATAATCTTTGCCTTAATGAAAATAAAACTAAATGTATAAAATTTACTCTACCAAATGTAAAACAAGTTGCAGCCAATGTTCAACTGAATGGACAAGTGTTAGAGTTTGTAGAATCAACTGTGTTCCTAGGTATAACTATTGATGCCAATTTGCAGTGGAGCCCACACATAGAAAAGACAGCCTCTAGATTAAGTTCGGCTGCATACGCTGTAAAAAAGATCAGGACTCTAACAGATGTGGATACGGCTAGAATGGTTTACTTCAGCTATTTTCATAGTATTATGTCTTACGGTATTCTCCTTTGGGGGAGTGCTGCAGATTTAAATATTATTTTTGTTCTACAAAAGCGGGCTGTACGCGCTATTTATAATTTGGGCCCCAGAGTTTCTCTCCGAGAAAAATTCAAAGAAGTAAATATTCTAACCGTACCATCACAATACATTTTTGCCAATCTTGTGTATGTCCAGAAAAATCTATCACAGTTTTCTAAACTCTGTGATAAACATAATATAAACACTAGAAATAAAAATAATCTTTCAGTCCACCACAATCGACTACATAAGACTGGCGATTCTTTCCAGGGTAACTGTATACGCTTTTACAACAAGCTTCCCTGTGACCTGAGAAATTTACCTTTAAATAAATTTAAAAAGTTTATTAAAAACAAGCTTTGTGAAAAAGGTTTTTACTCCGTTACAGACTATTTGCAGGACAGGGACGCCTGGAAATGATCTGCTGGCAAAGTGAAATAATATTAAATTGTAAATAGGCCATCAAAAAAAAAGCCTTCCTAAGTTTCTTGCCGGTTCTTCTCAGGTGGGCCGCGTTCCGAACCGGTGGTCGCTTTCAATATTTTAAATAGTGTATGACATTTTGTAAGCGCCGTTAAAATGGTCTATGCAAAATAAAGATATTTTTATTTTTATTTTATTTTATTTTATTTTATTTTCTATCACACGGCGTGTGATAGATATAGATATAACTTAGAAAGAAGAACACAAAATTAGAACTCTATCATATACATGGTATATGATAGAGTTATATCTATATCTATCACACGGCGTGTGATAGATATAGATATAACTTAGAAAGAAGATCACAAAATTAGAACTCTATCATAGACATGGTATATGATAGAGTTATATCTATATCTATCACACGGCGTGTGATAGATATAGATATAACTTAGAAAGAAGATCACAAAATTAGAACTCTATCATAGACATGGTATATGATAGAGTTATATCTATATCTATCACACGGCGTGTGATAGATATAGATATAACTTAGAAAGAAGATCACAAAATTAGAACTCTATCATGGTATATGATAGAGTTCTAATTTTGTGTTTTATCTTCATGCTGTATCCCTGACAGGGTAGTCAGAGACGCTAGATCGCCATGCTTCGCGATCGATGCATACGTACCTCTTTCGCTCCCGCAGATTCGTTAATCGTTTTATACATGTAGTCGTTTTAGTCGTCTGGGTATCCGAGTACTTTGATACACATATATAGGTCAAGAAACGTAGGTGAAGAGTTGTTAGAGGCCCGCACTTTACATATTCATTATTCACCGCGCACTATGAATAATTCTAACACATTATAAAGTTGAGCGACGTGTTTGAGCATTACCAAAAAGTGTAGAAATCGCCATCGAACGCGCCCCGACCTCGCTTTGGGTTACGTACATGTGCGATTAATGTTAGTATATTTATGAGGTAATGTGTAGAGACCTAATGAAGATATTCTTATAATATGAATGAATAGTTAATAATTTGAAGAATCATGATTATGATACCTATATTTGCAATGGAATAGAAGTTTGTTGCATTTGGTGTGACACACACAGACACACAAGCCCGCCTACCGGCAAGGAGTGCATCGGCTGAGTAATGGACCACATCATGGTGCAGAGTAGAACTAAAACTAAAACTCCTCTCTATGTGTCTAGCGTGGTACGTAAGATGAAACGCTCTCCTACCTGCGAAAATGGCGAAAATTAGTGATGCGGTCTTGTATTTTTTTTCTCTCTCTCTGCCGTTCATGATTTCTCTCATATTTGTGGCGACGCTTCTAATTATCGAGAAGCAGCTGGGATTGGGCATATAGTGAAGAAAAATCCTCAACGCCTTTAGGGTTTAAGAGTTTTACAGTCGCACTCGGAGTCGTTCATTAAATTAGTGTAAATTGTCATTTAACTAATTATGATTAAAATAAATAATTGGCCGTTGCTCCTAGAGACGAAAATTAATGGTTCATTAGTTAATGCCAACTTAAGTCAACGTAGGGCGATGCGCCGTATCGAAACGTATGTCGGTAAGGTGCAATATCATTACATGCCTAAGGACATTTTTACCATAATACAATTACACATATATTACAATTGCTAACGGCCCCGCACTAGGCAAACCTGTCCTGTGGGTACCTAATACGCTTACAAAATAATTGTTTTAGTTGTTCGGTAACATCGTTATAGTAGATGCCAAGATTGTTACTAAGTTAAACATTACAACTTGACTAAGAAACGTGACTGTTATAATCATGGAAAACTTTTACTACTAAATAATAATAAAGAACTGTTATGCAAACGTCACACGTACCGAGCAAACCGGCGAGACAGTAAAATGTTTCTCGGCCGAGAGTAGTAAGCGAGTAGCTGTTCACACACGTTTTTAAATAAGCACAGTCAGTTCAGTTCTATTGAGACTACAATTGGGACACAATGGATCGTAAAAAGATAATTAGAAAATATACAAAGTTACTTATTCCACTATTAGTAGAAGAATTAAATAAACTGCTGGAAAAGGAGCAACGCCGCAATTGGACACGGCCATGGATGTTGAGAAGATCTAGTTTTGGCGCCACAAACACTGTTTTTAATGAATTGGAGGTAGAAGATCCTGATGAATTCAGAATGCTTTTAAGAATGGATGTACAACATTTTGTTAGAAAATATTACTCCATTGATACAAATGGAAGATACAGTCATGAGAGAAGCTATAACTGCAAAGACTAAACTACAAGTAGCGTTATGCTATTTGGTAACTGGCGCGAGCTACCGTTATTTGCAGGCTTTTTACAGAGTATCTCGGGCTGCAATATCATCACTCATACCCGAAGTCATGGATGCAATATTTACTTATTTGGAAAATTATTTAAAGGAACGTACTTTTTTATATACTAAAAATAAAACTTGAGTGAATTTATTCCTTTTTTTATTAATTTCAAACAAAGGGTACACAAAAGATAAAAATAAAAATCAAACTTGTTGTATTCCATCTGTTTCCATAGCTGCATACATCGCAGCTGCTACGATGTCATTAGTGCTCACAGAATCTAGCGTAGCGTTGATATTAGGTACTGGAGTAGATGTTACAGCAAAGATTGCTTGCGATGTAGAGGGAGCTAGTGTTGGTAGTTGTGGCGGAGAATCCACATTAGTTTCATTAAACTGATAATAGTCATTAGTCGTCTCTGAATATACAGAAGACGGCGTTTGGTAGCTATGATTAGAAAAAGACGAAGTAGTTCTTTGTCTAAGTTCTTTTATCCCAAATTCTGTCAGAACATTCTGAATTCTACTTTGTGCTAGTAAAGCATTCTCTGCCGAGAAATTCCTAAGTTGTAATGCAACACTCCTTCCGAACACATCAAATACAGTTTCACTCTCAGAATTTATCCCTACATTTAACTTTTTGAGATCAGAAACAGCTTGAAAAATTTCTTTAGTTCTATTATTAGCTTTCGCAGTATTTCCAGTAGTAGTCGTAGTTACAGTAAGTGCTTGCTGGTCGTTGCTTGTATTAGCTAATACTTCCTGGTTGATGTTTGGTTGCGAAGATGTAGCAGAGCTACTTTCCTGAGAAACTGTGTCTTCATTCGTTATTTTTTTTGTTTTTTTGTTTTCGCGGTGAATGCATTTACGCACCGTCATCCCTGCTGCGGAGGCAGCAGGGACGGTGTGTGGTGCTCCCAGCCCGTGAGAGAGGGCCGTCCTACCCACTAAACCCCGCGGTGTTCCGCCTCACCTTAAAACCGACTCGCAGGGTTGGCCTGAGGTTAAATCACTGCGAGCCGGCAAGGGGCACCCCAGAGCGGAGGGGTCCGTCTCGGGGCGCTCGATAAGCGACCACCCCGGAGCTCCCTAAGGAGCTGAAGAGTTAGCCCGCACCTCCACCGCTCTCGAGCGCACCTCTGTAAGCAGAGGAGGTGAGAGCGGCCGGTACGGCCGTGCGCAAAAAGTAGGCACCCCCTGGAACACAGAAAGGGTGCCCGTCGCCAAGTGGCCAGTTGGGCGGGGTCCCCCGACCTTCCGCCCACGGCCAGACTCTATTCGGGGGCGCGCATGAATTGTTTACGACGACGCCCCCGAACACGACGGCGGGGCGGGAGAGTCTGTCCCGTACGCTCCCGCACCTGCAATTTCTCCGACCATGGCTTGCACCACGGCCGGCAGCGACAAATCGAAACCGACAAGGCCCGTGAGGGCGATACGCGGCCCGTTCCACGCCACGCACACGGCGAGTGTGTGCTCTGCCGTGTCGACGACGCCACTCGGGCAGTGACGACACACGGGGTCCGGCTCCACCCCAGCCACCTTCCACAGGTACTTGGCGAATACGCCATGCCCTGTGAGGAGCTGACTGAGGTGGAACGTAGGCGCACCGTGTGTCCTCTCTACCCAGGCACGTAGGACGGGCCGGACAGCCCCCACGAGCCCAGAGGGGCCTACCAACCTCTCGGCCCACTTCCGAAAGAGATGGTCGCGAGCCGACTGTCTCCAGCGGTCGATCTCGTCCGGAAGGGCCCGTCCACCATTTCTACGCACCAGGGCGCTTTCTTCGTAAACCTTCTTGAGGACTCCAGCCTCGAGATCCCAAGGGAGGCTTCCTGCAATTAGGCACGCCGCCTCGTAAGAGACGGTGCAGTACGCTCGTGCCGCCCTCTGCGCAATCGACCGCTGCGGACGCCGCAGCAGCGGGATTGTCTTGGCGCAGAGGGCGTCCGCCCAGATAGGAGCTCCATACAAAGCTTTTGAGCGCACTACACCGTCGTAGAGGCGACGGCATGCACTATTTGGGCCTCTCCGATTGGGGAGCACGGTGACTAGGGTATCGTCAGCGTAACAGAAGACGCCGACTCCCGGAAGAGTAGCACTGCGCAGGACCCAATCATATCCGATGTTCCATAGGAGCGGACCCAGAACCGATCCCTGTGGAACACCATAACTCATACCAGCGCGGACTACTCCCGACCGGGCCGGATAGGAGATGGCCCGGTCCACAAAGTAGTCCGCGAGAATGCGTCTGAGGTACCACGGGACATTGTGGTACCTCAGCGCCTCGGCGATGATCTGCCAGGGGATGGTGTTGAAGGCGTTCGCTATGTCGAGCGACACCGCTAGCAACACCTCCCCTCGACCAGCCTTTGCGACGCTGTCCCGGAGCCGGGATATGGCGTCCAGGGTTGACCTCCCGCGACGGAAGCCGTACTGGCCGTCACTTAAGTTGGGCCCCGCCCCCACCAAGTGCCCAACGAGACGCGCTGCGAGCACCCGCTCAAGCAGCTTGCTCATCTCGTCGAGCAAGACGATGGGGCGGTAGGCCGACGGCGACTCAGCCGGGCGCCCGTGCTTCTTCAACAGCACGAGCCGCCCGGTTTTCCACTGTCGCGGGAGTGTCTTCATTAGTAGGACCAGGAATCTGTGAAATAAAATGAAAATAAATAATTATTTCAGGTTCCGCAGATCAATGAAGAATGGAAAGAAATAGAATTAGGCTTCCGATCAAGCTGGAATTTCCCTGGTTACCACGTCGCTTTAGACGGGAAGCATGTGATAATTCAAGCACGACCGAATTGTGGAAGTGAATATTTTAATTACAAGGGTTCCAACAGTGTGGTTTTGATGGCTGTGGTTGATCATGATTATTGTTTTCGATATGTAAATATTGGGGCTAATGGAAGAAATTCAGATGCAGGGATTTTTAAAAACAGTAGATTACGTTATAACCTTGAGAGTAACTTGTTGCCAAAAGGTGGTTTTTTTGTCGGAGATGATGCCTTCCCATTGAAAACATATTTATTAAAACCTAACAGTGGAACAAACCTTACAGAAAAACAAAAAATATTTAATTACAGATTGTCAAGAACACTTAGAATTATTGAGAATGCTTTTGGTATTCTGGCAAGTAGGTTCAGAACTTTTAATAAGCCCATACCAACTGATGTCTCCACAACAGAAAAAATCATTCGTGCCTCATGTGCCCTGCATAATTGGTTACGTCTCTCAAGCCCCGGATATTATTTTCCAAGGGGCTGCGTTGACGATGAAGATATAAATTCAGGAACCATTACTGAGGGTACTTGGAGAAGAGAACTCATTGCTGGTCTACCATTTATCACCGACCATAACAGCAACTATGCGTCAAGAACAGCAAGACAGTTGCGTGATAACTATGCAGATTATTTCAGTGGAGCAGGGGCTGTTTCGTGGCAAAACAGAATGATATCATAATTTAAGCATAGCTAAACTAATTCACCTTTCAAACAAAAAATAAAGTACTTACGTTTTCATGAACTTGTTTTTATTAAAGCTTTTGCGAAGACCTCCTCTAACTCATGTATCCACTTAATATTTGATGTATAAACATTAATGATACCCGCTCTTCCGAATACCGAATCTTGCATTTTTTTAATTTCTTGAGAATAAGTGGGACTTAGGTTCTTAATTTTATTTTTTGCGTCTTGAACACCAAAACCAGGAATATTTATTTCTTCGATAATCGATATGTATGCTGCCACACGTTTGTTCTTGTTTTTGTAATCTTTCGCCGAGAAATCCCATAAAATGCATTGGGAGCAATTTATATAGTTGTATAAACTTGACTGTTGTGTCAAAATCCCATTTCGTAGGCATATTTTACGTTTATTAAACTACAGGAGCACGTGCAATCAAATATTCGCTAAAAAAAGTGAAATGTACGCACCGAGTGACGAGTAGACGCCGAGTGCGCGTCATGCGCGTTTTCAGATCCACCGAGTGAGCGAGCGAGACAGAGCGGAGTAGGAGGGGGCAGGGTACTCGGGCTAGGAAATAGAATAGGGTCCGAGTGACTGTCTCGGCCTGTTGCTAGGCCGAGCGCGGCTATGTGCACTGTCTCGCCACTCTACTCGGTAGGAGTGATCAAGGCATGAAATACGTGAAGGTTTGGTAATAATAAGTGTAATTATAATAAAACAATGTAAAATAAGAAAGTACATAGATAAAATACAGGTGTGGTACGTATTGGCATTGTGTTATAAATAATAGAATAAATATTGCTACTTACAAATCGTGATTTTTATAAATTTAAGTATTAATTTATGAGAGTCAATATGGCCTCATTTGGTACCATTTCTAGTTTAGCTTCTTTTACGGAACATTGTCTTATTTCACATGCTTTTAGTGCCTGATTATAAATGAATCGGTTATTGTATGAACTGAAACGTCTCGCAAAGCTTGACTGTACATACGGTAAAGGTAATCTGTAAATACGACGCTGAAGTAATTCAGTGTATTCTTCAGAGTTAAGGATCAAACGATGTGTTTTAAGAACTATTCGTAGCATTTATAATTGACGTACAGTCAGAACTTGACTTTCGCGATATAGTCTTAGTGTCGGATACCTAAATGGTTTATTTAGCATTGATTTTAATACCGATTTTTGGGCTATTTCCATTTGTATCATGAACGATTTTAAGGCGCTTCCCCAACTAGATATACAGTAACTGAATAGATTGCTTTTTGGCTAAATTGGATCTAATGTTAAATAAAATACTTTTTCAGCGTAGGAGAAATGTTGTTATATTTGGCGATTTTAATATAGATACACTTAAAAAATACTATTCCTCTGTTCACTTTTTAAATTTAATTCACAGGTTTAATCTTTCGCTAGGTGTTAATGCACCGACACGTCTCAGTAGTGGCAAGTGCATAGACAACATTATTCATAACATTCGAGGCAGTAAAGGTGAAGTTATTGAGTTAGCTGTGTCGGATCACAAAGCTCAAATACTTAAATGCCCAGTTCAGAAATCCTGTGTGTTACCATATTGGTTTGTATTTAATAAATATCTATCTATCTATCTTTACGCTGTATCCCTGACGGGGTAGTCAGAGAGGACAGATCGCCAGGCTTCGCGATCCATGCATACTTCTTTCGCTTCGTCGAGATTCATCAATCGCTTCATACACGCACGTCTGGGTATCCGAGTACTTTTGACCTTTCCGTTTTTGAGCAATCTGCTCACGTGGTCTTCATATGTAAGTCTCGGCCTTCCCTGACTCCTTCTACCATCTACTTTTGAACAATATATATTCTTCGTCAATCGTTCCTCACTCATTCGTTGGACGTGTCCAAACCAACGGAGCACGCCCTTTTCCAGCTTAACGCTGACACTTTCATTCAACCTGCCATATTGCGTATTACTTCGTTACGTATTCGGTCGGCCAAGGTAACGCCGCACAATTTTTGAAGTGATGGCATCTCCACAGCATTCAATTTACTTTTATGTATCTGCTGACATACCCAGGTTTCACTACCGTAAAGCAAAGTTGGCACTAGCACTGCGTTATGAATCGCCATTCGTGCTTCTTTTACGATGCTTTGTCGCTTTACTAACTGGGACAAAGCACCGTTAACTTTGTTTCCGGCAGCTACTCGCCGTTCTACATCCGAATCATATCTTCCATCCACGCTAAACATACTTCCTAAATACACAATTTCATTCACTTGCTCTAGACGTTCCTGGTTTACCCTAATCTCGCATTTAGTTCTTACGTCACCTCTTTCGAATACTAGAACCTTAGTTTTACTTGCATTTATGCGGAGACCCTTAATTTCACACCCCTCTTTCATATTAGTGACTAATGCCTGTAGGTCGGCTTCTGATGAGGCCATGAGCACCGCATCATCAGCGTACAGCAGACAGTTTACTGTAAAGTCACCCAAATTCACACCCATATTAAAATCTTTCAACTTCTGCAGGCAACTGTCCAGATACACTATGAACAGCCAGGCGGACATGACACATCCCTGTTTGACGCCTGTACAGACATCAAAAAGAGGTGACACATCCCCCCCTACTCGCACGCAAGCCTTACAGTCCCTATAAAGCGACTGTATTGCCCGCAGTAGCGAGCCGTCCACACCATATCCTGGCAGCAAGTCCCACAGTGTTTCTCTCACAACGTTATCAAATGCTTTCTCTAGATCCACAAAAGCGCAGAAAACCTTATGGCTAAGAGCCAGAAACTTTTCCGCGATCATGCGGAGAGAAAACACTTGATCCATGCAACCTCTTCCACGTCGGAATCCGCATTGAGCCTCCCATAAATACCTTTCAGACTTTTCTTGCATTCGTGCCGTTATAACCTTTGCATACACCTTACTAGCTAAGCTGACCAAGCTGATCGCCCTGTAGCTGGAGCAGTTTAGGCGCGAGCCTTTCCCTTTGTAAATAGGTACTACAACTGCTACTCGCCAGTCATCCGGGACCTCACCCGTCCGCCAGCACAAGTTGCATAACAGACATAGTGTGTCCCAGACACGCGACCCACCGTACTTGATCATCTCAGCAGTAACTCTGTCTTTTCCCGCAGCCTTACCACATTTCATATTTCTTATCGCTTGTTCTATTTCTTTCATACTAATGACTTCAATGACATCGGGATCCGGAGCATCGAAGTGAGCTCCACTTCCCGATGTGGCATCTCTGTCTTTTCTTGCATACATCTTTCCATAATATTCACTCCATCTCTGCAGGACGTCACTTTGGTCTGTTAGGACGTCATTGTTAACACTAAGCACTTTATTCATACTGCAGATTGCCGAACAACTCCGGGTCTTGCCTACCTCTTTCCAGAAGAGCTAGGCATTATCCCGGAAATTGGACGACAACCTTTCATCCGCTTTCATTCTGCACCTTTCACGATCTTCTTCTATCAGTGCCTTTGTGTTAACTTTCTGCAGCTTGTATCTCTCTTTCATATTAAAATCATTCCGCGAGGCTAAGTAGTCTAGCCATGCTTTCTTCTTCATTCGAACTGCTTCTTTCACTTCCTCATTCCACCATGCATCACGCTTATTACTACTGCCTTTTTTTCGTTTCTCTACACACTTCCACAGCGGCATTTATCATACTGTCCCTAAGGTTCTGCCATACACTTTCCACATTCTCACTGCTTACATTGACGTCGCCAAGCTTTTCGGCTACCCTTTCATTATATTTATCCCTAATGGATGCATCCTGCAGCTTCCAGCTTTTGATGCTAATAGTCGGCCCAGGTTCAGGACACTCGGTACGATGACGCCAACCCGCGAACAGACCCCTAATCCTAGTTATGACTAGGTAGTGGTCTGATCCCAGCTCAGCGCCTCGATAAACCCTCGTGTCCATCACCTGTTTATGGAGCCGACTATCCATTAGGAATAGATCTATCATGCTTCTCTTTGACTTACATCTCTTCGTATACATATGAATTTGTTTGTGGTTGAACATTGTGTTCGCCACAAACAAATCCTTTTCCTTACAAAATGCCAGTATTAGCTTGCCAGCGTCGTTCACCCTTTTATCCCCATACTTCCCGAGTACCGACTCAAAACCATCGCGAGCGGTACCCACCCATCCATTCAAGTCTCCACATACTATAAGTCTTTCATTTCCTTCTATCACATTTAGAGCTTCTCTCATACTCTCCCAGAAGTCCTCTAGCTCACTTGCGTTCGACGAAGATACTGGCGCGTAAGCAGCTACCAGGAAAATCTTCGTCAAACCAAGTTTTACACGGATCCAGAGGATTCTAGGACCTACCAGTTTGTACTCATACATACCGGAGGCCAATCGCGAGGACGGCAAAATTCCAACCCCCCGACTGCCATGCTCGCTCTCTGGTACTCCAGACCAAAGCGCGAGCATCCCACCCGTGAGCTCCAAGACTTCGCTGCCCTTGCGCTTGGTCTCTGTCAAGCACACTGCATCTAACTTTCTCTCATTCATAACATCCATCAACTCATTCATCTTATCTGTCATTCCTCCCCTAACATTCCACGCAGCTACCCTGCACTTCATCCTCCACTTCCCGCCGTGTCGGGCCACGCGTGTAGGGTGGCGGTCCCCTACGCCGCTCTGGCACACACTTTTCGCACCAGCGGGGACGAACTGGTGCGCGTCGCCTCGGGGGCACGCCCTAGCAGTAATCGCCCTGGTGGCACTCGTGTTGGAGTAGAATTGCAGCCGTAGCTGGCAGGGATGGCGACGTGCACGCTTCTACTCTTCATCCCCTATTTAATAAATAAATAAATAAATATCCATCACGCCTTATCCCCGAAGGGGTGGCAGAGGCATATTATATGCCCACTTTTCACCGTGTGGATTCCTGTCCCACGTAATAGGTGGTGAGCCCATTGCCGTGTTGAAATACAGACAGACGCAGGTTGTGGCTACCTGCTGTTGAAATTTTTTAAGCCGCCTATAAGGCCTTCAACCAGGCTTAACGACTGCCATTATACTGGCAACCGTGACCAACGGCTTAACGTGCCTTCCGAAGCACGGAAACGCTCGCAAATGTTGACCAGCCATAGTGAAAGTTGCGTACCTCAGTGATCGTTTACCGAACACTGAGACCGCGGGGCCACGAGCGCTTCATTTTCGGTTTGTATTTAAGCGTAATTATTGTTCACAGAATATGGCAAAATTTTCGAAATGTTTGCAAAGTGTAACTTACAATAATATCTTTGGGTGGAATGATGCCAACAAGGCATTTAATAAGTTTCAAGATATTTTTGGTATTTTTTATGATATGTGCTTTCCCTTGAAAAAAGTAAAAGTGTATGCCCTGAAAAAGTCAAAATGGATTAGCAAAGGCATACAATCTTTATGTATATACAAACGTCAAATGTTATGGCAGTTCCGTAAAACTCCTACTCACGAAAATAAGAAAATATACAACATATACTCGACACGACTAAAGCGCATAATTCGGTTGACACAAAAGGTTCAGAACGGGCATTTAATTAATAAAACTAAAAACAAAAGTAAGGCAACTTGGCAAATAATCAATAGATGTAAAAGTAATAAAATATCTGAAGGTATACAAAATCTTCTTATAGACAACAAAAATATTAGTAATCCACATGACATAACGCAAATATTTAATAACTTTTTTATAGATGACATTGAATCCACAACTGATATTGATAATAATGATAATAATAACAAATAAAATATAATATAATAATAATAAACCCCTCGAGGACAGTCGTTATCTTTTATTTTTTTAACGCAACCCAATGAGGGCATAGTAGATTCGCTTTTTCATTTTCAAGGGCATTGGCATTTCATTGGCCGGTCAGAGGGAGGGAGCCAGAGCTATATGCTCGGGGGTGGAAGTGTCATTTTCAAGGGTATAACTATGGGGAAGCCCGCTCCGGGCCTGTCCCGCGAAGGTGAAACCGGCGCCGCACCGCTCGACACCCCAAGCCGCTCACACCTGTGTTGCCCTCTGTCGCCTTACTGGCTTATTTTGCCTATGGCGATTGTATAGGGGGCCCATCTAGTGAGTTGGCAAGTCACCGTCTGCCAGTATTTTGATAATAATACTCGTATATTAAAAAGGCAGACGCCGTTTTCATCAATAGCTTATATCACCCAATCTATTTAACACCCAACCCAATAGCCCATTTCTTAGTTAGCATATTTCACAATAGTTTAACTCCCATTGGAGGTAGTCCATTACCGTTCTTCTACATAAGGCGGGCGTGGATTGTCTTTAGTGGGGGTCCCATTTCCTATTAGATTAAATTCTCAAAGGGCCTCTGCGTGTTGGACCAATATGTCCCCATGTAAGCCTTCCAAAAGACCGGGTATCTTCATAAGAAAAAAAAAAGAAGATACCTGTGAAGAAGAAGAGATATAATAATAATAATAATTCATTTATTTCTCAAAATGTAGTACATCTGCTTCTCAATTACGAAAATATAGTTTTACACATTCTGCCGTGTCTCAGCGTAGAAATCTTTATCCTAATTTAAATAAACTGTATTGCTGTCATTTTTACATTCAAATATTGTTTTTGATGCATAATTGTCAGTCTAATCATAATTCTAAATAATTCCATTTTATATTATTGTAATCTGTCAAATATAAATCTTTATCTTAATTTAAATAAATTGTATTGCTATCATTTTTACATTCAAATATTGCTTTTGATACATAATTGTCAGTCTTATCATAATTCTAAATAATTCCATTCCATATTATTGTAATATGTCAAATATAAATTGAAAATCTCGAAATTACTGAAGAGGATGAAGAGTAGAAGCGTGCACGTCGCCATCCCTGCCAGCTACGGCTGCAATTCTACTCCAACACGAGTGCCACCAGGGAGAATGATGCTAGGGCGTGCCCCCGAGGCAACGCGCACCAGTTCGTCCCCGCTGGTGCGAAAAGTGTGTGCCAGAGCGGCGTAGGGGACCGCCACCCGACACGCGCGGCCCGACACGGCGGGAAGTGGAGGACGGAGTGCAGGGTAGCTTCGTGGAATGTTAGGGGAGGAATGGCAGATAAGATGAATGAGTTGATGGATGTTATGAATAAGAGAAAGTTAGATGCAGTGTATTTGATAGAGACCAAGCGCAAGGGCAGCGAAGTCTTGGAGCTCCCGGGTGGGATGCTCGCGCTTTGGTCTGGAGTACCAGAGAGCGAGCATGGCAGTCGGGGGGTTGGAATTTTGCTGTCCTCGCGTTTGGCCTCCGGTATGTATGAGTACAAACTGGTGGGTCCTAGAATCCTCTGGATCCGTGTAAAACTTGGTTTGACGAAGATTTTCCTGGTAGCTGCTTACGCGCCAGTATCTTCGTCGAACGCGAGTGAGCTGGAGGATTTCTGGGAGAGTATGAGAGAAGCTCTAAATGTGATAGAAGGAAATGAAAGACTTATAGTGTGTGGAGCATTGAATGGATGGGTGGGTACCGCTCGCGATGGTTTTGAGTCGGTACTCGGGAAGTATGGGGATAAAAGGGTGAACGACGCTGGCAAGCTAATACTGGCATTTTGTAAGGAAAAGGATTTGTTTGTGGCGAACACAATGTTCAACCACAAACAAATTCATATGTATACGAGGAGATGTAATTCAAAGAGAAGCATGATAGATCTATTCCTAATGTATAGTCGGCTCCGTAAACAGGTGATGGACACAAGGGTTTATCGAGGAGCTGAGCTGGGATCAGACCACTACCTAGACATAATTAGGATTAGGGGTCTGTTCGCGAGTTGGCGTCATCGTACCGAGTGTCCTGAGCTTGAGCCGACTTATAGCATTAAAAGCTGGAAGTTGCAGGATGCATCCATTAGGGATAAATATAATGAAAGGGTAGCCGAAAAGCTTGGCGACGTCAATGTAAGTAGTGAGACTGTGGAAAGTGTATGGCAGAACCTTAGGGATAGTATGATAAATGCCGCTGTGGAAGTGTGTGGAGAAACGAAAAGAGGCAGTAGTAATAAGCGTGATGCATGGTGGAATGAGGAAGTGAAAGAAGCAGTTCGAATGAAGAAGAAAGCATGGCTAGACTACTTAGCCTCGCGAAATGATTTTAATATGAAAGAGAGATACAAGCTGCAGAAAGTTAACACGAAGGCACTGATAGAAGAAGCTCGTGAAAGGTGCAGAATGAAAGCGGATGAAAGGTTGTCGTCCAATTTCCGGGATAATGCCAAGCTCTTCTGGAAAGAGGTAGGCAAGACCCGGAGTTGTTCGGCAATCTGCAGTATAAATAAAGTGCTTAGTGTTAACAATGACGTCCTAACAGACCAAAGTGACGTCCTGCAGAGATGGAGTGAATATTATGGAAAGATGTATGCAAGAAAAGACAAAGAATGCCACATAGGGAAGTGGAGCTCACTTCGATGCTCCGGGTCCCGTTGTCATTGAAGTCATTAGTATGAAAAAAATAGACCAAGCGATAAGAAGTATGAAATGTGGTAAGGCTGCGGGAAAAGACAGAGTTACTGCTGAGATGATCAAGTACGGTGGGTCGCGTGTCTGGGACACACTATGTCTGTTATGCAACTTGTGCTGGCGGACGGGTGAGGTCCCGGATGACTGGCGAGTAGCAGTTGTAGTACCTATTTACAAAGGGAAAGGCTCGCGCCTAAACTGCTCCAGCTACAGGGCGATCAGCTTGGTCAGCTTAGCTAGTAAGGTGTATGCAAAGGTTATAACGGCACGAATACAAGAAAAGTCTGAAAGGTATTTATGGGAGGCTCAATGCGGATTCCGACGTGGAAGAGGTTGCATGGATCAAGTGTTTTCTGTTGTTTCTGTTAAAGTTTCTGGCTGTTAGCCAGAAGGTTTTCTGCGCTTTTGTGGATCTAGAGAAAGCATTTGATAACGTTGTATGAGAAACGCTGTGGGACTTGCTGCCCGGATATGGTGTGGACGGCTCGCTACTGCGGGCAATATAGTCGCTTTATAGGGTCTGTAAGGCTTGCGTGCAAGTAGGGGGGGATGTGTCACCTCTTTTTGATGTCTGTACAGGCGTCAAACAGGGATGTGTCATGTCCGCCTGGCTGTTCATAGTGTATCTGGACAGTTGCCTGCAGAAGTTGAAAGATTTTAATATGGGTGTGAATTTGGGTGACTTTACAGTAAACTGTCTGCTGTACGCTGATGATGCGGTGCTCATGGCCTTATCAGAAGCCGACCTTCAGGCATTAGTCACTAATATGAAAGAGGAGTGTGAAAGTAAGGGTCTTCGCTTGAATGCAAGTAAAACTAAGATTCTAGTATTTGAAAGAGGTGACATAAGAACTAAATGCGAGATAAGGGTAAACCAGGAACGTCTAGAGCAAGTGAATGAAATTGTGTATTTAGGAAGTATGTTTAGCGCGGATGGAAGATGTGATTCGGATGTAGAACGGCGAGTAGCTGCCGGAAACAAAGTTAACGGTGCTTTGTCTCAGTTAGTAAAGCGACAAAGCATCGTAAAAGAAGCACGCATGGCGATTCATAACGCAGTGCTAGTGCCATTTTTGCTTTACGGTAGTGAAACCTGGGTATGTCAGCAGATGCATGAAAGTAAATTGAATGCTGTGGAGATGCGATCACTTCGAAAATTGTGCGGCGTTACCTTGACCGACCGAATACGTAACGAAGTGATACGCAATATGGCAGGTTTGAATGAAAGTGTCAGCGTTAAGCTGGAAAAGGGCGTGCTCCGTTGGTTTGGACACGTCCAATGAATGAGTGAGGAACGATTGACGAAGGATATATATTGTTCAAAAGTAGAGGGTAGAAGGAGTCAGGGTAGGCCGAGACTTACATATGAAGACCACGTGAGCAGATTGCTCAAAAACGGAAAGGTCAAAAGTACTCGGATACCCAGACGTGCGTGCGAAGCGAAAGAAGTATGTATGGATCGCGAAGCCTGGCGATCTGTCCTCTCTGACTACCCCGTCAGGGATATAGCGTGAAGATAGTTAAGTTAGTTAAGTATTGCTGTCATTTTTACATTCAAATATTGATTTTGATACATAATTGTCAGTCTTATCATAATTCTAAATAATTCTATTCCATATTATTGTAAAAATATCCATCACGCCTTATCCCCGAAGGGGTGGCAGAGGCATATTATATGCCCACTTTTCACCGCGTGGATTCCTGTCCCACGTAATAGGTGGTGAGCCCATTGCCGTGTGAAATAGACAGACGCAGGTAGTGGCTACCTGCTGTTGAAATTTTCAAGCCGCCCATAAGGCCTTCAACCAGGCTTAACGACTGCCATTTTACTGGCAACCGGGACCAACAGCTTAACGTGCCTTCCGAGGCACGGAAACGCTCGCAAATGTAAATGCCACAAAGTGGTCACCCATCCGAGGACCAGCCATAGTGAAAGTTGCGTAACTCAGTGATCGTTTACAGAACACTGAGACCGCGGGGCCACGAGCGCTTCTTATGATTATTGTAATATGTCAAATATAAATTGAAAAACTCGAAATTACTACACGCAAGGCTACAACACATAATCAAATAAAATTTCAAACATAATTAATTAGACACATTCACTATTTTGTTTTATTTGCGAGTTTACCATTTGTGCTCAGAATATTCTTTAATCGAATAGAAACATTTTTCTAGTAACATTCGGAACATTTTTTTTGTACAACAAAAACCCTCTGTATCTCTACTGAGTTACCCCATATTATTAATCCGTAACGAAGTACCGAGGCTACATATCCATGATACGCAGAGAGGGCCGCTTCCCTACTCACAGTCCATCTTAGTTTCTTAAGTGCAAAAGTGAATTTATAAATTTTAGCACATACGCTTTTAACGTGTTCTTTCCAGTTTAATTGCTTGGCAATAGTGATTCCCAAGTATACAGTTGAGTCTACTGGATCTGGAATCGTAAACAACAACTCGAGCGGTTGCCATAAGTACCGTCGTAGGGCTTGTGTGCAAACTTGATAGCGAGCACAAAGCGACATCGTTCGGCTGGACGCGCACGGCAGTGGCGCCGCCGTCGCTAGGCGTGGACGGGGACGAAAACATGCGAGATGGCTCCCCGTCGCGATTCAACGGCACGGGCGGCTGTGACGTCACAGCGGACGGACGGTTAGGGTTAACGCGCGAGGCACCAACTGAGTTTAAATAGGACGCGGCATTATTGTTTTCGAAGTGTAATAATGAACGGTGTTTACCATTACACTTGCGATAAAAATTATTCGAATTACAGAATGAAACACGATGTTTCTTACTGAGACAATTGATACATAAATTACTAGAACGAACAAATTTATAGCGATCGCTTGGAGTGAGTTTATTGAACTCCGAACATGTATAAAGTTGGTCATGATGACCTTGACACTCTTTAGGGCGCGAACAGCTGATGCAAAAATATCTAAGAATTTTTCTAAGTCGTGTTTATTACACGATGAGCTAGTTTTCAAATTAAATATTTGATGCAAATAAGCGGTTGTTTCTAAGCGTTTGTCTTCGTATTTGACCTTCAAAGTATTCAAAATCAAACTATAATTTTCGGCGCAAAGCGTTATACGGTTTTTGCTTTCCCGGTTAGTTTACTAACTAAGTAATGTAATTTTTCGTAATCCGATAATGAATTATTATTATGGATCGTATTTTCGAAACTAGCGAAAAACAAAGGCCAATTTTTAATATCGCCATCAAATTCGGGTATTTGTATGGGCGGTAATTTAGGTCGGTCCCGTTTCAGCAAATCAAAATCCGGCTGGCCCCGGTTTCGAATCGGTGACTACTACGGGCACGGGCGCTTGCAAAGACTTAGCGACACGTTTTATGCGACAAATTAAATCTTCGAAAGATGACATGGCGTCATAACTTAATAAGAATACGGGATTTAATTTTAATTCAAGCAAGTTAATTTTATCGAGAACATTTTCGAAATCTAAGCGCAAAGTATCTACGGTTTCGATCGAGGATAAAAACAATTCTTTTATTGATTCATCTGCGGTCCTCGATGAATAATCACAAATTAATTGCATACGCTTAAAAAGGCTATCCTTCTTAGCGTGTAATAGTTTTAACTACGGAATCTCTTTCGGAGGCATTGTTAAAACAAAACAACTATAGCTACCTACAGTCGCTTTAAATATTTTAAATAGTGTATGACATTTTGTAAGCTCCGTTAAAATGGTCTATGCAAAATAAAGATATTTTTATTTATTTATTTATTATTTTAGTGCAAAAGTAACGAACGATCAAAATGGCAGCGGTGGTAAGCAGCGAGACGCGACGCGATCGAGCGTAGGTACCTGCCCGCTATCCCTAATGGAATAAAACTATTATCTATGCGTTTATTCCCTATACAATAAAAACTATTACCTATACTTATGCGTTTATTCCGTGGTGGAATAAAAACTATAACGTATACCTATGCGTTTACCCCCTATGGGATAAATACTATTGCGTTTCCATTAGCAAACTACTAAAGCGAGTGGATCAAAATCCGGATCGTTAGGACCAGAAAATGGTTGAGCGGGCGAGATAAATAAATTCAAAATGGACTGTATTTTCGGGGAAAGACAAAATGAAATTTACACGCGATTGTCGACGGAAAAAGAAATGGAAAAACAGGAATGGGCACACTACCTTACTGCTTGCTGCGAGATGATGAGGTGGAGGCTGCCGGGGGCGTCCCTGGACTTGAATTCCTGGTTTCCTTGCTCGAAAACGCTATTTATCCATGGAAAACACAATTATTGCGAAAGGTTTGGTTCGATGCGGCCGCACGCGCGTTTATTGTAGGACAGACTGCCAGCCTTCAATCGTGGTCGCTGCCCGTGAGGCTAGCGGCGCGAGCGTAGGTACTTGCGCGCGTAATACAGCTGTCTCGCTCCTCCTTTATGCGAGACAAGGTAGGTGCGAAAGAAAAATGGAATAAAGGGGAAGGGGGAGTGTCGACAACTAATTAATTAAAATCAAATGTAGATCAGCGATGCAACATAGAAAAAATAACGCGGTTACTCTTTTATCGCATGCCGGCGCAACCATATGGATAGATCACTATACATATCGCTCTTTGATTCTCTTCACAAAAAACAGAGGTGACATAATTGCGCTAACACACGTTCGGATTTGGTCTGCCGGAACTCGACAGATCAAATCCGCCGAGTTCGCCAACCAAATCTGTCATTATGAAAAGATGTCTTTTTGGAGGAAAATTAAATTAAATCTGGGAATATTTACGACAAAGTAGCTAGAACGGCAAAATTGATCATATCCTATGTGGATCGAGGCGGATTCAATTAATAATAAATATGTCCGCTGGACTGCTGTACACGCGGTAAGATTTGGTCGGGAGTCAAATCAAATCCGCGAACGGGACAAACCAAATCCGAACGTGTGTTAACGCTATAACCATACTTTTGGCATGTGAACGTCAATTTAATGTCTATTTAAGATTTAAGTAAAAGTTCATCGGCCATTAAAGTTAATTGTCATTAAATGACAATAATGACTCATTAACTGTCTCTGAGAGTAAATTTTTATTAATCTTTACTCAAAACTCCTTAATCAATAATTAAATCGACTCTGAGTGCGGCAGTAAGTCTGGGAGTTAATCAAACAGAGGTTGCTGTGTATATGTAGTTTGTATGGTTCCCGCTTCGCACAGGTTGAGATTAGGATTGATTGATTGTTGGCGAGCTTCTTCAAATAAGCAGATTATCTTGTATGGCATGCAGTGATGAAAAATTCGGGCGTTTTCTGTTGTAAGATCTGTCCAGGGCGACTTAATGTCGGCCGACCAAATACTTTGCATGAAGGCAGATTTAAATGTAAGTGTTATCTTTAAAGTGAAAAAGACACCAGCTTAAATAGTGGTTGGAGGAACCCAATGGGGCAACTACCGAACATTTTACTAGGCTGTGCTGGGCGTCAGCAGTAAGTCGAACCGCTGCTGTATTATATTTGATTGGCAGGTCTGAAAATAGCTCGTGGGCTATTTTTATATCCATCAGTGATAGGTGACCCTTTATATGCCAAAACAACGTTTGCCAGGCAGTTGGTATTATAAAATAAAATAATAAAGTATTAGTATAATAATCTACACTACTACTAGAGGTAACAAGTAGAACACCATTGATTTTTATTTGAAACTCGTTCATTTAAAACGTTTTTAAACTATGTTATGTACGGTTTTAGTTCATGAATCGTACACCAGTCGATTCTTCGATAAATTATCTGTATAGTATACTCATAAAACTATGTGTGACAACATATGTGTCGTCGGCCATTTCCCGCCATTTTTGGAACGAAGTTCCTTATGGCAGGCCTGGAGGAGATAGGGATTTTGCTGCGTGACCGAACTTTCAGTGAGGGTGAGGGTGAGGGTGAGGGTGAGGGTGAGGGTGAGGGTGAGGGTGAGGGTGAGGGTGAGGGTGAGGGTGAGGGTGAGGGTGAGGGTGAGGGTGAGGGTGAGGGAGAGGGTGTTTTTTTTTTAAATTAGTTTTTCGAAAGTTCGAACTTCGTTCCTACCTGGTGTCCCACGACACCACATCATTTTTATTGTTTTTGTCATTAATTATTTAGTTTTTCATGTGTTTATTGCGTACAGATGAGACTTTGATTAAGACTTTTTTTTTAATCAATTTTTTAAGACAGTGATTTAATTAGATTTTCCATAAAAAGAAATAGTAAAAAAATATACAAGAGTTCCGACCCGCACCGAGATTGAGAGTCAACTGGCCCTGGCTGGCACGCATGAGCCGTATATCCGATATCGAAATGCTGTTTCAGCAAGCTCAGGGGTGATGGTCAGCACATCCCCATACATCGGACGGGTACAACAACCCCCCGCAGAAGACTGAAGTTCGGGGATAAACCGAAGTTCAGGCAAACTATACAACTTCTCTTAATCGCGGTATCAATGCCCGGATTCACCTATACCACATAGGTGAATCCGGGCATTGATCAAGATTGTCTTCGGTAAAGGTCGGATCCCGGTTAACAATTTTCTTTTTTCAAATTTTAATTATCTTAAATACTAAAAGGGATATAACAATAATAGAAATAAAGGAGGTAAATACAATATATGGGTCTGGTATTTTACAATTACAGGTTTTTCTGCTAATATTTTATCAAATTGGAATAAAATGTTTTTGTTGTTGTGGTTTGGTAAGGTTTGATAGTTTAAATCCATCTTTCTTGTTCTAGCTTCTGTAGCGTGGTATAAAGCGCGTTATTTAACAAATTATCGGTTATGTTATTTATTTTACAACAAGGATCGCTTATAATACTAAAGTCTAAATTAGGGCTAGGAATACTTATATTAATCGCATTGGTATACGGGATAAGTCTAAAGTTTTTAGTATAAACTGTACACTCATTAGGAATTAGTGGCACACCGGTGCCGATTATGATTATTTCACGTAATTCTGAGGCACCGCATTCAATTGATATTTTATTCGGATGAGATCGCGAAAATCCACTGATTATTCGTAATCGGTTTCCTGAAGTCTAGGTCGCCGGAAATTGTCACTGTCTTACACTGAGTAGGAATTACACTAATGGTTATAGTTAGCAGTTCACTTTCGCAACTAGGGTTCCCATTTGTTAGTAGCACTATGGGTATTTGCACAGAAAAAACTCAGAACTTACAACCTCACACATTTCTAAATTATTTAGGTTACAAAAATTTAACTTATCTCTAGAAATAGCAATATATGGGTTTGAAGGTGATATAAGACTATAATTACTAGAACTGTTTACTCCATGGGGAGTAGGTAAGGCTAGAGTATGATACAAATTGAGGTCATCATTGGTGACTAAAGGTATCTGTAATACAAATACTAACTTATTATTATAGTAATAACATGCGACCTTAGAAATACTTAATATAAATAAAAAAAAAATAAAGAAAATAAAAATGTTTTTATTCATCTCATACATTGTCATACAAATTAAACATTGAGACAACCCCTGTAAGTTATAAAAATACTTGTGTCGGGGTTGACTCGCTTCTTCCCTTATTATATCTATTTAACAATGACGAGACCTTAATATTAATAAAATAGTCTTAGCTTAAGTAATCAATTTGATTTGATAAGAACTACACAGTTAAAAATTGTAGTAGGAATTTGTATATCTTGTGTTTGTGTATGTCTGTATACTGTGTGTGTGTGTGTGTCTGTGTGTGTGTGTGAAGGTATGTGTGTAAGTGTGTATGTTTGCGTGCGTGTTGAGTCGTAACATATGTATGTACTCAAGTTTACCTGACTAAAAAGTGTTCAGTATCATCATATGTAAGTGATCTAAGCCATTCCACAAGGGCATGTTTGCAGTTGTAAAGCAGCATAGGATAGATACATAATTTTGTATTTATTTTGTTATATAAATATGCCGATTGAGTGTTATACTGACGCATGGCAAAAGATATAGCTACATTGCGAACATTTGAAGATATAGCTACATTGCCTTTACGTCTTCTTTCCTTTAGTATGGAGGAATCGAAAGTGAGAGTCTTGTGCAGAGTTAAAGTTAAATTAAGAAGGTAAAGTTTCCTAACTGTCAGCAAATCACTGTCTCTATATAGATACTCAGTGGGATACATATAGGGCTTAAAATACATAACCTTAATTAACGCTCTCTGGGCTCTTTCTAATTCCAAAAATTTGATTTTAGTAGCACCACCCCATACGGGAATTCAGTATGTTATAATAGATTGTGCCAGGGCCATATAAATTTTGTTTAGTAATGGTGGATTCACTACGTGTCTCAAGGTTTTAAATATACATATGAGCTTTCTTACTCTAGTCATGGTTGTTTCTAAGTGAGAGTGCCATGACAACCTTTGATCAACAATCACACCCAGGTATTTAACCGAAGTTACTTGCTGCAAACTCTGACAGTTGCAGTTTAAGTCTGACGAGTCGTCACACCCATGTATAACGACACCGAAATCGGGGCTTGGCTGCGATCTTGCACTTGGAGTGAAACAGACGTAGTTGGTTTTATTAATATTAAGGGTTAGCAGGTTTGCATTCAACCAGTCAGCTATTTTTGCCAGACCATACTCAGCTCTAGACCGTACAGCGCTCCAAGACACTCCTGAATAATCAACTGCGGTATCATCGGCAAATGAGAATACGCACCCGCGGCTGCTCCCAACTCTACATAATTCATTAATATAAATGAGAAACAGCGTCGGACCGAGCACACTTCCTTGCGGAACACCGTATGTTACATCTTCTTCTTCACTATAAAGATTTTCAATTTTTACTTGCTGTTTTCTATCTTCTAAGTAGCTTTTAAAAAGAGAGAATTCTAGTCCTGAAGTCTCTGCTAATGGATGGGAACAGAAACGTCGTCAAAGGCCTTTTTTATGTCTAAAAACACTGTTAAACACTTATATCCACTATCCACCTTTGTTGTGATCTCTTTAACCAGTGCAATAACTGCGTCTTGTGTAGAGAGTCCTTTTCTAAACCCATACTGGGAATGTGACAAAATGTTATATTTATTTAAATAGTTAATAAGTCTGGTATTCAAAAGTTTCTCCAAAAATTTGGAGATGCATGGTAGAACGGAGATCGGTCGATAATTGTTGACTTCATTCGCATCCCCACCCTTTATGTACTAGAGTTACAATCGAACGTTTGAAAACGGTAGGAAACTTGCCAGTTTCAAAGCACTTATTAGCTAACTCTGTTATAATCGGTACAAGAAAATCTCTAGAAACCCTTAAGAATCTGGTTGGTATACCATCCCAACCCGCTGCACTCCCGGAATCAAGGCCCATTAATATGACATCCACTTCTTGCGGGTCGGTTGCGAGCAACACAAAGGAAGTAAGACGGGAGCTCAGGTTAGAAATATTCTTGGGAGTACCAAGCCTATGAATGATTTCTGAGGCTAAGGCTTTACCAACTCCAACAAAAAATTGATTAACACGATTTAAAGAGTTTAGAGGATTCGCATTGATGCTCAACAATGCTTTGTTTGAAGATTTCGGAGTTTTGAAATTACTAATTTCATTTATTTTCTGCCATAAATGTTTTGGATTTTTTGAGGAGTTATTTATTTGATCTCTCTGGAATTGTCTTTTTTGTTTTTTAATTAAATTTACGCAAAAGTTACGATATCGTCGATAGGTAATCTTTAATATATCGTTGTATGGATCTTTTTTTAATTGTGAATGCATTTTGTCACGAAGTCTAATACAACGTATTGTGCCTGTAGATATCCACGGCTTAAGTGGTCGCACGCTGTTTGTAATAGCCTTTGTTTTAGTATTTGAGAGCAATGCAGATCTTATAGCGATTATTAGTTTTGCAGCTAAAGCATCCGGATCTCTTTGTTCATCACAGAATGTTGTATTACTCTCAACCAGGCTCCTATATGCGCCATCGAAATTAATAACAGTCTTATATTTACGGCACATTTTATGTTTCATTTTATAGGTTATGTTGAGCAATACCATAGCATGATCAGTTATTGTTGTAGTAAGAACTGCTACAAATACTGAAAAATTATTTTTGACAATTTTTAAAATACAATGGTCCAAGAAATTTTGATTCCTTGTAGGTAAGCTGGACTTATGGTCCCTGGAAGAAGACCATGCCCTGCTAGCATATTTAAATAGTTCTTTCGGTTACGGTATTCGTGAGATTTTTCTTTTGTTGTTGGTATGAGATTAATGTTTATGTCACCTATTATTATTATATTTTTGTGCGAAGTTATAGTTTCTAGGTGTATGTTTAAGGAGTCTATAAAGCAGTCAGCATTTATATGTGATGGAGAGCGATATACACCAATGATGGTTTTATTACATATAGTTATCTGCAAAGCGGAGGCATGTGTAATATTAATTTCACAAACCTTGGCAATATGGTTGTTTTTAATATATGCTACTACACCATCATTCTGATTGAGCTGCCTGGAAGTGTAATAACAAGTGTAGTCGTACAAGTAGGGCAATTGTTTATTATAGTCAAGCCTACATTCAGTTAGGATTAGTATATCGACTTCATGTTTCATATGTAAGAGGTTCAGTAGTAAATCGTCGAAGTTGCTATAAATACTCCTAATATTTTGTGTCATTACTGTAAAATTTGTGTATTGTGGGTGTAGATAATTATGAAATTGTTCTATATTAATAAGTGCGGAGCTAGCAATTTCAGCGCCATCTAGTTCCCGTAATGTATTGAAGTTAGTATCCATTAACATTTCCATAGAGTAGTTGGTGCCGCTTGGAAATCGCTATCAGGTGTTAAGTTATACATATGCTTTTGCATGTGTCATAAGTAAATGCCAGTTTATTGAAATTACGTACATAGGATATGAGTGGAACAATGTATGTGTAGAACGGGTATAAAATAAAATGTAGACAGTCAGATCTGTAATTATTGTAGATATGTGTGTGAGGTATGAGTAAGGTACTGTGTGAGTATAAAGGATGTAATCTATGTAAATTGTGAGAATAGTATGGTATATTAGATCCATATTGATTTGTGTGCGTGTATTTAGGCAGATTAGTGTATGTAATAAGTTTATGATATAGTATATAAGGTATGTAAATAGGAGTTTTTATTAAAATATAATTTTGCAGAGCATGCATGATTATTGTTTTAAGAGTAGGATGATAATTGATAAACCCTACCAACATATAAGTACAACCATTCAAATAGCACCCTACGGTACAAATATAATATAAAGAGTCACAAAGCTTTGATAAAGGAAAAGCAGAGCAACAATTCAAAAACAAAGCTAGTCAGTCATCCTGCAGCATGCTATGCACCTGTGCTTCACCGCGTATGAGTATAACCCTAGAATTTTCAACTTTCTTCACGAAAACTCTCCCAAATGCTGTCCAGCAAAATTTAAACTCCTTCGCTTTTGCCAGATCTCGAGCCAAGAAGAAAAGACGGGCGCCTTTTACAGTCAGTTGTTCTGATATAAAAATGGGAGTATCCTCAGAAGAGGCAAACTCGAGGTGTTTTGCTTGAAGTTTTGTTTTGTTTTTAATATTGTATGACTTGGTTTTTTGTAGGAAGTCTATCTTTTGCAACGATGACCCCAACTCAACAACAATGGGGGTATTAGTTACTCCCATTTTCTTACCCTTAATTCTATAAATATCCTTTACGTCGGAAGTAGACATTTCGAGACCTATATTCTTCGTAAGACAAAGTATCATATTAATCAAATCATTTCTAGTCTCTTGAGGTTTCTTTGGGAATTTTTTTTATTCAATACAGCACTTACGTGCATGTCTTTGAAGATCCTCCAATCTATCTTCCAAAATAACAATATATTCGCGATCTTTTTTGGCCTGCAATTCAAGCAATTCCAGTTTTTTACAAAAATCTTCTTGTTGGCTGGATAGATGTGTGATAGCTGATTCAATACTGATGCTAGTCTGCTGAATTCTCTTAAGATTTTCAGTTATTATCGTAAGTTCCTTTTTTTGTGAGGCCATGAAAGAAGACAACAATTCTTTTATCTCCGCCTTGAATTTTGAAAACTCTGAAGGTAAATCTTCTTCTCTTAGTCTTTTACTTCGTATAGCGATGTAGTTGGGTGGAGTACTATCCAACCCTTTTTCGTATACATTTGTATCAGATAAAGACTTGTTTAATTGCGATGATTATTAAGTGAATATTATCTAAACTTAAAGAAATTGGTATCCCAGTGTCCCTAGGCAGGTGTCTGTCATTGTTAATCAATTCTTGGTATAATTGAGACGGAGTAAGAATATTAGGATAAAGAATGTTTTGACTACTAAGTACGATTGCGTTGGTCAGGTCTTCTAACTGAACCGACAATGTAAGTAAGTAGCTATCGAGGCTCGTGAATATAAAGTGGACTTCTGACTCTATTTTTAAATAATCATGTCGGTAAGGTTATTTATTTCTAATAGTAAACTATTCAATGAGTTAATTATAGTGTTTTCATTACTTTCAATTTTATTGATTGTTTGTTTGAAGGATTCTAGCGTCGACGTGATAATTAATGTATTTTCTTTCATTAATTCGGCGATTTTCTTTTGATCCTGCTGCTTTCTATAGCGGAGTCAGATTTTAATGCATCGTCCTCATCAAGAGTACCGAAAACGTGTTTGAAGACGGTACCTATACCGCCGAACCACGCAGACCGCTTGTTGCGTTTTAGGATCAAGTGGGAGATAGAATAGTATTCGCGTTGGATGTCCCTGAGTCTTACTGTTAATGGGGATATCTTAAGTGGTTTTTCAGGTAAACGTAATCACCTACTTTGAATTGCGGAGGAGTTTTAGTGTTAGAGTCATAAATACGTTTTCGATGTGTTTTTGGATTTCAGTATGTTTTCTAAGGCTTTCTCTCTGATGTATTAAAATTTATGTTGTAACATCCAGATGTAGTCCGAATATGTGGTTCCAGAGCTACTGTCGAACACAGAATTTGGTATAAAAGGTTTATGCCCGAAAATAAGTTTAAATGGGCTGAATTTAGTAATAGTGTGAATCGTCGTGTAGTATGTAAGCATTGCAATATACACGTATGTAGGTTAACGAAAGATTTTAAGTACTCTTTAAGGGTAGAATGACTGCGCTCTAAAGCAACTTGAGTTGGGGATGGTATGGTGATGACCAAAGTTGTTGGATTTTCAAAAACTGGCACGTAGTTTTGAAGATATCTGAGGTGAAGTTGGTACCTTGATTGATTTAGGAATTCCAAAAAGGGAAATGAAATGGATTTGGCAATCTGCTGACTCTTCAGTGGTTGTGCTACGCAAGGGGTAAGCTACAGAGTATTAAGTGAGGTCGTCTTGTAGGGTGAGTATATATTTAAGCTTGCCAGTACCAGATTCAGGGAGTGGCCCTACTACATCCAGTGAGACTCTTTGGAATGGGGTAGTTGATGTTGTTGTGATTTCCATAGGAGCTCTATTTACTCTCCTTAGGGCTTTGTTTTCTTGGCACTGTTTGCATTTCTTAACTTATTCTTCTATATCTCCTCTCATTCCTTTTCAGAAGAATTGTTCTCTAACTCTATTCAACATACGTGACGAGCCTAGGTGACCAGCTACAGGGATGTCATGATTTTCTCGTAGGATTTTTGTTCTTTCACTTAAGGTTGGATAGATGGCTTTAATTAGATAAATGTGTATCGGGATTGTAGTATTATGGAAAACGTAGGTAAGTATATTATAAATTTTGGTATAGGAAAGTCGATCAAAAGAATTTTTAAAATCGGAAATTGTCTTGATTGCAAAATTTTATCTCTAATTCGTTTAAGACTATCGTATATATTTGGGTAAGAGAATTAGTCGAAATGATGTACCTTGGTAAAAAGCAAAAATACTTCTTTATATTTAGTGTTGAGTGATGAATTTAATTCTTTTTCAGAATTAATAATTTTGTCTTTATTTGGATTGTCGTGCAGGGACGAAAGGCTTTTGTGCCGAAGACTAAAGCAAGGCACTCCTTTTCCGTTACGCTATAGTTACATTCAGCTTTGTTAAGCGTACGGGAGGCATAGGCAATGGGGCAATCTTTTCCTATTGGCCCTTGGGATCAAATAGCTGATACAGCATAATTTGAAGCATCGCAGGTAAGTACAAATGGTTTTGAATAATCCGGATAGGCAAGGATTGGAGAGCTTGTGAGTTTGCGTCGTAAGGTTTCAAAAGCGAGTTGTTGTTTGTTCTCCCAGTTAAAGGGTGTATCTTTTTTGAGGAGAGAAGTAAGTGGTTTAGCCAATTTGGAGAAATCTGGGATGAAGCGTCGATAGTAGGATACTAGTCCCAGAAACGATTTCACGTCTTTCGGGCACTTAGGTATCGGGAATTCAGTGATGGCTTTAATTTTTTCAGGGTTTGGCTTGACACCTTCGCTATTTACAGTATGTCCAAGATATGCTACTTCTTTCCGTAAAAATTCACATTTCTCTGGCTGTAATTTGAGGTTGTATTTGCGGAGTCTGGGGCATAAACTACTATGTCGTCTAGGTAGACAAAACAGCGAGACCCTTAAAGGCCAGAGAGACAGGTGTTCATTAGTTTTTGGAAGGTTGATGGTGCATTTTTAAGCCCGAATGGCATTCTGTTAAATTGGAAGTGACCTTGAGGGATAGAAAAGGCTGTCTTCGCTGCATCTTGTGAAGAGATAGGAATTTGGTGAAATCCGGATGCAAGATTTAGTGCTGTAAAGTATTGAATTTTACCAGGCTGATCAAAAATTTCTGTAATTTGTGGAATTAGGTAGGTTTCATCTAAGGTGACGTCGTTAAGTTTCCTATAATCTATTACGACTCTCCATTTTCTTTGGCCAGAGGCATCTAATTTTTTGGGGATGACCCATATCGGGGAGGACCACGGTGAATCTGATGGGGTTACTATGTTCTGATCTAGCATCTTATTAATTTGACTCTCCACTTCTTTTTTGTGACATTCTGGGAATCTATACGATTTAGTTTGAATTGGTATATCTGTTGTTGTTTTGATTTTGTGTTCAGTGGCTGTAGTAAAGGTAAGTTGTTCGTTGGGGAGGTGGAGAATGTCAGAGAAGTCTGAACAAATTTTTAATAGTGCATCTGCTTCTTCATTATTGAGATGGGATATTCTAAGTTGCTTTAGGACTTCGTTTGTTCTGTCTAAGGTGTTTGGATTCGGTGATGACTCAGTAGATGTCGAATGAGATTGGGCGTCTAGTTTCTCTAAGGTAAGATTGAGGTTGGAGTGAATAATTGCAGGCTTTTCTGACGTGTTCACAATGGTAAGATTAATGCGGTTATTTTCTTTTACACTCACAATACAGTTTGCTATTAACAGTGATTTAGAAATATGTTGATCTAGAATAGCTCCTTCTCGAATGTTGGGGTTACTAACAGTGCATTTAAATACTGCTTCTGTGCGCGGGGGTATAGTATAAAGTGGTTCAGAGAAGTTAAGGTTGATTATATCATTTCCTATGCGTAGGACGTGTTTGCAGTAATCAACGTGGCATGAATAGTTTTTAAGCAGATCGTTGCCAATAGTGCTGACGTGCTTTAGGCTTATATCTTCCACGACATGAAATTCGTGCAGTTTTGTAATTGTTTCGAAAATAGGCATTTTGAAACTTCCAAGAGTGGGTGTGACATTGTCACCAGGGTCAATCCCTTTGAGTGTAATTTTAACATTGCTGAGTTTTGGGATTTTAGACATGGAATTCAATTTCAACAGGCTGTTACAAGAACCTGTGTCTACTAGAAACGACAAAGGTCTATTAAAGACAGGAGTCCGGAGAATCATGTGCGGTAAGTACCGTTTTTCGGAATTTTTATATATTTCGTAAATTGTAACTTTGTTTTCCTTTTGTTTCAGGTGCTGCGGATATCGTGACGAATTAGGAATTAAAAAAGAACGAACAGCTTTAGCGTAATTTAAATGTTTAAATTCAGCAGATGCAGGAGGAGTACACGGCATTTGTGAATTGTAAGACAGAGGAATTGGTAAGTTGGAGTGACGTAGAGGATTTATAGTTAGACCCGATGGGTTTCATATTTGAAATGGGGATATTAGTGTCAGGCACATCTGGTTTAGTATAAGAGGCAATAGATTTAGTATAAGGGACGGTGGAATTTGTACCCGACACAGTGGATTTAGTTTGGGATTTAGAGTGGGATATTGTAATAGCGGCAGATTTTGTATAAAGAGGATTCAGTGGATTCAGGATACGAGTGTTAGATTTGCGTATAGCAGGACTAGTATATTTAGATACAGTGGATATAGTGGGAATACCCGGATTTGAAATTGGCGGGTATTGTAGGTTCAGTGGAACACGTTTAGATACAGTGGATGCAGTGAATACGGTGGGTTTGGTACCGACTTCAGAGTTATAATGGTAATTTCCCGGGCGATACCTATCGGGAAATTCTATTCGTTTAAATCGTTGTTATCAATATCGTCGACTCCCTTATCTTCTGGATAGTAGATGGGTTAGTTTGATTACGATTGTTATTATATTGCCGTTTACGGCAGTTCTCGATTGTATGCCCTATGTTTTTGCAGTATCGGCAGATTGAATTATTTGTAAAGATTATCTTCGGGGAGATTTGTCGGGGGTATTGAATATTCGAAGGACGATAGATTTGCAATGATAATTCGCGACGGGGCATAAATCTTGGTATCTCATTATTGTTGTTGTTTAGTTGCATTGGTTTTTTATAGGACGTTGACAGGATCTTTTCTTCTGCAACTGCGAAGTTAATGGCTGTGTTTAAAGAGTCAGGGTTACGACAGCGCACTATCTGTCACAATCGGGGGTGTAAGCCAATCACAAAGGTATGTAAAACAAGGTCCTCCATTGCTGCTACGCGACCTGTCATTTCCGATTTCTTTTTAAGGGAGACCTTAATTTCGGTGAGTAATTTGGATAACAATGTTTCTATTTTGTGGGCATATTGGTTGACCGACTCCTTGGGCCCTTGTTTAGTATCTTGTAGTTCAGAGAGAAGATGAGTATAGTGTTTACTGGCAATAAAACTCATGGCCACTCTTTTCTAACTGCCAGTAATTACATTACTTTTATTTACATAATATTTGAACAAATTATATAGAAATGAGTTTATACAAAAGAAACCATATCAAATAAAAATGAGAGCGTTTCTAGTTGCCAGCTTTAAAGGTAGCCCACCAGAGGAAGACTCCGGCAAGAAACTAAATGGCTGCTATTTTAAAATGCAGGTATGGCTTACAATATTAAACTTATATTGTTCCTTTGGAGTTACGTGAGAACAGTCGACTAAACTTAATTTGCCTTAAATATAAATAGTTTTATTTGTAATAATTGCTATAACAGCTATGAGCTGACCAGTCCCAACAGACGGCACCCGTTCACGGGTATGACGCATATATCAGCCATCGCCCTACTCAACCGTATTATAGGGAATAAGGCTACCCGATACATGCACCATCACTGCCAGGACACATAGGCGAGCATGACATACTTAAACTGCACAGCAACCATCATGTCAATTTCAAAATTTATAAAAAGCTATGTGGACGGTGCTGACACAATAATTAACTCAAATTACATATATTAGTTAACCTGACGTTTCAGATCACTTATGTTGAACAAATGTACATTTTATTTATAATGTTTTTTTTATTATTATTATTAATTATATTTGTATATTTATGTGTGTTGACTTAGAGCGACTTACTCCCATGCATTTTTATCATTTATATAGTCTGAAATTTTATAATATGCCTTGTTACACAATTTGGCCTTGACTGTTGTCTTAAACATATTTATTGACAATATTCTAATTTCATCGGGAAGTTTGTTATAGAATCGTATACATTGCCCCATAAAAGAATTGCTGATTATTTCGAGACGAGTGGAATGTAATACAAGATTATCTTTATGCCTAGTGTTTACATTATGTATATCACTTTTTTTAAGAATTGTGTCTATGTTTTTGTGCACATAAAGTAAATTATTATATATATATATATATATTGTGATATAACGGTAAGAATATTATGGTCTTTGATTCTTTTTCTTAGAGATACCCTGGGACCAAGCTGGTATATTGCTCTCACAGCTCTCTTCTGTAAAATAAATATCGTATTAATGTCCGCTGAGTCTCCCCAGAGAAGAATTCCGTATGACATAACGCTATGGAAATAACTGAAATAAACTATTCTAGCCATTTTAACAGCAGTGAGCCGTCTTATTGATTTTACTGCATATGCAGCAGAGCTTAATTTGTCTGTCAATTTTTCTATATGTGGTCTCCACTGCAACTTTGAATCAATAGTTATACCCGAAAACACAGAAGCCCCAATAGTATCCAACCCTGATCCATTAAGTTGCACATTGGTCGCCACCTGTCTCACATTAGGTGTCGAAAACTTAATTACTTTAGTTTTTTTATCATTTAAAAGAAGATTATTAACGTTAAACCAATGAACAACTTTTGAGAGTGCACTGTTAACATCGTCATAATTAATTAATTGTCTATTAATTTTAAATGTCAAAGAGGTATCATCCGCAAACAGCACAATCTCATGTTTATCCCCAACATAGTAAGGTAAGTCATTAATGTTTTTAAAAAAAAGAAATCTACCAAGGATTGATCCCTGTGGAACACCCATTACAACTGGAGATCCTGCTGATCGTTTACTTCAACCCTCTGAATTCTATTGCTTAAATAAGAAGTCATAAGGTCGAGAGCTTTATTTCTGATACCGTAGTGGAGCTATTTCTAGGAGTTTCGTGATCAACGCAATCGAAGGCTTTAGATAAATCGCAAAAAAACACCTAATGCATCCTGCGAATCCTCCCAAGCCGCATAAATACTTTTGAGTAAAGCAACCCCTGCATCCACCGTTGAGCAACCCTTTGTAAATCCAAACTGTTTCCTGTGTAGTAAATTATGTATATTAAAGTGACTAAGCAACTGTCCAAGCATTAGCTTTTCAAATATTTTACTTAGTGTTGGTAGTACAGAAACAGGCCGAAAGTTAGAGGGATCTGCATTATCGCCGGCTTTAAATAAAGGAATTACTTTACTATGTTTCATTAGGTCAGGTAATACCCCAGACTTGACACAGCAATTGAACACAGCTGCCAGATGTGGAGCTATTACAGTGATAATATGAGAGACAGTTTTAACAGATAGACCCCACAAATTTTTAGTGTTTTTCATATTAATTGCCTTAAAAGTTTTCAAAATATCTCTAAGACTAACAGCTGAAAATTCAAAGTCTGTGCCACATTCCTCTACGCCTTGTTTTAAAAGTTGTTCAGCATCGTTAGAGCAAGACGAGAGAGTTCTTGTAATTGAAAGAGGAATGTTAGAAAAATATTTTTCAAATTCAGTTGCAACTTTAAAATTTTCTATAATATTTACTTTATTGATTTTTAAATGAAAATCATGACTGCGCACTTTGGATTTACCGGTTTCAATATTTATAACATTCCATGTTTCCTTAATAACATTATTTGAATATTTGATTTTATTTTTTAAATAAATTGATTTTGCTTTCAGGCAGGTTTGTCTAAATGTTTTTGAGTATTTTTTATCTTTTCGGTTTTTTGCACCTTTTCTGGTAGCGATTCACCTTTGCTGGTCATTGTAAAATTTGGAAAATTAAAAAGATAAAAATAAAATTGGAAGCACAAACAAGATATTTTTTTTTTTTGTTTTCGCGGGGAATGCATTTACGCACCGTCATCCCTGCTGCGGGGGCAGCAGGGACGGTGTGTGGGGCTCCCGGCCCGTGAGAGAGGGCCGTCCTACCCACTAAACCCCGCGGTGTTCCGCCTCACCTTAAAACCGACTCGCAGGGTAGGCCTGAGGTTAAATCACTGCGAGCCGGCAAGGGGCACCCCAGAACGGAGGGGTCCGTCTCGGGGCGGTCGATAAGCGACCACCCCGGAGCTCCCTAAGGAGTTGAAGAACTAGCCCGCACCTCCACCGCTCTCGAGCGCTCCTCTGTAAGCAGAGGAGGTGAGAGCGGCCGGTACGGGCGTGCGCAAAAAAGTGGGCACCCCCTGGAACACAGAAAGGGTGCCCGTCGCCAAGTGGCCAGTTGGGCGGGGTACCCCGAGCTTCCGCCCACGGCCAGACACTATTCGGGGGCGCGCATGTAATTAGCACGTCGACGCCCCCGAATCGGACGGCGGGGCGGGAGCGTCTGTCCCGTACGCTCCCGCACCCGCAACTCCTCTCGTTTCGCCGCCATCACCTCGCTAGCAAACGAGGCGACGGCGGCCCAACACTGTTGGCTGCCGACCATGGCTTGCACCACAGCCGGCAGCGACAAATTTACACCGACAAGGCCCGTAAGGGCGATACGCGGCCCGTCCCATGCCGGGCACACGGCGAGTGTGTGCTCCGCCGTGTCCACGACGCCACTTGAGCAGTGACGACACACGGGGTCCGGCTCCACCCCAGCCACCTCCCACAGGTACTTGGCAAATACGCCATGCCCTGTGAGGAGCTGACTGAGGTGAAATGTCGGCGCTCCGTGTGCCCTCTCTACCAAAGCCCGCAGGACGGGCCGGACAGCCCCCACGAGCCGGGGGCTAACTGAGGGGCCTACCAACCTCTCGGCCCACTTCCGGAAGAGATCGTCGCGAGCCGACTGTCTCTAGCGGTCGATCTCGTCCGGAAGGGGCCGTCCACCGTTACTTCGCAAAACAAGATATATTAAATCAGATACAAGAAGCCGTCTCCACACTATGAAACTTGTTCGACACTGTGTGGCCTCACGCGCAGACCGGACGGTTAAAGTAAATAATTTTATACATAGACCTTAATGCACTAACTTGCGTTGAATTAAATAAAATGTTAAATTGAAAGGAAAATATACAGTGCATTATATGTAATTATGGTAATAATTATCTAATTATTCTATAAAATAATTAATCTATGAGTATTTCGAAATGGATCTGAGTTCTGTAATGAAACTTCTGACAATATTTTTTTTTAGTAAAATAGGGTCTTCACTCACAATAAGAATACGGCGGGAAGCAGGAACATGTTAAGTATATGCTGGTTCGGTCACAGAGCCAGCGGAAGGTATACGACGAGCTGACACGGTCTTTCCGTGTTCGAAATTGCTTGAATTAATCACTACAACACGCACTTTTCTCAAACTGGGCACTTTTATGCTCGATTTCACCACAGCACAAATTTAATAGAATTTTAGGACCTTTTATATGCACTTTCATTAATTGTAGGCACTTTTAAAGGCGATTTCACCACGGTATAGATTTGAATAGTATTTTATGAGTTTTGCACGCACTTTTATATTTTTTATTTTGGGCACTTTTTGGTATTGATTTTCACTATTCTCGGAGACGTAATGGGGTAAACGGCAGTTTTCGATCCCACCACGCTGCCACCAAAATGTTAGATGGGACTTTGATTAAGACTTTTTAAAAATCAATTTTTAAAGACAGTGATTTAATTAGATTTTCCATACAAAGAAATAGTAAAAAAATATACAAGAGTTCCGACCCGTACCTACATTGAGAGTCAACTGGCCCTAGCTGGCACGCATGAGCCGTATATCCGATGTCGAAATGCTGTCTTAGCAAGCTCAGGGGTGATGGTCAGCACATCCCCATACATCGGACGGGTATAACAGTACGCTTAGATTGTGGAACGAGCTCCCTGCCTGCGTTTCTCCGAACGTGTGCTGTATGGAGTTCATCAAAAGGGGTCTTAGAAGATTTTAACAGATCGTAAAAACAACAGAAAAAAATAAAAATAAAAAAGACGTCAGACCTGTGTGTATGAAGCGATTGATGAATCTCGAAGAAGCGAAAGAAGTATGCATGGATCGCGAAGCCTGGCGATCTGTCCTCTCTGACTACCCCGTCAGGAATACAGCGTGAAGATAGTTAGTTAGTTTTAGTTAGTAAAAACATCCTCGATATGAGCTGTCCAACACAAAAATTAACTTTCAATTCCTGAGATTAGCGCGTTCAACCAAACATACAAACTCTTCAGCTTTATATATTAGTATAGATGAATAATTTGGGTTCAAATTCCAAAGTATAATAGCTACAGGTAGAATCTGTATATGACTGCCATTTTTACTTAGTATATATTTTTGGTGTAGCTTTAGTAGTTGCCAAGATATCTCGACCTTTGACAATTAGGCCAACGGTTAATTGGGAAAATCATGTTACTTTCAATCTAGGACGTTAAACGAAAAATATATCGTGCTCGAAAACTTATATAAGAATGTGATAGTATCTCGTACTCCTTGTATTGTTACTGATTGAGCGTCGCCGAAGCTCTAAAAGAGATAGTGTCACGTGCTACAATGTGCCGTGGTTCAGTGGCAGTTATTTAAAAGATCCAACATTACCCGCAGAACAAAAACAGCGATACAAGTTTTATTGTAGAGGATAGTCTTTAGTTGCTTAAGTATAACATATAAGTATAACATATAAGTATAACATATAAGTATAACATATAAGTATAACATATAAGTATAACATATAAGTATAACATATAAGTATAACATATAAGTATAACATATAAGTATAACAAGGAAGGAAGAATAGGACGACAGTTATTGTAGTCCTATTCTTTCTTCTTATAGATAAAAAAAAATTAAATAAAAATAAATATATCTTTATTTTGCATAGACCATTTCAACGGCGCTTACAAAATGTCATACACTAAAACTAAAGAAAAAATAATATATTTAAATTGACCACCGGTTCGGAACGCGGCCCACCTGAGAAGAACCGGCAAGAAACTTAGGAAAACTTTTTTTTTGATGGCCTATTTACAATTTAATATTTTAATTATGTATATTATGACTATCATATTTTATTTGCCAGCATATCATTTCCAGGCATCCCTGTCCTGTAAATAGTCTTTAATAGAGTAATAACCTTTTTCACAAAGCTTTCTTATAATATACTTTTTAAATGTATTTAATGGTAAATTTCTCAGGTCACAGGGAAGCTTGTTGTAAAAGCGTATACAGTTACCCTGGAAAGAATCGCCAATCTTATGCAGCCGACTGTGGTGAACTGAAAGATTGTTTTTATGTCTAGTGTTTATATTATGTATATCACAGAGTTTAGTGAACTGTGATAGATTTTTCTGAACATACATAAGATTGGCAAAAATGTATTGTGATGCTACGGTTAGAATATTTATTTCTTTGAATTTTGCTCGGAGGGAGACTCTGGGGCCCAAATTACAAATTTCGCGTACAGCCTGCTTTTGAAGAACAAAAATGTTATTTACATCTGCAGCACTCCCCCAAAGGAGAATACCGTAAGACATAATACTATGAAAATAGCTGAAGTAAACCATTCTAGCCGTATCCACATCTGTTAGAGTCCAGTCCAGAGTTTTTACAGCGTATGCAGCCGAACTTAACCTAGATGCCGTCTTTTCTATGTGTGGGCCCCACTGCAAATTGGCATCAATAGTTATACCAAGGAACACAGTTGATTCCACAAACTCTAACACTTGTCCATTCAGTTGAACATTGGCCGTAACTTGTTTTACATTTGGTAGAGTAAATTTAATACATTTAGTTTTGTTGGAGTTGGAGTGTTAAAGAGTGTTGAGTGTTGGAGAGTTGGAGTGGAGATATTAAGCTCTACCGAATATCAAGCCTAGTGTAGGCAGCCACACTGTCACTAGTATCTTATACTTTTACTAGTAAATTATATTTATTTTATTTATTTATGGAGAACCAACAGCTTAATCTAATTTAATACATAAACAGATTTGCATTAGTAAGCCAATTATAGGTTCACAAGTTTACCACACATTATATATATTGAACTCCTATGCGCTATGCTTGTAAAGCGTTATGATTGATGAGATTGCTCAAATTAAAAAAAAAAGTATCTTACATTAAAATATGTATAAACTCACAAACCAACTTATTAAACATTAGAATTTATATCTAATTAAAGAAATTATCACTTATTATGCGCCTTGCCACTGGGACGCTGGTATCAAAAATAACTGGTATTAAGTAACTATTGCTTGCTCGCGGTATGAATGAATTCTGTCTGTTGTTGGTAGAACATCTCCCTCTTACCCAGCTGTTCCATTGATTATTACCATTAATGGTACTACTGGGAATTTTTGTCCCACTAGTACCATTGTACACGATATTAGTGTTGTAGCCGGGTTTACATACGTAGTGAATGTACGGTCCGAAATAGGTATATTACGTGTCACATTTATAATTAGCAAACAAAAAAGGCCTAATGCGTCTGGTTAACATAAAACTGGTTTTACTCGTATTAAAATATCATAGCGAAATAATTGTGAATTCTTACATAATAAATACGTTTCAGAAGCTCCGGCCCGTAAAGTTGTTGTTGCAAAATGTTGAATCCCAAAATGTTGAATTCCCAAAAATGTTGAATTCTCAAAATGTTGAATTTACAAAATGTTGAATTTTCAAAATGTTGCATTTGCAGAATGTTGAAAATTGTTTTATGCAGCAATAACTAGCATTCGGTCGTAAACTTGTAACTTGTTGAATTGTTTTGGCCGACGATCTAAACGGTAAAGAGGTGTGAGCAGTTTGAGCGAGTTCATAGTGGTTTTGGATACTGCACTCGCAACGTTGAATAGGAAACTATCCTCAGAACATGTGCAGATGCCGATCTGGCCATCGTGAACACGTATTTCATAAAAAAATCCTAACATCTCATCACCATTACAAGAGTTGGTGACAACAACTCAAATTGATGTTCTCCCTAGAGACAGTGTCGGCGAGACGGTCACCTGCAAAAGTCATATCCAGCATGAGTTTCACTGCGCAACACCGTCTTTCGTCCCGTCCTTGTCATGGATTTTTGCTTGAAAGCTAAAGGCAACAATATCGAGCGGTGTCAGTGCCGTATCAAATGGTGACTGTTTGATGAAACCTTGTCCCAGGATTTTGCCTCAGTTTTCGATGAATAATGCGTAAACACTGAAGGCGAATCAGTTCAAGATTACTGGGACAGAATTCAGGCTGCTATTCTTGGAGCGGTAAAGGTGGTGCCCGGTGAGTCTAAAGGTGGAAGCAAATACGACAGGAAAACTTGGTGGTGGAACGACACAGTCCAGAAGGAGAAGATAGTTCTCTTTAAAAAGTGGCAAGCGTCCTCATCTCCTGAGAATCGTGACGCATAAAGGGCTGCCACAAAATTACGCAATAAATGCAATAAATGAATTAAAACTAATTAATTCATAACAGTTACTAGCATGTAATTAGACTGTGTTATTAATATGGGATTTAACTGGTAAGTGTATTTATTATTTAGAAAACTTTTATAGGCGCTTGAGTCTGATAAAGTAGTTACGTTATATTATAGAATTTGTAACTAACTTTCAACAGTTGTTACCCTGTACCCTGTAATGTTATTTTGTAACAAAAAACTTTTAAAAACAAAACAAACTAAATTACCCATAGCCAAGCCCTGACGTGACCACTTCTAACCTCTATAAGATAAGTTGGGTTCGATTACGGGGCATAAGCTTAGCTGTAAGCTGGTGGACACGGACAGGGGCAGGTTGAAAGGTGGTCTGATACTTAATGTTATTAGGATGAAGGTACAGGTCTATAAACCATTTAAAGACAGACCTGTTTTACTGTTCCAAGGCAGTGAGATAAGGTCACTATTAAGGCGTGTAAGCAGGAGCTGCCTGTCACAGAAGTGTGAATGCTGCATTGGATGTATGGACTCATGGAGATAGATAGCATGAGGAAAATTCGCATCCGCGGCAGCCTTCGCGGTTGAGCAAGAGTATCTCCTTCACTGGTATGGTCATGTCTTGTGGCAACCACCAGGCTATGTGGGGAAATGTCTAGCCATGACAGTTCCGTAGCGTCTTGGTAAGGAGGAAAGTCTCAAGAATAACTGATTTGACATCGTAAGAGTCGTGATATGCGTGCCAATGGTCTCACTACAAGAGACGTCACACTACGACCGTGCGAAGTGAACAAGTAGTACGAAAGCAGACTTCAGGTGAGGTGAGACGCAAGTCGGACAGACGCTCGGATGATAATGACATATAAATAGAAAACACCGAAATTCCGAAACAAACATGTGCGGGTCACAAATATTTGCTCCGACCCAAGCACCACCGAGGTAGTCTTTTTAGGAATAAAATTGAATTTAAATATTCCATGTAAGTTCAACATGTTGGGAATTCAACATTTTGGGAATTCAACATATTGAGAATTCAACATTTTTCAAATTCAACATTTTGGTATTAAAAGTTCAACGTTTTGCAAATTCAACATTTTGGGATTCAACATTTTGAGAATTCAACATTTTGCAAATTCAACATTACGGGCCGCAGCGGAGAGACCCGTTATAACAAAAAATAAAAAATAAATAGATACTGTAACAAGCCTGTTACAAGTCAGAATGGTACATATTCTACTTTTCCATAGTTAGCATTAGCAAATACTCTAGGGCATTCATAACTATTCTGTGTGACGTTGCGACCAAAAAGGGAAAAGAAATCTTAACGCAGTTTTTCCAAAAACAGTGGAATATTGATATCACTGTTCACAAATGCCATTTGTGAACACATGATGAATGTATTCATTTCGTTCGGTGACATCTTTGGAACGTTTCCTATACGGTTGTTTTGTTAATGCGTTAACAGTGTGATAAGTTTCGCCCTTCTTTATTACCTTCAAAAAATGACTAATTGTCATGGGTTTCCTTTTAAAACATTTGTTATACTGTGCATTCCACCCCTCACACGTATTTGTAGTGCGGTGCCGCTCCCCAAAACAGCACCAAAGAGCTTTCTTAGGTAACCAAAATCTTTTAAAATATAATATGAACTGATTCATGTTTTTGTGCTGATTGACTGTAACTTCACTTTCTAATTATGTAATAAATTGTACATTGTATCGTATTTCAAGTGGCCAGTTACATATTTATTACCCTCCGTTCTTTTCGCTGTAAGGG
The DNA here is from genome assembly GCA_948477245.1 of Thumatha senex. Taxonomy (NCBI): domain Eukaryota; kingdom Metazoa; phylum Arthropoda; class Insecta; order Lepidoptera; family Erebidae; genus Thumatha; species Thumatha senex. The sequence goes on from OX419737.1 coordinate 426,197, forward strand.
TGTTTGTTACTGATAGTCCTGGTTAATTTTTAACACCTGCAGTAGTTGATGATACTACAGGGTAAATATCTACCCCAATTACTATTAGGACTAATAATGGTACTTCTGGGACAAAAATATTCCCAGTAGTGCCATTAGTGGTACTAGTGGGACGAAAATTCCCAGTAGTACCATTAATGGTACTAATCAATGGAACAGCTGGATAAGAGGGGAACATCTACATACATAGAGAGGCTTTATAGTTCTTGGTACCTTTGTGGGGGCATTGAAATACAATCTATTCAAAAGATCAGGACAGTCCACGATATTTGATGTTATTTTTAAAATGAAAGATATATCGGCTACATTTCTTCGTTCTGAGAGTGTAAGTAGATGAAATTGTTTGCATAAGTTCATGTACTCAGAAGATTTATAAGTAAGTTTTAAACGGTAGCAAATATATTTAATAAATTTTATCTGAATCCTCTCAATTTGAGTATATTTGCGACCCGTATTCTAGTATACTTCTTACAAAACTACAATATAGAATCTTCCAGGTCTTGACATTTTTAAAACAGGCCGTACTACGCATAATGAATCCTAGGGCCTTAGAGGCCCTCGACACTATACTCTCAATGTGCTTGTCAAACCGCAGTTTAGAGTCGTAGATGATTCCTAGATCTCTTATTGACTCACCTCTGGGTATTATTTGATTTTTTAGTTTACAGCATGAATCAATCATTCTCTTTTTTCTGCTATAAGTAACCACTAAGCATTTAGATGGATTCAACTCAAGTCTATTCTCATAGCAGTAGACATCTAGGCGAGAAAGATCGGCCTGGCGTCTAAGTACATCGGCCTTTGATTCTATGGTGGCAAAAACTTTCATGTCATCAGCAAAACATAAAAGCCTCGAATGCTGAAAGCACCCCTCTATGTCATTCACAAATATAATAAACAGCAGAGGTGCCATTATTGATCCCTGCGAAATACCACTGGGGATGTCCACCCAACTCGATATATAGTTTTTAAGAACTACCGCTTGAGATCTAAAATAAATAAATATCCATCACGCCTTATCCCCGAAGGGGTGGCAGAAGCATATTATATGCCCACTTTTCACCGTGTGGATTCTTTCTTGTGAATTGGGGTGATATAAGCCGCTTTCCATATCTGTGGAATGGTACCTACCCATGTTATTGGGAATTCCATTGTATTGCAGTAGGTTATGCGACTGTAATTCGTCAACCAAAAGTCCGGTGGTCCGGAGTGGTTAAATTATTTGGCCAAAAGGAGGATTCGCCATCCCATACCCACTTAATGTCACTCATATTAAAATCACCTATCACGATAAATTTATACATCGGGCGTAGGCAAAAGGCAAGGTTGAGTTTAGCTAAATAGTTGTTTAGTTGTTGCGAAAAACTATTACCATTATTTTGGTTACATTATTTGGATAAATTAGGGACAGATGAAACCTAAAGTTTTGATCACAACTAGAGTTACCTGTGTCAACTGTTAGCCACAAATCCTCAGCCGACGAATGCAATCGGGGTTCCGGCATGACTGACCAATAATTGCGTACAGCTACAAGTACTCCACCACCATATTTTTGATCAGTGCCTTTGTAATCCCTGTCCCTACGCCAAACACTATACCGGCCGTCAAGGAGTTCACTATCGGAGATACTATCCACTAGCCAAGTTTCAGATATAACGATTACGTCATACGAACGGAGGCATAGGTTTCGATAGAATGTTAATGTTTTAGTACGCAAGCCCCTTACATTTTGATAGTAAATGTTTAACTTCCTACTTTCATTACCCATTTATTTCATTATTAAAAACAGAATTACATTCATAAATAGTACAAAACTGCATAAAAATACTAAAGAACCATAATTTATAAAAATATGTGGGGTCGTAATAAAAATATTTCTGCACGAGATTACTGACAAGTGTGCGCGCAAGCAAGACATGTATATCAGTAAGCGCAAGCGTGAAAGAGATAACTAGATTTGCGTTTAGTGCGCCACAAAAGTAAACAGTGCAACAAGCTATGCAAAAGACTCGTTTTTGAGAACAATAGGATGTCCGATGACCTTTGTACATTGCAGAGGTTTTAAACATTTTGTTTACAATCAAAAATAATATGAAGAATGAGTTTGCAAGCCGATGTCGGCATAGATTTATAACTATGTACCATATTACTATGTACATACACGTGAAGTTATTCGTATCTTAGGTCCGTATTTCAGAACGTTTCTTAATACTCAATCGACCCTTGAGAGTAGATTTTATAAGGCAAAATCTAGCCTCAAGCGTTGATTGAGTATTGAGAAACGTTCTGGAATACGGACGGAAAGTGTAGAGGTGGCAGCCGTAACATGAGCTAGTACCCGATATGTTTACATTCTTAGATAATTAGCGAGTCATGATAGCCACTTTGTTGATCTATCTCCCTACCCTCGTACATATAAAACTGGCTAGTCACTGCTGTAGTCGGTCAAAACATATTTGGCTCCAATAAAATCGATACCGATTATGATGAAGTAAATAATATGACCAGTTACAAAGATATGCGAGGACTGGAGCGAGACAGTAAACACAACGAACTAAAAAGAATACTGCAGTACTGCAGCAGTCACAATGAACTGCCAGGTAGGACGGTATTATTAAGAGGAACTACAATTTATTGGCAACTTTGAACAGTGAATTTTAGAGTAAAGACAAAATGTAACCACAAACAAATTCGTGAAAGTGTCAGTCAAAGAGAGGTATCATAAAATTATTCCAAAGTTACCGGTGCTATGCTCAGTCAGTAAAGAGATAAAGCATTGTAAAAAAAACACGCCTCGTCATTCACAACTCAGTGCTAGTGCCAACGTTGTTTTGCGGTAGTAAAGTCTGAGTATGGTTGAATGTATAAAAGTAAAGTGAATGTAGAGGAGACGTAATAACTTTGACAAATGTTACGTACACATTTGTCGAACAGAAATGAAGTCATACGCAATATGGCAGGTTTAAATTAAGGGGTCGACATTAAGCTGAAAAGAGGTGTGCTGCTTTGGTTCAGTCACGTCTAACGAATGGGTGAGGAACGATTAAAGAAATATACCTAATGTGCGACAGGATAGAAGGCGTCAGAGTAGGCAGATACTTAAATACGAAGACCACGTGAGCAGAGTGCACAAAAACGGAAAGGTCAAATCAAACAAACTATAATAATATTTAATTATTTACCACCTATCATTAGAAATAAGCGCTCGTGGCCCCGTGCGTTAAGCAACATTCGCTATAGGTGGTCCTTGGATGGGTGACCACTTTGTGGAATTTACATTTGCAAGCGTTTCCGTGCTTCGGAAGGCACGTTGAGCCGTTGGTCCCAGTTGCCAGTGAACTGGTTAACCTAACCTAAACTGAAACCTCGTTGCAAGTAATTTTCACTACATACCAGACACATTTAACGACATAAAGGACAGTGATCGAACCTGGCCTGAGCGCGGACAGCAGTTTTGGAAAGTTATAAAACTTGTAATATTTTTTATTTATTATGTAATAAATATTAATGACGATTTGGTTGTAGCCACTTATCTGATATTCAAAACGAATTAAAAAAATATTTGTCTTGGCTTACAAACGGATATTGTTTTGATTGTCACCCTTGTGTAGCATAAAATAAAAGTAATGCTAAGAGTAGGGAGAATTAAAAGTCGAAACTCCTTATTTATTAGTCACTACTATTTTATTTAATAACTGAAACTGTGCTTTATGTTCTGTGTAATTATTTTATTGTTTTTTAAAATACTTCTGTATTTCTAAAATACTAAATATGTTTAAAAAATGCATATTTTTATAAAAGATAAACCGTATTGGTTATTCTAGTTTTTATCTTCTTGCAACACTGATCATACCTGTCATCGAAGTCGAACGACCTTGAATGTATTGTAAACAAATAAACAACACAAAGTGTCTTATTAAAATTATATTTTCAACTATATAATTATATACCTAGTTCGCGTTTGTATTTATCGAGTGTTTTGTGTTATAATAAATAATAGGTCTGGGTCCTAGACAATGGCATTTTTTTGTCTGTTGAATCTGTTGTGGTAATGATATTACACACAGAAGTCGTCATAACTCTTGACCTGATGAAATTACCGAATGTAATTCTTTAGTGGATTGTACTCTGAGTAGTAAGTTTTTTTAATTTCAAGTAGGTTGTTATAAATGGTCGCTTACTTACTTTTAGTACTTTTAGACCCAGATGCACATGTATATAAGTTATATATGTAAGTTAAGTGTAGATAAACAATGAAAAGTATTATCTCACTTGAAGTACTTTTTTCCTTTTGATTTTTATTGTTTTTTAAAAGGATTTACTTTATTAGGTACCTAGGTATGAATTATTAAAGAGACCAACATACATATACATAGACTAGCTGTGCCTCACTCCTGACTTCACATTTATTATTATAAATGTGAAGTCAGGAGTGAGGCGGTAATAGCTGAAGTAAACCATTCTAGCCGTATCCACATCTGTTAGAGTCCTGATCTTTTTTACATTGTATGCAGCCGAACTTAACCTAGAGGCTGTCGTTTCTATGTGTGGGCCCCATTGCAAATTGGCATCAATAGTTATACCGAGGAACACAGTTGATTCTAAAAACTCTAACACTTGTCCATTCAGTTGAACATTGGCCGCAACTTGTTTTACATTTGGTAGAGTAAATTTAATACATTTAGTTTTATTTTCATTAGGCAAAGATTATTTGAGCTGAACCAATGAACTACTCTTTCAATTGCATTGTTTACATCGTCATAGTTATCTAATTGTCTTTTAATTTTAAAAATTAATGAGGTGTCATCTGCAAACAAAACCATCCTATTCCTGTCCCCTACATAAAATGGTAAATCATTAATATAAATGAGGAACAAGAATGGCCCAAGTATCGAGCCTTGCGGTACACCCATAGTAACCATGGATCCTACAGAACGTGTACCATTAATATCGACCCTCTGTATTCTATTGTTCAAATATGAAGACAGAAGGTCGAGAGATTTGCCTCTTATTCCATAGTGGTGCAATTTTTTGCACAGCGTTTCATGTTGAACGCAATCAAAGGCCTTTGATAGATCGCAAAATATACCTAATGCATCGTGCTTGTCTTCCCAGGCTTCATAATACATTTTAAGAACTCAGCACCAGCATCGGAAGTTGAGCGCCCTTTCGTAAACCCAAATTGATTCGCATGAAATATTTTATGACTATTAAAATGGGATAGCATTTGATTCAAGATTATTTTTTCAAATACTTTGCTCAAAGTTGGCAGCACCGACACTGGTCGGAAATTAGACGGGTCTGTAGCGCTGCCAGCCTTGAACAAGGGAACGACTTTGCTGTGTTTCATTAAATCAGGAAATGGACCACTAGAAACACAGTCATTAAACACAGTTGCTAGATGGGGCGCAATGACTTCAATTATACATGATGCAGTTTTGACCGATAATCCCCAAAGGTCTGCGGTTTTCTTAATTTCGATACATTTAAATGTCTTTACAATGTCCTGAGTGCAAATATCTGTGAATACAAATGCATCCCTGCAACAAACAACAGATTCTTCTAATAAATGTTCAGCAAAGACGCTTGGAGAGATTTTGTTGTCAATATAGGTACATTTTTGAAAAAATGTTCAAACTTCGTCGCCTTTTCCAGGTCCCTTGTAACATGGTAACCATTTACTTTTAAGTGGAAATCCATTTCAGTCACCAAAGATCTACCGCATTCAGAGTTAATGATGTTCCAAGTCATTTTTATTTTATTCACAGAATTAGAATTTTTTTTTTTAAAGAAGTTTGACTTAGCAAGATAACACGTTTGTTTAAATATCTTTGAATAATTTTTAACATATTCCTGAAAGGTTTGCCTAAAATTATATGATTTTTCTGAATATAATTCAAATAATTTATTTCTACTTTTAAAGATACCTGGTGTTGACCAGTCACTGAAAACAGGACGACCACCAATCTATAGTGTTTTTGAGGTAAAAACTTTGCCAAACTCATCATTAATCAAATTAAATAAGTGTTTATATGACTGGTCTACACAAGTGAAGTTAGGTAGATATGGTAATCTCTTTAATACATTTTCTTTAAAATTATTCAAACGACTTTGGTTAATTGGTACATATTTAATTTATTTTTTGCAGACTTTTAGAAAACTTTATCCATTGGCCACGATGATCTGACTCTACGGGATCCACAATACCTTTATCTATAGGTTTAATATCAGTAACAATATTATCAATACATTTTGCACTGGTGGCTGTAATACGAGTGGGTTCTAAGAATGTACTATGCAGATTAAAGGATTTAAATAAATTTTTCATTTTATTTCTCTCTGATGGAGTTAATGATGTATCTAATATGTCAACTTTAAAATCTCCACAAACTATTATAGATTTCTTAGAACATTGGCATTTGAACAGTGCTTCTTCAAGCTTTTCTTGAAATTTAATGTAAGAAGCATCATGGGGACTGTACACGCTTAACAAGATGAAATGCTCAAAATTAATACTGGCAATCTCAATAACTCGCTCAATGGAGAGGGCTACTAAGTCTTTACGTTCTTTAAATTTTAAGTTTTTATTAATTAATATTAAAGAGCCTCCACGTTTAGAATGTTTTCTATTGAACGAGCTAGCAACCTGGTGATTTACGAAGTTCAACAATGTGATTTCATGATCTTTTAACCAGTGCTCTGTAGCACAAAAAATATTAATAGAATTTGCAATAATGTACAGCTCTAACTCTAAATCTTTACCATTTATTAAACCTCTAACATTATGGTGCACCAGGTTTATAAAAACAATATTTTTACTAAGATTATTCTCAGGGGCCAAAGTCAACTGGCCAGATTTATTATCTGTTGTCCTATAAACTAGTTTTTTGGAATTTCATTTTCCAAATGTGAAGTGTCAAAACTATCCTGCTCAATAAAAGCAGTTGTACTTGCCAATAATTTGGCTTGAAAAATTAAAAAATTAGATAGCAACAGAGCTACCTTTCGTTGTAAAAATTTTGATAGAAAATCTATCTATCTAATGTCAACAAACTATTATTATTGAAAATTATGTTCCAATCGAACAATTCAATGTTTTTGGAATATGATACCATGGTATGTAGTTTCATATTTAATTTGTATCTTAAGTGATTTTCCTTGTGGCTCATAGCAGTGCTGTATGGCAAGGTTGACAAAATTACTTGCTTTACTTGCAGACTTGATAACTTATCAAAAATGTTTAAAAGTTTGTCACTATTAATATTGCCTCTTCTACCAACCAGCACCACTATAGTAGACTGCATGCAGTGTGTACCAGTCAATATAAAATCTATAATTTGAGAGTATGAAGCTCCTGGATATATATGATTTATTACAGAATGACCTAACTGTGATAAATAATGTCCAAAATTTTTACCTATTTTATCGCAATAGACTATGGTCTTTGCATCACTTTTAATTTGCAACTTTTCTATTATAGATGCCTCGCAAGTACTACTTGAACTTAATATACTATTATCCACACTGCACACAGCTTTAATTGGTGAAAATTCATCATTGCATCTAATTCTTTCATAACTAAAGTGTGAGGAGGGAACATGGCCTACGGATATCAATTGGTCATTTTGACAATGACATGAATTTACTAATTTACCTATAGCTAACACCTGTTCCCTACTCTGTTTCTCTGCTGTTTCATATTTATATGAATTTATATTGATTTCAAAGAGTCTTGAGGTCGGTCAATCTGACATTGAAGGGCCTGTGTATCAGTTTTGTACTGTTGTGCGACAGTATCAAGTTCTAACATTTACATATTTATCTGGTCAATCAGTTGCATTCTCCGTCTATTAAGTGACATGCTATTTATAAAAAACTTGTATTTATGTATTATTTTTGATTTAGTAATAAACTTTTTAATTTTTAATTATTTCTTTAACTTATTCTTACTATACTTAATAATTTATAATGATTTAGAACAGCCCCCGGTTTCATCATCAGAAGTGAGGTCTATGACAATGGAAGGGTGAGCTGTAGCAGTATTTAAGCTTGTAGCCATCAGTTCATCGAACAAACTCTGATTAGATTGAACCACTGTGCTCTGTTTCTCGTCTTCTAGTTGCGATATTTTGATCTCCGATCGTTGTAGCTCCTCCTTTAGTATTCTAATTTGGTGCAGAGTTTGTTCATAATGATCCCTACATGAGTCAAAACTGTCAACTATAAGTTGTAACCTATCCCGATCCTGTAAGGTATCAGTATACAGCAAATGCAACTGTGCCAATTCTTTCTTGAGTTGTCCGTTCTTACTTAAAATACCTAGCAGTTCTAACTCATTTTCGTCCCTTTCCTTGTTCAGTTTATCGCACTTCTCACTCAAAATCCGTAACTCTTTCAACGTTAATTGAAGCATTGTCTCTCGCTGATGAGCCAAGGCCTTACGCGTCATTATCATGTTAATAGTATTCGACATTTTGTTATAATTGCGTACTACAGAATTAGTAATTATTAGCAAAGTAGACTCAGAGCAAAGAAATGCGAAACAAAACAAGGTTATGTTTTATTTATAGAAAATTACAAAATCGCACTTTTAATGGACATATGAGGATGTAAAAGTAAATAAACTCACAAACCTTGATTGAAAAAACTATTAGTTTTATTAATCTTGCCAAATCCAAGTAATAATTTTAAAATATTGAAAATTTTTCCGATGTTCTAACTGTCACTACACTGGTACAATTTTTAAGTTTATATTTATCTACTTTTAGGACAATAAATAGTGAAAATGATTATTTAACACTCAATATGGTATTATTTGGCAATGATGAATTGGTTTTTAGTTAAAATTATAATTATTTTTGCAATATTACAATATAAAATACGGAGCCAATTCAAATCAGCTGTTATGCCTGGGATTGCCACATAGAAAAAAAAATGCCATATAAACAAAATATTTTTTTGTTTATATATGAAAATAACATTGGTAACCTAGACACCATAAAACTTTATTATTGTATGGTGAAAATATTACTCCTCCAGCTCAATCCTAGACATTGTTTTACTAACATATGAAGATGATAATGATCACATTTGAAAATTAAATTGAGAATAAACCTGCAGTTTTGTTATTTTTTTTTTAAACTACCTGGCTACAAAAAAGTCTATATAATGGGTTTCTAACTAGTCTCAGCTATGTAATAGCAGTATTTTTAAGGCGCTACAAAATTGTCCGCGTCGAGGCCAAAACTCCATAGAGAGTGGTCACTGTCTTTTATTAGTAATAATGAACGAATTCGTGATGGTGCACAACTGCACAGTACCGCTCGTGTGCACGTGCCCGCAGAACTCACCTCTCTGATGATCTATTTAATGAATGTATTGCCTACATAAACAACATTGCATGGTAATGTAATGCTTAATATTTAAATATTAATGCGTTAAAATTAATTTGTTTGTTATGTTGTTGAACCTTTAATAGATATATTAGTGAAAATGTATATTATATGTATGCTTGTGGCGTTTAATCGCTCCAAAGAAAAAAACACTTATAACGAAATCTAAGCTATATCGTTTAGCGCCGACTGTTGAGCTGATTTGTGCAGCGTTTAAATTTTATTTCAAGCTACCTAATTCAGTAACAACGTACTACAAACTTAAACCACTTTACATCGCGACAATTTAAACAGCAGCGTCAGTCGGAGCGCACGACCTTCACCGAGCGCGGCGTGGTGTAGCGCGCCTAGAACTCACAAGATTGATGGTAATTGGAGTTACCCGACTCTTGCCACCTTAACGTCGAGGTTGCTCCTTAAGTAAATTTACTATCAAACAATTTACGAACATTGTTTAAAGATATAGTATGTAACAAGTGTTTTCTACGCAAGAGGTCCCTGGTTCGATTCCCGGGTTGGAACAAATAATTGTGTGATCCATAAATGTGTGTTTCGGAGTTTGGGTGTTTCCTATGTTATATATGTATGTATTTAGAAATATATGTTTATCAGTTATCTAGATCCCATAACACAAGCTAATATTAGCTTTCTTTGGGCTAGATGACGCTGTGTGAAAAGTGTCACACAATATAACCATTTTCCGTTATCATGTCTGTGACAAACATTGATTTGCCTCAAAAACTGTGATGTGATGGGATACTCTTGAGTATATCCAGTTATCTGGTTCCTACTGCAAAAGAGTTGTTATAGAGGGCATTGGTTACCGACCTCGTTAATGATTTAATTACAGTAGCCTCATGCTTCATTATTATGATGTTCATATACAAATGGTTTCATATACGAAGGGTTTATTATTAACAGACCGGTCTAATAAGTCGCCCAATTCATCCCATGTTATCATACAGCTTGATCACAGGCGACACATAAGGACGTTAACATTTTATGATAGCTATTTACCAAAAAACAAGAGACCTTCTTTTTTAAAACTTTCAATTAGCAATGGCAAATATGGATACGCCCAACGCATTAAACGCATTACGGTAACTCCGTTTGTAACCACGTTAATTAAATAGAATGGGATTACAGGCAATCCGCTTGCATTCCTAATAACAGATAAGAAAAGGAGTTAAAAAAAGGTGACTGAGAGACAGCTCTCCCTTCCGAGTTCCACTGACAGGGGCGCCCTCGATCAAGACTACCGACCACCCATACCGGAGCCCCCAGACCGCGAATGGGCTGCTCGCCCTCTTTACAGAAGCTTGAGAATTTCACGCACGCCTCACGCCCCATGAAGTGAGCTAACATCTAAACAAACCACCAAAGAAGCTTTATAACATACGAATACTATAAATAGACCCTTTGTACTTCCTTTCTTTTAATGTTTTATTATATTAGATTATGTGTGTGTACAAATACATAAATAAATAAAGCCTAAGACGCAGTGGCAGCCACAGTCTGACGTCCGGAGTCCTATAACTTCCTTCAGCGACGTTACCCGGAGTGAGAGCATGGCGCGGCGACACACGAGTCTTGCTTTTCACCATTTGTGATGGATAGTTTTCATCAGTTTGGGTCCGGCATGACATCCATATGATAAAATAGCGTTAGGCGTCGTTCACTTCACGAAAGTTTGGTGTCATAAATAAATAAGTATAAGTTACATATCAATCCTTTGGGCACCACTTGAACATCAGTTTGTAATAATAATGATCATTAGATTATCTGTCACAGTGGTTATATTATAATTACTTTTGGTGTAGTTCGATAAAGTTATAAATGACATTTTGAGAACATTTCCCTCGTCGAGGGTTCGCTGATTAATTACTGCGGGAACTTACAAGTTCGAACTTCATTAAGCTGCAGGATTACTTATGTACAAATAGGGCTGCACTAAAAGTATCGGGAATGGAACATTTCCACTGTTCCTCTCATATTAATTTTTTTTCAATTGAAAACTCCTTGGTTTTAAAAATCGAATACCATTTATTTATTTTAAAAAAAGATTCTCGGTCTTGTCACAAGGTTTTGTCAAACTTGTTTAGTCGTTGAGAAAATGGAATTAACTCGAGAAAATTCAAGAGCAATGATTTATTATGACTTTCGAAGTGGTTTAACACAAAAACAGTGTGTTAACCGGATGGTTTCTGCATTTGGTGATGAAGCCCCATCCAAAACCACAATTTATCGCTGGTTTGCTGAATTTCAACGTGGACGTGTCAAGCTCAGTGATGATCCCCGTCAAGGTCATCCAAAAACTGCAGTCACCCAAGAAAACGTAGATGCTGTGCGTAAGCTGATTGAGGAAGATCGACATGTGACATACCGCGAAATTCATGCAACTTTAGACATTGGCATGAGTCAAATACAAATAATCTTGCATGAATAATTAGGTGTAAAAAAGTTGTTTTCCCGATGGATACCGCATTCGCTCTGTCAAGAGCAAAAAGCGGCTCGCGTTACTTGGTGCGTCAGAACTCTCGAAAGAATTCACGCAGGATCCTCAAATGCTGTATACAACATCGTATTAGGTGACGAATCCTGAATATACGCGTACGAACCCGAAACAAAAAACCAGTCACGAGTTTGGGTGTTCGAAAATGAGCTAAAGCCAACAAAAATTGGTCGTTCACGAAGTGTTGCAAAAAAAATGGTGGCCACGTTTGTCTCCAAAACCAGCCATGTTGCGACTATTCGTCGCGTATTGAGGGACAAAGGACGGTTAATGCAGAATGGTATGCTAGCATTTGTTTGCCACAGGTCGTTTCTGAACTCCGTAAAGAGAACTGCAACAGCCGCATCATCCTCCATCACGACAATGCGAGTTCCGCGCACAGAACAAAAGAGTTTTTAGAGCAAGAAAACATAAAATTATTAGACCATCCGCCTTACAGCCCCGACCTAAGCCCTAATAATTTCTATACTTTCCCTAAAATAAAGAATAAAGTGCGTGGTCAGAGATTTTCATCACCTGTAGAAGCTGTGGACGCCTACAAAACGGCCATTTTGGATACCCCAACTTCCGAATGGAATGGTTGCTTCAATGATTGGTTCCATCGTATGGAAAAATGTGTCAAACTTCGCGGAGAATACTTCGAAAAGCAATAAATAAATTTTTTAATAGTAATTGTTGTGTCACTTCCTTGATTCCCGAAATTTTCAGTGCCGCCCTCTTGTTCCTGACGACTAATAGTTGTCGTCACCGCGCACAGATGAACGCGACAAACAGCTAAAGAAATTGTATAATCAATTTCCTTATAAGTAGATTGTGTAGTGAACGTTTTTTTTGGTAACGCGGGGATTGCCTTTGCATACCGTTATCCCTACTGCGGGGGTAGCAGGGACGGTGTGTGGGGCTCCCGGCCCGCGATAGAGGGGCCGTCCTATCTAAACCCCGCGATGTTCCGCCTCACCTTAAAACCGACTCGCAGGGTAGACCTGAGGTTAAATCACTACGAGCCGGCAAGGGGCACCCCGGTGTGGAGGAGTCGTCTCGGTGGAGATGCACCTCCACTGCTCTCGAGCGCCCCTCTGGAAGCAGAGGAGGTAGAGAGCGGCCGGTGCGGGTGCTGTCCCGTACGCTTCCGCACCCGCAAAACCTCTTGTTTGGCCGCCGTCCCCTCACTAGCAAACGAGGCGACGGCGACCTAGAACTGTTGGCTGCCGACCATGGCTCGCACCACGGCCGGCAGCGACATATCGACACCAATTATGCCCGTGAAGGCGATACGCGGCCCGTCCCACGCCGGGCACACGGCGAGTGTGTGCTTCGGCGTGACGACACACGAGGTCCGACTCCACCCCAGCCACCTCCCACAGGTACTTGGCGAATAAGGTAAAGGTTCGCACTACCTTTTAATTTAAATTTAATACTATTTTTATCGTTACTGTATAGTCCATTGTCTGTTTTTGTTTGTTAATTTTTTTTTTAAATAAACTCTGTTTTCATCTTTGAGAATTAACTTGTATTTTTGTAACTGTTGTTTTTCATGACTAATCTACCTAAAAACCTTACAAAAAAACATCATAGCCATACCTATTGATTTTTATTGCATGGCAGTATTGTAAAAAAGTGGCCCTAACTCATAGCCCTGAGGAAGACCACATGACATAAAGTGTAACGAGGGTTCTCAATATTGAACGAATCATATTAAAATATTACATTTTTCCAAACTCTGACTCAGCGGCTTGTTTTTGATTGGTTGTCATTATTAAACCTTTGAGCAGCATGATTGTCAAAAGTAATTACTTTTGGTTACGTTGAGATTCTCCGTCCAATTTCCTGTAAGCTTTTAATATAAAACTGATTTTTCCTCGAACCGGAATTTGTGATATTCTGTTATTGTTTTGGGTCGCTCTCAAATCCAATAATTTGTCCGACCGCAATGAATGCAAAATATAGTAAGTATTCGTTTTATGAGCTATATTTACTACTATACGTCCAGCTATTTATTCTTAAAAAAGTCGGTCAATCACAAGTCGAAATCGTGCGCCGAGGGTACCGTTAAAATTAAGTACCTTATAAGGGCCAATTAAAGTAGACCTCCAAATTGTATGACCGCTCAGAGGTCTATATAAATTCCAACTTCAACCCCTTAAATTCCAACATTTTTTTTCTTTCTTTGTGATATAAGACCTTATTTTGTGCCAAATTTCGTAATTCCAGGCTATCGAGACCTACCACTTAGGTTTTCGACTACTCTCGGAAAATAGAAATGTTAATTTTGGTTAAAAGCAAGGTCTTATACTCGATCGTTTAATAAGTCCCGAGACTAACTTGGAAATGGCGTATATATTAAAAACTATTTTGATTTTTAAAAAGTACTGGCCTTTTTTATTTTTATTTTGCAGACATTTAAGTGACGCTACGCTTGTAGTTTCGATACAATGGAAAGAAAAGAGTTTCGCGTGTTGATAAAACATTGTTTTTTAATGGGAAAAAATACCGTTGAAGCACAGCAATGGCTTATAAAATGTTATGCGGGATCAGCTCCCTCTAAAGCAACCATTTGTCGGTGGTATGCCGACTTCAAACGCGGTCGCATGGACACAAATGATGGGGAACGCTCAGGTCGACCAAATGAAGCAGTGACTCAACAAAATATTAACCAAGTCCTCAAAATCTTAATGAAAGATCGGAAGATAAAAGTGCGCGAGATAGCCGAGATAGTGAAGATTTCAGCTGGTAATGTTTTCACTATTTTACATAAAAATTTGGCCATGAAAAAGCTTTTTTCCAAATGGGTGCCGCGTTTGCTTACAACTGATTAAAAGGAACAACGTTTCAATTATTCAGAGCGATGTTTGGCGCTGATGAATCGTAATAAAAAGGTTTTTTTACGTCGGTATGTGACAATGGATGAAACATGGATACACCATTTTACTCCTAATCCAATCTGTAGTCAGCGGAGTGGAGAGCAACTGGTGAAGCAGAAATCGGCCGGTAAAGTTATGGCGTCTATATTTTGGGATGCGCATGGAAGACTTTTCATCGACTACCTTGAAAAGGGGCAAAATATAAATAGTGACTATAACATGTGCTTATTGGAGCGATTGAAGTACGAAATTGCGGATAAACGGCCTCAAATGGACAAAAAGAAAGTGGTGTTTCACCAGTACAACGCGCCTTGTCACAAGCCTGTGAGAACGATGGCTCAAATTAATGAATTGGGCTTTTGAATTGCTTCCTCATCCCCCTTATTCGCCAGAATTGGCCCCCAGCGATTACTGGCTGTTTGCAGATCTCAAAAAAAATGCTCCAGGGTAAGAAATTTGACTCAAATAGTGAAGTTATCACAGCAACGGAGGCTTATTTTGAAGCCAAAGACAAATCGTTCTACACGCATGGGATAGAAAAGTTAGAAAAGCGTTGGAGGGACTGTATCGCTCTTGGAGGAGACTACGTTGATGAAAACAAAATATTATAATAAAAAACCTTGTTTTAGTACTTAGTCTCGGGACTTATTGAACCACGTTAGCACAAATAAAGGGAAAATTCGAAAAATAAATAAAGTTATAAATTAAGGTAAATTTAGGTGAGTGGTTTTCGCAAAAACCTTAATATGTCGTTGACTAAGAATCTTGATGTTTATACACCTAATAGGGACCTTGGATCTTGGTAATCTATACTAATATTATAAAGCTGAAGAGTTTGTTTATTTGGTTGAACGCGCTAATCTCAAGAACTACTGGTTGGATTTGAAAAATTCTTTTTGTGTTAGATAGCCCATTTATCGAGGAAGGCTATAGGCTATATCATTACGCTACCCTTGAGAGTGGAGCAGTAGTCATAAATGTCGACAAATTGGGCATTTTTATATACAATTGTAGAATTTATAAGCAACGGGATTAAATAGGTGAGACGGGAGTTCGAAGTATGCCACGGGCGAAGCCGGGGGGTAGGGCCAAGTCTTTGGTGACACACGGATGGACAGATGGACAGACAGACGGACAAGAAAGTCTTATAAAGGCTCCGACTTTTTTATTTTTAATGTGTAAAAGGGGTCCCCTAATGAGAGTAAATTGATCGAAACAATCAAGGAACAATCGAAGTGCATCGGGCGCATTTCGAACTAAATACCAAGTAAGGTAAAGGCACCCTACTCCGAGGGGTTCTAAAAATGGCACCTAATTCCGATGTATTTAGAATATCGAGATTTATATGCAATGCACAGGTTCTTTTTGTCTGTAAGATAATTTATTCAATAAATAATTTATCTATCTTTTTGTACATTTTAAAATAATCGATAACTTTTACGCCAGCAGCCGACTCGTAAACGCTCTTCATACATGTTGGTCCGTATGCACGTGAGAACTACGATTTTTTAAATACTGTTTCAAAGTATAATTTTATACTGTTTGACTTCTTCTTATGAATGAAATATTGGGACAGTTATATTTTTTATGGAAAACACGTCTTATTTGAGTATGTTTTTTACTATTTAAGGAGAAAATTCTTTAGGCCAAATATTTTAGTTGGTTCCTAATTCCCGATGTATACCACGGAAATGCGAATTCATAGACGTTAACGTTTTTGTAAATTTTGGAGGCAACTTCGTTATTACGATTTTGATGTTTTGGTTTTGGCTACTTATATAATCCACAAATATACGAGTATATATCTAATTCCGATGTACAGCGTGGCGTCGCATTTACTAATTATAGCAATCGAAGATTGTCTATTTAGGTATTATATTAATTCGTTGTATGGAAGTCCTAAGTAAAAAAAAAAGTTATAAATGTGTTCTGATATAATCCTCCGAAGGATTTATATATTTTATCAAACATGGCGAAATTAAATATTAATTTATTAAGATAATATTAAAAGGTTTTTAAGATTTTATTACTCGGAATTAAAACCTTGATTTAGTATTGTAAAACTCTATTCCAATGTATGTAGGGCGGAATAAGGTTATATGAGTACCTAACTCCGTGGTATTGATATGTTGAAATACAGAGTGTTCATTATTTGCCCAGTTTATAGTGTATGTAGATGCAATGATTAAGGTACTCACGGTTTCAGCTTTTTGGGCAATCGAACAGGATGGTAAATAAGACGAGAATTGCTCGTGGTGAAAAGGTCACTATATTATGTTGTCCAACAACAGCAAGCTTAAGTATAAGGCATAACTAAAATCTAACTAGGATATTTATAAGAAATCTCTATTCACAATTCTCTAAGATATGCACTTCTTTTTTAAGATCGGAATCGTGTGTCATCGCTGTCAACATCGGACCATCGATATGAAAAACCAAAAAAAATGTAAAACTGTGTGAAATGCCGTAAAGGATTTGGTAGCCACCCCCCTAATATTCGGGAAATTTCACCCGAAGACCAGCACGTGTCACGTAATACTGTTGGTTATCTAGTTCTTGGTTGCTGTGCACTGACAATATGTAAGCAGGTTTTAACCTGTTAATGGTCACTGTCATCTCTTTATTTTTAACTAAAATTTTGAATATATTATCCCCTCTGGCAAGAACTTTGAGCGGGCCAGAGTATGCGGGCTGGACTGAACGTCGAGATCCGTCTTCACGAAGAAAGACGTAATGGCAGGTTTTTAACTCTTTAAACACAAATACTCGCTGGTTACCGTGGCGCGAAGCTGGTATAGGGCGTAGCTTATCGACGAAATTTCTGACTCTGGCATAAAAATCAGATAAGTCTGTGGTGCCATTAACCGTAGGTTCAAAAAACTCGCCAGGAAGTCTTAAAGGTTCTCTGTAAACTAATTCAGCGGAGGATGCTTCCAAGTCTTCCTTGAAAGACGTTCTAATACCGAGTAGTATCCACGGTAATGACTCTGACCACCTATCATTAGCATGGCATACTATGGCGGCCTTAAGCTGACG
Source organism: Thumatha senex (assembly GCA_948477245.1). NCBI lineage: Eukaryota > Metazoa > Arthropoda > Insecta > Lepidoptera > Erebidae > Thumatha > Thumatha senex. The sequence goes on from OX419737.1 coordinate 444,037, forward strand.
GTGAAACCGCTCTACCAGACCGTTACAGGCCGGATGATATGCAGTCGTTCGTTTGTGCTCGAAACCAGCTATTTTAGACAGACATTGACATAGCGCCGACTCAAATTGTCGGCCACGGTCTGTGGTAATAACTGCTGGGCTACAAAAACGAGCAATCCAGTTCGACAGCAGGGCCTTTGCAACGGTTTCTGCACTAATATCTTCGATCGGTACTGCTTCAGGCCATCTAGTAAACCTCTACTACAGTGAGGCAGTATCGTTAACCATGTGACAGGGGAAGCGGTCCAATTAGATCGATATGGATCTCTTTAAAGCGAGAGCGTGGTAAAGTAAACATGCCAAAAGGTGCATTCACATGACTGTGAACCTTTGCTCTCTGACACTCTAAACAAGCGCGTGCGCACTCTCTGTAATCTTTTCTCACACCTGGCCATACAAATCGTTCAGCTACTAATTTAGCCGATGCATTCGCACCAGGGTGGCTAAGTGAATGCAGGCATTTAAATACTTGCCTACGACAGGTTTTAGGTAAACATGGCCTGGTAACTGAGTAATGCGATGTCACGCAATATAAGTGTATTGAACTGTCTGAGAGGTTCAGTTTTTGCAACTGTAGGGAGGAACCGTGATTTAACAACTCACGCAGTTCGGAATCTTTTGCTTGCTCTCAGCTAGCGAAACATTTCAGGCACGATACGAGCGTTCAATTTGCGGTAATCGCCGCAAGGACGCCAGCCATTGTCCTTCTTCGGAACCAGATGTAGTGGTGACGACCATGGACTCTGAGACCGTTGGCTAACATCGCTTGAAATTCCTTCTGAGCTACTTTCAGTCTGTCAGCAGCCAGACGAAGAGGGGGTGATGCAACCAGTGGGCCTGGAGTCGTGTGTATATGGTGTACCGCGTTGTGAGGTGTAGTATGATGTATACCGGCTGGTCGAGTGATCTCGGGAAACTCATCCAGAATGTTATAAAACCGTGACTCACCTGTTGCCACCTTAACAGAAGATACCCCTTTACAATTTGCTAACTTAGCGATAGTTGACAAGGACGTTATATTATCTATCAGGCGTTTATTACAACAATCTACTATAAGACTATAATAATTAAAAAATCAACGCCTATAATTGGCCTTGTTACATCGGAAACTAAATATAAATCGCCATACATAGGTCCTACGTAAGCCTAGATCTAAATTAAAATGTGTATAGCCATATGTAGCAATGTTAGTACCGTTAGCTGCTGACAAACTAAATTCACTCTTAGAGCGATGGTCACGAACTGCCGACCTTGGAAAGTCACACAGGTCGCTACCAGTGTCGACGAGAAATTGTGTCTTTGAATATCGGTCTGTGACAAATAAGCGGCCGATTGTAGAAGGGCAATCGTCAGCCGCGATTATCGACCGTCCTTGGAGTTTTCCGGCTTGTAGTCGCAAGGCTGAATACATCTAGCGGCTTTCTCTCCGAAAGTCTCATGGTACCAACAAAATGAAAACTTGCGGTAATTACGGACTGTGACCGTTGCCGAGATGTTCTGCGGTTGCGTTCAGCACGGGATGAACGAGAATGCCGGGGTCTGCTATTTCTTTCGGCAGAAAGCCTTTCAAATTGTGTCCTCAACTCAGCAACCTGCTTCACTAGATCGTTAATAATTGAACTCGGTACCTCATTCACAGCAGCAACCTTCGGCGTCGAAGTCGTGAGGGCATTCACTCTATCGGCTAAATCAGCTAGATCTTCAAGTGCAGCTTTACTGGGTTGTCCAGCTAAAACAGTCTGAACACTATGGGGTAAACGGCTAAACCACATTGTTTTAAAAAAATCGTCGGGAACATTCAAACCTGCCAGACCACGGAGATGGCGAAGAAACTGCGAAGGTTTACGGTCGTCTAGTTCTTCGTGCATTAATAATTGTTTTATTTTATTTTCCTTTGAAGCGCTTAATCTTTTTATGAGTTCAGATTTGAGATTCTCATATTTGTTGGTTGCCGGCGGACTAACAATAACGTCTTTTACCTCTTTCGAATGTTGGTTGTCGAGATAACCGATGACATAATTAAATTTTGTATGGTCGCTCGTTATCCCTGATATGGCAAACTGGCCTTCAACTTGAGCAAACCAAATGTCCGGTTCTTCTACCCAAAACGGTGGCACTCTCACGCCAACTCGAAAAACATAGATATGTTCCATCGACCTGTGCCCATCACTAGTGCCGGGTTGCTAGTGATGTCGCCCCTCCGCATCATGGAAATCCTTATCAACGGACATATTCTGTATACGAGGTCACCAGTGTAGATGCAATTTATTAAGGTACTCACGGTTTCAGCTTAATGGGCAATCGAACAGTGTGATAAAATAAAAGATTCTTTGTTTCTCTGTTGACATAATTAATAATAAAGAACTTACAAGAGCACAATCACACAATGTAATATTAACGGCACAGGTACAGCTTAAACAGTCTTTATAGAGCAGCCAGCAAAAGGAAAAAGGAATGGTTACCCGGCTAAAGGCATTACCATAGATAAAAAAGGATTCGTATCGTAAATGTTCAGAAATTATTATAATTATTTCTCACACCCTCCCAATTTATACATAATTTCACACCAGGATAAAATAAAACTATTTAAGCACTTAAGATTATATCCCTCCCATCAACTTCACATTAAACATAGTAAAAGTAGCATCTAACTGCAAGTGGTTACCCATACAATAACCCTACTTTTTCCCTTTAGTAAATATGTCTTAGCTTTAACAAAACCTTGGTAAATAAATCAGCTAATTGCTCCTCACTTGAAATGCAGTTAACAGTTACTGTACCTAATTCTATTTTATCTCTTATAAAATGATATCTTATATCTACATACTTAAGTCTCTTATGAAACTGAGGATTCTTGGCGACTTTAATTGCAGACTGATTATCTTTAAACATAACTATTTGTACATTGTTAAACATCTTAATTTCTATTAACAGGTTTTGCAGCCATATGCCTTCACATATAGCAATGCTCAAAGCCATGTACTCAGCTTCAGTTGAAGACAGAGCTACTGAGTTTTGTGACCTTGAACACCAGGACACTCTATTATTGAACAACTGAAATATATAATCTTCTCTAATCTTTAACATGTGAATCTTATCAATATTAGTGCTAAGCAATAGTAAGTCATCTACATACAGTATTACATAGGTTTTTACACCATTGTGGTTCTGGTAGTACAAACAATAATCATTTTTACTTCTCTCAAAGTTAAGATGGAACATTACATTATTAAATTTTATGTTCCAATATTTTGGAGATTTCTTTAAACCATATAGTGATTTGTTAAGCTTTAATATTTTATTATTTGCACTTTCCATCCCCTCTGGTACATACATAAACACTTCCTCTTTAATGTCACCATAAAGGAATGCACTGGTAACATCCATCTGATGTATTTTCATTTTCAATTTATTCGCTATGGCTAACAAAATACGGAAAGTTTGTAGCTTTGCTACTGGAGAATAAATTTCGTCTAGATCAGTTAAGTTTCTCTGTTGGAAGCCTTTAGCAACCAACCTGGCTTTATATTCTTTATTGTTATCTGCAAATTTAATTTTAAACACCCATTTGCTCTGTATTATGTTTACAGTTTTATCTAATGGTTTCTCTATCTCCATAAATATATTATTTACCTTTAAAGCTAAAAGTTCCCTATCTATAGCCTTTTGCCACTGCATACTATCAACTGAAGTCATAGCTTCATCATATGTTAATGGTTCGTTACAATCTGACAAACAAAACAAACTAATATCATAACGTACAGGTTTCTTAATTTTAGAACGATCACGTAAGTTAAGTTTGGGTTCAACACTTACATGTCTCTCTACTACCTCATGATCCTTTGGTTCTACATAAACATCATCACCATCTTCACACATGACCTCATTTGTGATTGGACTGCGCTGAATGCTGTCGACTTCATCTGTGAGCGGCATGCAAGACATCACATCTTGCTCATGAGCCGACTCAGTTACTGGAACAAAACTCTGCAGACTTTCATCAGTACCTGAAATAGAACTTATTAAATTTTGACCCCTAGAGTCTTCTTTTTCATTTATTTCCTTTTCCCGCTTTCCTCTAACATAATAACATCTCTTGTGGTCTCAATTTTCCTTTTATCAGGTAAGTAAACTCTGATTCCTTTACATTCTTCTGAATAGCTCACAAATCTTCCTTTGATACTCTTTTCATCCCATTTCTTTCTTTTTTCTTTTCATCTTTAATATGTACATACACTGTTTCTCCAAACTCATATAACAGTTCTTGTATGTTAGCACTATTACCATACCAAAGATTATAAGGGCTTTTTTCCAGATTCTGCAGTGGGACCAGTTCGATTGATAATGTAAGTGGCAGTGTGGATTGCTTCTGCCCAAAATTCTTTGCCCAACTCACTTGCTGCTAGCATTGTCCTCGCTGCCTCAGTGAGTGTTTTGATTTCCAGTTCTGAGCGACCATTTTGTTGAGGCGAGTATGGTACTGATCTTTGGTGCTGTATGCTAAATTCTTTAAATAAAACCTCCACATTTTTGTTTCCAAACTCAGTACCATTGTCTGAACGAATAAACTGTATGTTGTGACCTGTTATATTCTTAGTGTAACTTATAAATTCTTTCTCTTTCAACTTCTGTACAGTTTTAAACTTGTTCTTTATAAAATATACTTTTCTAAATGCTGAATAATCATCTTTCAAAATTAAAAATATCTTGAGCCTCCCAAGGATACCACTTCCATAGGACCACTAAGGTCTGTATGAATGAGTTCAGCCACTCTGGATGCTCTAGAGATGGACCTTTGAAATTGAGTTCTGTGGTGCTTCCCTTTAACACATGCTTCACAGAAAAAATCCTTGTCATCTCGATAGCTCACGCCACATTCACTAAGATACTTCCTTATATGTTCAACATTTTGGTGTGCTAGTCTTTGGTGCCAGTTCATTATTGGTTCAGGTTTCAATTGGGATACATTTGCTTCTGGTGTATTAACTCTGATATCCATATAATACATATTTCCAATCCTTGTAGCAATTTCACGCAAAAAATTTTGTTTGAAAAATTTACATACATTATCTTCTATCAACATAACATAACCTCTATCAATGATGCATTTTACAGATAATAAATTTGCCTTAAGATCTGGGACATATAACACATTTTACCATTCGTTGTATATGCAGACATCTGGCCCTTACCTTGCACACTAATAGCAGTGCCATAACCAATAATCACTGACCGATTACAGTTTATAGGTTCGAATGATGTAAACATTGATAAATTTTTAAAGCAATTATTTGCTAAATTTCTCATAAATTTTTAATAAAGTGGAAAAAGACAATTTGACTCGAGACAGGGATTGAACCTGTGACCTTTGCCTAACCAGGGCAATGTTCTAGCCACCTGAACTACCCGAACCGTATCGAATCAAGTTGAAATTCTCCACCATATTTATATTGTCATTTTTAAGAGTATGACCAGAGCCATCTATCGAGGTAATGAACAACTCGATACCAATGAACAGTGTTACAACTATTTTTAAACATTGATGCAATAGACTCCACTCAGTATATTGATAAATTTTTAAAGCAATTATTTGCTAAATTTCTCATAAATTTTTATATGTAAACATTGCCTTATCACTGCACATATGCTCACTTGCTCCTGTGTCTACTAACCACATTGATTTCTGCATCTGTTCAAGGCTCTGATTTACAATAAAGGCATTTCTGTTACTTTTGTTATTATTGTTGTTATTTTTATTCTTTCTAAACCTACACTGGTACTTGAAATGTCCAACTTTATGGCAGTAATAGTACCTATTTTCATTCTGTTGTCCGTTCTCAGGTACATTCTTTTTGAAGTATTCACCCTTGTTATTTAAATCTTTACTCATTGTTTTGCTTGTGCATTAATTAGCATAGTGTCCAAATTTATGACACTTATGGCACTTAATATTTTTCCTTGACGACCCTGCGGCAAAGGCTGTAGCAGACAGATCCTCATTTTTGGACTTAATCCTTTCTTGTTCAACCAGAAGCCGGGTCACCAGACTGTCATAGGTTTGCTTATTTTGATCTACAGATTCCCAAGCTGAAATGTAATGGTCATACTGTTCTGGCAATGACATGAGTACTTTTGTTACCACTAGTCTGTCTGACATCTCTTTACCTGCATGTTTTAGTTGCACTCACAACTCCTGAAGCTTTGCTAGAAAAATTGACATGTCCATGGCCATCTTCATATGTAAATCTAAAAAAATCTTTCTTGTAGTAGATGTACACTGGTGCTTGATGTTTTTTCATAAACACTAATTAATTTCAACCACATTTGTGCAGCAGTGTCACATGTTAATAAATGTACCATAACTTGTTCACTAAATCGTAACTATAATGCTCTGTGCTTTAGCATCCGATTTAAACCACGCATCGTAGTTTGCCTCCGTTTTAATAAGCATACCGCTAACCACCGAGAAAATATCTTGTGCTTTTAGTAGCACAGTTACTTGAAACTTCCACGTGTTCCAATTTTCTTTTCCTTCTAACTTAGTAACAGTTACATAGTTGTTTCCTTCCATTGTGTTCGTTTTCCTGCCTGGCAAAATATTACTGACTCGAATATTTAACCTATGAATAGGTACCTCGAGGACGGGATGGACGCGATCAGTGCGCCGATGACGCCATTTTCTTTCAATTCGATAATTATTTTGCAGTATGTCTCAATAAGTATCAACAGATATTTGGTCTGGGCCTCATAACCTGTGATAAAATAAAAGATTCATTGTTTGAGGGGTTGAAGGCGGGTGACGTCATATGACATATGCCGTTTATCAAACAAAAGCTCTTGAATTCAACAGATGTAAACGCGGTACCAGTGTCACTGACAATAGTGTGCGGTAACCCGTAATTAGCCATAAAATCGTACAGTTTTTCGATCACGGTTGTAGAAGTAGTAGACGTGCTAACGTCGTACAGTTCCACCCATTTGGTGTAAGCATCTACCACTACTAAGAATCTTTGGTTATTTAAAGGACTCAAAAAGTCGATATGTAACCTATGAAATGGTACTGGTGGGTACGGTCACGGAGCCACAGGAGCGCGCGCCGGTGACGGTCGCAATTGTTGGCATGTCTCGCAGGAGTTAATCATAGCTTCCAACATTGCATCTATCCCTGGAAATCAAAACCGTGCTCTAGCCTCGTCCTTTGTTTTCGAAATTCCCAAATGGGAGTTGTGTAATTCCTGTGTAATTATTTTACGTAATGTTTCAGGGATAACAACCTTATGGCCTCTCATAAGACATCCGTTTTCATACGACAATTGTGTTCTACATAAATAATATGGCTTTATGCTTACATCAGATAACAATTGCCTAGGCCAGCCGTTAAGTACGCATTTAACAACCCTCGCTAAGGTTATACAGTTTCCTTACGCAACTTCTCTAATGTCACCGGCAAGGTCCCCTCCACAACGAAGTTTAGGTATCCCGCGCGCCGCCGCCGCCGCCGGGACCTGCTCCCACTCCTGCTCGTGACATAGGCTTGCGCGAGACAAAAAATCAGCCGTATTATCGGCACTCCGAACGTATTCAATATTATAGTATATATGCACTTAAAATGCAATAAGCATGCACTTAAACTGCATACCGTTGTAGCCTGTTCGCTGATATCGCGGGTATGCCCTTTTACGGCCCAAATATAGATATGAGAGGTTTATGGTATGTGCGTAAGACGAAAGGTTCCGATCTCCCATACAAATACTGATGAAAACGTCTAATACCGAAAATAATTGCAGTCGCCTCTTTTTGGATTTGCGAATACCGTTTTTCCGCCGAGTTCAGCGTACGGGACGCGAATGATATGGGTCGTTCGACCCCGGCACTATCTGTACAGCAGGGCACCGTGAGGAGCACTATTTACCCCGCTGTAGTGTTCGGTGGGACTGGGGTTGGTGAAGTACTAAATGAAAACCGCAATGCCAGATCGTGCTTGACCGTTTATTCTTGCCACACAATCTGCCACAGTAAATTCTTGCTAGAACTATTCTTCTGGTCCAGGATTTCTTCAGGATTCTTGAGGATTTCTTCTGTAGTGGACTGTTCTGTTCCTGAGGACTGTTCCTGGTTACTGTTGCCGGTTGACTGTTCTGTTCCTGAGGACTGTTCCTGGTTACTGTTGCCGGTTGACTGTTCTGTTCCTGAGGACTGTTCCTGGTTACTGTTGCCGGTTGACTGTGTCGATACCCAAAATGGGTCGTGTATTTATTCAATTTTCGCATTATTTATTATTGGACAAAAATACAAGTCCAATCGGAATGTCTACATTTTAACCAATAGTAATTACACAATATTTACAAATTTTTACTAAGCTACTTCGAAACTTTACCGTAACGAGAGCCGCGGCACATTTTTGTCGATTTCTACCTTAAAATCTAATTAAAAGTATATAAACTGTGTATTTTCTTATTTACTACGTTATTACACATTTATAAAAAATATAAAATCAACAAAAAGACTGTATAATAAATCATGTAAACAAAACAAATCGAAATCACAAGTACTGTACGTACTAGTCTATAGATACGTAGGTATCATTGTACTATGCGATCTTCAAGTTGTCCCGTACATCTCTCCCGCCGTGCAACTATGTTGCATTATCTTCGAGTACGGGCGCGACGTCTGTTGACACGGGTAGTACTATCAGCTTCTTCACCGGCCGCCGCAGGACGCCTCCTTTGGTCGCGATGTCCACTGTCCGCACGATGTTGTCCGGTCCAGGGTACGTGGCGATAACTCGGCCTCGTATCCACACGTTGCGAGGAAGGTTTGCGTCGACTATCTGTACGAGATCGTTGTTCTGTACTGGCTGTCCTCGTCCGTGGGGCTCCCGCCGGTGTTGAAGCTCAGGGAGATACTCTCGTAACCAGCGTGTCCAAAAGAGGTCTGCTAGGCGTTGTGAAGCCCGCCAGCTTGACCTTGATACTGTGTCTTGATCGGTGAATGACCCAGGCTGCGGTACTCGCCCTTGGCCCCCCAGTAGGAAGTGATTGGGCGTCAGGGCTTCTGGATCCTCTTCGTTTACTGATACATGTGTCAGTGGGCGACTGTTGACTGTGTACTCGACTTCTGTTAATAGCGTGACGAGTACTTCTTCTGTAGGAAAGCGTTCATGTAACGTTGCTGTTAAGGCCGTCTTCACTGAGCGGACCATTCGTTCCCAAGCCCCCCCCATAAATGGGGCTCCAGGGGGGATGTAGCGCCATGAGATTGTCTTCTTGGCTGCTTCTGCCTGCGTTGCTTCGTCGATGCCACGTCGAATTTCTTTGTCCGCTCCCTTTAGGTTAGTGCCGTTGTCTGACCAGATTTCTGTAGGGCAACCACGGCGTGCCATCATTCTTCTTAGGGCCATCACTGCAGAGTCCGTGTTGAGCGAGGCAGCGACTTCCAAATGTGCCATACTGTCGGGTGGTGAGACAAGTGAATATTGACACGTATCTCTTCTGGTGACTTCTTCCGACGGTCACTGTGAGGGGACCAAAGTAATCAACCCCTGTGTATGTGAAGGGTCGCTTGTGGTGAGCTAGGCGACATGCCGGCAGGTTTCCTGTTCTCGGGTGAGGCGGTGTTTGAGTCTTCATTCGGCAGAACAGGCAGCTTCGGAGTAGAGTGCGAGTGATGGGTCTTATTCTTAGCACCCAATATTGTTGTCTGCACTCGTTCACTGTTGCTTCGACTCCAGAGTGATGTAGCTGACGATGTACTGCCTGTACCCAGAGTTTGACTGTTGGGTGTGCACCGTCAAGGATCATAGGGCTTTTAAGTTCTTCTGTGATGCCTTGAACGGCTTGGATACGGCTTCTCAATCTGATGACTCCGCTTTCATACACGACGCTCAACTGTCGAAGACGACTCTCCTTGTCGATCGGGTTTTCATTCTTAAGATTTTCTATTTCGACGGCAAAAGAGTCTTCTTGTGAGGCACGCATTAATAATTCTTCGGCCAATCTGAGGTCTTCTGCGGAGGTTCGGAGGAACTGTTTATTTTGTGATGACGCTGTTTTCTTCCATTCAGTCTGAGTGACGGAGGGTTTGACTGTTTTCTTCCATGTTGAATCCTCCTCTGTATTTTTCTTGGTCCTCTTGTAGCAGACTATCTGTTTATGTGGTCTGCAAAGTCGAATGAACTGTAGGACTCTTGCTGTTGTAGGTAGGCTATTTGCGAGCTTCTTTTCTGTCTTCAGTTTGATGTGATGAGTTTTCTCTTCATCAGTAGATATCTGTTGCTCCGCTGTCTGTGGTTCAGTAGGCCAAAGATCTTCTGTCTCGTTTAGGAAGTCGGGGCCCTTGTACCAGCGATGGTTCTTTCCGAAATCAGCTGGGACGTCGCGAGTGGCATCATCTGCCACGTTCTTCTTGGTAGGCACCCAGCGCCATTCGTTGACTTTGGAGCTCTCTTCTATAGCTGCTAGCCGATGAGCAACGTAGGGTTTATACGACCTTGAACCGGTTCGTATCCAGGTGAGCACTGTTTTGCTGTCTGTCCAGAACACCTTGCAGTCAGGCTTCCTCTCGTGCTCTTCTATTACTGTTTCCGCAAGTCTTGTCCCCATAACGGCTGTTGTAATTCTAGTCTTGGGATCGATGTTAACTTCAACGGTGCTACTTTCGCTTTGGCCATAACTAGCGACAGGTTGACTTCGCCGCTGGCATTCTCCGTTCTCCAGAATAGGACTGCGGAGTATGCTGACTCGCTGGCATCGGTAAATACGTGAAGCTGTAGCGAAGTAGTGTCACTGTAGCTAAGATACTGTCGTGGGATTGAAACGTTACGTAGACTGTTCAGATGAGCCATCCAATTTTTCCATTCTTCGGCTAAGTCGTTGTCAATCTCGGTGTCCCAAGCTGTCCCTCTGCGCCATACTTCCTGTAGCAGTTGTTTCGCTCTTATGGTGACGGGTGACGCAAGACCAAGCGGGTCAAATAAAGACATTACTATCTTCAAAGCTTCTCTTTTAGTTGGTATTTTTCCTTCGAGAAGTTTCGATGGGATGCGGGTGAGGCTGAGGTTGAAACTGAGTTCATCTGTATCGAGCTTCCAAATAACACCCAGCACCCTTTCTGTTGCTTCGTCTGGTTTGTAAAGTTCCAGATCTTCTGTATGTTGACATTCGCCGAGTTCTTCGAGCAGAGCCGTTGAGTTCGACTTCCACTGTTTGAGCTCAAAGCCGGCCTTTGTGTGTACTTCTCTTACGCCCGTCGTGATACGTGTGGCGTCCTGTATCGTCTTGAAGCTGTCCAAGTAGTCGTCGACGTAGTGCTTTTCGATGATCGCTGCTGCTGCCTCAGGGTGACTGTGCTCATACTCTTTAGCGTTCAGGTTCTTGATGTAAATCGCTGTTGATGGAGAACTTGAAGCGCCGAAGATCAATGAGGTCATTCTGTATTCATCTGGTGGTTGGTTATCTCGTCGGCTGCCGCGCCATAGGTACCGCAGTGTGTCTCTGTCTTCCTTTCGTATCTTGACTTGCATGAACATTTCTTTGATGTCTGCTGTCACGGCGATCGGATGTTGACGAAAACGCATGATGACACCGGGTAGCGACTGTAGAAGGTCTGGGCCTTTAAGCAGCATGTCGTTCAGAGATACGCCCTTCGTCTTGGCTGCAGCGTCATGGACTACTCGTAGTTTGTCCGGTTTCATTGGGTTCACGACGGCGAAGTGAGGCAAGTACCATGTCTTGCCAGGAACTGTATTCTTCGGAGCGAGTTCAGCGTATCCTTTAGAGATGAGAGCTTCCATCTGTTCTGTGTATTTTCTCTTGAGCTCGGGTTCTCTATCTATTTTCTTTTCTATACTGAGGAGACGCTTCAACGAGTTGTCGTAGTTATCGGGAAAGTTTATATCTTCCTTACGCCAGAGTAGACCGGTTTCATATTTGCCTGTTTCTGTTTTCTTCGTGGTCTTCTCTAGGATTTGCAGGGCCTTGACTTCTGGATCTGACTTGGGCTTCTTAGGGTTCAGACTCAGCGCGTCCATCTCGAAGTACTGTCTTACTAAATCTTCAAGGCTGTCTTCAGCTTTTTCTGTGATGTGCGATACGACGTTCATGGTTCTCCCAAAGGTGTTACTATAGGTTCCGTGCAGAACCCAACCCAGTGGTGTGAGTGAAGCCACTGGTTGGTCCTTTCCACCTTTCCTTGTTTCCGATGTCAGTAGGAGATGCCAGTTGTCTTGACCTATCAGCACTCTCGGTTTTACTTCTTCATAAGTGAGCTGTCCTCTGATGTCTTCTAAATGTCGGCATCCTTTGAGCAGACTCACTGGAACTTGCTGAGACGAGACTTGTAAGTTTGTGATGGTGCGTGCTTGTATTCTTTCTTCGTATCCATTACGGCCCCTAAGTTGAACGTTGACCCTTCTTGAGGCTGTTTCTGTTGTCTTCAACTCGTTGATGGCTTCTATCTTGAGAGTTTCCGTAGGCCCTCTTGCTCCGATGCGGTCGGCGATGTTGCTGTCTATCAAAGTGACTGTTGACCCATCATCCAACAAGGCGAAGGTGTCGACTGTTTCTTTGGGTCCTTCTATCTGTATTGGTATGACCTTCAGAAATGACTGTTTCTTTCTATGAGTCCAGGCTGAGTTGATGGCTTCTGTTGTGTCTTCATTCTGTTTGTTCATTGTCGGCCTATCTGTAGTTCTGTTGTAGTGCAGCATCTTGTGATGAAAGTACTTGCAGCTGTTGACACCACACGGCTTGACTCGACAGTGATGCGTCTTGTTTCTGTAATGAAGGCACCGGAAGCAGAGACGCTTGGTCTTTGCTATATCCCATCTTCCGTTTTCATTAGCGGACTTGAACTGTTCGCAGTCTGTTGAGGCATGTCCCTTTTCTTGGCATATAGGACATCTTGAATCACCTGTTTTTTCTGTAACATTGTGTATCTTCTGCGACCTCTTCTGTAGTGGAGTATGCGGTACTATCTGTTCAGGTAGTGCATACGGTCCGCATAGCTCGGCTTCTTTCTTCAGGAACTTTTCTATTTTCATTAAATCTGGTTCGTCCCTTGGCAGAGTTGTAGCGAAGTCGTAGAATCTGTATCGCAGCGTAGGTGTGAGCTTGTCGACTACGGTCTTCGAGACTTCCGGGTTGTACATGTAGTTGAGGCAGCCCAGTGTCTTCAATGTTGCTACTATGTTGGAGACCTTCGTGGCGAAGATGTAGATGTCACGTGCTGATTCTGTTAATCGTGGTAGACCTCGAAGTGCTTCCATCTCCATTATTGCTATGGATTCTGGTCTTCCAAATCTTGACTCCAGGGTTTTCACTATTTCGGATGGGTGAGCGCTGGTGATAAGTAGGCCCTCGACCGCTTCTTTTGCCTTCCCTTTAAGGTTTCTCCGTAGTCTGTTGGTATTCTCGACCGCTGAGAACGTGTGCTCCGTCTCGTAGTAGGCGGCACGGAAGGGTAACCACTCTTGATGTGACCCGCTGAAGAAGGGCAGCTCTATAAACTTCGGGCGCTGTGCGGCTTTGACAGCGCTGGTGATTGCTGCGGCTAGTCCTGCGAAGTCAGGCTGGGCAACCGTCGGTGGATGCCTTGACTGTGAGTACGGTTCCTCTTCTTGCTTCTCTGCGTCTTGTCTTGAGACTACGGGAGTCTTGGCTGGGTGGTCCGTTTCGTTAGTGACCGTAGGCTTGGGTGGTTGTTCATGGGTCTTCAACCAGTGGTCGACACGTTCGTTGGCTTCTGTTCTGCTGCTCGATGAGGTCTCGTTGTCCTCTTCATCCTCGGAGTCCTCGGCTTCCATCGTGGCTATCCGCGCTGTTGCTAGTTCAACTTGTAGTCGCAGGAGCTCTTCTTTTGCTTTTGCAATTCTGTAAGTCTTGTTCTTGCTGCGAGTTGACCCCCCCTTACCCCCTTTTCGGCTGGTGGCGAGGTGGTCCTGTTGTCTGCTTAGGCCCGGCAGACCGGGTGCTCCTTTATTCTGTTCCATATATAAAGGTGCTTCTGTTCTGTACGTTGCCGGCACCCTCCTTTCCGCAGTTGGTTCTTCTGTATGGGCGGAGAGCAGGGCGGCGTCGGTGACAGTCGAGACGGCGGCGATAGTTCTGGCGGCGGCAGTGGCGGCAGACCGGGTGGCGGCGTTTGCGAGGACCGAAGCGACGCATGGCGGCGGCGTGGTGATGGCTTCAACCGGGCTTGATGTGGACTCCAATGCCATGGGGGTTAATAATCTTGTCTGTTCTGTGACTCCCGTGGTGGTGGTCCCTGTGACTGTTGCTCCGGTTGTACCGGTCCTCGAGGAAGCGGCAGTGTCCCCCGAGGATGACGGCGTCTGTTCCACGTGCTTGCGGCTTCTTCCCTTCGATCTGGTTACTGGCATCTTGGAATCTTCAGTACTTCACAATCCGGCTCGACCAGGACCAAAATGTACAGCAGGGCACCGTGAGGAGCACTATTTACCCCGCTGTAGTGTTCGGTGGGACTGGGGTTGGTGAAGTACTAAATGAAAACCGCAATGCCAGATCGTGCTTGACCGTTTATTCTTGCCACACAATCTGCCACAGTAAATTCTTGCTAGAACTATTCTTCTGGTCCAGGATTTCTTCAGGATTCTTGAGGATTTCTTCTGTAGTGGACTGTTCTGTTCCTGAGGACTGTTCCTGGTTACTGTTGCCGGTTGACTGTTCTGTTCCTGAGGACTGTTCCTGGTTACTGTTGCCGGTTGACTGTTCTGTTCCTGAGGACTGTTCCTGGTTACTGTTGCCGGTTGACTGTGTCGATACCCAAAATGGGTCGTGTATTTATTCAATTTTCGCATTATTTATTATTGGACAAAAATACAAGTCCAATCGGAATGTCTACATTTTAACCAATAGTAATTACACAATATTTACAAATTTTTACTAAGCTACTTCGAAACTTTACCGTAACGAGAGCCGCGGCACATTTTTGTCGATTTCTACCTTAAAATCTAATTAAAAGTATATAAACTGTGTATTTTCTTATTTACTACGTTATTACACATTTATAAAAAATATAAAATCAACAAAAAGACTGTATAATAAATCATGTAAACAAAACAAATCGAAATCACAAGTACTGTACGTACTAGTCTATAGATACGTAGGTATCATTGTACTATGCGATCTTCAAGTCGTCCCGTACACTATCTATCTGGGATAAAATTGTACCTAGCCCGTAAGGAGACGCATCCACAGTTAACATAATTTTTCACCGTGGATCAAAACGAGCTAGTACTTGGCTTTATGCTACTAAATAACCTTTTATATAAATTTTCAGATATAACTGTTACAGCTGATCCACTGTCAATTTGATATTGTATTTTTTATCCGTTTTTAATTACCATTTCTGTCATAGGTTTCCCCCGATCTGAAAAGATATTAAAAAGCGTCTTACCATCGTCGTCCTCGCTTACCTCCCCTGCTAACACGTAGTTAACTTTATTACACATTTTACGCATATGTCTCACTGTACTACACTTTCTGTACTTGTACTTCGATAACTGACATTCCGATGTATTGTGGTTCGCACGGCCACAAACCGAGCACTTGGTTATCCCTACAATGGGAGGCTGCTTCTGCACTTGGGTAATTTTGAATATGTGTCTGCGGAGGTAGAACTAGTAGCGGCAGCACCAACACGAGCACATCTCACACTTTCAGCTAAATCCACTGCTTTCGCCAAGGTCAACGTTGCCCAATCATACCCATCACGAACCGATCGCGAAGTGCTTCCTAAACATTGCTAAATCCACAGTGTAGTGTAAGTCCACGTAACTTTCCCGCCCTTTGGATGTAGGTCTCACTCGGTAGCTGCGAAGCTGTGTAGAATTTGTGACGTTCTCTGAAGCCACACCGTTTAGGGGTAAAGTGGTTGTCTAACAACTTTACCAGATCATCATATGGTACCTCTTGCACATCCTTAGGTAATGCCAAGTCCAATGCCAGCTTGTAGGTGCCATCATTGAGTGCGCTGAGTAGAATAGCTCGCTGCTTCGTTCCCGTCAAATCCGTTTTCTCATCTATACCATTTTCGATGAACCACTGCGTAATCCGTCCTTTACATGTCTTCCAATCACTGACATTATGATCAAAAGGTGACAAAATTCCACAGAATGACTGGGCCATTTCGATAACTTTCGCTTTTATGTACGTAGGTATTTTCGCACGTTTAGGTAAGCTCGTCGCCAATTGCTGGATACGTAACGGGAGACAAATGATACGTCGCGTAGTTGTTAGCACACTGATTTGTTGACAACGTAAGGTGGGGGTCGCAGCACGCGCACTCGCACACATGCAACCGTAAGTAAACACATACATAACAGAAACAATGCCATAGACACACACACACACACCGACATAAACGTCAAACTTATAACACTTCTCTTTTAGCGTCGGGGGTTAAAAATAAAACCAAATTTAAATTTCTGAGAGATAGATTAAGACTGATTTAAATTCAAAGACAAACAAATAGATTTTATTTTTTGCAAATCTTGTAATATTATCACCTTCTCCTTTTTTCTATTATTATGTACACTCGAAATTAGGAGCCAAATACATCGTAATTAAGATTTTTACATCGGAATTGGGGGCCCTGAACTTATATTAAATTATACGTAATTTTTAGTTTTTACATTCTAATCTTCATAAACCGCCACCCTATATGCGCGGCCTGACACGGCGGGAAGTGGAGGATGGAGTAAAGGGTAGCTGCGTGAAATGTTAGGGGAGAAATAGCAGATAAGATGAATGAGTTGACGGATGTTATGAATGAGAGAAAGTTAGATGTAGTGTGCTTGACAGAGACCAAGGGCAAAGGGCAGCGATGCGTATGGCCTCATCAGAAGCCGACCTTCAGGCATTAGTCACTAATATAAAAGAGGAGTGTGAAAGTAAGGGTCTTCGCTTGAATACAAATAAAACTAAGGTTCTAGTATTTAAAAGAGATGACGTAAGAATTAAATGCGAGATTAGGGTAAACCAGGAACGTCTAGAGCAAGTGAATGAAATTGTGTATTTAGGGAGTATGTTTAGCGCGGATGGAAGATGTGATTCGGATGTAAAACGGCGAGTAGCTGCCGGAAACAAATTTAACGGTGCTTTGTCCCAATTAGTAAAGCTACAAAGCATCGTAACAGAAGCACGACTGGCGATTCATAACGCAGTGCTAGTGCCAACGTTGCTTTAAGGTAACGAAACCTGGGTATGTCAGCAGATGCATGAAAATAAATTGAGTGCTGTGGAGATGCGATCACTTCGAAAATTGTGCGGCGTAACTTTGGCCGAACGAATACGTAACGGAGTGAGACGCAATATGGCAGGTTTGAATGAAAGTGTCAGCGTTAAGCTAGAAAAGGACGTGCTTCGTTGGTTTGGACACGTTCAACGAATGAGTGAGGAACGATTGACGAAGAATATATATTGTGCGAAAGTAGAGGGTAGGCTGAGACTTACATATGAAGATCACGTGAGCAGATTGCTCAAAAACGGAAAAGTAAAGAGTACTCGGATACCCAGACGTGCGTGTATGAAGCGATTGATGAATCTTGAAGAAGCGAAAAAAGTATGCATGGATCGCGAAGTCTGGCGATCTATCCTCTCTGACTACCCCGTCAGGGATACAGCGTGATGATAGTTAGTTAGTTAGTTACATTTGGACCTAAGTATACATCGATTGTGTTTAAATATGTTTATTATATTATGCCAGTATCTTCGTCGAACGCGAGTGAGCTAGAGGACTTTTGGGAGAGTATGAGAGAAGCTCTAAATGTGATAGAAAGAAATGAAAGACTTATAGTATGTGGAGACTTAAATGGATGGGTGGGTACCACTCGCGAGGGTTTTGAGTCGGTACTCGGGAAGTATAGGGATAAAAGGGAGAACGACGCTGGCAAGCTAATACTGGAATTTTGTAACTAGGATTAGGGGTCTGTTCGCAGGTTGGCGTCATCGTACCGAGTGTCCTGAACCTGAGCCGACTTATAGCATCAAAAGCTGGAAGCTGCAGGATGCATCCATTAGGGATAAATATAAAGAAAGGGTAGCCGAAAAGCTTGGCGACGTCAATGTAAGTAGTGAGAAAGTGGAAAGTGTATGGCAGAACCTTAGGGATAGTATGGTAAATGCCGCTGTGGAAGTGTGTGGAGAAACGAAAAGAGGCAGTAGTAATAAGCGTGATGCATGGTGGAATGAGGAAGTGAAAGAAGCAGTTCGAATGAAGAAGAAAGCATGGCTAGACTACTTAGCCTCGCGAAATGATTTAAATATGAAAGAGAGATACAAGCTGCAGAAAGTTAACACGAAGGCACTGATAGAAGAAAATCGTGAAAGGTGCAGAATGAAAGCGGATGAAAGGTTGTCATCCAATTTCCGGGATAATGCCAAGCTCTTCTGGAAAGAGGTAGGCAAGACCCGGAGTTGTTCGGCAATCTGCGGCATGAATAAAGTGCTTAGTGTTAACAATGATTTCCTAACATACCAAACTGACGTCCTGCAGAGATGGAGTGAATATTATGGAAAGATGTATGGAAGAAAAGACAGAGATGCCACATCTTGAAGTGGAGCTCACTTCGATGCTCCGGATCCCGATGTCATTGAAGTCATTAGTATGAAAGAAATAGAACAAGCGATAAGAAGTATGAAATGTGGTAAGGCTGCGGGAAAAGACAGAGTTACTGCTGAAATGATCAAGTACGGTGGGTCGCGCGTCTGGGACACACTATGTCTGTTATGCAACTTGTGTTGGCGGACGGGTGTGGTCCCAGATGACTGGCGAGTAGCAGTTGTAATACCTATTTACAAAGAGAAAGGCTCGCGCTTAAACTGCTCCAGCTACAGGGCGATCAGCTTGGTCAGCTTAGCTAGTAAGGTGTATGCAAAGGTTATAACGGCATGAATGCAAGAAAAGTCCGAAAGGTATTTATGGGAGGCTCAATGCGGATTCTGACGCGGAAGAGGTTGCATGTATCAAGTGTTTTCTCTCCGCATGATCGCGGAAAAGTTTCTGGCTGTTAGCCAGAAGGTTTTCTGCGCTTTTGTGGATCTAGAGAAAGCATTTGATAACGTTGTAAGAGAAACGGTGTGGGACTTGCTGCCCGGATATGGTGTGGACGGCTCGCTACTGCGGGCAATACAGTCGCTTTATAGGGACTGTAAGACTTGCGTGCGAGTAGGTGGGGATCTATCACCTCTTTTTGATGTCTGTACAGGCGTCAAACAGGGATGTGTCATGTCCGCCTGGCTGGTCATGTATCTGGACAGTTGCCTGCAGAAGTTGAAAGATTTTAATATGGGAGTGAATTTGGGTGACTTTACAGTAAACTGTCTGCTGTACGCTGATGATGCGGTGCTCATGGCCTCATCAGAAGCCGACCTTCAGGCATTAGTCACTAATATGAAAGAGGAGTGTGAAAGTAAGGGTCTTCGTTTGAATACAATTAAAACTAAGGTTCTGGTATTTGAAAGAGGTGACGTAAGAACTAAATGCGAGATTAGGGTAAACCAGGAACGTCTAGAGCAAGTGAATGAAATTGTGTATTTAGGAAGTATGTTTAGCGCGGATGGAAGATGTGATTCGGATGTAGAACGGCGAGTAGCTGCCGGAAACAAAGTTAACGGTGCTTTGTCCCAGTTAGTAAAGCGACAAAGCATCGTAAAAGAAGCAGGAATGGCGAATCATAACGCAGTGCTAGTGCCAACTTTGCTTTACGGTAGTGAAACCTGGGTATGTCAGCAGATGCATGAAAGTAAATTGAATGCTGTGGAGATGCGATCACTTCGAAAGTTGTGCGGCGTTACCTTGGCTGGCCGAATACGTAACGAAGTGATACGCAATTTGGCAGGTTTGAATGAAAGTGTCAGGTTTAAGCTGGAAAAGGGCGTGCTCCGTTGGTTTGGACACGTCCAACGAATGAGTGAGGAACGATTGACGAAGAATATATATTGTTCAAAAGTAGAGGGTAGAAGGAGTCAGGGTAGGCCGAGACTTACATATGAAGACCACGTGAGCAGATTGCTCAAAAACGGAAAGGTAAAAAGTACTCGGATACCCAGACGTGCGTGTAGGAAGAGATTGATGAATCTCGAAGAAGCGAAAGAAGTATGCATTGATCGCGAAGCCTGGCGATCTGTCCTCTCTGACTACCCCGTCAGGGATACAGCGTGAAGATAGTTAGTTAGTTATTATATTAACAGTCATTCACGAGTCCTATAAATAATAAAGTCTACTGAACAGATCTGCGTTTCATAATGTGTACCGGAAATAATTGAACAGACCTTTACAGGTACGCAACATTAATTACATAAAGCTGCTTTGAAATGTAATCTGTACCAGTTAAGCACAGAGATTAGACTTTATATTTCTTTTATTTTTTCCCAATTACAAATAACTAACTAACTAACTATCTTCACGCTGTATCCCTGACGGGGTAGTCAGAGAGGACAGATCGCCAGGCTTCGCGATCCATGCATACTTCTTTCGCTTCTACGAGATTCATCAATCGCTTCATACACGCACGTCTGGGTATCCGAGTACTTTTGACCTTTCCGTTTTTGAGCAATCTGCTCACGTGGTCTTCATATGTAAGTCTCGGCCTTCCCTGACTCCTTCTACCCTCTACTTTTGAACAATATATATTCTTCGTCAATCGTTCCTCACTCATTCGTTGGACGTGTCCAAACCAACGGAGCACGCCCTTTTCCAGCTTAACGCTGACACTTTCATTCAAACCTGCCATATTGCGTATCACTTCGTTACGTATTCGGTCGGCCAAGGTAACGCCGCACAATTTTCGAAGTGATCGCATCTCCACAGCATTTAATTTACTTTCATGCATCTGCTGACATACCCAGGTTTCACTACCGTAAAGCTAAGTTGGCACTAGCACTGCGTTATGAATCGCCATTCGTGCTTCTTTTACGATGCTTTGTCGCTTTACTAACTGGGACAAAGCACCGTTAACTTTGTTTCCGGCAGCTAATCGCCGTTCTACATCCGAATCACATCTTCCATCCGCGCTAAACATACTTCCTAAATACACAATTTCATTCACTTGCTCTAGACGTTCCTGGTTTACTCTAATCTCGCATTTAGTTCTTACGTCACCTCTTTCAAATACTAGAACCTTAGTTTTACTTGCATTCAAGCGGAGACCCTTACTTTCACACCCCTCTTTCATATTAGTGACTAATGCCTGTAGGTCGGCTTCTGATGAGGCCATGAGCACCGCATCATCAGCGTACAGCAGACAGTTTACTGTAAAGTCACCCAAATTCACACCCATATTAAAATCTTTCGACTTCTGTAGGCAGCTGTCCAGATACACTATGAACAGCCAGGCGGACATGACACATCCCTGTTTGACGCCTGTACAGACATCAAAAAGAGGTGACACATCCTCCCCTACTCGCACGCAAGCCTTACAGTCCCTATAAAGCGACTGTATTGCCCGCAGTAGCGAGCCGTCCACACCATATCCTGGCAGCAAGTCCCACAGCGTTTCTCTCACAACGTTATCAAATGCTTTCTCTAGATCCACAAAAGCGCAGAAAACCTTCTGGCTAAGAGCCAGAAACTTTTCCGCGATCATGCGGAGAGAAAACACTTGATCCATGCAACCTCTTCCACGTCGGAATCCGCATTGAGCCTCCCATAAATATCTTTCAGACTTTTCTTGCATTCGTGCCGTTATAACCTTTGCATACACCGTACTAGCTAAGCTGACCAAGCTGATCGCCCTGTAGCTGGAGCAGTTTAGGCGCGAGCCTTTCCCTTTGTAAATAGGTACTACAACTGCTACTCGCCAGTCATCTGGGACCTCACCCGTCCGCCAGCACAAGTTGCATAACAGACATAGTGTGTCCCAGACACGCGACCCACCGTACTTGATCATCTCAGCAGTAACTCTGTCTTTTCCCGCAGCCTTACCACATTTCATACTTCTTATCGCTTGTTCTATTTCTTTCATACTAATGACTTCAATGACATCGGGATCCGGAGCATCGAAGTGAGCTCCACTTCCCGACGTGGCATCTCTGTCTTTTCTTGCATACATCTTTCTATAATATTCACTCCATCTCTGCAGGACGTCACTTTGGTCTGTTAGGACGTCATTGTTAACACTAAGCACTTTATTCATACTGCAGATTGCCGAACAACTCCGGGTCTTGCCTACCTCTTTCCAGAAGAGCTTGGCATTATCCCGGAAATTGGACGACAACCTTTCATCCGCTTTCATTCTGCACCTTTCACGAGCTTCTTCTATCAGTGCCTTCGTGTTAACTTTCTGCAGCTTGTATCTCTCTTTCATATTAAAATCATTCCGCGAGGCTAAGTAGTCCAGCCATGCTTTCTTCTTCATTCGAACTGCTTCTTTCACTTCCTCATTCCACCATGCATCACGCTTATTACTACTGCCTCTTTTCGCTTTTCCACACACTTCCACAGCGGCATTTATCATACTGTCCCTAAGGTTCTGCCATACACTTTCCACATTCTCACTGCTTACATTGACGTCGCCAAGCTTTTCGGCTACTCTTTCATTATATTTATCCCTAATGGATGCATCCTGCAGCTTCCAGCTTTTGATGCTATAAGTCGGCTCAGGTTCAGGACACTCGGTACTATGACGCCAACCCGCGGACAGACCCCTAATCCTAGTTATGACTAGGTAGTGGTCTGATCCCAGCTCAGCGCCTCGATAAACCCTTGTGTCCATCACCTGTTTACGGAGCCGACTATCCATTAGGAATAGATCTATCATGCTTCTCTTTGACTTACATCTCCTCGTATACATATGAATTTGTTTGTGGTTGAACATCGTGTTCGCCACAAACAAATCCTTTTCCTTACAAAATGCCAGTATTAGCTTGCCAGCGTCGTTCACCCTTTTATGCCCATACTTCCTGAGTACCGACTCAAAACCATCGCGAGCGGTACCCACCCATCCATTCAAGTCTCCACATACTATAAGTCTTTCATTTCCTTCTATCATATTTAGAGCTTCTCTCATACTCTCCCAGAAGTCCTCTAGCTCACTCGCGTTCGACGAAGATACTGGCGCGTAAGCAGCTACCAGGAAAATCTTCGTCAAACCAAGTTTTACACGGATCCAGAGGATTCTAGGACCTACCAGTTTGTACTCATACATACCGGAGGCCAATCGCGAGGACAGCAAAATTCCAACCCCCCGACTGCCATGCTCGCTCTCTGGTACTCCAGACCAAAGCGCGAGCATCCCACCCGGGAGCTCCAAGACTTCGCTGCCCTTGCGCTTGGTCTCTGTCAAGCACACTGCATCTAACTTTCTCTCATTCATAACATCCATCAACTCATTCATCTTATCTGTCATTCCTCCCCTAACATTCCACGCAGCTACCCTGCACTCCATCCTCCACTTCCCGCCGTGTCGGGCCGCGCGTGTAGGCTGGCGGTCCCCTACGCCGCTCTGGCACACACTTTTCGCACCAGCGGGGACGAACTGGTGCGCGTCGCCTCGGGGGCACGCCCTAGCATCATTCGTCCTGGTGGCACTCGTGTTGGAGTAGAATTGCAGCCGTAGCTGGCAGGGATGGCGACGTGCACGCTTCTACTCTTCATCCCCAATTACAAATAACATATACAAAATGATTTCCAGATAGCATATGTAAATCACAAAGGTTTGAAATTAATGCTAACTGGTCTACTTATCGATGACGGTAGGTATACTAGGTACTGGACTATAATACTCGTAATAATAATAATAATAAATAACCTGGCAACCCTACACGTCAAATGTCGTTTTGCTGATAATATTTTAAATAATATTATAAATTAATTGAAATTACTGCAGAAACTGTGTATGTATTCACATTAAAGGAAAAAAAATGATTTTGATTCATCAAATTAACGGAATAAAACCTATATATAAATACCATAATATTTTAATGATGATCGATAGATATGACGTTTAATGTCATGTTTTATAAGGCAAACGAAAATAAATATAATGCAACGACAAAATGATTACAAGATCCAGGAACAAACTCAAAGCACCAGTAACACCTCCGGACTCGTCGCACAGCTCCGCCTCGCAGCCCACGGTGAGCACATTAGCTACACCGACTGCTGCTGAGGCGTTGAGCTCTAGTTCCAGCGACGAGTTCTTCTCTCCGCCGTCGTCACCAACACCAGCGCGGCGGCGTGGGAGAGGCCGGCCACCGACTTGCTTGGCGTCCCGAGGCCCACAGGCTTCGAATAGGGCTCCCGCTACCGGTGGTGATGTGCGCCGCATGAGATGGACTAATTCTATAAACGAAAACGTCATGCGGGCATATTTTGTGGCTACAGAGGGGGGAATCAACCTTACTGCGTACCGTAGTCGGCTATTAACTGTGTTTCAGGATCTTGAACCAGCTGTTAACGTCTCGGCACAACGATTATCGGATCAGGTACGGGCTATTCAACGTTGTAACATGTTGGATAGTGTTGTACTTGAGCGGCTACGTTCTGAAATACGAAATAGCCTCGCCTGTCGAACTTCATCTCAGGTTGCAAGTTTAGAGGTACCAAACACACCGCATAATGATGAAGTTGTAGCTGTGGAGGCTATTGCCGTAAGTAACCAGTGCAATGATAAATTAAGGAGTGCTTTGGAAGATGCAATGCTGGAATATCGATCTATGAGTCCAGGCTGTAGACCTAGCCTACCGCGTTTGCCTATGCATAAACGAAATATGGCCCTGGTGTGTGCTCTAGATTCGCTATTATCTGAATATTTGGATAATAGTGAATACCTTTGTGATACGCACTCGATTCTATACTGTGCAGCCGTTGCAGCATGTAGAGTAGCTAGAGTGAATTTTTTTGAAAAGAAACTTGCTTCTCCTCCTAAACCTGCTGTGCCAGCTTGGCAGTATAGAATTGAGCGTCGTATCGCTCGGGCTAGGGCACTCATCAGGAAGCTAATCTGTTTTAAATCGGGAAATACTCGACCGAGGGTCATGCGCTTTGTGAGACAGGCATTCTCGGGCACTAACATCACGCCTCAAGAATTTATGAGTATGTCGTGTGTCACAGAGCGCATTGACTTTCTAAAACAGAAAGTTTATGCATGGGCCAACCGGATTCGACGTTATAAAAAACGCGTAGACCGATATACCCAGAATCGCATGTTCCAAAAGGATGAAAGGTGGGTTTATCGAAAATGGGAGAAACCCGATTCCGATGTGGATGATGGACCGCGACCAAATGCTGATGCCACAAATGCATTTTGGCGTGGTATTTGGTCGAGGTCCGTTAGTCATATTGAAGGCGAATGGATGAGAGAGGTTGAGCGGGCATGTGAATCTATTCAAACAATGAACCCAATTAACATAATAGAAGACGATGTAGCAAATGCAGTCCGTTCATTGCCCAACTGGAAATCAGCGGGACCGGACGGACTGCATAATTTTTGGCTAAAGTGGTTCCGTAGTTCACATGCTCGCTTAGCAACTCAATTCCAGTCGTCTGTAGAGTCGGGCTCTCTGCCCGATTTTATAACGACTGGAATAACCCACCTTCTCTATAAATCTGGCGATGCCTTGGATCCCAAAAATTATAGACCAATCACGTGTTTACCAACAGTCTATAAACTTCTAACATCCATTTTGAGAATCAAAATTACTTCACATTTAGATAAAAATTCAGTCTTGTCTTTGTCTCAAAATGGATGTAGAGGTGGGACCCGAGGCACCAAAGAGCTCCTTATTATTGATATGACCATTAACCAACAGGTACGCCGTAATCGTCGCAGTCTGGCGACATGTTGGATTGATTATAAAAAGGCTTTTGACTCTGTGCCTCATACCTGGCTTCTGAGGGTGCTGGAGCTGTACAAAGTGGATGCAACTCTTTGTACTTTCCTGCGGTCATGTATGAGGCAATGGAGAACAGACCTTTGCTATCCAGGATGTCGTCAGATTGTAACAAATGGCTTGCCTATTGAACGGGGCATATTCCAGGGCGACAGTCTCAGTCCTTTATGGTTTTGTCTGGCACTGAACCCTCTTAGTACTATACTAGAGAGTTCAGGGCTAGGCTTTCAGTTGCGGAGAGAAGGTCGAGTTATATCCCACCTGCTTTACATGGACGACCTTAAGCTATTTGCCACCACCAAATTGGAACTGATAGAACTATTGAAGTTAACAAAATCCTTCAGTAGTTCTATTAGAATGGAATTTGGCGTTGACAAATGTGCAGTCATGCATGTAAAGAAGGGTGGGATTGTGGAGTCTGAAGGTGTTGAGCTTTCGGATTCCATAATACTCAGATCTCTCTCCACTACTGAGACCTATAAGTATCTGGGTATATCACAGGCATTAGGAATTAATCAATCTGGTCTGAAACAAACATTGAAGGAGCGATTCTTTGGCCGTCTGAAAAAAGTACTGAAAAGTCTTTTATCAGGCGGTAATAAAGTGCGTGCCTTCAATGGGTGGGTCATACCGGTCCTAATGTATTCCTTCGGTATACTTAGATGGACTCAGACTGAATTAGATGCCCTGGATAGGAGAGTGCGGTCCCTGTTGACCACATTTCGAATGCATCATCCTCGTTCATCAGTAATGAGGTTGTATATCCCTCGGAAGTGTGGAGGTCAAGGCTTTTTAAATGTCAAGACCCTCCATAACCGTGAGATATGCAACCTCAGAGAATATTTTCTCAATGCTGACACGAGGTTGCATCGCGATGTGGTTGCAGTGGATAATGGACATACCCCGCTCTCGTTGGCTAAAGAGAATTGGCATAAACCTATAGTACTTGGTGTTACTGATCGCAAGGAGGTATGGAAGAGTAAGGAGCTGCATGGTCGTTTTTATCAGGCCTTACACAGGCCTGATATAGACTTCAATGCATCAGTATCTTGGCTACGATTTGGTGATCTCTTTGGAGAGACTGAAGGGTTTGTTTTTGCATTTACTGACGAAGTTGTAATGACAAAGAACTACAGGAAGTATATCCTGAAGGATGGTACGGTAGACATCTGTCGGGCATGTCATCGTCCCGGAGAATCCCTTAGGCATATTATTTCTGGTTGTTCGAGTCTTGCAAACGGTGAGTATTTGCATCGACACAACCAAGTAGCCAAGATCATTCACCAGCAACTTGCTCTTAAGTACAATCTTGTTGATTTAGAGGTACCATACTATAGATATATGCCCGACCCAGTTCTCGAAAATGGTCATGTCACATTATACTGGGATCGATCTATTATCACGGACAGGACTATTGTCGCCAATAAGCCTGACATAGTGGTAATAGATCGATTAGAACGCCGTGCAATGATGGTTGACATCACCATACCTCACGACGAGAACCTCATGAAAGCCGAGGTAGACAAACAAAAGAAATATTTAGACTTGGCTCATGAGGTTGTCGACGTGTGGGGTGTGGATTCAGCGATCATTGTACCGATAGTCATATCTGTCCATGGACTTATAGCCAAGAGCCTTGACCAACACCTACAAAGGCTCGCGATAAACAGCTGGATCAAGGGCCTGATACAGAAAGCAGTTCTTCTCGACACGGCACGTATTGTGAGGAAATTCCTTTCTCTGGAGCCCTAACCACCGGTAGCTTGGTCCCTGTACCCGATACCGGTGGGTCACTATTTTTTATATTTTTAAATGTATTTTTATTTTATAGATATATTTAAAAATGTAATTGATATGTTATATAAATAAATAAAGAGAATAATAATAATAAGTTTTATATATATATCCATCACGCAGTTTTCATCCATAGTTCAAGTCACCCAGTACATTTAACCTCCAACTCAATAGCCCAATAGTAGTTAGCATATTGTACAATAGTTTAACTCCCATTGGAGATGGTCCATTACCGTTCTTCTACATAAGGCGGACGTGGATTGCCTGCAGTGGGGGTCCCATTCCCTGTTACATTAAAATTCTCAAAGGGCCTCTGCGTGTTGGACCACTATGTCCCCATGTAAGCCTACCAAAGACCGGGTATCTTCGTAAGAAAAAAAAAGGAGATACCCGAGAAGAAGACACAAATAATAATAATAAATCTTTATTCATTTAGGTCACAAAGTAACACTTATGAACGTCAAGAATATTGCTTCTACATTTACATTTACTGCCAGATTCGCAAAGCAATAGGTAGAGCCTGAGGAAGAACCTGGCAATAAAACTCATGGCCACTCTTTTCTAAACGCCAGTAATTACATTAGTTTGATTAACATGATATTTGACCAATTATATAGTAATGAATTTATACAAACAAAAAAACAAAATCAATGTTGTGTTTAAATCATATCAAAATTAGAGCGATTATAGTTGCCGGTTCTAAGGGCAGCCTACCCTTGAAGAAGAAGAATCTGGCAAGAAAGTCAATGGATGCCATTTTAAAATGTAGGAATGGCTTACAACATTAAAATTACACTTACATTGTTCCTTTGGATTTATGTGAGAACAGTCGACTAAATTTAAGTTTACCTTAAATATAAATATGATTATTTTTTATAATTGCTATAACAGCTATGAGCTGACCAGTCCCAACAGACGGCACCCGTTCACGGGTATGACGCATTATATCAGCCATCGCCCTACTCAACCGTATTATAGGGAATAAGGCGACCCGATACATACGCCACCACTGCCAGGACACTTAGGCGAGCATGACATACTCAAAAACTGCACAGCAACTATCATGTCAATTTCAAAGAAATAAATAAGTCTACATGGTGCTTACACAATAACAAACTCAAATTACATTGTATACCGGGACTCATCATCATCCGAGCGTCTGTCCCAGTTGCGTCTCGCGACGCCCGGGGTCCGCTTTCCTACATTTTCTCCTCCACTTCGCACGGTCTTCGGCATCCCCTGTAGTGAGACCATTGGCACGCATGTCATCCCTTACGACGTCAAGCCAGCACTTCTTGGGTCTTCCCCTCTTACCGGGACCCGGCGGGGCTGACATGGCCAGACATTTGTTACCTACGTAGCCCGGCGGTTGCCGCAAGACGTGACCATACCAACGAAGGCGACACTCTTGCAACTTGTCTGCAATGTCACGGACGTGAAGGCTGCCGCGGATGCGAGAGTTTCTCACGCGGTCCATCCGCGTGACCCCACACATCCACCGCAGCATCTTCATTTCCGTGACACGCAGCTCCTGCTTGTGTCGCTCCAATATCGGCCACGTCTCACTGCCATGTAAAAGGACAGGTCTAATAATGGTTTTGTAGACCTGTCCCTTCAACCGGATCGGCATTTTAGGGTAACAAATGACACCGGTCATCTCCCGCCATTTGGCCCACGCGGCAGCAATGCGTGACTTGACATCGCAATCGATGTCACTGGACGTGTGAAAAACAGATCCCAGGTATTTAACCTGGTCCGTGCGCTCGACCAAATCACCGCCTATACGGATGTGGGATCTGTCGAGTTTAGTGCCAAGTACTCGGTCTTCGCCACATTTAGTTTCAGACCGCCGTTCTCAAGCGTCTCCTTCCACGCCTTTACACGTCGCACCAATCTGCCCCTGTCCGCGTCTGCCAGCGCAATATCGTCAGTATACATGAGCAACCATGGAGGCTGCTAATTTGGGTTTCTGATGCTGTCCGACAATTCGTCTAATATTACACTGAACAGAAGCGGACTAAGGACCGAACCCTGGTGTACCCCGACGGTGATGGGGAAGGGTTTCGTGTCGCCAACAGCAGTCCGAACCATTGAATCGGAGTCACAGTACATGTCCCGGATAGTGTCAATATAGACCTCTGGAACACCTTTGGACCGCAGTGCCCACCAGATCATCGCACGAGGAACACAGTCGAAGGCCTTCTGCATGTCTAGAAACAAACAGTGCAGAGGCGTGTTCTTCGACCTGTATTTCTCTGCGACAACCCTCAGGGCAAAAACAGGGTCCGTAGTCCCATAACCAGGGCGAAACCCATATTGACACCCCGAGAGAGTGCACTCCTGCCGGATCCGAGAGTCTATAATCCTCTCGAAGATCTTCATGGTGTGGGACATCACCTTAATACCGCGGTAGCTCCCGCACTCCTGCACTGACCCCTTACCTTTGAAGACTGGAGTAATAATACTCAGTCTCCATTGGTTTGGGATCTGCCCGCTGAGGAGTATGCGGTTAAAAAGGTTTACTAAGATGCCCACACCGCGAGGACCCATCGCCTTCCAGGCTTCGATGGGGACTCCATCGGGTCCGACAGCTTTCCAATTCTTCATGCGGCGAAGCGCAGTCAGGACTTCTCCAGGCGTTACCGGTGGCACTAGTCCCTGATTCGGAGGGAGGTCCGGAGGCTGCACCTCTTTGTGCTGTTTATTAAGCAGCTCGTGGAAGTACGAGCGCCATCTCTCCTTTACCGCGAGGTCTTCGCTTAACAGGTTGCCCTCAAGGTCTTTTACACAGCGACACTTGGATATATCCTGTGCCGCTTTGACCCTGGAGCGCGCCAGCTTATAGATGAGCTTCTGCCCCTCAGACGATTCCAGCTTATCATACAGAGGTTGTCAGTGGTCACGTCTGGCTCTGGCTACAGCTCTCTTTGTGGCGCGCTTGGCAGCCCTGTACGCGTCGCGGTCTTCAGGAGATCCGGTCGCATGCCACTTTTTAAAGAGGGCTTTCTTCTCCCTAGTCTCCCTCTGGAGTGCGTCGTTCCACCACCAAGTTTCCTTGTCACATTTGCGTCCACCCTTAGACTCACCGAGCACCACCTTCGCCGCTCCAATGATGGCCGCCTGAACTTTGTCCCAGCAATCTTGAACTGGTTCGCCTTCAGTGTCGGTGCACTTGTCACCGACAGCTGAGACGAACTCCTGGGACCTAGTTTCATCAAGCAGCCACCATCTGATGCGGCGCTGGCACCGCTCGATGCGTTTGCCTTTGGGCTTCACGCAGAGGTCCATGACAAGGAGACGGTGTTGTGCAGTAAGACTCTCACCGGGTATGACCTTGCAGTTGGCCACCTTGCCGATGCTGTGTCGCCTAGTGAGTAGGAAATCGATCTGAGTTGTACGCCTCCCGCTCTTGTAGGTGATGAGATGTTCGGATTTCTTTTTGAAATACGTGTTCACAATGGCCAGATCGGCAGCCGCACACGTTCTGAGGATAGTTTCTCCTTCAGCGTTGCGGGTGCCGTATCCAAAACCACCATGAACACGCTCAAACTCCTCACACCTCTCACCCACATGACCGTTTAGGTCGCCGCCCAAAACGATTCCCTGTGACAACGGAATGCTCCGAAGCACTGACCCCAAAACGACATCTTATCGGCGTCGCTACAACCGGCCTGTGGCGCGTAGGCACTTATCAGGTGGGTAATAATCCCATCGATAAGCACGCTCACGATCATAAGCCGGTCGCTACAGCGTTTAACCTCCAAGATGCTACTCTGCAGCCCCTCGGAGAGCACAACGGCCACCCCGTTCTCCCCACCAGGCGCACCCGCATAATACAGCTTGTAGCCGTTCTGCAAGGGCCGGGCTCTGTTGCCCTTCCACCGAGTCTCCTGCAGAAACGCTACGTCCACCCTCCGCCTGGAGAGTACTTCGGCCAACTCTACCGCACGCCCATTCAGCGTGCCAATGTTCCAAGATGCGAAGCGGATTCGGGTTGGGGCTAACTTCTTTAGTCGTGCTGGCCCGACACACGGCAGCCCTAGCCCACTTGCCACAGGAGCCGGGCGGGGCTCCTGCGCGCCGTTTTGCGGTGGCGCCCTATCCCTAGCAGCATTCCTATAGTCCTTTTCTATTTTTGTTTTGGCGGGTGGCTTTTATGGGAGTTACGCCCTCAGACCTCCCAACCCCAGAGGGGAAAGCCAGCGCCAGAGCCTCGTCCGTTAATCAGCAGGTGCACGCACTAGCACGGGAGGTTGACTTGGGCCCCGAAGATCTTGGTGGGGCCCCTTACACCGTATACCGGGACTAAACGCAGCCAATTTAGAAACCTTTAGTTGTCAGACGTTTCAAATTATTAATAATGTAGAGATGTAAAAATACAACATATATATGCAGATTCAAGGCATATCACAAGATGCATTCGGATCCTAAATAAAAGCAACTCATTTCCATTTATTTTTATCGTTCAAATAATCATTAGTTGTGTAATAGGCCCTTATCAAGAGGTGCGTCTTAATTTCCGCCTTAAATTTATGTAACGGCAGGTTCATAATGTTTAAAGGAATTTTATTATATAGTCGTACGCCAATTCCTGCAAAAGAGTCGTGAACCTTTTGTAAACGATGATGCGTTCCAATTAATTTATGCTTATTTCTAGTATTTATCGAATGTATGTCACTGTGTCTATTGTATAAATGTATGTTCTGTTTAACTAACATAATATTTGCAAATATATACTGTGATGCAACCGTTAAAATGCCAATTTCTTTAAATTTTTCTCTAAGAGACACTCTAGCACTCAATTTATATATTGCACGTATAGCTCTCTTCTGGAGTACAAAAATTACTTGTAGATCAGCTGCTTTGCCCCACAGCAAAATGCCGTAAGACATGACACTATGAAAATAACTAAAGTATACCAGCCTGGCAGTTGCCACATCAGTAAGCTGCCTGACTTTACTAACGGCAAAGGCTGCCGAGCTGAGTTTACCTGCAAGACACGTTATTTGGGCATTTCACTGCAGTTTGCTATCTAAAGTGATCCCCAAAAATACAGTTGATTCTACAAGATTAAGGGTATCACTGTTCAATGTTATATTTGTACCGCAATTCCTGACATTAGGCATGCTGAATCTGATACATTTTGTCTTCTTAGCGTTTAGTAGCAAATTATTGGTCGTAAACCAATCTACAACTTGGGCAAGTGAACTATTTACACCGTTAAAATTACTAAGCGTGCGATCAACTTTAAAAATAAGTGACGTATCATCAGCAAATAGAACAATGTCGCACAAGTTCTGTATATAGAATGGCAGATCGTTAATATAAATTGAAAATAGAAACGGACCCAGAATTGATCCCTGCAGTACGCCCATAGCAACAGATGCTCCAGGGGAGCGAATTCCATTGACATCAACATGTTGTATTCGATCATTTAGGTAGGAGGCAACAAGGTTCAGTGCAGAGTCTTTGATACCATAATAAAAGAGTTTTCCCAATAGTGTTTTATGGTCAACGCAATCAAATGCTTTGGAGAGATCGCAGAATACACCAATAGCATCTTGTCTATTCTCCCAGGCGTCATATATATGATTCAGAAGTGTCACACCTGCATGAATGGTAGAACGACCCCTTGTGAACCCATACTGCTCCTTATGTAATAGCATATTTAAATTAAAATGAGCTTGTAATTGTTGCAAAATATTTTTTTCAAAAATTTTGCTAATGTCTGGTAATATTGAAATTGGTCTGAAATTACCAGGGTCGGTTTTGGATCCAGATTTAAATAGAGGTATTACTTTACTGTGTTTCATTAAATCTGGAAACACTCCTTTATCAACACATTTATTAAATATTTCAGCTAGATGTGGTGATATATTAACAATGATAGACTCAATCAATTTTACAGAAATACCCCACAAGTCAGTTGTCTTTTTTGAGTTAAGTGACTTGAATACTTTAATGATATCATTGGGGTTTACATATTTAAAGCCAAATAAGACACTACAGTGATCCACGCTGCCCCCAAGCATGCGTTGAGCTTTTATTGGACAAGAATTTAAGGAGCTAGTTGTTTTCGCGGGTATGTCTATAAAATAGTTGTTAAAAGTTTGTGCTATATCTAATTTATTATTACACACTTCGTTATTTATAATTAACTCAATGTTATTATCACGGGGTAGTAATCGACCGGTTTCAGTATTGATTACATTCCAAGTCATTTTTGCCTTGTTTTTTGACTCTTTAATTTTATTACTTATATGTAACGACTTGGCAGCAGCACAGGCCTTTTTAAAGGTCTTAGAATAAATTTTAACATATTGAATAAAGGCAGGATCAAAATTAAATTGCTTCATACCATATAGTTCGTACAACTTAGCCCTACTTTGGAAATTCCTGCAGTTGCCCACTCACAAAATTGCAAGTTTTTGTTTATATAAAATGTTTTTGATTTAAATATGTTGTTGTACTCAGCTTTTATTGTAATAAATAAGGAGTCATATAAGCTGTTTGGATCTTCCTGATTAAAGTCAATATGAGTGACTTTTGCTGAAACATTAACATTAAATTGTTTAAGTCGATGTGCACTCATTGGCATACATACAATTTTATTCTTTTTAGAAGTGACATCAATAGGAAATGCTGCTTTCTGACCAAGATGATCTGATGGAAAGTTATTTAGTGTCTCCCTTGTTGTTGATACACAGTTGCAGAATATATTATCTAAACATTTTCTAGAATGTGAGGTGATTCTAGTTGGCTCACAAAATAAATTTTGTAAGCCAAAAGACTTAAACAAATTTTTAAATCTAATACATTTCGAAGACTGCACAAGTAAATCAACATTAAAATCCCCACACACCACAACATGTTTTCTACTAGTGAACAAACGCTTCAATACATTTTCCATTACAGTTTCTAATAAATTATAATCCCTATCTGGAGGACTGTAGACACAGAGGACAATGAGTTGCTCAAGTTCAACACAGGACAATTCTGCAGTACGCTCAATAGAAAGGGCCACAATATCTTTACGTTCTTTACATTTTAAATTATTAGATACAAATATACTCTTATAGTTGTAAGCCACCACGAATAGCTTTCTTTCTAGAGAACGCACTGCTAAGTGAATAGAATTCATTGTTGAACAATAGTTCATGACTTTTTAACCAATGTTCTGTAATACAAAAAATGTGAACATTGTGTTCCTTTATATAGTGTTCTATTTGTAGTAGTTTTTCAGATATGCCTTCAATATTTTGGTGAACTAAGTTTAGACTACTAGAAGTATTGTTGATATACTCAGAATTATTACAACAAATATTATTTACAGTGCCTTAAAAAAAAGTGACTCAATGGGCTCAAAAGACCTATAACCATGGCCAGATTTTTTACCTGTTGTCTTACAAACTAGTTTTTTGAGATAATTTCCCAAGTTAGTAAGTCATTCCTAATACGCTCAAAAGGAGCTGGTTTATAAGCCAATAATTTGGCTTGATTCAATAAAAAATTGGATTACAATACAGCTATCTGACGTCGTAAAATATTTGATAGTAAACAACTATCTAATGTCAAAAAATAATAATTCTGTAATAAAGGATTACAGTCAAATAATTCTATATTCCTACAATATGTGGTCAAGGTATGTAACTTTCTATTTATATTGTATCTAATATTATTTTCAATTTGTGTAAAAGATTTGCTATATGGCAGTGTAGACAGTATAATCTGTTTCACTTGCATGTTTGACAACTGTTCATAAAACTTTATGATAGTTTTAATTTTCACATTATCTATATCATAATAATAATTAAGCTAGCGCATACTCAGACATAATTTACCACATTATAATCGAATACTAATTAGGTAAAGAAGAAGTATGCATGGATCGCGAAGCCTGGCGATCTGTCCTCTCTGACTACCCCGTCAGGGTTACAGCGTGAAGATAGTTAAGTTTTTTTTTTTTTACTAATTAGGTTATGGTGCATGTCCATGTCCTGAAGGAAGTGAGACTTAGTTTTGATTTTATGTTTTGTGGTGTTATATCCCGTAAATCGGGCGCTAGATCGTACTCAGCATATCAAAAAACCTCAAAGTAGAGAAGTCTGGTAAGTGATCTTTACTTTGATCTGTCAGTAGAGATACGTAATAGCCCAGCAGGTTTGACAACCATATAACAATGTAGGTAAGACAACAGAGTCCACAGCTTTCCTGTTAATGTGTATTGGTAATTTACCTTTAAATATTTATTAATGAGATGTATAATCAGGTAATGATATATTTTTCTTAAGTATAGTAAGTGTTATTATATATTACCAGTAATTATATTAAATATAATTACTAGTGATAAAGAAAAATAGTAAACAAATTTACCGAGTATTTTTATTAGAAGCATAGCGCTCGTAATAAAATACATAATCTACATTTAAAAACCGTTTGAGGTTGTTTCTTTTAGAAGCCTACAGGAGGCTGGATAACGTTAACATAGATATTTCATTAATTTAATATAAATTAAATATTCATATTACTAACTAAATGGGTTCCAGTTTAAAACCAGCGCCAGGTATCTACTAGACACATGCTGAACTGGGTACCCATTTGTGTGCTGCATTTTTTAATTTTTTTTTCTATTAAGTACATAACTTGAATTTTCTAAGAAGATTAAATATTGGCACCACATACAGAAACGTGTGCAGATCTAACCCTTTCAATTAATACTTTTTTATTTAAACGCAATATTGTTCTTTGTTCAACATAATTCGCAAGCAACAATATAAACAGCTTCCAATAGAAACAAACAAGATTGAATTTGCAGAATGAGCCAATTCAATGTAGTACATATCATAAAAAAAGATATTTCAAAACAAGTTTGGTGCTATCTACAACATTATCAAGTGACCAGATTATTAATAGTATTCAAACATAGTTATAAACTTAAATAAAATGAGAAATTTGAATGATAACAATTAAATAAGTGGTTGCAACACTTATAAACTTCAACATGAGTGTAATATCTACGGAAAACATATCGTAGATGTATATGCGAAGTGGCCATGCTTCTATCAGTTCCATTTACGCTTTCGCCTGCACCCTCATCGTCTTTGGTAAATCATAATTCATAATCACTTTATTTACTATTACTTTAGCTTCGTTCCGAGCCAGAAGCAACCGCTCACAAGTAATAGACATAACGGCTACAGTATAAATGGCACTGAAGCACCAAATAGTGATATTGATCAGAGGTCCCCAGTTATCTTCCAACTTCTGGTAATAATAAAGTGACGTCCACATTGTGATGACTATGAACGTAAAAGTTGAAATGAGAGCCATAAATATTTTAAAGTTCCACGTTTCATTAATCGTCATACAAATCTTTCCCATTTGATCATATATCGTAGCTATATCTCGTATCTTTGTATTGTTATCTGAAGCACGTCCAATAAAATTATACTTTGAATATTAAACAAACTGCTATGAACGATTTGATGTTGATCTTAAATGATCTGATGATGATGAGATTTGGATTCTAACAAAAGATCCTCGAACTATTTTACAAACATCAAAAAAATATTTTAATACAAATACTAGGTGGCGATAGTGAATATTGGCATAAATAAAACACTAGGTCAGTGCGAGCATTATGTGTTTTTATAAGTTAGATCATTTGTACGCTCCACAATCGATTTACAAACAAAATTATATCATCACGATCGATTAATATCCGCGTGCAATGCAGTGGCTGTATTGTCCTTTCTGATTTTTTTTGTATAATTTCTTTACTTATAATTGGTCAAATATCATGTTAATCAAACTGTGTCAAATGGCGGTTAGAAAAGAGTGGCCATGAGTTTTATTGCCAGGTTCTTCCTCTGGCTCTACCTATTGCTTTGCGAATCTGGCAGTAAATGTAAATGTAGAAGCAGTAATCTTGACGTTCATAAGTGTTACTTTGTGACCTACATGAATAAAGATCTAATGTTCTTATTATTTTGAACGGCATTCTGAAATTGAAATATAATTGTAACAGAATCAAATAAAATATAGTAGCGGTAATGTCGTCTTGTACTCCTATTCATTTTAGCAACCCTTTTAACATTTATTTACATTGTTATTTAGTGTGTTATTAAGCGCTCGTGGCCCCGCGGTCTCAGTGTTCTGTAAACGATCACTGAGTTACGCTACTTTCACTATGGCTGGTCTTTGGATGGGTGACCACTTTGTGGCATTTACATTTGCGAGCGTTTCCGTGCTTCGGAAGGCACGTTAAGCCGTTGGTCCCGGTTGCCAGTAAAATGGCAGTCGTTAAGCCTGGTTGAAGGCTTGACAAAATTTCAACAGCAGGTAGCCACAACCTGCATCTATCTATTTCAACACGGCAATGGGCTCACCACCTATTACGTGGGACAGGAATCCACACGGTGAAAAGTGGGCATATAATATCCTCTGCCACCCCTTCGGGGATAAGGCGTGATGGATATTGATTTATTTTATTTTATATTATTTAGTGCTAATTTACAGAGTGATACTTTTAAAACAGCGTAATCAAAGCTACTTACGTGAACAAAGGTACGAGTATAGCAGTAGGTACATAGTTTTTACGCGGTGTTCGACCACAGCGTCAAAAACAACAAATGTCACTTCGAACTTGTGGAGAGCAGAGACTGAATGGTTGATACCTATTTTATTTGCGCCCGGACTTGCTCTCGCTGTGTAGGTACAAAAAAGCTAATTAGTATCACATGCAAAGTTTAGACAATTGACGAGTCGTTTATGAACGTAAGGAATTTATGCTGGAAATAAAGTCAAACTTCCATTAAAAAAATAACATTCCATTGCTACAAATATTCAAAGGCTTTAACTGGCAGTATGTTACAGTATGTAATTTTGTAGACAGATATATGTAGGTATTTAATTCCAAATCTTTTCAATTTTGGTAAATCAAACAATAAAAATAATTTAGCACTCGTGCAACTAGGAGATACCTACGTGTAAAAGTCGTGCGTAGGCTAGGTAGTGGTTTTGAAAAATTACTACGGATCTTCAAATTCATGGGTCCACCATTTTCATATCAACAGTGAAACGGACTAAAAGGTAACATAATACAATGAAGGTATTTATTTTTATAGCATTCTAATAACATAGTCTAACTAAACTAACTAACTAACTATCTTCACGCTGTATCCCTGACGGGGTAGTCAGAGAGGACAGATCGCCAGGCTTCGCGATCCATGCATACTTCTTTCGCTTCTTCGAGATTCATCAATCGCTTCATACACGCACGTCTGGGTATCCGAGTACTTTTGACCTTTCCGTTTTTGAGCAATCTGCTCACGTGGTCTTCATATGTAAGTCTCGGCCTACCCTGACTCCTTCTACCCTCTACTTTTGAACAATATATATTCTTCGTCAATCGTTCCTCACTCATTCGTTGGACGTGTCCAAACCAACGGAGCACGCCCTTTTCCAGCTTAACGCTGACACTTTCATTCAAACCTGCCAAATTGCGTATCACTTCACTTGGCCAGCCAAGGTAACGCCGCACAACTTTCGAAGTGATCGCATCTCCACAGCATTCAATTTACTTTCATGCATCTGCTGACATACCCAGGTTTCACTACCGTAAAGCAAAGTTGGCACTAGCACTGCGTTATGAATCGCCAGTCGTGCTTCTTTTACGATGCTTTGTCGCTTTACTAACTGGGACAAAGCACCGTTAACTTTGTTTCCGGCAGCTACTCGCCGTTCCACATCCGAATCACATCTTCCATCCGCGCTAAACATACTTCCTAAATACACAATTTCATTCACTTGCTCTAGACGTTCCTGGTTTACCCTAATCTCGCATTTAGTTCTTACGTCACCTCTTTCAAATACTAGAACCTTAGTTTTACTTGCATTCAAGCGAAGACCCTTACTTTCACACCCCTCTTTCATATTAGTGACTAATGCCTGAAGGTCGGCTTCTGATGAGGCCATGAGCACCGCATCATCAGCGTACAGCAGACAGTTTACTGTAAAGTCACCCAAATTCACACCCATATTAAAATCTTTCAACTTCTGCAGGCAACTGTCCAGATACACTATGAACAGCCAGGCGGACATGACACATCCCTGTTTGACGCCTGTACAGACATCAAAAAGAGGTGACACATCCCCCCCTACTCGCACGCAAGCCTTACAGTCCCTATAAAGCGACTGTATTGCCCGCAGTAGCGAGCCGTCCACACCATATCCTGGCAGCAAGTCCCACAGCGTTTCTCTCACAACGTTATCAAATGCTTTCTCTAGATCCACAAAAGCGCAGAAAACCTTCTGGCTAAGAGCCAGAAACTTTTCCGCGATCATGCGGAGAGAAAACACTTGATCCATGCAACCTCTTCCACGTCGGAATCCGCATTGAGCCTCCCATAAATACCTTTCAGACTTTTCTTGCATTCGTGCCGTTATAACCTTTGCATACACCTTACTAGCTAAGCTGACCAAGCTGATCGCCCTGTAGCTGGAGCAGTTTAGGCGCGAGCCTTTCCCTTTGTAAATAGGTACTACAACTGCTACTCGCCAGTCATCTGGGACCTCACCCGTCCGCCAGCACAAGTTGCATAACAGACATAGTGTGTCCCAGACACGCGACCCACCGTACTTGATCATCTCAGCAGTGACTCTGTCTTTTCCCGCAGCCTTACCACATTTCATACTTCTTATCGCTTGTTCTATTTCTTTCATACTAATGACTTCAATGACATCGGGATCCGGAGCATCGAAGTGAGCTCCACTTCCCGATGTGGCATCTCTGTCTTTTCTTGCATACATCTTTCCATAATATTCACTCCATCTCTGCAGGACGTCACTTTGGTCTGTTAGGACGTCATTGTTAACACTAAGCACTTTATTCATACTACAGATTGCCGAACAACTCCGGGTCTTGCCTACCTCTTTCCAGAAGAGCTTGGCATTATCCCGGAAATTGGACGACAACCTTTCATCCGCTTTCATTCTGCACCTTTCACGAGCTTCTTCTATAAGCGCCTTCGTGTTAACTTTCTGCAGCTTGTATCTCTCTTTCATATTAAAATCATTCCGCGAGGCTAAGTAGTCTAGCCATGCTTTCTTCTTCATTCGAACTGCTTCTTTCACTTCCTCATTCCACCATGCATCACGCTTATTACTACTGCCTCTTTTCGTTTCTCCACACACTTCCACAGCGGCATTTATCATACTATCCCTAAGGTTCTGCCATACACTTTCCACATTCTCACTGCTTACATTGACATCGCCAAGCTTTTCGGCTACCCTTTCATTATATTTATCCCTAATGGATGCATCCTGCAGCTTCCAGCTTTTGATGCTATAAGTCGGCTCAGGTTCAGGACACTCGGTACGATGACGCCAACCTGCGAACAGACCCCTAATCCTAGTTATGACTAGGTAGTGGTCTGATCCCAGCTCAGCGCCTCGATAAACCCTTATGTCCATCACCTGTTTACGGAGCCGACTATCCATTAGGAATAGATCTATCATGCTTCTCTTTGACTTACATCTCCTCGTATACATATGAATTTGTTTGTGGTTGAACATTGTGTTCGCCACAAGCAAATCCTTTTCCTTACAAAATGCCAGTATTAGCTTGCCAGCGTCGTTCACCCTTTTATCCCCATACTTCCCGAGTACCGACTCAAAACCATCGCGAGCGGTACCCACCCATCCATTCAAGTCTCCACATACTATAAGTCTTTCATTTCCTTCTATCATATTTAGAGCTTCTCTCATACTCTCCCAGAAGTCCTCTAGCTCACTCGCGTTCGACGAAGATACTGGCGCGTAAGCAGCTACCAGGAAAATCTTCGTCAAACCAAGTTTTACACGGATCCAGAGGATTCTAGGACCTATCAGTTTGTACTCATACATACCAGAGGCCAATCGCGAGGACAGCAAATTTCCAACCCCCCGACTGCCATGCTCGCTCTCTGGTACTCCAGACCAAAGCGCGAGCATCCCACCCGGGAGCTCCAAGACTTCGCTGCCCTTGCGCTTGGTCTCTGTCAAGCACACTGCATCTAACTTTCTCTCATTCATAACATCCATCAACTCATTCATCTTATCTGTCATTCCTCCCCTAACATTCCACGCAGCTACCCTGCACTCCATCCTCCACTTCCCGCCGTGTCGGGCCGCGCGTGTAGGGTGGCGGTCCCCTCGCCGCTCTGGCTCACACTTTTCGCACCAGCGGGGACGAACTGGTGCGCGTCGCCTCGGGGGCACGCCCTAGCAGTAATCGCCCTGGTGGCACTCGTGTTGGAGTAGAATTGCAGCCGTAGCTGGCAGGGATGGCGACGTGCACGCTTCTACTCTTCATCCCCAACATAGTCACGACTCTTTAAGTCAATAGGCAAAGTTTTGTTACAAATTTACTAAAAATAATGTTTTGTTCCATGTGAAGCAAAATATTTTTTAGATAAATACACCGCAAAGAGTGGGCGCTTCAATTATTTGCTAATAATAAATACACATATTCACAGTTTACTTACCTTCGCAATGAAAATTCCGCTTCATTTTGCACTAAAAATCAGTTAAAAGTTTTGCACTCAACTCCGCCATTTATTTTCGTAAACACAACGCATTACACTATGTTTATTTGATCCCTTTGAAAAGGGAATATCTTTCTTAATTCATTTAACAAATTACAAGAAAAAACTAAGGAAAAATATATCTTTAGACGCTGTAATTACCTATTGTAAATCCATACTGCAACTCAAGGCGTTACAATTTACCTTATTACCACCCTCTAACCGCTAAAACCGTAAGCAAGTTACATCATAGATCTCCCGGAGTTTATATTCATTAATTTATTCTCTTTATAACGCTCAAAGAGTCAGTAAGCTGCACGTAGCTCTACCATACCGCTTAAGGAGTTAATGGTCACCAAAATACTACTCTTACAGCGCTTTAGGTCTCAGTTAGCGCTACTGTTCCTCCACAATTGCTCTTCTATACCTCTTAAATTCATTCTATAACTCCACTACATTGCCATAGTGGAACCTAAGATCATAAGAATTTGTGACCAATCCGAGGGTATAGTAGAGTTATAGCTTGCTATAACTCCTATGTGATAGCACTTATTGATGACCTTAGGATCTCTTTAGCTCTTTTATATATCTGTTCTAACTCTTATAGTAGCGCCTAATGTTAGTTCGGTTTTCAGCTCACGGTTCTAAATTGATATAGCTAAACCAGTTCCAACAGGCAAGTATATAAATTATAATAAATAATATTATTTAAATTAAGTTTAGGCAAACTAAGTTTAGTCGACTGTTCTCATATAACTTCAAAGTATGTAAGTTAATTATTGTAAGCCATACCTCCATGTTCAAAGAGCATCCGTGGAGTTTCTTCTTTGTGAAGAGTAGGCTTTTGGAACTGAACTTGGCAACTAGAATCGCTATCATTTAAATTTTTGTCATGACTATATGTTTATAAGTGCCTAAAATGAGTTACATGATTAAAAATATTTTTGATTTTGATATTGCTTGCCTCATGCAATGTAAGGAGTGATAGCAAATTTGTGCAAATTGGATCATTACTGAAATACCAAACCACTATAGGTTAGCACACGATTATTCGCAATATCATTC
This sequence comes from Thumatha senex, assembly GCA_948477245.1. Taxonomy (NCBI): domain Eukaryota; kingdom Metazoa; phylum Arthropoda; class Insecta; order Lepidoptera; family Erebidae; genus Thumatha; species Thumatha senex. Next base: position 487,349 of record OX419737.1, read on the forward strand.
CATGTTTAATTATTTACCTGAGATGTTACATGATGGCGCATCTCCGTGACTGCGGCATAATTATATCTCATATCGTGAAACTGTTGTTGATTGATTAAAATTTTATGAGACACGTGTTCTTAGTATAGAGCAATATGTTGTCAAAGAAATCGATATTATTTGTTCTTTCGAATGATATAATTGCAAATTCAGATATACTTTGACTTTAGAATAATCACTGTGACATCGATTAGCATCACATAAATATTAAAGAAAATGCGGATAAAAAAATAATTATAGTTCTACATTATTTTTCGTGTGTGAGGTGAGTGGAAGAAATATTTGCTTCCTATAGTAACTCCAGCCACGCTCTCAGTGATAGAGTTGTTTGTTATCCCCTAAGACTCCAATAGTATAACCAAAATATGTTACCAATTCCATTTTTCTTGTACTGAGCGTCCAAAGGGCGCGGTTACACCGGCGTTGACATGTTTTACGAGACGTGGAAGTGTTATTGGTGCGCAATAACCGTCAACTTGATATCAAAAGGTTTTGTGGCGGGGAGTAAATAAGGGACCCGCACGCGACGCATTTACATAGGACTCTTTACGTTTCACAGGAAGTGCTTGCTAGTTTCCGAGTAAATAATGATATAAAACTAATTTATTTCTTACTATATGATACCCAAGTCCGAGACTACCAGGACTTTAATTGGTCGTGCTAATTAGTGTCTAGCACATAAGACCTTTTAGCCTTTTTGTTACCACCTCACTAAAAAGGCAACGGGTTCAAAATTTCTTCCAAATTTAACATCTAAATTTTTTTTTTTTTATAAATATTGTGGGACACTTTTCACACAGCGCCATCTAGCCCAAAGTAAGCAAATATTAGCTTGTGTTATGGGATCTAGATAACTGATAAACATACTTATATATTTCTAAATACATACATATTATAGATAAATAACACCCAGAAACAGAATAAACCATCGTGCTCATCACACAAAGTTTTATCCTGGGTGGGAATCGAACCCACGACCTCTTGCGTAGCAGTCGGATGCACTCCCACCGCGCCACAGAGGCAGTCAAAAAATAGACACATTTTATTTTATTTAACTAATTTGGCCCTTTAGACCCACCCTACTTCCGTGCTTCGGAAGGCACGTTAAACCGTTGGTCCCGGGTGCCAATAAAATGGCAGTCGTTAAGCCAAGTTGAAGGCCTTATGGGCGGCTTAAAAAATTTCAACAGCAGGTCGCCGTAGCCTGCGCCTGTCCATTTCAACACGGCAATAGGCTCACCACCTGTTACGTGGGACAAAAATGCATACGGTGAAATGTGGGCTATTAATATGCCTCTGCCTACCCCTTCGGGGATAAAGGCGTGACAATGATGGCGGCTTCAACCGCGAGGCGAATTATTCTCATACCCGTTTCCCACAGAAACTTGTTCCCAGAACAAAAAGTGGAATCTACTGGTCTAAGAGTAAGAAGAAATTGAATAACAAACACCAGCACTAACTTCACATTCTTAAAATACAATAGTTTTAGAACTATAATTCTTTGTGTAGAATTATTCTTCACAAAAAATCAGATTTTTGTTTATGAGCCAGAGAAAAATGCACATACAGTATGCATTGTTTCTCAATGTAAACAGTATGTGCATTTGATACACTGAAAGTTGTCCACGTTTAATTACAAATTTAGTGAGGTACTCGACACACATACAATACATAAACAATCAAGTGTGTTTAGGGTGACTCAAGCGCTCCGAGCGTGGAGTTAGCTACTTTAGTGTTCGTAGCTGCTCCTGAAGCAGCGACACACGCTAGCTGACACTTGGCTCAACTTCAACGTTTATTAGACAAGTTTCGTGTGGGAGGGTAAGGAGAGGTGTGAGATTAGAAATCACAGGTTTCTGCTTGAAACACTCACTCCTTACTTAAGGTAACATTTTAATAATGTAGCTAATAATTATTATTTTGTGAGTAAAATACGGATTTGATTCGCTATTAAGTGTAAATTCGCACTCCCAGAGAATAACCTAAAAGTGTTGGCTACGTAAATACGTACATATATCTTTTCATCAAAAGAAGTCCACTGGATTTCAGTAAAGGTACACTAAAGTATACACCCGTTGTGTAAGAAAGTAGCTCAATTCTGTGCTGTAGACCTGTGGTCCTAACATACACGGTAAACTCTAGAATTGATGAACGAGGGAGTGTGGTGGGTTACCTCCTTCTCTTCCCTCTTTTATTATTGTTATACCACCAATAATATATTACAGCAATAAAGACACGTTAAGGCAACAACGCGACGGTTAATAAGTGGCCCTTGTATGAAGGGGAGGGCTGAGGAATTAGGGTAAGAGTCTGGCGCTATCAGTCACTTGCATTATTGACTTTGTGCGTCGCGACCGTTGGCCCAGTGACACAACATCGACCTCAGAAAATGCACGCCTGTATTTCATTTAAAATTGCTTGTTTTATGATGCATAACTCAGCTCTATGATAATGACGCAAGTAGCTTATTAAAGTTTTTAACTTGGCCAGTTAGAGGGCACCGCCGCAAGGCGTTTAGATAAGATAAGCTGCAGGTCGCAAGCCAAGGAGGGGCGGGGGGACTCATTTCGTAGGTGCCTCTCAACGCTTGCTTTGCTCACCGTCGATTCAGCTTTCAGAGGGGCCCTCAGAAGCCCTAACTAAGCTTGAGGATCATCCATAAGAGGCGAGGTGGTTTATTGGGTAGTCTGGTTCCTCTTCAGGGTTCGGAGCTCCACACAAAGTGACGTATGTATTTTGAAAAAAAGTTGTACGGATTTAACAAAGAAAAGTAGAAAAAATTTAATATTTAACGATAAATAAATCATCTATTCCCGATACTTTGACAGATGTTTCGTGTGACGTACCGAGTAGCTAACACAGTACATACGTTGCATGTTTTATCCCCAACACTTGCAATCCAAAGGACAAAATCGCCTCTATCTTAAAGTAACTATCCATTCCAACTACTGTTGGAATGGATACAGTTTAGAGTTTACAGGCCGGGATAGCTGTGGTAGTACTTACATAGGACCAACAAAGAGAGCTATAATTCCCAAGATCAAGAAACAAATCGCCGCCATGAAGCACATTTCCGGACTGGCAAATAAAGCGATCGCAGAATATAATATCTCGAAGCAGGTGCGATTCATTGGATTAAATTTCGCCATACGCAAGTCCTCTCCAATAATTATAGTCACTTCATTCAAGAGTTATTTTTGAAGATAAGATAATAGTTGTACGCGCAGTCAAGCAAACATCAGAACAGAGGCGCGTAGGTGTATTTAGATATTAGGGTAGTATGTGGGTTTGATGTATGCGAGTGCTCGTACCTTGTTGTATATTCATATTTTGATCTCTATATTATGAATTATTCATATACACGTTACAAATTGAGAGATTTGTGATAGAGACTATACTCAGAATGGGTACCGTGTTCAGTCGAGCTCGGCCGGGTTTACATGAACCCGCACATTAACGGGAGCCACATGAGCCCTCGGGCTACAAATGGACATTGCAATGTTTCCTCTTTGATATTATTATGATAGCGTACGGGGGAGTAGAGTACGGACACTAATTTTATCTTATATAATTTATGCATACCTATTTAACTCGTCAAAGAGTCTCTATTACTAGCTTGGTATAAGGTCGATCCATGTGTATCAATCTTATCCAAATTTTGGGATAAGATTACACAAGTTAAGAAAAAATATTGTTTCATGAGTGAACAAAAACATAAAACAAAACTTAATTTACGAGCCGAACAGTTACAAGACAAGGCAATTTAACGACACATGCAGCGGTTGATAGGAAACCAAAGACATCATTCATATCACAAAAACCTATCTACACATTTGTTTTAGTTGAAGCGAGTAAATAGCTGTGAAGCGAAGGTCCAATGCAAACTCGAGGAAGGCCGTGTGTTGTAAAGTTGTATTTCCATCTCGTCACTGAAGTCAACACAGTCGCGCACACCGTGTGTGTACCGCTCGGGGAAACGTTGCTGTGATTATTGAACAACAAAGTTCTGAACATTGAATCTGTGTTATGATAAAACATATATTTGTTTGAATGTAACTACTAGAAAATAATCAACTACAATTTTATGATTTTCATAGAAAAGAATTGAAGAAGTTTTTATTGATAAGATCTTATCTAATAGATAAAAGTGTTACAGTGTTAGTTGCCATACTTCTTCGAAACGGCTAAACCGAATTATAGGAAATTTTAGATGTAGAATCGGTAGGTCTGTCAATCAGTCAGTAATTGATAATCCTCTCTAAAATCAGCTAGTTAACTTATGAATTGGATTTTCTATGTCAAAAATAAGTATTTATGTATTGTAGAAGGGATTACCTTGGATTAGCTCGTTTTCGTCCAGACTTGTTTATTATTCCCTTTTCCTTTCCTTGGTTTGTAGAGAACCCTATAAACCTAATACTATCGGCAGCAATGTGGATAATGGCTGTGCATTACTCCCGATCCGCTCACCCCCTTGTATTTCGATCGAGCGCCGGTCCTGTGGGAGTCGCCATCTTAAATCTGACTCACTCGTATGTGGGACGCTCTCGGACTTAAAGATCTCAAGAGACGACCTACACGATTACCGGCTACTTTCGATCAATTATTCCTTGTTAAGGATTTATTCCCTTTGTATAAAAATGGAAGGCAGGACAGGTACAGACAAGGTAATAAGCCATCGTATAATTGAATGTTACTGGAATAAACTATCAATGGTTCTTTTGGTACCAGTTTCTATTTTTATTTTCTAGTCTTATTTACGGGCAAAACATCACATTCTAAGACTTAAAGATTCTCAAAGACCTTTGAATCAGTCAACACACTAGATTTAGCCTCGGCGACCGGCGATGTATGTCACTTTTTAAGTAACATACCTACATAGATACAGTCTCAAAATTGCTGGTTACGGATATTAAAAGTAGTAGAAGAAAAATCCAATGGATGAAAGGTTTCTGACGTATACTAAACATACGATGGCGAGCTGAATGTGCGTGGCTACACATCGATCCTGATTTCTTAAGAGTTTTGTTGCCTTTCTGCACCAGTTAGGATTTAATGGCCTAACGGGAGAGCAGTGAGAGTGCTACTCCCGGGAATGCAGCAAATCTCAACTCTGGTTTGCCTTAATTGGCCGGTCAGAGGGAGGGAGCCAGAGCTATATGCTCGGAGATGAAGTGTCATTTTCAAGGGCATAACTACGGAGAACCCTGCTCCGAGCCTGTCCCGCAAAGGTGAAACCGGCGCCGCACCGCTCGACACCCCAAGCACACACCGGTGTTGCCCTCTGTTGCCTTACAGGCTTATTTTGCCTATGGCGATTGTATAGGGGGCCCATCTAGTGAGTTGGCAAGTCACCGTCTGCCAGTATTTTGATAATAATATATTAAAAAGGCAGACGCCGTTTTCATCAGTAGCTCAAATGACCCAATCCATTTAACACCCAACCCAATAGCAAATTTCATAGTTAACGCATTTCACAATAGTTTAACTCCCATTGGAGGTGATCCATTACCGTTCTTCTACATAAGGCGGGCGTGAATGGTCTGTAGTAGGGGTCCCATTTCCTATTAGAATAAATTCTCAAAGGAACTCTGCGTGTTGGACCAATATGTCCCCATGAAAGCCTGCCAAAAGACCGGGTATCTTCATAAGAAAAAAAAAGAATATACCCGTGAAGAAGAGATAATAAAAATAATAATTATTATTTTACTAGATTGAGCTTTTCCTCTAGTGGTTAGAGGAAGTACCAGCCACGCCACCGGAGCTCTTTATTACCATACTACGGCACGGTGTGTTGGTAATTTTACCTGCAACAAGGAAATCCGATAAAGGACCCGGTATTCTCGGATTTCCTCGTTGCGGGTAAAATCACGAAGTGACACAATACACATAACCCTCTCAACTGCCCTCTTGTTGGATCTGGCCAATATTTACCTTCTTCAGATATTTTTGTTGTTGAAATTATTGTAGGTTTGCTGTACCTATTGTAGGTATCAGTTCCGTAAAAACATTATGATATTTGAACGTTCATTATGGGGCTTGTAGCTTAAATTCACTGTAAATTATAATAAAGATTACTGGGTATATTTTTACTAAAAATATCGTTTTAGGTCGGGTTATAAAAATACCGCCCACGTGTCATCACGGCCGCGGTCGGTGCAACCTGGATGAAAATAATGTCTGGCAACAAGAAGGCATGAAACCAGAATGTAGCCGCATTTACTTCCAAATAAAAAAAAAATGGAAATACTCGTGCACTCACGAGTATTATTCGTTGAAAACAATTTTTTTTAACTCCCACAACCATTTAGTTGAATACTTTGGGCATAGTGCGTTACAACATATTACCTATAGCAAGTCATGCCTGTCCTCATGAATGTTTATTAATGTAGGTGATCTATATAAAGTACACAATTCTAACGTAAACCGCAATCGTTACACAATTCTCACGAATTTGCACAATTAACAGATCGTCGTCGCAATTGAAGCATCAACAAGAAAATAAATTGCCAATTAACTAATTGGGGGACGAGATGTTTCTAACATAGTACTCAATCATAATAAGTCCCCTATTTGTCTCACGCTAACGGTCATGCCACCGGAGCGCCGTGTCCAGGCAAAATGATATTTAAAAATAGTAGGGAGTGCTTATCTCTTGGTAAATGAGCCGCAAGAATGCAATAAACTGTAGTCCATTTAACATTCCTGATTTATATGAGAACCAGTATTTTATGAACCATTCTCATCCCTACTTGATAAAAGCTATATACGTACATACCACATGGTCGTAAACTATGTCACTGAAACAAACAATCTCGGCCATAAAATTGGCTCATCATTTAGTAGACATTGTCCTACATTCGATACAGGTTTATGACTGACAATGTGGTTCATGCTGTTAATATTAAAGCAGCAATAAACGAGAACAAAGTAGGTACAACGTAAATTATCATCATTATTACTGACGTTATTAATTAAGTTTAGTTTTGTCTCTCAGGAACATTCTCAGATATGCAGATGGCAAGCAAACAAGAGGACTGAGATTGCAATTTGTATTTTGGAAATTACATTGTCCTGCTACGGTATTATTGCAATAATAGTGAACATTGAAATTTATTATTTATTTTATTTTTTTTAGTTAGTGAACATTGCTATAATAACGCTGCACGACAATGTATACATACTGGGTACCTATAGATGTTCGGCGTGAGTTTTACAACAATTCCATTGCAAGCGTTTTCATGCTTCTGAATGTTCATTAAGCCGTTGGACCCAGTAACATTGTAGTCGTTAGGCTAGTTGACCGCCTTTTGGTTTGCTTGAAAAATCTCAACAAAAGGTCGCCAGCTTCACAACATGCGCCTGCCAGTTTCAAGACGGTAATAGGCTTTCGACCTAAAACCTATTACGTAGGACAAATAGTGAACTCTTTATATTTGTATAATAGGGCCAGCCGCTCTGATACTAGGAGTTCGGAATAAGGTAAGAGCTCTTCATCCTAATCCCACCACACAACACGTGCCAACCCTATGCATAAGACAGAAACTGAACGATTATATTAATATGAAGCGAGTGACTTGCGTAAGCTACGAAATCTGAAATGCTTAGTTATTACACATTATGACGGCTCTGCGCCACAATTCGCCGCTGTATCTATTACACTTGTTCGCCCAATTCATTCATACTTAAATTTTAAGTTGGCTATAACTTGCTAAAATATTTTTTTTTTACTTACATACGTACTGTATGTGACAATATGTGTGATAGGTTAGGTAGGCAGAGGCATACTGCTGTGCTTTGCTAAATTGGGGATGAAAATCTACACAGATTCTCAAGTGACTTTGGGAGCAATCAGACTCAGAAAATGAGTACAGTATTAGCCGCCTAACCTTCAGTCCCAAAGCGAGGTCCACCAGTTCTTCTTACGATTTACACACACGACAGTACAATTTTGTAAATACTTTCGTAATGTAATTAAAGGAATAAAATATTGCACATTCAACGCTGCACACGAGACGCGATACGTTTTTCTAACTCACAAGATGGTTGTCGAATAGTGATGTGTAAGATGCTGTATGCGCACAATCGGTATCGGTACTTTATCGATTTAGTAGTACAAACTATCGATAATCAACACGATTTCCCATGTGGACGTATGGATCCCTAATACCCATCCCAGGAAGACGGCTTGCATTTTTCATCACGCCTGCACGTAATTATCTGAAATCCAACAACTCACAAATCGCTTGGAATGTATCAGGAAAACGATGCGAAGACGAAACACACACTATAAGCCCACATATTACCGGGTGCAGTTTTGTCCCACGTAACAGGTGGTGAGCTCCTTGTCGTTATTTATTATCAATATAGGAGAAGTTAACTTTTTTATACCTTGAACTGTGTTCGATATAAGGGCAGAGAGGGCGCGGTCAGAGAATTATGTGAGTTCAACTGGTAGTCCCGATCAACAACTCGTAAATTTAAGGTCAATAATCATTTTTATTAACTTTTTCATTAAATTCATTTTCTTTTTGGTTACTTACCTATTTATTTAGGTGTCAATTTATTTAATAACCTGGCCATGTACATAATTAAACTAGGTGCAATTGCCGTCCCCGGTAAGTCTAAGTGGAGCGAAGCGTTTCGCCGTCCGTCACCATTTTCGGTGATTATTCCTCCACGGTATGCCCGATTAACGATTATATTTTTTCTAAACCATCTATGGCTAGATGTTGTATAATGGGTCTAATTTATTTAAAAAGTGTTGAATGGTTTGGGACGAGATCAAGGACAAAGCGAAAATCTAAATTGAGGAAGAATGGAGCGTTCGTTCGAAGAGCTCACATCGTTCGCTTCGCTCCAAAAAAATATAGAAGAATACTAAGATTATATTTTAGTTAAAGCGCTCGTGGTCCTGTGGACTCAGTGTTCTGTAAACGATCACTGCGTTAAGCAACTTTCGCTTTGGTGGGTCACGGGTGGGTGACCACTTTGTGGCATTTACATTTGCGAGCGTTTCTGTGCTTCAGAAGGCATGTTAAGCCGTTGGTCCCGGTCGCCAGTAACATGGCAGTCGTTAAGTAAAGTTGAAAGCCTTATGGGCGGCTTAAAAAATATCAACAGTAGGTAGTTACAACCTGCGTCTGTCTATTGCAAAACGGAAATGGGCTCACCACCTATTACGTGGGTCAGGAATACATATGGTGAAGAATGGGCATATAATATGTCTCTGCCACCCCTTCGGGGATAAGGCGTGATAGATAAATAATAATAATATTTTAATTCTAATCTAATTTATACTAACGACTTTCCATATAAACAATATGACTTTATACCTATATAAATAAAAAGTTATAATTTATATAAAAAAAATGTAAAACGTAAAACTTGTATAAATTATTGTAATTGTTGTATAAAGTAAAACTTGATCGCAAAGTTTTACTTTATACCTATTTCTTTAGCTGTACACCAAGTTAATGTGACATTAGTTAGTGTGTCAAAGCAAAGGAGGAATTGGTGTGTTTCACAATTCCCATTTGTATTTCCCTGTGACCAGAGAAATTTACTATTAAATAAATAAAAAAATAAATAAATAAAAAGCTTTGTGAAATATGTTATTACTCCGTTAAAGACTATTTGCAGGACAGGGACGCCTGGGAATGATCTGCTGGCAAAATGAAATAATATTAAATCGTAAATAGGCCATCAAAAAAAAGCCTTCCTAAGTTTCTTGCCGGTTCTTCTCAGGTAGGCCGCGTTCCGAACCGGTGGTCACTTTAAATATTTTAAATAGTGTATGACATTTTGTAGGCGCCGTTAAAATGGTTTATACAAAATAAAGATATTTTATTTCTGTCTTTAAAGAGTTCCGTGACTACTTTCCAAAGCGGGCTGTGTGATTATGTGCCGCCTTAGTGCTACATAAGAGCGCTTTATAGTATCATCGCCTGTCTGAGCAAACTACGGAGTTTGTGTGGGTATATTCGGAGATGTTCAGAGGCTAGAAAGATATCTGCCAAAACTACAACGGTGGCGTTACTCAATCATGCAATGTTTAAAATTTGGCTAAGCCTATTTGACTGAAAATGGTATGCAGGTAGGTAGATTTGCCGCTGGCGTCCTCTAGTAAGTAGAGAGTAGTAGTAAGTAGAGTATTGATTCCTTGTACCGCACAGGGCATAGTAAGTACCTGAATATTCCCCGTTACTTTATCTCAGAGAAAATAAAGTCATATTTGCATAAACCGAGGCTATCTCGGATATGTCGGGTATGTGCCGTAACCTTGGGCGGCGCTCTCGGCGTAATGTATGCAGTCACCACCCGCCGGCTGACATCCTACCCTTATTGAATTGCGCGTATAGCTGAAGACTAGGAACTATACCAGCACAATAGAAAGTTTACGTAATAATTTTATAGCCTGTAATGTAATATTTTAGTAACATTAGTGAATAGGTATTCATTTTTTTGATTACTTCCTCAAGAACACAGCGTGAGGATAGCTTTAGTTTTTACTATAGAGTAACAAAGTCTCTATTGAGGAAAGTCTACTTTTCTCTACTTAATCGAAGTCGTTTGCGATAAAACTCCCATACTTCGTCAGAACCCGAACTTAACACACGAGTAGAACCGTTTAGTTAGTAAAGATGCGAACAATACCTCGCTAATGATGTCCTCATGACCTACTCCCCGAGTGCGCCTCCTGCCACTCTGCTATTCCTACGGAGCCGATGAAACGGTATATTTCTATGTACGGACTACTCGCCGAGACACACACCTCTATAGCACTCTTACACTTTCACATTTTTTGAAGTGAAAACTTCTTTAGCGGCGTTGAGCACTTTTTCTGTAATGGGTATAAAATCTTAAACTCGCGTCAGGACACGTGACCTGATCGAAAAAGCGTAAGATTTTTATCATCATCATCTTTACGTCGATGCCGGTCAATTTTTGAAGGAAAAACTTCTTTTAGCGCGGTACGCATATTTTTAGATGAGATAAAATCTCTGGACTCGCGACCATAATCATCATCATCATCTAACGTTGATTCCGGTCATCTACAGGTCTTATTAAATAATGCTGTGTAATCAATTAGGACTCTTTCAGTGTAGAATTATTTTTTTATCATCATCATCTTTACGTCGATCCCGGTCAATTTTTGAAGGAAAAACTTCTTTTAGCGCGGTACGCATATTTTTAGATGAGATAAAATCTCTGGACTCGCTACCATAATCATCATCATCATCTAACGTTGATTCCGATCATCTACAGGTCTTATTAAATAATGCTGTGTAATCAATTAGGACTCTTTCAGTGTAGATTTATTTTTCATCATCATCATCTTTACGTCGATCCCGGTCAATTTTTGAAGGAAAAACTTCTTTTAGCGCGGTACGCAATTTTTTAGATGAGATAAATTTTTTTTTCATCATCATCATTAACATCCATCCCGGTCAATTTTTGAAGTGAATATTCTTTTAGCGCGGTACGCTTATTTTTAGATGAGATAAAATCTCTGGACTCGCGACCATTATCATCATCATCATCTAACGTTGATTCCGGTCATCTACAGGTCTTATTAAATAATGCTGTGTAATCAATTAGAAGTCTTTCAGTGTAGATTTATTTTTCATCATCATCATCATTAACGTCGATCCCGGTCAATTTTTGAAGGAAAAACTTCTTTTAGCGCGGTACGCAATTTTTTAGATGAGATAAATCTCTGGACTCGCTACACCCCGTTACGATACGCAGCTATAGTGTGTGCATATATGCATGTACCAACGCGTCTAGATAAATAAATTATTAATAAATTGAGTTTTCACTTCTGTCGGCACTCCCGGAGTGGTTAGGTTTTTTTTTATTAGGATAAACTAACAACATCACAATAATGATTTTCTTAGGAGTATTAATACTAAACAATGTAAATGATTGTGATATCCACACCGTTTACCACATGTAAGCTATTATTTAAAGTTGAGACGTACAGCGCTGAATATTTGCAAAATTAATATAAATCAATTAATTTTATTAATCTAGAAAACATAATTTCTAAATTAATTAAAATAAGCAAATATTTTATTCTTTTCACACACTGAAGTTACTGCTTATACATTATTTATTTTTGATCTCAATTGATCGTGTTAAAAGCGTGCTATTTCAAGAATAAATTGATTCTAAAATATAGTTAAGTGTGATTGTTAGGTAGTTAGAGAAGATTGTTTGTAAAACAGGTAGCTACGACAGATAAAGGTGATTGGTGGAGTCATTTTACCAGAGAATTTGTTAGCTATTCATTTCGGCTTATTATTCGTTCATTACGTTTTTTTTCACTTCTGTATAGAAGTCAGCCATAAATTAACGAGGAAGTAATATTCTTGCCATTTATATCAAGTATTAAATAACATTACTACTATACTTTTTTCATACGCTACATTTTTATGAAAAGAAATGCTTCCACTCGGTCGAGCATAAAACATCCCAAGCCTTCCCAAACTGAATAGTGGACAGAGCTGCAAATTAACATAACAAAGCGCAACCCACGGCGGAGGAGCCGGCAACAATGCACGACCTCCATCTCCCTAACATTTGTTAGTAGTGATTGTTCTCCGTCACAACTCGGCTCTTTACAACATTTCAGCAAGATTTCATCGATTTCTTATTTCTGGCAACGTCATGCAAACAAACCACAGGATAGAAAAATAGTGTTTCATTTGTGCGGCAGCTTGCGCTCCCCTACTCTCACATGTACGCAATTAATTGACCTTATGTAATACTATGAATCCATTTTTGTGGTTGGTTGAAATAATTCGCCATTCTAGAGGTATATCATTATCGTTATTAACTTGCTATATTATACTATTTAAAGTACAATTTTTACTTGAATTTACGCGGTTCGCTCTAAAAATATAACCAACACAAATATTTGTTTCTCTCCGCCTTGTCTGTGTATAATAATAGTAATAGAATAATAATAGTAGATTAGTAGCCAAGGGCTGTAAGGCATCAATTGCAGTCCGAGATATTTAGGCGCACGGGCGCAGCGAGGGCGCCTATAGTTCGACGGTGCAATTGATGCTTACACCCGAGCTAACTACTCTGCTTTACATCTCGATTGTGAGGTAAGTGAAAGTGTTAACTTAAACGTAACGGAACACGTTTCATATTAGCCTTTTTTCACCTTTTTTTAATATTATTTTTTTCGAGAACGAAATTGAGCTTCACCGTTCGATATTTAAAATTGATGACTATTACTCGTATACTCATACGAAGACAAGGCTGAATGAATAGCGAAGCGACCTCTTTTGTCATTGGGCTGAATGCATGATGTCTATTGCCAGTATGATGGTTAGATGTACGCGAACTTTTTGAAAGAATGTTTTTTTTTTTATTACTTACCGCCCTAGGGCTTTTCTAGCTACATTATTACCCTAGAGCGGTAATTGGTCACCTACAAGCCCCATTTGGGGGTAATAAGGACCTACTTACCGAATATGAGAGATGTAAAAGAATAATAATAGTTATCCTGTTCGACAATCAGACGGTACCATACATTTCTTAACTAAAACTTTAGTTCTAGGGTTAGAATTCAAACGGACCAGCGGGACTTCAGAAGAAGATGAGAAATACCAACGTTCAACCATTAAATACCATGTCTGCATGTCTTTGATGTACAAGTTCTAGTATCAGTACTTATCTTTATGGCTATTATAGAGTTGAATTGTTACAACATCCTTGATTGGCCTCTATTCGTATATAGGAAATTCTCAGAATGGCATAATGACAATGTATCAAAAGGAAAAATTCGCGAAAAGGCCAGTTCTGCGAGTTATAGGTATACGAGTACAAACTTTAATTGCCATCTTAGTAAATTGTGGAAAACATATTACTAAAATTTGTCTCAAAACTCGTGAGTTCCTCGAACTATAACAGTTTAAAAAGTTTTAAATGATCGAAGCATTAGCAACTTGTCTGCGCAAACTACTTAGTACGTTACGTCACATTAACTCGTTACGTGTACCGGCGCGATATACAACCTCGAACTTACAAGATTGATGTAAAGTGGAGTTACCTGACTCTTGGTGCTCCCCATACGTCGCCCTCACTCAAGGACCCACTAAGTAAGTTTGCTCCCCTTCCAATGTACATTCACTGATTCTGGGTGCGTGTCAGAACCATTTGTGTGTTCAAGCTTTCATTGTTATATCTAACATCAGTTTTCTTTGGAAAATATTATAATCTTGGTTTATTACTTTTATTTTGTAATTTATATCTCAATTATAACCCCATTTTGCTGTTTGTAAGCATTATGCACAGTTCGAATCTTTCAATAGATTTTTATTTCATAATCTCCCTACTTCTCCTATGGGACGCATAGCTTCGTGTTGTCCATTCCTCGAGTATAAAATAAACATCCAGAATATTGGTGACCAAAGTATATTAAGGTTGTGTACACATTATCCACATGTCGGCTTACTCACAACACAAAGGCGCGCGGACCGAACGGGTCGCGCCATTCAGTGAACGTTTTGTGCAGAACCTAATTTTTGGCAGCTCCGGATTCAATTAGCGAGCTCATTACTTACGTTAGTCATGTCACGCGTGGGAAATGTCCTGGTGTTTAGAAACTACAAACTTGCTCTGTTAAATTTCATTTTGTATAGAATATACAAAGTGAAAATATAACTAAAACTAAATATAACTAATCAAGTCTGCTGGCACCCTCTTCTTCGTATATTGCGGGAGTACCTCTTAGCGCTCGCTAGCCAGTTCTTTACTCCTTCTACTTCCCGAGAAGCTTTCATCTGGTCCCCTTGTAACACTTCTGAGTGTCGGTTACATATTCATAAGATTTGATTTACTAACCTTATTTTTATATACATCCCTTTTGTGGAAACAAACTCAATTTTCACAATACTTTAGTTATAACTCTAAAGTCATTTGTCTAATAATTTAAAAGTTTATAATATTTCACATTGTTTGTTTATATAATTTGAACGACATGAGTTTGACGTTGTCAAAACTGTCACGGTCGTTTCGACGCTTTTGGCGCGTTCTAAAATTAACGCGTGCGTCTATGGTGTCTTTCAGTTTGGTGCTGGACATTGAACTTAGATAGATTGGCTGTCCTGACTCACATCCACCCATAATGTATTGCGTGAGGTGTGACAAACAGGAATAGTAAGGTTTTCATGTTGGTTTTGTTTATTTATTTTTTGTTTATTTGTCAAGGCTGTATAGGCCGTATGACTTTAGCCTGCCGTAATCTAGCGGAAGGAAAAGAAAAGAGCTTGACCTTTTTGCTACGACATGGCGTCGTGAGAATATGCCTGTCATGGTGATTTAATTCGGATTAATATCCGAAGTCTTTTTAGCAAATATGTAGACATAATGCCAGAAGAAGAAGCGCTCGTGGCCCCGCGGTCTCAGTGTTCTGTAAACGATCACTGAGTTACGCAACTTTCACTATGGCTGGTCCTCGGATGGGTGACCACTTTGTGGCATTTACATTTGCGAGCGTTTCCGTGTTTCGGAAGGCACGTTAAGCCGTTGGTCCCGGTTGCCAGTAAAATGGCAGTCGTTAAGCCTGGTTGAAGGCCTTATGGGCGGCTTGAAAATTTCAACAGCAGGTAGCCACAACCTGCGTCTGTCTATTTCAACACGGCAATGGGCTCACCACCTATTACGTGGGACAGGAATCCACACGGTGAAAAGTGGGCATATAAATATGCCTCTGCCACCCCTTCGGGGATAAGGCGTGATGGATATTTATTTATTTATTATAGACATAATGGTTGTTGCTGAGGTGAGAATATTTGTTTATATTTGTTTCTTCGTAATCGGTAAGATTACTTAGTGTTTGCGAATAATATGTTCGTACGATGGTTGTACTTTGTATTTCAGTCTGCTTATCAAGAGACTTAGCAAATAACATGAAAAAAGGATGATGATAGAAGGATCTGGTTAAAACCCCACTGAAATAAGTGGTAAGTTAAAACTATATAATCTCTTAGACTGCATTCCTTAACAGAATGTTGAGGGTAAAAGTGATTTTTATTACAAATTACTAATGTCTGTAACTTTTCTGTTGTTACAGGGGATTTTTTCGTTTTTGTTCTTTTTCGTTTTGGTTCTTTATTTTATATCTACATAATAATTGAGTTTAACGTGTTTCACGTTCTCTGCATTCTACATTTTTACTCCTGAATGTCTGTAAGAAGACTTAAAGTAAGCTGAGACATTATGCAAAGAGGATATTTTTCCCTACTCTGGTTACCTACTACCTGGACTTCTAGAATAGGAAGAGATGTGAAGGATTTGGATGTTCCACAAACTTATATCCAGATAAGTGGTAATCTTTAATTAGTTTCTATGTAAAATAACCCGGTAAAGGCCGACTGATGTTGATAGTTTAAAAGGAATAACTTTTAACTTTAAATATTCATTTTTCTATTACATATGTAGCTTTCAACTACTTTAATTTACTGGACTACCGATGTGACGTTCCAGTTACACATATTTTATAATCTTTTTATTATCACAAAGGAATATTAATGTGAAACTTTATTTTTACCTTGTTATGTTGTAGTGTATGATGATGATGATGATGATAGGAAGCGGTGTTGTGTGTTAACAAAATTCAGAGATAGTTTAAATGTATGTCTGTATATAATTTAGATAATTTTAAGGCATCTGACAACTGCTTTAATATTTGTCATTTTAGGCCACGCCCATTTCCATACTTTGGTTTAAATTTTTATTTCTACTAAATATAAACTTATTTTTAAGTGACCATATATATATGGATCCCACTATGCATGACTAAGCCATTTCTTTTTACTTTCATTTATGTCTATTCATGACTACATATGGATATAGTTTAAATAAATATAATTAATAAGTTGATAACATGAGGTTTTTTAATTGCATCATTCGTTTGATGGAGAGATACCTGGCGCCCTCTCTTTATAAATTCTGGTATTTCTCTGCTCCAGGTTGGTCCATACTCACGCCCTATACACATGCTCTGCTAGCTGGTGCACCGGTGATTCTTTGAGATAGTGTTACTTACACATCTCTAGGGATTACCAACCATACCTGATGGGAGTACGTAGGTGTGTTGTTGCTACCTAGTGCGCACCACCCCTACCAAGCCCGTCAACCGTTATACCCTGATAAAGTTCTATCCCCGAGTCGCGGTGAATTAATTAGGCGTTACACATTTTTTTTTCTTGTGGAAATCCTCATCAAAATCAAAATCAAAAATCTTTATTCATGTAGGTCACAAAGTAACACTTATGAACGTCAAGATTACTGCTTCTACATTTACATTTACTGCCAGATTCGCAAAGCAATAGGTAGAGCCAGAGGAAGAACCTGGCAATAAAACTCATGGCCACTCTTTTCTAACCGCCATTTGACACAGTGTGATTAACATGATATTTGACCAATTATACAGTAAAGAAATTATACAAAAAAAAAACAAAATAAATGTTGAGTTCATTAAAATTACACTTACATAGTTCCTTTGAATTTATGTGAGAACAGTCGACTAAACTTAGTTTGCCTTAAATTTAAATAATATTATTTGTAACAATTGCTATAACAGCTATGAGCTGACCAGTCCCAACAGACGGCACCCGTTCACGGGTATGACGCATATATCAGCCATCGCCCTATTCAACCGTATTGTAGGGAACAAGGCAACCCGATACATACGCCACCACTGCCAGGACACTTAGGCGAGCATGACATACCCAAAAACTACACAGCAACTATCATGTCAATTTCAAAATAATAAATAAGTCTACATAGTGCTCACACAATAACAAAGTCAAATTACACATAATTATGTATATTAGTTATTACCGGGACTAAACGCAGTCATATCATGGATGCTATGCCGGACTCTTACCGACTAAAACCACACGGTACACTTCCATTTGTCTATGGCCAGGAGTCCCGGGTAAGCCCTTCGGGAGGATAGCCCCAGGGCTCCCAGCAGAATTTATCCGCAATCGCGGTATCGTCTTCGGAGGGGGGGGGGTGCGGGTGTTATCCCGCTAATCTAATATCTTTGGGGAGGATTCGGGTGCTGTCCTAATTTCTTGAGGGGGTGAAAGACGTACGCGAAGTTCTCACGTGCGTGCGTTCTCTGCGGAACTGGAGAGGGAGAATTCTCTCCCGTTCCCTCTCCGCCACCTCTTTTGCGAGCATTACATGCTCGCAAAAGGACGCAGCGACGTCCCACTTGCTCCCGCTGGAGATCATGGCTCTTACCAAGGTTTCCAGCGTGAGGACGTATACACCCAGACCCGCAACGAGGTCCCGGCGCTGCAGCGCCCACGCTGAGCACTCCGCCAGTGTATGCAGCGCCATATCCTCGCTGCAGTCCCCACAGTGCTGGCACTCTGGTGTTACCTCCCGGCTTATACGCCACAGAAACTTACCGAAGCACCCGTGTCCGGTAAGCATCTGTGACAACCGGTAGGTGAGGCAGCCATGTTGCCTCTCCAGCCACTCCTCCATGACCGGCTTCACCGCCTCAATAGTGGGTTAGGTTGCTCAAGTCGCACCTTCCACGTCTCCATGAGCTCCTTGCGGAGCAAGGATCGCTGAGCGTCGATTTCTCGAGGCACCGGAATGTAATCCCGCTCCAGCGCCACCTTGCGCCATTGATACAACGACGCAAGGGCCCTCGCTTCCAGGTCCCACGGAGGGGTCCCGGCT
The DNA here is from genome assembly GCA_948477245.1 of Thumatha senex. NCBI lineage: Eukaryota > Metazoa > Arthropoda > Insecta > Lepidoptera > Erebidae > Thumatha > Thumatha senex. The sequence continues at coordinate 506,114 of OX419737.1, forward strand.
AGGAGACATGCTGCCTCGACGGAGATCGTGCGGTACCCTCCAATCACCCTGATGGCCATCGTCTTCAACGGGCTATGTAAACCACGTTGGCAGCCGTCAGGTTTCCCGCCCATACGGGAGCCCCGTAAAGGGCCATGTTCCGCACGATCCCGAGGTAAAGTCTCCTGCAGGGAGCGTTGGGTCCCTTCAAATTAGGCAACAGTCGCGAGAGCGCGGCTGCGGCCGGTGCAACCCGGCGGAAATGGTATCCGAAGTTCCATCGGCCATCGAGGCCCAAGATAGACAAATGGAAGTGCATTGAAGACTCGATGCCGATGCTAACGCCCCCTACTTGTATACTGGATCCCGTGGGGAGCCCCTTCCGAGGTCCGTGAAAGCACAGAGCCTCGGATTTGTTAAGGGCCACCTCCAGAACCAGTCGCCGTATTCGACCCACGACTTGAGCAACACCTGCTGTGGCCGTTAAGGCTGCGTCGCGGTGCGTTGCTCCCCGCGCCGTCACGAGAGTGTCGTCCGCGTAGGACGTTAGGTCGACACCTCTGAGCAACGAACCGCGTAACACCCAATCGTAGCCGATGTTCCACAGGACCGGTCCCAGAACCGATCCTTGTGGAACACCGCACGATACTTCTCGTTGTCCCGGCCCTAGCCAGCTTGGGTAAGCTATAGCCCTCTCAGATAGGTAGGCCCCAACAATGCGTCGGAGGTAGAGAGGCACTCTGTGATAGATGAGCGCCTCCCTAACGCAGCTCCAGGGCAAGGTATTGAAGGCGTTGGCGATGTCAAGAGACACCGCCATCACCACCTCACCCCGCGATATTGCTCTCTCCGTCAGGGCTCTAACACGCATAATCGCGTCCACCGTGGAGCGTCTTCGACGGAAACCAAACTGGTTATCCGCTAGGTCTGGCCCCACGTGTGTAAGATGCCCGACGAGGCGCTCTGCAATGATGCGCTCAAAGAGCTTGCACACCTCGTCGTGCAACACGATCGGCCGGTATCCGGATGGTGAGTCCGCCGACCGCCCCGCCTTTCGGATCAGAACCAGTTTCCCCGTTTTCCACACCTTGGGAAACTGGCCTTTTACGAGGCATGCGCTAAAGAGCCCAATCAGTCGAGGCCCAAGTTCTTCGAGAGCCAGGACCCATGCTCGGCCTGGAATGCCGTCGGGTCCGGGGGCTGTGCTCTTGCGGGATTTAAGCCGCAGCACCGCTGCCCCTAGCTCACCCTCGGTGACGTCAGGTACGTCGTTTTCGCCGCAATCCGCGTCGAGCGCCAGAGACGGAGCCATACGCGGAGGAATATGTTCCTCCGCTCTTGATGGGAACAGAGAGCCTAAAACCCTCTCCAGGTTCTCCGGCTGGAGACACTGGGTCAGCGGGGGCGCCTTAGGCCGAAGTTTGCCTCTAACCATAAGGTATGGGCGCCCCCATGGGTTCTGCTCTAGATTCTCCAGAAGCTCTTCGCGGGCCGACTTCTTGGCCCGTTTTATGGCCTCCTGGAGGGTCCTTTTGGCCCCCTTGTAAGACTCGTGCAGCTCCGTCTCTCGGGTCGTCGCATCATCTGGGCGGCGACGCCTCTGGCGGAATCTAGTGTATCGACGGCGCGCGGTCACGCACGCTGCGCGCAGCTGTGCGATGCCCGGCGACCACCAATACACTTGCCTCCTTGCCGATCCGGGCATAGCCCTAGGCATCCCCGCATCACAGATTTGCGACATGGCTCTCCTGAACCACTCCGCCTATTAGAAATAAATTAATTGAATAGGTTTAAAGCTAGAGTCAAACTCATACTATTGAATAAATGTTTTTACTCAGTTGACGAATATTTGAATGGTAGTATATAAGGTTTCGTAACATTGAGATTATTATAATAATTCATAATATTGACATTTTATTGACATGCAGTAATTCCAATTCCAATTATTTAATTATATTATAAATACTAATGAATTGACATTTATAACTAAATTTGTATGGATCATAAAAATTTTACATCATAATTTATTATAAGTTACTATGCCTTATTGTTATGTAATAATTTTGCATGCCAGATTGGCAGAAATATAGTGAAACTAAAATTCAACACTAACACCTATGTACCTCTGATATACCTGTATTTCGCAATAATAAATGAATTGAATTGAATCAACATCGACAGGCCTCTCCCTTGCCGGGATCCAAGCCTGCACGATGGATGCCTCCAGGAGAGCCTCCCGATTTAGGCGTTTGAGCGCCCAACGCGGTTCCGGGGGATTCGCGATAGCCGGCGGTAGGTTAGTTGGAAGAGAGATGTCAAACCGAATGTACTTGTGGTCGGATGACGACTCCACTTCCTCCACCACATGCCAGTCCTGGACGCGGCGGGCGAGATCAGGGGTCGCAAACGATATGTCTACGACCGAACTGCGCTCCCGCCGTACCCAGGTGGCAACGTTCCCCCGGTTTAGGATTTCTAGGCCACGTGCAGTGACCCAGTCCTCCAAAATCCTCCCCCTACCCGTGGTTTCCCGAGAGCCCCAAGCCTGAGACCAAGCGTTGAAGTTTCCCAGGACCAGGACAGGGTGAGGTTGGCATGCGGCAAGAAAGGCGTCCAGCTCAGGGAGCCAAAGCTCGAACTGATGCTGGTCACGATTCCGCGAGAAGTAAACGGCCAGGATCGCCATTCCATCGTATTCCGCCGCAACGCACCCTCGGCCTCTTGCAATGACTGCAAGACGCGAGGTGTCCGCGGCGGAACCCCCAAAGATACCGGCCAAACCGTCTAAGGCCACCGGGCTTCCCGGGTGAACCCCGTACGGCTGAGCAATGGCGACGACGATAATGGAACACTGCGCGATGCTCTGGTACAGAAGATCCTGAGCAGCGGAGCAGTGGTTTAAATTCACCTGCAGGATGCGGATATGTGTGTCCATTAATGGACGTCCATTCCGGCATCCTGCTGTGAAAGTGACCGCTCCTGAGCGGCACCCCTCCCACCACTACCCCGTGCAGACGAACGGGACCTCGGTTTCGAGGCGGCGCAGGTTCTACTATCCGCGCGGTGATCCGCCATTTTGCCCTCTGCTACGCACTTAAAGCAGAGCGGCGGGGCAATCAAGCGTTTCTTTCAACTTAGCCGCTAGGGCATCAGCTTTAGGAGCACTAGTGGCGCCGGAGATCTCGAGAAGGCGAGCTCCAGTGCGAGTTGTCTTGCACCGGAGCCCGCCTGTAATCTCTAGGGCCTTGAGGTCCACAGAGACCTTCACCTGCCTCAAGACCTCGGCGTATCCCACGCCCTTCTCCATACTCTCTGTCGTCATCGTTTATACGACGGCAGTGGAGCGTGGAGCGCGGAGCTTCTTTGGCGTCTTCGCCGCGGCAGCTTTGGCAGCCTTCTTCTTTTTCTTCTTGACTCCCGCTACCTCCCACTCCTCTCTTCTGGAGGAATTATGTGATGTAGCGGGAGCGGCGGTTGCAGGGGGGACGACGACGCTCCTTTTCTCTTTCGCCTCACCCGACGTCATTTGTAAAGGAGGAGGCAGAGGCCTTTCCCTTAAGGCCGCGAGCACCACTAGCCGCAGCCGCGTAGGACGCGTGTGCTAGCGGCGGACGGTACGCCCGATGCTCTAGGACGGCGAGTCGCCTCTCCATAGCCTCCATCACCTGCGTCATAGTCGGCGCCGGTTTAGCCACTGGCTTCGGCAATGGCTTCGGAGCCGATTTTGTAGGCGTAGAGGGAGGAACTGCCTCGGCCGGGTGATTTTTCGGGGAATCCGTTGCTTCTGCGGACCCTCGAACCAACTTACTCACCTCCTCTTGGAGTACCCGTATCTGTTCCCGGCAGTCGGCAAGCTTAAGCTCTAGGCTAGTCACCCGGCCCCTGAGCTTTTCTGCCTCCTCGGAGACGTTCCTTGCAAGGAGTTCCTCCAGCGCCTCGGTAGCGCCAGTGACGCACTCTGTCACCACCTTCTTCTTGCCCGCAACATTCTTGGCGCCTTTCATGGCGTCAGAAATCCGGGCAAGAGCCGTGAGTAGTTCTCGCGCCGCTGGGACGTCCTTGTCCCTACCACCCAGTGGTGGCGGAACATGCACCGGCGGCGGCGGCTTCGGTGCCCGCCCCTTCGGATTATTCAGGTTGGTTTTCCGACCCCTACCTGCGGTGGTAGCCGCTAATTTTGCTAGCGGATCGTCGTCCTCACTCGAGTTGGCTGTCTACCGCCGTCCGGAACAGCTGTTCCGTTCACGAGACGGCCCACCCGGGCGCGCTCTGTTCCTGCCGAGACCCTCAGTCTCGGTGTCCATGCTAAGGACTCACTCCGCGTCTGTGTCTGCGGTGATCAACGCGACCTCTGCGTCTGTTTGGGGGGTGGTTTTAAGGCACAGCCCCGGGCCTATTGGTTTTTTTTTTATTTCTGATTCCATATTTGGTCCCACGAGTGGAGACGAAAAGAACAACTCCCCGGGTGACGCTCATTCCGAGGAGCGGGATGCATACTGTGAGGTGCTGCAGGTGCCCCACAGGTTTTAACGACTTCGCTGTCGGGTTTTAGAGACTTGTCCTTGTCGCGAGCCGGCCAATTAAGGCAAGCCCCCCGGCCCTCAGGACCACGGTCGCTGCGGATGATCTTGAGGGTTACGAGACGCGCGGGGGATGTCTAGTCCTCCCCAACACCGACGCTGATACGTATGCCTGTAGGCTCCTGCGTGAGCAGAGAGCCTACACGTCCTGCGGTTTCTCCGCTCAGTACACTCTGCCCAAAGCAGAGTGTAGACGGAGCAACCCGAAGTGGCCAATACGGCCCCCTCCTTGGTGGACTATTGGCCATGAGCGACGACGTGCGCCTCAAACAAAGCGCACATCGTCGTCCACGTTACCAGGGTGTACCACGTGGAGGTTGTCCTACCCCACACCCCTAGCCGTTAAGCCTATCGTGGCACTCAGTTGAAATGAATCGTAGCGGCTTAATGAGTATTATAGCCAATTTCTTAGGATGGAAGGGTCCAGACACCTAAATACAAGAATGTTTTAACGTAGCAACTCGTTAAATGGCAATACTGAACCTCTGACTCAAGTACAGGCCAGTCTCCAAGTCACAAGAACTGTCCACTAAAGACCACTTAGAAATGATCCTGATCCTGCGGAGTCCGCAGTAGTAGAAACACGAGAAGGACGTTTTGTGTTTACGTTTACTCATGTTGTGCCCCACAAGACGTTGTCCCATTTTCCTTGATATCAAACATTTAATGTGCAGTGTTTTCCAGCAGTTCTACCGTTTCAAAATAGTTGACAAACTGGCGGCAAATTTTGGTTCAACAATGGACCAGTCGTCTTGTCAGTTTCAACCCTATTTAGTGTGATTAAATATAACTAGTGACATGTGGACGTATAGTATGCCTCTGCTTACTTTTTCAGGAAAATGAACATGACTATATAAACTTGTATGTATGTAATATTTGGTGGTGTGCTATTTATATAAGTTTATAAATATAAATAAATAAATAAAATAAATATCCATCACGCCTTACCCCCGAAGGGGTGGCAGAGGCATATTATATGCCCATTTTTCACAGTGTGGATTCCTGTCACACGTAATAGGTGGTGAGCTCATTGCCGTGTTGAAATAGACAGATGCAGGTTGTGGCTACCTGCTGTTGAAATTTTTCAAGCCGCCCATAAGGCCTTCAACCAGGCTTAACAACTGCCATTTTACTGGCAACCGGGACCACCGGCTTAACGTGCCTTCCGAAGCACGGAAATGCTCGCAAATGTAAATGCCACAAAGTGGTCACCCATCCGAGGACCTTTTACAGAACACTGAGACCGCGGGCGTATAAATAAGTATAGTTGGACAAAAATGCATACGGTGAAATGTGGGCGTTTAATATGCCTCTGCCTACCCCTTCGGGGATAAAGGCGTGACAATATGTATGTTTGTATAAATAAGTATAAAGCAAATGTTAAAATAATACCTAAGAAAATATTGGAAATTCAATAGAGCGTGATATCCTTTTGTACAACCAATTTCATGTCGCAGTAGCATCATCTAGCAACCGATAACTGACTGATCGCTAATTGTAGCAGTAGCATCATCTAGCAACCGATAGCTGACTGATCGCTAATTGTAGCAGTAGCATCATCTAGCAACCGATAACTGACTGATCGCTAATTGTAGCAGTAGCATCATCTAGCAACCGATAGCTGACTGATCGCTAATTGTAGCAGTAGCATCATCTAGCAACCGATAGCTGACTGATCGCTAATTGTAGCAGTAGCATCATCTAGCAACCGATAACTGACTGAACGCTAATTGTAGCAGTAGCATCATCTCGCAACCGATAACTGACTGATCGCTCATTGGACCAACTGCAAATTGACATTGAACCAATTGCGGTTAAAGGCTATTTAGCCTAGTAGTTAATATTGACGAAATCATAGTTTAATCATTAAAATCAGAATGGTTTGCACAAATATGGCTAATGTTCATTACAAAAAGTCGCAAAAATTGAACTATCTACTTTCATCTTGTAACCAAATGAGATACTGAACTCCTAGTAAGACTTACCATCAATTCCGACGAGGCGCGATAGACGACGATTCATTGACGTGACAAATGGGAATCCATTCGTCGCACTCCTGACTCTGACATGTTCAGCGTCACTGATGGCGCGTAGACGATGTCGTGCTTAGGTTCCATGACACTCTTGATTCACACATTTGAATACTTTTGAGTCCCCACTAAATGACAATCTGAAAAAGCTTGTAAAGTGTGTCGTCTTTTAATGAACTGCGAATATATATCGTTTCCATTGGCCTGTAACAAATTAAATAAAATTATAATATATAATAATATAATAATCATATTTATTTATTTGCAAGAAAGGAATATTACAGTGGTAGATCTTCAAGTAACAGATTCATTACAACTGAGTACAAACAACAATGGTGCTATATGTTACAGGTAAGCAATTATAATGTATGTATGAAATGAACCCTGTCTCTTAAACTAGGCTAGGCCTGTGTCTTAAGGAACAGTTTTCGGCTACAATTTTTTCTAACAAAATTATTATATAGCTAGTGACGCCGCGTTGATCCACTCGTGGTAATCTGCGATTGGTACGATATAATTGAATTTATAACAATTTTCTTTGTTGTGTATGAGAGTGTGTGTGTGCGTGTATATGTGTGTGTGTGTGCGTGTGTGTGTGTATGTGTTTCTGTGTCTGTATGTTTGCGTAAGTATTATGTTTGTTGTAGCTATTTTAGAAAATGTAGTAAAGACTCTGTAGCAGAATAGTCCTGAAGCAGTAACCACTCAGTTAGTTGCTTTTTGACAAGATATTTATGTAAATTATAAATGTTTAATTGTTTGTTAAGGTTTTTATAGAGAAAAGGACTTAATACAAAGGATTGGTGTTCAGCAAATGAAGTTCTGTGTTTAACAGTAGGGACAGTAGTTCTCCGTTTTGTTGATGATTAATCATGGTTTTTTAAATTTAGGCCTTGATCTTCTTCATTTTAGTGTAACAGGCAAATTCAAGTCCAGGTATGATTTGGAAGATAAATTATACCTGCACTTGCAGCATGGGGTCCACTTTTGATTAGCTGCTATAGTTACTGCTTGATTTTGATTTTATAAAGGACATCATTCACGCTCCATATAAAAAGTACCAAAAAAAAAAAGCGCAGACCAATGAAAAAAAAATGGTTATATCGGTTAGAGAAGGACATTCTAAGATTTTTTTCTTTAGACGGCTAAGAGCTAAGATTACTTATGAGTTATATGACTTAGAAATAATAAAAAAATGCATAATACGAGTTCGTCTTTTTTTTCCGTGTGGACATCCTCATGGATGCTATGCCGGACTCTTACCCACTAAAACCACACATATGCCTTCCATCTGTCAATAGCCGGGAGTCCCGGGTGAGCCCTCGCAAGGATAGCCCCAAACCTCCCGACAGACTTTATCCGCTTCCGCGGCCTCGTTTAGGGGGTGAGTGTTATCTCGCTTCTTTGTGGGGGGTTAAAGTTTTATACCACTTCCTTGAGAGGGTGAAGGGCGTACGTGCAGCTCTCACACCGCGCCACCGACCGGGGCCTGCTTCTGTAAGGACGGCGAGCAGCCCACCCGCCGTCCCCAGGCCCTCGGTCATGGAGGACGGTAGTCTTGGGCGAAGACAACTTATACAAAAAACATTACTTCATTACTATAGCAAAAATCAAATAACGATGATAAAGAATAACTTAATCTCGCTTAATAATAATATAATATGACTTAAAGCCTAATTATATACAATCATCATTAGGTACCTAAGTACCTACGTAGGTATTTATATGTAGGTATTGGTGTTATAAAATACTATGTAAAGAAAAAGACTTCATTTCGTTACCTACGTGGCTTTATTCATATGTTATAATTCCGCATGTCTTACGATAACATTTTCTAAACCTAATGCAGGTGGATTTATTCAGGTTATTAGTGCCTCGCGAACGTCATGTACCACACTATGCACATAGTGTGGGAACAGCAGCCCACCGTTCTTTTGCCAACATTGCATGAGCAATAATGATACGGTATGGCATCACGGCCACTCAATGATGTGTCGATGCCAATGTACACATAATATACTCTGGCCCGAACATGCCGAGATTGCACTCTTCCTCTTATAATTATTATGTTTTCTCCCAATTCTCTGACGTGTTCTGTTAAAAGTCTGTCGCCAAGCTCGACCGTAAAAACACCATTTGGATTGATGTGCTCGCTGTAATAGCTTTTAGCTTGTTTTATTTGATAAATATCCAAACTAAATAATATTAAATCCTCTTCTGAGAGCCTTGGAAAATTATCGAACTCGGGCATATCGGCGGACATCGGCTGAAATTCTATTATAATTATGCCTTACAACTATATCAGCCAGCGTGTTAGGGATTGACATTCTATGGTTTATTATGGCCAAAACGGATTGGGCATGAATATTGTCATTTATTAGTATATGGTATGCATTCATTATAGCAGCCGCTATCTTAAAACAATCAAATATGTGAGGAAGAGCACGATGTATATTGACATGTCTCAAAAATCTAAAATCCCGTTTGAAACGCCCATTAACTACCTCCACAACCCACCGACAGATAGTTACAAGGCGAGTTTTATTTGCTTGCATCGTTGTCAGCTGGGTTTCATTTCGGAGCTTTGCTTCAGGCGTATGTGGCAGAATATCCCAGTGACTCCATTGGTGATATGGCATCTCTGAAGCCGCGATCCAAAATTAATACATCACCTTGTCTAATAAAACAATTAAAAACACCATCATTCATTAGTAATAATGTCGTTCATAACTTGGGCATCGGATGTGGCAGCAGCATGAGGTCCAGATACGTCAGTAAGGAGTCCATCACAACAGACTATCAAAAAAGGTTTTAAGTTGCGGAATTTATGCAGGCTGTATGACTTTCTCTGAAAAAAGTAATTACTAATTTTTTTCAGATATATATAGGTACTATACCCCACAAAAGGTTATTCACCATCTCGACACGGGAGGCTGGACACACGTGTGATCAGTTGGTGAAACTCCAAAAAATAATATTAATTGTTTCGTCATCTGGACATGCCAGGATTTTTACGCGGGTCCACATAGTGAAACTTTAACTAAAAACTTTAATGTTTTCGTCAACTAAAATTTACCTAACCTAACCTAAAATTTTTGGTAAAAAAGGTACAGTCATGTTAAGAATATTTTCATTCATTGATTTCATAAATGAGGTGAGTTCATGAAAAATATTTCGTTTTAAAAGTTAGAAACATGAAATTACGCACATCTCTTCCTGATTTCAAATTAAATGATAAGAAAGTAAAAAAGGTTGTCTTTATTAACAAAATTACTGGGTTACTCATTATTTACAAGCAACATCTAGCCGAAGCCCTTGTTAAAATTTATAGGGTAAGCTATATTTATAAAGTAGGCACTCATTAAAGGGGGTAAAATAAGGGATAAGCAGTTGTATAGAAGTTCGAAATTATCTAAGTTGAAAATATTAAATTATGTACTCGTGTTTCTGTTTACGAATAAATTTATTCGTGCTTCGTGGTTTGGAATTTTTTACCTAAAAGAAGGTATAATAGGGGTACTTATTTCAATAAGAAATACTTCATTTTCAAAGAAACTAACATCAAAATTTGTATACCTGCTTCTTGTAAACAAATAAAAATATATATTTCAGAATTTTTAAATTTGTTGAAATTTTTTAAGGTTGTGAATTAGGGGAGCAAAGTTTGTATGAAAATATGTAAAACCTTATTAGGGGCATGAATTAGAAGTCTGGAGGATGCAACAAGTGTTTATTCCAGGTTACAAATATTTGTACAGATGTATCGAGGTTTTACGGGGATGAAATAAAGGTGAAATTGGGCGTATAGTATGCCTCTGCCTACCCCTACGGGGATAAAGGCGTGATAATATGTATGTATGAAATAAAGGTTACAAGTTTATATAGGAATTCTTCATTTTCAAAACTATTATATCATATTTAAGAAAAGTCTGAAAGGTATTTATGGGAGGCTCAATGCGGATTCCGACGTGGAAGAGGTTGCATGGATCAAGTGTTTTCTCTCCGCATGATCGCGGAAAAGTTTCTGGCTCTTAGCCAGAAGGTTTTCTGCGCTTTTGTGGATCTAGAGAAAGCATTTGATAACGTTGTGAGAGAAACGCTGTGGGACTTGCTGCCAGGATATGGTGTGGACGGCTCGCTACTGCGGGCAATACAGTCGCTTTATAGGGACTGTAAGGCTTGCGTGCGAGTAGGGGGGGATGTGTCACCTCTTTTTGATGTCTGTACAGGCGTCAATCAGGGATGTGTCATGTCCGCCTGGCTGTTCATAGTGTATCTGGACAGTTGCCTGCAGAAGTTGAAAGATTTTAATATGGGTGTGAATTTGGGTGACTTTACAGTAAACTGTCTGCTGTACGCTGATGATGCGGTGCTCATGGCCTCATCAGAAGCCGACCTTCAGGCATTAGTCACTAATATGAAAGAGGCGTGTGAAAGTAAGGGTCTCCGCTTGAATGCAAGTAAAACTAAGGTTCTAGTATTTGAAAGAGGTGACGTAAGAACTAAATGCGAGATTAAGGTAAACCAGGAACGTCTAGAGCAAGTGAATGAAATTGTGTATTTAGGAAGTATGTTTAGCGCGGATGGAAGATGTGATTCGGATGTGGAACGGCGAGTAGCTGCCGGAAACAAAGTTAACGGTGCTTTGTCCCAGTTAGTAAAGCGACAAAGCATCGTAAAAGAAGCACGACTGGCGATTCATAACGCAGTGCTAGTGCCAACTTTGCTTTACGGTAGTGAAACCTGGGTATGTCAGCAGATGCATGAAAGTAAATTGAATGCTGTGGAGATGCGATCACTTCGAAAGTTGTGCGGCGTTACCTTGGCTGGCCGAATACGTAACGAAGTGATACGCAATTTGGCAGGTTTGAATGAAAGTGTCAGCGTTAAGCTGGAAAAGGGCGTGCTCCGTTGGTTTGGACACGTCCAACGAATGAGTGAGGAACGATTGAGAAAGAATATATATTGTTCAAAAGTAGAGGGTAGAAGGAGTCAGGGTAGGCCGAGACTTACATATGAAGACCACGTGAGCAGATTGCTCAAAAACGGAAAGGTCAAAAGTACTCGGATACCCAGACGTGCGTGTATGAAGCGATTGATGAATCTCGAAGAAGCGAAAGAAGTATGCATGGATCGCGAAGCCTGGCGATCTGTCCTCTCTGACTACCCCGTCAGGGATACAGCGTGAAGATAGTTAGTTAGTTAGTTATATCATATTTTGTATACCTGCTTATGATTAAAAACGGGGTTTAAAGTAGGGGAGTTTAAAGTAAGCCACGGGCAAAGCTGGGAGGTAAAACTAATATATTAATAAAATTTTGAGGTGAATCACTCATTTTTCTACGCCCAGTTGAAACCCTTATACCTAGAAACTAGATTTTTTATAAAAATATGCCCTTAAAATAAGGAACTTACTAAAAAAGATATTCATAAGTGATAAGCAGTCATATCAAACTTTGTAATTTTCATAGTTAGAAACATGGAAGTATGTATACCTGTATCTGGTTACAGGTAAACGTGTTTAGCGGTTTTGCAACATTTTACCTAAAACTCTTCTTGTGTGGCAATGGATTTTCTTTTATTTTAAAAGATAATAATAAAAATAAATAAATAACCAATAAATAAAAAATATTATATCCATCACGCCTTATCCCCGAAGGGATGGCAAAGGCATACTATATGCCCACTTTCATCGTGTGAATTCCTGTCCCACGTAATCGGTGGTGAGCCCATTGCCATGTAATAGACAGACGCAGGTTGTGGCTACCTGCTGTTGAAATTTTCAAGCCGCCCATAAGGCCTTCAACCAGGCTTAACGACTGCCATTTTACTGGCAACCGGGACCAACGGCTTAACGTGCCTTCCGAAGCACGGAAACGCTCGCAAATGTAAATGCCACAAAGTGGTCACCCATCCGAGGACCAGCCATAGTGAAAGTTGCGTAACTCAGTGATCGTTTACAGAACACTGAGTTACGCAACTAAAAGATAATAATAATATGAAATTTCTATGTATGTCTGCTTCTGAGAAGACTTTTTTGTTTATTTATTTAAAAACTTTATGCACAAAATATGTACAGAGGTGGACTTAATGCCGTAGGCATTTTCTTCCAGTCAACCTTAGGATGATGCAGAGATAGGTAAGTGAAGGAAGGTGCTCAAAGTTGATGTTGAGACATTAATTGGTAAATACATATACATAATATACAAATACACATTATGATATACATAAACAGATACATAAATATTTATAAATATATACATACTTCATTAAATAGAGAATGTTTTCCTAAGGATTGTAAAGTTCCCGTACTTTATTTTTGAATGACAAACGGTTGGTGCATGTCCTAACTTCAGACGGAAGCGCATTCCAGAGGAGAGTTGATTGCACGAAGAATGATGAATGAATCAAACTTGAATAGTGAGTGGGACAGAGAAGAAGGCGATTATTCGAAGAGCGCAAATTTTTATTGTGATTAGAACAGAGTAATTGAAAATGAGATTTCAAGTAAGAAGGAGCATTAGAGTAGTTAATTATTGAAAAAAGCATCGATACGGCACGCATACTACGATGCTGACGTATAGGCAACCAACCCAACTCGGAACGTTAAACCGAGACATGATCGTATTTTCAAAGATTGTAAACGAATCGAATGCAATTATTGAGAAGCCGATCAAGCTTATTGAGAAGATCTGCATTCAGGTCGTGATAGCACACATCACCATAGTCTATGATGGGAAATAAAAGGGTTTGAACAAGCATAGCTTTTGTTTTGGGCGGTAGAAAGTTCTTAAGTCGATAAAAGGCAGTAGCGTTCCAGTAACCTTCTGGCACACGTTAGTGACTTGGACTCTCCAATTAAAGGTACTATCAAGGTGCAGGCCTAAGTTTTTAACACTAAGAGTAACTGGAATAGTTCTGGTGTTGAAAGTAATTGACGGCAAATTTACTCCGTCCAGTCTACTCATCATACGACTGCTTCCAATTATGATACCTTGGCATTTCTCAGGGTTAATAGTAAGTCCAAAGCGGTCACACCAGTGTCCCATTGCATTTAAGTCAGTGTTTATTTTAGCAATAGCTTCCGGAAGATTCTACACCCTTGCCTGACTGTACAACTGCAGGTCATCTGCATACAGGTGATACGCACACTGAAGCTCTTGGGTAAGGAGGTTAATAAACATAGTAAACAGAAGAGGAGATAGTATACCGCCCTGAGGAACACCAGCGACCAGATCGCGCCAGGTCGATGACTTCTCATCAACGCGAACTGACTGCTGACGACCACGAAGATAAGATGAGAACCATTCCAACTCGTCAGATGAAATCTTTAGGTGGGCCAGGATAGATAAGAGGATATAATGATTGACACAATTAAACGCGTTGGAAAAATACACTAAGACCAGCACTGTAACTTCACCCCTCTCCATTCCCGCCCCGATATCACCCGTAACTTTTAGGAGAGCTGTCGTTGTACTATGACCTGTCCTAAAACCATATTGTAGTGGACTCAGTACGTTATTAAGTCGTATGAATTTAGTCAACTGACTATATACGCAGGATTCCAGCACCTTCGATAGAAACGGGAGGATGGAGATTAGACGATAGTGACTAGGCAAGGATGGATTGGAAATTTTTGGGAGGGGAAGGACATAGGCTTTACGCCATGTGGTAGGAAATTGACCAGAATCAAGGGAAAAGTTAATGATATAGGAAATAGCAGGAAGGAGTTGGTCAAGAATGGTTGTGATCATCCGACGACTAATATTGTCGCATCCTACCGCTTTTGATGTTATAGACATCACCACCTTTTTGACCTCATCCGACGTGACTGGAGAAAATTGAAAAATATCATAGTTGGGACTAGCAAGCCCAGCCACAAAGCTGTCTGTCTGACGCCTGGTTATGTTATCGATTGGATAATAAGTGGAGAAATGATCATTAATAACGTCTAACTCAAGCGTCTTAGGCAGCTCCATGTTCCTTGGCCTACCAATACCCAACGACCTGAGAAACTTCCAGATATCAGCAGATGATGAGGAAGATATTGAGATTTATAGGGTAAGCTATATTTATAAAGTAGGCACTCATTAAAGGGGGTAAAATAAGGGATAAGCAGTTGTATAGAAGTTCGAAATTATCTAAGTTGAAAATATTAAATTATGTACTCGTGTTTCTGTTTACGAATAAATTTATTCGTGCTTCGTGGTTTGGAATTTTTTACCTAAAAGAAGGTATAATAGGGGTACTTATTTCAATGAGAAATACTTCATTTTCAAAGAAACTAACATCAAAATTTGTATACCTGCTTCTTGTAAACAAATAAAAATATATATTTCAGAATTTTTAAATTTGTTGAAATTTTTTAAGGTTGTGAATTAGGGGAGCAAAGTTTGTATGAAAATATGTAAAACCTTATTAGGGGCATGAATTAGAAGTCTGGAGGATGCAACAAGTGTTTATTCCAGGTTACAAATATTTGTACAGATGTATCGAGGTTTTACGGGGATGAAATAAAGGTGAAATTGGGTGTATAGTATGCCTCTGCCTACCCCTACAGGGATAAAGGCGTGATAATATGTATGTATGAAAAGGTTACAAGTTTATATAGGAATTCTTCATTTTCAAAACTTTTATATCATATTTAAGAAAAGTCTGAAAGGTATTTATGGGAGGCTCAATGCGGATTCCGACGTGGAAGAGGTTGCATGGATCAAGTGTTTTCTCTCCGCATGATCGCGGAAAAGTTTCTGGCTCTTAGCCAGAAGGTTTTCTGCGCTTTTGTGGATCTAGAGAAAGCATTTGATAACGTTGTGAGAGAAACGCTGTGGGACTTGCTGCCAGGATATGGTGTGGACGGCTCGCTACTGCGGGCAATACAGTCGCTTTATAGGGACTGTAAGGCTTGCGTGCGAGTAGGGGGGGATGTGTCACCTCTTTTTGATGTCTGTACAGGCGTCAAACAGGGATGTGTCATGTCCGCCTGGCTGTTCATAGTGTATCTGGACAGTTGCCTGCAGAAGTTGAAAGATTTTAATATGGGTGTGAATTTGGGTGACTTTACAGTAAACTGTCTGCTGTACGCTGATGATGCGGTGCTCATGGCCTCATCAGAAGCCGACCTTCAGGCATTAGTCACTAATATGAAAGAGGCGTGTGAAAGTAAGGGTCTCCGCTTGAATGCAAGTAAAACTAAGGTTCTAGTATTTGAAAGAGGTGACGTAAGAACTAAATGCGAGATTAGGGTAAACCAGAAACGTCTAGAGCAAGTGAATGAAATTGTGTATTTAGGAAGTATGTTTAGCGCGGATGGAAGATGTGATTCGGATGTGGAACGGCGAGTAGCTGCCGGAAACAAAGTTAACGGTGCTTTGTCCCAGTTAGTAAAGCGACAAAGCATCGTAAAAGAAGCACGACTGGCGATTCATAACGCAGTGCTAGTGCCAACTTTGCTTTACGGTAGTGAAACCTGGGTATGTCAGCAGATGCATGAAAGTAAATTGAATGCTGTGGAGATGCGATCACTTCGAAAGTTGTGCGGCGTTACCTTGGCTGGCCGAATACGTAACGAAGTGATACGCAATTTGGCAGGTTTGAATGAAAGTGTCAGCGTTAAGCTGGAAAAGGGCGTGCTCCGTTGGTTTGGACACGTCCAACGAATGAGTGAGGAACGATTGACGAAGAATATATATTGTTCAAAAGTAGAGGGTAGAAGGAGTCAGGGTAGGCCGAGACTTACATATGAAGACCACGTGAGCAGATTGCTCAAAAACGGAAAGGTCAAAAGTACTCGGATACCCAGACGTGCGTGTATGAAGCGATTGATGAATCTCGAAGAAGCGAAAGAAGTATGCATGGATCGCGAAGCCTGGCGATCTGTCCTCTCTGACTACCCCGTCAGGGATACAGCGTGAAGATAGTTAGTTAGTTAGTTATATCATATTTTGTATACCTGCTTATGATTAAAAACGGGGTTTAAAGTAGGGGAGTTTAAAGTAAGCCACGGGCAAAGCTGGGAGGTAAAACTAATATATTAATAAAATTTTGAGGTGAATCACTCATTTTTCTACGCCCAGTTGAAACCCTTATACCTAGAAACTAGATTTTTTATAAAAATATGCCCTTAAAATAAGGAACTTACTAAAAAAGATATTCATAAGTGATAAGCAGTCATATCAAACTTTGTAATTTTCATAGTTAGAAACATGGAAGTATGTATACCTGTATCTGGTTACAGGTAAACGTGTTTAGCGGTTTTGCAACATTTTACCTAAAACTCTTCTTGTGTGGCAATGGATTTTCTTTTATTTTAAAAGATAATAATAAAAATAAATAAATAACCAATAAATAAAAAATATTATATCCATCACGCCTTATCCCCGAAGGGATGGCAAAGGCATACTATATGCCCACTTTCATCGTGTGAATTCCTGTCCCACGTAATCGGTGGTGAGCCCATTGCCATGTAATAGACAGACGCAGGTTGTGGCTACCTGCTGTTGAAATTTTCAAGCCGCCCATAAGGCCTTCAACCAGGCTTAACGACTGCCATTTTACTGGCAACCGGGACCAACGGCTTAACGTGCCTTCCGAAGCACGGAAACGCTCGCAAATGTAAATGCCACAAAGTGGTCACCCATCCGAGGACCAGCCATAGTGAAAGTTGCGTAACTCAGTGATCGTTTACAGAACACTGAGTTACGCAACTAAAAGATAATAATAATATGAAATTTCTATGTATGTCTGCTTCTGAGAAGACTTTTTTGTTTATTTATTTAAAAACTTTATGCACAAAATATGTACAGAGGTGGACTTAATGCCGTAGGCATTTTCTTCCAGTCAACCTTAGGATGATGCAGAGATAGGTAAGTGAAGGAAGGTGCTCAAAGTTGATGTTGAGACATTAATTGGTAAATACATATACATAATATACAAATACACATTATAATATACATAAACAGATACATAAATATTTATAAATATATACATACTTCATTAAATAGAGAATGTTTTCCTAAGGATTGTAAAGTTCCCGTACTTTATTTTTGAATGACAAACGGTTGGTGCATGTCCTAACTTCAGACGGAAGCGCATTCCAGAGGAGAGTTGATTGCACGAAGAATGATGAATGAATCAAACTTGAATAGTGAGTGGGACAGAGAAGAAGGCGATTATTCGAAGAGCGCAAATTTTTATTGTGATTAGAACAGAGTAATTGAAAATGAGATTTCAAGTAAGAAGGAGCATTAGAGTAGTTAATTATTGAAAAAAGCATCGATACGGCACGCATACTACGATGCTGACGTATAGGCAACCAACCCAACTCGGAACGTTAAACCGAGACATGATCGTATTTTCAAAGATTGTAAACGAATCGAATGCAATTATTGAGAAGCCGATCAAGCTTATTGAGAAGATCTGCATTCAGGTCGTGATAGCACACATCACCATAGTCTATGATGGGAAATAAAAGGGTTTGAACAAGCATAGCTTTTGTTTTGGGCGGTAGAAAGTTCTTAAGTCGATAAAAGGCAGTAGCGTTCCAGTAACCTTCTGGCACACGTTAGTGACTTGGACTCTCCAATTAAAGGTACTATCAAGGTGCAGGCCTAAGTTTTTAACACTAAGAGTAACTGGAATAGTTCTGGTGTTGAAAGTAATTGACGGCAAATTTACTCCGTCCAGTCTACTCATCATACGACTGCTTCCAATTATGATACCTTGGCATTTCTCAGGGTAAATAGTAAGTCCAAAGCGGTCACACCAGTGTCCCATTGCATTTAAGTCAGTGTTTATTTTAGCAATAGCTTCCGGAAGATTCTACACCCTTGCCTGACTGTACAACTGCAGGTCATCTGCATACAGGTGATACGCACACTGAAGCTCTTGGGTAAGGAGGTTAATAAACATAGTAAACAGAAGAGGAGATAGTATACCGCCCTGAGGAACACCAGCGACCAGATCGCGCCAGGTCGATGACTTCTCATCAACGCGAACTGACTGCTGACGACCACGAAGATAAGATGAGAACCATTCCAACTCGTCAGATGAAATCTTTAGGTGGGCCAGGATAGATAAGAGGATATAATGATTGACACAATTAAACGCGTTGGAAAAATACACTAAGACCAGCACTGTAACTTCACCCCTCTCCATTCCCGCCCCGATATCACCCGTAACTTTTAGGAGAGCTGTCGTTGTACTATGACCTGTCCTAAAACCATATTGTAGTGGACTCAGTACGTTATTAAGTCGTATGAATTTAGTCAACTGACTATATACGCAGGATTCCAGCACCTTCGATAGAAACGGGAGGATGGAGATTAGACGATAGTGACTAGGCAAGGATGGATTGGAAATTTTTGGGAGGGGAAGGACATAGGCTTTACGCCATGTGGTAGGAAATTGACCAGAATCAAGGGAAAAGTTAATGATATAGGAAATAGCAGGAAGGAGTTGGTCAAGAATGGTTGTGATCATCCGACGACTAATATTGTCGCATCCTACCGCTTTTGATGTTATAGACATCACCACCTTTTTGACCTCATCCGACGTGACTGGAGAAAATTGAAAAATATCATAGTTGGGACTAGCAAGCCCAGCCACAAAGCTGTCTGTCTGACGCCTGGTTATGTTATCGATTGGATAATAAGTGGAGAAATGATCATTAATAACGTCTAACTCAAGCGTCTTAGGCAGCTCCATGTTCCTTGGCCTACCAATACCCAACGACCTGAGAAACTTCCAGATATCAGCAGATGATGAGGAAGATATATTAGTGAAGATATGTCGGCGTTTAGCATTGCGTATCACCTGGTTACAGCGGTTCCTAGCAGTTTTGTAAGCGCACCAGTCTAACTCCTTACGGTGTTTTTTGAAAACTCGAAACGCTTTAACTCTACGCCTCATAGCCATACGAACCTCTTCCGTTATCCATGGAGCTGAGGGACGTTTTGACATTGCAACCCCACCTCTCTCCTTACCGATTCTATCATTCCGAACAAGAATGAAGCCAGGAAGTGGATATGAAGTGGAGAGAAGATTTGGTTTTAGAAATGTCTCAGAAATCAAGACTGCATGAATATTCGAATCAGCAAACGCTTCAACAAGAACGTTGCAATGACAAGGCACACTTTCTGCATTAATGTGACACACGTTGAGTCCCTGTTCGTGTTCAAATTTACTTCGAAGTACATCACCGAGTGTATTAGTTACTGAGGAAAAACTATCATTCTCAGATAATATATCAGAGTCGCGGACAGAATGATAAAAGGAATCATCTGATAAGCTACTCGTCATTATAGTAATAAATTAAATATTAAGTTAAAATTATAAATATATAAATAATAATGTAAATAATAAATTTATACAAAGAAAATTATACTACAATGCAACACTAAATTTATGCTAATTATCTCTGCACCACCCGCCAGCAAACTCTCACAAAACAAAAAAATAACAAAACATATTACATTTATGTCTGGTTTAAAGTTGGTTGCTATAGAATAATAATGAAGAATTCCTACAACCGTGCCCACGCAGTTCTCTCTCTCTACTTCAGGGATCCCAGAGAACACAAGAGCTTTTCGGCGTTGCCAAGTATCCACCATATCCACAGACTTAATGCATTCAGCAATCTGCTTCCGTAGTAGTCCAAGGATGTTAAATATAAGTTCCCGAAAAGTGCGGAACTCTTCTGCTACCTTGGCCACTGTGTCATTTGCGGAACCACCAACATGCAATTGTGCTTGCAGCTCATCCATTCTTCTGATGAAACTCTCCTCGAGACTCTTCTGGACTGTCTGGATCTCTTCAAGCTGTGACATAGTGTCTATTTTAAGAGCAAACTGTTTTATTTTTAATTAGTGATATTGCCAAATATGTGAAGTTTATATGCTGGCAGGTGGTGTTCAAGTATACTTCTCTTTATCACATATAGTGTCACAAACGTGAGTACACTCTATTTGCTAACTGTAGCTCACTAATAAATATATTAAATAGATAAAATCACTTATAATACAGATTAAATTAAATTCCATAAAATTTTAAATGTGTTAACTTTTTTACACCTACCGCCAATATTTGCAAAACACCACCCAGAAAATATACCAAGAGCATTATTAACTTTCAGTTGAAGCGTGTCGAGTGAATTTGTGGATACAACTGCGTTAGTATCGTTGGTGAACATTACCAGTTGTATATCTGCAGTTGATATTTGAGTAACATAATTTATTAAACCGTAACAAAAATTAAGAAGAGTTTTGGACCTAGTATAGACCCTTGTGGGACATCTGTTTTAATTTGCGCTATTTTAGATCTAAAGCGTTGTTGAAATTTTGATACGAGTACCATGCGGGACTCGTGTTCGTAATTTGTCTCTGCTTGAATTTCAACAAACATTTTTCGATTTTGTAAATGTGATTCTAAAAATTATTATTTGATAATAATAAATGGCATGGGATAGAGATTTCGGGTGTAATGGGTGTTCGAAGAATGACACGGGCAAAACCGAGGTCTACACCTAGTAATTGTGTAATTTAAACTATCACTTAGAGTTCCACAGAAATAACGAATAAAGAAAAACATAATTGTAATCTAAATATACCTAATAACTAAAAATCATCACATAGAGTACACACACATTCATAGAAAAATCATTTCATAAATACAATGTAACTCATCAAAATATATTGTTGTATTTTTTAAGGTATGTCATTAATAATAATAAAAATTAAATCATAGCATATTATTAATTTCTTTAAATTTTTCCATAACTGATACATACAGAGATTACGACTCAAAATTAATCTACGTGACTGTACTTTGTCATTATTTCGGGTAAAATATTAACGTGTGTCCAGTTGACGAAATATTAAAGTATTTAATTTAAATTTCACTATGTGGACACGCGTAAAAATCCTGGCGTGTCCAGGTGACGAAACTAATATTATTTTTTGGGATTTCACCAACTGATCACACGTGGGTCCAGCCTCCCTTGTTAGATGGTGAATAACCCATCACAAATTGCGATTGCCTTTCGTTCAGATAGAGGGCTATCGGGATTTCCAAAAAGTGCTTCTGGTAATGTGAGGTTTCCGCCATTATTAGGTATATTAAAACACACTATTCGCATAACAAATAAGTAGTCGTCCGATGTAACTAAAGTCGCATGGATAACTAAACTGCTTAACTTACAAGAATGGACCTAAATAAATAGAACTTAGCAGGTAACAATAACGAGAGAGAAAGAGACAAGCTACTAGAGGTAACCGGAGGGAAAGAGACAGAGTACACGGCCGATCCCATTGGCCGATCCCTTCGATACAGGTTGTAACATGCTCATTTCGATGGTCTTGCGTTGTTTAGGTTTTTAATTATTCAGCAATAGTTAATTGATACATAAATGTAAATGCTCATTTCATGATTTTCGGAGATCCATTTTGGGTTTAAAAGAGGGTCGTAGACGTTTGTTGTAATAAAAAATGTTTAAAAGATCATTTGCCGTAAGATGACACAGTTTTTTTTTACTGGCCGGCATTTTAATTTTTGGGTACATTTTGAATGATGTCCTTTTATCAACAAACATATGTTGACACAGATTATTAAATGACGTCATCGGAGCTAACGGTGATTCGTTCCTATAATTAAGTTTTTCTTTATCCAAAGAATATGTATAGTCTTATTTAATTAGCTAATCAATACAAAACATTGTTCCTAAGTCCTGTCTACAGTATAGCATCAGACTGTACCGCGGAGCAGTGAACCCTTGCCCACGCTTCATCACATTGAGTCTCATTTCATAACATCCCTTCGTTTCACCGAAATAAGGAAGGGTAAAATATAAACT
This sequence comes from Thumatha senex, assembly GCA_948477245.1. Lineage (NCBI taxonomy): Eukaryota > Metazoa > Arthropoda > Insecta > Lepidoptera > Erebidae > Thumatha > Thumatha senex. The sequence continues at coordinate 528,550 of OX419737.1, forward strand.
ATTTAATTAATTTTTCAAACATACTCGGCTTATTTTCCCGATTTACTGAAATGAGATACAGTGAACTAATTAGTTCAAGTGCAAGTGCCACAAGTGTTATTTTATTTCACTAAATATCAATTTAAGTAAGGCACGATAATCGGCCGTCAAAATAATGAGGAACCTAATGAGTGACATGAAGGGCGGAGATTTGTTAAATGGAATGGGTTTATGCCTCTCCACAATCATAAAAGTGCTAATAGTTAGTTAAGAATTAAAAGGAGATTAGTTAATCACATCAGAACGATTGAGTAACATATAAATCATTGTACTGCGACAAGTGAGGAAACTAACGTGCTTAATGAATCAATCACGACTTTATTCCAGAATGGGTGGCACCAGGCATATTATACGCCCACCTTACACCGTCTGCATTTTTATCCCACGTAACATGTGGTGAGGGCATTGATGAAACTTTACAATAACATCGCTTACACATCAGCTACTATTTATCCCGGGAACTAGTTCCTGTGGGAAACGGGAACGGGAAGACTTTACCACATGGGTGGAACCGCGGCATACAACCAGTTTTTAATAAAATGAAAAATGACAACTCCGTTTCGACGGTCGGTCATTGCGATCTCTCAATGTATTCCATATTTACGATACATTCGACTTTCTTTTACATTAGCCAATATTTACTGAGAAACCGGTTGACTGGAAGTAAAGGTGTAATTTAACAACCTAAGCCTCAATTTCGGAAATTGCTTTACTTTAAGTCTCCAATTTTGTCAGTTCGCGTTTCCACGCCGCGTTGGCCGTAACATAAAATATAGTTTATTACTAGCACCTCGGTATGCTCACTCACTCACACAACTACACGCGAAAGAGTGGGGCTTCGTAAATTCGTCGAGAAAAGGCGACGAAAACAAACTCGACCCACTTTTGTATTATCAGAAAAGTTTACCAGGTACACAATTTGACCCGACAAACACACTTACCTAATATAGGTACTACCTATGTAGTTGCCACTAGGCGTTTAATGCTTTGAGGAAATTTATATTTATATAAGAGCTGCGTAGTTACAAGTAAGATACGAAATTATATTATATCTACAGTATGGGGTTCTTCAAAAGGGGTCTTAGAAAGTTTTTAAAGGGTCGGCAGCGCCAGTGCTGCACCTCTGGTGTTTCAAACGTCCATAGGCTACGCCGACCACTTTCCAACAGGTAGGCCGTATGCTTGTCTGCCACGTATGTGGCATTAAAATAAAAATAGTTAGAAAGGTACCAAACCCATCTTATTTTTGTTAACATCATTAGGGCTTGGTATTCCTGCCGAGGCCACGCTTTTGAGTTTTTTAAAACAGTGCGAATCGTAGAAGAAAGGGTTTATGATTCTGAAAAAGAGATATATGTTAGTTAAGGATTTAGGCTAGTCAAAATGGCTTTCTGTTACAAAATCTAATAAACTTCACTTGATAGAAAAACATCCCAAAGTTTCCCTTTCGAAAAGTTTTTTCAATGCCAAATCTAAAGTACAAATAATTTTAATAAAATTTTTATACACAACTATAGCTACTAAAGATTTATAAACATAATGGCTTACTTTGACTATATACAGTTATTGTTATAGAAGAAATGTTTAAATAATATCAGATTCGCGACGCTGAGGCCTGGATCAGTCGCGCGCTGGCGCTTTCTGAGGTAGAACCTGTGTTAGGTTTTTTCTTTGCGCTCCCCTTGCTATTTTTTCGCAATGGCACATTATATTTATGTGAGCAGTAAGCATTCCATCATCATCCGAGCGTCTGTCCCAGTTGCATCTCGCGACGCCCAGAGTTAGCTTTATATAGTGTATATATATGAGAGTTATATACGGCAATGGACTCATCACCCATTACGTGGTACAGGAATACACATGGTGAAAAGTGGGCAAATATAATAATATGCCTCTGCCACCCTTTCGGGGATAAGGCGTGATAGATCAATAAAATATATGAGAGTTTTAATATTAAATAAAGTACCTACAATTCACAGAAGCGTTAGAATTATCGCTGTAAGTAGTATAAAATCGAACCCGGTACCCACAGGTTAGAAGACAGTTATATAACCAACTGAGCCAGTGGGCCGGACAATGTATGTTTACCTATAAACAAATTTGATCAATAGATTCTGAAGCTTAAACATACCGACTGCCACTGGCTGAAGTAATCAGTGCAGTTGTTATATTGAAGCTTCGCTTCGCATAAATTATTAAAATTGTATCCAAGACCTTTGTTTTATGCTTTCAGTATTAATTATTTAAGTATATTTATAAATTTATTAGCCACGACTTTATCCCCGAAGGTGTGGCAGAGGCATATTGTGGTAAGCCCAATGCCTGTGTTCAAATGGACAGGCTCAGATTGTAGCGACTCACTGTTGTAATTTTTAAGTCGCTCAAAAGTTATTCACTTGACCTAACGAGTGTTGATTGCAACGTTAACGTGTCCTTCTAAGCACGAAACCGCTTGTAAATGAAAATGCTTCAAAGCGGTCATCAGAATCAGAATCATTTATTTGCTAGAAACATGGTAAATAAGATGGTAAATTATAATATGGTAGGTCAAACATGTTTCACCGTACATGGACGGTGTGTAAAATATAAAAATAATAAAATTATCATACATCTGTTAATCACATAAATTTCGTCATGGTCTAGCGTCTAAACAATTACAATAAATTAAGAATCAAACAATCAGATACAAATAATAAAATAATCCGATTAATTAAATAATAATAATAATAATTTTAAATGTCAAGGAAATATAAATCATGAGGCAATGTCAATTATACATAATAATAATAATAAGATGTCATAGGCACAGGATATAACATACTCGTATGGTTGTTGTGCATTTGTTACCTATTAAAGAGTGTCATCAAGAAAATCCGAGATTGAGTAATAACACCTAGCAATTAATAAATCCTTGATCCGTTTTTTAAATAGGTGTAGGCTTAACATTTTATATTGATCAGGAAATTTGTTATATATCTTTGGTGCAAGGCAGAATACACTTTTCCACATAAGTGTTGTGCTAGACTTTAGATTGCATAATTTATCTCTACGTCTACTACGAGTTGAGATGTCTGACAATTTAGGAAATAAGTGAAGGTTAGTTTTCACAAATAAAGCCACTTCAAAAATATATATAGAGGGAAGCGTAAGTATCTTATGTCTAATAAAGTGTCCAAAATCCGAGAGAGTTTCTTAAATCAGTGATCTTTTATCGAAACCAAGTTAGTAGGGCTAAGAGCGCTTTTTATATATGTTTTTACTTTATGTTAGTAGCCTTAAACAATGTATGACATTTCATGTAACTAATAATTAATTAATTAATAATAATATACCAATTATTACAAATAATATAATTTAAATTTAAGGCAAACTAAGTTTAGTCGACTGTTCTCACATAAATCCAAAGGAACAATGTAAGTGTAATTTTAATGTTGTAAGCCATACCTACATTTTAAAAAAGCATCCATAGACTTTCTTGCTAGATTCTTCTTCTTAAAGTGTAGGCTGCCCTTAGAACTGGCAACTAGAATAGCTCTAATTTTGATATGATTTTAAATACAACATTGATTTTGTTTTTTGGTTTTGTATAAATTCATTATATAATATAATTATATAATTGGTCAAACATCATGTAACTCAAACTAATGTAATTACTGGCGGTTAGAAAAGAGTGGCCATGAGTGTTAATGCCAGGTTCTTTCTCAACCTCTACCTATTGCTTTGCGAATCCGCCAGTAAATGTAGAAGCAATAATCTTGACGTTCATAAGTGTTACATTGTGACCTACATGAATAAAGATTTTTCATTCATTCATTCATTCAATTAATAATCCCAACATTTTAACGCGAAGGTTTTTTGCGCTTTAGTGGATCTGGAGAAAGCAATTGATAAAGTTGTGAGAGAAACTCTGTGGTACTCGTCCGTGTGGCCTGGCTGGCCGTCTACACCATATCCGGGCAGAATATGGTGTGGACGGCCAGCTGCTGCTGGCTATACAGTCTCTTTATACGTACTGTAAAGCTTGCGTGCGACCAAGGGGGAGGTACACCTGGCGCCTCTTTTTGACTTCTGTTCGGGCGTCAAACGGGCCGTCGACGGTCCGCCTGGCTTTTCATTCCAGCGTGTATCTGGATAGATGTGCAAAAGTGTGGCTGCAAAAGTTAAAAGATTAAGATGTGTTGTAAAATTGGAAATTTTACAGTACATTTTCTGTTGTACGCTGATGATGCGGTAGTGATGGTCTCATCCGAAGCCGACCTTCAGGCATTAGTCACTAATATAAAAGTAAAGGTCTTCGCTGCATGTTAAACTAAGAATCGGGTATTTGAAAAAGAAAAAGTAAGAACTAAAAGCAAGATTTGGGTAAACCGGCAACGTTTAGAGCAATTGAATGAAATTGTGTACTTAAGTAGAATGTTTAGCGCAGACGGAAGATATGTTCTGAAGAACAACGGTGACTAGCTGCCGAAGACAGGAACATAACATTTTGACTTTTTGATTTTAAAATTATTTAAAAAAAAAAGAGTATAATGAGTACGGGACATTTTATTTGGTACTTGTACATAAAGCCTAAATTTGTTATTAAATATATCATCATAACCTCCTAATAATATTATAAACGCGAAAGTTTGTAAGTATGGATGTTTGTTACTTGCACGTAAAACTACTGAATGGAATTTAAATAAACTTTACCTTTTTTTTTCTGTGTTCTGTTATCTGCAATCAGTTCTACTATTAGCAAATTGTGTGAGGGTAATTAGGTGAGTGAGTGTGCTCTCCAGTGGGCATCTCCTCGTTTATTTCCAATGGGCTCAGTCGTCACTGATTATGTCTTTCCTTTTTAATCTTTTGCTATAACCTCGATGCGTTAGTTGTGAGGCCAGGGGGTTGGGGTGATGTCGCAGTCACCGGTGATAGCCTAGCAAACTGATTTTAATTTCGTCCTTTACCATAACTATATATTATATATATAATAGCTTATCTATCAGAATTACACATAGGCAACTTTTTATCCCGGGAACAAGTTCCTTTTGAAAACGGGAACATAAAATCTTCATCACGCGGGCGGAGCCGCGGGCGTCAACTAGTATATCATAAACCTAAAATAAAATCTAACACAATAACAGAGATGTTCCATTTCAATTGCTACTGCCAATCGTTTTTACTGTGGCGTGCCAGCAGAAAATACATCGTCGATCTATATTGGCGGGGGCTGAGGAAGCGTTGTGGTGCCTACGCGACTTGGCCTACCGGCCCTTAACTTACGGATCTAAAAAATCTCGATCGACTCGATTTAAAAGCATAGACCAAAGGGAAATAAACAAGTGATTTCGACACCGATATTATTAGCCTATCAGTTTTCATTGGAACAAAAATGCTATACGAGTACGTGCGGTAAACTATATAAATTGGTGAGGTGTTTGTTCCTTCCAACGCTTTTTTGCAAGCACTACGATAAAGCTTTGCTAGTACCTTAAGTAAAAATGGGCTACAATCGGCTGGACGAGAATATGTTTTCATTACGAATTGGGGGACGCGACACAGTGGCGACCACAAAAATGTCGCTCAGTTTATATTGTTTTCTGAGTATTCTGACTGCCCAATCCTTTGCGTAATTACATATTGCCTGGGCCGTGAAAGTAATAGCAGGATATTAACTAAAGTCCGTTTAGTGATTCAGTTCAGTTCAGTAATGTGTTACTATGATGAGTTTCCGCATATAATAAAGAGCATATAAAGATTTTAAAAGACTTTAAAAAAACATTTGCAAATCCAGCCAGACATTAACTGTAAGATAATTAGTTTTAAACAGAGCAAAATATTATAGTAAAAGAGAAAATTAAAAATTTGGACAATTTGAGAAAATCCTTTAAGACAAGCCAGTACAAGTAAAGTTTCAATAAAATACAAATGTTTGTTACCGTAATGAAATGAAATGAAAAATCTTTATTCATGTAGGTCACAAAGTAACACTTATGAACGTCAAGATTATTGCTTCTACATTTACATTTACTGCCAGATTCGCACAGCAATAGGTAGAGCCTGAGGAAGAACCTGGCAATAAAACTCATGGCCACTCTTTTCTAACCGCCCCTAATTACGTTAGTTTGAGTTACATGATGTTTGACCAATTATATAGTAATGAATTTATACAAAACAAAATCAATGTTGTGTGTAAAATGAATTTATACAAAACAAAAAAGAACCAAATTAAAGTTGTGTTTAAAATCATATCAAAATTAGAAAATCAAAAAAAAAAACCAAAAGTCTTTATTCATGTAGGTCACAAAGTAACACTTATGAACGTCAAGATTACTGCTTCTACATTTACATTTACTGCCAGATTCGCAAAGTAATAGGTAGAGCCAGAGGAAGAACCTGGCAATAAAACTCATGGCCACTCTTTTCTAACTGTCACTAATTACGTTAGTTTGAGTTACATGATATTTGACCAATTATATAGTAATGAATTTATACAAAACAAAATCAATGTTGTGTGTAAAATGAATTTATACAAAACAAAAAAAAACAAAATCAATGTTGTGTTTAAAATCATATCAAAATTAGAAAATCAAAAAAATCTTAATCAAAAATCTTTATTCATGTAGGTCACAAAGTAACACTTATGAACGTCAAGATTACTGCTTCTACATTTACATTTACTGCCAGATTCGCAAAGCAATAGGTAGAGCCAGACGAAGAACCTGAAGACCAATTCTCCTAATTATTAAGCATCACAGAGTAAACTGTTATTGAATCTAAACTGAATTATTATGTGAGTGAAAATCGGTATTCTCCTAACCAAAATTACAATAGCATGTTGGTTAGGTTTTAGTTAAATGATAGGTATGATTTCAGTTCAGACTCGTGTCAATCTCGCGAGAAAAACATCATGTTACAGAATAAAACACACAGTGCACCCATCACCCCTTACATGAAGTATACTTTTTTTTGAAGTGAAAACTTCTTTTAGCGCGGTACGCATATTTTAGAGATAAAATCTCCTGGACTCACGACTATAATCATCATCATCATGTAACGTTGATCCCGGTCATCTACAGGTCTTATTAAATAATATTGTGTAATTAATTAAGACTCTTTCAGAGCAGAATTTTTTATTCATCATCATCATCATTAACGTCGATCCCGGTCAATTTTTGAAGTGAAAACTTCTTTTAACGCGGACCTATGCTTATTTTTAGATGAGATGAAACCTCTGGACTCGCGACTATAATTATCATCATCATCTAACTTTGCTTTCGGTCATCTACAGGTCTAATTAAATAATATTGTGTAATCAATTAAGACATCATCATCATTATTAACGTCGATCCCGGTCAATTTTTGAAGTGAAAACTTCTTTTAGCGCGGCACCTATGCATATTTTTAGATGAGATAAAACCTCTGGACTCGCGACTATAATCATCATCATCATCTAACGTTGATCCCGGTCATCTACAGGTCTTATTAAATAATATTGTGTAATCAATTAGGTCTCTTTCAGTGTAGAATTTTTTTTCATCATTATCATCATCAATAACGTCGATCCCGGTCACTATTTAAAGTGAAAGCCTCGTTTAGCGCGGTACGCAATTTTTTAAATGAGATAAAATCTCTGGGCTCCCTACACCGTTACGATACGCAGCTATAGTGTGTGCATTATGCATGTACATATAGCACACCGCAAATTCATTCACACACATTCCATGAAGTATACTTCATCTAAGCATCACCCAGAGACAATTAATAAAGAATTTCATTACCACCATCGTAAATATCCGCTCATATTTAACACGAATCGCGTTTTAACCGAACAAAAACAGGTTTACCGCAGTATTCCGTCGATCTACTGTCGATTTACATTCAAACTCATATAAATGTCAAATTTGACACATAAATTATGACGAGAATACCAAATATATTTCATTCAGAATTGTGTAAGATAATAAATACTAAGACTAGCAGAATACTGATTTTGTCATTTTCAACTTTCAGTCTCAATTCGATTTAATCAACTTACAGGTAATGTTAGATGCATAAAACTTGGTTACGAGAATGCGTTTTTTAAGATTTGGGAGTCTGAGCTTAGATCGGAACTTAACTTTGACCGTGCTTTTATTACGAAAATTGGCCTTCTGGCAATAAAACTCATGGCCACTCTTTTCTAACCGCCATTTGACACAGTTTGATTAACATGATATTTGACCAATAATACAGTAATGAAATTATACAAAAAAAAATCAAAATAAATGTTGTGTTCATTAAAATTACACTTACATAGTTCCTTTGAATTTATGCGAGAACAGTCGACTAAACTTTGTTTGCCTTAAATTTAAATAATATTATTTGTAACAATTGCTATAACAGCTATGAGCTGACTAGTCCCAACAGACGGCACCCGTTCACGGGTATGACGCATATATCAGCCATCGCCCTATTCAACCGTATTGTAGGGATTAAGGCGACCCGATACATACGCCACCACTGCCAGGACACTTAGGCGAGCATGACATACCCAAAAACTACACAGCAACTATCATGTCAATTTCAAAATTATAAATAAGTCTACATAGTGCTCACACAATAACAAAGTCACTAATACTAATAACAACGGTGGCAGAGGCATATTATAATATACATATAATTATGTATATTATAATATGCCTCTGCCACCCCTTCGGGGATAAGGCATGATGGATATTTTATTTATTTATTATATTAGTTATTACCGGGACTAAACGCAGCCATACCTTTAGTTGCCTGGCGTATCAAATAATTTATACTGTAGAATGTAAAAAAAAAATTATGTAAAAAAAACTCAACATATATATGCAGATTCAAGACAAGTAGATAATATAACACAAGATTCATTCGGATCATAAATAGCTCGAGCGAAGTACAAGCAAATCATTTCCATTTATTTTTATCATTCAAATAATCATTAATTGTGTAATAAGCCCTTTTCAAGATGTGCGTCTTAGGTGCGTCGTAAAATTGGGTGACAAGGAATGGCGGGGCGTCAAGGGACAAAACGCAGATATTTTTTCAATGTCCGTGGTACGATATTACAACGTTATGGATTCAAGCAAAAGTCTTTGTCTATGATTTTAGTATTTTTTCTTCCTGTCCTAGCAACGTCAAATATCCAGGCCACTAAAATATTTAAGAAAAACACTGTCAAAGTTTTGCTAAAAAGAGCAGCCGTTTATCCCATGTTTAAACTTTTGATTTTAGCGGTATAAACCACTACCTGTGTGAATTCATATATTGAAATCTTTTTCTCACACGATAAAGATCAAGAAATACTAAAAAGAAAGTTCAAGTTTAAGAATTATTATTATTATAATAATAATTCAAGCACCATCCCAAATTAAAAAAATACCCCCATATATACATATAATAGATACGTTAATCTTAACCTTTCTATTTAAGAATTAATGTTGAGAAAAAGGAAAAAAAAAACAAATTTTTAGATTATTAATTAGATAGTTCCCAGGTACCTACTAAGTAATTAGCAATCATTTTAAAAGGTGAAAGTGTCAGCCCTGAAGAAAATCCCAACTCACCCATTTAGTATCCCTTATCACCCTAATCGCAGGGTGAGTTGGGATTGCACACATTTTTGTATTTTGCTCTGTTATTATCAAAAGAAACGGCAAAATAACTTTAAGAAATTAAAGTTTATGCCACCGGACACAGAATTATAGAAACATAATTAGGTTCTGGCATTTAATAATCCCAACATTTTAACGTGAACGTTTCAAATTTTGTATCAAAGTTTGAAATCGTCCCTACTCACCCCATTTTACGGTACTCCTTTCTGCTTTTAAAATAGAGTTTTAAAGTTCTCTCTCTTCCTCCCTCTCTCTCTCTGCACAGATACTATTAAATATTCAAATCTGATTCAATACCAGAACGATGAACAAATATACTTTATAAAGATCTCTGCATTCTCTACTCAACCCCTATTTGTCTTGCCAAACAATGTACAGTCAGCCCCAAAAGTCGCTTGAACACTTAAGCAGACAATATTTTCTGATCATTAAACTTGGCTCCAAGCGTCTCTGGGATGTGCCGCTCTGTAGCTTGGTAAGAACTGCTTTAATCAATACTTCTCCCAATGTGGCAGAGCGTGCGCGTTTGCTGGCTGTGGGAGAGTGGGAGTCAGGCTTATGGATTCAGGCGCTTCCATCACCCAACATAGGTACTAAGTTGGATGATACTACTTTCCGCCTTGCCACGTGTCTCCGTTTGGGTGCTCCGTGTGTTTCTCCGCATCATTGCCACTGTGGAGAAATTGTCGATAGTCTTGGACGCCATGGCCTCTCGTGCAGCAGAAGCGCAGGTCGTATATCTCGCCACGCCAATCTCAACGACATTATCCGTCGCGCTCTTGCCAGCGCGGGCGTACCAGCCGTACGAGAACCAAACGGGCTGGTGCGTGACGATGGTAAGAGACCTGACGGTATGTCACTGTTGCCTTGGAAGATGGGTCGGCCGTTGGTGTGGGACGCCACATGCGTCGACACTCTGGCGCCATCACATCTTCCAAGCACAGCAGGTTGTGCGGGTGCCGCAGCTGCTTCTGATGAAAACCTCAAGCGGTGCAAATATTGTAATCTAGTAGGGGATTATATGTTTGAGCCGTTTGGAGTTGAGACTTTGGGACCTTGGGGTCCAAGTGCCCGCTTTTTATTTAAAGACTTGGCAAAGCGGCGCTTCCGCGCGACCTGAAGGCTGGTTATTTCCTTGCACAAAGGATTAGTATTGCCATTCAACGTGGCAATGCTGCCAGTCTTCTGGGAACGTTTCCGGTCAGCGATGATGCGGAGGAATTTTTTGACGCGTTGTAGGGAATGTATATTTATTTAAGTTTAGTTAGTTGTTTTTTTATATTTAGTGTTAGATTATGCTTTTAATTTTATTTGTACCTAGTATATAATCCGAATTAAGATATATTAAAACATTATATTATGAATAAAAAAAAAAATGTATATATTTGCTATTTTATATTTATTTACTTATTGGCTTGTATGTATTGTTTAAGTATATTTCTATTTCTACACCAGAATTACCCATCGACCTTATATCTAATATCTTTTTCTGTCCATCCCAAGGTTGCCTGGCAGAAATTGCTTTTTAGCGATAAGGCCGCCCTTTGTACATTACCTTGCATTTTTATTTATGTAAACTTTTTTAAATTGGTGTGCAAATAAAGTTAAATTCTATTCTATAAAATAGTGAAGTCGTAACAGTTACTGTTATCAAGGTTTCAAGTATGCCTTGAACTTACTGCTTGATTATATTTATAAATTTTTACATAATTAAATAGTAACCCTCTTTTTATTTTATTTTATTTTAACCTGTGGAATTTCTCATGTATGCTATGCCGGACTCTTACCTACTAAAACCACACGGTGTCCTTCCATTTGTCTATGGCCAGGAGTCCCGGGTAAGCCCTTCGGGAGGATAGCCCCAGGTAAATCGTAACCCTAATTTAATATTTTAAAATAAAAAAATGTCACAAAAATTTACTTAATTATAAAAACATTATGCATATTTAAGGGTTTACTTAATTGATATAGGTAATTATGTATTTTAGTAATTTATAATAGTTATCGTTACATTTAAACAATCAAATAGGTTTGACTTATAAAATAACAGACTTAAAATATAAAAATATAATGAAACCAGAATCGCCTAAAGTAGATTCACACGATTTGTTAATTTAATTTTGTAGTGAATGTCTATCAGCGACTTAAGATTATGTAAAAGTGACAAATGAAAGATCATCGTTTTATAGAAATTTGTAATGTTAAGTTTATTTTGATATTGAGTGACAGCACTGACTTATGGTAAGTTTAATGATCAGAAAATATTGTCTGCTTAAGTGTTCGTATCTGTACTATGTATGTATTTAGAAATATTTAAGTATGTTTATCAGTTATCTAGATCCCATAACACAAGCTAATATTAGCTTACTTTGGGCTAGATGGCGCTGTGTGAAAAGTGTCCCACAATATTTATTTATTTATTTACATATATTTATACATATTATTATATATACAAAAACAAATTCAGTAACAAAATGATTATCAACTCCACAGTAATTTAAATTAGAAAGGAATTAACTACAAAGTCAAATAATATTCCTTTATCATTGTTTTAAATACAGCTAAAGACTGGGCCCGTCTAATTGGTATAGGCAAATTATTCCATAACCGCACAGCCTGTACGGTGAACGATTTATCATAGAAACAAGTGGAGTGAGTGGGTACTGCCAATTCTAAAGATTCCGACGACCTCAAGGATCTTGAATGTGTGTCATTAAGGAACATGAAACGCTCTTTGAGATAAGAAGGGGAATATGGATTGAACAGTATATTGTAAAGCATTGATAGGATTCGGAGGAGGAGTATTCCGTCGAAGACGAATTGGAAGCCACTCGAGCATGTTGCGGTATTCGGTTACGTGATCATATTTGCGTAATCCAAATATAAATCTTATACAGAAGTTTTGTAAGCGCTCAAGCTTATCAAGTTGCTCCTCGGTGATATCGAGATAGCTGACATCGGCATAATCTAGCAAAGGAAGAAGAAGTGATTGAGCAAGTGCAATTTTAGTGGCTGTTGGAAGGAAATTACGTAATCGACGCAAGGATCCTGCAGATGCGAATATCTTCCGGCTGACTTCTTGCAATTGGGGTCGCCAGGAAAGCATGCTATCAACCAAAATGCCTAGATTTTTTACAGTTGCACTTATGGGTAGTGCAACACCATTGAACGTGATATCAGGCAATTTTGTCCAGTCTATACGAGACACCATATTGGGACTACCGAAAATAGTCACCTGCGTTTTCGAGGGATTTACGCTAAGTCCATAGAGCTTACTCCATTTACATATTCGTCTTAAATCCGAATTTATTATTGAGATGGCTTCAGTGATTTCATGAACTGGAGCCTGCATATATATCTGAAGATCATCTGCGTAAAGGTGGTAAGATGACAATAAAGATTTAGAGATAGAATTTATGAAAATTGAGAAAAGTAATGGGGATAGCACGTCACCCTGAGGTACGCTGACAGTCATGTCGCACCAAGAAGAAAAGGATTCTTCAATGCGTACACGCTGACGCCGACCGAACAGGTAACTGTTAAACCAATCAATAACTGTTGGAGATATGTTAATCGTGCGTAGTATGGCAAGCAAAATTTGGAAATCCATAGTATTAAAAGTATTGCTAAAATCAAGTAGGGATAGCACTGTAAGATTTCCATTTTCCATGCCAAGCCTAATGTCGTCAGTAATGTTGATTAACGCACTAGTCGTGCTATATCCTGGACGAAAGCCTGACTGGAAAGGATTAAGGAGAAGGTTTTTCGTAAGAAATGTGCTTAGTTGATTGTGTACAAGCCGTTCCAGTGCTTTTGAAAGAAAGGGTAATATGGATATGGGACGATACTCAGCAAAGGATGTAGGGTTAGGCTTTTTAGGAATGGGGATAATTTCTGCCTCCTTCCACATTGTCGGAAATACACCACTAGTTAAGGAGTGATTCAATACGTGACATAATATGGGAAGAATTTCATCCAGGATAGGCACGATCATGTTACGACTTAAGCAGTATGGATATGTTGGCGTTGTGCTTTCCTACACACCTTACTGCAGTGATTTCTCAACTCTATATATTTATAGCGGTTCTCAAGTGTAGGCCGACGCTTGAACTTTTTAGTGATAATAGATTTAATTTTATCTGTAAGCCATGGTGTTGGTAAATGTCGCACCCTTACTGCACGGATTGGAGCATGTACGTCGTATAGTTCTATTAATTTGTTAGTCACAGTACTAATTTTCTCATCAATGCACTTCGTAGAAAACAATGAACCCCAGTCTATGTTGGATGCATCCTCACGTAGCCTTTCAAGATCCATAGCACTAAAATTGCATTGCATAAGGATTTTGGGTTTAGGTTTTGGAGGGCGAAGGTTATATGAGAGATAGATTAGGTCGTGATACCTTTTCTTATCTCTGATACCTTTTATTATTTTATCTTTATTCCAAATTCAAATCTTCCCGCCATTCGAAATTTCAAACTTGCCGCCCCGCGTGCAATAAACTTCATTCGTTGCGTGCGAACAATGTAAGATGTTATGGTTAAAAATACGAAACTCGTGCCGCTTTAAAAAGGTGCAAAAAATAAGAAGAAAACTTACTGGTGATCGTCAATTAGTCTACATTTTGTCTTCCTAACGGTCAAATTTAACGTAGATTGCGTTTGTTCTATTCTACGGTCAAGAATTTCAAGGATTGGGTGCACCCAGATACGTATCAAATCACTATCACAGCGGTAAGTCCATTTTTCCTTAATTCTTCAATAGTGATAGTCAACAGACAGGTCTACATACTGAATTTCCTAGGGTTTACGAGACAGAAGCGAACTAAGATCAAATGAATGTTCAAGTTTGCTCTTCTTAGCGGTCTATAACCTGCCATCTTAAAGTGTTCCTTCGAGCCGGATTTTCACTACTCCTTGCCTATGAACATACTAATAGCTACTTTAATCAATATTTACCTAACAATATTGATTAATAAACAACTACTATATTATCCAAATTTTAATAAATTTAAAACATAAAATTTCTTCATTGTAAAGGGTACCTACCTACATTTACACATTGTAAAAGGACCAAATGTATCATAGAACATTCATTTCTCTTTATTTGGTTTTGTCTAAGTGCCAAGCTGTAATTTGTGCTCAGTACTAAAATTAAAGTGTGTACCTAGACTACTAGATATTTTGTCGAATTACTAAGAAAACATTCTTGAGTAGGTGAGTAAGTACTTGGTAGTTACCTAACATATATTTACAAAAAGTGTAATTTAATTCCTATTCTTTTACCTCTGTAGTAATTATATTTACCTATCAGTCATATATACCTATTTCATCTATTGTTCAGTTGTGATAAACTAATTACAATGGTATAAAAATCAGATAACGTTGTTAAGGCGAAGTCTTTCTTAAGGCGAAGTTCGTCATATACTTGTTAATTTTAATTTGAGTGTGAAAATTAAACCCTTTTGTCGAAATAAAGTTGTTAAGGCAAAGTCTTTCTTAAGGCGCAGGTTGTCATATATTTAGTTTTTTTTTTCAGTGTAAAAATTAAACTTTTTTGTTTAAATAAATTTAGTAAGGCGAAGTTCCTCATATTTGTTTCATCTTGACTTTAGTGTAGAAATATAAGTTCTTTAATTGTATATCTCAAGTTAAGGAGAAGTACTTCTTAAGGGAAAGTTCTTATTGCGGCTAAGCTATTTTTCACTATAAATTTGATTTAATTTTATGAGTTCAGTTCTTGGTTTACAATATTACTTGCTGACTTAATTTATTGAAACTATGCCTACTTAAAGTGAAAAAGATGTTGCTAAGGTTGAAGGTCAGATAAAGGTACTTTCAAGTAAACGTGAGCATGACTTCAAGGCTATATTAATATTATTTGATTTGTCAAGGGAAGTGCTTACAAACAGTTCGAAGTTGTCTGCATTTCGTGCAAGATTCAAGAAGATTGAAAATCAG
Organism: Thumatha senex; assembly: GCA_948477245.1. Taxonomy (NCBI): domain Eukaryota; kingdom Metazoa; phylum Arthropoda; class Insecta; order Lepidoptera; family Erebidae; genus Thumatha; species Thumatha senex. The sequence continues at coordinate 544,163 of OX419737.1, forward strand.
AGAGAGAGTTTTACCGAAATTAATCACCAAATAACTCTAAAAAAGACTGAGTTAGAGCAATCTCTTGAAGGTGATGCTCAAAAGTTATCGTCCTTTGATGAATTGTACTATAAGGTCTTAGAGTACGCTGACTCTTTCGAAAACAATTCTTCTACAAATGTCGAAAATCATAGTAAGACCCAGTTCGCTTACCTAAGTTACAGGTGGTACTTTTGACGGAAACGTTGAAAACTGGCAAACATTTAAAGATAGTTAGTTGTCTTTAATTCACAATAAATCGTCATTGTCAGACATTGAAAAATTTCATTATTTGATGTCATGTTTATCCGGTTTTGCCTTAACTATAGCGAAAGGAGTCCCTTTGACCGCCGCAAATTACAATGTCGTATTAGATGCCTTGATGAATAAATACGACGATAAGCGCGTGCTCGCCACTGCATATTTGGATATAATTTGTAACCTCACTCCTTTAAATAAACCTTCTTTAGAGGGACTTAACAAAACTACAAACATTTTGTACGAAAGTGTAAATGCACTTCGCGCCTTACAACTAATGGTCTCAGTGAATTTGTGTTGTTTTATCTCGCCTCTCGCACGTTGGATGACGATACTCGGAAACGTTTCGAGTTGCAAAACAGTAACTCGATACCTTGTTTCAACGACTTATTGACTTACCTCCAAAATTATACTAAGGTTCTAGAAGTCAGTAAAATTAATACGTCAACTATGCAATCGCATGCAACTAAAGCTAATAATATTAATAAATCTTCTCATAAAATTTAAGTTAATTACAGTCCACTAACAAAAACTTCTCTCGTTACTTCTAATAAATCTAACTCAAAGGAAATACAACTAGCACTCTCTTGTTGTAATGCTCCTCACAGCATTTACAAGTGTATAAAACTACAGTCCATAAATGTATCTGCGAGGCAGAAACTTATTAAAGACTTAAGGCTCTGCTCAAATTGTTTAAGAACTGGTCACAGTGTAAATGATTGTCAATCAAAATCAAATTGTTTTATTTGTGGTTCGAGACATAATACTTTAGTTCATGTGGACTCGCCAGTTGTCTCATTCACGCCTACGCAGGCGCCTAAAGAAGCTTCAGCTAACTTGTTGACAAGTTCAAATAATTCAATCAGAAAAAAAGGATTCTAATGATCCAGGCTCGACTACTCTTTCAATTGTGGTTGCAGATGACAGTGCTGAGCGGTCAACCAAAATTTTAGGATCCGCAGTGGTACGCGTACTTGATGTCCACGGATCGTCTCAACTCGCTCGCGTTCTAATCGACAGTTGTGCAATGGATTGCTTTATTACTAGTTCCTGTGCACGTCGCCTCGGGTTGCCAGTGCGCCGCTGCCAGGTAGCAGTCGCTGGTCTTAGACAAAGTAGTGTTCATAACATAAAAGGTGCAACATTTTGCACTATAAAGCCGCGTTGCAACGATGCACCGTGCTTTGATTTACCCTTTGTTATTTTACAAAAAATTACTTCTAAAATGCCAACTTGTCATATACCTAAAACAGTGCGTACATATTTCCAGCATCTCGATTTAGCTGACGATAATTTAGACCGACCCGGTCATATCGATATGCTACTCGGTGTTGAATGTTTTGACAAAATATATGACGGGCTCCGATACTTGCCTTCTCCTAACTTACCTTGTGCACTCTCAAGTGTGTTCGGTTGGGTTATCACTGGTCAGTACTACAATCGTGACCATATTCAAACTCCAGCTCACGAGGTGTCTTCTCTCATCGCGTCCACTTGTGCGCTAGATGTTATTGTTCAACGCTTCTGGGAAGTAGAAGAACTACCAAAGGCTCGCATCTTGGTACCTAAAAATGATATCTGTGAAGATATGTATAAAAGGTCTACTTACCATCAACCTGATGGTCGATATGTTGTCCCAATCATGTTGAAGGAAGATGCACCAGCTCTCGGTGACTCATATAGAAACGGATTAAATCGGTTTCTAAATATAGAAAAACGTTTGTCTCGAGAACCTGACTTGAAGACAGAGTACGTTGATTTCATGCATCAGTACAAAAATCTAGGACACATGCAGCCTTGCATTACTTCGTCTACTGAACGTGCCTATATTATACCTCATCACTGTGTTGTGAGACCAAGCAGCTCATCAACACGTCTTTGCGTTGTATTCGACGCTAGTTGTCGCACAACTAACAATGTCTCGCTGAATCATGTTGTACACGTAGGTCCAAAACTCCAAGTGGATATCATCGATCTTATAACTAAATTCCGTCTTCACTCTATTGTATTTACAGCCTGCCTATACATTTTACAGATACCTGCAGTATCTGTAAAATGTATAGGCAGATACTCATATTACCGGAAGACCGCAAGTATCAGCATATCTTGTGGCGAGACACTGTTCATGCTCCTTTAAAAGAGTATGAATTAAATACTGTCACATATGGTGTCAGTAGTTCACCTTACTTAGCCATTCGAACGCTTCGCCAACTGTCGAACGATCATGGTGAAGAGTACACTCGCGCAGCTAAAGTTCTCTGTGAAGAAACATTCATGGATGACATCACTACTGGATGCTCATCATTTGACGATGCGGTACATCGCAAGAATGAATTAACTGCGTTGCTCAAACTGGGTCAATTTGAATTGCGAAAATGGAGCAGCAATAAACTAGAGTTGTTAAAAGACATACCAATAGAACATTGTCAGTCACCTAAGTTGTACGACCATGACAATAAACATGAAATGAGTATATTAGGGAGCAAATGGGATCCAGGCAATGATCAATTTTCCTATTCTATTGCTGACAATGTCAAAGTCGAGTTTACCAAAAGGTCAATTCTCTCCATTGTAGCGAAGGTGTTTGATCCGCTCGGCTGGATCTCACCAGTGATCATGTCAGCCAAGCTTTTGCTTCAAGAGATGTGGCGTCTCAATCTCACTTGGGATGAGCCAATTCCAAAAATCTTGGCAAAACAATGACTCATTATAGCTGCTAATTTAGCTGATTTAGAACAAATAAAATTTTCTTGTTTAGTACTACCTCCTGATCCTACACAAATTCATCTTGTAGGGTTCTGTAATGGTTCTTCAAAGGGATACGGGTGTTGTGTCTACGTTTGTGTAGTCACTCCTCAACTAACTAAAACTAGCCTCTTGATTGGCAAATCAAAAGCAGCGCCTTTAAAACCGTTGACAGTTGATAGACTCGAGCTGTGTGCGGCAGTGTTACTTACCCGTGTACTTAGCCACATATATAATGTTCTAAAAAACAAATTGAAATTTGATTCTGTATCCGCATATTCTGATAGTACAACTGTGTTGTCATGGCTTCGGACTCCTCCACATCTTCTTAAGATGTTTGTGGCAAATCGTGTAGTTCAAACAACTGATATGATTAATAAAAATCATTGGTATTATGTGCCAGCCAATGAGGACCCGGCTGACTGTTGTAGCCGAGGAACCACTTGTACTGAGCTCGCCACACACAAATTATGGTGGTCTGATCCAGTATGGTTCAGCGAACCTCTACATTGGCCTAAACAAAAACCCCCAATATCTCAAAATATATCAGAGTTAAAGTCTTCTACAACACAAAGTTTTGTAGCAACGACGTCTAATAACCTCATCAGTGAATTGATCCTAAAATATTCATCCCTGACTAAACTACAAAGAGCTACTTAGCTTGGTGTAATAGGTTTGTTATTAATTTGAAATCAAAACGTGAAGATCGTTCTACTTCAGCCTTGTCTGTAACAGAGTTAGATCAATCGTTAATCACTCTTCTAAAACATACTCAAAACACGCATTTTGCCGACGAGTTAGATCAAATTAATAAAACCCAGCAATGTTCAAATAAATCGATTCAAAAACTTTCTCCATTCATTGATAGTGCCGGAGTTTTGCGAGTGGGGGGACGTATAAGCAACGCTCTTATTTCAGACGCAGCAAAGTATCCAGTTCTTTTGCCTAAACAATCGCATTTATCCGTTTTAATTATCGATAAAGATCATAAAACGTTTTTTCATTGCGGTCCTCGTACTTTACAATCCTTAATTCAAAGAAAATTCTGGATATTAGGATTACGACTTTTAATTCGATCTTACATCTCTAAATGTGTCATATGCTTTAAGGCAAAGCCTATTCCGTGTCAAACACTAATGGGCAATCTTCCGTATTTTAGAGTGCAGCCAGGGCGATGCTTTAAAACTGTTGGAATTGATTTCGGTGGTCCATTTTTATTAAAGAAAGCAGACGACGTAACGCACGCACATACAACACTACACAACGGCTTACGTGTGTCTCTTTTATTTATTATATATTTATAATTTCAGATTGTGGTATCAACTTTATTGGAGTAAATCGACTTCTCAATGAAATGTATGATTGTCTCACTCAAAATTTCAATCAAATTTCGGATGGTCTCTCTCAGAGGCACATAATATGGGAATTTAATCCACCTAGTGCGCCCCATTTTGGAGGAATATTTGAAAGCTGTAATAAATCAATGAAATATCACTTAAAGCGCGCAGTAGGCTCTCAAATTCTCACTCTAGAAGAAATGTTCACCGTGCTCGCAAAGACGGAAGCAATTTTAAATTCAAGACCTTTGTGTGCACTTTCTTCTGATCCAGAGGAAATCGATGTCTTAACTCCAGGATATTTCTTGGTTGGAGGACCACTGGTAGCCTTACCTGATGTTCCTGTCGAGGACTTAACATCTTGTACACGATCTCGTTGGCAGATGCTACAAAAATTAACTCAATCTTTCTGGCGCCTCTGGCAGCGCGATTATCTGCATACTTCAGCAGAAAAATAAATGGTATCAATCATCTAGCAACGTAAAAATTGGGGATGTAGTGATCATTGTTGTTCTAATCTTCCTCCTTTATTATGGCGATTAGCCAAAATAGATAAATTGCATGCAGGAAGTGATAATGTCGTTAGAGTAGTGACAGATAAAACAGCGAACGGTCATGTATTCCGTCGCCCTGTAGTAAAAATATGTCCACTGCCTTTAATGTAAAATTTTATAGATATATACTTCTTAGATGCTAAATACTCTAGTTTTAATTATAATAATGGTTTCGCTATTTTGTTAATGTAATTTTGTACTCTGAGCACTAATTATCTCTTTGGTGTTTGAAATCCTGGTGAATTTCAAGTGGGGAGAAATGTTACGACTTTACTATTTTATCTATTTATTCCAAATTCAAATCTTCCCGCCATTCGAAATTTCAAACTTGCCGCCCCGAGCGCAATAAACTTCATTCGTTGCGTGCGAACAATGTATGATGTTATGGACACCGCCGTTAAAAATACGAAACTCGTGCCGCTCAAAAAGGTGCAAAAAATAAGAAGAAAACTTACTGGTGATCGTCAATATTTTTTACATTTTGTCTTCCTAACGGTCAAATTTAACGTAGATTGCGTTTGTTCTATTCTACGGTCAAGAATTTCAAGGATTGGGTGCACCCAGATAGGTATCAAATCACCATCACAGCGGTAAGTTCATTTTTCCTTAATTCTTCAATAGTGATAGTCAACAGATAGGTCTACCTACTGAATTTCCTAGGGTTTACGAGACAGAAGCGAACTAAGATCAAATGTATGTTCAAGTTTGCTCTTCTTAGCGGTCTATAACCTGCCAGTAACCAACCTGTACACGGTGACAATTCACAATTACCCTGAAAGTGGGTAAATTAATATTATTATTTTTTCTACCTTCATTTTTTAAATCATGCGTCTCTTTTTGTTAGTCAAATAAACTATTTTTAAGATATTAAACAGGGATGCACTCAATAAATCAGCTGTCAATACCTGAGAGAACTTTAGGGGACACGATATATTTGACAAAATGTGGTAGGTATCTTCCATGAGGAAAAGGCTGAAGATAACGTTATTCACGCAAATGGATGACATAAAATTCTTATACCGAAAGTATTACTCAATAAGTTAATTGACTATATATAGTATTTAAACTAACCTACCTTTCACCGGTAAATAGTAGGAAGAAGATGCAGCAGTAGGTAGAGAGAGCGAGAGAGTAATCTCCCACTCGAGTTCCGCAGCTTGCGGCGGAATTGGCACAGACTTGTCTTTAACTATCTTTATGACCAGGGGCCTGACAAGGGCGGGTAGGCTCCTCACCTCTCTTACAGAAGCAGACCTAAGACGGAGGCCTGACGTGAGTATTTCACACACACCTCACGATCCAAGCAGCTGGATAACAACATGAGACACTAACACTTACGACGTGGGATAACACTCAAACCCGCCGCGGTGATAACCCTGGTGCCGGTAACCCTGAGACATCTTTCTGAAAAGTTACCCTGGGCGCCCAGCACTATTCAGATTGGTAGGGACCGTTGGATTTTTTTTAGTAGGTTCTAGCTTTGCATGATATCCGTAGGGAATTCATCATGCAAAATAATACCCTACCTGGCTAGTATATAAAAATATGAAATACTTTTTAAATAAGGTTATTAAAAATCTTATTAGAAATATAATATAATACTAGCCAATGCCAGGGGCAAAAGCCGTGTGGGAAAATATCCTGTTTCCTACAGGAACATGTTAATGGGATAAAAATCCCATAGCAGTCAGGGATAATACTTTCAACATTAATTTAAGTTAAGTTAAACTTAATTTTTTCACTGATAACAGTAGAAGTATTATCAAAATCGGTTCAGTAGATCCAAAAATTACCCCTACAAAGTCACATAATATAACATTAGTATACATTTTTTTAATTAAATATGATACTTTTTTACCAACTTGAATACTGAATATGTCTTAAAATTCAAAAATCGAGAAATATTCCGATCGCCAAAAGTAGATTCACACTCCAAAACATTGAAAATACGATTTGTTAATCTAATTTTGCAATAAACGTCTATCAGCGACTTATGGTATGAAACATGTATAGTGACAAATGAACGGATTTCTATCATCGTTTTATGGGCGTTTGTAATGTTAAGTTTAATTTGGAATCATGTTACGACACCGACATATGGTAGTTCGGATGTTCGAGTGTTTTGTAAATTTAAACAGGTTAAGTAATTTTTGAAGGTGACTGTACATACGTCGTAAATAAATTTCCATTCATAATACGAGCATTTTCCAAAGTATGGGTGATCCACGCTTGTAAATATGTGTATGTGTAAAATAGTGAGCCCTACTACGGGTGATTGCCGCAGACAGAGAAAAATGCAAACCAGACCAACACGATGTTCGACTACTGACGAAAGACAAAATAAATATGAAAGTATAGGCGTCGTTTCGGAGAATTATCTGCTATAAGAAAAGACACGAATGGAGTCCAAATATAATCCTTTCTGCTCCTTAAATAATTGGGTATGTTTCTATTTACTTGAGATTCTTTCATTCATTTTGTCATAGTCCTTTTATCGTGGATGTTCAGTTCAAATTCGTTCAGCAAATCATTAAATGGTTCGTAATCTAGAAAACTTTCAGAGGCCGCACTATATAATGCAGGGGATTATATAGTGCGGCCACAGACAATATATCAACTGAACCCTTCGTTGGTAGGCAACAATAATACAACTCACATTACCTAGGACAGTCCTTTTTTTTTTTAAATATGAATATGACAACGTGAATGTTACCTTCTTCTGGTTACCCAGCTTGTTGATGAAAAAGCTTACTCACTTTTTCAAGCATAAATTATTCGATCGAAATTCAGAGTTCAATAATTGACAACTAAATCTCTTATTTCGAATGCCTTCCTCGGGCGTATCTGTCTATTAAATTAGGTGGTGCAGCCCCGTTAGTAAGTGTCCGGCAAGCTCGCACGTAATCTGTGAGTTGACGGTCGTTCCGGATACCTGCCCGAGTCGACGCTGAAAATTGTTTCCGCTAAATAATGACGAAGGGATGTGAGCTCAACTTTTCTCAGCACTAGCAGTTTTATATTGTTAATTGTCTCAAGAGTGGCTTACAATTTGAGTATTAGTAGGATTTAAATCAAACCAATTCTTTAACATTTTTAATTCAAAATTCAATCTTATTTCTTTCAAGTCACATTTATTTCATACTAAGAACTAATGTAAATTATGTATTACATCAGATTATATTAACTTAAATTAAATATCCATCACGCCTTATCCCCGAAGGGGTGGCAGAGGCATATTATATGCCCACTTTTCACCGTGTGGATTCCTGTCCCACGTAATAAGTGGTGAGCCCATTGCCGTGTTGAAATTTTCAAGCCGCCCATAAGGCCTTCAACCAGGCTTAACGACTGCCATTTTACTGGCTACCGAGACCAACGGCTTAACGTGCCTTCCGAATCACGGAAACGCTCGCAAATGTAAATGCCACAAAGTGGTCACCCATCCGAGGACCAGCCATAGTGAAAGTTGCGTAACTCAGTGATCGTTTACTGAACACTGAGACCGCGAGGCCACGAGCGCTTCTCAGCTCAACTTAAATTAAATTATAACAAATCATCATAATATCTTCAAAATTGTACTAAGTTAATCAAACTTAACATAATATTTTTATCCATCTCGCTTTTATCTCCATAAAAAATCGTAAGCATTTTTGTGCATATATAGCAAACTTGTTGACGCCCGCGACTTTGCCCGCGTAGAGTAGTTTTCCCGTTTCCTACAGGAAACTTCTTGTTCTCGGGATAAAAAGTAGCCTATGTATTATTCTGATGTATAAGCTATATTATTGTAAAGTTTCATTAGAATCTATTTAGTAGTTTTTACGTGAAAGTGTAACAAACATCCACACAAACTTTCGCATTTATAATATTACTAGCTGTCCCACCCGGCATCGCCCGTGACATACTTCGAACCCCGTGGCCCCAATTTAATCCCGTTGTTTATTAATTTGACATTTACAATAATGTATGAACATTTTCCAAATTCATTGATTACTTCTCCGCTCTCCAGTACCTACCTACGGCCCGGTCGAATTATGGTTACACGAAATTAATTTCTTTGCGATTTATTTTGAATTTGCGATAACTCGTAAGATATTTATTTAATTTGCAAGGTGTAAATGGACAATATAATATTTTTGAAATGCTGAAGCCAACTAACGTAGTAAAAATGATAAGAATTAATAGCATGTTTATGTAAATAGCCTTCAAATTACCGCTTTATATTTGATGGTCTTTTAAAGTATTAAAATGGATATAGTATGTTATTCTTATGAGATAGACATATATCGTCGCGGACTTTTTCGTAGACCTACATTAGATCCATTAAATACACAATTGCACCATACATTATTTTGTTATATCTCAAAGGGTTTAGGCAGCGTTATTGTTCAAAGCTCCCAGACGGCTTATTTTTTCCGACATCCTCAACAAATATCATTATAATTTGGTCAATGTATACAAAAACTTAACAAATTATACATAAAAACCTTCTATAAGAATCACTCTAACTATTTAAAATAACCGCATCGTAATTCGTTTCGTAGTTTTTAAGATCTAAGCATATATAGGGACAGACAGCGAAAAGCGACTTTGTTTTATAATATGTAGTGATAAAGATATAATAAATAACTATATTTATTAAATATTAATTTAATTTATCGGTCTCCACGCTGTATCCCTGACGGGGTAGACAGAGCGGACTGATAGCTAGGCTTCACGATTCATTCATACCTCTTTCGCTTCTAGCAGTTTCATCAATCGCTTCATACACGCACGTCTGTGCTTTGTGGCTTTACTAATTGAGGCGTTAACTTCGTTTCCGGCAGCTACTCGGCGTTCTTCAACCGAATCACATCTTTCATCCGCACTAAACATACTTCCTAAATACACAGTTTCATTCACTTGCTCTAGACGTTTCTGGTTTCCTCAGCTGTGGCTCACGGTGGTCAAAAAAATATATTTTATGAATTGACCTATTAATTACTCCAATAATGGGATTTAGGCTAGATATTCCGTGCTTCGGAAGTCACGTTAAGCCAAGTTGAAGGCCTTATTGGCGGGGTTGGTTAAAAAAAATCAACATTAACAAATCGCCACAACCACTTGTTACGTGGGACAAAACAGAATACGATGAAATGAGTCCGCATAGTAAGCCTCTGCCTACCCCATCGGCGATAAAGGCGTGATAATGTGTATAGAAATAACAATATTTATATGTACACTGTTACTGGAACAAAGCAGGCATTTATAGAGAGAAAATGTAAGGTGAGAGAATTTATTTTATGTTCACCGCAGTCCCTAGGGATGAGAGCGGCCCACAGGAATATATACCTACTTCAAGGTAAATATATTCAAATTACATTTTATAAGTAAAAGCGATTTTGTGGGCCACCGCTGAGGAAAGCAGCAAAATAAAAGATTGCTGATGAATTAATGTTTGTTTTATTCTCTAGACAATCAGTGCGAACATAAATAAAGTCATAGACACAATGTTGCAGTTCATATAGAACCTATAAGGCACCGAATTTAAACTATACAACAATTGCGAACGTAAACTGCAACGTTTTACAACCCAGCCAGTAGCCTAGTAAAAATACTCTCGCATCCGCGGCAGCCTTCACGTACGTGACATTGCAGACAAGTTGCAAGAGTGTCGCCTTCGTTGGTATGGTCACGTCTTGCGGCAACCGCTGGGCTACGTGGGAAACAAATGTCTGGCCATGTTAGCCCCGCTGGGTCCCCAAGAAGTGCTAGCTTGACGTCGTAAGGGATGACATGCATGCCAATGGTCCCACTACAGGGGATGCCGACGACCGTGCGAAGTGGAAGAGAAAATCTAGGAAAGCGGACCCCGGGCGTCGCGAGACGCAACTGGGACAGACGCTCGGATGATGATGAGCCTAGTAAAAAAACTATAAAATAAAAATAAAGTAAAAATATAAATAATTAAATTTAAAATAAATTAATTAAATATAAAAATATCTAAATTAAAACTAAATAATTTAAAAATAAAAATAAGTCAAATACTACACGACACAGTTCAGTGATATAAATAAGAAACTAGAACATCTCTCTCACAGTTACAATGCTTTAACATTGTTCTTTTACATTTCAAAGCGAAGGCTGCATTTAAAAGAAACTCCAATAAGTGAACTTTGCGAGTGCTTCATTAAAATTGTATTTAAGTACTGCGATGCTCTGACGTTGAGACTTCTCTCTGCGCGCCGTCTTACTGCAATCTGTAGCAGTCATAATTATATTGACTTGAGCAGACGTAGACTGACAGTTTGTTATTTGGTTAAGAACGCTAATTTCAAGAATGGAGGTTTGAATTGCTTTATTTGCTGAATAGCCCGTTTTTGAAGTAGTCTATAACAAGAATGCAATACAACGCTACTATCAAGAATTGCAGTATTAATAAATATCAAATAATAGCGCAAATTTTTTATACAATACTGCTACAGCTGACTGCCTCTGTGGCGCGGTGGGAGTGCATCCGACTGCTACGCTAGAGGTCGTGGGTTCGATTCCCCCCCAGGATAAAACTTTGTTTACTTTGCACGATGGTTTATTCTGTGTCTGGGTGTAATTTATCTATAATATGTATGTATTTAGAAATATATAAGTATGTTTATCAGTTATCTAGATCCCATAACACAAGCTAATATTAAGCTTACTTTGGGCTAGATGACGCTGTGTGAAAAGTGTCCCACAATATTATTATTATGTTTCTTCTTTTTACACGAGTATTTTCTTTTTTTTCTCATGAAGATACCCGGACTTTTGGTAGGCTTACATGGGGACATAGGTCCAACACGCAGAGGCCCTTTGAGAATTTTAATCTAAAAGGGAATGGGAAAATAATTTAATTATTATGTCTCTTCTTTTCTCGGGCATCTTCTTTTTTTTTTTCTTGAAGATATCCGGGCTTTTGGTAGGCTTACATGGAGACATAGGTCCAACACGCAGAGGCCCTTTGAGAATTTTAATCTAATAGGGAATGGGACCCTCACTGCAGATAGTCCACGCCCGCCTTATGTAGAAGAACGGTAATGGATCACCTCCAATGGGAGTTAAACTATTGTGAAATGTGCTAACTATGAAATGGGCTATTGGGTTGGGTGTTAAATGGATTGGGTGATTTAAGCTATTGATGAAAACGGCGTCTGCCTTTTTAATATATTATTATTAAACTATTGGCAGACGGTGACTCGCCAACTCACTAGATGGGCCCCCTATACAATCACCATAGGCATGATAAGCCTGTAAGGCGACAGAGGGCAACACCGGTGTGAGCGGCTTGGGGTGTCGAGCGGTGCGGCGCCGGTTTCACCTTCGCGGGACAGGCCCGGAGCGGGCTTCCCCGTAGTTATGCCCTTGAAAATGACACTTCCACCCCCGAGCATATAGCTCTGGCTCCCTCCCTCAGACCGGCCAATTAAGGCAAGCCAGAGTTGAGATTTGCTGCACTCCCGGGAGAAGCACTCTCACTGCTCTCCCGTTAGGCCATTAAATCCTAACCGGTGCAGAAGGGCAACAAAACTCTGAGGAATCGGGACCGATGTGTAGCCACGCACATTCAGCTCGCCACAAGCTGCCCTGCGGATGTGAGCTTTTCAATAACTTTCTGATACACTTTTTGTTGATATCAGAAAGTGGATGACTCAAATAGCGAATCTACTATGCCCTCATAGGGTTGCGTTAATCCTATAAAAGATAACGACTGTCCTCGAGGACCCATCCATCCCACTCCCTGTCCCATTATTATTATTATTAAATTATTATTATTATTCTCTTTATTTACAATACAAACATATAAATTTCATTTTTAAATATATCTATAAAAACAAGTATATTTAAAAATAAAAAAAATAGTAGCCCATCGGTATCGGGTACAGGGACCAAGCTACCGGTGGTTATGGTTCCAGAGACAGGAACCTCCTCACAATGCGTGCCGTATCGAGGAGAACTGCCTTCTGCATCAAGCCCTTGACCCAGCTGCCTAACGCGAGCCTCGTAAGATGTTGATCGAGGCTCTTGGCAATCAACCCATGTGCTGATACGACTATCAGGATAAAGATTGCCGAATCCACATCCCACATGTCGACAACCTCGTGAACCAAGTCCAAATATTTAAATTGTTTCTCTTTTTCTGCTTTCACGAGATTTTCGTCATGTGGAATGGTAATATCAACAATCATTGCGCGACGCTCTAATCGATCTATCACTACTATATCAGGTTTATTGGCCATAATAATAGATAGATCGATCCCAGTACAAAGTGATACAACCATTCTCAAGAAATGGGTCGGGTACATACCTGTAATAGGGCACCTCCAATTCCACAAGTTTATATTTAAGAGCTAGTTGCTGATGGACAATCCTGGCTACTTGATTGTGTCTATGCAAATACTCACCGTTAGCAAGACGAGAACAACCAGAAATAATATGTCTAATAGATTCTCCCAGACGATGACACGCCCGACAAATGTCAATCGTCCCATCCTTCAGAATATACTTCCGATAGTTATTCGTCATTACTACTTCGTCTGTAATTGCACAGACAAAACCTTCAGTTTCTCCAAAGAGGTCACCAAACCGTAGCCAGGAAACAGATGCTGTTAAATCTACGTCGGACCCATATAGGGCCCGGAAAATTCGTCCATGCAGCTCCTTGCTCCTTCATATATCCTTGCGATCATCAGTAGTGAGTATCACAGGTTTGCACCAGTTATTTTCAGCCAGATTAAGCGGGGTAAGTCCATTGTCTACTGCTACTACATCCCGATGCATAATAACGTCCGCTGACAGAAAATATTTTCTAAGGTTGCATATCTCGCGGTTGTGGAGAGTCTTAACATTTAAGAAGCCTCGACCCCCAAACTTCCGCGGGATATACAACCTCATGACAGACGAACGTGGGTGATGTATTCGGTATGCAGTAAACGGAGTACGAACTTTTCTATCCAGGGTGTCCAGCTTTGTTTGAGTCCATCTGAGTATGCCAAAGGAGTAGGTTAACAATGGTATGAACCAATCGTTATAAGCGCGCACCTTGTTTCCGCCTGCCTGATAAAAGACTTTTCAGTACCTTTTTCAGGCAGCCCAGGAAACGCTTCATTAACGATTGTTTCATACCCTTGTTATCAATCCCTAATGCCTGTGACATACCCAAATATTTGTAGGTTTCATTTGCTGAAAGGGATCTAAGTTTTGTGGAATCTGAAAGTTCCATGCCTTCAGATTCCACAATCTTACCTCTTTTAACATGCATGGTTGCACATTTGTCTACATCAAACTCCATCTTGATAGAATTACTAAAATGTTCAGTTGCCTTTAGTAAATCTTTCAATTGGATATCGTTGGAGGCAAAGAGTTTCAAATCATCCATGTAAAAGAGGTGGGATATAACTTGACCACTTCTCTGCAAATGATAGCCCAGCCCTAAACCCCCTAATATAGTACTGAGAGGGTTAAGTGCTAGACAAAACCACAAAGGACTCAAACTGTCACCCTGGAAAAAACCCCTCTTTATTGTTATGGGTTCATCGTCACTAAGAATTTCTCGACATCCCGGATAGCGAAGGACCGTACTCCATTGCCCCATACATGTCTCCAAGAAGGTGCATAGAGTTGCATCAATCTTATACAACTCCGGCACCCTCATGAGGCACGGAGTCATAAGCCTTCTTATAGTCTATCCAAGATGTCGCCAAATTTTTTTCGTTTACGACGAACCTGTTAGCTAATCGTATCAATAATAAGGAGCTCTTTAGTACCACGGGCCCCAGTCCTACATCCATTCTGAGAGCCTGATAAGATTTAATTTTCAGTAACATGAGAATTAATTTTTACTCTCAGAATAGATGTAAGTAGTTTATATAACGTTGGAAGACACGTTATAGGTCTATAATTTTTGGGGTCCGTGGTACTAGCTGACTTATAAAGCAGGTGGGTTACTCCAGTGGTCATAAAACTTGGAAGCAACCCAGATTCTAAGGATGATTGAAATTGAGATGCCAAATGACTGTGTGAACTCCGAAGCCACTTTAGCCATAAATTGTGCAGTCCGTCCGGTCCTGCAACTTTCCAGTTAGGAAGTTGACGGACTGCATTTGAAACATCATCAGATGTTATTGATTGTGGCTCCATTGGATGAATGGAGTTACACATTCGCTTGACACCTCTCATCCATTCACCCTCTGTATGGGTGACAGGCACTGACCAAATACTACGCCAAAATGAATTCGTAGCCTCATTATCTAGTAAATGCGTGTCACCCACTGCATCTGGTTGCTCCCAATTTCCATAAACACGCCGCTCATCTTTTTGAAACGTGCGTTTCAGGACATTTTTTATTTATTGGTAGTAATCCCACCCACATTCCCATTACTGTGACTCCTGTAAACCATGATCTACAGCAATGACCAAAACACCAGAAAAGTTACACCGAGCTCGATCTCGGTGATGTCCCAGGAGAAGTTAGAATGTCTTGGAACCCGCAACGAAATTAATCAGAAGATAATGTGAGGAAGTAAGAAAAGAACGTAATGCCTCTTCCCTCCTTTGCAAAGCGGGAGACCTGGAAAGCAACTAGGTGTAAATCCTATAGAAATAGGGAAGCACCACGGTAATAGTATATTACGGGTCCTATGTGAGCTATGTTTGATTCCAGTAATATGTATGGCAGAAACGTTTAAAAGCACGAAAATTTACCCTTGATGCCACGAGATCCGCATAGTAAACTACTCCCGACGTTACTTGTAAACAATTAAGCATCATTTTGAAAAATGCTACACTCCCAAAGTATATGATGAGCGGTCTATTTGGCGTAAGCAGTTGAACACTGACAGAACGGTGACTCAACCAGCTTAAACGAATGTAATTTGCTCCTAAAGTTACCATGTCCCGTGAGGAATTGAGCAACACAGTGATCAACCTCCAGCCAGGACATTCCCAGGCGTTCACGAACGTCTGGGAAAAACTGGTAGAGGTGGCGCCCTTTGACGGAAGTGTTCCAACGCAGCTGCCATTCGTCTAACAGTTCTTCACGTACATTATCAAGATACAGTCTGGCAATTCTATGGCGATCTCTTTCTAACAAAAACCTATCATCCATGCCATCCTTAGCCGAATAGTATAAAGCCGCGCGTCTCTGAAGTTCGAGATCAACCGGGAGGACCCCTGCCATCACCGGCAGAGCCTCCGTGCTAACCGTCCTGTAGGCCTTGCATAAAAATATCAATGCAAGGCGTTGACTTTGCAGTAACTTTAATCGTGCAGCACCAATAGTAGCCTTATCTGCCCATACCGGCGCCCCGTAACACATACAGCCTAGATAAGTGGCCCCGTAAACGACCTTCAGTGTTTTGAACGAAAGTCCCCATGTAGCAGCAGATATTCTCGACAACGCATAAAAGCTATTTTTAGCCTTTTCACCTACAGTTTTTATGTGCTCAACGAATGCAAAATTTCTCTCTAAAATCAATCCTAAATAGCAAACTGAAGTTTTATTTTTAATGTAAACGTTATTGAATTTAATGCGCGGTGGTACTTTTAAACTTCCTTTCAAAAGCAACTGAAATGTTTTGTTGGGTGCAAAATATAACCTGTTTCGTACGCCCACTCCGCAACGACGCGCAAACACGTGTGGGCCAAGCTCTCGAGTCCCGCACGAGTATTCGACTGAACGAGCAACATACCGTCATCGGCGTATCCTGTCATTGAACAGCCCTCCGGTAATGGTAAACTGAAAAAGTCATCAAATCCTAAGTTCCACAAGTGTGGTCCTAGCACAGCCCCTGAGGACAGCCTATTGTTAACGTTTTGGTAGCAGAATAATGACCTAATTTTAAAGTTGTTGTGCCTTGTGAAAAATATGAATAAATAAGAGAGTAAATATTTCTATAGCAACCGCGAGACTTTAATTTCATTAATAGCATTGGCCACCAAGCGTTATCGAAAGCCCCGGAAATATCTTGGAAGATGGCCAGCACATATTGAGAAACCGATGAAGTGACAGTCTTTCGCACTGATATCGCTGCGTCAATAGTAGATTTTCCTACAAATCGATTTTCGTGAAACTTAATACCGCCCGGCAGGAGCCGGGGTACTATGCGACGCTCTAAAAGCTTTCCCAAGGAGGGCAACAATGTGATCGGTCGGTACGACTTAGGGTCATCTGGCGGGTTGTCGCCTTTTTTAGGAATAATCCGAATATAGCCACATGGCCAAATACGGGGGAACACTCCCTCGTAAATACACCGGTTAAAAACATTTAATATTACTTCACCCGACAGCTTGCAAGCCTCCTTTATCATTTTGTTAGATATCGCCTTACCTATGGACAACGACCTAACAATTTCGAGAATCAGAAGTTGGTAGGTCTGACTGGAGTGAGTATGGTGGCTCAAGAGCCCACTGTCTTATCTGTCGGTGATAATCACTATCGTTCTCCGAGCAGTCGTCGGGTATAAAAGAATCCAAGAGGTAATCCGCGGTTTCCATCAGACCTATAGTTTGCGAGTTGTTAATTTTGATATTACGTACACAGGCAAGATCAACAGAACGGTTAGCCCTAAACTCATGGTATATAGGCGACCACGGACCCTCAGCTTCCAGCCCATGAACTAGTTTACGTAACAAATTACCCTTTGATTTTTCAACAGCCGCCCTGTAGTGACCTGGCAACTCCAAGAGCAAGTAAAGCGCTATTGTATTCCGCACCGGCACTAATTTTAGGCTTTTTAAAATAATTTAATTTTCTACGAGCTCTCCGGAAACGCCTTCGAAGCTCAGCTAAACGATCACTCCACCAATCGCATCTCCGAGTGTTGTTAATAGATCCACGACCAATGGCCACGTCGGCACAGTAGGTATAAGTTTCTGACATTAACGAAGCACTCTCTTCGACAGACAGGTTACCACGACCAAAATCATTAGCGTGAGCCGCAAACAGAGAACCAAAGAGATCCCAGTTTGCGCCCCTACTTTTATATTTGAAATTACAATTAGTACTTTGCGCCTCTCGTGCTTGTAAACGATTAGACGATGGTCACTACATGACGCATCCGGGAGGACACGCCATTCGGATATCGAGACGTCGCCGCGTGAAAGCGTCACATCAATAGAAGACTCACCCATAGGGCCGCAAAAAGTAGGTGGTGCATTGGGACAATTGTGTATAGATAAATTCATTTCTGCAATGATTTCTTCGACGGCACAGCGCCGGTCCCTATCGAATACACTTAGTTTGCCATACCATAATGTAGAAGAGGCATTGACATAAGCGCCTATGATTATTCTTTGACCCACAAGAGACTGCAGGACGTGACCAAGATGGTGTAAGTGAGGATCGATATGATGTGAATATTGAAAGTAGCAGCTCACAACAAACACCCTATAGGCCGAGGAAGTAACCTCAGCAATAGCACAATGAGATGTCATGAGGTTGCTCAAACATGTTACAGTAAAATTTGTACTAGAAACATAAATCCCAGCTCGTGCCTTAGCATGTAATTGTACCACTCTGTTACGCAGGTGGGCGCTCTGATATTGTTCCTGTAAGAGGACAATGTCTAATTTGTTCTCTATTACGGACATATTTATCTGTTCTAGTTTTGTATCGTCTAATGCGGTTTGCCCATGCATAAACTTTCTGCTTTAGGAAGTCAATGCGTTCTGTAACTCGGTTTGCGTAATCACTTATTCCAGTTCCTGCAAAAGCCCGAGTTACAAAACGCATAACTCTCGGGCGAGTATTGCCCGACCTAAAGCAGCTAAGCTTGCCAATGAGTACCCTGGTCTCAGTAATCCGCCGTTCAATCCTGCACTGCAATAGTGGCAGCAGGAGTTGGTCGAGTAGTGGTTTTGTAGCCTGGGAACTGAACACCAGCTGCTCGACATGCTGCAACAGCTGCACAATACAAAATTGAGTGCGTATCACTGAGATTTTCACTATTATCTAAATAACTAGGTAATAGTGAATCCAGGGCACACACCAGCGCCATATTGCGTTTATGCATTGGTAAACGTCGTAGACTCGGTCTTAAATCTAAATCAACATCAAAATATTCCCGTACCGCACATTCCAAAGCACTCCTTATCTGTTCATTGCACTGAGTACTCACGGTTAAAGGCACGCTATCCATCCCAACATCGTTAGGTGTGAGAGGTAATGGTCTTGATTCCCCTATGGGTTGTGATGCGGGAGAAATAGCATTTCTTTGCCGTAAGTCAGAGAGTAGCCTCTCAAGTGCAGTACTATCCAACAAATGACAACGTTGGATAGCACGCACTTGATCCGATAGACGTTGTGCCGTAACGTTGACACCTGGTTCAAGATCCTGAAACATAAGGAACATACGATCTCGGTACGCCGTGAGGTTGGTTCCCCCCTCTGTAGCCACATAATATGCCCGCATGACGTTTTCATTCATTGAATGAGTCCATCGCATGCGGTGCACATCACCACCGATAGCGGGAGCCCTATTCGAAGCCGATGGGCCTCGGGACCCCGAGCGTGTCGGTGGCCGGCCTCTCCCACGCCGCCGCGCTGGTGGTGGTGACGACAGCGGAGAGAAATACTCGCCGCTGGAGCTCGAGCTCAACGCCTCAGCAGCAGTCGGTGTAGCGACTGCGCTCACCGTGGGCTGCGAGGCGGAGCTTTGCGGCGAATCCGGGGATGGAATATGTGCAATGCGTTTTGTCCTGGATCTTGTGAGCATTCCAATTTTTTTTTTTCATTATCCAATTTTGTGTTGTATGATATAAGGTATGACGTTAGACGTCATGTCAAATCTATGAAATCGCATTTTTTACAAATAATGTTGATTTGAAGGTGCTATATCCAAATTAATATTTACTGTACTTAAAATCATTTTCCGGATCTTATGAATAATGTGTTAGCTGATTTTTAAATATAAAATATTTTACGTAGACAATGACAATTGGTAGCGTAGTGTTGCCAGGTTAGTTATTATTATTACTACAGCTGGCCCGCGTAACTTCGTTGGTGCTAGCAATTAATTTTATCTTCCGTAAATGAACCGCTCGACCAAACAGACTGTGCAAACTTCACATAAACCATTTACTAAATAGTCCGAACAAAGCCTAAACATTTGGTTTGGATAGGTGAGCCCGTTCTTGAGTTATAAAATTACAACGAAAAGTAGCATTGATTTTTATATATATTGTAATATTAATAAATATTAATAAACAACGCGACGGGATTACATGGGCGCCAAAGCAGGGGTTCGAAGTATGTTACAGGTGATACTGCGGGTCTTAGTAAATAAATATTGTTATCAATCACGTCTTATTCCCGAAGTGGTGGCAGAGAAATGTTATACGCCCACATTTCACTGTGTGCATTCTAGTCTATCGTAATAGGACGTGTGAGCCGATTGCCGTGTTGATATAGACAGACGCAGGTTGTGGCTACCTGCTGTTGTAATTTTTCAAAAAAAAAAATAATAAATATCCATCACGCCTTATCCCCGAAGGGGTGGCAGAGGCATATTATATGCCCACTTTTCACCGTGTGGATTCCTGTCCCACGTAATAGGTGGTGAGCCCATTGCCGTGTTGAAATAGACAGACGCAGGTTGTGGCTACCTGCTGTTGAAATTTTTTAAGCCGCCTATAAGGCCTTCAACCAGGCCTAACGACTGCCATTTTACTGGCAACCGGGACCAACGGCTTAACGTGCTTTCCGAAGCACGGAAACGCTCGCAAATGTAAATGCCACAAAGTGGTCACCCATCCGACGACCAGCCATAGTGAAAGTTGCGTACCTCAGTGATCGTTTACCGAACACTGAGACCGCAGAGCCACGAGCGCTTCCAATTCTAATTTTAATTTTTCAAGCCGCCCATAAGGCCTTCAGCTTAGTAAATGACTAAGGGTTAATTATTGTAATTCTTTTGACATAATTGTAATATCTCTTACATTGATTACTATATTTGTGTGCCATATTTTTTGGTCAGAACAATTTAACAGATTTTACTCTACAAAGGGTAGGCTCGGTGTTCTATCGTATCAGTGTACTGCCATTATAAATTATCATAAATTGGTGGCAGTATGTGTTAAACCACCGATATACCTCTTTATACAAGCTAAATAATTGATGCAATTAATATGGTAAAGTATCACTGAAAATGTTGCAGCGAGGTTCGCCAGCGCCGAGCTGTAAAAGCTAAGTTGCACGAATAAATCAGCTCAAAGCGCCTTCGGATAAGATTTCCTATCCACAGGGAGGAGTTCGGTAATTCCCGCTAAGGTAAAAACGTTGTGGGCGGTTTTTGTAAAAGACATTGTACAATGAACAATAAATACATTCAATTTAAATATAACTTTATAATAGCTAACATAACTAATATAACATGAAATGCAAAATACATATTTTGAAGTTTACAATACAAACTATGGCAAAGTATACACTTTGAATTAATAGTCATTTTGTGCCGAAAGATTTTGAATTTGGGATCAATAATAGATATGATTAATATTATTAATTTAAAAAATTGTGTTTTTTTTTTATAATTATTCTGTTTAATTTTATATTTATTCTGTTTAAAATTTATTACAAATTCACATATTGTATACTCAATGACAACCGAGATGCATAAAATATATGAAGACCTTTGAAAATGTCATATTAGCATGTGTCGTGGTCACTTTAAAAATTGACTTATAGAACACACTTTAAGAACAAGACATTGTTATCGGAGACTGACTTGGCACTTAGCCACTTCCCAATTTACTTGTACGAGTATTTACGCTATCTCCGCGGCAATATTGTTGATACACTTTATGGCTGGTGTGTAAACATTGACCCTTAGACAAATGAAAAAGATATGAATCTGACATAAAATGTATGTTCGCACGGGCGGGTGCAGGCGGCTCTAGTGTTGATTTATCTTTGGAGCGGGAGAACAAAAACTGTGCGAGCCAGCTGGTGCGCGGCGATGAGTGGGCGCACTTAGCTAAGCTTTGTGAGTTACTAAACATTTACATATTTGGGCATGGAGTTATCGATAGATATGTAATTTACTATTAAACTAAGTTAACTTAACTATCTTCACGCTGATTCTCCAACTAGCTCGTCAGGGACCTGACGAGCTAGTTGGAGAAGATCGACCGCCAGGTTTCGCGATCCATGCTTATTTCGCTTCCTGCGGATTCATTAATCGCTTCATACATCCACGTCTGGGTATCCGAGTACTTATGACCTTTTCATTTTTCAGCAATCAGCTCAAGTGGTCTTTATATGTAAGTCTCGGCTATTAAACTGGGTGATTAATATTGCTGTAATTAATTTTAAATGTACTGTGCAGACCAATATGATACGTACAAAAACGAATTATCGATGATCATAACTGTTAATGCCGAGCTCGTCGAGAGCGTATCAAAAATATATGTTTGTACAATATTTATATTCGACGGGACTCAATATTTGTACAGCTAATGACGCATCTGGTAATCCGCCAAAGTCTAAAATGTTCTCAAAAAAACAAGAAAAAAAGGAAAAATCATTCATTCGGTGCATTACTTTAATTATATGATACTTATTTAAATTAATAAAATATATATTATTATTTCTTTAACAAGTGGCACGAGATCCGGCAGATCGTTCGTATTTCACGCACTTGTGTGAAGTGTTATAATAAACTCACCTAGAGGTAGCTCTAAAGTAAAGAGGTTCAGTTTTTTATCTAGTAACTAAGGTAGCAAATGCTACCCTTAACGCCTACGGAATGTATGAGATTCTTTACTAGACGGCGGCTTTGGAATATAATGTAGAATCAGCTGGATCAACGTTCTTCACGCCCGAAAGAAAAATTACAAATCACTTTATGAATTTTGCTTATATGAGGGTTCACTTATCACGACTGTGTAAAACTTGGGCTGTATGCTTATTGCGTCTTTCAACTCCGTGGTTTAATAAAAACCTCGATCTTATCTATTGACTAAAACCGTTTGTGACGTCAGGGCTACTTGTGTCAGGCGCGCGAACCAGGAGCGGGGCATTGACCCCGCGACCTTGCGTCCTCCGCGGCGCCGCACTATACCGGGCCGCACTGGCGGTCCTCGGCCCTTCTGCTGTAGCTGCTCCCCAGGTGCCGTCTCCCGCTTTATCTCGGGACACGTCTCGACGATCTCGCCTACCGAACCCTCCCCTCTTCTACGTATCTATCTTCTTAGCTTACTTATTTTCTAAATTCTTACCTTATTCTAATTGCATAACTGGAACGTTTGATTTGCTAAATAAATGCTCATGTAGGTACTTGCAAATGCATCTTTTCTTGGTCTCTGTGTGTAAGTTACCCAAAATTCTACCTAAGCGCTGAAGCGCTCGTGACCCCACGGTTCTCAGTGTTCTGTACACGATTACTGAGTTACGCAACTTCCACTATGGCTGGTCCTCGGATGGGTGACGACTTTATGGCATTTACATTTTCGAGCGTTTCCGTGCTACGGAAGGCACGTTAAGCCGTTGGTCCCGGTTGCCAGTAAAGTGGCAGCAGTTAAGCCTGGTTGAAGGCCTAATGGGCGGCTTGAAAAAAATCAACAGCAGGTAGTCACAACCTGCGTCTGTCTATTTCAACACGGCAATGGGCTCACCACATATTACGTGGGATCTGCCACCCCTTCGGGGATAAGGCGTGATGTATAAATAAAATAATAAATAATAAATTCTACCCCAGCCTACCCCCTCTAGGTTACACGTTTAATGTTTGTCGCATTCAGTCAGACAGACGGGCCGAGGGACTACCTATATGATATTGACGGGGTTAACATCGTTCAAGCTGTTCAAGACATGCAATTTCGATCAATAATTGAGCGTACACAGCACCGCTAGAAATCTTGTCAGACCGTTGTAATGTGCTTGAAGAAGTGAGAGATTAAAAGTTTTCGCCAATTTACTCGTAATATCTATTCGTATTCGTGTCCATTTTAACACGGCAATGGGCTCACCACCTGTTAAGTGGGATAAAAATGCAGGTGTATTGTAGTATGGTATCTTCTGCCTATCCCTTCGGGGATAAAGGCGTGACAATTTGTATGTATGTATGTATCTATTCGTAGTACATAGTATTACATAGTACTTTCTGGCGACTGTTTCATTGGGTAGGCATCGCTCTTTTACGGCAATTAGCTTTTTAGGCAAAGTTCATGTTTTGGCATAACGCCTTCATTAGTACCTTGCACTTAAGTTAACTCGATCAAAGGGGTACTACTTATATTATCGTTGTAGTTATTACCAACTGACATCTATCTTCTTTAATAGCCAGTCTGGCATCTTTCTGCTGATGGCGTGACATTTGGCAACTGAACTCTGTGACATAGGAGAATGATTTTTCCCATACGAAATGTCAACTTGTAGGTACTCCACATTCTAAGTTGTTTGTTTAAGGCAGCCTAAACCTTTCCAGATCACAATCTAGCTCCGTGCCAAGTTACATACCGATCCGTTTAGTGGTGAAGGGGTTACAAATAAATGTACAACCAACCAGGCACACTATCAGATTTTAATTAACATAAATGTATTTGCTTTAGATACGTGAAACCTATTACAGTGGGTGTCCCCAGAAAAACCGTATCAACCCGCCAATCTGAGGGAGGCTTGCGCGTCGACAATAAATAACTTGATCCAGATAGGACAATCATTGAAGTTATCATCTTAAAGTTATTATTTTATGTTAAAGTCATTTATGTCAGTTTAACCAATGATGTGGCTACGCCAAGGGAGTTACGTAACTCTATCGACGTTACCGACTTTATCGACCGTAGGGTTGAGTTGGTAAAGATTTATAAAACGTTTTATCTTAAAATATTGTAACTGAAAAAGACAAAGATAAGAATAATTTTCGCAGGATGATAATTTTTTTCAAGTTATTTGTGATGCAGACCACCCCACCATATTAGATAATTTAACCATCGATAAAGTTACTGCTGAATCTAGGGGTACGGTCACTAACAGAATACACCAGATGCAAGCCTGCGTCAGACAGTTAGAGTTACACACGTACCATACCAGCCAGTCAAACGCTAGTCCGTTTCTGAAGTCAAGATTGATTCACTGCCTCAACTGTGCGACAGTTTGTAAATAATTAGCATAATGTCTGAAACTAATCACGTCACTCGCAGTAAGTAGTAGTACACCCGTAGAGTGTCGTGGACTGTAGTGAGTCACTGAAACCTTCAGTACTGCAGCCGTGAACGCAATACTCATCACGTCGTGTAAAATACACAATAAGTCTGCGTTTTTCTTATCTAATATTGAATATATACGATCGATGACGCTATATATGATCATTTGTTCAAGTAGTTCGACTTATCAATAGTGCCACTGTTCCATCACAAAATTGAAACCGAGCTAATCTCAACATAGTGCTTGTAGTAGTGCAACCGATTCGCGCGGTTGTGTGCAGCTTATTCTCTGTTCCGCTTATTTACTCATGTGGTCAGGATGGTTCACAAAACGTGTTGAAACTGTATATCATACTAGGCTGAAGCCTGTATTATATATACAGGATTCAGTCATGGAAACAATGATATCCTAGATATGGACATAGATGGCGTGAAGTCGCATATACACCGGAGCGTAGCGGATCGAGGAATGCACTATTGCGAAGTGTGTGTGGTGTGTGCGTGTGTGACCTAGGCGTACCTGCTTATGCAATCACATCCTTTTGGAAAAAAGTTCCGGTAATTAGACGAAACGAAAGTTGTATGCTATGGTCGTAGTAAATGGAAAGCCATGGTCTTTGCCTACCCCGATGGGAGACAGGAGTGATGATATGTATGTGTGTAACCTTAGATTATACATATACCTCTAAGTCTTTAATTTGTATACAGGAAAAATGTTCTCGTACTTTACTATTGATCCTAACATTGAGACAAAGCAATATGCTACAATATTGTTGACGATAAAATCTGGACATTGGGCACACGTGGCGATACAGCTGGCGCCGGCCGCCCCACTCGACAATAACTTACGCAGACTTGTTTCTGTGATACGCACTTGAGACGTGACTACCGGCTGCCACACACGCGTGGATGATTCGTACACATTTGGACGTATATGGGATGATTTCATTGTTTTGAGGTTTCTTTCCAAAACATATACTTTTTTTCGTTGAGGTAAAGCTGTCTCTACGTTTCATGTTATATTGAAGCTCGCAATTTGTTAGTATCTGAAATTACAAAATAGTGAAGTTGTGTATTTAGTAAATATTTTATCTCGCTCATAATATTAAATGACACTGTGGGACACATTAACGATTACGCCGTAGGTGATGCAATAACATCTAGTTGCAATTAGAACCGTAGTCACCTCCTTCCGTCGGTGCGGTCAGCTCATGTAATCTGTTACACGCGAATGATACCCGGTTCACTAACCTTGAGTATTACTCACTCAACCTTCGACTCCGTAAAAGTTCGAGAACACGCAGCAGCCTACTGGAACCGAAAGTGTAAGTATAGCAGCAAGGCAGGCCCGCGGTGAGCAGCTCCGCCGCCGCAGCAACTCTTCTATCTTACGTAGGATACAGCATACAGCTATACATTCATACTACCAGTACCTACGAGTAGTGGCAACATAACAAAGTATCATACAGACACCCAACAGGCCATACTTGCGGTGCGCGTATAATTTCTTAGTGCACAATTTTGCTAACACCTAGATGTTATACGTCGGAAATTATATACATATTGTTTTAAAGTACGTTGACATAATCTTGTCCGAATAATTATTTTCATACTAACACTAGGTACGCCTTATTTAACGTGTATATTATATACACAGAAATACTCTAGGATATTATCCATACTGACAGGATGAACTTGATGTGTGACTGTCTTGTTCTACAACGAATTTATTTACATAAAGAACTCTTGGCATTAGTTAAAATTCATAGTAAATAAGATACGTTCATGCGACACGCGCATAAGACACAAAACATTTAGAAAGTATTTATTAACTAAGTAGTTCACTGAAACCAAAAACAGAAACAAAATTTTAATATTAAGTGGAAATATTTTTTAATCTCGAGCTGCACTCGAACCATCATCTTCTGGTTTAACTCACCAGACGCGTCAGCAATTACACCATCTTCCGCGTTACCATTACACCTCCTTCTGTCCTAAGGGAACTTAAAAATAATCCAGTATAGATTTAAATTTAGTAACAAAATTCTTGTTACTTGTTCATTTTTTGTTAATTTTTGTTAGTTGTTAGTCTTACTGAATAAAACTTAAATTGTGGTCACAAAGATTGTAATACAAAAATACTACAACATTATGGCACATTGTCTATTACTTTGCAAAGGGAAAACAGCAAT
The DNA here is from genome assembly GCA_948477245.1 of Thumatha senex. Classification (NCBI taxonomy): domain Eukaryota; kingdom Metazoa; phylum Arthropoda; class Insecta; order Lepidoptera; family Erebidae; genus Thumatha; species Thumatha senex. The sequence continues at coordinate 571,421 of OX419737.1, forward strand.
ATATTACGTCCTTGAGAGAAAACAGTAAACCGAGCCATAAACTGCGATACTTCTATCTGCGGTACTTCCTCTTACAGGGGGCTGAGACGAGCTCGTTTCATCGTTTGTTATATTGTTAGCTGTCTTACTGTTGTTTGAAATTTATATGCGAAGTAAATGAACTTTATGCCTAATGACTTTCATCATAAAACATTGTAATTGGGGTGATAATCGTAATAAAACATGGGCTACAAAAATAAATAATATAAGACTTTTTTACTCAGCGCCATCAAGCCCATATTGAGCAAATACACTTCATAATACAAATTGGCAACACTCAATTTTTTTTACTTCAGTAGAGAGTTTATATTAACAATATAATTTTTTTTCAACGGAGGTTCTTAGTTCGGCTTCAGATCCTCATTTGCTCATTGAAATTATTCGAATCATTGTTAATATCAACATTTTTGTAATTATTGTAATTGTAATTAATTATTATGTAATTAATTATTTTGTAATTAATTATTATGTATGTTCCAAACGTAAAGATTATGTTGTAATAATTTGTTGTAACAATATTTAAGAAGAAATAAATAAATTAAATTAAATTAAAATATTATGCACAACAGAGGTAGACAAAAACATACATTAGGTATTCATATTTCAACAGTTGTACGTGTATTTGGGGTTGGTCTGTGATTTAACGCCACCAAAAAAAGAGTTTGTCTCGTCAAAAAATAACCTTTTAAAATAATATGAATAGAGAGAAATATACTAGATACTTTAGATTTTCCCGATTCTCCCATCGCTGCATCCACGTTGAAATTTTTGCCAATGTGGGGAGCAATATGACCTCGTTGTAGCCGTTGAACATAACTACATACATACATACTGTCACCTTCATCCCCAAATGGGATATTATACGCCCACATTTTGCCGAATACATTTTTATCCCACGTAAAAGGTGGGGAGCTCATTGCCACCAACATTACATCACTCATTTATTATTAAAATGTACTGCGGGTGTGTGGTGGTTCGGTACTAAATTATTTATTCCCTTGTCTAATGAACGAGTAATTACATCGAGTATGCTGTGTCATTGTCGTCACGCACATTTTGTTACACATTATATTTGAAACTAATAGTCAAAGCTACAAAACTCTTTTGTATCTGTTTCCGAGAGTAGTACGTGCGGCGCTCACTGGGTCTATTGACGATATTCAATTATTGTAGAATGTACTTATTTAGTTCTATTTCAAAACCATTGTGGATATCTATTCAATGGATCTCCTGAGATTACTTCGTTTTAAGTTTTCTGTACCTACTTATTTCCCAGAGAACCTCTTCACGGGATAAAAAGTACCCTGGTGTCAACTACATTCACAGCAAATATTATCCAGCCGTCTAAGTGTATCACACATACTTTTGCCTACTAATACATGCAGATATAGATATACATTACAGACATTAGACAGAAAATCTCCATGAAATGCTTCGTAACAAAGGTCAAATAAATATGGTTCTAGACTGACGTCTATGTTATCATATAAGTAAGTTTATGTTTATTTTCTACGCTTAATAAAGAATAAATGTCCCATGTGTAACATAACTTAATGTGCGAAAATAATCAGTGTACTCGTAATAATTGAATCAAAGAAACCACAGCGGCGTTATGAATTTGTTCACCGTTTCACGCATTTGTTTAGTTTGTGACTAAATTTATCAGTTGGGCATATTTTGGAAACAAAGGGAAAATGTTGAAAGAATATAATAATTATTTATTTTTATATTATTACAATTATTTTTATTTTTGACTTTTTTTTTGTATTCTGTATATCAATCATGCATACTTTCTTTGCTTCTTGCGTATTCATAAACATTATCATACATGCACGACTGAGTATCCGAGTACTTTGACTTTTTTGGTCTTGGAATTTTATCACAATAATCAAGATTGTAATTAAAACATGAATCAACAAGTCTATGTTTACCTACGAGATTATGATTTAGCGTCAGAAATAAGAGGTAAACATGCAAGAAGGATGTCTTGTGTGTTGAGTCCTAAAATAACTGTAGGCATCTTTCAATAAACTGGCCCCATGTGTAAAGTGATTCCGTGACGGATAATCCTTTTCCGTTGCGGTAGAAATAATGAAGCCATTGTTTTCTTTGTTTCTTAAACGTAGGTGTAGACGAAAATGAAGATTCACGTTCATGAAGAGTGAATGTGCTTTTGTGCGTACGATACTGATAAGACTTGTGATTAGCAATTAATTCAAAATTTTTAAATATATACTAGTTGCATTATATTGTGTGAGGAGCACGCAACACGTATCTTTTGAAGACAAACGCATAATAGAATTAATTAATAATTAGTAAATACCTACAATTATGAAAAGAACTTATTTATAGCTTCGTGCAACTGATAAATTATACAAATACTAGTTGACGCCCGCTACTTCCACGTAGAGATGTTTTCCTGTTCCCGTTTTCCACAGGAACTTGTTCCTGGGATAAAAAGAAACCTATGTGTTATTCTGATGTATAAGGTACATTGTTGAAATGTTTCATTAAAATCTGTTAGTGGTTTTTACGTGAAAGAGTAAAAACATCCATACAAACATTCACATTTATAATATTATTAAGATATCGATTGCAGTTCCGTTGCTATCGTTTGGCTTATAATTTTCATCATCGTTGGAAGCGACTGCCGCCTGACCTTCCAACCCCATAAGGGCGCCGGCATCGTTACCTCGTCGAATAATCAGCAGGTGCGCCACTAGCTGGTGAGGTCGCCTGGGCCCCGGAGATGTTGGTGGGCCCTTACACCCAAGTTGTCCCTTACAACTTGTTTTTAGACTAGTTTATTCGTTAATAACTATGGGGACTTTGACCAGCCTGGCTATTTGAGAATTAAGCCCCTCCCCCCCCCCCCCGCCTCTACGTAATATACGTAATACAAGACGGCAGACCTACCGCCATGTCCACTGTTCTAGCCACCTGAACTACCCGAACCGTATCGAACCAAGTTAACACTGTTCATTGGTATCGAGTTGTTCATTAGCTCGATAGATGGCTCTGGTCATACTCTTAAAATGACGATTTAAATATGGTGGAGAATTTCTACGTGATTCGATACGGTTCGGTTAGTTCAGGTGGCTAGAACATTGCCCTGGTTAGGCAAAGGTCACAGGTTCTATCCCTGTCTCGAATCGAATTGTCTTATTCCACTTTATTAAAAATTAATGCAAAATGACTCTATCTATAAAAATAAATTCAGCGAATGAATCGTAGAGAGAATTGATTAAGCTGTGCAGTAGTATGATAAGGAAATATTTCTTTCTTTATTTTTAATGTCTGTATAGAACATTCCTGAAAGAAATATGATACATATTATTTTTCGTAAAAAGTAAGGTTAATCTCGGGATATTGGCTCAATGGGTGTTGCGGGTTTGGTTGTGATCGATCACAGTGATATAGCCACCGCGACATTTTGCGGCCTAACGTTTATTATAGGGTCAACATACATTTTGTGTAAGCTTGTAAAGACATTTATATTCATGACCTTTCATACAACAATGTTTGTTCTTAATGTGATTATGTTCACTATCCACTAACCAAAACTGGAGAATAGGTTTACTCGGGTAAACCTACCCTCCAGTTTTGGTTTAAGCCAATATTATATTTATTTTATTTTAAAGTTTATGCACAAATTTTGTACAGTGGTAGTACTAGTACAGGCTAGCTTTCACCTTAAAATACTACTCTCAAGTGTTTCTTGAGTGTTGAGAAACGTTCTGTAATACGGCCCTTAAAGTCTAAGGCATTTCCTCCACTCAACTCAGGTTGTTTAAAAATTATGTTGTTGTAATTAAATTTATTAAACTAGGGGTTTGTGAACCGTAGTCTTTTTTTTTTTTTTAATATTTTTTTTTATTTTTTTCTTTTTTTTATCGATTTAAAAAAAACAAAACTGCTTTTTTCGTTTTGAGCGCTCTTGCCAACCACTACGGGACCATTTCCCCTCCCCTGCCTCCATCCCCCCCCCCCCAGAACCCCGTCGCTAAAAGTTGTCTACATCAATGATTGTCCATGCCAAGTTGCATGCAAATCCGATGAAAAATGCGACCTGTAGACTGAATGGACGGACGGACCGTCGGACATCAATAGCATTGTACCCGTACCAGTGGAGTTAAAACGGAGACTTTTTACATTCATTCGTTTTTGGAAAGCGCTAGTAGCCCCGCTAACTCAGTTTTCTGCAAATAATCTTGTAATAAAACCTCTTTTGCTGTGGCTGCTCCTCAGATGGATGACTACTTTGTGACATTTCTAATCAAGAGCCTTTCCGTATTTCGGAAGGCACGTTAAGAGCCGTTAGTCTCTGTTGCCTGAAACATTGGTAGTCGTTAAGCCAAGTTGAAGGCCATTAGGGCTTGAAAAATTGGAACAGTAGGTTGCCCCAACCTGCACTACCTGTTACGTGGTTTAAAATGCTTACGTAACCTATAGTATGCTTCCGCCACCCCTTCGGGGATAATTGCAGGAATGATAAGTAGTTGAAGGAATTAATTGCGTGATTAAAGTTGATTTTACAAACCGACAATGCTTTATATTATTACTAACGACGTATAATATATTATAGATAACTAACAATCCATTGGTACTAAAGATCTTCAACGGAACTCGTCAGCTGCTAACGGCCCATATCTGCCACATGTGACGCGCTAATGTACTTGTGATAGCTCGCTAACTTTTCAAATATGGCCATGATTATGGCAGTGACCGAATGTTACACGATGCATGTAGATTTATGGGAAATCTCGGCGAGATCAGTAATATCTCTGATATTGTGCTATATCCGCTGTAACCTTTATCCCTGAAGGGGTGGCAGAAGCATACTATACGCCCGTATTTGGTAAGCATTTTTGCCCCACGTAACAACTACAATGGACAGGCACAGGTTATTGGGCTGAATATTTGATGAACCTTAAGGTATCGTATATACATGAAACGACTACCTACACAATACGAGTAAAACTACTCGTAAATCGGCCTCCGATTGAAACTATTTCCTACAACACTATCTGGGTTGGATTTGTTGATCAACATCTAATAGGTACTTGAACGTTAGTGGAAAACTGGTTTGTAACACAGCATATTCATTCATTACAAATTGAACTAAAATTAACAATCACAAGCACTAGCATAATGGATTTCTTGTCTTTTTCGCGTCTCAATTGCATTAATTAGCAAAATTAATTTGCATTTTTTTAAACATACCTAATGGGGTTTATTAGCAACCGCCTCTCGCCATTTGTAAATGAAACATAGACCCCTTTTTTTGCGTTGTGACATAAAAATACAACTCTTAAAATAGAAGTACCATATTACGAGAGTATGGCAGGAATATAAACATATCCGGGGCTTCTCCCTGCTTTCCCAAACAACTACGTTATGGGGAGTTAAAAGGCTTTTATAGGGTCGGTATCGCGAGCTTAACACTTTTAGTAACGAAAAGTCTGTAAGGCTATGGTGACAACTTTCGATCAATTGCGTGACTTTGTTTTCTACCTTAGGGGTATATTAAATGAGGAACTTAAGAATCAACTCCACTAGTGACCACGGCTCAAGAGACTCTTGATGTTTAGGTCAATGTACAATAGCCGTGGAGTGGAATAAGTAAATGTTTATATTCCTGCCATACTCCCGTAATATGGTACTTCTATTTAAAGAGTTGTATTTTTATGTCACAACGCAAAAAAAGGGTCATTGTTTCATTTACAAATGGCGAGAGGCGGTTGCTAATAAACTACATTAGGTATGTTTTGAGCTTCGGAAGGCACGTTAAGACGTTGGTCCCGGTTGCCAGTAAAATGGCAGTCGTTAAACCTGGTCGAAGGCCTTATGGCCGAATTGAAAAATTTCAACTGCAGGTCGCCACAGCCTGCGTCTGTCCATTTCAACAAGGCAATTGGCTCACTACCTGTTACGTGGGACAAAAGTGCATACGGTGAAATGTGGGAGTATAGTATGCCTCTGCCATCGGGGATAAAGGCGTGACAATATGTAAGTATCGACAATATGTAACGATCAACATTTTGGGTCATTTCATAATTCAGTAAAACGTAGCCGCTCATCGTAGCAGTAAACGCGTGGATAACGTCACGGCGGGGTGCGAGGCCCTTCACGAGCCAGTGCTTGTGTAATTCTCGATCAAGTTTGGTTCGCACGTGGCGCGTGATATCGAACGGAACGCCATTACTTCCACCCTCCTTAGCACACTGGATTAGGCGCTAGGCTGCCTCGAATATGAATCAACGTTGCCACTTAAGTAACAACATACATTCTCTGACCTGCTGATTTCATTTTCATGAAATTTGTAAAACTAAATATTCAATATAAGTTACAATTTAATATATATATTGTGCGAAAGTAGAGGGCAGATAGAGGCGGAGTAGGCCGAGATTTACATACTTATGTATATAATTGAGATTGCTCAAAAACGGAAGGGTCATAAGTACTCGGATATCCAGACGTGCATGTATGAAGCGATGAATGGTGATGAATGAATCTGCAGGAAACGAAAGTATACATGGATCGCAAAGCCTGGCTATCTGTCCTTTCTGAATACCCCGTCAGGGATGCAGCGTGAAGATAGTTCATTAGTTACACTTTAAAATACATTACAAAATGACGATTAAACTATATGTGGAATTCTCCAACACCGATGTAGTATTGATTCTAATACTAGTGCTCTGAACGAGGGCAGGGTTGAGCAACCTACTGCTTGCAGGTTTGAAGCAGCTAACATCGGACAGTGAAATGAAAATGAAATGAAAATAGCCTTTATTCTACCATAAACATGCTTTTACATTTAAAAATAATAATTTTATTTTTGTACAATTCTTCAAATTCTTCAAATTATAATATAAGTACATCAATTAAAACATAAAATAAATGCTTTTAAACTCAATCGAATTTAATTAAAATTTAGGATAACATTTATAAAAATTAAAAGCTTTTCGTATTTATTGGTTTTGCGTTTCCTACGTTGTATAATTATGTGAGTTAATCAATACTTAATTCTTTCATTGCACAATTATTCAAATAAAAATAATTTAATATACTAAACTAAAACTAAACTAAACTATCTTCACGCTGTATCCCTGACGGGGTAGTCAGAGAGGACAGATCGCCAGGCTTCGCGATCCATGCATACTTCTTTCGCTTCTTCGAGATTCATCAATCGCTTCATACACGCACGTCTGGGTATCCGAGTACTTTTGACCTTTCCGTTTTTGAGCAATCTGCTCACGTGGTCTTCATATGTAAGTCTCGGCCTTCCCTGACTCCTTCTACCCTCTACTTTTGAACAATATATATTCTTCGTCAATCGTTCCTCACTCATTCGTTGGACGTGTCCAAACCAACGGAGCACGCCTTTTCCAGCTTAACGCTGACACTTTCATTCAAACCTGCCATATTGCGTATCACTTCGTTACGTATTCGGTCGGCCAAGGTAACGCCGCACAATTTTCGAAGTGATCGCATCTCCACAGCATTCAATTTACTTTCATGCATCTGCTGACATACCCAGGTTTCACTACCGTAAAGCAAAGTTGGCACTAGCACTGCGTTATGAATCGCCAGTCGTGCTTCTTTTACGATACTTTGTCGCTTTACTAACTGGGACAAAGCACCGTTAACTTTGTTTCCGGCAGCTACTCGCCGTTCTACATCCGAATCACATCTTCCATCCGCGCTAAACATACTTCCTAAATACACAATTTCATTCACTTGCTCTAGACGTTCCTGGTTTACTCTAATCTCGCATTTAGTTCTTACGTCACCTCTTTCAAATACTAGAACCTTAGTTTTACTTGCATTCAAGCGGAGACCCTTACTTTCACACCCCTCTTTCATATTAGTGACTAATGCCTGTAGGTCGGCTTCTGACGAGGCCATGAGCACCGCATCATCAGCGTACAGCAGACAGTTTACTGTAAAGTCACCCAAATTCACACCCATATTAAAATCTTTCAACTTCTGCAGGCAACTGTCCAGATACACTATGAACAGCCAGGCGGACATGACACATCCCTGTTTGACGCCTGCACAGACATCAAAAAGAGGTGACACATCCCCCCCTACTCGCACGCAAGCCTTACAGTCCTTATAAAGCGACTGTATTGCCCGCAGTAGCGATCCGTCCACACCATATCCTGGCAGCAAGTCCCACAGCGTTTCTCTCACAACTTTATCAAATGCTTTCTCTAGATCCACAAAAGCGCAGAAAACCTTCTGGCTAAGAGCCAGAAACTTTTCCGCGATCATGCGGAGAGAAAACACTTGATCCATGCAACCTCTTCCACGTCGGAATCCGCATTGAGCCTCCCATAAATACCTTTCAGACATTTCTTGCATTCGTGCCGTTATAACCTTTGCATACACCTTACTAGCTAAGCTGACCAAGCTGATCGCCCTGTAGCTGGAGCAGTTTAGGCGCGAGCCTTTCCCTTTGTAAATAGGTACTACAACTGCTACTCGCCAGTCATCCGGGACCTCACCTGTCCGCCAGCACAAGTTGCATAACAGACATAGTGTGTCCCAGACACGCGACCCACCGTACTTGATCATCTCAGCAGTAACTCTGTCTTTTCCCGCAGCCTTACCACATTTCATACTTCTTATCGCTTGTTCTATTTCTTTCATACTAATGACTTCAATGACATCGGGATCCGGAGCATCGAAGTGAGCTCCACTTCCCGATGTGGCATCTCTGTCTTTTCTTGCATACATTTTTCCATAATATTCACTCCATCTCTGCAGGACGTCACTTTGGTCTGTTAGGACGTCATTGTTAACACTAAGCACTTTATTCATACTGCAGATTGCCGAACAACTCCGGGTCTTGCCTACCTCTTTCCAGAAGAGCTTGGCATTAGCCCGAAAATTGGACGACAACCTTTCATCCGCTTTTATTCTGCACCTTTCACCTTTTTTAATATATCAAATTAAAACATGCAATAAATAAATAAATTAGTTAATAAAACATTCAATCATTAAATTATGGATAGTGAAATACTGTGAGGTTAACTTTAAATATTAAATTAAAGCTTTGATGGCTGTGATGTTTAAGATTTAGATTTAATATTTTTTTAAAGCGTTCGTAAGTTTGCACACGATACTTACGGACTAAACGCCCTAAACGGTCTTATATTGTTGGGATATTGTTGGGACAACTCACACAACGCCATCTGATTCCAAACTAAGCAAGAGCTTGTACTATGGTAACCAGATAACTGATACACATACTTATATATTTCTAAATACATACATATTATAGATAAATAACACCCAGACACAGAATAAACCATCGTGCTCATCACACAAAGTTTTATCCTGGGTGGGAATCGAACCCACGACCTCTTGCGTAGCAGTCGGATGCACTCCCACCACGCCACAGACGCAGTCAAAGGTTTGAAGGTCTGAAGATTCTAATATATTAAATTGACATCTTTAGCAGCTGGATTACATTTTATTATAAATAGTATAAATTATGGTAGTATTATTCTCAGCAAATCATCAGTGGGGACGATGTAATTCCTCAGCGATAAAGTCCTTAAAACAATAAATTTTAAAAAAATCATCAGTTGTCCTTCGAGCCGGATGATATAATTGCCTATTGTAGGGAATACGACCTGCGTGGTCTGTGGTAACTGATGGGATTCGCGACACGAAAAAAAGGTCATAATATTAGGTGTCACAATCGTCCGGTGTCACAGCTTACTTTGCTATATTTTTAATTTATATATGATATTTTGTTGATTTTAGTGACTATCCCTTATAGTGAATATTACTACAGTATAAAGAGTAAACCTAGAGTAAACCTAGTCTTTCGGCTGTGATATTACTAAAATTTAAACAATCAAGCAATGTCACACAATGAATGAAACTTCACAGTAAACATCAAATCGGCAGTAGCCTTTGGAGGACAGTCTGAGATTGTTCGTTGTAGGAAGAAGTTGGAGGCACGTCTGAGAACGCATTTAAGGTGATCATTACTCAAATTAATTCAGTTATTTGAAAGCCCCGAGTAAAGTTATCTAAAGGGTTATACCAATTAGTATTTTTTTTATTATTTTAGTAGAGGGTAGAAGAAGTCAGGGTAGGCCGAGTCTTACATATGAAGACCACGTGAGCAGATTGCTCAAAAATGGAAAGGTTAAAAGTACTCGGATACCCAGACGAGCGTGTATGAAGCGATTGATGAATCTTGAAGAAGCGAAAGAAGTATGCATGGATCGCGAGGCCTGGCGATCTGTCCTCTCTGACTACCCCGTCAGGGATACAGCGTGAAGATAGTTTAAATACTTATATTTTTGTAAAATACATACAACATATCTAAATTATTAGATCACTAGTTTGCTGACACCTTACATAATTTGACAAGAACACCATTTCGTAAAAAAATCATAAAGTTTTATGTATGTACTGTACCTTCTCGTATACCAGTTTTGCTATTTTTCTAGTCTATGATGAAGCACTAAATAAAATTATAAGAAATGATTTATTACAAAAAATAAAAAGAGAATGAAAATGAGTAAATATTTCATACGCTGCAGATGTTATTGTAAAATAAAATATCTATGTCGAGTAAGTTCCCAGTTGCGGCAGTACAGGCAGTACAAATTATTCCCGGTACTGGACTACAATAACTAGATATGTTGTGATGCTGCTCAACATCTGCAAAAAGAATGGTAATTACATTTTTTTATGATTCTAAATTGATCTGAAACAAAACCGAATATTTAGTTATTCGTTATTATTATTTTGTACTTAGTTCTAATTTACGTGTTTTTGTAAATCAAACCGCCCCAAGTTCAGCAAGTTTGGGGCCTTTACGCTAGGGAATGAAATAGACAACATGTTAGTATATTATCCTCAAAAAAATACACACATTGATACTGTTAAAATAAGTAAATTGTATAAGAACTTTAAAAATTACCGGCGTATCAATTAAATTAGTACTTTTAACTCCCTAATTTTATGCCTGGAGGCCTGCCCACATGGTTCGGTCAAGTGTCACCCGCGTCGAGATGATGAGCAATCTCAATGAGATCTCCTGTTGTTCACCTTGAAAAGGCCGTTGGAAAGTACGCCGCAAGTCATCAGTTCTACAACCAATGTTTCTTGCCAACCAATTAACTCCCTAAAATACAAAATGTTTTGAAACAACCTCACACAACGCCGTCTAACCCAAATTAAGCTAATATAAGTCTGTGCTATGGGATCTAGACAACTGATAAACATAATTATATATGTCTTAACATATTATGCACTAATTGATCCCCAGGGCTCCGCCCGCGTGATGAAGTTCCCGTTTCTCACAAGAACTTGTTTTCAGGATAAATGTATCCTATTAGATTCATTAAAATACATTTAACACTCTTTGCGTGAAAGAATAACAAACATCGATCCATATGGATATATGGATCGATTTTTCAAACAAATTTTATATTTAAAATAATCTATATATTCAATATAAAAACAAATTTTATATTTAAAATAATCTATATATTCAATATAAAAAGATTAGTAGGATAGTAAACACCCAAACTTTGTGTAATCACACAAATATTTGTTCTGACCCGGGATTCGAACTCGAGACCTCTCCGCGCCAGTCACAAATACTACCACTTTTACGCACCGAGGCTCATCATGAGGCAGTATTTTATTATTTACTATAAACTACTGCCTCATGTATTGAGTAAAGAAAGCTATCTGTATAAACTTACGGTTACTATGAAAGCTCTGTTTAATACAAAGAGTTGCATCGGAGCGTAGCTGACTTGATACAGCGCATCGTGCCGGAAAAACATTTTTATTTCAGATAAGATGGCGAAGTCTTCGTAACGCACGTGTCGTGCTATTTGCACGATGAGATCCTTTGTGTTAGCTAGCTGAACGGAGTAAACATTAATTACAGAACTCAATCCATTTAAACTCAAAGAAGAAGAGACCGAAGAGCTGGCAGCTACCTCGGACCAAGAATTGGTGCAGCTATTCAAAGGGGGAACGCTGCCAGTATCTTCGGAACCTCGCCTAAAGGGACCTCTTCTAATAATATATTTTCGTTATGTATCATATTTTTAAGGTTATATTTAATGTTAATATTAAGTAAAGTTAAGTTGATATTTATTAATTTTATGTCTGGCCTTGCTAGATAATTTTATGTCTGGTCTCTATGTCTGGCCATACACAGACGCTAGACAGAAGCTATTAGACTGTGCCTGAAGTTTAATGATAGCTAGTTCTGAACATTGATTATACTACACATAATAATTCACCGAAATGCTAAAGTTTTCAAATAATTTCTAAATCTTGATTCTATTTAGAAATGAGATAATTTATTAAAAAAATGTTTTTTTTACAAAATATCTCTGTTCTAAGTTTGAATGATCCTCCCTGAATATTGAATTTTAGTATAATTGATTCGTCTACTTCACCTGATCGTGACTCCGGTGACAAGGCTCTACAAGCATTATAAGCTTGCTGAACAGGTGCACCACCCATGGTACATTCAGTACTGTTATTATCAGGTCGTAGTGTTCGGGATGAACTGGAATTATTTTTTAACCAGAAGTATAATAATTATTTAGAATAAAGAACACTGAATTATGATGCAAACGATGTCATGTGACAAGAGAAGGAGAGGCTGTATTTTATTGAACTATATTTCTTTAGTAGGCGCGTGTTGTACGTGTTGTTCTGCTGATGTTAAAAAGTTCCTAGCTTGTAAGCGTGAGTGAACACGACACGCAAGGCGCGGACGACGGACTCGACCCGCCCGACCCAGTGCTACTATGCAGCTTGCTGTGTCAGTTGCATTTCATTTGCTGGATAAGCATTTAACTAAATTTCAAAATTGAGTTGATTGTCATTATTTTAGGTCCCGCATATTAAATGTACAAATACATTAAAATACAACATATACTGAATAGTTTGATAACTTTATATTTGAAGTTGTAACAAACTTGCGGATGTGATAACGTGATACAAAGTGATGACCAAATGTAACAAGACGGATAGAAGCAATAACACTAGCAATGGCCCATGGGAGCGCTCCACTTTTCCTATAACGTCTGTCATGATTCCATAAATTAGAATCAAGTTCTTTAATCTTCTTGGCACGGACTGTATATCTGCAACATCAAAAAAGGTTATCAGAATATTGGCTTAGTAAATGAAAGTTTTAAGAAATAGTCACTATTATAATTGTGATTAAATGTGATTTCTAAACCTACTTGCACATTGATTTAGAAGTCACGATGATTAAAACTCATTATCAGCTATACTCATGAAGCGTAGTCTCGCTAACTCAGTGTTCTGTAAACTATCACTGCGTTGCGTGCAATTTTCACGGATGAGTAACCGCATGGCATTTCAATTTATGAGCGTTTCCGTGCTTCGAAAGACACGTTAAGCCGTTGATCCCGATTGCCAGTAACATGTCGCAGTGGCAGTCGTTAAGCCATGTTAAAACTAGGCCTTATGGGCGGGTTTAAAATTTCCAAGAGCATGTCGCCACAACCTACGCTTGTTCGTTTCAACACGGCAATGGGCACGCGGTGAAATTTGTGTGCATAATATGCCTCTGCCGCCTCCTCGGTGATAGAGGCCTGAATGATATTCAGAATTAAACTTAAACTAACCCCCATTTCACACATACTGGGTGATAAAATTACGATGAGTCACCGCCTTGTCACTGAACCCTTTTTTAACTTTTTCTCGACTGGGTCATCAGTGGCCTCGCCTGACTGGAGCAGAAGCCTATTTATATCAAGAAAATCGATTCCTAGCATCAATCAGACTTCAGTGACGGTGAATGTTGAGCAGTAAAGGGGTTCAAATCTGACTCCGCGTGCACAGGACACGTTTCTCGTCATGCGTGATATGTGTGAGGTGGGGTGTTGTGAAGGCTTCGCTACAAGAAGCTCTGATTCAGTAGGTAGTTTTTAAATGGACAAAAATTTCGGATTTACAAAAAGATGCTCTACGGTGGATGCAGGGGATGATTTCCTTAAAAGTATTTATGCAGATTGGGAGGATTCGCAGAATGCATTAGGTATTTTTGCGATTTATCTAAAGCCTTGTGAGCCTCAACGGATATTAATAAGATGTTTATATTACAAACGAGAGCAGTAAGATCAATATACCAGCTTGGTCCCAGAGTATCTCTAAGAGAAAGGTTCAAAGATATAAATATTCTCAATAAATATGTTTAAGACAACAGTCAAGGCCAAATTATGTAACAAGGTATATTATAAAGTATCAGACTATATTAATGATAAAAATGCATGGGATTAAGTCACTCTAAGTCAACACACATAATAGAACAATAATAGTGATAAATTTTTATGGCATTTTTTTTTTAATTTATGAGAAAAATAATAATTAAAAAACATAATATTTGTAACAGACGTTCTGTTAAAAAAAAGTCTTAATTTTTCTATTATATAAACGATAACGAATGTAATTACTGGTGATTAAAAAAGAGTGGCCATGAGTTTTATTGGCAGTTTCTTCCTCAGGCTCTACCTATTCTTTGCGAATCTGGCAGTAAATGTAGCAGCAATAATCTTGACGTTCATAAGTGTTACTTTGTGACCTACATGAATAAAGATACCTTTTTCATTTCATTTACTTTTGTTGTACTTCTCTGTAGAGAAGGAGTCAGGGTAAGCCGAGACTTACATATGAAGACCACGTGAGCAGATTGCTCAAAAACGGAAAGTCAAAAGTACTCAGATACCCAGACGAGCGTGTATATAGCGATTGATGAATCTTGAAGAAGCGAAAGAAGTATGCATGGATCGCGAAGCCTGGCGATCTGTCCTCTCTGACTACCCCGTCAGGGATACAGCGTGAAGATAGTTAGTTAGTTATTATACTACAAATAGTATGGACATTACTTTTATAGACTTACGTTCAAAAGATTTCAATGAAGGTTCACAAAATAGTTCCTGAGCGACTTGACTAGATTTAATTGTTGGTATACTTCTCTTGTATACAACCTTAGTATAAAACGTCGTCAATGTTGAAACTGTGGCTGCAAAATAGTAATAATCTAACAGTGTGCCACAGACTTATCGATACTGTAATATTACATTACCTATAATAATCTTTAACATTTTATTACAAGAGCCCTAGAAGTATCTTTTTTAAGAACTTAACCTATTATTGATGTTGGTTTATTTACCGCGATATTGCATGTGGGTATTGTGGTTACTACGAATGTAAATTATATTATTTTTCATTTTAATCTATTATTGGAACGAAGTTCCTTATGGCAGGCTTGGAGGAGATAGGGATTTTGCTGCGCGACCGAACTGAATAATAAGCGATAGTAAAACCGTAAGAAAAAAACCATAAGAAAAAGTCCGTGGAATAAAAACGTTAAATGAGACGTGCGCAGGCGCGACAGTCGTATACACAAACGAGTAGTGTATAATACCTTTCTCTTTCTCCCTATTTCAGTGAGGGTGGGGTGAGGGTGAGGGGTGAGGGTGAGGAGTGAGGGTGAGGAGTGAGGGTGAGGGTGAGGGTAAGGGTGAGGGAGAGGGTGGTTTTCTTTTTGTTTTTGTATTTTTTTTTTTTGAACTTCGTTCCTACCTGGTGTCCCACGACACCACATCTTTTTAATTTACGGAGATCTCGGCACTCGCTCCCAACATCATCATCATCCTCTTGCTCTTGTCTCAATTTACTTGGGGTCGGCGCAGTATGTTTTGTTCTTCCATTCATCCCTGTTATTCGTCATCTGATCATTCACTCCTTTCATATTCATACCACTCCTTACACAGGCCATCCATTTTTTCTTTAGCCTTCCTCTAGCTCTCCATCCATCAACTTTCATATTCATGGTTCTTTTAGTGACATGACTTTCATCCCTTCTCATCACATGCCAAGACCAAGACAAACGATTTCCTCTCATTTTTTCAGTCATAGGCGCCACTCTCAAACTCCCTCTAATATACTCATTTCGTATTTTATCCATTCTAGTCACACCACACATCCACCTTAACATTCTCATTTCAGTTACATGCACTCTTCTTTCATCCAACTTCTTAACGGCCCAACATTCTGATCCATATAATACCACAGGTCTTATAATGGTTTTATATATTGTTTTGTTTTGTTTTATGGGTATAATGGGTTTTATATATTTGGGGATGAAGAGTAGAAGCGTGCACGTCGCCATCCCTGCCAGCTACGGCTGCAATTCTACTCTAACACGAGCACCTCAAGGGCGAACAATGTTAGGGCGTGCCCCCGAGGCGACGCGCACCAGTTCGTCCCCACTGGTGCGAAAAGTGTGTGCCAGAGCGGCGTAGGGGACCGCCACCCTACACGCGCGACCGTGCAGGGTAGCTGCGTGCAATGTTATAGGAATGGCAGATAAGATGAATGAGTTGATGGATGTTATGAATGAGAGAAAGTTAGATGTAGTGTGCTTGACAGAGACCAAGCGCAAGGGCAGCGAAGTCTTGGAGCTCCCGGGAGGGGTGCTCGCGCTATGGTCTGGAGTACCAGAGAGCGAGCATGGCAGTCGGGGGGTTGGAATTTTGTTGTCCTCGCGATTGGCCTCCGGTATGTATGTGTACAAACTGGTAGGTCCTAGAATCCTCTGGATCCGTCTAAAACTTGGTTTAACGAAGACTTTCCTGGTAGATGCTTACGCGCCAGTATCTTCGTCGAACGCGAGTGAGCTAGAGGACTTCTGGGAGAGTATGAGAGAAGCTCTAAATGTGATAGAAGGAAATGAAAGACTTATAGTAAGTGGAGACTTGAATGGATGGGTGGGTACCGCTCGCGATGGTTTTGAGTCGGTACTCGAGAAGTATGGGATAAAAGGGTGAACGACGCTGGCAGGCTTATACTGGCATTTTGTAAGGAAAAGGATTTGTTTGTGGCGAACACAATCTTCAACCACAAACAAATTCATATGTATACGAGGAGATGTAAGTCAAAGAGAAGCATGATAGATCTATTCCTAATGGATAGTCGGCTCCGTAAACAGGTGATGGACACAAGGGTGTATCGAGGCGCTGAGCTAGGATCAGACCACTACCTAGTAATAACTAGGATTAGGGGTCTGTTCGCGGGTTGGCGTCATCGTGCCGAGTGTCCTGAACCTGAGCCGACTTATAGCATCAAAAGCTGGAAGCTGCAGGATGCATACATTAGGGATAAATATAAAGAAAGGGTAGCAGAAAAGCTTGGCGACGTTAATGTTAGTAGTGAGAATGTGGAAAGTGTATGGCAGAACCTTAGGTATAGTATGGTAAATGCCGCTGTGGAAGTGTGTGAAGAAACGAGAAGAGGCAGTAGTAATAAGCGTGACGCATGGTGGAATGAGGAAGTGAAAGAAGCAGTTCGAATGAAGAAGAAAGCATGGTTAGACTACTTAGCCTCGCGGAATGATTTTAATATGAAAGAGAGATACAAGCTGCAAAAAGTTAACACGAAGGCACTGATAGAAGAAGCTCGTGAAAGGTGCAGAATAAAAGAGTATGAAAGGTTGTCGTCCAATTTCCGAGAAAATGCCAGGCTCTTCTGGAAAGAGGTAGACAAGACCCGGAGTTGTTCGGCAATCTGCAGTATGAATAAAGTGCTTAGTGTTAACAATGACGTCCTAACAGACCAAACTGACGTCCTGCAGAGATGGAGTGAATATTATGGAAAGATGTATGCAAGAAAAGACAGAGATGCCACATCGGGAAGTGGAGCTCACTTCGATGCTCCGGATCCCGATGTCATTGAAGTCATTAGTATGAAAGAAATTGAACAAGCGATAAGAAGTATGAAATGTGGTAAGGCTGAGGGAAAAGACAGAGTTACTGCTGAGATGATCAAGTACGGTGGGTAGCGCATCTGGGACACTCTATGTCTGTTATGCAACTTGTGCTGGCGGACGGGTGAGGTCCCAGATGACTGGCGAATTGCAGTTGTAGTACCTATTTACAAAGGGAAAGGCTCGCGCCTAAACTGCTCCAGCTACAGGGCGATCAGCTTGGTCAGCTTAGCTAGTAAGGTGTATGCAAAGATTATAACGGCAAGAACACAAGAAAAGTCTGAAAGATATTTATGGGAGGCTCAATGCGGATTCCGACGTGGAAGAGGTTGCATGGATCAAGTGTTTTCTCTCCGCATGATCGCGGAGACGTTTCTGGCTATTAGCCCGAAGGTTTTCTGCGCTTTTGTGGATCTGGAGAAAGCATTTGATAACGTTGTGAGGGAAACTGTGGGATTTGCTGCCCGGATATGGTGTGGACGGCTCGCTACTGTGGGCAATACAGTCGCTTTATAAGGACTGTAAGGCTTGCGTGCGAGTAGGGGGGGATGTGTCACCTCTTTTTGATGTCTGTACAGGCGTCTGAACAGGGTTGTGTCATGTCCGCCTGGCTGTGTATCTGGACAGTTGCCTGCAGAAGTTGAAAGATTGTGATATGGGTGTGAATTTGGGTGACTTTTAGGTAAACTGTCTGCTTTACGCTGATGATGCGGGCCTCATCTAAAGCCGACCTTCAGGCATTAGTCACTAATATGTAAGAGGAGTGTGAAAGTAAGGGTCTTCGCTTGAATGCAAGTAAGACTAAGGTTCTAGTATTTGAAAGAAATGACGTAAGAACTAATTGCGAGATTAGGGTAAACCAGGAACGTCTAGAGCAAGTGAATGAAATTGTGTATTTAGGGAGTATGTTCAGCGCGGATGGAAGATGTGATTCGGATGTAGAACGGCGAGTAGCTGCCGGAAACAGAGTTAACGGTGCTTTGTCCCAATTAGTAAAGCGACAAAGCATCGTAAAAGAAGCACGACTGGCGATTCATAACGCAGTGCTTGTGCCAACTTTGCTTTACGGTAGCGAAACCTGGGTATGTCAGCAGATGCATGAAAGTAAATTGAATGCTGTGGAGATGCGATCACTTCGAAAATTGTGCGGCGTTACCTTGGCCGACCGAATACGTAACGAAGTGATACGCAATGTGGCAGGTTTGTATGAAAGTGTCAGCGTTAAGCTGGAAAAGGGCGTGCTCCGTTGGTTTGGACACGTCCAACGAATGAGTGAGGAACGATTGACGAAGAATATATATATTGTGCGAAAGCAGAGGGTAGAAGAAGTCAGGGTAGGCCAAGACTTACATATGAAGGCCACGTGAGCAGATTGCTCAAAAACGGAAAGGTCAAAAGTACTCGGGTACCCAGACGTGCGTGTATGAAGCGATTGATGAATCCTGAAAAAGCGAAAGAAGTATGCATGGATCGCGAAGCCTGGCGATCTGTCCTCTCTGACTACCCCGTCAGGGATACAGCGTGAAGATAGTTATTTTGCCCTTCAGCTTGAGGGGCAATCGTGGATCGCATGTTGTGGCCGTGACCTGTCGCCATTTCATCCATCCAGCATTGATCCGATGTGTAATGTCACGGTCGATTTCCCCATTGTTCTGGATAAGTGACCCAGGTACCTAAACTGGGAGCATACTGGTAAAGGTCTACCTAAGTACTAAGTACAAAGTACTAAGTACTTTTTTTGTCTTACTAGGCACTCGCTCCTAACAATGTCGAAAATTAAAAGTCTAACAATACTTCCTCTAGCAGTCAACTGTTGAACGAGTATGAAGTTATATATCCGAAAAGAAACCAACAATTATTTCTTTGCAAGTCCTGGAGAATCTCTTCGAAACAGTTATTCAATTCCTTTAGAGGTGTCAAAATCATCATGGTTATCAAGAAAAACTGAATCACCAGTAGATACACAACTACAGACAAACTGTTGTAGAATATAAACAGGGTCATTAGAATCACTAAAACAAAAATTTGCAGTCATTATTAAAAATTATTACCTGAAAAATAAAAGAAAGTGTAACAATTATTTAATACATAATAATAAACAAAATATATTTTTATGAAATACAAACATTGTGGCAAACAAGCGCACTACCCATCAAATGTAAAAAGGTGGCCAGAGTGGCTTTTTGCATTCACTTGCCCATACTAATTGAAACCTCTACGTAAACTCCAATCAAATCGTGCCACTTAGCGCCAATGCTGCAAACATTGACAGTGCGTGTGCCTCAGTGGTTTAATTAGTTTTCGAACTAGATTACTTTATATAACTTATTATATTATTATTTATTTATTTATTTTATTTATTATGATACTAGTTATGATCTTTATAGGGATAAAAAAGCATGCTACATGAGAGAATGCACGAATGACACGAACCTCGACTATTTTCGGTCACAGCCTGGTAAACTAAGTATGAGTAATCCCCAACTACCAAAGCAAATCCAAATATTAAAGTCGGATACAATATTAACTCTTTCCTGACATTTGTAGTTGTTGGCCGACGAATTTCTGATAATTCTTGCTTAACCTAAAAGTTAAAAATATAAGTGCAGCACAACACATAGCTAAAAATTGTTCTTTTGACACAAGTTATTCTAAATCTTCACACTAGATACAGCGTGAAGATAGATAAGTTCTTCATTTAGTTAAGGTCTTCTTTGTCTACCCCGTCGGGTATCCCTGACGGGGAAGTCGCCAGGCATCGCGATCCATGCATACTTCTTTCGCTGCGTGTAGATTCATTAATCGCTTCATACATGCACGTCTGGGTATCCAAGTACTTTTAACTTTTCCGTATTTGAGCAACTTGCTTATGTGGTCTACCCTGACTTCTTCAGCCCTCTACTTTCGCAGAATATATATTCTTCGTACGTTTAACGTCCCTCACTCATTCGTTGAACGTGTCCAAACCAACAGAGCACGCCCTTTTCCAGCTGAACGCTGACACTTTCATTCAAACCTGCCACTTTGTTACGGTTTACGTTTTTACGGTTATGTTTACGGTCTTCTAAGGTTACGCTGCACAATTTCGAAGTGATCGCATCTCCTGCATTTTACTTTCATGCATCTTGTGGCATACCCAGGTTTCGCTGCCGAAAAGCAACGTTGGCACTAGCACTGCGATATGAATCGCGGGTCGTGCTTCTTTTACGACGCTTTGTCGCTTTACCAATTGGGACAAACCACCTTTAACTTTGTTTTCGGCAGTTACTCACCGTTCTACTTCCGCATCACATTTTCCGTCCGTGCTGAACATACTCCCTAAATACACAATTTCATTCACTTGCTCTAGACGTTGCTGGTGTACCCAAATCTCGCACTTAGTTCTGAGGTCTTGTTTTTCAAATACCAGAACCTTAGTTTCACTTGAATTCAAGCGAAGAGCCTTACTTTCACTCTCCTCTTTCATATTAGTGACTAATGCCCGAAGGTCAACTTCTGATGAGGCCATGAGCCCCACGTCATCAGCGTACAACAGACAATTTTCTGTTTACACTGATGTCACAAATATTTATTTTTGTGTCACTATTCAATAGGTTTTTCGAAAGAATTGGAATATGCAAGAGTGACGAACAGTATATAATGGGTAGGTACGAAATCAATCATGATTCCATTCAGGGGTTCGAAGAGTTAAGAGGAGATACAAAGATATAACTTATAAGCATTAATATTACTTGTTTTAACTCCGATATGCAATCGATCATAGCGTGCATTCTACACATGCCCATAGCAGCTCCTACGACGGCCACAGCGCTTACTATGAGTACGTCACAAATCCATATGACGATATGTATGTTGTTGCTTTTCGCATTTAACGAAGGATCGTAATATGTGTACACGTCAGTCACCAAAGCTATAACAGATATGACTGCTGAAAATATACATGTCCATATTTAACATTTTTATCCAAATATTAAGATCTGACGCAAGAGTGTAAGGGGCCTCGGAGATCATGGTAGTGCCGCACCAAGCGACCTCACCAAGCGTCGAGCCTGCTAACTAACGGTCGAGGCGACGACGCACCTGCACTTGCGGGGTTAAGAGGTCAGACGGCAGTCGCTGCAAAATGCCGAAAATTAAACGCAAAAGATAGCTGTTGCTGGCACCTAATAGAATGTCGATTTTCTGACTTTATTTAACTAGTGTGCGACATTTATTAATAACTATTTCAAAATTATTTTATTGCTTGTAGTATGTATGGAATTGTATAGACATTTTAATTTTAAGTTTATTTGACATTTTTAGTCTATTGCATGCTTTCCAGCGGAATATGGCAGAACATAATTGATTTATGTATAACACCAAAATGTATGTACCCATATTAGCAATAAAATATATTTGAATTTGAATTAAAATCCAGGTAGAGTTTGAGAGCAACTTAGATAACACTTGAAGTGATGAAATAGACCTAGACCTGCACACATGTTGTAGTACGATTTCAGGACTATCAATCTCTCTGTTAGCTGAACAAAAGCAAAAAAGAGGCTTACTGAATAATACGGTCATCATGTTGCCATAAAGGTTGCAATTTTGTGATACTCGGATACTCCAGCCATCTCGCGTTCTTCTGATTTTGAGTGGCGCTGCTCCGACCACTCGTGACAATCGGAGCAATAAACTTAGGAAACCCGCAACTGTGCATTCAAGATTTAGATGAGGTTCGAGACTCATAATCGTTTGCAAATCGTTTTTTTCTGATACAGAACTAACTAAAATCTGATTACGTTGAAGTAACTAAAAATGATGTTATATTGACCAAGTGTTAGTTTTGTGCCTATAAATATGTTACGCCGTAGAGGTGGTGGACAAAACTAATCAGGGATCTATACTGAAGACTACTTGTAACTAATTCAAGGCACACAGAAGCTCCTATTCGGGCCACGTGACGTCAAGTTACTGCCGACGGGTAGATTAAGGTAATTACCTATGATTACCTTAATCTTTGGCTAACGAGTTGTGTTCCTTGTAATTAGGCGCTTTTTATAGTGAGCATTAAAAGTATTGTATTAACATTTGAACAGAACATATAATTCTTTCCAATCAACCCGTGGTGCTTACTCTCTTATTTTATTGAAACAGACTTTGTGTGTTTTAGTTTATTTACTTTCGAATAATATGTTCGTAACAAGATAATTTATTGGGCGATAATGCAAACATGACGCTATGTTTATGTTATTATTTAGTTTGAAATACGAAAAGAATAAAGAACACACAAAAGTCCATTGCCACATGGGTTTCGGGACGAACAATAACAAACAGTAACGCCTGCACCAGACTGACACTTGATAGTGATTCTGGTGTCAGTGAGCTGCTGTCATTTTGTTTGACTGATGAAGTCTTGAGATAATTTTGAGGTGAGACTTCCAGATCTGGAGAATATTAGAGATTTAGAAGATTATGATCTCCAATATTCTCCAGAAACTCTACTGTCACTTTGTGTTTCTACAGAATTATATCAATGTTAGCTCACGAGTAGTATATTCAGGTCAACCCAATATAGAATAACATTATCCTACACATATGGCTGATTACGATCATACCCTACAAGAATATAACATAACTCAACCTAACCCATATCGACGCTGAGTGACGAAGCATTTCTCAACAATACTGTAAAAATGCAACCAAGTCACGATCTGAAATTAATTGAACGTAAACTCTCACTTGATGAATTCCTAGCCCCATGTTGGCTACTAGTTAGTAACGTTAACGCGTTTGTAATGACCGCGTTACTGTTCAACCTGTAACTAATTATTCAGAAGCTGTAATTGTCCGGAAATAAACAAGTCACTTTCCTAGCCTTAATCTTATTTGACTGCCTCGGTGGCGCAGTGGTAGTGTATGCGGCTGCCGCGCATGAGTTCCGGGTTCGATTCTCGGGTCGGAACAAATATTTGTGTGATCCACAAATGTTAATTTCAGAGTTTGGGTGTTTCCTATGTATAATATGTATGTATTTAGAAATTTATAAGTATGTATATCAATTGTCTAGATCCCATAGTATAAGCTTGTAACTTAGTTTGGGCTAGATGGCGCTGTGTAGAAGTGCTCCACAATATTTAGTTATTATTTATTTATTGATATCTATCAATATCCTGTCCTTTGCCTATCTCTGTTGCTTTCTTATTTCTTTGGAGGATATAACAGTCACGAGATCGTTTGTGGGTGTAAGGGATTCTCCGGGACCTAAGCGACCTCAGCTGCTAGTGTAACTCCTGCTGATTAAAGGAGAGGACAACGACGCAGAAAGCCACAGGCCAAGGCATAGCCGCTCTTAACAGCAAAGTAAAACTAGACCCGAGGCTCCAAACCCAAGTATGATTTGAAAGCAACTGTTTGTGATATGTTTCGGGACCCACTTCCTTGCGGGAGTGAAGTTCTCACTCCACGTCGTCGTTCAAGGTCTGCTTCTGTAAGAATAGCGAGCTATCCGTCGTCCTCATGCTCCTGTTCATGGAGGACGGTAGTCTTGGGCAAAGACAAGTCTGCGGCGCCCTCGTCGCAGACTGCAGAGCTCGGGAGGAAGAGCTTTCTCCCGACCCCTCTCCGCTGCGTCTTTCAAGTCCACTGGAGACCATGGCTCTTACAGAACCATTAGGTAGATATCTACAATTAAAGTTAGGTAGGTTTGTTTTGAAAAGTGTATGTTCAATCAATCGGCAATTCAACTTTTGTGTACGACTTTTCGTTCCGGGTAAGTCTTAGTTGCTATGGAGCTTCGTGTAACTTTACAAGTTCTAAAGTTGCTCAATTGGCGTATCTTTTATATATTTTTACCTAAATTCCGATAATATAACACATAGTTTGATTTAAGTACAGATATTCATTGATATTCGGTGGCACATATATTTAAGAAACCTAAATGAAACAACAACACAATGCTATAAAGAAACATAATGGAGGCAAGTTAGTGCAGGATTGTGTCTCAGTGCTTTTACCACAAGGATTATTTAAACGTGCAAGAAGTTTGATAACAACACAATATCTATCAATGCATTGCCTAGTTCCTTTATAGTCCCAAACCAAATCTAAAAGCACTCTCCGCAATGTGGTGGGTAGTTCGTTACCCGCGGGAGCCGTACATCAGGTTCCGTTTGACAAAACTAATCTAGCTAGCACAATGAAAGCCGGAAATACCGCAATAAGTCAAGGCAATCCGTGACTTATCGTTATTAATAGTGTATGCGGTAACGATGAATATTTTTCTGTTTGGTGATGACGTCATTACTACTTACACAAAATTTGTATATATCTGGATAATATATTCAAATACTTATCCACCTACAACCATTTGGGCAATCTGCCAAAAGAAAGTTCGTTGAGCTAAACAGTTTATGGCTATTGTTTTATAACGTCAAAACATCGACATAAAAGCATAGCTCAGCAAACTTATCTATATGGCCAGTCATTTGTTTCCCACGTAGCCCAGCTGTCAGGAGGCGCTCGTGGCCCCGCGGACTCAGTGGTTTGTAAACGATCACTGCGTTAAGCAACTTTCACTATGAATGATCGTCGTATGGGTGACCACTTTGTGGCATTTACATTTGCGAGCGTTTCCGTGCTTCGGAAGACACGTTAAGCCGTTGGTCCCGGTTGCCAGTAACTAGGCAGTCGTTAAGCCCAGTTGAAGGCCTTATGGGCGGCTTGAAAAATTTCAACAGCAGGTTGCCACATTCTACGCCCGTTCATTTCAACACGCCAATGGACTCCCCACCTGTTACGTGGGACAAAAGTGAAAACAGTGAAATGTGGGCGTAAAGTATGCCGCTGCCTGCTAACCTAACTGCTGCTTTAGAGGATAAAGGCGTGACAATTTGTCATGTTCCAATAGCTATTGGTATAGATTATAGTATTTAATACGTACTAAATATTTTCCTCGTCAAAATTTTGCCGCCCGCGCGATGGAAAGCCATAACTATAGCCAGCTGAGATTGGGGGCCGTTTTCCTAGTCTGACAGGGGGAAAATTATCGGTAGTACTCAAGTTGGCGGTCATAAGATATACGTACTTTTTTGCGGTGAGCTGAAGAAACCGGGGTTTTTAGGAGGGAGGAATCATCTGTGCTGGCACAGTGTTCGAAGTTTCTATAGTATGGCACAGAAAACTACTTCTGAATTCTTCGCTTTAATTTCTATAGAACTTGCGTCGAAAGTTCCAATTTCTCAATCTCCATCGGCCTCTACCGAGCGAATTACTTCCATGCAAAGTGCATCATCCGCATAACTAAACAGGAACTGATAATCTTTTAAGAGGGTTCCCAAATTATGGTGTTCATGAAATCTTTCTAAGTAGCTATTAGTCGCATTAGTATTGTTGCCGCCTCTTTGCCCAACTGACCAACACATGTTCCTAGACAATATTACCGATCGTTTGAGTTCCAAGTGATATATACATCAATGTCTAGTTTGAGACCTTGCTTTACAATTATATAAATGTAATGTAGCATACGCCCATCGCTTTGCAGGCGAGATCCAGTTACTAATACACACGGGCACTTTTACGTTAATAAAATATGTTCTTTGTTGTAATACGTTAGCATTTACCTTAAGCCATTACATAGACCATCCAGATGCCAAATTGTTGCTCACAAACTTTCCCAATAACAACATTATTGATGAGATCTATTTCGTTAGTGCAGTTGTCACTTGATGTTCAAAGACAAACAAAGTGTAATTAAACTAACTTGATAGTGTACCACCAAGAACAGAGCAAAGAAAACTAATTACTAACTATATTTTTAACGGAATACCACCCTGATGTGTATTAAACGTGACGAGTTTGTTTGGACGCCTCTTGATTAGTTAGAGTAGCCTTGAGTTCATATTGGTTCGGCGATAGATTGATTTAGAACATTTAGTTATTTCAGTTTCCATTCTACTTTGTGGCTCTTAAATGTGAAAGTTTTTTACTCTTTCACGCAATACTGCTGAATGGATTTAATATAAAGATAGCTTACTGTAAAAAAATTATGTCGCTAGCTGTCGCTTTGATAGTGAATTACTCCGTATAACTTTTTATGACATTCAAATAAATACTATGTATGACAAGTATTATTTTAATCTATTATTTAAAGTTTAAATTTATTTCTATGAATTGTTCCTTTGTATTGGGCAATTTATTTAGGAATTAAACTCAATTGTAAAACGGCAGATGTGGCTCGCCTGATGTAACGCCGTGGCGACATTTAGCGAATTGAGGGCCATTGTCACAGTCCACAAAACTATTGACAGTGGCCCCCCCGGTAGCGACCCAATGACGTGCCTCATTACGCTCCGCTTGAAGAACCCAGGGTTGTAAGAGGAGGCAAACACATGCGCTGGCAGAGCCTACAAGTATAAACGTTACGAAATTGATTCCAAAAATATTTTCCCGGGTTAGATGTGTGCTTCCTGAGATTAAAGCTTTCAAAATAGTATATTTCAGCCCAGCGTAACATCGGCACGAGTCACGCCATCGTGTCAACATGGAGCTAAATTGTGCTTAGAAACAACTTTCCCGATAAATTCTAATCACGGCTGACTTATTGAGATAATTCTTAGAGTTTCTCAAGGGACATTAATTGGCGAAGAGGTTGCGCGTAATTAGCAAGGGTCACTGGATCAGGGAATGGCGAACTAATAGAATTGAGTCGATAGAAGAATTCGTATTTATTCTTTTATAAAAAAGTACCTAGTTATTCATAGTTTTATATATCATTTCTACTAGCATTTACACAATACGATTGATAATTATGTTTTAAAGACTTTGAAATTAATTTTTTTTCCCTTTCAAAAAGCCCAGGAAATTCGCTTTTCTGACAAAAAGTAACCTACAAAATTAAAGTTAAATTTACTCGCTGCTCCCCTTGTTTAGGAGGTTTATACGGCACATAGATTTAATAATAACTTAATGAGAGTTCTGTTAAAACATGAAATATTGTTATATTATCACGTCTTTATCCCCGAAGGGGTAGGCAGAGGCTATGCGCCTACATTTCCCCGTATGCATTTTTGTCCCACGTAACATTGGGGTCATGGAGGCCATTGCGTGTTGAAATAGACAGACGCAGGTTGTGGCGACCTGCTGTTAAAATTTCTCAGGTCGCCCATAAGGCCTTCAACTGGGCTTAACAACTGCCATGTTACTTGCAATCGGGACCAAAGGCTTAACAAAACTTTTGTGTGAAAGTTCGTCATTTTCAAATTTAGAAACAAAATATACGTGTTTTGGTTACAAATATATGGGTATGTGTTTCGCAGTTTTGCCTAATTTTACATATAAAGGGGTAAAATATGGGTTCTAAGTTTATATGGAAGATTTTCAATTTTCAAATCCGTGTAAAATAATATACATAGATAGATAATATGTTTTATTGTACCATCGTCACAGAAAACAAAACGTACAGGACTACAGTAGCTTCTTATAGTTAGCCTTATTGCACACAACAATCTTTTCCAGGCAACCTTTGGATGAACAGGAACTAATAGAGATACAGAAACACGGTGTGGGTAGTACCAACGAATTCTCAAATTTACACAAGTAGTTACATATACCATATAATATTTTATATAGATGTTAATATATACTTCAATAAACACATATATTTACATATAAATTTCTACATTTAAACATATATATGACTGTTTGGTATTTTAATTTATGATTCTTAGGATAGGTTTTTTATAAATAAATAAATATTTCTTTCCTTTCTTTTTTTTCTTTCGTCCCATACATTCTCAAGCTTAATTTGATTTATAGCAAATTCAGATTTCTAGAAAGTCCTCGTAAACCATTTTAAGGAGCTTTCCTGATGGAAACTGGTAGCGTATTCACAGCTTTGTTGCCTCTTCTGCAAAGGACTTATCAGCAAAATTAGTAGATGCCCTGATATTTACAGTGTTTAGTTCTCCGATGCTCTCGTTGCCGTCGAATGGGTATCACTTAGAAACTTAAAACGTTCTTTAAGATACGAATATTCCGCCGAAGATGAATTGAGCGCCACTTGAGTATGTTGCGGTATTGAGATATGAAGGCGCTCAAACTTATCGAGATGCTTTTCAGCAAGATTAATATAGCTGGCATTTGCGTAATCTAAAATGGGTAGTAAGAGAGACTGCGCAAGGAAGACCTTAGTGGAATTTGGCAGAAAGATTCGCAATCTTCGCAAGGAACCTGTTGATGCAAACAACCTTCGACTAACCTCCTTAAGTTGTGGGCCCTAGGACAGATTTCGGTTAAGTTGCAAATTTGTAGCGGCATGCCATAAAAAAGTACTTCAGGTAACTGTGTATAATCTACCCGAGATATCATCCATGGACTGCCCACAAGTATCATCTGTGTTTTCTAAATTTGTAGTAATCCAAATTTGTTACTCCATTCACAAATTCGCTCTAAGTCACAGTTAATAGTGGAAAAAGCTTCTTGGATGCTTTCAAGTGGGGCTTTGCGTAAATTTGCAAGTCATCTGCATATAGGTGGAAAGACGAGACGAGTTGTTTTGATATAGAATTTTTAAATTTTGCGGAACGTAAAGGAGAAATATACTTCCAAAACATGAAATGGTATGATTATGCAGGCGTTATCTGGTTAAAGTACTGTGTAACTCGATTTGCTTTTGGAATGTTTTGAATAATGCAGATTGACCTTTATTTACACAGCTAAATGGGTCAGAGGCAGAGGTAACCCGATTAGAGCTACGCTTGCAAGTACGGCCGAGATCGATGAAACCGCCCAGGAGAGTCACGTTCACAAAATACGGTGTTTTTTTGCTATGGCAGGTACAGTAGTAGGTTAATTTTAGAGTTGCTTGACACTTTTAGTTTTAGTCCCAACTTTCCGAACTTCCTTTTTTAAACTATTTTGTCTCCATTTTTCAGTCTCTGTTATATGGTATATGTTGTATATGGTAGATACTGGAAATGCTGGTGTTGATTAAGTGCTAACACCACTTCACATACATTATATTATCTATAGTATAATTTACACACATTCACTTGCATACAAGATAACGTAAACGAAGAAGTTTAGAACAGCTAAAGTCGAGTAATAGTGAAACTTGTTGTTATAAGTAGCTGTTAGTTTCAAGTGCAGTAGAGGCACACAGTTGTTGCTGGCACTTGAGCGTTTATTGGACAAGTTGCATTAAAGTCGTTGCCTAATGGTGAACAGTAGGGAGACCCGGTACAAAGGTAAATGAGCTTAGATTCAGCTTACAACGGTCGTAGTGTATTTGGACGGAGACGTAAAATAGTCTCAATTATTTGTTAGTAAATTCCAGTTGATCCTAATAATAAAGCGTAGATGATTCTCTGTTACAGGGGCTAAACAGCGGCTCTGTCACATTTGGCTATTAACAGCCGACTGCCACAAGTAAGAAAATATTTTAGGTTAGTAAGCCGTTGTTAACAGAATTCCAGCCAATTGCGGGTCAATAAAACTAATCGTATTCCCTGGTCGCCTTACATCTGCACTACACCCACTGGAAGGGATTAGGCGAGAAGATTTATGATGATTATAATTCGATGTGGCATTAAACTTATTAGTATTAGGTAAAGCATCAATTATTTTGCAATCAGTACTAATGAAACGTTTTGCTAAGAATGCACCACTTCATTATTTTATATTAAATACCAGTGGTAAAAGTTACTTTTTACTATTCCACTTTTAATAAAGTTAACTATCTTCACGCTGTATCCCTGACGGGGTAGTCAGAGAGGACAGATGGCCAGGCATCGCGATCCATGCATACTTCTTTCGCTTCCTGTAGATTCATTAATCGCTTCATACATGCACGTTTGGGTATCCGAGTACTTTTGACTTTTTCATTTTTGAGCGATCTGATCACGTGGTCTTCATATGTCTCGACCTACCCTGACTCCTTCTGCCCTCTATTTTCGCACAGTTGTATATAATTTAAAAGATTGTATACGGGAATTTTTAATTAATATTTCGATACACGGCGACCAAAGTCTGGTGAAACGCGCACACATGCTACTGTTTGGTTTAATCATAATAATTCTGCAAAGAGTCGTGTATTTCTAAAAATAATTTTAAAGGTCTTTTTGTGACTTAGTTGCATCTATTTAGGTACATCACAGTCCTGTTGCGGGGGCGGCAGTAGGTTCGCAGGATGGGCCAGACAGCTATTCTAAAATTGTTGACTGCCGGCTTATAATGTGCAGTACAACCGGCCACCTGAGAATTTAAAACTTCTAACTTATCGCTATTTTTGTACCCGTTGCTTCGAGTTCGTTTTTCACGATAATAGCTACATAGAAAACCAAGTCAATGTACATTTCATTTGTATCCACATAACTACACAATAAATAAACTGTTTACGATACCCACTAACAATAATGATATCGCGCTTTTTATTAGGATTGGAGTAGGATTAGTGGGATACACATACCGCGGGCCAGAAGAGGTTACGTTCAAATATATTCGTACCGTACGAACCTTCCTACACATGATACAAATATATATGTGTAAATTGACAGGTACAAGTGAAGGTATAAAGCCCGACAAAAAACGAGCAAAACTGAGCTCCATATAAATCATACATGAGCGCTGTGATGTTTTATTAATAAAAGATGTATTTATACCTTCATATTTCAACCTGAAGAGGAATTTTAGGGGTATTGTTAATTAGGAGCGTTTCATCCAAAGTTTGTGTTGCGAATTTGACGCCCCGGGCGACCGCAGATTGTACAAGCGTTTGTACTCACCTCACCTCACGATTGAAGTCCGTTCAAATATTATAAGTCAACTGAATCAACTCATAAATACTCAATGACCATTCCGTCAGATCTCGATGTGAGCAGACGGGCGGGCTGAGTCAAAACATCATGAAGACGTTCATTCACTCATAATTACACTCTGCGCCATCATCATAAGACTTATTTTTGCAATAAACGGCTGTTTCTTGGTGAGCTTCCCAGGTTCATGCATAATGCAAGGCTGCTATTGCCTTTGAATCGTTTTGTTCCGAGATGAGGCTCAAATCTTAAGTGGTGATATTTATTTAAAAGGGCGTTTTGGTAGCACTTTTTATTGCAGCGCATTGTATTTCTATTTAAAGCAGATCTTGGAGCTATTTATAACCGACTAAACTATATAACTAGACTAATATAACTGCCCGTGTAAGGAATTACCACATTCACAGCAGCATTTCAAACTTCGACTACGTTCTATAAAATGGTCGCACACAAAAAAAAATGAAGTTACCTTGCCAGCACAACTAACAATCCCACTGCGCTGCTCGGCTTTTCTAAATGAGATCAATATTAAGCGGCGCATTCTTCAGATGCTGCTTTGATGAAATTAAGTTTTAAAATCCTGATAACCTGACCTTTGGTGCTATCGGTGAAATATCAAACTAAGTAGCAACCACTAGATCGTATGTCAATGTTAAAATAAACGTTAATACATTTTTTCGCATTCAATTACAGTATCAAGTTCTAATTGTTTTAAACTTGTGTACATTACAAGTATGAGACTCCCACTCTAAGGGCCGTATTACAGAACGTTTCTCAATACTCAAGAAACACTTGAGAGTTTTTCTTGAGTATTGAGACGTTTTAAGGCGAAAACTAGCTTTAAGCGTTTCGTGAGTATTGAGAAATGTTCTGTAATACGGCCCTAATACCAGGAGCTCGCCGGATAGCCCGCAGATAAGCCCACCTTGCAGGTTAAAGTGATAGCCACCCAGTTAAGCACTCAAACATTTCTCGACCGGGCTTCTTAAGACTTCTTCAGTACGAGTTCCGAGAATAAACGCTTGTATAAAGCAGTACACTCTAGGAATTATCGCCCGGAGTAATCAAAAATTATAAAAGTTACGTTAATACTTGCAACGCAATGTTTAAGTACATTATGTTCTGCAGTTTGCTCACAAACGTTACCTTCCACAGACATTTTATAGATATTTTATATATTTGGAACAGGTTTCGTACGTAAACTGGGTTAATACCATTATTAATGAAACAGCAATCATGCAATGTGAGTTGAGTAGAAAATAAATTGTCATCGTTATTTAATTACAGAATGAAGCTGTGTGCCGCGGCAGCGTGTTTAATCCGTAATGTTGCGGCACATTCACGTGTGATGCTGGTGCTGCGTGCTGCAACGTGACAGGGTTGCGGCAGCGGTACCACGCGGTACGGCGCGCTCATTAATATCACAAGCAGACTTGCCGGCGCGGTGCGGCGCGGCTCAACCACAATTCATCCGCACCGTACCAGTATTTATTCGCTTATTCGCGCACGTTTTATATTCGTTCACCCTTTTGTCATTACGCGTCGGCTAAATTCCGTTTTGTACTTGTATAAATTGAAATACAGTTCTGAATTTTTTCAAACGTGTAAATGATTTACCTTATTTTAAACAAACGTTTTTAGTTTTTCTATATTCAAAGAGGGATATTTTTTATGTTTTGAAAAATTGGTCTTGAATTTAAGCCATGTCTATTTTAAAGTACCTCACTAACTAACTTCACGCTATATTCCTAACGAGCTCGCTAGGTAGGACAGATCGCTTTGCGATGCTTGCGTACATAAAGTAGGTACCTAAGTACCAATAACTAAATAAAACCTGAAACAAATTAGAAACCAATTGTACGAACCTAGTAAGTTTTTTATAAAATAAGTTCTATACATACATTTTATGAGTATATATGTTGTTACACAAATTCATAAAAATCGAGAAGTCATCAACTAAAATTAATAACACACAAGCTGTGTACCTGAAATCATGCATACACACGTAGATGCATTCACCGATCACGTCAACCGCTTACCGCTCGTCGGCAGAGCGAACACACGTCATAAGCACGGCTGACTGTACCCTGTACAACTCACATAGCCTCGCTCCCCCTCTCTCTGTCCAGTAAATACAAAGCACGGAGAGTTATTCCAAAATTGAGCTAGGTATATTGTGCATAATAGATGGCAGCAGTTTTTTTCTAATTCGTAGCAATACTTAGCAATTTTTTTTTTATATATATTTTTGCTAGAAAGGTGGTACAATGCGAGGTAAATATAACATAGATATGTAGTACATTTTTTAGAGCCACACCAATCACCATAAACATTATGGCATGCAAATTGTAGTCATGTTGGAACTACGCAAATATTCAATTATTAAACTATATTTACAATGTCACGATTAATAAAAGTATTACAAATGGAGGTAATTGTCAAGTCAAGGTAATGGTCAAGTTATTGATGACATTCAATTACATTTCATTAAAATTAGGAAGGTTTTTCTACATCATACAAGTATAGTCATTACAACAATAAAATAGCATGTCCAAACAAAAAGAATATACAAAATCACACAATATAACATTAAATTATTAACATTTATTTATTTGGAGTTTTTGAATTCCTGTATCGAA
This sequence comes from Thumatha senex, assembly GCA_948477245.1. Taxonomy (NCBI): domain Eukaryota; kingdom Metazoa; phylum Arthropoda; class Insecta; order Lepidoptera; family Erebidae; genus Thumatha; species Thumatha senex. Next base: position 605,689 of record OX419737.1, read on the forward strand.
TAAAAACTTTTCATTAGAAGCCATTTTTTTAACTTACTCCTAAATAGTGTGGTTGGATGTTCTTTAATTTGATTCGGTATAGCGTTATAAATATAACCACACATAGCGAAGCAATTTTTCTGATAAAGGCTTGTTCTAGGCACCCGCTCTAGAACTATCCTATTAGGGTTTCTGGTCCATCTAGGAAACACCTATTTAGCTATAGCAAATAGTGTAGGGTGTTCTCTTACAAAGATTGCAACTTGGTATATATACATACTGGGGAGGGTCAAGAGCCCAAACTTCTTAAACAAAGGTCTACATGAGTGCCATGGCGCTGCGCCACATATGGCTCAGACTGCCCTTTTTTGTGCAATGAAAGCTCTAGTTACATAAGTAGAGTTGCCCCAAAGCATCAAACCATAGTTTAATACAGATGCAATATACCCATGGTATGCCATTAAAACCGTCCTGGGATTTGAGGTCCTTCTAAGTTTCGCCAACACGTAGACAAATCTATTGACCCTGTCACAAACTCTATCTACTTGTGCTTTCCAGTCCAGACTCTTGTCAATCATTATATTCAAAAGCAAGCATAATTTAGTAATATTTAGTGATGAAATTGGAAAAAAATTAGGTTATTTATTAACTAAGATGGGATATTGCACAATCAACTGTTGTATGCCTGGTGCCTCCCACCAGTACATATTAAAATCAGCTACTGAGTATGTATATAATAATAATAAAACCTTAATGATATTTTTGGGAAATAGGGGGAATTTGAACAAGTCCACTTTGCTAAACTATATAAATAAACTGGATTCTTTAACTGTAAAGAAAATTAAAATGTTTACACTCCCCTATAGTAACAGTTTGTCACAGGAGGAAAATATTACTAGATATAAGTTAAATATGACTTTGCATACATTATGTATGAATAATAAAAAGTTTCATTTTATTGATACTAACAACTATGTTAGAAAATCATTTTATTTGACAAAAGATAATTATTATTATCTTTCCAATTTTTCTATTAGACAAATAGCTACTTCGCTATCATATTTATTAGATATATCAGCCAAAAACTTGGCTAAACAAGTTGCTCCTATTGAGCAATGTTTATATGACATTCACAATGTCAGTAATTTTACTACGGACAATTCAAATTTATTTAATTTAAACTGAGTAATAAGACAACAGATAATTTTTCTTGCATAGTACCTACATATGTACCTCCCTATTCTGGGGCTAAAGAAATAAAATGTATAACTAGGGTTTCTAATAAAAATATGAACCCATCAAACATATCTGTGAATTGTAACAGTATGAAGAAGTGTCTCAACCTGGTGCATCAAAACATTCGAGGTTTAAAAGGTAAAGAGCTAGAATTGGAGTTGTTAATGAATTGTAACAGTATTGATATTGTATGTTTAAATGAGCACTGGCTAAAAAGTCATCAATTCACTCATAGCTTCAATAATCACCAGGTTGCAAGCTCGTTCAATAGAAAGAAATAGAAACGAGGTGGCTCTTTAATATTAATTAATAAAATATTTAAATTTAAAGAAAGATTGGATGTTGTGAGCCTCTCTGTTGAGCGAGTTGTGGAGATTTCATGTGTTGAATTGGAGCGATTCATTGTGTTGAATCTGTACAAACCTCCATGCGCGACAGTTAAGTCTCTTTTTGAAATAATGGAGAAAGCCTTAAGTAAAATATATAATAGCCATAAAACAATTGTTGTATGTGGAGACTTTAACATAAATGTTTTAGATAAGTCTTCAGACAGTATAGATTTTCTGAATTTTGCAAAATCATTTAATTTATATCACAATTTTATGGAACCCACTAGAATAACGGCCACTACTGCAAGATGTATTGATAACATATTTAGTAGTGTGAAACCAATACATACTTCTATAATCCATAAGGTTGACTCGAACCACACAGGGCAGTTGGTTTCCTTTTGTAATTCTCAAAGTAATGTAAAAAGACAAATAAATGTGATACTATTCAGTGAGAACCGTATAGAAAATTTTAAATGTAATATTACAAAAACTTGATTAATGGTGAGTTCAGCTCTATTTTTACTCCTAAGCACTTATCTAAGAGTGAAGCCTAACTTTCAGTGACTGGGCAACTCCAGGAATCTATAATAGTCGTAAGAAATTGTATCAACTGTACGAAAAGAAGTCCTATAATCATAATCCAAATTTTCAAGAGTTTGTAAAAAAATACTCAAAAACATTTAGACAAACTTGCCTGAAAGCATAATCAATTTATTTAAAAAATAAAAGCAAATATTCAAATAATGTTATTAAGGAAACTTGGAATGTTATAAATCTTTTCTCTATAATTATATGTAAATCCAAAGTGCGCAGTCATGATTTTCATTTAAAAATAAATAACGTAAATATTATAGAAGAATTTAAAGTTGCAACTGAATCTAACATTCCTCTTTCAATTACAAGAACTCTCTCGTCTTGCTCTAACGATGCTGAAGAACTTTTAAAACAAGGCGTGGAGGAATGTGGCACAGACTTTGAATTTTCAGCTGTTAGTCCTAGAGATATTTTGAAAACTTTTAAGGCAATTAATATGAAAAACACTAAAGATTTGTGGGGTCTATCTGTTAAAACTGTCTCTCATATTATCACTGTAATAGCTCCACATCTGGCAGCTGTGTTCAATTACTGTGTCAAGTCTGGAATATTTCCTGACCTAATGAAACATAGTAAAGTAATTCCTTCATTTAAAGCCGGCGATAATGCAGATCCCTCTAACTTTCGGCCTGTTTCCGTACTACCAACACTAAGTAAAATATTTGAAAAGCTAATGCTAGGACAGTTGCTTAGTCACTTTAATATACATAATATACTACACAGGAAACAGTATGGATTTACAAAGGGTTGCTCAACGGTGGATGCAGGGGTTGCTTTACTCAAAAGTATTTATGCGGCTTGGGAGGATTCGCAGGATGCATTAGGTGTTTTTTGCAATTTATCTAAAGCCTTCGATTGCGTTCATCACGAAACTCTTGTAAAGAAATTACTATGTTGGGGATAAACATGAGATTGTGTTGTTTGCGGATGATACCTCTTTGACATTTAAAATTAATAGACAATTAATTAATTATGACGATGTTAACAGTGCACTCTCAAAAGTTGTTCATTGGTTTAACGTGAATAATCTTCTTTTAAATGATAAAAAAACTAAAGTAATTAAGTTTTCGACACCTAATGTGAGACAGGTGGCGACCAATGTGCAACTTAATGGATCAGGGTTGGATACTATTGGGGCTTCTGTGTTTTTGGGTATAACTATTGATTCAAAGTTGCAGTGGGGACCACATATAGAAAAATCGTCAGACAAATTAAGCTCTGCTGCATATGCAGTAAAAACAATAAGACGGCTCACTGATGTTGAAATGGCTAGAATAGTTTATTTCAGTTATTTCCATAGCGTTATGTCATACGGAATTCTTCTCTGGGGAGACTCAGCGGACATTAATACGATATTTATTTTACAGAAGAGAGCTGTGAGAGCAATATACCAGCTTGGTCCCAGGGTATCTCTAAGAGAAAGATTCAAAGACCTTAATATTCTTACCGTAATATCACAATATATATATGAGAATTTACTTTATGTGCACAAAAACATAGACACATTTCTTAAAAAATGTGATATACATAATGTAAACACTAGGCATAAAGATAATCTTGTATTACATTCTACTCGTCTCGAAATAATCAGCAATTCTTTTATGGGGCAATGTATACGATTCTATAACAAACTTCCCGATGAAATTAGAATATTGTCAATAAATATGTTTAAGACAACAGTCAAGGCCAAATTGTGTAACAAGGCATATTATAAAATTTCAGACTATATAAATGATAAAAATGCATGGGAGTAAGTCGCTCTAAGTCAACACACATAAATATACAAATATAATTAATAATAAAGAAACATTATAAATATAATGTACATTTGTTCAACATAAGTGATCTGAAACGTCAGGTTAACTAATATAATTATATGTAATTTGAGTTTGTTATTGTGTGAGCACCGTCCATAGCTTTTTATAAATTTTGAAATTGACATGATGGTTGCTGTGCAGTTTGAGTATGTCATGCTCGCCTAAGTGTCCTGGCAGTGGTGGTGCATGTATCGGGTCGCCTTATTCCCTATAATACGGTTGAGTAGGGCGATGGCTGATATATGCGTCATACCCGTGAACGAGTGCCGTCTGTTGGGACTGGTCAGCTCATAGCTGTTATAGCAATTATTACAAATAAAACTATTTATATTTAAGGCAAATTAAGTTTAGACGACTGTTCTCACGTAACTCCAAAGTAGCAATGTAAGTTTAATATTGTAAGCCATACCTGCATTTTAAAATAGCAGCCATTTAGTTTCTTGCCGGAGTCTTCCTCATAAGGGTGGGCTACCTTTAAAACTGGCAACTAGAAACGCTCTCATTTTGATTTGATTTGGTTTCTTTTGTAAAGACTCATTACTATATAATTTGTTCAAATATCATGTAAATAAAACTAATGTAATTACTGGCAGTTAGAAAAGAGTGGCCATGAGTTTTATTGCCAGGTTCTTCCTCAGGCTCTACCTATTGCGTTGCGAATCTGGCAGTAAATGTAAATGTAGAAGCAATAATCTCGACGTTTATAAGTGTTACTTTGTGACCTACATGAATAAAGATTTTTCACTTTTCACTTCACTTTTCACTTTTATACCCAAATAACTCGCTTTATCAACGCCTTTTAAAGTATGTGTAGAATATTTTATACTAAGTGGTTTAGGTTATTTAGCATAATTATGAAATTGAATTTACTGAGTCTTTTCTAGATTGACCTGCAAATTATTATTGTGTAGCCATTGTAATATAGATTTGATTGCATCATTTATGTCATTTATGTAATTATCATTAAAATAGTGAGATATCAAGAGAAGTGAAATGTCATCAGCGAATTATGTACAAGGATAGGTAGTAACACTGGGCAAATCATTGATATACATATATCAGGAATAAGAGAGGACCTAAAATACTTCCCTGAGGCACACCAGAGTCATTGATTCTAAAGCAGGATCTATATGTCATTAATTCCTGTTTGTTGTTAGAACTCGACACATTGCACCCTATCTTTCAAGTATGTGTATGGCCACCTGTGCGCAAGACCCCGAATACCATACTTATCGAGTTTATCCAATAGTAGATCATGGGGCACTAAATCAAACGCGCTTTTCATGTCGAAGAAAATAGTAGTTGTTTGGGTATTATATGTGTCTAAGCTCTCTAAGACCTCAGAAATCAAGTTGAAACAAGCCTGAGTAGTAGATTTTCCTTTTTGGAACCCAAATTGCTCATCACGCAAAACTTTATGCTTTACAACAAAATCGTATATTCTCCTATGCATAGCTACTTCAAAGACCTTTGACATAACGGGAATCAACGTAATGGGTCTATAATTACAGAGTGAAGTTTTGTCACCTTTTTTATAAATGGGTTTAATGATAGATTTTTTTAGCAAGGTCGGGAACTTGCCTTCACTCAATGATAGATTTATCAAGTAGGTTAAAATAGGTGTTAGTGATATAGCACAGTTCTTTAAAATTTCGGTACTGATCTCATCATAACCTACCGAACTGGTATTTTTCAGTGACATGATAATCTTGAAAACTTCGGTGCAGTCACATTGCTTAAGATAAATGCTTTCACAAATACTCGGTATGTTTAGGACATTTACACTACGATTAAAGGAGTGACAATATTTTGAACGAGCCTCCATAAAGTGATTGCTAAAGATGTGGGCCATTGCTTGCGGGTCTTTTAAAAGCTTACCCTCAGTATTTATCTCACTAATTAAGTTCTTTACTGATAAACCTCCAGTCTCTTTTATGATTATCTGCCATGATGTTCTACAAATATTTTGGCAGTTACTAAGTTTAGTATGGTTGCAATTTTTCATAGATTCATGAATACACTTACGCAACAATTTTGCTTAAGACTTAAATTTGTCTCTAAGGGTATCTGACTTTTCTCTATAGTATTTTAGACGTAGTGTGCGTTTAGTTTTACAGCTTACTCTGAGTCCCTTGCTAATACAGGCTATTTTTTTTTGGTTTATATAAAACCTGCTTTCTTAATATAGGGAAACACAAATTATATAAAAATAAAATCATAAGATCCTGAAATTTAAGATACGCTGTATCTAAATCTATCTGCTCATAAACCTCATTAAAAGAAAGACTCGAAATACAGTCTTTAAACTTCGCAATATTTTCGCTGCAACAATCTCTTTTATAGATGAAATAACTGGTAAGCAACATTTTCTTATTAGCACTTGGGATAGTCAAAAATTGTGCCGTCTCATGGTCTGACATGCCAAGCTGAAGGAGTTCAGCTTTAGCTGTTTTGAAATGGCTAATAATATGATCAATACAGGTTTTTTGCTGTCGAGATGGTTTGTTTATATGAAGTATTAAGATGTAATTTTTAGCTAGGTCAAGTAAATGTATTGATTCTTTTGTAATGAAAAGGGTGTCTATATTTATGTCACCGGCTATAACAACATTTTTGTCAATATTATACATATATATGTAAGTATATTGTCGACCATTTTAAAAAATATATTAACGTCAGAATCAGGGGCCCTATATAGACAGACTAATATCAAATTAAAGTCACTTACTTCAATAGCACAACATTCAAAGTGATTTACAATCGACATTTTTTTTAGATATTCAATGTCACTAAATGTTAAGCAGTTCTTTACCAAAATAGTTACGCCACCCCGTTGCGTTCTCCCGGGTTTTTTTACTCTGCAAAAGCTGGTAGCGTGTTTATAACCGTCTACATTAACAAAACACTCCTGACCACTCTCTAAAAAGGATTCAGATAAGCATATGAAACTAGGGTCAATATTTTTATTGTGTAGCCCGTCCCAATGTAGTACTAATAATTCACATTTATTTTTTAGTCCTGCAATATTTTGATGAAATATTGTAAAAGGTTTATGTACGTATTTATTGCTAACGAAAAAACTTATTTTTGTTAACTTCCGATCGTATTGGCGACTTATCATTAATTGCGCGAGCAAAGTAGTAAGGGGTGGTATTTTTTCCAATTTTAGGCGAGTCATTATTCTCCAAAATAATGTTTTTTTGAAGATTTCTCACCTTACCAGTAATAGGAAAGTAATCGGGGATAGTTCTTTGTCTACTGAGTGGAGGTCTGTAATGTTGGTGAGGGTAATCAATTATTGTAAGTGCGCATCAAAAGTTTTCGTCGAAGAGGTAAGAACTTACGGTCATACGGACTATCAATGCTTAAGTTAATAATTTTACACATGTTAAAAATGTCATTTGAAATATTAATATTACTACAATTTTGAAAATGGTGACATATTCTTTTTAGCATATTATTAAGTAAATTTTCATTTAGAAATCTATTCTTAAACACGCTTAGTATGAAGAAACTTACTTGTGGATAGCATTTAAGTACGTGGCATAGGTCTATCCACACCCTTAGTGGAATTTCATCATGCTCACCTACAGACAAAACAACATGATCCCCTCTGTGTAAGTTATATTGTTTCAGAGGATCCAATATTTGCTGTGTTCTTGCTTCAGGTTTGATGAATGCATTGGCATTGTATTTTTCGTACTGATTGTGTAGCCTTGATTTAAGTAGCTTCGATGCTAGCCCCGAGCACTGCCTTCCTCCCAAGATATATATGTTTTTTGACTCTTGAGAACAGTTAGGTATATCACTTTTTAAGTCACTATTTTTTTTGTCTGAGATTAGTTTTAATATATTATGTTGAGGGTGCTATCACGTCTGTCTGTGTAGAACAATCTGCAGAATTTATACGAGTATGTGATATTTTTGAGTCAGTTTCGACCGCCGACCTGCACGTATGTAATGTTTCCTGAACTGTATTCGGGCTCCAACTAAAGGTTTCTGTGAGACGACGTTTGACGCTGTTTTTTCTACTAGATGAAACTCGTTTTCTCATTGATGTCACTGGACTTCCACATATTTGTTTCAGTACAACTAACTCTTGGGTTAAACATGATAATTGTTTTTTTAGTTCGGTGTTCTCTAGGATTATATTTTCTAATTCGTTCTGAGTACTTTCCAAACTTTGTTTTAAGCCATTTATTTCCAATTTCATTTCCTCTTTGTGAATAGACATAAAATTTGTCGAAATATCCAGGCTTTTTCCTAATAATTCTGAAGAACTTGATATATTTAGCGATATACTCATGTCAATGTTATCGAGTGAGATGGATTTAGAAATCGGTTTTCACATTGTGATATTTGAGTTCTCCATATCAAACAATTAAAAAGTACCCCGTTTTCCCATTTTCCTTTTGTCACATGCAACTCCTGTCAGGTCAGGCCTCATGATGGTTTTATAGATGTGCCCAGTCATTTCACAACCGCTGTGGTTGACGCCGTAGTCTATGTCTCCAGAGTCATGTGGTACTAACGAAGGTGCGCATGGAGGGGATTACGATTAGGATGCTTAACAGGGCTTCGATAAGGGCTCTTTATTCTCCCATATTTATCTATAATATGTTTGACGTATAAGACTGTTTATCAGTTTATCTGGTTACCATAGTACAGGCTCTGCTTAGTTTGGAATCAGATGGCGCTGTGGGAGTTGTCCCAACGATATTTATTTATTATTTATATTTATTATAGATTCCCGGTTGTCATTAAGCAGAAAAATACCATGTAGAACAATTCCGAATGCAAGTAACGTGAGCTTAATCGTTATAGCTTTTCCTCTCTTTTGAAAGAGAAAGGAGGTCGTACATTTCATTGTATCTGCAATAAATACTCCCATTACCTGAGATAGTATGTAGCATCATTATTATTGGTTTATAAGTCCCAGGAATAAGTAGGTAAATTCTGATACAAGTTCGCGATACGCCTGTAATTTAGTTCTATAATAATAGGGCGCATAAATAGATTGATTACTAAACGCCACCCGTCTGCGCATCATTTATTAAATAATAAAATAAGGAGTATGTGTATCAGAGCGCTCATGGATACCTACCTATTGTGTTTATTAGCTAACTTCAAAAATTGCTTTGTCTTCCGTAATACTTTGAAATAAAATAAAATAATAAGTGGGTTAGTTCTATGAAAATAATCCTCTGCTACTAAAGGCAAAAACTTTATTTTAATTTGGAACCTAGCTAGAGCAAATATTGCATAGAAAGAACTTGGTGATGGAAAACTTTCGACACTATTGCATTGCGAATATTCTGAAACAATTTTAAAAAAAGGTCATAAATTGAAGGTACGGTGGTACGGTCACGATCTTCAATTCAGTCAGAACTGATTATCTGAACTGAACGGTCAGGAACTGATTATAATATTATAAAAACTACGTTTAAATAAACCGACTTCAAAAACTAAAATGTATAAAATAACTTAATAAAGATTTAGTTTAATACACATCTTATGCAAACCTAATACTTTTAGAATTTATTTCTATGTGCTCTATCTAATGTAGATCTGAACTCGAAATCCTATTAATATTATAAACGCGAAAGTTTATAAGAATGGATGTTTGTTACTCTTTCACGCAAAATATACTTAATGTATTTTGATTAAGCTTTACAATAATATAGCTTACTCATCAGAATAACACATAGGATACTTTTTATCCCGGGAACAAGATCCTGTGAGAAACGGGACCGGGAAAACATCACCACGCGCGCGGAGCCGCGGGCGTCAACTAGTATTTGTATAATTTATCTGTTGCACGAAGCTATAAATAAGTTCTTTGAATAATTGTAGGTATTTACTAATTATTAATTAATTCTATTATGCGTTTGTCTTCAAAAGATACGTGTTGCGTGCTCCTCACACAATATGCAAACCAAAAGGTCCAGTACAGGGATGCAAATATATTGACATATACCATTAATATAGGTTTAATACAGCTATATTCACTCATTTAGGTATATTTTTAAATAAACTCCTGGTTTTTGGAAGTCTGCTAAAAAGGGATAAGTATAAGTACGATTTGAGAGTGTCAAAAACCTTTCCAGCGGAATTGGCTTGGTTGCTTGAACCCTCGTAGTTGTAGATAAAAAGTTTAAAATATGAGTACGATTTCACTCCATATTGTAACATTGTGCTGTGGCACGCGACAGAGACAGAGAGACGACCTGTCTCGAAATGGAGTGTGTGTCGGTGAGGAGCCGTCGACTCACTGCGCTCCCGCTCCAGATACTTGTTGCTCTCCTCCTTTTAAATAGACCTTTAGGACGTGACGTATATTCATAGCGTTAAAAATGCAGACGTTAAATGCAAGAGATTTGTACAGGTTTCCACCAATTCGCGCACTATAACCCTTTTTGCCACTTTGTTTACATTTCGGGGAAAAGGCACAAAAGTGCGGCATAGTGCATACTAATTTGTACTAAACGATGCTAGAGTTGTACGGTCTGCTGCGAAAGTCGCTAAAAAGTAGTAGTAGTCGCATTAAAAAGTTTAATTATCATAACCATAAAATAGATTTCAGACTTTAGTCTTTACTGAAACTTACATGTTGTAAAAAAAATAATCCACCAACCTATTTTGACAATAACTGCACAAGAGCAGTAACTTTACTAGATATTCTGTACGTTGGAAGCGTTACCGTCCAGCTAAGCGCATTAATTTGCTCCAAGTACTTACGGCAATCTCAGCGGATTTACGAGAATAGTGAATAGCGTAAGTACCAAAAGGTATGAGCTATCTTCAATTTCAAAATGCATGATAGTTATAGCAACTATAGTCATTTTGTATAAGTAACTATAATAATATAGATAATATACTACAGTAGTAATGGAGCGCTCGTGGTCCCGCGGAAACAGTGTTCTGTAAACGATCTTTGCGTTAAGCAACTTTCGTTATGGCTGGTCACGGATGGGTGACCACTTTGTGGCATTTACATTTGCGCGCATTTCCGTGCTTCGGAAGGCACGTTAAGCCGTTGGTCCCGTGGTTGCCAGCAACATGGCAGTCGTTAAGCCTTATGGGCTTGAAAAATTTGAACAGCAGGTCGCCACATCCTGCGACTGTCCATTTCAACACGGCAGGGCTCACCACCTGTTACGTGGGACAAAAATGCATACGGTGAAATATGGGCGTATAGTATGCCTCTGCCTACCCCTTCGGGGATATAGGCGTGACAATATGTATGTATGTATCTTCCTTAAATGGCTCAAGGCCTGACTGACTGACTAGAACCACCTATAATGTGATTGTTACGCCGCCCGCCGCGCGACGTACCGGTGCAATGCGTCGTGGGCATTCGGCAAACATTGAGCGGAACCATATCAAAATCAGTTTGTACATGATGAAAACAAGAATAGTAATAAAAAAATACATTTTAGTTCATCTTTAAATATCGAAAGTACATGTATTATTTTACTGCTTTCACTGGAGTTCGATATCTAAAGGTTAGTGCACCCTAATTCAATAGCAATGCTGGAATATTTACAACCTAGGGTTGTGAAGCGGGCCGGAGGGGGGCGAGCGCTCGTAAAATGATCGAATTTCAATATTGGGACTCCTGGTAGAGATACTATTGTAAACCCAATCACGGTGAATTTGCAATGTTTAGATTTTTCAACAATTAATGTTTAAGAATGAGACATAATATATTATTACTTTCTGACTACCCCGTCAGGGATACAGCGTGAAAATAGTTTATTTTTTAGTTTATTTTTTATACATTCCTAATCACGTAGTACTCACAGGCAGCTTAAGACATTAAAATTTAACTATTAATGTTAATTTATTCTGATTTACAAAGGCTATTAAGCTTAGAATAATAAATATTATTCATGTTTTAGGAACCCAATCCCGTCCCAATGTTCGCGGGTTGGTGTCATCGTGCCGAGTGTCCTGAACATGAGCCGACTTATAGCATCAAAGGCTGGAAGCTGCAGGATGCATCCATTGGGGATAAATATAAAGAAAGTGTAGCCGAAAAGCTTGGCGACGTCAATGTTAGTAGTGAGAATGTGGAATATGTATGGCAGTACCTTAGGGATAGTATGGTAAATGCCGCTGTGGAAGTGTGTGGAGAAACGAAAAGAAGCAGTAGTAATAAGCGCGATGCATAGTGGAATGATGAAGTGAAAGAAGCCGTACGAATGATCAAGAAAGCATGGTTAGACTACTTATCCTCGCGGAATGATTTGAATATGAAAGAGAGATACAAACTGCAAAAAGTTAACACGAAGGCACTGATAGAGGAAACTCGTGATAGGTGCAGAATGAAAGCGGATGAAAGGTTGTCGTCCAATTTCCGAGATAATGCCAAGCTCTTCTGGAAAGAGGTAGGCAAGACCGGACTTGTTCGACAGTCTGCATTATGAATAAAGTGCTAAGTGTCGACAACGATGTCCTAACAAAACAAACTGACGTCCTGCGGAGATGGAGTGAATATTATGGAAAGATGTATGCAAGTAAGGACAGAGATGCTGCATCGGGAAGTGGAGCTCACTGTGACGCTCCGGATCCTGGTGTCATTGAAGTCATTCGTATAAAAGAGATTGAACAAGCGATAAGAAGTATGAAATGTGGTAAGGCTGCGGGAAAAGACAGAGTTACTGCTGAGATGATCAAGTACGGTGGGTCGCGTGTCTGGGACAAACTATGTCTGCTATGCAACTTATGCTGGTGGACGGGTGAGGTCCCAGATGACTGGCGAAGAGCAGTTGTAGTACCTATCTACAAAGGGAAAGGCTCTCGCCTAAACTGCTCCAGCTACAGGGCGATAAGCTTGGTCAGCTTAGCTAGTAAGGTGTATGCAAAGGTTATAACGGCAAGAATGCAAGAAAAGTCTGAAAGATATTTGTGGGACGCTCAATGCGGATTCCGACGTGGAAGAGGTTGCATGAATCAAGTGTTTTCTCTACGCATGATCGCGGAGAAGTTTCTGGCTGTTAGCCAGACGGTTTTCTGCGCTTTTGTGGATCTATAGAAAGCATTCGATAACGTTGTGAGAGAAACTCTGTGGGACTGGCTGCCCGTATGTGGTGTGGAAGGCTCGCTACTGCGGGCAATACAGTCGCTATATAGCGACTGTAAGGCTTGCGTGTGTTGGCGGCAGCAAACACGTGGCCAATCACAAAATTCGTGTTTATTAATTTTGAATGTATGATTATAACCGTTTAATAAGATGTTGACATTTCAGTTTATCCTAATCCACATGTGCAACGAATAGTTTTTTGATATATAAATACCATCTGCATAATATTACGTCACTTACCGCACCAATTGATTTGACACAAAAGGCAGTGCTCGCACAAAAACGGCGTAATTCGAAAAACGCTGTTAGTTCGGTGCACATGTGAATTGTTAACTATGATGATTAACACTAATGATATAATTATATGTAGTTGCAGTGCGGTATATATAATATACAGAAATTTAATATGGATTGGCAAGTTAGTTGTATGACAGTCACAGGACGGACCATCTAAAAACCTAAGCTAAGTACCTTTACTGTTACATGTGTATTTATTTATATTACAATTACATTTGAGTTTATACAAATAATATACTGCATTTATGTTGATAAACTAGCTATTTTATTGATTTAAAAGTATAACCCGATTTAATATTTGTGTTTAATTATGTACATTATTATTACATATTTCACATAGTGCCACATTAAGTATAAAGTTACATCAAATAGATTTCAATTGATGGTTACTGTTGCAATAAATAACTAATAAATGTTTAACTTATAGTTTACTTAACCTTACTGTATCTAATAATGAATATTGGAATTAATATTGGATTGGATTATTAATATTGGAATTTATAGTAAAATTACTTCTTTGCATATATCTGTGTTAGCTATTCCAACAAACATTAAATATATATGATTCCTTGACAGTTAGTTTATCGCATAATCATTTCTAACATCAGAAGTGGGATAGCTTAAGCCCCTAATAATATCTTATCTTAAACATTTCAGGTTGGATTGTGATGAGCAACTATTCAAGGCCATTCGACATGCTGTCTTGACAACACATCGAAATGATGAAGACATTATTCAGCCGTTGTTTGACCCAGACTCAAATGAAATAACTCTGAAACCACGAATTGGTGCTGCAGCAACAAATTTCTCGCCACAGGGTTGAAAGTGGTCATAAAGACAGCAGCTAAAGCTGGTAAGGCCCTTCAGGGCTATGTATTTATGTGGTTCAAATGATCAAATTCAAATACAAAGTTTTTATGGGAACATTTAGAAGGTCAGATTCTAAAAAATAAATCTTACTGATATTGTTGATGCTTTTTTTTCGAAAAGAAAATAAAAACTTGAATGAGAGTCTTAGTAGGGTAGTCTTGCATACTCTGGACTTGGCAGAGTCGTGTGGAGAGAATGGTATGCAAGAGGGATGTGACACCTCTTTTCGACGTCTGTACAGGCGTCAAACAGGGTTGTGTCATGTCTGCCTGGCTGTTCATAGTGTATCTGGACAGTTGCCTGCAGAAGTTGAAAGATTGTGATATGGGTGTGAATTTGGGTGACTTAACAATAAATTGTCTGTTGTACGCTGATGATGCGGTGCTCATGGCCTCATCAGAAGTCGACCTTCAGGCATTAGTCACTAATATGAAAGAGGAGTGTGAAAGAAAGTTTCTTCGCTTGAATGCAAGTAAAACTAAGGTTCTGTTATTTGAAAGAGAAGACGTAAGAACTAAGTGCGAGCTTTGGGTAAATCAGGAATGTCTAGAGCAAGTGAATGAAATTGTGTATTCAGGGAGTATGTTTAGCGCGGATGGAAGATGTGATTCGGATGTAGAACGGCGAGTAACTGCCGGAAACAAAGTTAACGATGCTTTGTCCCAATTAGTAAAGCGACAAAGCTTCGTAAAAGAAGCATGACTCGCGATTCATAATGCCTGTCCAGTCCTCTCTGACTACCCCGTCAGTGATACAGCGTGAAGATAGTTAAGTTAAGTTATGTTGTAGGAACGATTGCTATAACCAAATAGCGAATTATAGTCATCCTTTATCTATGAGCTATTCGCAAACAATGCAACAAAAGAAATGAAATACCGTAAGTACAGTGGGGTACATTTCTGCGCGAACGGATTTTGTATTTTCAACCAGCATTATTATAAGAAGCGCTCGTGGCCCCGCTGACTCAGTGTTCTGGAAACGATCACAGCCTTAAGCAACTTTCACTATGGCTGGTCCTCGGATGGGTAACCACTTTGTGGTATTAACATTTGCGGGCGTTTCCGTGCTTCGGAAGGCACGTTAAGCCGTTGGTCCCGGTTGCCAGTAATATGGCAGCCGTTAAGCCCAGTTGAACGCTTTATGGGCGGCTTGAAAAAATTCAACAGCAAGTCGCCACAACCTGCGCCTGTCCATTTCCACACGGCAATGGGTTCACCTCCTGTTACGTGTGACAAAAATGCATACGGTGAAATGAGGGCGTATAGTATGCCTCTACCTACCCCTTCGTGGGTAAAGGCGAGACAATATGTATTATTATAATATGTACAGGTCGTGTACAAGTGTAGAAACAGGCTCCTTCCAAGGGTGTAGGCGACACGAGGCTTCTCCTATAAATATGCGGCTATTAGACCCTATTCACAACTATAATCATACACCAATAATGGTTTCTGGAGAGACTGCCGTCCGTCCATAGCTTACGGTGCACCTCGAGACCGTTCATAGAGCAATTGCAGCAGTTTATAATTACTGCTATTGTTCACCGGCTATGTATGACCAGATGACACTCCAAGTCACACATATGATGATTTATAAGACATTTCATTAACACAAAGAATTTTATCAACGTGCCTGCCCGCCCAAAGAGAAGCTCAGAGACAGCTTTGAAATAAATCCCTCTGCATAATCTCATAAGATTTAGACGAAAGCATGCTGAATAAAATCTTAATTAAGTACGTGATAAAAATTCTAATTAAGTACCTTATAGAATTCCGTCTTTTGTGGGCCCGCACGTATCCAGCGAGGAGCGAACGAAGGCGGTTTATCCATATAATGAGTGGCACAATCAATGATCTCATACATTATGCACAGTCGGTGATCAAAATCAAAACTTTCCGCTAGGGGGGCCACCATCTCTTTGCATCTCAGCTTTTAATGAATCGCTCGCAATTAACGGGCTCCTCGAGGTTCGTGTTTGAATTGAAATAATAATATAAAGTAGGTATAGCCGCGAGCCGCTTTGAAATAACAAAGTGAGGAAGTTGTGTATTATATAATTACTTCTTCTAAAGGTTTGTGCTATGTTTTAAAGGAGTTGTAATTCCTTTTATTCGATCCGGAATAAGAAGATAGACTGTTATCAGAAAAATACATAATCAGGGTAGTTATATTATGTCTCAGCTATCCCTTCGGGGATAAAAGCGTTGTTGATTTATGATTTGCATTTAAAATACTGAAATAAAGAGACCCATTTTTTTCGCTTAAGGCATGTAGAAGTTGCTTCATATGAACGTTGTATCGAATTATTGCGCCGAAATAGCGGCGACATAAGTAGGATACTTAATGTCTGTTCTACTCGTTTTAGCGATTTTTTTTATTTTTATAATATTTTTTTTTCTAGAACAGCGGTCGCAAATCCAAATGTAGCTATCGTATTTAAACTTATACCCCAAAACACTCCCAAAGTCTCAACTTCAACCTCTGTCATTAGCAGAAGTGTTTTTGACTCACCATTTAATATTTGAGACACATCCCTTATCAAAAGATCTCTCAATGTACTTTTCTGTACTTGAAAGGTGTGAAAGTGATAGAGCTAGGTAATATCACATATTATTTTAAAGATCTACTGATAACTTGAAAAATTGAGTGTCGATTATCTTAATCGATTATTATTTACTCCTCTATCGCCCAAGGGGTGCATACACTCACATTTCATCGTAAGCAGTTTCGCCCCACATAACAGTTGATGAGCCCATTGCCGTGTTAATATGGATAAGCGCAGGTAGTGGCGACCTGCTGTTGAACATTTTCAAGGCCTTAACTTGGCTTAACGACTACCATGTTACTGGCAACCGGTACCAACGGGTTAACGTGCCTTCCGAAGCAAACGCTCATAAATAGAAATTACCCAAAGCGGTTACACATGGCAGAACCAGCCTTAGCGAAAGTTGCTTAGCGCAGTAATTTATTATTATTATTTTATTATTATTTATTATTCACCTCAATTACAACAATTGTATATAGAACACTGCAAGCGGAGCTTACGAGCAAGTTAAGAGTGTCGAATGTTATTGACATTCGACACTCTTAACTTTTAGGAATTTATTCATAATTTTTAGGAACAAATACCTTTTTACAAAGAAAATGGACAAATACAAGTTTTGTTATTTTAAATAACTAAACGAGGCATTATCTAGACCTTGTGGCAGCTTTCTTATTTTGCTGAAATCGTTATTTTTTCGTGCAGTACTTAATGTGGCACAACTACTGAGAAACACTGTTAACCCTTTTTTTAAACCAAATTTTTTTTCTATTTAATCTATAATATATTTGTTTTATACATATAAGCTATCGTCACTGCTTTTTAACAATTCCATATTACTGGTTAAACATTTTTTTTTTATTGTTACAAATCAAGAAAATACATGAACTTAACAACTGTAAGATGCCGCATAAACTCATTTGAGTTTTTCTGTGCATCAGCGTCATCGACATATTTCAGGTACATTTATTAGTACCTATCTATAATTAATTATTCTCGTATTCATATATAGATAAACATGCTGCTAAATTATTACATCTACCAGTCCACAATAACAAATAGCATTCTCAGATAAGTACATGAAATCATCTGCTTTAGTTATAATTTGCAACACCTATAGGTATTAGTAAATATCATTTCTAAGTTTAGGGAGAAGTATAGTGAACATTACACTTATTGCTTTCTAAACTAAGAAATACTTAAAATCACAGAATATTCTGCAAAAACGTAAATGCTTATCGCTTTCGCCCTCTCTACACATCACGGGTAAATCATTCTCAAACGGACGGTAAATGAAACCTTTTGTTGCGTTGTATGAGCTCATAACGCGGAGCGGCGCCGGCGGTGGAGGGACGAGCGACACGAACCAACGAGAGCAATGGGGATTGATGTCTCGCTTTCATTTGTTATGATGTTTCATAACTTCACTTTTCGTATGTGCTTCTGTGTGCTGTTCTTATTCAGGTTCTACCTATTGCTTTGCGAATCTGGCAGTAAATGTAGAAGTAAGTGTTTTTACGCAGAGTCCTGTTTTGTTTAATAAATTCATAAGTGTTACATTGTGACCTACATAAATAAAGATTTTTCATTTTATTTCACCTTGGTGTGGCGACCAGCTCCATATAGCGAAAACCTATTAAACTACATCGATACTAAGAATCCTACAGCGCGCTATGAGGGTTCTCGCGCACAATTATTAGTATAGTAGTTCATCAACAATCGTTAGGCCTTACTTACTTACTCTCTCTGTGTCCAAAACATTTGAAACTTATAAGTCGTTTTTGAAAATATGTCACCTTACATAATTTTGAATGTAGTTTGTTGCAAGTTTCACAATGGGTCTTCTTAGACTAAAAGTACTACCTACCTACTGCCAATGCACCTTCGTACCCCCAATTTTTCTTTCAAGAATTTTAAGTTTCTAGATAAATTCTTATAACATTTTAAATAGCAATGTCTTAGCTAAATTAATGCCATAAATATTTCCATTATAAACCGTCAGATTTTATTTGTTCAAATAATAGCACAGCAATCGAAATAAACGAGCTTCACAAAATTGTATGAACGAAGAAAAGTATAGGTACTTGACTATTAAGTCTGAGTGCCTATACTTTAAGCAGCAGATAGGCCGGCAATAACAACAGTGGAAATACACCTCAAATGTTACCCTCGTACTACAGCAGTGTGTAGAGAGGGCACACTTCGAGTTACCATCTCACCCAGCTTCTCACAAGTCACGGCTGTTTTGCCAAATACGTGTGTGAGCTGGTGGGTGTGGAGCCGGACTCCACACCCACCAGACAGATCCAGTCCAGGAGTTGGACTGGATCTGTCGTTGCCGGTCGTAGTACGAGTCTTGGCCGGCAGCCAACAATGTTAGGCCGCCGTCACCACCTTTGCCAGCGAGGTCATGGCGGCAATACGAGAGGAGTAGCAGGTGCGGGAGAGAGCAGGTCGCACGCTCCCGTCCCGATGACAATCTCGAGGGCATTTTGTTAGCTGGGCCACGGTGAACAACCGTCAGGCCTATCTTGTGACCTGATTTGGAAGAAGGCGGAACTACGCGGGGTTTAGAGCGGCCCCCAAAAGCCGAGACTCCTACACACCATTCCTGCGCGTCAAAAAATAATCTCAAATGTTACAAAAGTCTATACGCTGACTATTTTCAATCAGATCGCTGAGTCTGCTATAAATTAAAATAAAATGAAAATATCTTTATTTTGCATAGACCATTTTAACGGCGCTTACAAAATGTCATACACTATTTAAAATATTTAAAGCGACCACCGGTTCGGAACGCGGCCCACCTGAGAAGAACCGGCAAGAAACTTAGGAAGGCTTTTTTTTATGGCCTATTTACAATTTAATATTATTTCACTTTGCCAGCAGATCATTTCCAGGCGTCCCTGTCCTGCAAATAGTCTGTAACGGAGTAAAAACCTTTTTCACAAAGCTTGTTTTCAATAAACTTTTTAAATTTATTTAATGGTAAATTTCTCAGGTCACAGGGAAGCCTGTTGTAAAAGCGTATACAGTTACCCTGGAAAGAATCGCCAATCTTATGTAGTCGACTGCGGTGGACTGAAAGATTATTTTTTATTTCTAGTGTTTATATTATGTTTATCACAGAGTTTAGAAAACTGTGATAGATTTTTCTGGACATACATAAGATTGGCAAAAATGTATTGTGATGGTACGGTTAGAATATTTACTTCTTTGAATTTTCTCAAAAAACTCTGGGGCCCAAATTATAAATAGCGCGTACAGGCACTCCCCCAAAGGAGAATACCGTAAGACATAATACTATGAAAATAGCTGAAGTAAACCATTCTAGCCGTATCCACATCTGTTAGAGTCCTGATCTTTTTTACAGCGTATGCAGCCGAACTTAATCTAGAGGCTGTCTTTTCTATGTGTGGGCCCCACTGCAAATTGGCATCAATAGTTATACCGAGGAACACAGTTGATTCTACAAACTCTAACACTTGTCCATTCAGTTGAACATTGGCCGCAACTTGTTTTACAATTGGTAGAGTAAATTTTATACATTTAGTTTTATTTATATTAAGGCAAAGATTATTTGAGCTGAACCAATGAACTACTCTTGCAATTGCATTGTTTACATCGTCATAGTTATCTAAATGTCTTTTAATTTTAAAAATTAATGAGGTGTCATCTGCAAACAAAACAATCCTATTCCTGTCCCCTACATAAAATGGTAAATCATTAATATAAATGAGAAAAAACTTAACTTACGCAACACATCGAAGACGGTTTCGATAGGGGAGTGGTTACTGGTGCTGTATTTGTTGACCTGTCTGCAGCTTACGACACGGTCAATCTGAAACGGTTACTGTTGAAGGTGGAGACCATAACTAATGACATCAAGTTTGTCAACGTTTTCCGCGAACTTCTGCAAAACCGTCGATTTCAGGTCCACCTTCTTTCCGAAAAAGGTCGTTGGAGGGCACAGAAGAATGGCCTGCCTCAAGGCAGTGTCTTGGCGCCCAGTCTTTTCAATGTGTACACCAACGACCAACCCTTGGCTCCCTATTCGTCCCGCTTCCTCTACGCAGACGACCTCGCATTGTCCTCCCAAGCTTCTAGTTTTGAACAGGTTGAACTGAATCTATCAGGTGCCCTGCAAAGCCTGGGAGAGTACTACGATGCGAATTCATTGAGACCGAATCCGTGCAAAACTAAAACTTGCGATTTTCATCTCCGCAACAGAGAGGCGGCGCGCCAGCTCAACATTCAATGGCGAGGAGCTTCCATCGAACACAACTCCTTCCCAAGGTACTTGGGCGTCACCCTGGATAGATCGCTAACATTCAGGAGGCACTGCGAAAACGTCAAGCGGAAGGTACATGCCAGAAATGGCCTTTTGCGCCGTCTCGTTTCCACGAAATGGGGAGCTTCACCGGATGTTTTGCGTACTACGGGTCTTGCGCTCTCCTTTTCAGCGGGTGAATTTGCGTGTCCTGTGTGGAGCCGCTCTGCTCATACCGGGATGGTAGATACAGCATTAAATGAAGCCTACCGGATCATTACTGGATGCCTCAAGCCAACCCCTATAAAAATGTTGTACCCGCTAGCTGGTATCTCGCCTCCGGGGGTTCGCAGAGCGGTGACTGACTCTTCCGAGAGATCCAGAATGCTGGAGGACACACGGAACCCTCTTTTTTACCATGATCCTGTTCCACAAAGACTGAAAAGTCGAAACAACTTTGTGAAATGTGTGCCTCCTCTCTGTGACGATAACCGATCAAGGGAGAGATGTAGACTGTGGCGAGAGGGTTCCGCTCTTCCCAGCCCGTTTGTCCCATTATCTGAGAGCCTACCGCCTGGACATGATTTACCATGGCCGATCTGGAAGTCTTTAAATAGACTCCGAACACAGATCGGCCGGAGTAAGGAGAACCTGTTTAGGTGGGGCTTCTCGGATGGCTAGAATCTGGAGTGCATATGTGGGGCTGTCCCCCAAACAATGAAACATCTGGTGTCTTGTTCTGCATGTCCTTCCAACTGCACACACGAGGACCTAATGAATGCTACTGAAAATGCTGTTCTTGTAGCTAAGTTTTGGGCCGAAACAATTTAGGTTTGTTAGCGATACGAAAAGAAGAAGAATATAAATGAGGAACAAGAATGGCCCAAGTATCGAGCCTTGCGGCACACCCATTGTAACCATGGATCCTACAGAACGTGTACCATGTATATCGACCCTCTGTATTCTATTGTTCAAATATGAAGACAGAAGGTCGAGAGCTTTGCCTCTTATTCCATAGTGGTGTAATTTTTTGCACAGCGTTTCATGTTGAACGCAATCAAAAGCCTTTGATAGATCGCAAAATATACCTAATGCATCGTGCTTGTCTTCCCAAGCTTCATGAATACATTTCAATAACTCAACACCAGCATCGGAAGTTGAGCGCCCTTTCGTAAACCCAAATTGATTCGCATGGAGTATTTTATGACTATTAAAATGGGATAGCATTTGATTCAAGATTATTTTTTCAAATACTTTGCTCAAAGTTGGCAGCACTGACACTGGTCGGAAATTAGACGGCTCTGTAGCGCTGCCAGCCTTGAAAAGGGGAACGACTTTGCTGTGTTTCATTAAATCAGGAAATGTACCACTAGAAACACAGTCATTAAACACAGTTGCTAGATGGGGCGCAATTACCTCAATTATACATGATGCAGTTTTGACCGATAATCCCCAAAGGTCCGCTGTTTTCTTAATTTCGATACATTTAAATGTTTTTACAATGTCCTGAGCACAAGTATCTGTGAATACAAATGCATCCCTGCAACATAGAACAGATTCTTCTAATAAAAGTTCAGCGGAACTGGAAGATGCTTGGAGAGATTTTGTTGTCAATATAGGTACATTTTTGAAAAAATGTTCAAACTCCGTCGCCACTTCCAGGTCCCCTGTAACATGGCAACCATTTACTTTTTAGTGGAAATCCCTTTCTGTCACCAAAGATCTACCGCATTCAGAGCTAATGATGTTCCAAGTCATCCCTATTTTATTTACAGAATTAGAAATTTTATTTTTAATGAAGTTTGACTTAGCAAGATGACACGTTTGTTTAAATATCTTTGAATAATTTTTAACATATTCCTGAAAGGTTTGCCTAAAATTATATGATTTTTCTGAATATAATTCAAATAATTTATTTCTACTTTTAAAGATACCTGGTGTTGCCCAGTCACTGAAAACAGGACGACCACTAATCTGTAGTGTTTTTGAGGTAAAAACTTTGCCAAACTCATCATTAATCAAATTAAATAAGTGTTTATATGACTGGTCTACACAAGTGAAGTTAGGTAGATATGGTAATCTCTTTAATACATTTTCTTTAAAATTATTTAAACGACTTTGGTTAATTGGTACATATTTAAATTGTTTTTTGCTGACTTTGTTACTACTTTTAGGAAATTTTATCCATTGGCCACTATGATCTGAGTCACTGAAAACAGGACGACCACCAATATGTAGTGTTTTTGAGGTAAAAACTTTGCCAAACTCATCATTAATCAAATTAAATAAGTGTTTATATGACTGGTCTACACAAGTGAAGTAAGGTAGATATGGTAATCTCTTTGAAGGGGTTAATTATGCTGCAGGCAGGATGCCTCAAGCAAATACCCTTCCTCGTCGAGAAGGTGTAGGCAAGTAAAAAGATGTTCATGCGGAAACGATAGATTCAGTGTTTATTGGAAATTTGAAGGCACAGTATTTACACGACAGAAAGCATAAGAAATAGGAGTAACACATACGAAGATGATAGGGGATATTAGAAAGTAGCACAATATAAACTTAGAGAATTTAAGTACTCTCACGCCGGGCGTGATATACGATTGCGCAAGCGACCAGCCGTCGTTCCGCGTCTAGTAGTGTTTAACGACTGCCCGGACTGCCTTTAGCGTTATGAAGCGTGCGCCGCGCGCTGGAGTATATGCGGCTTGATGACGTAGCCGAGCGACTAGACAACTTGATACGACGGCTCCCGCTAATAACAAAATATTGCGCTGTCTGTTTGTCACAATACAGTGTTTTTAAATTTAATAAAAATAGGTACATAGGCACTATACTATATGTTAGATTACGTAACTTATTAATAAAATATATAAAAATTTAGAATAGACAATTGACTTACAACTAAATTAACAATTATTAATTAATTACAAATGACCTACGCCCACATCACCCCCCCCCCCCCTTGAGCCCAACCTACGGGCGATAATAATCAGGGAACCGCACCCTACGGCCTGATTTCGTCCTTCCGATACTAGGTTTCTCAGCTTCAGGCGTAGAAATGGTGACTGGTGTATGTGGTGGCGTAGGTTGTATTTTGTTAGTGTTTGGTTTAGTGTGAATGTGAGTAGTGTTAGTAGTGGTAGACTGTGAGTCACGAAGTATGTAGGCAGGTTTAATTCGGTCTATCGTGACTGTGACTGTCTTTCCCCTAACGAGGAGTTTAAAACATTTGTCACCTCGTTCTACAACTTTATGTGGACCTGTGTATGCGGGTTTAAAAGTACCAGAGGACGCGTTGTCTCTTAAAAACACGTGAGACGCTGTTGCTAGATCCTTGAAAACAAATATAGTTCGATTATCACAGTGACGTGACGCTGGTAAAGGTTGCAAGTTCCTGGCAAACATGCGTAATCTACCTGCAAAGTCTGTCACGTTAGTGTTGTCGTGCGGTTCGGGATCGAAAAAGTCACCAGGCAAACGTAACGTTTCGCCATACGTCAATTCAGCTGGCGTCGTTTGAATATCTTCCTTAAAGGCGTTACGTATTCCCAGAAGGACTAGGGGAAGTATGTCCACCCAATTTCCGGGCAAGTAATGGATGTTTTCAATTGCCTGTGAAAACGTTCAATGATCCCGTTCGCGGCTGGATGATAAGCGGTAGTCTTCCTATGATCGAAACCTGCTAACTCTGACAAGTGCTTAAAGAGTGACGACTCAAATTGTCTTCCACGGTCAGTGACAATTTGTGTATGACAGCCGAACCGTGCAATCCATCCATGAATGAGGGCTTTTGCTACAGTTTCAGCTGTAATGTCCTTAATTGGTATAGCCTCTGGCCATCGCGTGAAACGGTCTATAGCTGTGAGGCAATACTGAAAGCCTTGTGATTGAGGTAGGGGTCCAATCAAGTCAATATGAATGTGCATGAAACGACAGCGTGACAACTTGAACGTACTTAATGGCGCAGAGACGTGGCGGGTGATTTTTGAACGTTGGCAAGCTATACAGTTCCTCGCCCACTCTCTGCAGTCTTTCCTAACTTCAGGCCACACGTAACGATCAGCAACCAATTTCACACTAGCGTTTGCTCCCGGATGACTGAGAGAATGTAAGCTTTCGAACACCTGTCGCCGGAACTCCTTAGTGACATAAGGCCTTGGCGTTTTGGTACTTTCATCACAGTATAATTCAGCGCACGAATCTGGCAGTAATACCTTCTTCAGGTGAAGTGATGACTTACCTTCAAACAGCTGTTTCAATTCTAAATCAGAATTCTGTGATTTGGCTAACTCAATTAAATTAATGGGCTGGACAATTTCCTCAACACGGGACAAAGTATCAGCAACAATGTTGTCCCTACCTGAGATATGTCTAATGTCTGTGGTAAACTGGGCAATGAATTCTAGGTGTCTGAATTGCCTTGGCGAACAATTATCCTTACGAGTGCGGTACGCGTAACAGAGGGGTTTGTGATCTGTGTAGATCACAAACTCTCTCGCCTCAACCATATGTCGAAAGTATTTAATTGCTTCATAGACTGCTAGCAGTTCTCGATCATATGGGGAGTATTTCTGTTGGGCTGGGCTTAGCTTACGTGAAAAGAAAGCTAAAGGCTCCCAACAATCACCTCTAAGCTGCTGGAGAACTGCCCCTAACGCTGTATCTGAAGCATCTGTCACTAAAGCTAATGTAGCGCTTGTATCAGGGTGCGCCAGCATTGACGCCTGGCAAAGGGCACGCTTACAAGCCTCAAACGCCTGTCTTTCCTTCAGTGAAAAGTTTACAGGGTGTGAACTCTTCACGGAACCCTGAAGAAGCGCATTGAGGGGTGATTGATGTTGCGCGGCACAGGGGATGAACCGCCTGTAGAAATTTATCATCCCCAGAAATCTTCTCAGCTCTCTAATTGTTTTGGGGGTAGAGAAGTTGTTGATTGCGTCAACTTTTGAGGGTAAAGGTTTTGTACCTTGGGCAGATATGCTATAACCTAAAAACTTAACCTATGTTACTCCAAAAACACATTTTGAAGGGTTGATGACCATTCCGAACTTTTGTAGTCTAAAGAAAACCTGACGCAAATGATTCTCATGCATTTCTTTATTTTTTGAAAATATTAAAAAATCATCTAAGTAACCAAAACAAAAGTCGAGCCCGCGCAACATTTCGTCCACAAAACGCTGAAACGTCTGACTAGCGTTGCGTAAACCGAAATTCATGAATGGAAAGGAAAATAATCCAAAAGGTGTCGTTATTGCCGTCTTAGGTATATCATCTGGATTTACAGGTATCTGGTTATACGCGCGCACTAAATCGATAGTAGAAAATACCTGACAACCCGCCAGATTGTGTGAAAAATCGTGGATATGACGAATGGGGTAGCTGTCGGGTACCGTCCGAGCATTAAGCATCCGGTAGTCCCCACAAAGTCGCCATCCGTTATCCTTTTTAGGTACAATATGTAGTGGTGAAGCCCACGGCGAGTCGGAGGGTATGGCTATACCACTGGCGAGCATAGTTTCAAACTCCTCCTTAGCGATTTTTAGTTTGTCTGGGGCCAGGCGTCGTGGTGTACACGACACGGGTGGCCCAGGTGTGGTACGTATATAATGTTTAGTATTGTGAGTAGGCGTACGATGAATACCTGACGGACGAGTGACGTCGGGGTATTCACGTAGTATGTTGTGATATGTAGTGTCACCATATCTTACCTTGACTGATGAAACAATATCGGCAGAACGAACAGGCAAAGCAGGCGATACGTCACTTGCGACCGCAAGTGACGTATCGCCATCAATAAGGCGCTGATTGCGTACATCAACGATTAAATTATAATAGGAAAGAAAATCAACTCCTATTATTGCTTTGGTTACATCTGCAACAATAAATTTCCACATAAAGTCGCGGCGTAAGCCTATGTTTAAATTTAAATACGTATAGCCGTAAGTATTTATAATGCTACCGTTAGCTGCACTAAGTTCATAATTTACTTTATTACACTGGTATTTAACAGCTGCTTTAGGAAAAACACATACATCACTTCCAGTGTCAACAAGAAATCGTGTCTTAGTCTTCTTATCCGTCACAAATAAGCGACCTGATACTTGGCAGTCACCGGTCGCCATTACTGACTGCCATTTTCTTTTTCCGAAAAATCACAAGGTTGTACACATTTGTTTGCCTTCTTGCCAAATTTATAGTGGTACCAACATTTTGGGAACTGACGATAATTGGAGTTGGAACGTCTTGCAGGCGATCGTCCCCGGGAGTGACTTCTATTTCTCGACCGAGACATTCTAGCCATATTAGAAGTAAGGGCCTGTACCTGTTTAGTCAGCTCAGCTATTTGAGTGGTCATCTGGTCCATGCTGCTACCTGGAGAAGTAGTCCGCGCTGCCGAAGTAGATGCTACGTGTGGAGTATGCGGTACTACGTCATGTATCCTGTCTGCGAGTTCCGCCACCTCGTCAAGCGATACCTTGGACTGCGAGGCGATGATGCTTTGTGTACTGCTAGGTAAGCGACTTGTCCAGATACTGCGCATAAACTCTTCAGGTACTCCTGGTCCCGCCAATTGTCGTAAGTGCCGCAAGAATTGTGACGGCTTGCGATCACCAAGCTCTTCGTGGGTAAGGAGCTGCTGCACTTTTTTTTCTCTGGATGCGGACAGTCTATTCACCAGTTCAGTTTTCAGCCTCTCGTACTTGTCTGGGGCTGGTGGTGCAGTAATAATGTCCTCCACTTCTGCAGCGTAGATGGGTTCCAGATTACCGATGGCATAATGGTATTTGGTCGCATCTGTAGTAATATTTGCTAATGCAAATTGGCATTCCAATTGCGCAAACCAAAGTGCAGGTTTTTCAGGGTAAAACGGAGGTACTCTTACGCCGACTCGATATACTTCTCCGAACTGCGGGTCGGATTTTTTTACGGCGCCATCTTGTTGAGATTTGCTCATCGTGCTCTTGCGGGGTCACCAATGAAGGGGTTAATTATGCTGCAGGCAGGATGTCTCAAGCAAATACCCTTCCTCGTCGAGAAGGTGTAGGCAAGTAAAAAGATGTTCATGCGGAAACGATAGATTCAGTGTTTATTGGAAATTTGAAGGCACAGTATTTACACGACAGAAAGCATAAGAAATAGGAGTAACACATACGAAGATGATAGGGGATATTAGAAAGTAGCACAATATAAACTTAGAGAATTTAAGTACTCTCACGCCGGGCGTGATATACGATTGCGCAAGCGACCAGCCGTCGTTCCGCGTCTAGTAGTGTTTAACGACTGCCCGGACTGCCTTTAGCGTTATGAAGCGTGCGCCGCGCGCTGGAGTATATGCGGCTTGATGACGTAGCCGAGCGACTAGACAACTTGATACGACGGCTCCCGCTAATAACAAAATATTGCGCTGTCTGTTTGTCACAATACAGTGTTTTTAAATTTAATAAAAATAGGTACATAGGCACTATACTATATGTTAGATTACGTAACTTATTAATAAAATATATAAAAATTTAGAATAGACAATTGACTTACAACTAAATTAACAATTATTAATTAATTACAAATGACCTACGCCCACATCTTTAATACATTTTCTTTAAAATTATTCAAACGAATTTGGTTAATAGGTACATATTTAATTTGTTTTTTGCTGACTTTGTTACTACTTTTAGGAAATTTTATCCATTGGCCACGATGATCTGACTCCACAGGATCCACAATACCTTTATCTATAGGTTTAATATCAGTAAAAATATTATCAATACATATTTCAATCGCATCGAAATATAATCGAAATCGTCGCTCAATAGAAAGCCACCGGTACAATTTTGACAGATTTTCGTAGTCTACTATTACAATTGTACTCCAATAGACTTCTATATGTCGGCCGATAGAATTCTACTAACACGTACCGCGCCAGTGGCCGCTAGTCAGTTGCATTTTTGATAGTCTACTAATATTTTTAACGGTGGGCCGTGTGCTTGTCAGCTACCTATATGGTATAAAAACTGGGCCTGTAGCACTCCCAGTCTTTAACAAAGCTATAACTTTGTTGTGTTTTATTATACTATCTTCACGCTGTATACCTGACAGGGTAATTAGAGAGCACAGCACTTCGCGATCAATACATACTTCTTTCGCTTCCTGCAGATTAATTAGTTATTCAGGTACATTAGTTTATTTTATTAAATTAAAAATATAAATATAATTATAAACACAACTGCTAGGCGAGGAGCAATGACACCGATCTACAGATTGCTGTCTGGGCTGATAATCTCCGAATTTCAGCTCTGAAAATTAAGTTCTCATTTCAGTTTCTGCATTATTTCCCGCTTAATTGAAGTATTTATTGTATTAGCTCAAAACATTTACAAAGTTGAATTGCAATATTTGCACACAAATTATTGTGCACAATTGACTTAAAAAAGCATTATATACGCTCGTCCTTGAGAGATGATAGTAAACAGAACTAAATTGCCATGTTTTTATGTGTTATATTCCCTTTAAGATGGCGGCCACAAGACTGGTTTACTTTGATATATTGTTAGCAGGGTGAATGGATGAGAAACAAAATTTATTAACGAAGGAAATGGAATTGTTTAGGTAAGCTTATTTTCCTTTCAAAACATAACTTGTTAATTGCTGTGGCATTAATAACCGGCACGGAGTTTTGTCTAACAAGTCTGAAAAGTTTTGAAGGGCTATTGTTAATGTAAAATATTGTTACTGTAAGCTGTGTTACGGTAATCGTAATTATAAACGCTTTACGATCCCTATTAAGTAAAATAGTCTATTATCTATTAATTTTTGAGTGCTTTAATTACGACTAATTAATACAATAAAATAGCAGTGACGGTAAATTAATGATATTGATAACATACTTTTGTATATACTGTATCAACCATTTATGAGCCTAAACATAATTTGTTGTATTTTTTTTTTATTAAATTTTCGTGGTGACCGTAACATTAAAGACATATCGTCTTTCTTTTAGGATTTTATTTTTGTTGCACTTAATTATGACACATTCCTTTCCATCCACACATCGCCATACATCATTTTATCGCAAAACATTTGTAAGCAGACCCCGGGCGTCGTGAGACGCAACTGGGACAGATGCTCGGATGATGATTGGTTGAGCGGGCGAGATAAATAAATTCGAAGTGGACTGTATTTGCGGGAAAAGACAAAAGTGAAATTTACACGCGGTTGTCGACGAAAAAGAAATGGAAACAGGAATGGGTACGCCACCCTGCTGCTGCTGCGAGATGCTGAGGTGGAGGCTACCGGGGGCGTCCCTGGACTTGAATTCCTGGTTTCCTTGCACGAACACTATTTATCCATGGAAAACACAACTATTGCGAAAAGTTTATGCGAACGCGCGCGCGGCCATTGCAGTACTGTTCAGAGCGTCTCCAGTCCCTTCTGCCTGTGAGTGGCTTTTTAGATGGCGCGTAATACAGCTGTCTTGCTCTTCTCTTATGCGAGAAAAGGTAGGTGCGAAAGAGAAATGGAATAAAGGGAAGCGGGGTGGGAGTGTCGACAACTAATTAATTAAAAACAAATGAGATCGGCGATGCAACATAGAAATAATAACGCGGCAACTTTTGAATCGTATACCGGCGCAACCAATGATGAAAAAAGGTTTTATGGCAAAATATGTACAATTCATCATTACAATTAAACTAAGTAATTAAAGCAAGTAATTGAATAGTACAATGTTTTTATTACAGTATTGTATGTTTAAATAAATTAAAAACATTGTTAGTTCTTTAGTTTGTTTATTTGAAGCGCTCGTGGCCCCGCGGTCTCAGTGTTCTGTAAACGATCACTGAGTTACGCAACTTTCACTATGGCTGGTACTCGGATGGGTGACCACTTTGTGGCATTTACATTTGCGAGCGTTTCCGTGCTTCGGAAGGCACGTTAAGCCGTTGGTCCCGGTTGCCAGTAAAATGGCAGTCGTTAAGCCTGGTTGAAGGCCTTATGGGCGGCTTAAAAAATTTCAACAGCAGGTAGCCACAACCTGCGTCTGTCTATTTCAACACGGCAATGGGCTCACCACCTATTACGTGGGACAGGAATCCACACGGTGAAAAGTGGGCATATAATATGCCTCTGCCACCCCTTCGGGGATAAGGCGTGATGGATATTTATTTTTTATTTTTTGTTAGTTCTTTCCACGTAATAGCATATTTTTTAAATATTATAACGTGTTTATCAGATGTCTAAGTCCTATAGTCAAGTTTAGAAATACTTATTAATATTCAGTATCGTCTGCAGAAGTAGTGGTTATTATAGTGTAGATAACTTTACTTGATCCTCTTAACATATGAATTAAACAAACATATTAAAACATATAATCCCACCCTTTTCCCATGGGGTAACCAGATATTTAGTAGGTCTGCACTTAAGAATTGTTGACGACCTTGAGTTAAATAAATGTAGAGCGGGGCCGCGGGCATCAACTATTGAACATATATGTATAACTATGTATACATAAGTATTACAAATTGTTTTTAATGATAGATTTAACATTAACCATTAATATAGTCTCTGTCAAATTTCTTAAAATAACTAACAAAGATTTGTTAGTGAAATAACCCGCCTCGGATTGTATCCGGTGCAAAAGTGCTCAGAACACTGGCCGCATATCCCTGCTTAATGGCTTTGCACCAGGTACAAGCCGGAGTGAGAGTCACCAGTTTTCTCCCCTATTTTATTATTTTTTTATTATTTTATTTTAATAAATAAATAAAGGTTTTCTTTATTTATTGATTATAATAAGGTTTATTATAAGGTGTAATAAAAATATAGTAGTACTATTTTAAAAATAAGTATCACCATATTTTATCTTCCTGCCAATATTATGTTTAACCTTAACGTTTGTTAAAATATTCTATTTAATAGTAGGACGTATTAAAACCGTAGAGATGGATATTGAAAATCGATCACGAGTTGTCCAGTAGGAAGTGCATATTGCGGAGCTAAGTATTCTGCGTCCATACGCAGAGCTATGCTAATGGACTGCGTGCAGGATCCGACATTCGCAGCAGCCATCGACTTCGTGTAAATGGGGTCGCTAGCTCTTAAACGGTACTAACGTTAAATCTCTGCCTATTTCCATGAAGTTTGCCAATATAAAAAAATATATTAAAACATTTTTTTTTTGTAATTTGTCTTAAAGTTCGGACAGAGCCGTGTCAGTGTCACACAATGCCATCAGAAGACAAAACGCCCTCTGGCGAACAAGTATAATGAGATGCAGAAATTCATTTATATTATGTTTTTAATAGATGGGATTAATAAACGTAAAGCTTAAATAAAAAGCTATTCTTATCCAAAAACATAAATTTTACGAAATATAAAGTAATATGAGTTATTACAGGATTTATAACTTTTCCCTTCCGGGTCTGCGAAAGGTTGATAAAGTTTGTAATCCCGAGGAGATTGGTTTCTTAACGGTACCTACCTGATTTCAGACAACTTTTATGTTAAGCAATATTGTAATGCTGTTATGCTACTGACACTGATGAAGCTACCGGAGGCAAAATGACAAGTTGTATAAGTAAAATTATTTATGATTTACATTATGTACTTATTAAACTTTTCATATTTAAAGCTGTTTATTACAGTTGCAAACATTTCACAGAAGTTTGCGAGTTTAGTTTATAATACTAATATTATAAACTTGAAAGTAAATGCATGTTTGTTATTCTATCACGCAACAACTACTGAATGGATTTTGATGAAACTTTACAATAATATAGCATACACGTCAGAATAACACACAGATAATTTGTAATCCCGGGATCAAGTTCCTGTGGGAAACGGGAACGGAAACACTACACTATGCGGATGGTTTGGCAGGTGGAAACTAGTACCGTCAAAAAATTCTACAAGTACAAGGAAATTACTGTATTGACACAACACTGTAGGCACCTAGAGATCCAGAGTTAATTAACTAAGTTAAGTACTAATCTGAGTCGGGGCGGTCTATAACTAACTAAAATTAATTATGTTCACGCTGTATCCCAGACGGGTAGTCAGAGAGGACAGGAATAATATAATTTTGTTTACGATACGATACGAAAAGACGATTTGACGTGTTTCGCCTACAAACGAGGAATTTTTAAGACTGCTTGGCAGTCGTCATTCCTCCGTTACAATTAGTAGACGTTATCCTTGACCGTTGTGCACAACGTAAACTTAAACGTTGTCTTCCCGGTAAGAGGGAAGACCCAAAAAGTGCTGGCTTGATGTCGTAAGAGATGACATGCGTGCCAATGGTCTCACTACAGGGGATGCCGAAGACCGTGCGTAGTGGAGGAGAAAATGTAGGAAAGCGCAACCCGGGTGTCGCGAGACGCAACTGGGACAGACGCTCGGATGATGATGATGATCCTTGACCGTTGTGCATTAGGTTTGACGTATCAAGGGTGTGTGGTGGGATCCTCTTCCCGTCCTTTATTATCGTACTACGATGGATTTCCGCCATGTAACGCCCGATTAAGTAGGTTACATAATTTTGTTTTCTTTTATATGGACATTCTGGTGATCCACGGGCAAAAATAATTGCCCGTGGTCCACCCGGGTGAACCACGCAGGTGGTCCACGGGTAATAAACGATAATAAGTAATAATAAGCCGTACCCTGGCCCTCGCCACATAAACATATCATAAGTAATTGAGAGTGATTTTAACATTGTAAACATCGGTCTTTTTTATTTCGGCATTGATCAGACCTTTCGATGTTTCTTTGGCAGCTGTTCAGATTTCCGACTTTTTAGACGTCGGTCTTATAACCAATCGATTATGTAAATTTTCAATGATTATTTTTGCGTAGACCATGTCAAACATTAACTAAAGATAACATGACCACCTGTTTGGAATGCGGTGTACCTGAGGAGAACCGGCAAGAAACTCAGAAGGCTTTTTAGATGACCTATTTCCAAATTAACAGTATTACACGTAGCCAGCAGATCATTTCCAGGTGTACCTGTCCTGTAAATAGTGTTTAACGGCGAAATAGCTATTCTACTAAGCTTATTGTTTTATTTTCATGGCGTAATAGAGTATTGGATTAAATATAACAACTAACTCCATCTAGTGAAATTAAACGAACTTATTTTATAACAAACTTTTCAGACGAGTAATAGGTACTGTGGGAATAGGGAGGAATGGCGAATAAAAGTAAACTGCGTCATTACTAACCCTCCGTAGGTAAGTTTAAGAGGCAAAGCTTATGTGGCATCAATAGTTATGACCTTGACGTATAATAATAAAACTGGCTGGGACTTTAAACTGACAGACATACATATATTAATAGAATATAGTTGAAATGTAATTAATAGATATGGTTACACTATATTACGTGTTATACGTGAGCTTACGTAAAATATTGTATTTCGGGATATTTACCATGTACACTTCATGATCATGGCGCTTGCAACAGTGCCGAAATATCGGATGCTCTTGGTTGAAACTGTACATGGTAAATTTCCCCAAAATCAATATTTTACGTATGTGAATGACCATGATAGTTTAAATTCTTATATACGTGAGCGATCCGTAGTTTGATTACCGGCCTGTTTTGTAATTGAGTGGAAATGTTTACAGTTACAATATTTATGCAACGACTTTATGTCACTTCAATTTTATTTGAATATTGTTCTATCTTTATCTAACCACGACATCAGTTTATAAGTCTGGCGGGCGCCACGCTACCGGCAACTTATCTCACGAAATAAATATCCGACGTATTTTACTGACCTACTTTTAAAATGTATTCGGGCCACCACTGGAACCTTTGCCAAGAGCGACTGCAAGCCTCACTGGCAGGAGGAAGATTTCAATCACGAAAGTGCACGCCCTCTTCTATACAGCTATGCTTCGAGGTTTCGTTTTGGAGCTACCTACGTATTTTGATAGCTGTAAAATGCTTTCTTTTTCATCACAGATAAAAGATACTCGTATTTTACGCCATACTGTCGACACGCCTTGTATTCACGCTAAGATTAACAGCAGAAACCGACGATATCCTACTTTCTCGCATAACTTGCTCAAAAGTTGTATTTTCGACAGAAGAACAGCTGCAGAGAGATCTTAAGGCCGCTATCATTATGTTTTATATACTACTCGGGACTTCACGCGAAACAAAATTCTACTTACATTCACCGACCAGTCCAACCGCGACCACGGACGCTGCAACGCGTTCGAAACGTCGGTGAATGTAAGTAAAATTTTGTATCGCGTGAAGTCCCGAGTAGTATATAAAACATGAGTATACACCGCGAAAGTTTTAAAATAACATTAGCAAATCTGCTATCATTAATCATAAAAATTACATATATTCGTGCAGTAAACTATAATAAGACAAACAATTATCATCATCTCAGCAAATCTACGAACATTGACATAGATGATCATAGTTTAACCTAAAGTTAAAGTTATATATATCTATGAGTACGTTTTGGCTAGCACATAAAGAATGTAAGACATCACAGCGCATGTTTGTAATCACATCTGCGAGATGGATGCCATCGGCGCAAATTCAAACAGAAATCAACTCATACACGAGAGCTATGTGACAGGCTCCACTCCAAATATCCAGAGCGCTTTGGTTTACACATATTTGCATACCGGTCTCACTCGAACATAACTACTTAAATATATGGGAATTCATTTATTCATCAGCGCATTCTATTATATAAAGTCGAAATACATTTTAACATCACATTAGTCGGCGGTATGTAAAGAAACCAACATTGTGGGTGTACTAAAAAGTCGAAGACAATTCAAAGAGAATTAGAATAGAATTGTGGGACACTTTTTACAGAGTGCCATCTAGCCCAAACTAAGCTTGTACTATGGGATCTAGACAACTGATTTACATACTAATATATGTCAAAATACATACATCATATACATAGGAAACACCCAAACTTCGAAGCAGCATTTATGGATCACACAAATATTGGTTGCGACCGGGAATCGAACTCGTGACTTCAGCGCGGCAGTCACATATACTACGACTGCGCCACCGAGGCAGTCCAAAGGCACCTTAAGTT
The DNA here is from genome assembly GCA_948477245.1 of Thumatha senex. NCBI lineage: Eukaryota > Metazoa > Arthropoda > Insecta > Lepidoptera > Erebidae > Thumatha > Thumatha senex. Next base: position 641,778 of record OX419737.1, read on the forward strand.
TGTTGAATGACATGTCATTGACATGACATGATTAAATGACATGACATTGTCATTTTTGTAGAATGGCAGGAACGTAACTTCAAAGTCGTCATTCTGATGTTATAATGATACATTTCTAAAGTCGATTGAATCAATTCCAGAATGGAATGACAACTCGTGACGAAAGCTGGCAGTTTTCAATCGACTTTACTTCTTCAATTAAACTCAAAGAATCGTTCAATTATAAATGTGAAGGTCATGTGTCAATCTGACATTCGTTTGTCTTTTGTTTTTAAACCAAAATTCGGCGAAGAATACAGTACCTACAGCGACTTCTCACACAAAAGGTAGTTAAATACGAAACAACATTTGTACATTAATAATGCTGGTTTATAAACTCTATTCTACGCAATGATTTGGATGTTTCCCGTTGGTCAGATCAATGGTTACATTGATCAGTCTAGTGAGAACATTTTTCTTATAATTTAAATTCAGAAGACAAAGTTTATCTTGACGGTTAAAGCAATAAAGTACATGATTTAAGCAGTTGTAACGTGAAATCATAACTTTCAATCTATTGTTTTAGTAAAAAATATGAAACAGTCCGAACTTAACACGAAACCTTAAGCCAACCTCGCCTATTAATTCTATCACGGTTGACTCATCGACGGATCTATACATACATTGATAGATACAGAAAGTGCAATTAGCAACGGTTGGGCGAGAGCACGCAGGTTTAGTCACTTATATTGATGCACTTTTCACAGAGAAGTCTTATGCAATATTCATTATTGTGAAACTGGCAACACCGTGCCAACGTTAACATGTGATCCGTAAATAAATATTGGAAAATTTTAAATAAATGTGATATTTGGCATAAAAGTGTGAAAAATAAAACGTACGAGATCTGGTAATTACTCGAATATATCATTGATTGTGCTACCCGCCTATACACCCATATATAAAGCCATAGAGGATTAAATCCTAACTTAAATAGTCACTTAGGGGTACCAACGAAAAGCGACATCTGGTTGAGAATGAGGTAAATTTTCCTGATACAATAACACTCAGCATCTAAGTAAATAGATTAACTTAAGTACTTTTCTCCCTACAAACGAGCGACATCTAGTGAAAGATAAGGGTAATCCTATGATACAATAGCATTTAAACTCAAAATTGGACGAACACGCCGCAAGATGATGATGATAAACCAGTGTAATAATGTCTGTAATGGAAAGGGACGTATCTTAGATTTAATTTTAACTACTTTGGACTCTGAGAGTATGGTTGTCAGATCAGATATAGGGCCCCTTGTGAACATAGATGCCCACCATCCCCCTTTGGAGATGCTACTCACCATACCAAGAGGTAAAGTAGTAAGTAACATACTAGAACAAAAGCATTATAACCATGCCTCGGGCTCAGAGTGGAATTTCCGTCGGGCTAGTTTTCAGGACTTACATAATGATATCTCCAGTATCAATTGGGCTGGTGTGTTGCAGCAGAGTGAAGTTGATAGGGCCGTTGACATGCTCTACTCTATATTGAACAATATAATCTCTAAACACGTACCTTTTAAAAAACAATTACCTACTCAAAAACTCATATTTTTGAGTAGGTAATTGTTTTCATGGTATACTAAGGAAATAATATATTACATTAAATTAAAGTACTTTCACTTAAAGAGGTTTAAAATGTTCGGATTACAATTTAATAGGGAGGTATTTTAATACTATAGAACCAAGGTTAAAAATCTCATTGCTATAGCTTATAAGAGGCATATAAATGTCATGGAAAATAATATTACTAACAACCCAAGGAACTTTTGGAAATATATTAAGAGTCAACGGAAAAGTAGGCAACAAACTAAGGAATATGTGTACAATAATACAAAGGTTGTGGGACAGGGCGCCGTAGATGCCTTCGCGCAGTAATTTGGTTCGGTATTTCACCCAAATATCCCACTACTAGATCCGTGCACAGCAGAGCGTGCTGCAGTTGATGATGGCTATTGTGCAACCGGTCTTTCCATTGGGCGCATAAATTCCCTGGACCTGAGGCGCGCAGTACGTCACCTAAAAGCCTCTTCAGCATATGGACCAGATGGCATACCCACATTTTTAATTAAGGACTGCATAGCTGTCTTGGAGACACCGCTTCTACATATTTACAACCCATCCTTGGAGCGATGTCTATATCCTAGTGCTTGGAAGATTTCCAGGGTAACACCAGTGCCCAAAGGCGGAAAATCGATTGACATATCTGATCACAGACCCATAGCGGTTTTGTCAGTTTTCGGAAAGATCTTTGAGTCCATCATAAACTATTGCATTTTTAATCACATTAACAAGTATATCAACGACTCTCAACATGGATTCCGACCCGCGCGTTCTACTCTAACTAACCATGTTCATTTTGTAGATTACCTGCGCACCAGGGTAAGAGCAGGCTGTCAAATTGATGCAGCATATTTTGACTTCTAAAAAGCATTTGACTTAGTAGATAATGATGTCCTTCTAATAAAGCTTGCGTCAGTGGGGTTCTGTACGTGGCTACTAAAGTTCATGGCAGACTATTTGTGTAACCGTAAACAGTATGTAAGGGTTGGAAATCAAGTATCTGAGTAGTTCTATACCAGATCGGGAATAAGCCAGGGCAGTAATTTAGGCCCCACCTTGTTCTTGACCATGATAAATGACTTGCCAAAGGTGCTTAGTACTGCCAAATGTCTCCTTTTTGGCCGATGACATAAAGCTTCTGAATACAATACTTATGTTCGTAGTATTCTGGAGTATAATGCGATTTTATGGAGCCCCAGAGAACAATTGTATTCACTCATGATAGAAAGAATCCAACGTAAGTTTGCTCGATATCTATATAAGCGTACCTATGGATATTATCCATTTCTCTACCCCTCCCTGTTTGTATCAGGGATGGTTGTACTTGACACTCTGAGCCTGAGACGCGACTTTTTGCACATTATGCACTACTACTAATTATTGAATAATAAAATAGATAACCCGTCGGTGCGCGAGTGCATACACCTTTATGTCCCAGATAAATACATACGGGGGACTGGCCGCAGGCAGCATCAACCCCTTGCTTGCCCACCAACTTGGCGGACTCTGACTGCTGGCAGCCCTACTTTCAGAGCTATCCAATTAATTAACAATTTGTTGCAGCTATATCCAGATGTAGATATGTTTTACGATAAACCGGAACCTATTGCCAGGTGTGTGAGGATGTTCCTGTGTAGGTAGTCAACCTAACACTATTATTTTAGAGAGAGAATTTTAATTTTAATTTAATATAATATATAATATCGTTGGGACAACTTGCACAGCGCAATCAGACTCCGGAGTGGGCGGGGCTTGTGCTGAGGTGACGGAATGGCTCATGGACATGCTTGTGTATTTCTAGATGCATCCATGTTGTAGTTAAATAAATTAATTGTAGACAGACAAATATTGATGATAGCCTTTATTATGTGTGTAATTATAAAAAATAATAATAATAATAATAGTCCTGTAATAATTAAAATAATGTAAAATTACGTATAACAAATATTGTATATCCAGATATATCATGTAACGACACAACATACAAGCGCCTTGGTGCTCTGTATACTGTAAGCTTGTATGTTAAAAAATGAATTGAATAAATTGAATTATAGCAGTGGAGGTTAGAATAAGCAATTCCAACTATATCCCTCTCGTTGTTATACTTATATATACTTTCAACTTGTTTGTACAGGGACTAGTAGTCGTCTCACATCCCACTCTAACTGTCTTGCAAAAGTCTTGATCGTTTCTGAATTGATAGATGGGCTTTGGTATGTGACATATGTATACATCCGTTATGATACATGACCTGAGGGTCTCATCAGTCAGAGTAGTGTAGGCATCTTTCTTTAGGTTGATAGCAACATAGTTCGAATTTGGTATTATGTTAGCCCTTTTGGTATTTTGACTTGCGGTATCGAGAATACTTTAAATAATTCGAAAGAATCTCGGCTGATAAGAGGGAGACTAATTTCAAATATAAGGTACTGCGGCAGCATTTTGACCTTTACCCGAAGAAGCTTGTATATTTTACTCAGACTCGTATGTAAATCGTCAATAGGTAATGATAAGTCTTTTGGAAGCTGGCTAGCGATGGTACTCAATTGGTTTTGTAGTTGCATAGGAGTCAAAATGTGAGGGTTAAAGTTACCATGATAGATGTCTGTGACAGTGTCAAGTAATGTGTTCTGCAAAGATTTTAGGTTTTGCAGAATATTGCTTTCTATAAGATAAGATATATATTGCTAAGATAAGAGACATGTTTTTGTAGCCGAAGCAATGTTGTTCAATGCACTTTCCATAGAAATAATGTGTTGAGTAACCATTTTATGCTGCTTGTTCATTATTTGTTCAGTACATTTAAGAAGATTATACTCAACTTCCATTATAAATAAAAAATAAAAATATCTTTATTTTGCATTGACCATTTTAACGGCGCTTACAAAATGTCATACACTATTTAAAATATTTAAAGCGACCACCGGTTCGGAACGCGGCCCACCTGAGAAGAACCGGCAAGAAACTTAGGAAGGCTTTTTTTTTTAAATAAAAATAAAATAAATATCCATCACGCCTTATCCCCGAAGGGGTGGCAGAGGCATATTATATGCCCACTTTTCACCATGTTGATTCCTGTACCACATAATAGGTGGTGAGCCCATTGCCGTGTTGAAATGTACAGACGCAGGTTGTGGGAACCTGCTGTTGAATTTTTTCAAGCCGCCCATAAGGCTTTCAACCAGGCTTAACGACTGCCATTTTACTGGCAACCGAGACCAACGGCTTAACGTGCCTTCCGAAGCACGGAAACGCTCGCAAATGTAAATGCCACAAAGTGGTCACCCATCCGAGGACCAGCCATAGTGAAAGTTGCGTAACTCAGTGATCGTTTACAGAACACTGAGACCGCGAGGCCACGAGCGCTTCAGCGGCTTCTTTTTTGATGGCCTATTTACAATTTAATATTATTTCACTTTGCCAGCAGATCATTTCCAGGCGTCCCTGTCCTGCAAATAGTCTGTAACGGAGTAAAAACCTTTTTCACAAAGCTTGTTTTTAATAAACTTATTAAATTTATTTAATGGTAAATTTCTCAGGTCACAGGGACGCTTGTTGTAAAAGCGTATACAGTTACCCTGGAAAGAATCGCCAATCTTATGTAGTCGACTGTGGTGGACTGAAAGATTATTTTTATGTCTAGTGTTTATATTATGTTTATCACAGAGTTTAGAGAACTGTGATAGATTTTTCTGGACATACATAAGATTGGCAAAAATGTATTGTGATGGTACGGTTAGAATATTTACTTCTTTGAATTTTTCTCGGAGAGAAACTCTGGGGCCCAAATTATAAATAGCGCGTACAGCCCGCTTTTGTAGAACAAAAATAATATTTAAATCTGCAGCACTCCCCCAAAGGAGAATACCGTAAGACATAATACTATGAAAATAGCTGAAGTAAACCATTCTAGCCGTATCCACATCTGTTAGAGTCCTGATCTTTTTTACAGCGTATGCAGCCAAACTTAATCTAGAGGCTGTCTTTTCTATGTGTGGACCCCACTGCAAATTGGCATCAATAGTTATACCGAGGAACACAGTTGATTCTACAAACTCTAACACTTGTCCATTCAGTTGAACATTGGCCGCAACTTGTTTTACATTTGGTAGAGAAAATTTTATACATTTAGTTTTATTTTCATTAAGGCAAAGATTATTTGAGCTGAACCAATGAACTACTCTTGCAATTGCATTGTTTACATCGTCATAGTTATCTAATTGTCTTTTAATTTTAAAAATTAATGAGGTGTCATCTGCAAACAAAACAATCCTATTCCTGTCCTCTACATAAAATGGTAAATCATTAATATAAATGAGGAACAAGAATGGCCCAAGTATCGAGCCTTGCGGCACACCCATTGTAACCATGGATCCTACAGAACGTGTACCATTAATATCGACCCTCTGTATTCTATTGTTCAAATATGAAGACAGAAGGTCGAAGCTCGAGAAGGTCGAGAGCTTTGCCTCTTATTTCATAGTGGTGTAATTTTTTACACAGCGTTTCATGTTGAACGCAATCAAAAGCCTTTGATAGATCGCAAAATATACCTAATGCATCGTGCTTGTCATCGTCGTGCAATACATGTATTCATGAAGCCTGGGCAGACAAGCACGATGCATTAGGTATATTTTAATAACTCAACACCAGCATCAGAAGTTGAGCGTCCTTTCCTAAACCCAAATTGATTAGTATGAAATATTTTATGACTATTAAAATGGGATAGCATTTGATTCAAGATTATTTTTGCAAATACTTTGCTCAAAGTTGGCTGCACCGACACTGGTCGGAAATTAGACGGGTCTGTAGCACTGCCAGCCTTGAACAAGGGTACGACTTTGCTGTGTTTCATTAAATCAGGAAATGTACCACTAGAAACACAGTCATTAAACACAGTTGGTGGCAGTGGGGCAATTACCTCAATTATACATGATGCAGTTTAGACCGATAATCCCCAAAGGTCCGCGGTTTTCTTAATTTCGATACATTTAAATGTTTTTACAATGTCCTGAGCACAAATATCTGTGAACACTAATGCATCCCTGCAACAAAGAACAGATTCTTCTAATAAAAGTTCAGCGGAACTGGAAGACGCTTGGAGAGATTTTGTTGTCAATATAGGTACATTTTTGAAAAAATGTTCAAACTCCGTTGCCACTTCCAGGTCCCCTGTAACATGGCAACCATTTACTTTTAAGTGGAAATCCCTTTCAGTCACTAAAGATCTACCTCATTCAGAGTTAATGATGTTCCAAGTCATTTTTATTTTATTTACAGAATTAGAAATTTTATTTTTAATGAAGTTTGACTTAGCAAGATGACACGTTTGTTTAAATATCTTTGAATAATTTTTAACATATTCCTAAAAGGTTTGCTAAAAATGATATGATTTTTCTGAATATAATTCAAATAATTTATTTCTACTTTTAAAGATACCTGGTGTTGCCCAGTTACTGAAAACAGGACGACCACCAATCTGTAGTGTTTTTGAGGTAAAAACTTTGCCAAACTCATCATTAATCAAATTAAATAAGTGTTTATATGACTGGTCTACACAAGTGAAGTTAGGTAGATATGGTAATCTCTTTAATACATTTTCTTTAAAATTATTCAAACGACTTTGGTTAATTGGTACATATTTAAATTGTTTTTTGCTGACTTTGTTACTACTTTTAGGAAATTTTATCCATTGGCCACGATGATCTGACTCCACAGGATCCACAATACCTTTATCTATAGGTTTAATATCAGTAAAAATATTATCAATACATTTTGCACTGGTGGCTGTAATACGAGTGGGTTCTAAGAATGTACTATGCAGATTAAAGGATTTAAATAAATTTTTCATTTTATTTCTCTCTGATAGAGTTAATGATGTATCTAATATATCAACATTAAAATCTCCACAAACTATTATAGATTTCTTAGAACATTGACATTGGAACAGTTTTTCTTCAAGCTTTTCTTCAAATTTAATGTACGGAGCTTTAGGGGGACTGTATACGCTTAACAAGATGAAATGCTCAAATTCAATACTGGCAATCTCAATAACTCGCTCAATGGAGAGGGCTACTAAATCTTTACGTTCTTTAAATTTTAACTTTTTATTAATTAATATTAAAGAGCCTCCACGTTTAGAATGTTTTCTATTGAACGAGCTAGCAACCTGGTGATTTACGAAGTTCAACAATGTGATTTGATGATCTTTTAACCAGTGCTCTGTAGCACAAAAAATATTAATAGAATTTGCATTAATGTATAGCTCTAACTCTAAATCTTTACCATTTATTAAACCTCTAACATTATGGTGCACCAGGTTTATAAAAACAATATTTTTACTAAGATTATTCTCAGGGGCCAAAGTCAACTGGCCAGATTTATTATCTGTTGTCCTATAAACTAGTTTTTTGGAATTTCATTTTCCAAATGTGAAGTATCAAAACTATCCTGCTCAATAAAAGCAGTTGTACTTGCCAATAATTTGGCTTGAAAAATTAAAAAATTTGATAGCAACAGAGCTACCTTTCGTTGTAAAAATTTTGATAGAAAATATCTATCTAATGTCAACAAACTATTATTATTGAAAATTATGTTCCAATCGAACAATTCAATTTTTTTGGAATATGATACCATGGTATGTAGTTTCATATTTAATTTGTATCTTAAGTGATATTCCTTGTGGCTCATAGCAGTGCTGTATGGCAAGGTGGACAAAATTACTTGTTTTACTTGCAGACTTGATAACTTATCAAAAATTTTTAAAAGTTCGTCACTATTAATATTGCCTCTTCTGCCAACCAGCACCACTATAGTAGACTGCATGCAGTGTGTACCAGTCAATATAAAATCTATAATTTGAGAGTATGAAGCTCCTGGATATGTATGATTTATTATAGAATGACTTAACTGTGATAAATAATGTCCAAAATTTTTACCTATTTCAGCGCAGTTGAAGCGCTCGTGGCCCAGCGGTCTCAGTGTTCTGTAAACGATCACTGAGTTACGCAACTTTCATTATGGCTGGTCCTCGGATGGGTGACCACTTTGTGGCATTTACATTTGCGAGCGTTTCCGTGCTTCGGAAGGCACGTTAAGCCGTTGGTCCCAGTTGCCAGTAAAATGGCAGTCGTTAAGCCTGGTTGAAGGCCTTATAGGCGGCTTAAAAAATTTCATCAGCAGGTAGCCGCAGCCTGCGTCTGTCTGTTTCAACACGGCAATGGGCTCACCACCTATTACGTGGGACAGGAATCCACAATGTGAAAAGTGGGCATATACTATGCCTCTGCCACCCCTCGGGGATAAGGCGTGATGGATATTTATTTATTTCATCGCAATAGACTATGGTCTTTGCATCACTTTTTATTTGCAACTTTTCTATTATAGATGCCTCGCAATTACTACTTGAACTTAATATACTATTATCCACACTGCACACAGTTTTAATTGGTGAAAATTCATCATTGCATCTAATTCTTTCACAACTCAAGGGCTCACCCTTGAGGGAACATGGCCTGCGGATATCAATTGGTCATTTTGACAATGACATGAATTTACTAATTTACCTATGGCTAACACCTGTTCCCTACTCTGTTTCTCTGCTGTTTCAAATTGTTCAAAATGATTTCAAAGAGTCTTGAAGTCGGTCAATCTGACATTGAAGGGCCTGTGTATCAGTTTTGTACTGTTGTGCAACAGTATCAAGTTCTAACATATACATATTTACCAGTTGCAATCTCTGTCTAATAAGTGACATGCTATTTATAAAAAACTTGTATAAAAACTTTTTAATTTTTAAATACTTCTTTAACTTATTCTTACTACACTTAATAATTTTTAATGATTTAGAACAGCCCCCGGTTTCATCATCAGAAGTGAGGTCTATGACAATGGAAGGGTGAGCTGTAGCAGTATTTAAGCTTGTAAAGCTAAGCTCATTGTTTTATAATGAAACTTCTTGATCATAAGTGAAACTTCTTTATCGAAGTATGAGAGAAATTTTATAGCTGTAAAAAAAATGTCGTAAAGAAGTTTCACTTCTTACCTGTGTACTCTGGTACACACACATATTCATCATATTGTTCATCGAACAAACTCTGATTAGATTGAACCACTGTGCTCTGTTTCTTGTCTTCTAGTTGCGATATTTTGATTTCCGATCGTTGTAGCTCATCCTTTAGTATTTTAATTTGGTGCAGAGTTTGTTCATAATGTTCCCTACATGAGTCAAAACTGTCAACTATAAGTTGTAACCTATCCCGATCCTGTAAGGTATCAGTATACAGTGAATGCAACTGTGCCAGTTCTTTTTTGATTTGTCCGTTCTTACTTAAAATACCTAGCAGTTCTAACTCATTTTTGTCCCTTTCCTTGTTCAGTTTATCGCACTTCTCACTGAGAATCTGTAACTCTTTGAACGTTAATTGAAGCCTTGTCTCTTGTTGATGAGCCAAGGCCTTACGCGTCATTATCATGTTATTAGTATTCGACATTTTGTTATAATTACGTGCTACAGAATCAGTAATTATTAGCAAAGTAGACTTAGAGCAAAGAAATGCGAAACAAAACGAGGTTATGTTTTATTCATAGAAAATTACAAAATCGCACTATTAATGGACATATGAGGATGTAAAAGTAAATAAACTCACAAACCTTGATTGAAAAAACTATTAGTTTTATAAATCTTGCCAAATCCAAGTAATAATTTCAAATATTGAAATTATTACTTGGATTCAATTATTGATGACTGTGCTAAATCTGCTATGATTTTGACCCACTCTTCCTGAATGTCTTCGGGTATAGGATCATCCCATTGTATTTTTGAGGTCTAAATTTTTGGAACATTATCTTTAGCTTTGTTGTCAGGGGTGTCAAGGCTCCGAAAGGATCGAAGAACCTGAAAATATCAGATAGTACTGATCTTTTCGTTGGTCTCATGATAATACCGCTAATTTTAAATCGAAAATAAAGGTGTCTCCTATAGGATTCCAGCACAGGCCCAGCGTCTTTGTAGATTTTTTTTTTTTTTTTATCTTAAAAATATACATTATAATGATTCTTGGCACCTGTAAACCCTTACAGGTTTGTGTGGGTGTTGCCCACTTCTCTTATAAACTAAACACACTTTAAACTTACTTAACTACGTCACCTACACTTATTGTCCAATATCGCAAATTAAACTTTTTTTTTTGTCCATGAACTGGATATATGTGGGTAGTAATAAAAACACTGTTCGTCGTCACCGAATGACTTCACCTTGTTTATCTTGCTTATGCACACCAGTTGTATGTTTACGTACAGATTGTTCTAATTTTTATTTTTTTCCTAATTATGAAACTAATCTTCTATTATTTCATTATTTTTGTGTTATAGGTATTGTAAAATGTGTTTTTATTTTGTGTTTAAGGTTACTTGGTGTTAAAATTCTCCTGAAATCTAGTGATAATGTATTTATTAATCTTGGTATCATGTACGATGTTGTTCGTTCCCTGTAAAAGTTATGTGCTCTCTGTGTGTATAATAGTTCTGTTGTTTTTTGTCGGGTGTTTCTGTTATGACTTTGAATATTATCATTGAATTTATAAAAAATTTCTACCAATAGTAAATATTTCGTCTTTTCTTGTATCTTTAAAACATTACAAAAGTTAAATAATTCTTGCTCATCGTTTTTAAATCTTTGTTTTATTTTATTGGGTATAATTATTTTTAAGAGTCTTAATTGTAAATTGTAAATTGGTTCTATATAGGTTTTAAAAGTGCGACCGTAGCTAGTTAATCCATAAGATATTATACTTTCTGCAATAGCTTTGTACATCTGTAGTAGAATAGGAAACGGTATTCGCCGTTTTATCAGATAAAGTTTAGCCATGATTGCTCGTAATTTAGTGCTTACTGACTCGATGTGAGGTTTCCAATTCATACGATGATCAATTATTAATCCTAAGTAAGTGTGTTGGTTAACCTGTTCTATTGCGTCACACGTGCAAACTGCGTTTGAGTGTAAGCATTCATGTTTATGTAATATTAATTTTCCAGTATCGTAGCTTCTAATGTAACTGGAGCATGTGTGAATCATTTTAGTTTTTTGTGCATTCAATACTAAACCAGCGTCATGTGACCACTTAGTAATTAAATCGAAGTCTGTCTGTAGTTTCTCAATGCAAGTTTTGATGTCGCGATCGTTCGCTATTAGACAAGTGTCGTCTGCATATTGGAAAATTTTACAGTTTTTAATTAAGTTATTGATAACGTTTACATAAGCTAAGTAGTGTAACGGCCCTAAAACGGACCCTTGAGCTGTGCCTGTTTTGACAGTAATGTGTTCGCTGCACTCCTTTCCTATCTTAACGCAATATGATCTGCCTTCTAAGTAGTTCTGGCACCAGTTTAGCAGTGGCCCTCTCACTCCAGTATTATCTAATTGTTGTATGAGTGTATCGTGTCTAAGTGTATCAAATGCCCTGTTGTAATCTATAAAAACCATAAGCACGTGTTTTTTATTGTCCAAGCATGCATTGATATGATCAGTGAAAGAGGAAAGGAGTTGCGTCGTACTTTTGTTAAATTGAAATCCATATTGATTAGGCGACAGTATTTGATGTTTATGGTAGAAGGCTTGTATTTCATTACTAATATATTTCTCTATAATTTTAACAGGCAAAATGGTTATGGGTCGGTAGTTGCTACAATCTTGCTTATTCCCCTTTTTAAAAATCGGCCTTACAATTCCTTTTTTTAGTTCTTGTGGGTATATACCCGTACTTATACTCGTGCTTATTAGTTTTGAAATAGGGTATACAATGCTTTTTGAGAGTAATTTAATATCTATCGGACGAAGTTTATCTAAACCAGGTGATTTGTTTACATTAATCTTCCTTAAGATCTTATGTATTATTTCAGGATGTGGTTTCCTAACGTACATCGATACATTCGCCGATTGTATGTAATCCTTATTTTTTAGCAGCTTTTTACGACATGTAGGGATGATATCCTTAACAGCCTTATTAAATCCCCCCGCAAAAACGTCCGCAATAGCTTTTTCACTTATCGTGCTTTTATTGAATGCTTTTAAAATAATGTCGTCTATTGAATCCGATAATCTACCTGTCATTCTATTTAGGATATTCCACAATTTTTTAGGATTGTTTTTACTGTTAAATATACATTTCTTATAATAATTATTTCTTGAGAGTTCAATTAATTTATTTGTTTTATTTCGCAATTTATTATATTCTACTTTTAACACCTTATTATTACAATCCTTTTTAAATTCAATATACTTACTATCCCTTTGCCTAGATAATTCTAATATCTTTCTATCAATCCAACTTTCACCATTACGTAAATATATTTTTTTTTGTTTTACTTCATATGTTGCATTTTCGTAGCATTTTAATATACTTTCCTTTATATATTTATATATTTCATTTGCGCAACATATACTATCCAGTGTTCCCCATTCTATTTTACCAAGTTCTGTAGAAAGTTTTATATTATCATATCGGGTGACACATTTTGAAACAACCTGTGTATCACTAGTTGTCGCGCATGTAAGTACAGTCAAACGGTGGTCCGCCAGAACGGTTCCAAGCGCCGCGCTAGTCGCATCTTGTGTGTGCAGTCGTGCGAATATATGATCTATACAACTTTTTGTGATTTTGTCTCTTTTTGGTTCTATTCTAGTATAATCTGAGATTCCACTCACAAGACCGTGCGCGTACATCGTATCCATGTAATAATGACGGATGTTGTCATTACATTTCAGATTAATATTAATGTTCCCTATCAAAATTAAATCATTTTCTGTGTATTTTTGCAATAAGTGACTAATTTCTGATATAAACTTGCGTTTACACCTGTTGGGAGGCCTGTAGACTACACAAGTGTGCAACGAAAGATTATTCTGAATGGTAATTTTGCTCATAATACAATCAAAATGATGCGTATTTACTGTAATAGTGTTAAACTTATGTTTCTTGAGCACGTATATTATAATACCTCCACCTTTTTTTGACTTTCTAAGCTTCGAGTATGCATAATATCCGTCTAAACCAAATAACGAGCTTACATTATCAGATATACCGACTTCTGTTAGTACTACTACGTCTATTGGTTGTTTTGTGCTACTTACGATTAATTCAATTTTACAGAAATTTTTTATAATGGATCGTATATTAACATGTATGCAAGTCATTTTATTTGTGTATTGCGGTATTTCATTCCAATATTGATCTAAATCTATACAATCTTTTAATTCTATAATATTATCTAGAAAAGAAGCCATTTTTAACCACACAAAATGTTAGAAGTAACTAATATAAGTATATAAAAGGGTTTTTTCCCTACTTTTTCTTAAGGCTCCAAATGTCTTCCTCCGATCTTATTGTAACTACTTTTCCTTTATCTTCTTGTCTTGCCAGTATTTTTCCCTCTTTACACCACACGTATTTGAAATATCCAGGAGCTTTAAGTTCTTTTTTGGCTTGCCAAAGAAGATTTTTATTAAATAAAGTTAAAGCCTCACGTACATAAACTTTCTCCTCTCGTTGATTTTCGGTCGTGTTCTGCACAATATCACCAGCTATTATGCTAACTGTACGCACAGCTGTCAACCACAAGGATTTTGTTTTTTCGGTCTGCATTTCTAGCTTGATCAATCCTGGTTTTTCATTACGAGATGGAAGTCTTTTTGCATTTTTTACGTTTCCTGGATGTGCATTAATTTTGGCTGCAATCTTTTTGGTTATGCCTTGCAAATCTTCATTTTCTAGCTGGGGTACTCCTGCTACTTCTATTTGATTTCTCATTTGTGTCTGCTCAAAATTGTTCATTCGCTGCTCTAAGGCACCTATTTTGTATTCCAAATATATGTTTTTGTTCCTTAGATCCATGTTTTTCTTTTCCATTTCTTTTATTTTTTCTTTAAATACCTCCATACTCTCCAGACATTCATCCACTTTATCGCTCATAAACTGCAGCGAGCTATTCGTTTCAGATAACTCTCTTTTTAATAATTTATCCATTTCCTTAGTAATTTCTTTCATAAACTTTTTGACATCCAACCCCACCACTTTCTGTATATCTTCTTGTTTTTCTTCTTCTTCATCTTCATCATCTGATGCGGTCACAACTGATGTCCTGCGGTCATTTTTGCTTGCGCAGGTGTTACAGGTCAAGCCTAGATTGTCTGCTACACGAAGTGCTGTTAATTGCTTTGCTGTTAAGCCTGCACATTCACTTTTTGCATGCACCAACACTTCACATTTATTACACTCCAGATGCGGGAATCTTTTTGAAATTATTTTATAGCATTTAAAACACTTAGATGGTGGCATTGTAATGTAGGTACGTAGCCACGTAGGTCTTTTCGTATGCGAGTTAACCGTTCAACGACTTTGCGAGAAAACTAGTAGACTCTGGTTCTTTGAATAAAACGTTATGTTGCTGTTTTGACTCGCTGTCACCCAGTAAACGTAGATCTTTTGACGCCCATTTTCGTAATTAGAAACCTCCTCGTTTTAATAACTCAGTCAAGTCCCTTTTTAACTTAAGAGCGGTAGAGATGCTGTAACACCCATGAATAAGATCGTCCATGTAGAAAGACTCTTCTAAAACTCTGGCTGCTTCTTAATAGTAACTGCGTTCGTCTTTAGCTGACTGCTTTAGCGTCATCATCGCTAGAAATGGGGCGGCTTTAGTACCATATGTTCCAGTGTTTAATTTATATTCTTGAAGCTTCTCAGTCGGACTGTCTCGCCAAATGATTTTTGATAAATGTTGATCGTTTTCGTGTATCCAAATTTGACGAAACATTTTTTAAATATCCGCTGTAAATGCAATTTGATACTGCCTCCATTTTAAAATGAGCAAAAGAAGGTCTTGTTGTAAATTCGGGTCTCTGAGCATTAAATCGTTTAAGCTTAGACCACTAGATGTTTTTGATGATGCATTAAATACGACTCGCAGTGACGTAGTTGTGGACTCTTTCCGTATGACACAATGATGCGGTAGAAAACATTCAGGTTTTGTATTACAGATAGTTGGTTTCATTACATTATGTACTCGAGAATTAAACTTTTATATTTATTCAAAATGTTTTCATGCTTGATTAATTTACGCTCTAAATGTCCAAATTGAGCTATAGCTGTAGCCTTTGAACTTCCCAATTGTTCTTCTGAAGTTTTCTTTGAGAGGGAGCTTGACTTTATATCTGCCGTCCGAATTCCCAGTGGTAGTAGATTTGTACAGCTGTAAACATTTCAGATCATCTGACGAGAGTGAAGTTGGTTCTGATATTTCTTCTGTCTCCCAAAACTTCTTTAACTGATCTACTTCAATTTGTACAACATTGCATTGAAAAGTAGTTACATTGCCACACAAAATCCAACCCAAACGCGTTTGTTGTGCGATGGGTATTGACTTATCGATTCTGCATTTCCCGTCTAAAATAATGCTTGAGTATATGTCGGCTCCAAATAATATGTCTATAGGGCGAATGACATTAAATTTTGGGTCGGCCAGTTGTATTTTCGCCAAGTAAGGCCAAATTTTTTGTTAAATGTTTCATGATGAAAACATCGGTGCTGAATATGTAAGAGCCATTCCATGAACAACAGTTTATGTTTATTATTCCTTTATATAAATTGTCTTTTACGCCGATGCCGGTTATCACGCCCTTACACTTTTGTCGGGGTATTAATAGTTGCTGTGCTGCATTTTCTGTTATAAGGGACGTTTGTGACCCTTGGTCAATTAAAGCCCGTAACTCTCTTTTGGACATTAACTTCGGCTGTTGCCAATAACATTTCTGGGTAGTCACGTTGTTGGGCCACATGCGAATTTAATCGCTGTGCTTCCTCAGCGGATGTGTTCGCGGCTCCGTGCTTAGTAACTGTTGAGTTGTCCGATTTCGTTATTGATTGCGAAATTGCTTCATGTAAAATTGTATTATGATATTCATTGCATTCACGACAACGTTTTGTTGAAAGGCAAGCCTTATTATGGCTGTAAAGGCAGTTTTCGCACAATTTCAACTTTGTTATGTTTTGTTTGTTGCTAATTGGAGACATCATAATAAATTGTTCACAATGATATAAATTGTGACCATTCTTGCATAATGGGCAGATTTTGTTCTGGAACCTTTTACCGTGTGACGATTGCGAAATGGTTTTGTTACTGGAATATAACTGTTTGTGGTTATTCTTGGAACCGGTTTACTTAAACGATTTCATGTTTGAACCGAATTGTTTCTGATGATCTTGCTTTTGTCTTGAAGTCTCCATGCTGGTAATTTTTTTCTCTAGAAACTGCAAGAACTCTTCGATAACCTCCAGTTCTTCTTGTCGCTTAAGATTTTCTGTGTAATCTTTATATGTTTCTGTATCCAATTTATTAGATAGAATATACACCATAAAAGGGTCCTACGTGCTTAAATCGACGCCTAAATTTTTTATAGCGTTGAGACACTCGTAGGTCTTATCGTGTATTCGTTTGATACTGTTCATAGACGGCTGTTGCATTATGGGAATATTCATCAAAGTTTTTACATGTGAGTTGAATATAATTTTTTTGTTATTACACCTATGATTAAGTATCTCCCGACACGAAATTTAGTTCTCTGAGCTAATATATAAATGTTGTATCAAAGATTCAGCTTCTCCCTTTACTTTGTTTTTCAGAAACTGCATCTTCAGAGCATTTGATAGAGATGGGTTATTGTATATTGTTTCTGTATACAAGTCCTTAAAGGACACCCATTGTTGATAATTGCCGTGAAATACGGGAATGTCCATCTTTGGTGTGGACTTATCTCAGTGTGAGACTGACCATAACTTGCTGTTTAGCGACCGTTTTATGCAACTGAAAGTCTCTTCATGGGCAGAAAACATCTCCTCGTAGAATCCATCTTCTCCGTTGAGCTTGCCATCCAACTCCCAATGAAGAGTGTCTATAAGCGACCATCTCGCTTCTAATGTTTTTAACGTATCTTCGAATTCTCATTTTTCTGTTATGAGATCTACGTTAATATTTGATGAATGTCCTAGAAAAATCTTTGAAATTGCATGATTGCTTTTTCATCAGTTCGTTTAACTTGCTGTTAGTTCCTTGAGACCTAAACTTCGGCATTGTTTTGGATAGCGTTTTCTCCATAACCTCGTCTCTAGCACTTGATGTACCAGCAACTGGCGATGGAGGTCTCAAAGATTGCGTTCTTACTGTAAGATTAAGTGACTGTAGTCCTTGTCTAACCTCAACAGCAGCCATGTACTCTTCCATGGTTTCTCGTGCGTGAGAATAGAAAGTCATGGTCTTCTCATCTCATAATGGTTGTCCGAAAAGTAGCGGTAACTACGATCCTCAAGCTTGCATAGCTTCAAATGATATGCTTGATATTCCTCCCAGTACGACTCCAATGTTTGTAATAGTTTTTTGATATTTGACGGCGTCTTACGTTCCGAAGAACCTTTTTTAAAATTCCTCATTTGTTGCTCCATAGCCGTCATAGGCTGTTCTTGGGTTGGTAAGATATCCTCCATTTTGCTGCTTATGATTGGAGGTCTAGGGGGAATCAATAATCAACAGGAATAAGAGTTTGAATGTTTCTGTGATAAAAGCGCCTTCTCAATTCAGCCGGATATCCCGTGGAGCAGGAAGCTATCCAAACCGATTCGCGACCACAGAAATAAAACAAATCACTCACCCCTTGAAGAAATATTACCCGTTCGCAGACGCTGCTCGTCCAAGGGTCAGGTATGCAGGAACATATACTTACTTACGGCAACTTAGTACTGTAATCACTGCCACTACCGGTATCTGATCCCGCTAATACGGAAGCGCTCGAAGGACCAAAAAGATGCACGAGTAGAGCCCTACACATTGTGTTACTGGAGTTGAGTTAGGGAGGAGTGTTGAGTACCGACTGACGGTGCGCGAGGTTTCACTGATTAAAACAACGTTTACCGTACGAGGTGTTTATTGGTACTAAAGAAATGAATACTTATGATACTTAATTACATTGTCGGGTTGTGCTAGCGTTGCATATTAACAATACATATGCAAATGTACGGGTTTGCCCGTATAGTTGTTATTATATGATTTGAGTATCATATCAAAAGTATATTACGAAACAAAGATGTTACATTAATATACGTGCTTGCAACAATAATCAGCTCGTGACTGGCATCCAGTTATGACTGCTCTGTATATAAACTTATAATATTCCAGAACTTTTATCAATACTCATAAAGCACTTGAGAGTAGATTTTATAAGGCAAAATCTAGTCTCAAGCGTTGATTGGGTATTGAGAAACGTTCTGGAATACGGACCTAAAATTGGCTTTTATACAAGTTTAAGTAGTTGATTGAGAACGCTATTCTTATCAACACTGTCACGTGTAACGAACACATAGTCTGAACCGACAAAATTGATGTTGGGTGAGGTTACCTGAGACCACCTTGTATCTCTCTCGTACCCCCTCCGTTTTTACTAGGTATTACCTTCTTAAATTAATTACTACCAAGTTTTAAGAGCACTTAAACTAACTTTTGTGACTCCTGCCGTTTACTCATTTATTTAAGTCTGTTGTAAAAGTTTGTTAAGTATAGTTTAACATAAGAAAGTACAGAGACTCGCAGATTCACAACACGATGGATAGGTTGCCATGAAGAAATCAGGCAATGGAAACGTATGTAATTCTTTCAGTTATATTCAAAAAAGTAGAAACTAAAGGGCTCCGTAGAAATCCCTCCACTCTGTCTTTAGCGAGCAGAGCGATGATAAAAGGTAGCCGTGGGCATCATATCAAACAACTCCTCAGAACACAGACCGTTGTACAGGCAATAGAACACGCATAAGGAGGCAAAGTCTCTCCTGTCGCGAAGGGGCTCGACACCGCCCGATAGTAAAGGATCGTTGACAATCCTCATAGCACGCCCTTCTGCCGAGTCAAAAGGTCGAAGCTGGTACTCAGGTGCACCAGCCCAAAGGTGACAGCAGTACTCCATGTGCGGCCGCACTTGCGACTTATAGAGGAGCAGTGTTTTCTCTGCAGTAAAGTACTGCCGCGCCCTGTTGAGCACTCCGAGCTTTTTGGACACCAGCTTCGCCTTGTCCTCTAAATGACTTCGGTATTTGACGTCACTAGAGATCTCAATACCAATATTCCATGATAAATTTATGGCTTTCATATTGTCGCCTGTACTTTTAGTTAAAGTCGGTTTTACTTGCCTTTTATATATCTAAATCAACAGGAAGTACATCATATGAATTGTGATTCCTTTGAGAGTGTTGAAATAAAATTATTTTGAATCTTAATCAGCCGTAACATTTTTACAGTCACTTAGAAGTTTGTTTTGTTCACAACTTCAAGGAACCATACACCTGAGTATATAATTTTAATTTCATCTCTCTACCTCCACGCGTTCCCGAGATAAAGGGTCTTGACAGACAGACGGGTGAACGGACGGACGGACGGAAAACAAAATGCTTTTTCTTTTTGAGGTACGGAACCTTAAAAAAGCAAGTTCACAATCAGAAAATCAATTTTCATTCGAATCGCACCCAGCACTGTTTTTATTTCCGTGTCTAGTGCTACAAAGTAACGTTTAGTTATTCCAGTACAGGCTCAATAAAAATACATAATCAATGGCACTGGCCACTGCACGCTTCATAGCTGTAGCAGGGGGGGGGGGGGGGGGGGGATTCATAATCAATATACACGGCGCGTTCGGGGACTGATGTTTTGTCTACGAGTGCACTTTGTGTGCATATATTTGTGTATTTGTACAGTCATTAGTCCGGGATAGTCTGCAATATGGTTGTGTATTAATTATGCATACCAATACTACTTTAATTTGGTAATTAACTCAATGGAATTTATTTATTTATTTATTTACCTATCACTCCTTATCCCCGAAGGGGTGGCAGAGGCATACATATTGTATGCCCACTTTTCACCATGTGTATACTTGTCCCACGTAATAGGTGGTGAGCCCATTGCCGTGTGAATGGAATGGTCTGCAATATTATTCAAGGTAACCCTCGCTTTGGAGACCAGGATGCAGTAATTTAATTTATGGTATAGTTTATTATTTGTACGGATTTATAGTATATTTTATTATTTTTAGTTACTTTTATAATATTCTAAATTATTTTTATTACATGTGATGAAATGTGGGCGTATAGTGTGCCGCTATCTACGCCTTACTGAAGAAATGCGTGACTTTAATTTCTGACTAATCCTACTTGCATTCTCATTATTGTTACTCCTGTAAACCAGGATCTACATCAATGAACAAGAATACAAAAGTTACGTAGAGCTCGATCTGGGTGAAGTCCCGGGAGAAGTTAGAAGAATCCACGTAAAAGTGGGTACCCTCATATCTCCTTTGGATTGATAGACTACGTCAGCGTAACAGCTGCAAGTAAAAAAGTATATAGTAGTGACGTATCCAGCGTTCGACGATCTGGTCCAACTGACAGTATTAAATTGACATAGCGCCATAATCTTCAGAGTCATCAAAATGATTTGGTGTACGTATGATAAAGAACACGGTATCGATGCATTCGTTTGCACCCGTGTTACATATCCCGAATTGATACTCTCGTTTGCACCCCTTCCAAATATTCGAAATTTTAATGAGCCTTTCTCAACCTCTACTAGTTTTTCCCAGACGTTCGTGAACGCCTGGGAATGTCCTGGCTGGAGGTTGATCACAGTGTTGCTCAATTTCTTACGGGACATGGTAACTTTAGGAGCAAATTACATTCGTTTAAGCTGGTTGAGTCACCGTTCTGTCAGTGTTCAACTGCTGACGCCAAATATGATCAGACCGCCCATCATATACTTTGGGAGTGTAGCATTTGGCAAAATGAGCGATATAATATGCTTAATTGTTTACAAGTAACGTCGGGAGTAGTTTACTATGCGGATCTCGTGGCATCGAGGGTGAATTTTCGTGCTTTTAAACGTTTCTGCCATACATATTATTGGAATCAAACATAGCTCACACAGAACCCGTAATATACTATTACCGTGGTGCTTCCCTATTTCTATAGGATTTACACCTAGTTACTTTCCAGGTCTCCCGCTTTGCAAAGGAGGGAAGAGGCATTACGTTCTTTTCCTACTTCCTCACATTATCTACTAATTAATTTCGTTGCGGGTTCCAAGACATTCTAACTTCTCCTGGGACATCACCGAGATCGAGCTCGGTGTAACTTTTCTGGTGTTTTGGTCATTGCTGTAAATCCTGGTTTACAGGAGTCATAGTAATGGGAATGTGGGTGGGATTAGTCCCATTTAAAAAGAGCCTTTCTCAATGCCTAGATTTCAAGTTATCTTCGGAAAAACTCGTCCAGGGTTTAGTTTTGCAATCCTGCCATTCAGAATTTCTTTTAAATCATGGTAATAGTATGCACAGCATGTACTGTGACTCCGATTCAATGGTTCGGACTGCTGTTGGCGACACGAAACCCTTCCCCATCACCGTCGGGGTACACCAGGGTTCGGTCCTTAGTCCGCTTCTGTTTAGTGTAATATTAGACGAATTGTCGGACAGCATCAGAAACCCACATGAGCAGCCTCCATGGTTGCTCATGTATGCTGACGATATTGCGCTGGCAGACGCGGACAGGGGCAGATTGGTGCGACGTATAAAAGCGTGGAAGGAGACGCTTGAGAACGGCGGTCTGAAACTAAATGTGGCGAAGATCGAGTACTTGGCACTAAACTCGACAGATCCCACGTCCGTCCGCATAGGCGGTGATTTGGTCGAGCGCACGGACCAGGTTAAATACCTGGGATCTGTTTTTCACACGTCCAGTGACATCGATTGCGACGTCAAGTCACGCATTGCTGCCACGTGGGCCAAATGGCGGAAATGACCGGTGTCATTTGTGACCCTAAAATGCCGATCCGGTTGAAGGTACAGGTCTACAAAACCATTATTAGACCTGTCCTTTTACATGGCAGTGAGACGTGGCCTATATTGGAGCGACACAAGCAGGAGCTGCGTGTCACGGAAATGAAGATGCTGCGGTGGATGTGTGGGGTCACGCGGATGGACCGCGTGAGAAACTCTCGCATCCGCGGCAGCCTTCACGTCCGTGACATTGCAGACAAGTTGCAAGAGTGTCGCCTTCGTTGGTATGGTCACGTCTTGCGGCAACCGCCGGGCTACGTAGGTAACAAATGTCTGGCCATGTCAGCCCCGCCGGGTCCCGGTAAGAGGGGAAGACCCAAGAAGTGCTGGCTTGACGTCGTAAGGGATGACATGCGTGCCAATGGTCTCACTACAGGGGATGCCGAAGACCGCGCGAAGTGGAGGAGAAAATGTAGGAAAGCGGACCCCGGGCGTCGCGAGACGCAACTGGGACAGACGCTCGGATGATGATGAGTATGCACAGCACTGGGTGTAAGAGGGCCCTACCAATAACTCCAGATCCCAAGCGACCACATTCTGTTGGCGGTGCACCTGCTGGCGGGGCAACTGCCGGCAGTGCACCTGCTGGCGGTGCAACTGCCGGCAGTGCACCTGCTGACTAACAGCCCGGGCAACGGCAAGGACGCAGGCGCCCGCATGTGAATGCAGTCGCTCCCATCACTATCCAAACCTAACAGCCAAACGATAGCTCCTAGCAACCGAACAAAAGTGAACTCCTAGCTCCTAATTCAGGAAGGGTTTGGAAACGAGGAAAACACTAAATGTGAAGAAGAAGATTAAAACATGCACAAACTTACTAGATAGTAACAAGTCTTGTTATCTATAACGTAGGTAGCATTTTGCAGTGTAGTATAAAGTCGGCGCTCTCAGTACCGCATCGTCAGCCTTCACCGATAAATCCTAACCCATCGCTATCTCCTTGTACACGTTGCTTCCATTTTATTTTTCTCACTCTATAGGAAATGTATCATTGTCTTGTTTCCAATCGAATCAGTACTACTAAGAACTGGCGTCGCTAAAACTCGACACTGGCTGACTTAATAACATGATAGAATCCCTCCTATATGTACATATATGCTTCTTAGTTGAACACTAGAGTCTAGTTATTGACAAAGATAAAATACTCGTAATAACTATTATGAAAAGCTTTATCATAAGCCTGTAGAGGGACCTCCCCATCCACTCTCCCGCAGAGTCAGGGATAAAGTAGGGACTTTAACTCTAAATCCCTTAAGCTTCCCAAACTACTATTGTTTCCTGAGTCCTGAACGGTTAAAGTTTCATGCAACTAAAGGTGGTTCCATGTTTCGGTCAAGTAGTTTAAAAATCCAATTACATTCGGCTTATTGAACTGAGCACCGTCTTCGAAATAAAACTAAATAGCTGTCAATTGGGTGGACGCCTTTTCTTGTATTATCATTTATACATCATTTATACATGACCAACAAGCTTTTAACTACATATTGGTTACATGTAGGTCTCCACTCAAACGTTCAAGCTGCTAAAGCAGCTGACTTTTTTTGCCTTTTCTTTTTTAGAACTGACCTCATTTCAAAACCTTTTTAAACAATGTTGTCTGTGGTTTATATGAATGAATTTTATACCATTATAATCGTGGATAAAAAGCCCGTGTATTAGAGGTTTAATATCTATATGTCACAATATCAAAATTCAAAGTAAATGCGGTATAAACATTGCCGGCGGCCATTTTCCCGCCATTTTTTTAGTTTTGCGTTAATATTTAATGGGTTAACATATTTTTATTTATTTTTTAAGAATAATTATAAGTTATTAGTGTCATATATCGTTTTAATCGTTATAATTCCAAGAATTTAATTATGGAAAAAAAAATTGTGTTTTATATTAGTTTTTCGTGTGAGTGGCAAATTTTTGAAAAATAACGTTTATTTATTTTTTACCGACTTTTTCGTGTTATATCAGTTAATTGTGATTAAAATTTCAAATTATTATAGCTATAAGTTTAATCTTTATATATTTTACGATTTTTCAGTAGTTAAATTTTTTTGTCTAGATATTATAGTTTCCAAGATATCACGATTTTAGTTAATTAGGTCATAGGTTAATTACAAAAAATGCGCTGCTCTGGCAGCGCGAACGGATAATATACCTGATTGTGCTTGAATTAAAATTAGCCACGTTTATTTTTATTCGTAATTTCTTGTATAATACGGTTTTCCAATTTTCACGGATAATTTCTTGCATTCAATATTACCAATAAATTACTATGATACGACAAAAATATTCAAAATTTATCATGTCATCATCCTAACGTTATCCCTGATTATGCAAAAACTCAATGAATTTTACAGAATACTATCATTAGTTGCAACATATATAACGATATATAATATAGTTACCAGTAGTTCACTACAGTTCCCTCATAACTGTACTCTTGCACAGAGCAAATTTACCTACTAGTACATTGCTTTGAGGACTTTTTACAAGTGGTCAAAGCGGTGCGTTGCTCACCTCAGAGAACAGCACTTTATATTCTAAACTAGTTAACTCGTGCCACTGCCACAAGCGGCATGAAATGCAGTACTTTTTTAGAGAGAGAGAGTTAGATGTGAAGTTAAACAGGAGTTTATTAAACACTCTCTCGTGACATTCTTTGAACTCCTGTTGCACGTCACACTTTAGACGTATACCCCTTATAAGTTTTCAATTACTTTAATACAAACTTGGTTCCCTATTGTTTACCTTTAAGGTACAATTTTGAGAATCCCGAAACACGAGTTTAATCTATTTTTAATCAGAAGAAGGTAGACTAAATTATGTGTAAATAAACTTTGAAATCCAAGAATTTTCAAATAAATTTAAAATCTCCTATTTTAGATAGGAAGGAAGGAAGGAAGGCTTCGCCTGTGATATACCTCGAACTTCCGTTACAACGCCCAATCCCCTGTCTCTAACCCATGCCTCTAATTAGTTTCAAAACATTATAAAAAATAAAAAGTTATAAAAGATATCGCACCAGCCTGGTTCGGCCTTCTTGTTCCGGTAATGAGCATCACAAATTGTGATAAAAATAAGAAAGGATTGATTTTATAGTATTGTGCAAAGGTCTGCACAATACTATAAAATCCTCAATTCACGATAAAATTACCGCGAATTACATTAAATACAAGTTAAAGTCGTAGTATATATTCGACAATACTCTTTCAAATGTTGTGTGCAGATGTGAACAGGAGCTCGCTTCTTTGTGTATTTGATAAACACAAACCGTTTGTATTTTACAAAAATAGACTTATTACAGCTTTAGACTAAACCCTCGTAATAGCCTGATTGGCAGATAGCGACACAACCCAGCCGGGCCGTTAATGGAGCGGTTAATATCTGCGTCAAGGGGTGACATTCGGTTACCGCGGTACTGACCGCCCACCCAAATGATTACATCCACTTCAAACGGTCCACTGCGCTCTTATCGATTTCGAGATTATTATGTCACTAACTAAAGCCTGCGGCTCCGTCCGCGTGTTGCAGTTGTCGCGTATCCACTTCGCTTATGAACTTGTTCCCGGGATCAAAAGTAGCCTACGTCCGATTCCCCGATTACTGTTATTAAATAAATTTTGTAGTTTTTGCGTGATAAAGTAGCAAACATCCATACATACTTTTGTGTTTATGAGTGGAAACTTGTAAAACATTTTATTTTTTACAATTTAACTCCATAATCATAAGCTGGATAACTGGTGTGAGTGTATTGATGAGCGTACAAATGTAATTGAATGGTAATTTGATTTCCCTTAAACTTAATGTTCAGTACCAATGTGAACTTATTAGTTTACATAAATGATTTATCAGAAATAACAGCATTATGAGGCAGTTTGGTTCCTTGTGCTACAGAGTCGTGACAACTAGTTAGCATTGTGTCTATTCATAAAGTTGTACAAAAACCCTGTCTACGTCGAGCGGCGGCGGTGAACTGAACTATATCCCGCACTCGCTTCACGCGGATTAATTAAAACTTGCGCTGCGGCTTTTTGTCCCACTCTTATTGTACATTTGTAACAAGTCTTACGCTCATGCAAGTTCAAACCGTGTTACGGTGTGGTAAGAATACAATCACGTGCAATATATGAGTGGTTTTTCACTTGTAAGTACAAGTACACAGCACACGGCAACGGTGCACAATAGGCACGTATCCCCTGTTTATTAAAGTACATCTGTCGCCAACAAAAGAGGACTCCGCCGCTCACCGCGGTCCAACATTACACGCAGTTATAATTAGCCGCAGTTCTGCACGCTCCACATTTTATCCTCTTTTCTATCTGGTAGCGACAGAGCAGTCGTGCTTGTGAATGCAGAACGATGCCCATCCACCGCCGCATACACTTAGCCGCACAAAAGACTAAAATCTTTCTGCCCTGTTCCAAAAGAGATCATAGCCAGCCCTATGCCTAGATCGATCGCCACCGGAATCGAGTGACTTCGGTCAATTCACAGGTCAAGCCGTTGGTTTTAACGACTACCATCTTACTGCAAGCCAAAGGTCTTTTGGGAGGCTTATAAATTTTTAACAGCAGGTCATCCCCAGCCTGCATTTGTAAATGTCAAAACTATCCACTGCGTGCTACCAAATACTTATAAATAGTAAAACGTTTCTGAGACTAAATATACGTAAATATATTGGCGACCATATGCAGAATCATAAGATATTATCAATCATGCGTAGAAGTAATAAGGCATTAAATAATTAATATATTCTGACCGTGTCGGAAGCCGGTTGCAGACCGAAAACTAAGCTATGCCAAGGCTAAACTAAGCTATGCCAAGCAAGCTAGGCTAAGCTAAACTAGAAATAAATGGCGTGCATACCAACAGCTAAGCCAAAGCTCAGTCAGTGTTGCGTAGTTCAATTAGACGGACATCGCTCGCCATGAATATAATCGATGAAGAAAGTTCCGATGATGAATACGACACACATAGAAAAAGAAGATTAATACCGACTTATTATTATTTAAGAAAAAGACGTTCCAGATCTTGGATATGTCAACACATTCAATCTCGGCACACAAGTGGAGAGTTTGGAACTTTATTTTATGAGTTAGATGATGAACATTTTCAGTTATATTATCGTGTCTCACTAACTCTTGTAGAGTTCAGTTTTATGATTTGTTATCATTGATTATCGGAGATATTACTAAACAAGATACTAACTATCGGAAGGCTATAACGCCAGAAGAAAGATTAGCTATTTGTTTGAGATAAGCAAAACAATTTTAATTAAAACAATTTTTTATTGGTAAATGACAGGTTACATTATAAATTCTCTAAGCTATCGTTTTGAGCTGGTGTCGAGAAGCTAGATGATGATGAGTACCTATATTGATAAGTCTGCCTGGACAAATAACTTTCATAATTTTCCTCTGCTTCGTTTACAATTTGAAAAAGCTTTTTTTTAACATCTCTTGTATCCAATCGGGAAGCTTCTTAGTTGACTCGCATACTGTCAAAAAACAAATTTAACGGATGTTTGTGTTTCTCCGCCTCTTTCGCCTCCTCAGCCTTCCGTTTCTCTCTTTGCTCACATCGTTTCATAAAATCGTTATCGACATCCTGAAGTAAGTCGCGTAATGATGAGTCAATGCCAACTTTTCTTTTTTTTTATCCCAGGTGCTTCGGAAGTGTTTTCATCATCATCATTCGGAATTTCTTCGAAAATCTCAGTACTTTGATTATGGGTTGATGCACCGAGCAAAATACTTTGACTTTCAGTTGATGTACTGGGCAAAGTATTTTGACTTTCGATCGATGTACGGGGCGATGTATTTTGATTATCAGTTGATGCACCTAGCAAAATACTTTGACTTTGGGTTGATGTATGTTTTTTATTATTAACTAGTTGACGCTTGCGGCTTCGGCTGCAAGAGAAGTTTTCTTGTTGCTGTTTCCCAAAGGAACTTGTTTCCGGGATAAAAAAGTAGCCTATGTCCGTCTCCTGGCTCTAAGCTACCTCCCCACCAATTTTCAGCCAAATCGGTACAGCCGTTGTTGAGTTATAAATAGTGTAACTAACACGACTTTCTTTTATGATATATAGATTGATACGTTACCGGTTCTCTTACGGTTTTTCATGTGGGGTGAAAGAAATTCGAGTAACTCGGCATATTTCCAGTTATTTTTCGGAGAAGCGGCCTGACCACTTGTACTGGCTATCATCCTTTTGAGTGACTCTCGATGACTATCACGTAACTTTTTCCACTCATTCTTCGCAGCTTTCACTGTAACAAACACCAAGTCAAACTTAGTAATAAATATTTATATGTTTCAGGTTTTTAGCTACTGGTGACTCCTTTAGAACTATTGGATATAATTACAGAGTGGGTAATAACACAGTTTCTTTGATTGGGAAAGATGTGTGCAATGCACTTTGGATTCATTTGCAACCAATATATATGAAGTTACCGACAATAAGTCAATGGGAAGCAATTGCAGAAGACTTTAATGATAAATATCAATTTCCTAACTGCCTTGGTGCCGTGGATGGGAAGCATATCTCAATAAAATACCCTCCACAGTCGGGTTCTAATTATTTTAATTCTATTTTTTTTTTATCCGGTTTTCCTTCACGCAGTCGTTGATGCGAACCAAAGATTTATTATAAAAGACGTTGGTTCAATGGGCCGATTAAGCGACTGAGGTATTTTTGCAGATAGTTCATTTGGCTTCAAATTACAAAACAGGCAACTAAACTTACCTAATCATAAACCTTTAACGTCTGATGGCGATCCAACACCTTTTGTGTTTATAGGTGATCAAGCATTCCCATTACAAAAACACTTTATGAGAGCGTACCCACGGAGTACATGTTTATATAACTGAGCAAAAAACACCTTTAACTATCG
Source organism: Thumatha senex (assembly GCA_948477245.1). NCBI lineage: Eukaryota > Metazoa > Arthropoda > Insecta > Lepidoptera > Erebidae > Thumatha > Thumatha senex. The sequence goes on from OX419737.1 coordinate 671,188, forward strand.
TCTTAGTAGAGCACGAAATGTAGTAGAAAATGCGTTCAGTAAATTGTCAGCGCGATTTCGTGTGTTTCGTCGACCATTCGAATGTCAATTAGAACTAGTGGACGTCATTACAAAGACTACCTGTATCTTGCACAATTATTTAATGTCTTCAAGAACGACAACTGGTAACGCAAATACCGTCAATATTGAAGAACAGCCAACTTTAAAATCAGTACAATACAACAACTTACGAGCAACTAGAGAAGCATTTCGTGTCAGAGAATCCTATTGTAATTATTTTAAAAAAATAAATAAATAAATAAATATCCATCACGCCTTATCCCCGAAGGGGTGGCAGAGGCATATTATATGCCCACTTTTTTTTTGGAATTATTTTAATAATATAAAATAGATTAAACTTTAAATAAATATTAATTAAACTTTAAATAAATATTAATAAAACTTACCGTCTGGTATGTTGGATTACTTATTTCCTCCACTATTCTTTACCATACAACATCCTTTTTAATTAAGTTGTGATAGTCCTTCTGATTCTGTCGTCCTTTGTGTGTTTGTGTGTTCGTCGATTGTGTGTTCCATAGTATAGGAAATTGTTTAACAGTTTCAATAATTTCTCCATTATCGCTACTAAACGACCGTGCGTACAACAAAGAACACTGGACAGCACTGGCGAAGGATGTGCAAAAGGTGTGCGGGGTAGCGGGAGGGGCTTAGCTTAGCTCGTGTAGCTGCGCATCGGCATACACAACTAACTTAGCTTCGCATATTTTAGTTAGTTCGCATAGTTTGCGGTCTGCACACAAGTATGGAAAACTGCGTCAGCTATGCGAGCCAAGCTAAAGTAACTTAGCTTAGCTCTTGGTCTGCAACCCGTATTAGAATTGAGAATGAGGGACTAAAATAAACTAAGGATGTCAAATAAATTGTGCCAAACGTTAAATTACGCGATTGCTTCACAGATAAAAAGCAATCACGTAAAACGTTCATGAAAAGGTACTGTTCCGTAATTATCATAATAGCAATACTTGAGCAAGGGTAGCTCAGTTTATTGTGTTCCCAGAACTCGTCACTAATCCTCATGGAGCCCGTTTCAACAACTTACGACACGCTCATCACACGCAAGTACGCACGTGTGACGTCAGAGCGCCTACTTTAAGCTCCGCCAACGTGATAAGACGCGACAGTCGTAGAACGATGCTCTTTTCATGTCATAACATTAATTATAATATAAAGATAACACTATATGAAATTTTTGTGTGTTTGCCGTCTTAGTATTTATATACAATACCGTAAATTAGATTTTGTTACTAGAAAACAGACGTCCGTAAGGATTGAAACAATAAACTGAGACGTCATCAATGCTCTAACGTCGGCGCTAGATACGAGTATACAGTGATCTGTTATTTCCCAAACAAAATTTTATATAATCTCATCACAAAGTCCATTTTTGAAATATTTTAACAGAATACGCTTACTGATCACTAATTTTATAGCTATTAAATCACACACATGCAACACACAAAACAACTGGGAGTGATTCGTTGAGCCAGTTCGAAATTTTCATGTCGCAGTAAAGAAAACTGCTGAATGGTATTAATCTTTAACGACTGGAGCTGAGCGATCTCGTTCTTGGCTATCAAATTGTATGTTGAACATCTTCTAGATCAGTGGCAGGCAGCTTTTTCACAATAAACCTTATGTGAAACAAACATTCTCGAGAGTACTGGCTCTAGTTTCATTGGCACAGTTTGGTCCATTTACTGCAGTTTATTTATTCACTGCAGTTTTCTCTGTGTAATCAACTTCGCTAGCAAATACTATCTGCATCGTTACCTAAAGCCAACGCAAAAAGGCTGTATTTTTCGAACTCCCATCGAAAATTAATCGCTGTTGAAGTCATTGTGAATCGTAGGTACCTTTAACTTACAGAGGAAACCTCGTGGAGATTTCAGTTGAGATCGTGCAGAAAGTTGGCGACGTTCCGGCAGTTTATTTATTGCTTGTTGTTCACACCGACGCGACGACGAGCCGACTTACTTGCAAGTATGAAATAAGTTGTAGTTTACATTCATGCATGCATTAGCAAGTTGTAGTTCAACACATATCAAACTTTAGAAAAGATGCTAAGATAATCGTTTTATCAGTAAGAATTTAGCGGATAGGTTGTAAAACACATTTATATAGTACAGTTACATACATACAGACATATTGTCACGCCTTTATTCCCGAAAGTAAATGCATATTATTCGCCTACAGTTCACCGTATGCAGTTTTGTCCCACGTTACGGGTGGTGAGCCCATTGTCGTGTTGAAATAGACAAGCGCAGGACGTGGCGACTTGCTGTTTAAATTTTTCAGGCCTTCAACTTGACTTAACGGCTGACATGTTACCGGCAATATTATTAAATATATAAATAATTAATAATATAAATGGCCCCGCGGTCTCAGTGTTCGGTAAACGATCACTGAGGTACGCAACTTTCACTATGGCTGGTCGTCGGATGGGTGACCACTTTGTGGCATTTACATTTGCGAGCGTTTCCGTGCTTCGGAAGGCACGTTAAGCCGTTGGTCCCGGTTGCCAGTAAAATGGCAGTCGTTAAGCCTGGTTGAAAGCCTTAAAGGCGGCTTAAAAATTTCAACAGCAGGTAGCCACAGCCTGCGTCTGTCTATTTCAACACGGCAATGGGCTCACCACCTATTACGTGGGACAGGAATCCACACGGTGAAAAGTGGGCATATAATATGCCTCTGCCACCCCTTCGGGGATAAGGCGTGATGGATATTTATTTATTTAATTTTTAAATAATTAATAATAATTTATTAATAATTAAATTTAATTACTAATAATTAATATAATTAATAAATCTGGCCAGTTTTGTCAGACTTTGGCCCCTGAGAATAATCATAACAAAAATATTGTTTTTATAAACCTGGTGCACCATAATGTTAGAGATTTAATAAATAGTAAAGATTTATAGTTGGAGCAATACATTAATGCAAATTCTATTAATATATTTTGTGCTACAGAGCACTGGTTAAAAGATGTTGAAATCACATTGTTGAACTTCATAAATCACCAGGTTGCTAGCTCGTTCAATAGAAAACATTCTAAACGCGGAGGTTCTTTAATATTAATTAATAAAAACTTAAAATTTAAAGTACGTAAGGATTTAGTAGCCCTCTCCATTGAGCGAGTTATTGAGATTGCTAGCTTTTCATCTTGTTAAGCGTATACAGTCCCCCTGATGCTCCGTACATTAAATTTGAAGAAAAGCTTGAAAAAGCACTGTTCAAATGCCAATGTTCTAAGAAATCTATAATAGTTCGTGGAGATTTTAATGTTGATATACTAGAAACATCATTAACTCCATCAGAGAGAAATTAAATGAAAAATTTATTTAAATCCTTTAATCTGCATGGTAAATGTACCATGCAGATTAAAGCCTATGAATGCATAGGCTCGTATTAATAAACGGATCTCAAATTTACTCTCAAGTGCGATCTCGACTATACCACACTCAAGTTTTGGTTCGCATCTTAAGTTCGTGGCTAATTTATAAACACATATCAGCCACATCTCAAATGACATTGCTCTCAAGAGCCGTGACTCAATTTACGTCATTTGAGCTTGCATTTGAATGACTTGAGAGCTACATCTTGAGCGTGGTTACGTCACGTTTTGTTATTACCTATTTATTATAAATCTTTATTAACAAAATGTACCTAATGCTATCCTATAATGATGTTTAGTATGATCATGATTAGAATATAGTTACATGTTAAAATCTCTTTGACATGCTGTTAATGAATATAGTATATCAAAAAATTAATTTAACAAAGTTTTAATCTTACTAATATTATAAAGGTAGATGTTTGTTACTCTTTCATGCTCTAACCCCTGTAGCAATTTGGTTGAAATTCAGAGTATACTGATAGCTTGCAACCTGGATTAGGACAAATGTTACTTTTTATCCCGGGAACGAGTTCCTGTAGGAAACGGGAACGGTAAAACATTACCACGCAGGCGGAGCCGCAGGCTTCAACTAGTTATATAACACTAGTAAAAATTACCGCGGCTCCGCCCGCATGGTTAAGTTATCCCATAGCCGTTTCCGACGGGGAATTGATCCCGTGATTAAAAGTACCCAGGGATATTTTTATTTTATTCACACACAATTCACAAATTTTACCTGATATTTACTTACAAATGTGGAAGTATAGTATGCCACTGGATACCCCTTCGGAGATAAAGGCGTGACGATATGTTTATATGTATGTATATTAAATATTTAAAGATTTAACGATGCTATGTATATAGAATAATAGTCTACATACATAGCATCGTTAAATCAAATTGATCAATAATATTTTGAAACTCCATATTACATATAATTCCCGGTAATTAGTACTTCACGCACTTAAGTCACGAATGGTCTGCACTCACAAAACTCGGTCTCAATGGAGATCTCAAGATCGAGCTTGAGATCTCAGTGTTGTTTATTAATTAGGGACATCTTGAGTGAAGGCTTGCACTTAAGTCATAGCTCAAGTTTTGTTTATTGTATAGTACAGCATCTCAAATACGAACTTAAGAGTTTACTCAAGACTGAGAGCGATCTATTAATCACCACCAGCCACCAGAGCAAAATGTATTGATAATGTTTTAAAGTGGCGACGGAATTTGAACATTTTTTTCAAAAATGTACCTGTTTTGACGACTAAATCTTTCCAAGCGTCTTCCAGTTCCTCTGAACATTAATAGAAGAATCTGTTCCTTATTGCAGAGATGCATTTGTATTCACAGATATTTGCGCTCAGGATATTATAAAAACTTTTAAATGTATTGAAATTAAGAAAACCGCGGACCTTTGGGGATTATCGGTCAAAACTGTATCATGTATCATTGAGGTCATTGCGCCCCATCTAGCAACTGTGTTTCATGACTGTGTTTCTAGTGGTATATTTCCTGATTTAATAAAACACTGTAAAGTCATACCCTTGTTCAAGGCTGGCAGCGCTACAGACTCGTCTAATTTCCGACCAGTGTCAGTGCTGCCAACTTTGAGTAAAGTATTTGAAAAAATAATTTTGAATCAAATGCTATCCCATTTTGATATTCATAAAATATTTCATACAAACAGTTTGGTTTTACGAAAGGGCGCTGAACTTCCGATGCGGGTGTTGAGATATTAAAATGTATTCATGAATCCTGGGAAGACAAGCAAGATGCATTAGGTATATTCTGTGATCTATAAGGCTAAGGCTTTTGATTGCGTTCAACATGAAACACTGTGCAAAAAATTAGATCACTAGGGAATAAGAGGCAAAGCTCTCGACCAGTCTTTATATTTGAACAATAGAATACAAAGGGTCGATATTAATGGTACACGTTCTGTAGGATCCATGGTTACAATGGGTGTGCCACAAGGCTCGATACTTGGGACATTCTTGTTCCTCATTTATATTAATGATTTACCATTTTATGTAGGGGACAGGAATAGGATTGTTTTGTTTGCAGATGATACCTCATTGATTTTTAAAATTAGAAGACAATTAGACAACTATGACGATGTAAACAATGCAATCACGAGAGTAGTTCATTGGTTCAGCTTAAATAATCATTGCCTAAATGAAAACAAAACTAAATGTATTAAATTTACTCTACCAAATGTAAAACAAGTTACGGCCAATGTTCAACTTAATGGACAAGTGTTAGAGTTTGTGGAATCAACTGTGTTCCTTGGTATAACTATTGATGTCAATTTGCAGTGGGGCCAAACATATAAAAGACGGCCTCTACGTTAAGTTCGGCTACATACTCTGTAAAAAAGATCAGGAGTCTAACAGATTTTAGAGGTTTACTTCAGCTATTTTCATAGTATTATGTCTTACGGTATTCTCCTTTGGGGGAATGCTGCAGATGTAAATAACATTTTTGTTCTTTAAAAGCGGGCTGTACGCGCTATATATAATTTGGGCCCCAGAGTCTCCCTCCGAGAAAAATTCAAAGAAGTAAATATTCTAACCGTAGCATCACAATACATTTTTGTCAATCTTATGTAGGTCCAGAAAATTCTATCACAGTTTACTTAACTCTGTGATATACATAATAAAAACACGAGACATAAAAACAATATTTCAAATGTTATTTTTAAACTTTCGCGGTTTATACTCATATTTTATATACTACTCGGGACTTCACGCGAAACAATTTTGTACTTACATTCACCGACGTTTCGAGCGCGTTGCAGCTCCCGTGGTCGCGGCTGGACTGTCCACAAAATTGTTTCGCGTCAAGTCCCGAGTAGTATATAAAATATGAACAATATTTCAGTTCACCACAGCCGGCTGCATAAGATTGGCGATTCTTTCCAGGGTATACGCTTTTACAACAAGCTTCTCTGTGACCTGAGAAATTTACCATTAAATAAATTTAAAAAGTATGTTAAAAGAAAGCTTGGTAAAAATGGTTATTACTCTATTAAAGACTATTTACAGGACAGGGATGCCAGGAAATCTGCTGTCAAATAAAATATTATAGTCATAATATATTAAATTGTAAATAGACCATCAAAAAAAAGACTTCCTAAGTTTGTTGCCGGTTCTTCTCAGGTGGGCCGCGTTCCGAACCGGTGGTCACTTTAAATATACAATTTTTTTCTTTAGTTTTAGTGTATGACATTTTGTAAGCGCCGTTGAAATGGTCTATGCAAAATAAAGACATTTTTTTTTTCAACCGGGACTAACGGTTGAACGTGCCTTTCGAATCACGAAAACGCTCGCAAATGTAAATTTTCGTTATCATTTTTCACCACAATGTGGTCACAAATCCAAGGACCAGTCAAAGCGCATGTTGCTTAACGCATTGATCGTTTACAGAACACTGAGTTTGCGGGACCGATAGCGCTTCTATATATAGGTTTGTGGTGTGATAAGGTAAGTACAACGACAATGCAATTCAATGCGACCACTTTTCATGTAGTACATTTATTTGCGGATTTGTTGTTATATAGTTAAATTTGTTTCTTATATTGTAATAATAGATTCGACTTAAGTATGCAAGGACCGTGAAAGCTGACGATTTGTCGCCTCTTACTATCCCGTCTCGGGGTATAGCGTGAAGATAGTTTTTTTTTTATATTAGATTATAACTTGCATATTATTCATAATTTTTCAGCGATGTGTTCCGTGAATGTTAATTTTACTGTAAATTCTAAAATTATTATTATTATTATTCATTAGTAGAATTGACGAGGTTCAATAGAACCTCGTCAATTCTACTACTACATTTATAATTGCTTAACACATAATTATAGGCTAATGACTGTTTACACTGTTGATTGATGGCACTTGGTGGAACTTGCTGCACATCTTGAACTAAAACACTTGTACCGTATATGCCGTAAGGCGAAACTGGTCAGGTTTAAGTAATAAATAAGTAGAACAGTAAGAGTGTTTTAGTTCAAGATGTATAGACTAATGATTAATAATTCGTAATGAAGTTCAGTCTCTTTAAAGTTATCTGCTTTAAAATATGGAAAGCTTTTTTTAACAACTGCTGTGGCAGCACAAAGCAGAGGGATGTTGTTTGTTTCCTCTCGCTCGCGCCTAGAACCGATAGTAATTACAACACCCAGTGCCAAGTACACGTCAGATTGTAGGTGAAAATGGCATACGCGGCCTGTCAGATGCCTGCCATGATGAGTAAGGCTCACAAAACATATTCAAACATTGTCCTCTGAGGTAAATACCACGCCATCTAATATCAACCCAACAATGGTAATAAAATAAACCTGTCACAAATTATCCGCTACGGGGCCTACACGCGAAATTATCCGCTACGGGGCCTACACGCGAACACACGAATATTATTTCATGTAGACGGCAATCGCTCACCGCGTCAATCACTCGCTCACCGCACGTCGGCGGAGCGAACATACGTCATAAGCGTGGCTGAACATTATCCCCCCTCCCACTCCTCGCCGGCACTCCCCACCCCTCCCTCGCCCGGGACAAGGCTCAGAGAGCTGATAAAAATTTCACGCGGCGGCGAGCGGCCCGAACGCACACATCGACATCGAGTGCTCCCTCACGCACACGTTGGTACTATCACGATGTGTTGCGATGGAGAGCTTCGTTCGTATTGAATGTTAAAGCTTTTATACGGCGACGTTGTGTAAGCGACTAAGCTTTACTTTATTTGTTTAGCGCTTTACCGTAAAGGTCAAGGGCAAGGAAGGGTGCGTGAATAGATTATTAAATGGGATTTGAGAAATTCATAAGTAGATACCTTCTCGGGGCGACGGCAGGTAGAAGCCATAATGTGGGTTTACATCCAGAATTGACTTTTCTTTTATAGGTTAATATGTTGTTGGTATTCACTTTTAGCAATCTTTCATTTACAGATGAAAACCAGTAGAACGTCGCCTCTTGACGCCGTTGAACTCGCCCCTATCGTTTGAAAGTAAAGAGTCGAAATGTGGATAATGTATGTGTATATGTGTATATGTATGTGTATATGAGGGTGTCCTCGTCCAGCTCTCAACGACATTCTTTTAAACTACGTATGTCCTACGGCTTTGCCTGTGACATACTTCGAACCCAGTAGCACTGTTTAACCTATGCCCATATCCTATCAATATTATAAATGCAAAAGTTAGTAAGGATGGATGTTTGTTACTCTTTCACGTAAAAACTACTGAATGGATTTTAATGAAACTTTACAATAATATAGCTTATACATCAGAATAACACATAGGCTACTTTTTATCCCGGGAACAAGTTTCTTTGTGAAACGGGAACGGAAAAGCTTCTCTACACTGGCGAAGCCGCGGGCGTCAACTAGTTCACAATAATGTAAAGAAATCGGTCTGATTTGTTGTCATTTATTTTACTGCTCCACTTACCTGAGTAGTAATATAATAATACATAGCCTTCTTAATAACCTGGCTTAAAAATGCTGAGAATCTTTTTTCAAGAAACAAAAAAAGAATGTTCAGTATTTCCAGAGTTTATCGACTAAGTACAAACAAACAAATATTTCTTCTTAATAATGTTAGTATAATGTGCGTCAGAAAAACAAATAAAGTGTATGAATGTAAGCACATTCCCATTGTATGGAATTTAATATTGCACACAATGAAATTTTCATATGTTTATGTACGAGTAGAGACGTAAAAATAATGTTTGTGAATCCCGGTTCCCTGCCATGCTGTTTCGCCTCTCCTGCTCCGTAGCTCATAGTGGCTACGAATGTCGTAGCTTCCGTAGGCGCTGTCGTAGCACTATTAAAGCAAGTTTTCTGCGTCTGAAATTGAATATTTGTAAAGTTAAGGTTAAATCACTTCCGGGTTACACTTGTATATTTTTCGTTTCAACTACTACATGAATCAAACTACGAGAACGATCCAGTATTGTTCCAGTATCGTTGCTACGACGATAACATTAGACATTATTTACCATTTTCATTTATTTATTCACAAGTTTGTACGTCTTATTTATTTGTCTGCGGTTTAACTCGGATACTTTTTTTATGTATATACTGAGGTACGATCAAATCTTGAAATAGATATTATATTGAAGTGTAACTTCTTCATGGACGTTGAGAGAAATTTTATAGCTGTAAAAAAATTGTCACGTTTTTCGGTTACGCGCCATGTTGTTGTGAAGTGAAACTTCTTTATCATAAGTGAAACTTCTTTATTGACGTATGAGAGAAATTTTATGTAAAAAAAATGTCGTAAAGAAGTTTCACTGTGTCTTCCTTCTTACACACACTTTTTTTATCTACGTTTAACTTATTTGCCTCATGGGGTATACTTAAACGAGAAAAATATAAGTATATTCCTTGTACACACGTCCATGCATAATTACGGTGAAATATTATGCCTCGACACACCCCTTCTAGGACCAAAGGCGTACTGATAAGTGAGTAACACTTTTGTGAAGTAATAGTTTCACACTAATATGTATTTGCACATAAGTCATTTTAATATCTCAATTAGAAAAATTCTTCTTTTGACTTTAAAGTTGATAACTATCAAAATTACTTTAAAATATTCTTCAATTTCACTTATTTTCAGGCGCTCTTATTAATATTATTGTAAGTAGAATTTATTTCAGGAAAATATAAACTAATCTTTTTGAACACGGTACTGGGCTGAACACCTGTTACGTGGGACAAAAATACATACGGTGAAATGTGGGCGTTTAATATGCCTTTGCGTTTATTATCTCTTCGGAGATAAAGGCGTGACAGTATGTATGTATAAACTAATCTTTGTAGAAACATATATAGGGCAGCCTAGAGCGGGTCTCGGGAGTCGCAGTCGCCGTCCGCCGACTTACATGCATTTATTGAATTACGAGCGATACCATCTCGTCGTTTGCCAATCTGATGCTCGTATGACGAAATGGCTTTTACACTCGCGGGCGGATAATATGGGTCTGCCACAAAATTCTCTCTGTGTGTCTCTTGCAAATTAATTATAGACCTGTAGTGGATCACAGTGAACTTCTGCATGGACAGAGGGAATATTGTATTCATGAAATTCAATATATTGTAAATAATTAATTAGTAATTCAATAAAAATTCAAATATATTGTTCAAAAGTAGAGGATAGAAGGAGTCAGGGTAGGCCGAGACCTACATATGAAGACCACGTGAGCAGATTGCTCAAAAACGGAAAGGTCAAAAGTACTCGGATACCCAGACGTGCGTGTATGAAGAGATTGATGAATCTCGAAGAAGCGAAAGAAGTATGCATGGATCACGAAGCCTGGCGATCTGTCCTCTTTGCTGTGAAGATATTTAGTTTTTTGTTATAAAATTCAAATTAAGTTAAATTGCCACTGTGCGATACGGCCACCTACTGTATCACCTGTAAATTGTAAACTGGCTCGTTTTTTTTTTTGTGTATTCTTAAGGTACAATAAAATTATTTATTACTTAGGATTGTATGATTGTAGATTTTAACATAAATTATTTTATTTTCATACATTACCAAGTAACAATTTGGTAGCGATATCGATATGGTCCGTGAGTTCGCTTCGTGTACATTACTGGAAAGTAAAGTCATGTGTCAAAAGTGCCACTTGGCTACCATTTACGTATAACTCTGTTGATTCCTTTCCGAGAGTAGATGAATTGAAAGTTTGGTCACCAATTATGGGGCGGTAGGCCAAGTCGCGTAGGAACCACAACGCTTCCTCAGCCCCCGCCAAGATAGATCGACGATGTATTTTCTGCTGGCACGCCACAGTAAAAATGATTGGCAGTAGCAATTGAAATGGAACATCTCTGTTATTGTTTTGGATTTTATTTTAGGTTTATGATATACTAGTTGACGCCCGCGGCTCCGCCCGCTTGATGAAGATTTTCCGTTCCCGTTTTCAAAAGGAACTTGTTCCCGGGATAATAAGTAGCCTATGTGTTATTCTGATAGATAAGCTATTATATATAATATATAGTTATGGTAAAATACGAAATTAAAAACAATTTGCTAGGCTATCACCGGCGACTGCGACATCACCCCAACCCCCTGGCCTCACAACTAACGCATCGAGGTTATAGCAAAAGATTAAAAAGGAAAGACATAATCAGTGACGACTGAGCCCATTGGAAATAAACGAGAAGATGTGCCCACTGGAGAGCACACTCACTCACCTAATTACCCTCACACAATCTGCTAATAGTAGAACTGATTGCAGATAACAGAACACGGAAAAAAAGAGGTAAAGTTTATTTAAATTCCATTCAATAGTTTTACGTGCAAGTAACAAACATCCATACTTACAAACTTTCGCGTTTGTAATATTAGTAGGAGTTTATGATGATATATTTAATAACAAATTTAGGCTTTATGTACAAGGACCAAATAAAATGTCCCGTACTCATTATATATTTTTTAAATAATATTAAAAACCAAAATTCATAATGTTATGTTCCTGTCTTCGGCAGCTAGTCACCGTTGTTCTTCAGAACATATCTTCCGTCTGCGCTAAACATTCTCCTTAAGTACACAATTTCATTCAATTGCTCTAAACGTTGCCGGTTTACCCAAATCTTGCTTTTAGTTCTTACTTTTTCTTTTTCAAATACCTGATTCTTAGTTTAACATGCAGCGAAAACCTTTACTTTTATATTAGTGACTAATTCATGAAGGTCGGCTTCTGACGAGACCATCACTACCGCATCATCAGCGTACACCAGACAAAGTACTGTAAAATTTCCAATTTTACAACACATCATAATCTTTTGCAGCCACACTTTTGCACAACTATCCAGATACACTATGAAAAGCCAGGCGGACCGTCGACGGCCCGTTTGACGCCCGAACAGAACTCAAAAAGAGGCGCCAGGTGAACCTCCCCCTTGGTCGCACGCAAGCTTTACAGTCCGTATAAAGAGACTGTATCGCCAGCAGCAGCTGGCCGTCCACACCATATTCTGCCCGGATATGGTGTAGACGGCCAGCCAGGCCACACGGACGAGTACCACAGAGTTTCTCTCACAACTTTATCAAATGCTTTCTAAAGATCCACTAAAGCGCAAAATTAATTGAATGAATGAATGAAAAATCTTTATTCATGTAGGTCACAATGTAACACTTATGAACGTCAAGATTATTGCTTCTACAATTACATTTACTGCCAGATTCGCAAAGAAATAGGTAGAGGCTGAGGATGAACCTGGCAATAAAACTCATGGCCACTCTTTTCTAACCGCCAGTAATTACATTGGTTTGAGTTACATGATGTTTGACTAATTATATAGTAATGAATTTATGTTGTGTTTAAAATCAAATCAAAATTAGAGCTATTCTAGTTGCCAGTTCTAAGGGCAGCCTACACTTTAAGAAGAAGAATCTAGCCAGAAAGTCAATGGATGCTCTTTTAAAATGTAGGTATGGCTTACAACATTACCCACATTACAAGTCATACCCTTGTTCAAGGCTGGCAGCGCTACAGACCCGTCTAATTTCCGACCAGTGTCAGTGCTGCCAACTTTGAGCAAAGTATTTGAAAAAATAATTTTGAATCAAATGCTATCCTATTTTGATATTCATAAAATATTTCATACAAAACAGTTTGGTTTTACGAAAGGGCGCTCAACTTCCGATGCTGGTGTTGAGATATTAAAATGTATTCATGAAGCCTGGGAAGACAAGCAAGATGCATTAGTTATATTCTGCGATCTATCCAAGGCTTTTGATTGCGTTCAACATGAAACATTGTGCAAAAAATTACATCACTATGGAATAAGAGGCAAATCTCTCGACCTTCTGTCTTCATATTTGAACAATAGAATACAAAGGGTCGATATTAATGGTACACGTTCTGTAGGATCCATGGTTACAATGGGTGTGCCACAAGGCTCGATACTTGGGCCATTCTTGTTCCTCATTTATATTAATGATTTACCATTTTATGTAGGTGACAGGAATAGGATTGTTTTGTTTGCAGATGATACCTCATTGATTATAATTAGAAGACAATTAGATAATTATGACGATGTAAACAATGCAATCACGAGAGTAGTTCATTGGTTCAGCTCAAATAATCTTTGCCTAAATGAGAACAAAACTAAATGTATTAAATTTACTCTACCAAATGTAAAACAAGTTACGGTCAATGTTCAACTTAATGGACAAGTGTTAGAGTTTGTGGAATCAACTGTGTTCCTTGGTATAACTATTGATGCCAATTTGCAGTGGGGCCCGCACATAGAAAAGACGGCCTCTAGGTTAAGTTCGGCTGCATACTCTGTAAAAAAGATCAGGACTCTAACAGATGTAGATACGGCTAGAATGGTTTACTTCAGCTATTTTCATAGTATTATGTCTTACGGTATTCTCCCTTGGGGGAGTGCTGCAGATGTAAATAACATTTTTGTTCTTCAAAAGCGGGCTGTACGCGCTATATATAATTTGGGCCCCAGAGTCTCCCTCCGAGAAATATTCAAAGAAGTAAATATTCTAACCGTAGCATCACAATACATTTTTGCCAATCTTATGTATGTCCAGAAAAATCTATCACAGTTTACTAAACTCTGTGATATACATAATATAAACACTAGACTTAAAAACAATCTTTTAGTTCACCACAGTCGGCTGCATAAGATTGGCGATTCTTTCCAGGGTAACTGTATACGCTTTTACAACAAGCTTCCCTGTGACCTGAGAAATTTACCATTAAATAAATTTAAAAAGTTTATTAAAAGAAAGCTTTGTGAAAAAGGTTATTACTCTATTGAAGACTATTTACAGGACAGGGATGCCTGGAAATGATCTGCTGGCAAATAAAATATTATAGTCATAATATATTAAATTGTAAATAGGCCATCAAAAAAAAAAGCCTTCCTAAGTTTCTTGCCGGTTCTTCTCAGGTGGGCCGCGTTCCGAACCGGTGGTCACTTTAAATATACAATTTTTTTCTGTAGTTTTAGTGTATGACATTTTGTAAGGGCCGTTGAAATGGTCTATGCAAAATAAAATAAAAAAAATAAAGACGCTCGTGGCCCCGCGGTCTCAGTGTTCTGTTAACGATCACCGAGTTACGCAACTTTCACTATGGCTGGTACTCGGATGGGTGACCACTTTGTGGCATTTACATTTGCGAGCGTTTCCGTGCTTCGGAAGGCACGTTAAGCCGTTGGTCCCGGTTGCCAGTAAAATGGCAGTCGTTAAGTCTGGTTGAAGGCCTTATGGGCGGCTTAAAAAAAATTTCAACAGCAGGTAGCCACAACCTGCGTCTGTCTATTTCAACACGGCAATGGGCTCACCACCTATTACGTGGGACAGGAATCCACACGGTGAAAAGTGGGCATATAATATGCCTCTGCCACCCCTTCGGGGATAAGGCGTGATGGATATTTATTTATTTTTATTTTATTTTATTTTATTAAAATTACACTTACATTGTTCCTTTGGATTTATGTGAGAACAGTCGACTAAACTTAGTTTGAAGGCAAACTAAGTTTAGTCGACTTAAGGACTAATTAAGGAATTTAAATTATATTATTTGTAATAATTGCTATATTATTATTAATTAATTATTAGTTACATGAAATGTCATACATTGTTTAAGGCTACTAACATAAAGTAAAAACATATATAAAAAGCGCTCGTAGCCCTACTAACTCGGTTTCTGTAAAAGAAAACTGATTTAAGAAACTCTCTCGGATTTTGGATGGATGACCGCTATGTAGCATTTTCATTTACCAGCGTTTTCGTGCTTCGAAGGACACGTTAACGTTGCAATCGACACTCGTTAAGTCAAGTGAATAACTTTTGAGCGACTTAAAAATTACAACAGCGAGTCGCTACAATCTGAGCCTGTCCATTTGAACACAGGCATTGGGCTCACCACAATATGCCTCTGCAACACCTTCGGGGTTAAAGTGGTGGCTAATAAATTTATAACAATATACTTAAATAATTAATACTGAAAGCATAAAACAAAGGTCTTGGATACAATTTTAATAATTTATGCGAAGCGAAGCTTCAATATAACAACTGCACTGATTACACAGTTACAGTGGCAGTCGGTATGTTTAAGCTTCAGAATCTATTGATCAAATTTGTTTATAGGTAAACATACATTGACCGGCCCACTGGCTCAGTTGGTTATATAACTGTCTTCTAACCTGTAGGTACCGGGTTCGATTTTATACTACTTACAGGGATAATTCTAACGCTTCTGTGAAGTGTAGGTACTTTATTTTATATTAAAACTCTCATATATTTTATTTATCTATCACGCCTTATCCCCGAAAGGGTGGCAGAGGCATATTATTTTATATGCCCACTTTTCACCATGCTTATTCCTGTCCCACGTAATGGGTGGTGAGTCCATTGCGTATTTAACTCTCATATATATACACTATATTAAGTTAACTCCGGGCGTCGCGAGATGCAACTGGGACTGACGCTCGGATGATGATGGAATGCTTACTGCTCTCATAAATATACTGTGCCATTGCGAAAAAATAGCAAGGGGAGCGCAACGAAAAAACCTAACACAGGTCCTACCTCAGTAAGCGCCAGCGCGCGACTTATCAGGCTTCAGCGTCGCGAATCTGATATTATTTATACATTTGTTCTATAAAAATCACTGTATATAGTCAAAGTAAGCCATTATGTCTATAAATATTTAGTAGCTATAGTTGTGTATAAAAATTTCATTAAAATTATCTGTAGTTTAAATTTGGTTTTGAAAAAACATTTCGTAAGGGGGCAACTTTGGGATGTTTTTCTATCAAGTGAAGTTTATTAGATTTTGTAACAGAAAGCCATTTTGACTTTAAGCCTTAACTAACATATATCTCTTTTTCAGAATCAAAAACCCTTTCTTCTACGATTCGCATTGTTTTAAAAAACTCAAAAGCGTGGCCTCGGCAGGAATACCAAGGCTTATAAATTCTATACGTTGCATTATTTTACACGTCGAAATTGATTGTCAATCTACACATTGAGAATTCTATTGTACTAACGTAAGAGCCACTTGTCTAAGCCTGCTGGACTCCTCGTCAACAAGTAGATTTGATTTATTATTAGAAGTAGAAATGTATAAGTGTGAGCATAACCGTATAGCGAAACTCAAATGGAGTTGAATAAGTGTCATTAGTCCCATATTTATTTATTTATTCCATACATGACAGACCGCTCCAGATCTAACAATTTAGTTAAAATAGGCTTTTTTTTTTTTTTTTTTCCTCAGTCCAATACTGTCTCGTAGACATTCAGCACGTGATTTAAGTTTAATTAAGTAAAGTCTTGTGGGGCATTCAGTCCATTGACTGGAACCCATTCTCTCTTAACTGACTAAATCAGATCTTTAGTGGTTTTCCTTTTGAGTCTCTTGAATCCAGTGTCCGTCTGTATTAAGCTTGAGGCGAGGATGTTGGGATGTCTTTTTAAACGTTTCAAGTAAGACGCTGTCGAAGTTTTTATTTGACATTCAACTGTGTCAACCTTAAGATCTTTGTGCAGTTGGTCATTTGTAATGTACCATGGTGCATCAGTGATAATACGCAGCATCTTAGACTGGAACCTTTGGAGTATTTCTATATTAGAATGTGAGGCTGTACCCCATAACTGGATACCGTAAGCCCAGATAGGTTTGAGGATACATTTATAAAGCAACAGCTTATTTTCTAGTGATAACTGAGATCTTCTCCCCATCAACCAGTACATTTTACGCAGTTGGATTCCTAGGGCCTTTCTTTTGGTAAAAATATGTTTACGCCAAGTTCCATCGTATAGGCGGCGATCCATGTATAGTCCCAAATATCTAACATCGTCTGCTTGGGGTATTTGAGTACCGTTTAGAGCAACAGGTGGACAAGTATCATGCCTAGTTGTGAAGGTGACCTGCACTGACTTGTTTTCGTTAACCTTTATCCGCCACTTCTTGAGCCACACTGTTATTTTATCAAGACATTCTTGTAGGTTAGAACTTGCCTCCATTGGGTTACTACTGGTTGCTATAGCTGCAGTGTCATCAGCGAAAGTGTCAATCACAGTACCCTCGGCCACAGGTAGGTCTGCTGTAAACAGTAGGTACAGTGTTGGTCCTAAGACACTACCCTGAGGAACGCCAGCATGTATTTTTTGCAAATTTGTTGTGTCATCTCCCTGTCGTATGTAAAAGTATCTTTCTGACAGGTAAGATTGAAGGAGAATAAAGTAATTGGTTGACAGGGTCTTTCTGATTTTATATAATAATCCCTCGTGCCAAACACGGTCGAAGGCCTGCGATATGTCCAAGAACGCCGCCGAACAGTATTGTTTGTTATCAAAAGCTTTGTGAATGCATTCCACCAGTCTGTAAACTTGTTCCACGGTGCCGTGTTTTCCCCTAAATCCGAACTGATGATCTGGTATGATTTTAGCCTTGCTGATCATTGAGTTGAGTCTCTGCAAAAACAGTATCTCCATCAATTTTGAAACAACGGGCAGAAGGCTTATAGGTCTGTAAGAAGAAACGTCTTCAGCTTTTTTGCCGGGTTTAAGTATCATAATTATTTCAGCTACCTTCCATTGTTGAGGAAAATATCCTCTCAATAACACGGAATTGAAGAGGTGAGTCAGGAACGTCAGACCCACGTCGGGGAGTTCGCGCAGTATCCTAGCAGTTATAAGATCGTAGCCGGGAGTTTTTTTTGGGTCTAACTTTAGTATTGCAGACTTGACTTCGCCCATGCGGATCTTTCGAATAGGTAGATCCATCTGATAGGGCGCTTCTAGATATTCCCTGATTTCTTGTATAGTCTCAAGGTTACTTTCAGTATCATTTGGCGTGAAAGTCTTAACTAAGTGGGAAGCGAAAGTTTTCCCTTTTTCAGCATCGCTTTTCGCCCACAATCCATTGTTCTTTCTAATAGGGGGTTTAGAAATTATGGGTCGTTTTAGCTTTTTAGTCGCCTTCCAGAGGGAGTAGTCGGTATCCGCCCTAGCATTCAAACTCTTCAAGTGAGTAGAGAACCTGTTTGAGTTTAGCTGTGAGGTAATTTAACCGAGTTTTATCAGCAGGGTATCTAGTCATTTGCCATCGCTTGCGTGCGCGTCGTTTTTCGTAAACGAGTTCCCTTACTGTTAGCGAGCATTTCAGGTGGGTTGTGTTCCGTGCCGGTGGAGTTGATTCCCAAGCAGCTTGTTGAATGATATTGTTAAAGTGTTCAACTGCCAATGTTATGTCATCGCTCGTTTTCAGAGGAAGACTGGTATTGATGGAGCTTGCAACTTTCTGTCGAAACTTTTCCCAGTCAGTTTTATTACTGTGTAGTCTGGGAGCGGGTGTCCTCAGTATGACTTCACCGTGCACCTCCGCAATGACTGCGGTGTGATCCGAAGATAAGTCTAAACAAGATCTGCATGTGAGGAAACCCGATGGCAACCCCTTAGTCACACAAAAGTCGACGAGATCAGGCATTCTCCTCGGATCAGTTGGCCAGTATGTGGGCTCTCCGGTGGAAATTACATTGAGGTTTAAGGCCTGTGTTGCAAGTAGAAGTTGCTTTCCTTTTGGAGATGTTACGCGTGAACCCCACTCTACATGTTTAGCGTTGTAATCTCCACCAGCTATAAATCTCGGACCAAGAGATTGAAAGAAGTTTATGTAATCATCCCGTTTTATTTTGTGCTTAGGCGGTGAGTACAGAGATGTAACCTTCAGGTGTCCTTTCCAATCCTCCACAATTACTGATGTTGCCTGTATTTCAGCAGTCACGTGTGGTTCAGCTTCATAGTGCCTAATGTTATTCCTTATAAGTATTGCAGAACCTCCGTGAGCCGTGCCATCTGGGTGTCTAGTGTGATAAAACGAGTAGTTTTGTAGCTCAAAGTAGCTTTTTGTTGTGAAGTGAGTTTCAGATATCAAAAGTATATCAATTTTATTTAATACTAGAAATTTGTCTACCTCTAAGGTATGTTTTGTCAGCCCGTTGGCATTCCAAAGGCCTATAGTTAATTTGTCCATTGTGACATTTATGTCATGAGGTCCAACATAAGGTTGGTCAATGTTGCCATTTGGTTCATAAGATCCTTCATTGCGGACATCATTTGTAGTAACTCATTATTATTGTTTTCTATTGGCTTATCTGTGTCTTGTTTGGCAGAGTTATTAGCTGGAATTGTTCCTGACAACACTGCATCTCGGTAACTTGTGACTTTTGACTGTTTGTTTTGATTTTGTTTTTCTTTCAGTGGTATGATATTAAGACCTTTATTACTTGTTGGCCTACTAATGACAGGTCGGTGGGATACATTTATTTTATTCTGTAATTCTTGGTAGACACTGCATCCTTTATAGTTCGCAGGATGCCTACCCTCACAGAGATCACATTTAACTGCATCTGATCTAGCTTTTCGGTCACATTCTGATGAAAGGTGACTGCCCGCACACTTTATGCATTTAGGCTTCCTGTTGCAGTATCGCTTGGTTTGACCATATTGTTGGCAGTTCGCACATTGAGGAATTTCGCGCTTTGGCCTTGGAGGTTCGATTTTAACTCTACAGTGTAAGAGAGATCGAATATCGTAAACCGTTTTATTGTTTTGATTGCTTTCAATTTCTAAGAAGAAAATTGGTAATGGCTTTTTCGTGACTTTTTGCTTTACATTCCACACATTTGTAACCTTATGCCCAAGCTGTCCCAATTCATCTTTTATATCGTTTTCGTCAGTTGTCGGGTGTATATTTTTAAGTACAACTTTAAATGCTCTATCTTCTTTGGGTTTTAAGTGTAGAATTCAGTTTCTCTTTCGCGTAGGCTTTGCACTATATATGTGTGTGTACAACTGGCTGGTTTTAAGTTGTATTCGAACTTTCTCGTTTCTTAAGACTTTTATCTCGTAGTTGTTTTCCGCGTTTTCATTCAGCAGCTTAAGTAGAGGTTGGATATTGTTAACTTTATCAACAAAGATGGGAGGAGGTTTAGGAATCTTTTCTGTCGAAGGAAGTTCCGTTCCAGTACTGAGTTTTGTTTGTTTATACGTGTGCTGCACCTCGGGACTTACACGTGATCTTTTTCTCGTCTGAGGTTGGATCCAGGTTTCTTCGTTACAAATAGGCTAACCTAACCTAACTAAGCGAAATAGGCTACTGTGATACTTATGACAAAACATCATAGATAATAAATAATTAGGAGGTGGAGCGGCCAACCAACGAACGATTAATACATACTTAGGTAGTTTAAGATTCAGTTTCTTTTATTTATTTATTATATACTTTATTGTTCGCCGAGATAGTATAACAATTTTAAAAACTTGATAAAAAATAGCAGTACATTGGGCGGCCTTATCGCTTAAAGCAATTTCTGCGAGGCATCCTTTATTTTCTTTTATTATTTTTTACTTTTTAGAGAAAACGTAGGTTGAAACGTCAGGGTTTTTTAAATTTTGTATTTATTTTTTTTATATAAAGAAAGTAAGAGAAAGTAAAGGTTCTCCCCTTGTCACACTCTTAGGCAGTCACTGCAGTAGAGATCCTCCAGACCTCGTCGCTGGACTTTTCCAGAATTATAGAAGTACTTAGTCCTTTATATCGTTCTTTACTAAAACTAAACATTGTTGTGTGCAATTCACACAGGGCTAAAGTGAAGCCTCGGAGCAGTAGCCTGGGAGAGTATCAGTGGTATTAGTATAATTTCAAGATTTATTATTTTTATCAAAATTAACTATCGAATTTTAAAGCGCAAGTGTATAAAATTTAATGTGATCATCACACTAAACGCTTCATTCATAGTATGCGGCACAAAGACGATAGAAAACACTGTTTTGGAACGAAGTTCCTTATCGCGCGTTGTGAAAGGCGGAAAAAATTCTTAAGAAAAGTTGTCACGACACTTTTTGCTATTTGCTTTTTTCATTTTATATTTTTTTATATTTTTATTAATTATATATTAATACATTAACATCATTTTTTTAAATTCTTACGAAAAGTTGTCACGACACTTTTTGCTTTTCTTACGAAAAGTTGTCACGACACTTTTTGTTATTTGCTTTTTTTATTTTATATTTTTATTAATTATTTATTAATACATTAACATCATTTTTTTAAATTCTTACGAAAAGTTGTCACGACACTTTTTGCTTTTCTTACGAAAAGTTGTCACGACACTTTTTGTTATTTGCTTTTTTTATTTTATATTTTTATTAATTATTTATTAATACATTAACATCATCTTTTTAAATTCTTACGACAAGTTGTCACGACACTTTTTGTTTTTTTATTTTATTTAATTATTTATTAATACATTAACATCATCTTTTACATCTGTTGTTAGTTACATATTATATTATCTATAAAAAAAACTTTTTAATTTTTTTTTTTTTTTTAACTTCGTTCCATCCGGGTGTCCCTTGACACCTCTCAAGTTTATTACTTATATTAGCTTACTGTGGACACGATAGCGCTGGGTAAAAAAAATGTCCCACAATATTCATTTATTTATTATTTGTTTATGTATTATTTCTCGTCCCCTATATAATATATAATCCTATATATAATTAATTTGAATTTATTCAGTGTTCTCTATCTCATTCTCTCACAGACTAAATCCGATTTAGGAATATATATTCCTTGTCTCCTTAAATTAAAAGAAAAAAGGGAAGATACGTCATGCTTTTACTTGCAGTCAATCAAAATATAGTCAACTTACACACTCACGCCGTCACACCTCTAAATAAAGTGTCAATCGAGCAAGCGAGACAGAGCGCTAAGTTTCAACGTCAGTACGAGCGAGTCAGCGAGTTGCCCGTCGCTCGCCGTCCGTCGTTATACCGACCGATCCCCGACGCCAAAGCAGAGTAGTGGCAGCAAAAAAAAAGTGAAAAAGTAACAATTTTTTTCCTCTTTAAAATATATTTATAAATTATCGCATTCACATTGTGCAATCATATTGTGTACAGTCAGTAAAAGAAGGAAACATTTTTTATAGTAGCTAATATGAAAATGTCAACAAATTCTAAAAGTACTCATAAGTAGTGCTGCTTTATATGGCAATTTTTTACCGTATCCAATATTTTAATAAAGTTAATTTAGAAAACGGATTAACATTTTTAATATATTGTACGCTCATGGCAGTAGTACACGCCACAAAAAGAAAAAAAAATTAGTGTTAGACATTTCAAATTTAAAAACCGACTTCAAAAAACACAAAAGTGAAAGATAATGTTAAGAAATGCCAATGATCATCAAATATTTATATTGAAGTCGGTGCCATGATCTATTGGAACCTCTTATAAATGCTAAAAATGGGCACCGAATTCAATATAAATATTTGATGATCATTGGCATTTCTTAACATTATCTTTAACTTTTGTGTTTTTTTCAGTCGGTTTTATTTTTTTGTAATTTTTTTTTGTTATTTCAACCTTCGATAAAATGCGAAAAACGTGTTACGTGCCTATAAAATTAAAGGGTTTCCCTCTATTTACCTGGGATCCTGTCATCAGACCCTGACTTGGTGAAAATGGGACCACCTTGGGAGTATACTCTTTCGAATACAAAAAGAATTATGAAAATCAGTTCATAATTGGCGGAGTAATCGGTGAACATACATAAAAAAAGTATTTAAAAAAAATGACACTTTAATACATACTTAAAAGAATGGCACAGCGCTTTTTGTTATTTTTCTGTAGCATTTATATTGTATTTATATGGGACAACTCACACAACGCCATCTGATTCCACACTAAGCAGAGCTTGTACTATGGTAACCAGATAACTGATAAACATACTTATATACTTCTAAATACATACATATTATAGATAATTTATTGGTCGTGTACATATCTTCTGATTTAAAATGTACCGAACATATACGACTACTATTAGTTGGTATCCAATCTGGCTCTTTTCTTTGCTTTTTAAGCACTATTTATGTTTCAAAAGTACGTCTTTTGGAAATCTATAAGTCAGAAATTAAAAGTAATTATTTAATAACATTGAATACAATATTATAAACCAGTCATATGAAGTCTTAACATAAAAAACCTTGTAAAAAGTGCCTGTCAATGCCTAAAGGGAGCGCCTCCTAAATTACACACTGTATATACTCCGTTCATTTTAGGTGCTTTAAAAAAAGGTAAACATTTCAAAAATACGTTCTTTCATTAAACAATTTTTGTCGTCCCTGTTCTTCTCTTAAAGTAAACTGTCACCTAAAAATACCTAATTTGTCAGAGATTGAAAACCCAAGGTAACAAATTTTATCCTAGTTCCTTTACTAAAATGGCATTTAAGTAAGTATATATTAGAATAAAAAATAAAAGGCATTGAGAGTAAACCTCTGCAAAACTTAATGTACCTATATCAAATTTAATAGATGCATAAGCACACAAACCAACCACTACAAAACAAAAATTTACGTGATAAATATTTTTTTGTTGACTCTACCCATGCTTTGCACAGCAGCGCAACGTACAGCGTGGTAGCCAATGTTTACGCATGTGCTTTTTCTCCATCACACAAACGACTGAATTGTATTCTTGTCCTTCTTTTGATAAAAAATGGCGAGCTACATTCAAAACATACAATGATTTTATGAAAGAAATGTTTTAGTGTACTTACGAATCAAAAGTGATGCCGTGGAATTTGTTTTTGGTTCTGGAACTATTTGTGCACTTTTTAAAAGCACACGATGGCATTATTGTGTCTTTATTATATTACAAATCCGCGATATTGTTTTTCAAGGGCAATGTGTTTACAGTTCGCTCGGCAAATGACGACTAAAGTGAAATTGTGTGCATGAGCCTAATTTTAGCGGCGCACTCACGAGACGCTAGTGCCGTATCTTCCCTTTTTTGTTTTAATCTAAGCTTGTCTCCCATTTTGTTACTAAATTGTTTCTAAATTTCTCTATCTAAATTTCAAATCACAACTAATCTACTCGTAAGACAACATCCCTTCAAAAAAATGTTATTGTATATTTTTACGCTCACCATATCTATATCTCTAGTTCCGTTTGCGAAAACGAAACCGATTGCCTCTTGATTTTATGGTTATAGTACCTGACTAAAAAGGTTGTGGTTTCTATTCCCTCTCAGAACAAATTTCTTTGGGTCATTTGTTCTGTGTCTTAGTGTATCTTATTTGTGATATGAATTTATTTTAAAATATATACATATTATGTTTATCAGTTGCCAGTCATTTGCATTAGATGGCGCTCTAAATAAATGACCTAAAATATTTATCTATTTAATAAAAAAACTGTGATTGCGGCCCTTGTGAATTTAATAAAAGCAACATAATTCGGGGTAATTCTGAGAACGGTACCCAGCCATTCCCGGTCGCTAATTCAATTCAGTTTAAAGTTAATTCGTAAAATCTGACAACTCCATCCAAAGCCGTGGCACAACCTAGTCCTATTAGCGTCTATTCAGGGCAATTACTTGTCGGTACAGCTCACAAACGGATTAATTACTCGACGCTGGTGCATAACTTATTTAATAACCAGTGAGTCAGACAACGTCTGTAAGTAATATATAAAGAGCTTTATTGGCAATTGTCATCGCTAAGAAGTGAAACACTTGTTAAGTTCTGTCTGATGTAACATATTGAAGTCAATGGCTGGTTTATAACTTATACCTACACTATGTTAATTTTCCTTCCGAACCCCAAACCCTAGTATGCGGACCAGTGCATCATGCTTTTTAATATCAGTTCATTTCGAGTCTAACCAATCTTCATCTAATGTCAGGAACCCATGACCTAATGTTATACGACAGGCCGTATTTTATACGACAATACGAACATAGTAAATTCTATGAGTCAAGATGACTACAAAATATATATTGATAATAATATTTTAGGACATTTTTTTTTCAGGGTAATATTTTCCTTGATCCTTTAGCTATCCAGTGGCTAGTTAAATTTTGGAGATGATAAAAACGTAGCTGCTATACATTTTTTTTTAAATTGCCCCCCTAGGGATCAATTTGAAAGACGTATTCATTTCAGAATTATTTTGAATTCACTTGTTTTTATTTTATCATCTCTCATATTCTTTAAACAATTCCAATTTCATATCACATCGTTTCTATTTGAGCAGCTCACTGCTGCGCCTCTAAGGTAGTGCTGCGAGCCACCCGCATACAAAAGGATCCCGCGACCTTATTGGGTCATCGGTCTATTTTGCGGGAGAACATTTCCTATCTATGATGGTCTGTCAGTTCTAAGAACAGCCCATCGCTACTTGAGCTGAGCAGCATTTTTACCTTGAAAAAATCTAACTTACTATCTTTACGCTGTATCCCTGACGGGGTAGTCAGAGAGGACATATCGCCAGGCTTCACGATCCATGCATAATTCTTTCGCTTCTTACAGATTCATCAATCGCTTCATACATGCACGTCTGGGTATCCGAGTACTTTTTAAAAATCTGCTTTTTACAATCCATGTTTTCAATTCAAATTCATTACTAGAACACACTCTGACAAGGTTTTATTGGGCACAGGAGGCCCGTTATTAACATTTTTGTAGGAAGGATAGATATTCCACACATGCGTGTTGCATAAATAATGTTGGGTTTGTGTCCCGGAACACATTTCAAGTTTTATTTTATACCACCGATCCTAAAGAGTTTACGTTGGTACTATTTGGCGTCCACAAAAGCAAACATTTATCTTAATTCTTTATAATAAATTTAACATGCATGTTTCAAAAATGCATGTAATTTCTATAGGTTGTAAAAATAATAAATATAATGCTAGCCTAAGTTCACTTTGGCACTACAATAAGTATATTTTAGTGCCAAAGTGAAAGTCATTTGTCGTTTTCTGAATACTACTCGGATACATTAATTACCCTACCCGCTCTGTCTAATGTTATAATGCTTGCTAAGGTTCAGTGTCTCGCAGCCTCCACTTGCTGAACGAATTCTTTTATTTTAAAGCTATTGCATAGTTTTTTTCGCGGGCTTTGAGCGGGCTTTAATCAAGAAATTCCGTAACACAAAAAACCTAAGACCCGAGGTCACACGAAGTTCACCGAGCACGGCCGAGCGTTGGCTTAACGTGTATGTACATATATTATATGGTACGATTGTACGAAGCTCGCACGGATCGAGACGTGATGATAGTGAGTGTGAGTGTGTGTGTGAGGAGGAGGGTGACTGTGAGAGTGAGGGTGGAGTGAGAGTGAGGGGTGAGGGTGAGGAGTGAGGGTGAGGGTGAGGGTTTTTTTTTTGTTTTTTTTTTGTGTAACTTGAATTAATAACAAATAAAAACAAAGGTATGCTATGCAATAGCTTTACCGCGGCAGTCTATGAGTGCCACACGTCTTCTTTAAAAATAAAATATTTTAGGCCATATTTTCTTAATAATTAGCAAGTTTATGTATTTAAAATGCCAAACATTGACATAACCTTTTAGCCATCAAAATAGATTTCGTTCAGCAAAATAGCTAAATTAACAAGAAGTCTGTTTTCAAGGCATACAATGGTGTGAACATATGGTCAACTAACAAACAGGATGTAACAGAAATAATTCTTCGTTATGTTCATTATAAACCATACATTTTATATTCAATTAAAAAAGGTGCTGTCAACAATGAATTTATATTAATCCAGCAATTTCGTTTGGAAATGAAAGCAGAATAATTTGATATTCTTTGGCGAGTTAATTTAGTTTATCTGTTGTTTTATTTTAATCTCGGCAAGCTCTGTGGCGCTGTGCAATGCTGTGATCATTTCAGGGCAATGCATAATCTATGATGATTAACGTTTTGCAAAATTAAATTTAAAAACCCGGCTGCTATTTGCTCGTAGCTCTTTATCCCGCATCGCTGACTGTTTGTTTCTGTAATTGCATAGTCTACATAAATTTGTTACAAAAGTGCCTCTCAAAGAATATTCAAATCAGACGCGAGTTACCATTCAATGACACAGTTAGTCTTCGCTTGTTCTTTATTTCATCACGGGTAACTCGCCCTGTTCAAACATTCCACCGATTGTGACCACTTTCCGAATATCCACATCCACAAACAAAACATAGAACGCACAATTGCTTGGCACATCACAATTTTTGTATTAGTACTGTAAATTATTCAACAGAGTACAATGTTATCATCATCCATTAAACGCTTGACCATTACAGTACATTTTTCATTGGCACAGTGAGAGAACATAATACTCGTGTGAACACGTAAGTCTAGTCTATTCATAGTCCCTACAGCAGTGCCGAACGAGTGCAGTTCCTCAAGTGGCTGACGCACTCACATTTCATAGTATGTAGTCAAGATAGTGATTCTAAGTGAAGAATTGCGTCATCGTTCGCCGCCACTGCCTTCTAAGCTACTAACTTAATAACCGCTAACAGCTGAAGTCCCATAGCAGATCTTAGCGCAACCCCTTAGACCCAATGTAGACATTTGGGGGTGCGTTTAATACTTTTATTTTTTTTACTAGCTTTTGCCCGCGGCTTCGCTCGCTTGGTGTTTTGTATGTAACTTAACATTAAATTCAAAACTTGACGGCATCGATTGTTACCGGCATACTAATACATTTCATGAATACGTTTGGTACCTACTTATTATACTGTGATAATCTGTAGTGTTCAGATAAGTTAATACAGGAAGTTGTGTAATTTTTTCTTTTTTTAGCCACCCCGTCATTTAGTCAGTAGGTACACTTCTTCCAAATAAAGTCGTCCTGGGCCCCCAATTTCATTTCGAGTGGATTGTTGGATATTTAGAGAGTAAAGCCTAACTTGTTCGGTGACCGGTCTCAGCTCTTTTCAAAGATCCTCGCTGATCAAGACATCTCTCAACAGGATTGATGATCTCTTTGAGAATAATTTGAGATGCAAATCGGGTAACTTCCACGCTGGCGATTCAGTTTATTGCCCCTTTTGGGCTAGCTCGGGGTCAACGGAGGCAGGCCACGGTGGCACCCTGCACTGATAGCATTTTTTCACATGTGGAAGTCCTCATGGATGCTATGCCGAAATCCTACCGACTAAAAAAAATTCACGGTACCCTACCATCTACCTATGACCTGGAGTCCCGCGTGAGCACTCGAAATAGCCCCAGAACACCTGACAGACCACCGCGGCTTTGTCTTCAGGGGATCAGGTGTTAACGCACTTTAAAGGGGTGAGAGGTGTGCGTGTAGTTCATCACGCCACGCCACCATCTAGGGCCTGCTTCTGTAAGGACGGCGAGCAACCCACACGCTGTTTTCACGCTTCCGGCCATGGAGGCCTGTAGTCCAGGGCGATAAATTGAGAGGGAGAATTCTCTCCCGCACCCTCACCGCCGCCGCTTTGCTGGTGTAAAGCTTAACGCTGCCCATGAAAATTATCGTACAAATTCCTGGTAGCGCCCATTGCATGCGAGCGTTATGGTATGGTGGGCCTGCAAGGCCTGCCAAAGTGATCCTGAATCCCGGCCGTAAAGATAGAAGCGAAAGACAGAAAGTGTCTGCGGCATCGTTAATTTGGATGTATCATAGCTGGCAAAATTGGTCGCCGTGCCTCCATTGCCGGTGAGGTGACGGCATCGAGGTGAAAAATTCTACAGGTGGGGCGCTTTATTCTCGACGTCTGTTTTGAGGGCGCCGCCTTAAAGCGTCATGCGCTATCACGTCTGGAGAGGCCATGTTACCCCGTCCACCAATATTCATATACCCCGTGTTTCAAGCGTGCATTTTAGCGCACGCTCAACCATTTTTCACCACCTTGAAACGCAAGGACTTTACTTTTTGCCTATCCTGCGTCTCGATAATGGCGATGGAGCAATGTCGTGGTTTTTTTGGGTTGTCTGCTCTCCACGACTGGGAGTTTCCCACAATGCCGCTTTCCTGCTCCCTGCAGCAATTAAGTGAAAGGCCCTAATGCATTCCATCACGTATAAAAAAGAAACTTCAAAAATATGACCCTCTACTTAAGCTAGGAATTAAATCGAAAATGAAGCTTGACCAGAATTGAAGTAAATAAGTATCTACCTGTCAGAAAATACAATTATGACAACGGAACGATATATTTACCCAGCTCATGGCCCCGCTAACTCGGTGTAATGTAAACGATCTCTGCGTTAAGAAACTTTCGCTATAGCTGGTCCTTGCATGGGTGACTTTGTGGCATTAACGTTTGCGAGTGTTTCCTTGTTTCTGAAGGCACGCTAAACCGTTGGTCCCGGTTGCCAGTAAAAGGGCAGTCGTTAACCCCAATTGAAGGCCTTATCGGTGGCTTGAAAATTTTCAACAGCAGTTCGCCACAGCCTGTGCCTGTACATTTCAACACGGCAATGGCCTCATCACCTGTTACTTGGAATAAAAACTGCATACGGTGAAATGTAAGGGGTATAATATGCCTCTGCCTACCCCTTATTAAATGAATATTGTGAGACACTTTTATGAATTCGATATATCTATAGTTACACACATACAATCACTAAACTATTTAAGGGACAGACAGAGGTATACTCGTAAACCATAATCATAGAAAACTATAATTTTAGATCCTTAAACAGTGGTCGGCAAAGCGAGTGAATAATCATTTTTGGTTTTGCAAAAATCAAATGTATTTAGGCTACGGTGAACATTTTTAGTCAGGTAGAGGGCCTATAGTATGCCTCTGCCTTCAACTTCGGGGATAAAGGCGTGACAATATGTATGTATGTATGTATTGCAAGTATACATTAGTAGCAACTGTCTTTGGTCTACTGACTGAGTGTTCCTTT
Organism: Thumatha senex; assembly: GCA_948477245.1. Taxonomy (NCBI): domain Eukaryota; kingdom Metazoa; phylum Arthropoda; class Insecta; order Lepidoptera; family Erebidae; genus Thumatha; species Thumatha senex. The sequence goes on from OX419737.1 coordinate 701,374, forward strand.
AGTGCAAAAATATCACTGAAGTTGTTCTTAGATAACTGCAGATATCACAAAGTCGTCACCCATCCAGAAGTTGACCGTGATAGGATTACTTTACATCACTGATTACTGACCCATTAATGACAGAAATTTATTATGTGCGTAACTAAAAGCAAAGTGTCTGTTGAAATGTGATTCACATTCTTTCACCAGTGGTCACCCATCTAAAGGTAGAACGCGCATAAGGCGCTTAACTTCACTGATCCTTTGCCCAATAGAGACTGTAACTGAAAGAAGCATATATCTGTTGAAATGTGATGCACATGAATTGGTCACCCATCCAAAATTTGAATGCACTTGGGTAACATATCTTCACTCATCGTTTAGTCATCAGTGACGGCAACTCGATATGAGTATGTGCATAACTGAAAATCAGTGGGCCTGTTGTAAAATGGTGTGTTAATTAAAGCTTAACCAACAAACCAAACTACTTTGACCTGTCCGATGTAAGGCGCGTCTAGTTAGATGCAGTTCAAGCTGTTTAATCACTTCTGCTGACCCGATTTTGATGAAATATAGCGCAGTATTTAAGCTGGAAAATTAACCACGATATTCTTTTAGCAGAGTTGTGATCAACCGTCTGGATTTTGCTCCAACCCCGAACAAACAAACAAACAAACAAACAGACACGAAGAAAAAAATCACACCAATTCAGATTTTAGAATCCCTTAAATAGTCGATTACAATATATGTTTTTGATTTATTGTAAATGCAATTATTGTAACAGCTAATTTTACAATTTTATAATAGTACAGATTTTACTTTGGTGTTATTGAATCTGCAACATGGGGTCCGCTTTTCTTCCACTCTTTCCACTTAGCACGGAATCTACTTCAAATTATTAAAACACTATGATCGAAGTCTTGTAACTATCTTGTCGTATTATTTATTCCACTGAGATTGAAAATTAAGATGGAAAAGAAAATCTTTATTCATGCAGGCCACAAAGTAACACTTATGAACGACAAGTTTATTGCTTCTACATTAACATTTACTGCCAGATTCGCAAAGCAATAGTAGGAAGAACCTTGTATTAAAACTTATGTCCACTCTTTTCTAACCACCAGTAAATACATTAGTTTTATTTACATGATATTTGAACAAATTATATAGTAATGAGTCTATACAAAAGAAACAAAATCAAATCAAAATGCGAGCGTTTCTAGTTGCCACCCTTATGCTGAAGAATCCGGCAGAAATCTCAATGGCTGATATTTTAAAATGAAGGCAAGTATTCGGCCCACGTGACCGACAGTGGTGACCTCAGCCTTTAGACGTTTACAACACAGATTGTTCCACTGACCCTATTGCCGAAATAATAATTCCGCCTGAAACCATAATTAATTTACTTGTTAATCAGCATAGTTGTTATAATGTATGTCACTTGCATCTTAGTTAGTTAGTTAGTCCCTTAACGGGAAATGTAAGTATAGTCTGTGTATGTCTGTTTGTCTGTGGCATCATTGGTCCCGAACGATTGAATCAATTTTGATGTGGATTGTTTTATTCAAAAGCCGATGTGATCATGATGGGTGTTAGCTATAACTTTTGAATATCATTAGCTCACTTCCTAGGCGATGAAGGTAATTCACTTAAATTAATAACTATGATGATATTTCCAGGACATTTTCCCAAAATATTAAATCTTACATAACCGTATAGATCACTTTAAACAGATACTCCTAAATCCTCCTACTTGTTTTACATGATCTCTAAAGCAACTCACTCGAGCCGACGTTGTGATAGCGTTCCGGGTTACATGCATTTAGATCGCAGTACTCGTATTCTTAATAAACGTGAACGTTCCCAGGCTACATATGTATACCTACTTATACATATGATATACACTCCAACGACATGTTTAATATTGCATATCTGAATAGTTAACTAGACTGTAATACACAAGTTAACATAATTTTAGATATAGACTTAAATTTAGATACAGATGTAAACTATGGGTCTTAACATGTGCCTGCAATAACGATTTTTATATTTTATTTTATTTTATAGCGTATATTTTTATATACCAATATTAATAAAGTTTTGGAAAATATAATATTTTCAAGCGTACATTTTGTCATCTGTTGTTTCGAAATCCATGTATATAGAATTTCTTTATGCTGGACAATGATATCGCTGTTTTACTCAAGTAACCACGGCCCATTTTATGGTGTAGTTTTCGAGTTTACAGCGTTCATTCAGACAGACAAAGCGGTTAGCGATCTCATTTTATAATATGTGTATTGTGATGAGCACTCAGTTCCGCATCAAGCAGGGTTTATATCAAGATACCAACATCAATCCTGCCCAATCTCTCTGTCGGACCGGGCCTGTTAAAAGCGAGCAGGGTCTGACATCGAGGGATTCGGGTGTCGGAGGTAGTTATGTGGCCGTACGTTCCATATTCATTACTCGTCCGCTCACATGAATTATTCCAACAGATTATAAAGCTGAGTGTGGCGTGTTTGAGAATAGCTAAAAAGTGTAGAGCTCCCCGAAGTACCCGTCGAATGCATTTTTACCACTTCAAGTATCGTGTAAAGCTTTTAGGTTATGTAAATATAGAGTAAGTACCTACAAGTGGTACAAGTACAACGTCACTCCATTACTTTGTACTATAAGTATACAACAGCCTTATACATAAATACAATAAAGACTAATAATAAATCAAAACACTGATATTTAATCTCTCCTAACATCACACTTGTAGTAATTGGCGGCCTAAATTTGTCAGTATCCATATTTGGAACAAATGATTGAATTGAACTGACACCCGCTTAACCATTTATTTATCGTGGTTATGTTGCAAAGATATTTTCCATTGTTTCACGAAATAGCCAAAGCCAGATCAAATGCGACGGTAAAAAGTCCAGAAAAATAGTGCTGAAAGTATTTGTAGTCAACAGACGGACCCCAAGGAACTATACTTTAGTTCTATTGCTCTAGCTTAGATGCTGTTACGTAAACATTATCGTTATTTTATTGTCGACTTACATAAATGTGTTTTATATATTGGAGATAAGAAGCGCGTCAACACGTCACACATAACACATCCAGTGGTGATTGATCACATTGATGATGTAGTGCTGTGCATTACGCTGCAAAAATATAAATAGCTCGATTGGTTTTGCAAAAAATTATGGTCCATTTAGTAGATAACATAATTTATAAACTTTTTCGTGCTGATTTTTACTTCAAATATTACCGTTTCTCATTCGATCGACTATCCCTCGTAAGCTTTAATGCAATCTTGTCTGTGACAGTTTTCATTTTAATATAGATATGTTCTACTGCTTTTTTTCATATGTCCAAAATCAAGCGTTTAGCTATCGACGCTAGACAAAATAGCTAGCGACCGTGTAAATCCGCACTGCTATAGTCGTCTCGAGTACGGTAATTTTTACATAACGCAAGTAGGAGAGCGTGTACCTCCAGAACAAGAGGTTTGTGCCAATCGTTGTTTGATTATCAGTGAGCGGTGGTTCCCTCAACCAAATTCTTAGCATTCCTAGATAATAAGTATGTACTTCCATATATTTATCCCTATCGCTTGATAACCGAATATTACACATGTCTATAAATTAGCATAACAAAGTGCAAGTCCTATGCAAAGAACCGTTCAATTGTGTATTTCGAGATTCATTCGAAATTTAAATTCATACAACAATATTTCCATAGTGTTTTAATTATTAGCAGAGAGACTGTAAGCCTAACGGACACAACTTCATTCTAAAAGGATTTCTCCACGAATTGAGAAAATAAATTTGGTCCGGTGACACTTTTAAGTTTGTTATCATGAAGACTTGTAATATTTCCTAGTTGTTTTTGTTCCAGCACTGGCAGCTCTTTAAGGTGTGAATTAAAAATGAATGTCGTAAGAATGCCTTTAGTTTTTCTTAATAATGTCTGATGAGAACTGCATAACGAACAGCAAAATTTCAAAGTTGAAATAAAAAACAAAGTTCTCTAATACATTCAACATAACTTAATTATAGAAAACTTTAAAATTCGCTCACGAAATCCGTATGAAAAAGTGTTACTAATTAAAATACTTAAAATGTCGTTAAATTTCCGCGATTTTTACATATAATTATGTCAAGTGGGACCTAATCTGAGAACTTATAGGTATCGTAAAATATAAAATAATTACAAGTCCCACTGGGTATATACGTATATAACGTCTAAATAGCCGACGTATGTACTTAGGTAACATGAGGATAAAACGAATGGGCGTATTCTGTATAGTCCAAACACATTTATCTCTCGAGTAAAGGAGCGACAATCTTTTAGAACCAGCACCTTTATTGCAGCACACTTTCATTCTGGTGCCAAGTTCTTCTGGGACGTAAAAGTTGCTCAGTATAAAGTATCCTTATCGTTATTGTAGCACTGTTAAATGATTTTTGTAAAGTTATAATTCACTCACTGTAGGATAGGAGAATAAATGGAAAGGGCAGATAAATACTAGATCGTTCAATAAGTCCCGAGACTAACTTGGAAATGGCGTATGGTTGAGCGGGCGAGATAAATAAATTCGAAGTGGACTGTATTTGCGGGGAAAGACAAAAATGAAATATACGCGCGGTTGTCGACGAAAAAGAAATGGAAAACAGGAATGGGCACACTACCTTGCTACTGCGGCGAGATGCTGAGGTGGAGGCTGCCGGGGACGTGCCTGGACTTGGATCCCTGGTTCCATTGCACTAAACACTATTTATCCATGGAAAACACAATTATTGCGAAAAGTTGATGCGATCGCGCGCGCGACATTGCAGTACTCTACAAAACGTCCTCCGTCCGTCGTCGCTGTCTGTGAGTGGCTAGCGCGGTGGAGTTTTATACCGCTAAATGGCGGTAACACAGCTGTCTCGCTCTTCTCTTATGCGAGATAAGGTAGGTGCGAGAGAGAAATGGAATAAAGGGAAGCGGGGTGGGAGTGTCGACAGCTAATTAATTAAAAACAAATGGAGATCGGCGATACAACATAGAAAAAATAACGCGGCTACTTTCGAAGCGTATACCGGCGCAACCATTCCCCCCCCCCCCCCCCGGCTTGAAGGGTTACCTTCGAAAAAGGAACAACTAACTATAAAGTTGCCACTAAGCTTTAGCTGCTAAATAAACAAAATGCTATCAAACTAAACTGTGCAGGTGTTAACCCACGAAACAAACAATCGGCAGGGTTGTCCGTAGCTAAGACGTGATAAAAGTTTTGCGGCGCCAATTCCGACTGAATTTTTGCCACCCTATTAGCGACAAATGTATCCCAGCGATGGGGCGAAGAATGTGTCCAACACAAAGCGACGGTCGAGTCCGAGAATGCGAAAATCTATATTAATGCGGTTGCGACAACTACTAACAATCGAACTCATGAGCTGGGCTAGAACCAATATAGCGCACAGCTCGAGGCGAGCGAGAGAGACTACCTTACTAGGGGCTACTTTAGATTTAGCGCTGATAAGGTGAAATGAAATGTCATCACCGTTTCGAACGTGGAAGTACACAACACCCATACGCTTTCTCACTAGCGTCAGCGAAACCTAAAACAGTTACAATACTATCATCGGAGATGCCAACATGGCGCGGTATTCTAATTTGCTCGAGCATAGAAAGTTTGGCTCTAAAGCGGTCCCACAATTTAATGATGTGGTCAGGAGGAGTGTCGTCCCAGTCACAGTTGGACAGCCAAAGTTCTTTTATGAGAAGCTTTGCGTACAAGACGACAGGTGCTACAAATCCCATTACATCCCATGCGACACACGACAATATGGTGTGCTTGGTGTAGGTTTACGGTGTAGGACAAACCTTCAAACTAAACATGTCGGACGAAGTTGACCAACGCAAACCGAGAACCTTGTGCGTATCATCACTATAAAACTCCTTGACAGTCGACAAGCGATGCGACGGTGGAATCGAATCTAAAATCGGCGATCTGATTCGCGAACACCAATACAAAGAAACATTTGTCTAATGTCGGCTGAAAGCGCGACAGCGATAAGCGAAAGTTAACTATAATGTCGAACAAATTACCTTGGAGATATTGACCACTGTGCAAAATATCGTTTACCGAAACATTCGAAGTAGTTTTGGCGCTGCCATCTAAAACAACGCGCAACTTGGTGGTTAGTTTATCCTCGCGGATAACTGGTGCAGTATGGTATACGAAGGAGCGTGCTTCGTCTTTTCGGTTTCGGGAGGCGCGGGTGAGATGAAACCTTTATCCAAATATTCTACTATTACGCTATCGTAAGCCTCCTTCAACTTTGGAGATGTCTGCATTTTCCGTTCTAAACAAAGGAAGCGTTTTTCGACTGACTGAAACGAATCTCCAAGCGAATTAACATCACCCTTAAAGGGGAGTGCAACGACATAACGACCATCACTATCGCATGTAGTCGTGCGACTATAAAACTCTTCACAAAGTTTGTCATCCGGGCTGACAATAGGAGGGACGTTCACCTCTTCTATCTCCCAGAATTTACGGACAGCGGAGTCCAGCGGCTCGACGGCGCAACAATATGACACTGTCGATTTACAATCAAAACAAGCGAGTGCGGAACCAACAATAACAAAACCGAGAACCGTCTCTAAGGCGAGCGGCGCGGGGTGCGATGCGTGACCTTGAACCTTATGCTGCAACAGGAGGTGCGGGAAAATCGAAGCGCCAACTAACAAATCAATATCTCCTGGAACCGCGTAAGTATCATCGGCCAAAGGCAAAGCTCTAAAATTAGTCAATAATGAGGTATTGACTGCGACAGTCGGTAGAGGTTCGGTAACCTTATCGACGACTAGCGAATCTATCGAAAAAGTAACATCAAAATCAAAACGCGAGTGGAATTTAATCCCAACAGAACCTTGAACGGCTTTAGTGGAACCCCCAATACCTTTCACAACATTACAGGCGGGCGGTTATTTATATACAAACCAAGGCGACTACAACAATTTTCACTAATAAAATTACTTTGGAAGCACTATCTAGAAGTGCGCGAACACTATGTCCCCTACCATGCGAATCGTAAACAACAACTTGAGCGGTTGCCAGAAGTACCGTAGTAGGGCTTGTGTGCAAACTTGATAGCGAGCACAAAACATCGTTCGGCTGGAGGCGCGTGGCAGTGGCGCCGCCGTCGCTAGGCGCGGACGGGGACGAAAACACGCGAGAGCGTTCCCAGTCGCGACTCAACGGCGCGGGCGGCTGTGACGTCACAGCGGACGGACGGTTTGGCACGAAGTTCGCGCAGCCGCAATCGACGGACGAACTACCGGACATGGCGGGTGCATTATTGTTTTCGAAGTGTAATAATGAATGGTGTCTACCATTACACTTGCGACAAAAATGATTCGAATTACAGAATGAAGCACGATGCCTTTTACTGAGACAATTGATACATAAATTACTAGAACGAACAAATTTATAGCGATCGCTAGGAGTGAGTTTATTGAACTCTGAACATTTATAAAGTTGGTCATGGTGACCTTGATACAAAGAACAATTTTTCGAATGCAACACTTGCGATTGCGAAGTTGTGGGTTCAAAATTAACAAAAGAGTGCGTGGACTTCGTGGGCTTACTACGATTAGTCGGACTACTTTTCGCTACTCCGTGGTTTAACGTAGTTCGTTGCAAAATTCGAATATATTGACGAACGAAAGTTTCTAAATCGTCGAACTTAGGTATTTGATGGCCACGTCTATCCATTTCAAATAAGCGAACGGTTTCGGAATCTAATTTCTTTAAACCGATTTACAAAAACAAAAAGTCACAGAGGTCATTGACCTTGAGATTCTTTAGGACGCGAACAGCTGATGCAAAAATATCTAAGTATTTTTCTAAGTCGGGTTCATTACACGATGAACTATTTTTCAAATTAAATATTTGATCCAAATAAGCGGTTGTTACTAAGCGTTAGTCTTCGTATTTGACCTTCAAAGTATTCAAAATCAAACTATCATTTTCGGCGCAAAGCGTTATTCCGGCGTCAACGGTTTTTGCTTTCCTGGTTAGTTTACTAACTAAGTAATGTAATTTTTCGTGATCCGATAACGAATTATTATTATGGATCGTATTTTCGAAACAAGCTAAAAACAAAGACCAATTTTTAATATCGCCATCAAATTCGGGTATTTGTATGGGCGGTAATTTAGGTCGGTCCCGTTTCAGCAAATCAAAACCGGCCCGGGTTTCGAATCGGTGACTATTACGGGCATGGGCGCTTGCAATGACTTACCGACACGTTTTATGCGACAAATTAAATCTTCGAGAGATGACATGGTGTCGTAACTTAATAAGAAATCGGGATTTAATTTTAATTCAAGCAAGTTAATTTTATCGAGAACATTTTCAAAATCTGAGCTCAAAGTATCTACGGTTTCGATCGAGGATAAAAACAATTCTTTTATTGATTCATCTGCGATCCTCGATGAATAATCACAAATTAATTGTATACGCTTAAAAAGGCTATCCTTCTTAGCGTGTAATAGTTTTAACTGTAGATCCGGAATCTCTTTCGGAGGCATTGTTAAAACAAAACAACTATAGCTACCTACAGTGCAAAACTAACGAACGATCAAAATAGAAGCGGTGGTGAACAGGGAGACGCGGCGCGAGCGTGGGTACTTGCGCGCGCGGGCCTAGGTACCTGCCTGCGTTGTCTACCTATTACTATGCGGTGCAGTCGAAATTACCAACTATTTAGTACCTACCTATGCGAAAAACAGTAGGTAAGTATGCGTTTATTCCCTAATGGAATAAAACTATTATCTAATCTATGCGTTAATTCCGAATGGAATAAAAACTATAACCTATACCAATGCGTTTATTCCCTATGGAATAAAAACTATTACCTAATCTATGCGTTTATTCGAAGGTGAGGCTGCCGGTGACGTGCCTGGTCTTGGGTCCCTGGTTCCATTGCAATACACAATTTACGCGCGCGGCCATTGCAGTACCCTACAGAGCGTCCTCCGTCCGTCGTCGCTGCCTGTGAGTGGCTAGTGCGGTGGAGTTTTATACCGCTAAATGGCGGTAACCTAGCTGTCTCGCTCTTCTCTTATGCGAGACAAGGTAGGTGCGAAAGAGAAATGGAATAAAGGGAAGCGGGGTGGGAGTGTCGTAAACTAATTAATTAAAAACAAATGGAGATCGGCGATGCAACATAGAAAAAATAACGCGGCTACTTTCGAATCGTATACCGGCGCAACCAGCGTATATAATAAAAACTCTTTTGATTTTTAAAAAGTACTGGCCTTAAATAAAAAATACGTGTCAAATTAAAATATTTTTAATGCATACAAACATTTAAATGAATGAAACATTAAAATATTGATTTTGCAGACATTAAAGTGACGCTACGCTTGTAGTTTCGATACAATGGGAAAAAACGAGTTTCGCGGGTTGATAAAACATTGTTTTTTAATGGGAAAAAATACCGTTGAAGCACAGCAATGGCTTATAAAATGTTATGCGGGATCAGCTCCCTTTAAAGCAACCATTTGTCGGTGGTATGCCGACTTCAAACGCGGTCGCATGGACACAAATGATGGGGAACGGTCAGGTCGTCCAAATTAAGCTGTGACTCAACAAAATATAAACCAAGTCCTCAAAATCGAAATGGAAGATCGGAAGATAAAAGTGCGCAAGATAGCCGAGATAGTGAAGATTTCAGCTGGTAGTGTTTTCACTAGTTTACATAAAAATATGGCCATTAAAAAGCTTTTTTCCAAGTGGGTGCCGCGTTTGCTTAACTGATCAAAAGGAACAACGTATCAATGATTCAGAGCGATGTTTGGCTCTGATGAATCGTAATAAAAAGGATTTTTTACGTCGGTATGTGACAATGGATACACCATTTTACTCCGGAATCCAATCGGCAGTCAGCTGAGTGGAGAGCGGCTGGTGAAAGCCGCCCGAAGCGGCCAAAGACTCAGAAATCGGCCGGTAAGGTTATGGCGTCTATATTTTAGGATGCGCATGGAATACTTTTCATCGACTACCTTGAAAAGGGGCAAAATATTAATAGTGACTATTACATGTGCTTATTGGAGTGATTGAAGTACGAAATTGCGGATAAACGGCTTCAAATGAACAAAAAGAAGTGGTGTTTCACCAGGACAACGCGCCTTGTCACAAGTCTGTGAGAACGATGGCCAAAATTAATGAATGGGGCTTTGAATTGCTTTCTCATCCCCCTTATTCGCCAGACTTGGCCCCCAGCGATTACTGGCTGTCTGCAGATCTCAAAGAAATGCTCCAGTGTAAGAAATTTGACTCAAATAGTGAAGTTATCTCAGCAACGGAGGCTTATCTTGAAGCTAAAGACAAATCGTTCTACACGCATGGGATAGAAAAGTTAGAAAAGCGTTGGAGGGACTGTATCGCTCTTGGAGGAGACTACGTTGATGAATAAAAAATAATTTTATAAAAAAACCTTGTTTTAGTACTTAGTCTCGGGACTTATTGAACCACGTGTAGACATGGAATCCTGTTAGGTGGCATGGAGTTGTTGTAGAGTGGCGGTTGTGATTTTAGTTCCCTTCCGGAGAGAGAAATCTTATTTTTATTATGTACCTAACTTAAGTATTATGCTGTTTTATCAGGCACTAATACAATAACTACATATTATAAAACAAAGTCGTTTTTCGCTGTCTATCCCTATGTCTTAGAGCTTTAAAACTACGCAACGAATTTCGATGCAGTTTTTTTAAATAGACTATCTATTTAAAAAAACTGATTCTTATATAAGTTTTTTTATGTATATTTTGTTAAGTTTTTGTATACATAACGATATATGTTGGCAGTGTCGGAAAAAATGAGCCGTCTGGGAGCTTTTAACGAAAACGCTGCCTAAACCCTTTAAGATATAACAAATTAAATTCCATACGGTGAAAAGTGGGCATATAATATGCCTCTGCCACCCCTTCGGGGATAAGGCGTGATGGATATTTATTTTATTATTTATGTATCTAATATAGGTCTACTAAAAAGTCCGCGACGGTATATGTCTATCTCTTAAGGATACCGGATTAATGGGTACTATATCTATTTTAATACTTAAAAAAAACAGCAATAATAAAGCGGCAATTTGAAGGCTATTTACACAAATACATTATTAATCCTTATCATTTTTAATATGTTAGTTGGTTTCAGCATTTTATGAAGATTATTTTGTCCCTTTACATTTTGCTAATTAATTGAATATCTTAGGCGATGAACAAAATGCGCACAGAAATTAATATTGTGTAACAAAAATTAGACCGGGCCGTGCAAAGGCATACTTAGTACTCAAAAGCGGAGATAATAAATGAATATTGTTGGGACAACTCACACAACGCCATCTGATTCCACACTAAGCAGAGCTTGTACTATGGTAACCAGATAACTGATAAACATACTTATATATTACTAAATACATACGCCGGTCCCTTGCCGCCGTCAACGTGCCAAGTCTACTTGAGCCAACTGGTATTGCAAGAGACGATGGCAAGAGACCGGACGGTATGAGTTTGATTCCATGGAAGATGGGCCGGGTGCTGGTATGGGATGCAACCTGTTAAGACACGCTGGCCCCTTCCCATCTACATGGAACCAACAACAGAGCTGGTGCGGCTTGTGAAGCGGCTGAAAAAGCTAAAGCATTCAAATACAGGGGTCTTGGCTCCGAATATGACTTTGTCCCATTCGGTGTCGAGACTCTTGGTCCGTGGGGTTCGTTGCGAAAAGGTTAGTCGACATCACAGGAGACCGAAGAGCTGGCAGCTACCTCGGACAAAGAATTAGTGTAGCTATTCAAAGGGGGAACGCTGCCAGTATCTTCGGAACCTTGCCTAAAGGGACCTTTTTTAATAATATATTTTAGTTATGTATCATATTTTTAAAGTTATATTTAATGTTAACATTAAGTTAATTTATTTATGATATTATGATGGAATGTGTGATTTTTTGAGAATAAATACATATTATAGATAAATAACACCCAGACAGAGAATAAACCATCGCGCTCATCACACAAAGTTTTATCCTGGGTGGGAATCGAACCCACGACATCACATGTTTCATTTATAATTTATTGTGGGTTCTTTTATAGTGGTTACATAGAAATTAAAAACGTCAAATATCTGAGTGATTATAATGTAGATGGTTACCTCTATGTGTACGTGGCGCCTGAACATTTCCGGTGTCGAAGGTTCGTTGATTAATTACTGCGGGCACTTGTACTAGTTAGGCTCATTAAGTTAAAGAATTGTGTGCGAATATTCTTAATGATATAATGGTGATCAGAGGAAACTAAGCTTTACAATAATAAGCTATATCCATCTGTGAATACCGAAGTGGTATAAGTACTTGCCTTGATAAACTGAATCTGAAACGGAAACAAGGAAAGCTTGTAAGGAAAAGGTCCTTCGTAATTAAATCCAATCTGAATATAGCACACCTTTCAAAGAAAGCTTTAGTAAGGAGTGTTGGATGCGGGTTTGTGATCAGGCAACTGACGGTATTTATAAAAGAGAGCTAAATAATATGGAATGATATATTTTTATATAACATTTATGCTGAAAATATAAAGTTTGTGATATTCTATAACTTAATTGTTTAGCTCGTCTAACGACGCCCCTTGTCGGAAATTCATAGCCATATATGTTGTGTAAAAATGCCTTTGTCAGTGACTCTCAGGTTGAGAACCCTAAGACATGCCTTTTCGCGTCCCACTTATGAGCCGGAGTTGTAGCAGAAGGAAAGAAGAAGTTTGATATTTGTTTTAAACTAACACTTAATAATTTTGTTCTTCGACGTTTCGACAAGGTTGCAACCCAATGCAAACCCTGTAACAATAAGGTATTACAAACCTTTTAGTGTAATATAGTGCCGCGCGAAATCCCGTTCGATACAAAAGTAAGTTTTATATTTTATCAAAATCGGGCGCGATCCTTCTATGATTACATTTCGATAATTTTCATAGTTTCAAATTTAGCCATCCACGACCATTTGAATTTTAGGGTTCGACATTAATCCTTGAAACAGGCCACAACAGAAGAAACAGACAATTATGGTAAATAAATAATTTATTAAAAGTAAGTTATGTTAAACTTGCATCCTGTGCCTTGCATGATTTTTTGTGAATTTTCCTGCTACAAAATGTTCAAAATTTTACATTTGAAGCTAATAGAATTTGGGTTGAGAATAGCTAGTGCGTGTCGCCATACTCCCGCAAACACTGAGACAATTGTAAATTTTAAACGCGAACATTAATAAATTATAAGAGTAGCTAATACATCTGCGAAAGAGAAAAGGACAAAAATTGGTGAAAATGAGTGTGCTCACATCCGTGCAGATGTGTCTTTATAGGAGTGTGACCGAAAGTGTGAACTATGCACGTGTGTTTTAGTGTATGTATACGAATATAGAAATGAAAATGACGTAATAGAAACCAGAAACACAATAGTACCCTCACATGGGTAGCATTATGTGATTCGTGGTTCGAGTGCGACGGAGATCCTGGGAACATCCCCGTTCCCATCCCCATCTCCAAGAACGAGGATCTGGTGAAAGCCAACTGGCCACACCGCAGGTCAAGACAAAATCGTTGCCGAGCATAGATGTTCAAAAATATACCTAATATTGTTATAAATAATAACGCAGATTGCTAATTTTAAGACTTCTATTTGAAAATTACAATGTAAATTATAGTGACAATAATCTGCCCGTTAATGTCACTATAATTTACATTGTAATTTACTACCTGTACCAGCTACCGCACGCTACTAAAATCTACAGAGAATAGGCAGAAGTGACTCTCGGCTCTCTTTATATACGCTGTCTTTGGTGTTGCTAGTGCAAGTTTCATTTTATTTCTAACAATTTGTTAAAACACTATATTAACTCTCTTGGGACAAATTCTGTGTACAGCCGTGGTGTATTTAGTTAATTAAAGTATTCAAATCGATCAATATTCTGTGTATATTAACATGCGAACGATCTAATGCGACGAGTGATGTACCAGTGTAGTAGTGACGTCATTAGCGCAATGGTATTAATTAATTATACATTAACGCGAATGCTGTAGTTATTATTATCGAATGTGTTGTCAAAATTGTAACCTGTGTCTTACTATGTTTTAGTGATGGGTTAGTATTTAAATTCAACACATGCGCGGCACAATCGCGTAATGAAAATAAAAATATTATAAACTGAGGTAGTCGATTATTTAAACGGTTTCCTATCAGAGTTTATCGCAGACATATTGGAAACGTCAGATATTCTAGGTTATACACTACCAGTAGGTCATACATACCTAAGTGATGTTTTCTAAGCTACGTTTATTCGACACGAAAGCTTGCATGCGGACGATACAAAATAGAATTCAATTTGCCATTGGTGTACGTGACGCAAAAGTTTCGCGTTATCTTACTGCAGCTTTAACACATGCAATTACACAACTCCTAACACAAGCACTACAAGCTTAGCTTGAAACGTTAACGGGGTTTTAAAAAAGACATAAAAGCAATCGTCTCTTTTGTTTAATTTATGCTTTATTATAAACTATTATTACTAGAGTATAGAGATTATTATTAGAGTTAAATTAAGTCATACACAGCCCGATAATAACCTTCTGAAGTTGACCCACGTTTAGAATATTTTACTTATTCTTAACCTGGGAAATATAAACGTGCAATTATAAAAGTATATGGTAGTTTTATATGACGTTTCCTAACTCAAGGCGTGTAATGTTAAGATATCTAAGTCCTAAATGCTAGTGAGTACGTTTGGAGACTTGAGTATGTAAGTAGTCGTCAAGTTCAATCACCGCGTTTCACATAACACTGATAAACGTCAATTGTAAATATAAAATAAACAAACCATTCTCTAACCTTCACACGTATAATATAAAAGAGTACCGTTGCTAGAGTAAGTTTTGTATTGATGTTGGAAGTAGGCCGGCCCCGACCGATCCGTGCAAACGGACATTGTGCGGGACCTCTATTTATTCCTGACCGCACTGCTTGTTAACCTTACTCTAGTTATTGCCATGCAATACTACTCATATTTGTATACTGAAAAGCTCATTATAAAATCGGTTGAGTTTCAAGCGATTGAGTAATAAATAAACAAATTTATAGATTAATAAGAATATCTGAAAGTTATAAAATAAAACAAACAAAAATTGTCACATAACTTTTAATGTAACATCTATGGGAAAAGGGAAATTAACAGTTATTCGCGGAAAGAACAGCTTCTAGCTAGCTAAATACGACCACCCCATGTGATAAAGATATTTCTTTATCACATGGGGTACTTCACCTATTGGTGAAGGTGAGTGCTAATATGTCAATAGCACTTTTGCACACTGTCCATCCTTATACAAGTAGTTTGGATGCCAAGGATCCTCTCAAAGTTCTAAGAGCTAATTTTGGACCACGTTGTAATAATAATAATATAATAATATGTATTTATAATTTAACTAAATACTTGTTAGTTTAGACAATATATATAAATATACCACTACAAATATGTACTATTAATTCTGATAGATTTTGGTAATTGGGTCTAATCCCGCCTGCATTCCCATGACTGTGACTTGAATAAGTTATACTATAGAGCGCAGGCAACTCCAACCGCGTGCTAATCGTATTTCCCACAAACGTGTTGTCCCGTCGGAATACAATGTTTTTCCGAGATAATAGTAGTCTGTGGCACCCTCCAGACATACATGTATAACTACAATTTTGGTAGAGCACTTTATCCGACTTATTTGACATTTTTGCGATTGTCACTGTTCTCAGCCCGAAACATAAGTAGGTGAAGTAGTTAATGAGGAATGAGCAACAAACATAGCCATAAATATTAGCGATAACAAGTGGAATATAGATAATATATTATATCGGCATGTGCCAACGCGCGGGGTGCGGCTGATTCTGTTCATGTTAGAATATGCTGCTAAAATGTGCTATTACGGGCAGCCCATGAATGTATTTGAGTTGTACTTTTAATAATTGTAAAATAATAACTAGTAATGTGCGTATAACTGATAACGTATGAACAGTTTCAATTCGAAGTGAGCTGAATTCGAGAGAAGAGAACATAACTGCTCTACTTTGTTAGTTTTCTATTAACATATTTGTTTTCTTTGACATCAATAACATTTGGGTTAGGTACACTTGGCAAAAAAGTGATCTATAATTTTTGACATAAGTTTCTAAACTAAACTAAAATATCTTCACGCTGTATCCCTGACGGGGTAGTCAAAGAGGACAGATCGCCAGGCTTCGCGATCCAATTTCTTAGATTATGGCTAAGGTTGATTTTCTAAGCGGGAGTTACTTAAACTGTAATAATTCAAATTTGACACATGTCATGACCGAAATATATGAAAAGGGTTAGGAATAAGGGAGCAATGGTCACTGTCACAATATTATTGTAAACATCGACCTTATTCCTTTTATGACGGTTAAATGAACCTCAACCGTACTTTTGAACCACATTTTTGGCTCACTGTATTATACAACTTTGTTTCGTTGCTGTCAGATCGTCAGTTTTTTTTTTTTTTTTTTTTACTTTTAATGTAGTTATTGGTGGACAGAGCAATGTAGGTAGTTGTAACATTTGAACTGAAAATTGTTGCATAAAAAATGCGCATAGAAGGTTAGTGTAGTGTACCTACGCGACGTTCAGTTCTCACTTTGAGATGGCCTCAAAGTGAGTACGTACTGAGCGAAGTTGGGCTTACATTTCCTTCGTCATTACTTAGCGGAAGCAATTAACGGCGCTGACTTGCGCACACCCGACCCGGGCGAGGCTATCCGGAGCGGCGCTGAACTCTCAGATTACGTGTGCGAGCTCGCAGGAGATTCACTAATTAGTCCATACTGCATTATTCATGCAAGTCTTAAATTTTCAAACACAGTTCACTTACAAGATTTAACTTTGTCTTCACGAGTTGTGGTATTAATAAAAATTGTGATATTATTCTATGAGAATTATTTTCGAACAAAGATATGAAATAAAAATTCATCTACTTCTAGCCTTTTCGTGCGTTCAGTCGTAACAATACCCATGTTCCGGTGCGTCAATTATGACCACCAATTGTACATGACACAATGTTTCAACAATCCTCATCTAACCTCGAGTGGTGGCGATGTTCGGCCGCTGCAACAAACTTCATTATCTCAACACAAAGTCAATTCATTAGTAGTTCTTTTAAACTTTTCAAGTCAATTGAATCTTGACGAACTTGAACAATTTCGTGAGCGTTCATTAAAAGTTCGCACTTGGCGATGGCACCACCGGCGACCGGCCGACTCTTTGCTCACCGTCTTCTTTAATTTGCTATTCCAATCAATGCCTCGATACGATAAGATATAGTAGTACTTTTTATACCCATACCAACAAATACTTTCGTCATCAACTCAGCTTTTGAACCTCCCCTAAACATCACTATAACGTTTGTTCTTGTGGCGCCCGCAGTTTCCCGCGACCTCTACGAGTTACACACATGCTGTGAGAATGCTCTGCCCGCATGATATCGATCGTAGACACATATACAGTGCGTCTATAAGCAATATGCACAAACGCAAGTCTGTGATGAAGTCCAATGCTGTCGCTTGCTGTACGTAGGTACCTATATCTTACTGTCAACAATGTAGCGTAGTCCAATTGCTGCCAGCGTAGTGTTTGATTGCGCTCCGTGATTATTGATGAGCCAGTAATTTCAGAAATGTTCGCTTAAACTGAAATAAAAATATATAAACCTTTAACAAAAATTTTAATAAGACCTATATTTACTGGGTTTAAAATATAAACAATGTTTGCTAATGATACGTCCTTTCATCGTGAGTCTACACATATATACATATTATCACTACATATAGCCCGGATTTATAAACTCTGTAATGGCAGTTTGCCAAATTCCCCGGGACATTGTTCACTGACTAACAAACAGAGCATACCATATCCGGATCATTACATTCAAAACGAATCGCAGACAGTTACAACGATGTACGTAGCTCAGTACCTATAACTTCAAGGTAACAACTTAATATGCAATAACTAATGGCATCAGGCGTTACATGGCGGAAAACCATTTTAAAAAACCTATAATTATTTTGTTTTAAATGTTATTTTTCCAATATTCCGCTTTTTTAAAATGTCGTACGATGTCGACACGTGTTTCACCTTTTGTCGCTCGAACGCAACCAAACGATAAATAATCCTTTGGTTGCGTTCGAACAACAAAAGGTTGAGGTGAACGCGTAAGTACTTTTGCTGCCAAACAGTCTTGATAATGCCTCGTGTGTAGGCGAAACTCGTGTCGACATCGTACGACATTTTAAAAAAGCGGAATATTGCAAAAATAGCATTTAAAACAAAATAATTAGTTTTTTATTATGCAATGCACTCAGAACTCTTGTCAGACGACTACAAACTTATAAAAAAGCTAGTCTACGGAGGCCTATACTTACATCTTCATACACTTATTCTTGTAAGAACTTCAAATACATATAATATACATAATACTTGACTGCCTCTGTGGCGCGGTGGGAGTGCAACCGACTGCTACGCAAGAGGTCGTGGGTTCGATTCCCACCCAGGATAAAACTTTGTGTGATGAGCACGATGGTTTATTCTGTGTCTGGGTGTTATTTATCTATAATATGTATGTATTTAGAAATATATAAGTATGTTTATCAGTTATCTAGATCCCATATCACAAGCTAATATTAACTTACTTTGGGCTAAATGGCGATGTGTGAAAAGTGACAAAAAAACAAAAAATATAAATTTATAAAAGTTCTATAAACAAAAAGCATGAATAGCCCTGTTTCTTCGTAGATCTGAGTATAAAACCAAACATATACTGAGGGTAGTTACCAATATTTTTAACATAGACCGCCTCTACACTTTACATCAAGTGAAATAGTGGTGATGGTGAAATGGAAGCCTATAGTTTATAAAAAGAAAACATAAATACCAAGACATGGTGCATTCATTTACATATTTTGTTAATATAATGCTATTCATTGGAGCTTAGCTCCCATGGATCAGCTTTAATGGCGAAATGTATGTATAATTACAGCTTCTTCTTCGAGTTCTTAACCGAAATTCGTAAGTTTTGTATTAAACCGAATTTAAATCATGACTAATCCTGAATTTTTAAATTCGCAATTGAATAAAGCTATTATCCAAAATCATGGGGTCAAAAGGGTTTTTTTTTTTTCAAAAAGCGCGAGTTTTTTATTCTTATGGAATCTTAAAATATCACTTATAGATCCATGCTTTCCGCAGGTTTTTTTTTTCTCAGATATTTTTGCTAATTCTCCCCTCAATTATATGGTGCTAGCCAAGCTGTATGCTTAGCGACTACATCGACCTAGTACATAGTCACATCACAATGCTAAATAAAAAAAAAATATATCTAAATAAAAAAAATGTATGCTCTATAAAAAAAAAATGTATATTCGCTCTTTATAAATGTATGCAAATGTAGCAATGTATGCTCACTTACTAGTGTACGAGGTAACTAAGCAGGCGCCCTTATGGGGTTTGGCAGGTTAGACGGCGATTGCACCCAACGACGTGTAAATCAAAAGACATATGATATCTACTTTTAGCAACCTAGTGTACTCCAGGCAGAATTTTCGTAGAAACTAATATGAAGGAGAAAGCTAAATGAGTTAATGAAATGTTTACAACTCGCCGTGGTGGGTTTCAACAGAAGTTAGTAAGCATCAGCGGTATGAAATTCGTAATACAGAGATTGATATCTTCAAGCAACGAGTACTTTCGCAACTTTTGTTTTAAATTATATTACTGAAATAAATTTACTTCTTAACGAAGAAAATTACATAACAGTAATAAGGCTCAGAAACCAAATTTAATTGCTCATAATAATGTAATAATGTCAGTCATGCTATTCTTAATATTATGATTAGGGTAATATAAACATCATTGCTAGAGCAACGTAACTCGTACGATAACTCGTAAATAATAATCGTTAGCTGTGTGCCATAAGTAAGCAATTATAGTTTTATTGATTCGTTGGCAATACAGCTAAAGCTAATTAAGAGTTAGTGCGGCAAGAGAAAAAGAAGCGTAAATCAATTTTTTTCAATAATAACACTTGTACTATTCCACAATATTTACTTGATAAACCTTACCGGTTTCGCCTCACGGCATTCTCCAAAGTGTAGCAAGTTCCACCAAGTGCCATCAATCAACATTATAAATTATCAGAAAATTGATTTCTTTTTATTCCCTTTTAACTAAAAAAGTTAAAAAACCAAATAAGCAATAAGTTTATCAAATTAATATTTGAATTTAAAGGCTACCAGAATGTGAACACACATAAAAAAAAAATTTAAAAAAAAAAATTATTAAGGTTGCCGTGCGAATTAACCCCCAGTAGGTAGAAATTTCAAAAACGGACCAAATGTTTATTTACAAGCTACTTCTTATCAAAGTTTCATCCTTCTCACGTTCAATTACGACGAACTCCCATATAACTTCATCTTCCTTTCATACCCTTCTATCAACAGATGTCTGTTATTTTTGTGCCAAATTTCAACAAAATTGATTTGGGGGTTAGGTGTAAAATCGGATTTTGGTTGGAAATTATAAAAACGCTTTAGCAAATTCATTAAAGGTAGCCTTTGAACGTGATGTAACTCCGTAACTTTTATCAGTTACAGACGGACAGAGTTTCTTTCACTTTTATAATATTAGTAAGGAAGTAGGAGAAGCAGGGATAATGGCTATTTCCTCTTTCACATTCCACTTAATTAACCTCAGGAGTATTTTGTTCACACGTGGTCATTAGAATCTCGATATAGGATTCAGAGTCTTTAATTTCGCTTTGAATAAAATCCTATTTTTAAATACGAGCTGGGAAACCAACCGCTACGCCGAAATCGGTCAAAACTGCGTTACAATCAGTATTCTTTATCAGCCATTGAAAGTGTCATGTTCCGACCGAAATAATATATTGTTAAGAACCATTTATATTACTCGCAAGAGGCCACAATGACTCCCACTGTATAATGCTATCGCAACCCACTGATATCATTATCATTTATCACGTTTTTGGGTTCGATAAATCTTTTTTCACTTTAAATAATTTAATCTTTCATTTGTGAGCTACGACATGTTTTACTTACTGGGGCTTTGAATTAAAATCCACGTTTGTAACTTGAGAAAAGTATGTAAAGCGTAGTGAATCAAAAGGCATCATATGTATGTCTTAGTACGTATAGTCACCTTTGACTCGGTTTGAAATATTGACGTTAAGTTGCAGAACCAACTTGAAAAACACGATGTCACACACTCGAGGTACATTTTTGTACCATAAAAGTAAAACTGTATTAAAAAATTTCCAAAAGTCGCCGTCGTACAGTAATTGTTCCATGCTACAGGAGAGCAATATATAATTTACACATGCTGCACCTTTTTCAGCACGTGTACTCCTTTCTACGACATACCTGTAAACCTCACGTTTTTTGTGGAGACACAGCTTTGTAGATATTCGTAAGCAATCTGTACATGCGCCTCCACAAAGAGGACAGTCAACTTATTGATTAAGATTCTCCTTACTCTGAACGCTGTGACATATCTCATCGCTGCAGTGCACAAGGTTCACAGACTAAGTGAGAAAAGCTTTACTGAACCAGTCCGCGTAATCCGATTATTATTAGACTTTACTTTTCACGTTTGTTGACGTTGATTAATTCTTGAACCAAAACATTAAAAGTGTAAATAAAAATTGTTTTACAAAAAAAATTATCTACGCTTAAACAATAGTTAGGTACAAAATATATTTTTAAAATAAATGTATAGATTGAGTTACAATCAAATTATAATTTATTCAATTCAATTCAATTCAATTCACTTTATTTGCTTGAAATATGGTTCACAAGATGTTGTAGTTAGAAATTTAGCTCAATACATATTTCGCCATTTAATCAAGGCATGCAAATGATTAAACACAACAATTATTTAAGAGACATGTTAAAATTGTATACGCCTAGAAAAACAATCAAGTCAACATGAATAGAAGTAGGTACATTAGCAAATAATAGAAAATAACTATACGATAGAATGTCACAAGTAATAAGATTAATCAATTAAAATTACATGTTAATTATACAAATGTCAATTCATAACTATACAAATGATGTCAATAAAATTTTGCAAATAAATTATTTTGTTTGTATATATGTAATACACAAGCGATAGTAGAAATTGGTTTCCTCTAGTTTCAACGTGCGAGGGGTTTATGTGAAAGGAATATTTATTGTGATCAACCTCGACAGCTCGGATACGGAAAGGGCTCGAATTATGGAAATGCGCCACGTCATGTGGTCAATTCAAAGGCATGGCCCAGACTTGAAGCGTGCATGGCGTTACGGTGACGAGTACCTAATACATACAGAAATTTGAAATAGAATACATTACAAAATAAGTCTACATTAAACAAGCTCTAATAACGGGTTTATCATTTACTTTCCCGGTTATACTAAGTACCATAACAGACAAAGTTCTCTTCCAGAATCTCCGCGATATGGTGATTATAATTTAGTTATATTTAATTTCTAAAGGTGGCGAATGGTGATGTTTAATTCGTGACTTGCTAAAATTACATACTTATATAAAATGAGGCGCAATGCTTGGCCCTTTAGAGTGCTGGGTCCATGGTGACACTAAGTCGTATTCCGAAATACAATGAAACAGTAATGCCTCGTGAGCCCCTACATCAACCGGTAGGAGCTACCATCTTGGTCTTTTTTATCATCATCAATTCTCGATTATTGTTATATTTTCTGTGTTAAATACTTTAATGAAACAGGCGTATCCATGTTTTAATTTAAAATGAGAATGAGTGTGAGCTAACTTCATTTATTATTAAAAAGCTCGAATGAAAATCAATACGGTGTGTTCCGGCGCTTACCTAATTGAATAGGTAAGGATAATAAAATCGTGTATCGCGCACTTCTTGTTGAGATTATATCTGATATCATAGTAGGCCCTTATTCTTTTTGTTGTTTTCACCTCTCCGGTAAATCAGAACAGCAATCAAAGCAGTGCCCTCTGGCTTTCACGTTGGCGATTTAAGTTCAACCGGGACTTCACACCAAGAGAAAAGAAATGTAATATAGGATGCCCAAAGACTTTTTAATTATCATCATTTATGTATCAGTATTGTATAATTTTTCATATAGTGCTTACTACAATACGGTTAATCAGTGGAATCCATGCAGCTGATAGTTTGTAGCCATATTCCATAATGAATTATGGTCACAAAGATTGACTACACTGTTCTGGAGAGATGTGATAACGATTGCAGGATTTTGTGCCCCTCGCACTGGATGCGGGAGGCGTGTACACCTGAGCCAGTCACCTAAAATCACGGCCCTTGCATCTTCACCAACATTTCAGGCAACAAAATAGTATAAACTGTAAAATAATCGCGTTTATCAGCTAAACATAAATGTACGAGTAATTCTATTATGAAACGTGATGGAAACACGATGGACCGGTCCCTGGACTCCATTTACAAGTGACACAGATTGGTAGGAAGGAGAGAGGAGAGAAGAAGTAATAGTTGTAGTCTGATTCATGTGGATCTTTATTAATTTAGATTTATTTATATTTAATAAACATATTTTTATTATTGAAATCGAGACATGTAGCCCCACCACGCGGAGCAGACTTTGAACCTTCCTGAGCCTGTGCTCTAGTCGGGCATCTACTACGGGCCTTCACTACAAGATGTCGCCATCAACTACTTTACTTAAAACAAAGCTCGTGACAGGAGGTTCTTAAAAAGTTTTGTAAGTATGACTTTACTTCATTTATATACCTATTATATACCTAATAATTTAACTCAATTTTATTCGACAAAATATCGAATTTTTGAAAAGAATATAAAATGCCTCTTACTGAAAAACTAGTATTAACTGAAGTGCTCAGCTATCACTCCTACCACATAACGGAGATCCGTTTCTTTACAAAATAATTTAAGTGCTCTTAACAGCGATAGATTTGTGAGAGCCTTACATAACTGGGTCAACATTGGGAGAGTTCGGTGCGCTGATTGGCACGAGCTTAGACGAGATGAGGAAGCAAACAATTCACTAACGAGCAGAGGGGGACACGAGTACGAATTGTCGCCGCGTTTTGTCCGACTGTTGGACCTTCTTGCTTATGTTATGATAATTTTCAGCTAATGTTCAATTTAGAAAGTTTCAGCCGATATTTTATCTAAGGGAAAATGCGTTACGTCCCACGAAATAATGTGATGATTTATTCCTGTATTTTCGTACTGAATAAAATCGAACTGTTTATCCAGTACAGGAGAAATATTGGTGTAAACGATTTCTTGTGAGATTTTAAGATAATTCAAGAGATAAGTTATAGCAACGTTGAATAATCCTCTGAAATCATGAAAATTTATAAAATGTTTTTCTATCTTTTATCCTTTGTCAAATAGCTGACGTGTAAGATATCTACAAGATACAAATATAAACTATACGTGAACACGTTAAGGGGCAGAATGAAATAACGTAAGAATAAGGTGTTTATTAGTAATAAATGTCTCAAGTTATCCTAAATCCTCCAAACACTTCTATATATAAACGCATTGGTAGTTATGAATAATGTATGAGAGATGTTGGTTAACTAAAGCGTCCAACATAATACGAGTAGTACCTAGGTACGGCGGCGGTGGTGGCGCTAATCACAGGGTGCTCGGTGGCGTATGTTACTTGTACTTACCCATGCATACAACTCCACCGTACCGTACTCAGTGCTGGATACTTATTGTAAATACAGTATAACGTTCACTGTAACGTGTGTAGGGTTGATACTTATGGTTGTAAATGTAAATAGTTTTGTGTTGGCTTGTAGGTGCCTAATATCAAACATAACTACTGAAATTTATTGACATTCAGTACTCTAATATTAATAAATGCCACTTCACACCAATGGAAGGCTGGTTGTCACGAAAAATGATTTATTAGAATTATATGAAAATTTGTATATATATATATATATATATATATAAATAATGTGGAATAGTACAAGTGTTTTTATTCAAGATGTGCAGCTAATTCCAGCAAGTGCCATCAATATAAATAGTATTTCAAACAGTATAAATAGTATTTTCATATTTATTTCATCCAGTTTTGACATAATGTGAAAGAATATAGTGTATATTATTTTCATGTGAAGGACAATTTATGAACAACTATCATTGTATGATAGTTGTTCATAAATTGTATGATAATGAATATGATAATGAAATGATAATGATATATATATATATATATATATATATATATATATAACTTTAAGATATATATATATCTATATATATCTTAAAGTAACCCGGAATAAGGCACGAATTACTTTTGTATTCAAGCATCATGTACTATCATTATCATTTCATTATCATATTCATTATCATACAATTTATGAACAACTATCATACAATGATAGTTGTTCATAAATTGTCCTTCACATGAAAATAATATACACTATATTCTTTCACATTATGTCAAAACTGGATGAAATAAATATGAAAATACTATTTATACTGTTTGAAATACTATTTATATTGATGGCACTTGTTGGAATTAGCTGCACATCTTGAATAAAAACACTTGTACTATTCCACATTATTTACCATTTCACTTGACCGTTTTCGCCTAAAGGCATTTTCAAAGGTTCAATTCTCCCTAAATTTTGGGTAATGTTTTTTAAGTGTTCTTACAGTATATATTGTATCGAAAAACATCTGACATTCATTAAATTTGTGTCAACTTTTTAAAATGCCGTTTGGCGAAACCGGTCAGGTGAAATAGTAAATGATGTGGAATAGTACAAATATTTTTTATTAATAATATAAAAATGTATTTGTTCCACCACTAACCTGTGGACATGGGTCAATGGTAAGAGATAAAATATCGTCACAGTGATACATCAACTTGACCACGATGATGTATTCGTTCACTTTGTTATCGATCCGTCTAGACTCTGTCAAGATCCTTTATTTCGGGAACGCGTGAAGGTATACCTATGTCCCTTGAAACTGTGAAAATTAAAATTTCAAAGTTTTCGTTAATACAGTTATGGCCTTTGGCCTTTGTCACGAAATAGTTCTGTATACGAAATTTACTGATTTTTTACGACATTTTATTCCTCAAATTTCCGGTCTTATAGTGCTATGATGACGTAGGTACTGTGATATTGAAGTTAAATATAAACAAATTCATACGGACAGTGAAACAGTTATATTGAAGTGTAACATAAATCGAACTCGTTGATTGCTTCAGCACATATTAGAGCACAGTCGTAGTCGGGTCGTAAAAATAGTCGTTAACTCGTTGTTACGTGTAACTATTTGATCGAATTGGCATCGCGGGATTATTGTCTGATTGATTGGATATGGTAACGTAAGTTCTGGGAACTTACATTGAGTATAGTATGGATAAACATTTTAACAAATAGATTCTCATATACATTACATTTCTTGCTTAGAAGTATATAATATACGTATTTAGAACTATATAGTATGTGGATCAGTTATCTAGATCCCATAGCAAGCTTATATCTTACTTTGGGCTAGATGGTGCTGTGTGAAAAGTGTCCACAATATTTCTTATTATATTATTATACACGCTCAATTATATACATATCAAGAGAAACAAGTCGAAAGGATAGTTCTCAAATATTAACATTTTTAAAATAATTCATAATTCTGCGCACACACACAAACTTTTCGCGCAATATTTTGATTTTGCTATATGTCCTAAGATATTCATTTGATTTGCAAGGTGTAAAGGGACAAAATAATCTTCATAAAATTCTGAAGCCAACTAGCATATTAATAATGTATTTGTGAATTAACCTTCAAATTACCGCTTTATAATTGGGATTTTTTATCTTTCTATCTTCACGCTGTATCCCTTACGGGGTAGTCAGAGAGGACAGATCGCCAGGCTTCGCGATCTATGCATACTTTTTTCACTTCCTGCAGATTCACGTCTGGGTTTCCGAGTACTTTTGATTTTTCCCGTTTTTAAGCAATCTGCTCACGTGGTCTTCATATGTAAGTCTCGGCCTACCCTGACTCCTTATACCCTCTACTTTCGCACAATTCTTCGCTAACCGTTTCTCACTCATTTGCTGGACGTGTCCAAACCAACGGATTACGCTGATACTTTCATTCAAACCTACCATATTGCGTACTTCGTGAGCTATTCGGTCTTCCAAGATTACGCCGTACAAATTTTGAAGTGATCGCATCTACACAGCTTTCAGCTTACTTTCATGCATCTTTAAATGACGTTAATTTGTTATATTTTAAGTAATAGAGTTTATTTATTAACAAAAATATTTACATACGGTTTTATTGACAACCCTTTGCTGATTAAAAAAAAAGCAAATAAGCGGTTATCTATTCCAATAGTATAAGGCTGAAGAGTTTGTTTGTTTGTTTGGTTGAACGCTATAATCTCAGGAACTTCTGGTCGGATTGGAAAAATTCTTTTTGTGTTATATAGACCATTTATCCAAGAAGGCTACTACACTGGGGAGCAGAGCAGTAGTCATAAATGTCGACAAATCGGGCAAATTTTTATGCATCATTGTAGAATTTATAAGCGACGGAATTAAATAGGTGCGACTGGAGGTCGAAATATTCCACGGGCGAAGCTGTGGAGGTCATCTAATGCAATATAAGATCATTATTATAGGTATACGCGAGCTTTAAGAGATGCTGGATGTATCTAATACCGATGAAATTTAACACACTTTACGAGCAAGTGTTTTGAAAAATATTTATATAAACAGGATTATATTCGGTTTTTCTACAAATCATTTAGTGGTCGAGTACCTGAGCCTGAGCCACCCTTTGCTCCTAAGTTACACCGATAGCCAAACTCGATTTCTTCATCAAGTAAACTGTTGAATTTCAATCTAATAAATTGTCTCGAATTTGCATATTACCCAGAGAATGTAATCTATTATGGTAATAAATTAAATCTTTTGTGTATCTTTGTCTGTAATATCGGGTTGACATTTCCGCGGATATCTCCTGCCTGTCCAAATTTAACTTATTTATTTGTTTTCAGTAGCATTGTCTAAGCGTTATTTTCAATTTTACTGATGACATTGTATATCTATGTTGTATAATTGAGAAAGTCCTTGTTATGGACGTAGGTAATGGCTATCGAAATTATTAAATTTGAATTTTCTAAGAAGTGCGGAAGGCGAAGTAGCATATAAAGCAATCATTAAAGAATTATGCCACAGAATTTTGCACCCTATTACCTTTAGTTATAGTTGTATTCATAAACATATTTATTATCAGTCCCGTCTTATCCCTGACGGGGTGGTAGGGCCATATTGTGTGTCTATTTCTATCCCACGTAATAGGTGGTGTGCCCATTGCCGTGTTGAAATAGATAGCCTTAACCCCGAAGGGGTAGCAGAGGCATATTATGCCCACTTTTCACCGTGTGGATTCCAGTCCCACGTAATAGGTGGTGAACCCATTGCCGTGTTGAAATAGACAGACGCAGGTTGTGGCTACCTGCTGTTGAAATTTTTAAGCCGCCCATAAGGCCTTCAACCAGTCTTAACGACTGCCATTTTACTGGCAACCGGGACCAACAGCTTAACGTGCCTTCCGAAGCACGGAAACGCTGGCAAATGTAAATGCCACGAAGTGGTCACCCATCCGAGTACCAGCCATAGTGAAAGTTGCGTAACTCAGTGATCGTTTACAGAACACTGAGACCGCGGGGCCACGAGCGCTTCATTATTAAAAATACTTCGTGTATTACTACAAAGTTTAAGACCTGAGGGTTTGTATATAATTTAATAGTTTAATCCCGCGGCCCTGCCCGTGTGGTAATTTTCTTCCCGAATTCCACAGGAACACGTTTCCTGGAAAAAGTAGCCTATGTCCTATTCTGATCTATAAGCTCCTTCGTCTTCATTTTCGTGTATTCCCAGTTACTCTGCTCTAAAATCTGCCTGGATTTAGAGCCTGGGGTTCACTTTTATTTGGCAGCTACGAGCAACTATCGTTTGGCTTTTGTTTGCCGGTGTTGTTAACGACTGCCGTCTGACCTCCCAGCCCCGTAAGAACGCCTGCCTCGTCTGTTAGTCAGTTCAGTGAGGTCGTTTGGTCCACGGAGATCGCTTACACACCATACGCTATACCAATTATATTACTGTAAAGTATCATTGTAATCTATTCAGTACTTTTTGTGTAGAAGAGTAACAATCATCAATCAATAGTAATAATCATGATCATCATCAGCAAGTGTATTAAGTGTACGGCACCCATCCCTCTATACAAAGTTTCACGAATAGGATTGATTTCTCTTCTTCCTTTAATATTCGGTGTCATTTACAACAATTTTTGACATTTGTTGACAATCATACACAGATTAAGCATCGCGTTTGGCTACCTCGTTTGGATAAAAATCCATCACTGATAAGTGTATTCCGTATCGAGTTACGTATAATATAATAAGTTCGCAGTGACCCACAATCAACGACGGACCAAAAAAGGATAATGATCAGAATCAACGAAGGAAAGCTTACGGAAGATATCGCTTTAATGTATGTAACCACTGAAGTGCTAATATTTATTTATATGCATCATACGAGGAAACTCTGAACCCGCCGCCAATAGCGCACCTGCATTATGTATGAGGCTGAAAACTTACGAAGCTGAATTCTTGAATCTAATAAAGTTTGAAATACCTTCTCTTTTAGTGTTCCCGCTGGCTGTCGAAGCGCGTACCTTTAAGATCACGAAATTCACTTTGATTGTCTGCTGGAAGCACTTCTGGATTTTACAGAAACACTGTGGTCGGACCTCTCCCCAACCCAATACAGACGCTACGCCATTTGTTCAAAGTTGAGTGAGATTAATCTTAATAATATTTTAATCTTAATCTATATATACCGAGTGGCTCCGAGAATATCACATTAATTTGAACCACCTACAGTACATGTTGTCTTCTGCAAAAATACCCCAACATGAACCAAAAATACTAATCAGTTTAGCCAGGATTCGCTTATGTTTGTTTACTTTATTTCATCCCCATGTGTTTTATAGAAAAGAACCTTAGTAGGTATTGACCTAGGTCAGTACCTAGGCCATCGACCCGACACGTTGCCGCTCTTACTAAGATATTTTTAAATAAAATTCAACCACATTTCAATGAAATAAAGTTGACAATTCTCAGTCGTTCGTTTGAGAGAGCGAAAAGAAAAAAATGATTATGTTTCTCTCTATCTGACCTAGCCGCATAGCTAGGGAGTTCAGCAGTGAAACAAATATCGAAATATGGAAATTTATTAAAATATCACCGTTTAATAAAATCTCTACCACAAGCAAAGGTTTTAAAATAATTATGTATTTATTACTTATTATTACATTGATATTTAACCTGACTCAGTAATTACTGAGTCAGGTTAAATATATCAATTGATACAGGTTACAAATAAATCCGCTATTTCTACAGTTTAATCATCACGGCAAATAAAATGAACTACTATGTACGAAACTCGTAATTTTTAATTACTTTCTTGTCCTTCTCTTTCAATACTAAGGTTGTGTTTTCAGAAAGCGATCACTCTTAGCGATAAGACTGTCATTGCAATCCCTAAAATTTATAGTTTTTAAAGAATATTATAATTATGTTATTAAATAATGAGTATAACGCCCCCTTGTGGGCGCTGCAGGCCTAAAGGGGGCGGTAAGAGACCCAGAAAAAAAATAGGGGCGTTGTGTAGACTTCGGGGGGCGATTTGTAATTTCATCTAGCTAGGAGGACTCTTAGACACCGACAGAGCTCTCGACTC
Organism: Thumatha senex; assembly: GCA_948477245.1. Lineage (NCBI taxonomy): Eukaryota > Metazoa > Arthropoda > Insecta > Lepidoptera > Erebidae > Thumatha > Thumatha senex. The sequence goes on from OX419737.1 coordinate 732,281, forward strand.
TTGGCTACAACTTGTGAACATCAACTAATATTAATTAAGAGATTGCTCAAACTCGGTTCGATATTTCTCTCCGCATAGTTCATATACCTGTCCTGTTTTATTCAATAAATAGAAGAAACATCATGTCAATCGGTCGCTCCATTTCGAAATAAAAGTAGACACAAACAAACAAACAAAAAGGCAATAGACACATTTTCGCATTTTAATAGTTATTAGTATTCCAAGATAGGTAATTTTCGTAGATAATAGACCGCGGGCAATCATGTTTTAACAAGTTTTTGTTAAATAACCCGATTTGTGCATTCCTGTATCAATCGGCTGATTCATAGAATACTTGTTCTTACTTGTTGAGTACAATTGAGCGTCGAATGAGATAAACGAGTTAATGCATGTTTGTCTTATTCCTGTCGGTGCGTGCTGCTTATGCAATCCTATATAAACAACGGAATATTTATTTTATTTTTATTTGCGGTTTCGCGCGTAACAGATAAGCAGTACTTAAGTTCAACACTTATGGCCGTTTGCACTAAACTTAGGAGTATCATAACTTTACATCTATGGTTCTTATGCCACTCCTAATGAAAAAATACATTGCACCAACACTGGCGTATCTTAAATACGCTAAGTCGATGCATAAAGTTATGACATCGATTATGCAACTCTTATCTATCTATTCTATTTTTGTCGTATGGCAAGCGGTGTCGCCATGTCACTGACGACGACTCTGTCAATGTCAGATGTGTGATGGAAATGCGTGTGATTTGTCAATAAACGAAGCAACAAGGATAATTTTTTTGATACTTATTGTGTTTCATTGGTTGGTTAAAACACTGAAACTAGTACTAGTATGTACGGTAGTTACGTGAGTTTATCTTATCTAGCGTACAGCACAATAAAAAAATCATATGTATACACAGTAGGTTCACATCAGTAGATAATAAGCATACTTACATTTACGTCCTATAATGAGGTAGGTCCGTAGGTCACAGCAGTTTTGTACATGATCATGATCATGATCACTATATTCAATAGAATGAGTGTTTAAATTTGGAAGGTTATCTATTTCTAAATCTAATTGTGTTTTAAATTTAGGCCAGTCAGCTTGTGACAATTTATATTTAAGTAGAGGGATGGGAGCTTCAGATAGAAAGGTTCTGTTAGTCAGAGTGATAGTAATAGGGTAGTGGTCACTGCCATGCGTCAAATCCGCGCAAACCCTGTGGGCAGCTGCCGCCAGCTCAGGGGAGCAGACAGTTAGATCGACACAGCTCTTCCTCTGTCCTGGTATAGGTTTTCGTGTTGGGCAACCAGTGTTAAGTATACAGAGGTTGAGCTCGTCCAGAACTTCAACCAAGGCTATTCCTACCGAATTACAGCGCTCTGAGCCCCACCTAAAGTGGTGACAGTTGAAATCTCCCATAACAATTAAGGGGCCTTCTACGGACTGTAATAGCACCTTTAGGGAGGAGATAGTATTTATTAGCGGGTGAGCAATTTATATAGAGAAAACAGAGATGTTTTGAATCTTTGCAGCCACCATATTTATATCATCAGATAAGGGCAAGGGGATAGGAGGAAATGGGACTTGGTTGGAAACAATAAGAGCTGAGCCTCCATAACCATCAGAGCTGTCACATCTAGCGGTTATGAACTGTGGGATATGAAAATTAAGACATGGACTTAACAATTCTAAGAAAAAGAATTCTGAGATTCAGAAAAAGCCAGTTATTTGTTATGATTGTCGAGAACCTGGTCATAAGAGACCTGATTGTCCTCATAGAAAAGGTAAACAGGCTAATATGACATTAGTGACTGCGACTGCATTAATAACTGCAGATGAATCCAGATCAAAATGGTTCATTGTCTCTGGCGCCACAAACCACATGAGTTGTGATTCAGAATGCATGAAAAATGTGCGATACTTTGATAAGACTATCGAAGAAACAGTTACGATAGCTAACGGTGACAAGCTGAGATGCACAGGTATCGGAGATGTCCAATTTGATTCTTCGCAATGCAAAGGTAAAATTAGTGATGTTGTAATTTGTCCTGATTTGAACTGTAATTTAATTTCGATTAAGAAAGCTGCTGTAAAAGGTATTATTACTGTTTTTGATAAAGATAAATGTACTTTTTATAGATTAATATTTTTTCTTGTACTGGTGATGTATTATTGCGATGTTTTGTTTCTGGAGGGCTGTACACTTTAGATTGTGCTGTTAATATCCCCCAAAAGTTAGTTGCTTCCCCTGTGCTTCTTGACCAGTCCTATAATCTTTGGCATAGACGTTTAGGTCATCTTTGTAGGATAGGTATGGATCAGCTCAAAAAGGGTAAGGCTATTGGTATTGAATATAAAGAAATCAATAAAGAGCCGTGTGTCTCCTGTGTCGAGGGAAAGCAAGCCAGAAAACCGTTCAAGCGTATTATGTACACGAAGGGTACTAGTATTTTAGAATTGATTCACACATATTTGTGTGGGTTAATGTCTTCATCTTCATTTCAAGGTAATAAATACATTTTAATCTTTGTTGATGATTATTCAAGGATGATATTTGCTTATTTATTTCATCTAAAGCTGACGTAAAAACGAAGTTTTGTGAGTTTCAAAATCTTGTAGAAAGACAAATGGACACTAAAATTAAAAGAATACGGTCCGATAACGGAACTGAATTTGTAAATAGGGATTTTGCAGACTATTTATGTTTACAGGGTATTAAACATGAAACGAGTGCCCCATATAGCCCACAACAAAATGGAGTTGCTGAGCGTACCAATCGTTCCTTAGTCGAAAAGGCACGTTGCATGCTCTCCGAAAGCGGGTTACCTAAGGCTTATTGGGAAGATGCTATAGACACAGCCGTCTATCTGAAGAATAGGTGTCCTCATCGTGCAACTGATGGTCGTACTCCCTATGAGATGTGGTATGGCTCGAAACCTAATTTGTCTCATTTAAGAGTATTCGGTTGTACAGCATTAGTCTATATTCCTGACAGCTTAAGAAAGAAACTTGATGCTAAAGCTACTGAAAAAATATTTGTTGGATACTCAGAAACCCCGAGTAATTATTATTTCAGAAATGCTAATTGTCCGAGAAATAGGATTAAATCTAGAGATGTTACATTTTTTGAGAATAATTTTACTAATCTGAAAAATAACGCTAATGTTTTTGAAGATTGTAAACCCCTACTATTAAATGGGTTGGCTGACACCCATCCGGGTGAAACTGTATTAGTTACAGGTGATAAAGAACCACAGGCTAGTACTAGTGGTCTTGATGATATGATTTATGAAACGGCCGTAGTGGCTCAAAATGAAGTTTGTGGTAATGGAGAAGCTAATGAAGAATTAGAACTTTCAGATGTCGAAGCAGAAGATGTTCAAAATGAACTATATTGTGATGCAAAGGCAGATGAAGAATCAGAACGTTCAGATGTCAAAGTAGAAACTGCAGTTCGACGATATCCATTAAGGTATTGTGGATCCTGTGGAGTCAGATCATCGTGGCCAATGGATAAAATTTCCTAAAAGTAGTAACAAAGTCAGCAAAAAACAAATTAAATATATACCAATTAACCAAAGTCGTTTGAATAATTTTAAAGAAAATGTATTAAAGAGATTACCATATCTACCTAACTTCACTTGTGTAGACCAGTCATATAAACACTTATTTAATTTGATTAATGATGAGTTTGGCAAAGTTTTTACCTCAAAAACATTACAGATTGGTGGTCGTCCTGTTTTCAGTGACTGGGCAACACCAGGTATCTTTAAAAGTAGAAATAAATTATTTGAATTATATTCAGAAAAATCATATAATTTTAGGCAAACCTTTCAGGAATATGTTAAAAATTATTCAAAGATATTTAAACAAACGTGTCATCTTGCTAAGTCAAACTTCATTAAAAATAAAATTTCTAATTCTGTAAATAAAATAGAAATGACTTGGAACATCATTAACTCTGAATGCGGTAGATCTTTAGTGACTGAAAGGGATTTCCACTTAAAAGTAAATGGTTGCCATGTTACAGGGGACCTGGAAGTGGCGACGGAGTTTGAAATTTTTTTCAAAAATGTACCTATATTGACAACAAAATCTCTCCAAGCGTCTTCCAGTTCCACTGAACTTTTATTAGAAGAATCTGTTCTTTGTTGCAGGGATGCATTTGTATTCACAGATATTTGTGCTCAGGACATTGTAAAAACATTTAAATGTATCGAAATTAAGAAAACCGCGGACCTTTGGGGATTATCGGTCAAAACTGCATCATGTATAATTGAGGTAATTGCGCCCCATCTAGCAACTGTGTTTAATGACTGTGTTTCTAGTGGTACATTTCCTGATTTAATGAAACACAGCAAAGTCGTTCCCTTGTTCAAGGCTGGCAGCGATACAGAGCCTTCTAATTTCCGACCAGTGTCAGTGCTGCCAACTTTGAGCAAAGTATTTGAAAAAATAATCTTGAATCAAATGCTATCCCATTTTAATAGTCATAAAATACTTCATGCGAATCAATTTGGGTTTACGAAAGGGCGCTCAACTTCCGATGCTGGTGTTGAGTTATTAAAATGTATTCATGAAGCTTGGGAAGACAAGCACGATGCATTAGGTATATTTTGCGATCTATCAAAGGCTTTTGATTGCGTTCAACATGAAACGTTGTGCAAAAAATTACACCACTATGGAATAAGAGGCAAAGCTCTCGACCTTCTGTCTTTATATTTGAACAATAGAATACAGAGGGTCGACATTAATGGTACACGTTCTGTAGGATCCATGGTTACAATGGGTGTGCCGCAAGGCTCGATACTTGGGCCATTCTTGTTCCTCATTTATATTAATGATTTACCATTTTATGTAGGGGACAGGAATAGAATTGTTTTGTTTGCAGATGACACCTCATTAATTTTTAAAATTAAAAGACAATTAGATAACTATGACGATGTAAACAATGCAATTGCAAGAGTAGTTCATTGGTTCAGCTCAAATAATCTTTGCCATAATGAAAATAAAACTAAATGTATAAAATTTACTCTACCAAATGTAAAACAAGTTGCGGCCAATGTTCAACTGAATGGACAAGTGTTAGAGTTTGTAGAATCAACTGTGTTCCTCGGTATAACTATTGATGCCAATTTGCAGTGGGGCCCACACATAGAAAAGACAGCCTCTAGATTAAGTTCGGCTGCATACGCTGTAAAAAAGATCAGGACTCTAACAGATGTGGATACGGCTAGAATGGTTTACTTCAGCAATTTTCATAGTATTATGTCTTACGGTATTCTCCTTTGGGGGAGTGCTGCAGATTTAAATATTATTTTTGTTCTACAAAAGCGGGCTGTACGCGCTATTTATAATTTGGGCCCCCAGAGTTTCTCTCCGAGAAAAATTCAAAGAAGTAAATATTCTAACCGTACCATCACAATACATTTTTGCCAATCTAATGTATGTCCAGAAAAATCTATCACAGTTTTCTAAACTCTGTGATAAACATAATATAAACACTAGAAATAAAAATAATCTTTCAGTCCACCACAGTCGACTACATAAGATTGGCGATTGTTTCCAGGGTAACTGTATACGCTTTTACAACAAGCTTCCCTGTGACCAGAGAAATTTACGATTAAATAAATTTAAAAAGTTTATTAAAAACAAGCTTTGTGAAAAAGGTTTTTACTCCGTTACAGACTATTTGCAGGACAGGGACGCCTGGAAATGATCTGCTGGCAAAGTGAAATAATATTAAATTGTAAATAGGCCATCAAAAAAAAAGCCTTCCTAAGTTTCTTGCCGGTTCTTCTCAGGTGGGCCGCGTTCCGAACCGGTGGTCGCTTTAAATATTTTAAATAGTGTATGACATTTTGTAAGCGCCGTTAAAATGGTCTATGCAAAATAAAGATATTTTTATTTATTTATATTTATTTTATATTTACAAAGGAAACCGAAAGATTTTGGTTCTGATTTTATACTTTATAAAGCTTGTATGGAGGTCATTAACGAAGAGCCTTCCAGTTATTTTGAAGCTATAAATTCAGAAGATAAGGAAAGTTGGCAATCTGCAATGGATGAAGAATACAGTTCATTGATTCAAAGAAATACTTGGATGTTAGTTAACAGACCAAATAATAAGAAAATTGTCTCTTGCAAATGGATATATAAATTAAAAAAGGACGCCCATGGAAATGTCATCAAGCATAAAGCTAGATTAGTAGCGAAAGGCTATTTTCAACAAGCCGGTGTAGATTATCATGAAACTTTTTCTCCAGTTGTGAGAAACTCATCGTTGCGCACGCTACTGGCTTTGGCAGCTGAAGAAGACAACAAGCTGAAGCACATGGATGTTGATACAGCTTGCTTCAACGGAGATTTAGAGGAAGAAGTATATATGGAGCAACCTATAGGGTTCAGTAGAGGAAAGAATAAAGTTTGTTTGTTGAAGAAGTCATTGTATGGGTTGAAACAAGCTGCTCGAGCCTGGAACATCAAATTAGACGAATCTTTGAAAAAATTAGGTTTTATAAAAAGTGTTTCAGAGAGTTGCGTATATTTAAAAGCTTTTGGTACTGAAAAGGTCATACTGGCTGTCTATGTAGATAACTTATTAGTACTTCATAAATCTGACAAGACGTATGAAATTGTCAGAAATGACTAAAAGAAATATTTTTCACTAAAAGATTTGGGTGAATTGAACTTTTGTTTAGGTTTAAATGTCAATAGAAATGGAGATACTATTAATATAAATCAGACAACGTTTGTTTTGGATTTACGTTTATGATATTAACGTTTTGGAATGGAAAATTGTAAAACTTATACTACGCCCTTAGCTAGTAACAAATTGGAACCTTATGCTGAAGGTGAGTTTTGTGCACATCCTTATCAAAACCTTATAGGATGTTTGATGTATGTTGCTGTAAATACGAGGCCTGATATAGCCTACACGGTAAGTTATTTAAGTCAATTCAATAACAAATATAGCAATACACACTGGACTGCAGCAAAACGAGTATTACAATATTTAAAGGGTACTATAGACCACTGCATTACCTATAAGAAGACTGGTAAATACCTTAATGGTTTCGCAGATGCAGATTGGGCAAATAGTATTACTGATCGTCGTTCGTACACAGGATTTTACATGGAATTGGCGGGTGGATCGATTAGTTGGGAGTCAAAGAAGCAGCCGACTGTGGCACTCTCTTCGACTGAAGCTGAATATATGTCTCTCTGTAGTGCAGCAAAAGAAGCCATATTTTTGCGCAGATTTTTAGCGGAATGGACTGGTAAGCTTGACCAAGTAGGTAATTATTTCAAGTGATATTCAGGGAGCACAGAAAACAGCTTCTAACCCGGTCCATCACAATAGGACTAAGCACATTGATGCAAAGGTTCACTTTACTCGTTAACAAGCATTGAGTTACTATACTATAGAGTCACAATCATAAACAAACAACACTCAAAAAATGTCCGAGCGCCGTTCTACATACCTATACATTTAATATAACAAAGTTCAAAATGACATTTGCTCGAATTTAGGCGTTAGGCCGATTGCATAATGTTCAAAATCGCTCGTATGCATTGTCATCATCATTCACTATGGGCTTGCGTACGAATAGGAAACAAGTCAGCAGTGGAGACGTTATTGATACTCAAATTTTTTTTTTTTATATCAAATTAGGCAAGCGCTTGACCACAAGTTGCCTGATGGTAAGCAATGCAGTGTTCCTAGATGGAGTGCACTTGCCTAGAAGGAGTGTATAATGTAAAATGTAAAGAGTAATATATAACAAAATTAGACTATAAAAGAGTGAGTTAAAATATACCTAGAAGAACTCCGAAACTACCACCTGATTTCAAAAAAGGTTTCAGTATTTTTATTTCATCTACCTATCATAGTATTGCACTAGTAAATTAAGTAAGTAGTGGTTATGCGTGGAGCAGAGAGCAGAATAAAACAAAATTAATATGAGGAATAAAGGTTTTATGTATTAGAACTTAGAAACTCAAATTGAATCGAAATCGTCAGTTAAATATAATAAATTCATTTAAAAGGATAAATTCTTACATGTAAAGTAGGTTTTGCATTTTTGTTAAGCCTGCTAAAACCTTTCGTTGTTGTATAAATGTCTGAAAGAGGAAAGTGATTGGAGCATACACCCGTCCCTTTATATGGCTTGAAGTTTAATTCATTTCGGGCTTTTGCTATAATAACTGTCCATTCTGAGCATCTTATGGGGTTTCGAGGAAAACTAAAAACAAAAATATTGTACTTAATTATTTATACCTTAAAATAGTAAAACGCAATCGACCTATTTTTAGTACGAAAAACTAAAAAATAAAACATTCAGCAACATGGTAATACATAAGTATAAATATTTAGTTCATAAACTCGAAAAATATTTAGTGTCAATCCGCTCCATAACTTTCCGTTAGAACACAATTTGCAAGTCACTCTCGGACGCGACACTATTTGTTTCTCTTTTACTCTTACATATTTATCTAAAGTGTGAAAGAGATACACTTAAGACGCGATGCGCGGTCAGCATTTTATTTTTGCTAAGAAAATGTTTTTTTTTGAAATTTAAATGTAAACACGCACTGTGGAAACATAAATACGTAAATACGTTTTGATACTTACCTAAAATATGAGACACCATCCTTTTTTGTCACGTATCTGCTGTTATTTGGGCAGGAAACAACCGACCACTTTGGCATCACGGACGTTGTACGAGGATTACGGTCGCCTTACAACTAAACAAAAACTCTGCGCACTTCGCAGCGTGCGCCGAGTTTCGGCGCGGACATTTTATTTGTCTGATTGTGACTCTATAGTATTATAACTCAATGTGAACAAGTTGTTAATAAGTTTATTTGTTTGAAATATTTGCCTAGTAAAGAAATGCCGGCCGATATATTAACAAAACCTCTAGGAAGATTGGCACATAATAATTGTGTAACAAAATGAGGTTAACTTAATTTATTTTGTTATGTCACATATTATATGATTATGCTATGTAGTTATGTTATGTAATTGTTTTATGTTATGTGTTAGCAATTTGTTTTTCCTGTGTTAAATTTTAGATTAAGTGGGGCTGTTGTAAAACCTCTTTTGGATGTTTTTCTTTCTTTAATCTAATTTTTTTTATTTTTTCTGATTTAGAACTATCAATTACAAAACTCTGATCTCACATCAAGCTCTTTTTATTTTTCATGATAAAATAATTACAACAAAAAGTTTTGTGATTCCCTTGAAAAATATTATATCAGTTGCTACGGATGGCGCTCCGGCTATGACAGGGTGCCATACAGGCTTCATAGCGTACTTAAAAAATAAAATTCCAGATTTACTTGCATTGTACATTGCGTTATTCATGGACAACATTTGGTTGCTAGAAACTTAAGTGAACGACTATTTCAATCACTGCAATATGTCATCAAAGCAGTCAAAAAAAATCCGTACCAGCTCTTTAAATGATAGATTATTTCATCAGCTTTGTGTTACTAATGACGAAGATTCCAACCGTTTGTTGCTTCATACTGAGGTTCGTTGGCTATCAAGAGGCAATTGTCTGACTCGATTTTACAAACTGTTTGACGCTGTGATAGAGTTCTTGGAAACTAAAGATACAGAATTGCGCAACAAGCTCATTACATAAAAAAAATATAAAACTTATATGACAGACCTGTATAAATTGTTCAACGACATGAATCTCCAACTGCAAGGCGATGAACTAAATTTAATTAAAACAAAAAATGTCGTTGCTGCTTTCGCAGCCAAACTGCTTCTACACAAAAAGAATATGGGCAGACGTGAGTTTTACAATTTTCCGAATTTATCAGTATCCTGCATTACTGCACTTGTTTGCCTACTGCCAACATTTGGAAAACCTCCACATTGACTTCACCGAACGATACCAGGACATTTTGAACTTGGAAATACCAGGCTGGGTGTTAGATCCATTTTCAAATGTCAACACAGCAATCGCACCTCAGCTGGAAGAAGAACTTATAGAATTGACAACAAACGAGGAAATAAAAATTAGTTCAAAAATGGCTATCAATAATTTTGTTTACAAAAACCGATCCCGCAATTGTACCCTGGATTGTGGTCAATCGTTCAACGATTCTTGATAGTTATCCATCGTCATATTTGTGTGAACGTGGATTTAGTGCTGTGGCAACACTGCTTACTAAAAAGACAAATCGTTTGCATGTTACCGAACGTGGCGACTGGCGGCTGTTTTTGAGTAAATTGGAACCTGATATCAACAAACTTATTAAACAACATCAGATTCATCCTTCACATTAGTTTTTATATAAGAATCGATTATGTTTGTTTTATTTTGAATAAAAGATACTCTGTCTGAATACTATAAAGTTGCGTTTCAATAATCATTCTCATTGGCAGGTGTAGCCCGTAAGAGTTAACTTGAGACCTGAGCGTCGTTATGTACTACCTACTGTGCTCAGGTCTCAAGTTAACTCTTGCGGATTATAGTAAAAGTCTATTTTACACACAACAATTAATTAATTTAATTTGAAGTTATAGTGGTTTTTAAGTATGTGAAAAAATGGGGGCGCTAAAAATTTATTTAGTCTCAAATTGGGCAGTAGACAAAATAAGTTTGGGAACCTCTGATCTATCTTATGCAAAAAGAACCCACATTAGGTAAAGTGAAATAAAATGAACAATGGTCGCCACATACACGTAACACAAATAAGACATACCATACCAGTCAGACAAAATACAATTACTTTAAATTTGGTTTAATATTCTGCTAAGAGACTCAAAATTAAATATTTTGTTTCGATACGAGTATGTCGATACTTTTTGAACAAGGCCGCTCTAGCTCATGGCGGGCCGCTGCTTTGATGTGTTTACTAGACAATTAGCCGCGTGTGACCTTGAGTTATTCAAATTAACAACTATTTTAGTCACATTAAAAGTTTTACGATTTTTGATGAATACAATAAAAAAATCTACTATCAGTGAATTGATTTATGGTGTATTTGGTAATTTACTTTCACTTACAATAGAAAATTATATTAAGCATAAGGCAGTTGATCTTGTAACTTCCGTAGTCGCCATACCGTTATAAACACCAATTTTCACACTATTTTTGTTAAAATACATTTTGTTAGGTACTATGAATTATTACAAAATACCAAAATACATTAATACACAGAATTGATAAAGTGGCAAGTAGTAATTTAGAAAAATAAAGGTGCAGTAGGTAACTAGTTATTGTGTAAGCCGCAAGCGTTTGATCATTCAGCCGCCTTTTGTCAACATAAACACGCGTTGTTATGGCAACCGTAACGTTGCCAATATTCTCAAAGGTGAGTGTACTTTCATTATAAATAAACAAAAACGGGTGTTCTAACTTTCGACTATTTTTATTATATTTATGGTATATGCGCAAAATACATTTTTATTTTTTTCTAAAAAATATTGTTCTATGCATATGACTAGGTTTATATTAAGGCTTGTTATCAGGCATTTCAGTTAATGTGGTAAGAAAGGCATAATCACTGACTGACTCATTGATCAGGAAATCTCTGAAACTACCGAAGCTATGAGCTCAAATTTCGCATGGAGATTCTTTTTAATACGTAGGTTTCCGCTAATAAGGGATTTTGAGAAAATCTACCCCTAGGGAAGTAAAGAAGCGATAAACGGTTGTATGGAAGTTCGTCATTTTCAAATCTAGAAATATGAATTTATGTACACATGTTTTTAGTTACAAATAAATGGGTACGTGTATCGCGGTTTTGCAAAGTTTTACCTATAAGGTAAACAAGGGTTGAAAGTTTATATGATAAATTCTTCATTTTCAAACACAGCTACACCGAATTTCTTATACGTGCTTCTGTATAAAAATGAAAAATTATGTGTTAAGGAATTTTGATAAATTCTACCTTTGAGGGGATAAAACAGGAGTTGTAATAACTGACTCATTGATCACGAAACCTATAAAACTTAGAAAGCTACGAAGTCCAAACTTCGCATGGAGGTTTCATTTAACACGTAGGTTTCCCCTAAGAATGGATTTTTGAAATTCTACCTCTAAGGAAGTAGATACGCGATAAACGGTTGTATGGAAGTTCGTCATTTTCAAAGTTAGAAATATGAATTTACGTACTCCTGTTTCTGGTTATAAATATATGGGCACGTGTATCGCGGTTTTGTATAATTCTAGCTATAACTCCTTTTAGCTGAAATTTTAAAACAGGGGTTGTATTAACTGACGCTATGAAGTCAAAACTTCGCGTTGGGGTTCCTTTAATACGTAGTTGCTCCTTATGAAGGATTTTTGCGATTTTTTATTCCTAAGGATGTAAATAAGGGATAAACGGTTGTATGGAAGATTGTCATTTTCAAAGTTAGTAACATGTACTTACGTACCTACACTTGTATTAGAAGAATCTCCTAAGGCCTGTATTATCAGCGAATTCGGTGTTCCCGCGGGAACTGAAACTATATCAGTAAACCACGCACAGCCTAAACATTAAAATCTGAAATTTGGTCAATGTATACTTTTAAGTCTTTGGATAAGCAATAAAAAGGGGATTCCCGATATTTCCACGTAAACGGGAACTACGCGGATGAAGCCACATACAGCCTAAACTATCAAACATAGGTACATAGCTGAAAGAAGTGCTTAAAATCATACACAACCAAAAATTTGGTGAACGTATTCTTTACGTACCTAAGTTAGATGAGCACCAAGAAAGAAATTCCGGTATTCCCGCGGGAATGTAATCTTACTAATATTATAAATGTGAAAGTTTAAAAGATTTCTATATTCTTTGGACGTTTGTTATTTAATCACAAGTATTCCGATTTCCGATTTTTCACATAAACTACTAAATGGATTTTAATGAAACCCTATAATTATATAGCTTATACATCAGAATAATACATAGGCTATTTTTTATCCCAGGAACAGGTTCCTGTCGGAAACGGGAACGGAAAACTTCTCTACGCGGGTAAAGCCGCAGGCGTCAACTAGTAATATTATAAATGAGAAAGTTTGTGTGGATGTTTGTTACTCTTTCACGTAAAAACTACTGAATAGATTTTAATGAAACTTTACAATAGTTTAGCTTATACGTACACAATAACTCATAGGCTACATTTTATCCCGGAAACAAGTTCCTGTGGAAATCGGGAATGGGAAAACTTCACTACGCGGGCGAAGCCGCGGGCGTCAATTAGTTAATAATAACACAGATTTTTACAAGTGCCGAATTCGATCACTACGATAGTTTCAATATGCTCACAAAAATTAAGTGATCTAATATTTCTAATTTACTCTGCCTTTTTTATAACACTAAGGCCCACTTGCGCGATCTTGGGTAAATGTGTTTAACTCGGAGGTATGCACTAACCCCGTATTAAATCATTAATATGTCTCGCATCACCCCGAGTTAATGGTATACCTAGAGTTAAATCGCTAAAATTTTAACTCACCGATTTCTGAGGATTATTTCGTCAAACGTTGGGTTAGCAGCTGACAGACAATGTAGTGGCACTTAACACATGCGTGACACGGACTCATTAAAGTGACACGCCGCGCAAATATAATACGATAAAAATAAAATGCACTCGGCTATCATGTTACATACATTCGTGTAAGAAAAAGTCTTATGTGGTAAACAGTAGTGTAAAAGAGATAGACATACCTGTTTCATTCTTTGTTCAATCATTAATGTTTGGTTGGATGACATAGTGACATAAAACACTAGGTTAGTTAACCCGATGATATTTTTCTATGGTGCAAGACATGATTAGGGTTAAAAAGTTATTTACTTAATTCCAAGTTAACAAACTCTATAATTATTTATTTAACCCCAGCATTCATGCAAGTAGAAATAGGTGATAGACAAGCATACAGCCCGGATATGACAGTTAAAATGTCTACAGTAAAAATATTGAGTGACTTTTTTTCTTTTACACTGCGTCATCTAGACCAAAGTAAGCTAACATAAGCTTTGTGGTGTGGGATCTTAGCGACTGTCGTCGGACCTCTCAACCCCCCTACTACTACTAAGGGCGCCTAAATTGTTGTGTCGTCCGTTAACCAGCAGGTGCACATGGGATATGCGCATTTCCTCCATTCGCACTTTGCCCCGCGTTCGAACTTGGTCGCGTTCGCAATTCGTTCCAATACCGCATACAAACGCTCCGGATGCAAGGTATGTTGATCACACTTTGATGGTAGAAAGTATCAGCATATTTTAAAAAAGTCCACAGAACACAAACCATCCTACTTACTACTTTTGATAGTTAATGTAATCTATTTAATCACTATTTTAATATTACTTCATCATGGTCGTTAGTCAACCCTCTATATCAGGAAAACAAAAAAGTATATGAGTGAATCGTACTCTCCTGAGCCTCACAAAAGGAAAACACGAAATAGCTTCGTGTCTAATTTCACGCGCACGTCAACAATAAGTTCTGCCCCTAAGAGCAAGGCAAGAGAACAATATAAACATGTGTGTTGCGATGGGAATTCACAGCTGATGGTTTTCCTACGCATAATACATACTATGTTGATGTAACCAAATCGTTCAGCGCAACATTAACAATGGTACGGGTCCGAATCAATGGAAATCAAAACTAATGAAAGTATCTTTTAAATTACATGCATCAATAACCGTCTTAAAAGATCTAACTTAAGGGTACGCTTATCCCCATTCTTTGATACAAACTGACTAGGCTCGCTGTCACTATGAATGATTCATCATCATCATCCGAGCGTCTGTCCCAGTTGCGTCTCGCGACGCCCGGGGTCCGCTTTCCTACATTTTCTCCTCCACTTCACACGGTCGTCGGCATCCCCTGTAGTGAGACCATTGGCACGCATGTCATCCCGTACGACATCAAGCCAGCACTTCTTGGGTCTGCCCCTCTTACCGGGACCCGGCGGGGCTGACATGGCCAGACATTTGTTTCCTACGTAGCCCGGCGGTTGCCGCAAGACGTGACCATACCAACGAAGGCGACACTCTTGCAACTTGTCTGCAATGTCACGGACATGAAGGCTGCCACGGTTGCGAGAGTTCCTCACGCGATCCATCCGCGTGACTTCACACATCCACCGCAGCATCTTCATTTCCGTAACACGCAGCTCCTGCTTGTGTCGCTCCAATATTGGCCACGTCTCACTGCCATGTAAAAGGACAGGTCTAATGATGGTTTTGTAGACCTGTCCCTTCAACCGGATCGGCATTTAAGGATCACAAATGACACCGGTCATCTCCCGCCATTTGGCCCACGCGGCAGCAATGCGTGACTTGACATCGCAATCGATGTCACTGGACGTGTGAAAAACAGATCCCAGGTATTTAACCTGGTCCGTCCGCTCGATCAAATCACCGCCAATGCGGACGTATGTGGGATCTGTCGAGTTTAGTGCCAAGTACTCGGTCTTCGCCACATTTAGTTTCAGACCGCCGTTGTCAAGCGTCTCCTTCCACACCTTCACACGTCGCACCAATCTGCTCCTGTCCGCGTCTGCCAGCGCAATATCGTCAGCATACATGAGCAACCATGGAGGCTGCTCATGCGAGTTCCTGATGCTGTCCGACAATTCGTCTAATATTACGCTGAACAGAAGCGGACTAAGGACCGAACCCTGGTGTACACCGACGGTGATGGGGAAGGATTTCGTGCCGCCAACAGCAGTCCGAACCATGGAATCGGAGTCACAGTACATGTCCCGGATAGTGTCAATATAGACCTCGGAAACCCCTTTGGACCGCAGTGCCCACCAGATCACCGCGCGAGGAACACAGTCGAAGGCCTTCTGCATGTCTAGAAACATACAGTGCAGAGGCGTGTTCTTCGACCTGTATTTCTCTGCGACAACCCTCAGGGCAATAACAGGGTCCGTGGTCCCATGACCAGGGCGAAACCCATATTGACACCCCGAGAGAGCACACTCCTGCCGGATCCGAGAGTCTATAATCCTCTCGAAGATCTTCATGGTGTGGGACATCACCTTTATACCGCGGTAGCTCCCGCACTCCTGCACTGACCCCTTACCTTTGAAGACTGGAGTAATAATACTCAGTCTCCATTGGTTTGGGATCTGCCCGCTAAGGAGTATGCGGTTAAAAAGGTTTACTAAGATGCCCACACCGCGAGGACCCATCGCCTTCCAGGCTTCGACGGGGACTCCATCGGGTCCGACAGCTTTCCGATTCGTCATGCGGCGAAGCGCAGTCAGGACTTCTCCAGGCGTTACCGGTGGCACTAGTCCCTGATTCGGAGGGAGGTTCGGAGGCTGCACCTTTTTATGCTGTTTATTAAGCAGCTCGTGAAAATACGAGCGCCATCTCTCCGTTACCGCGAGGTCTTCGCTTAACAGGTTGCCCTCAGGGTCTTTTACACAGCGACACTTGGATATATCCTGTGCCGCTTTGACCCTGGAGTGCTGCAGCTTATAGTTGAGCTCCTGCCCCTCAGACGATACCAGCTTTTCATACAGAGGTTGTAAGTGGTCTCGTCTGGCTCTGGCTACAGCTCTCTTTGTGGCGCGCTTGGCAGCCCTGTACGCGTTGCGGTCTTCGGGAGATCCGGTCGCTTCCCACTTTTTTAAAGAGGGCTTTCTTCTCCCTAGTCTCCCTCTGGACTTCGTCGTTCCACCACCAAGTTTCCTTGTCACATTTGCGTCCACCCTTAGACTCACCGAGCACCACCTTCGCCGCTCCAAGGATGGCCGCCTGAACTTTGTCCCAGTAATCTTGAACTGGTTCGCCTTCAGTGTCGGTGCACTTGTCACCGACAGCTGAGACGAACTCCTGGGACCTAGTTTCATCAAGCAACCACCGTCTGATGCGACGCTGGCACCGCTCGATGCGTTTGCCTTTGAACTTCACGCAGAGGTCTATGACAAGGAGACGGTGTTGTGCAGTAAGACTCTCTACGGGTATGACCTTGCAGTTGGCCACCTTGCCGATGCTGTGTCGCCTAGTTAGTAGGAAATTGATCTGAGTTGTATGCCTCCCGCTCTTGTAGGTGATGAAATGTTCGGATTTCTTTTTGAAATACGTGTTCACAATGGCCAGATCGGCAGCCGAACACGTTCTGAGGATAGTTACTCCTTCAGCGTTGCGGGTGCCGTATTCAAAACCACCATGAACACGCTCAAACTCCTCACACCTCTCACCCACATGACCGTTTAGGTCGCCATCCAAAACAATTCCCTGTGACAACGGAATGCTCCGAAGCACTCCCTCGAGTTGGCCCCAAAACGACATCTTATCGGCGTCGCTACAACCGGCCAGTGGCGCGTAGGCACTTACCAGGTGGGTTATAATCCCATCGATAAGTCCCACCCTCACGATCATAAGCCGGTCGCTACAGCGTTTCACCTCCAAGATGCCGCTCTGCAGCCCCTAGGAGAGCACCACGGCCACCCCGTTCTCCCCACCAGGCGCACCCGTGTAATACAGCTTGTAGCCGTTCTGCAAAGGCCGGGCTCTGTTGCCATTCCACCGAGTCTCCTGCAGGAACGCCACGTCCACCCTCCACCTGGAGAGTACTCCGGCCAACTCTACCGCACGCCCAGTCAGCGTGCCAATGTTCAACGATGCGAAGCGGATACGGGTTGGGGCTAACTCCTTTAGCCGTGCTGGCCCGACACACGGCAGCCCTAGCCCACTTACCACAAGAGTCGGGCGGGGCTCCTGCGTGCCGTTTTGCGGCGGCGCCCTATCCCTAGCTACATTCCGAATGTACATTTCCATTTAGTTTTGGCATGTGGCTTTTATGGGAGCGACGCCCTTAGACCTCCCAACCCCAGAGGGGAAAGCAAGCGCCAGAGCCTCGTCCGTTAATCAGCAGGTGCACGCACTAGCACGGGAGGTTGACTTGGGCCCCGAAGATCTTGGTGGGGCCCCTTACACCCCTGTCACTATGAATGATGACTTACAGCCAAAACTGATGTTAGGTGCTTATGAGTCTCGTCTTTATTTAACCTGGCTTTAAATTAAATTGTTATTCACCAATCGTCACTAGAGTCAAATTTATTAAACGGAAATTAAACATAATAAAAGATGGTGCTAATTGTGATTTCGTATTTATGATTGTGTGAGCACCATGTAGACTGTTATTTGTTATTTATTGTTTACCATTTTTAAAATAGACATGATGATCGCTTTGCAGTTTGAGTATGTCATGCTCGCCATGGTGTCCTGGCCGTGATGGCGTATGTGTCGGTTCGCCTTATTTCCTATAATTTGGGTAGCTGATATATGCGTCATACCCGAGAATGGGAGCCGTCGGAACTGGTCAGCTCATAGCTGTTATAGCAGTTATCACAAATAATATTATTTGAATTTAAATTTAAAGCAGATTAAGTTTAGTCGACTGTCACAAAACTCCAAAAGAATTATGTAATTTTATTATTGTAAACCATACCTACGTTTTAAAAGAGATCCATTGAGTTTCTTACCAGATTATTCTTCATAGAGGGTAGGCTGCCCTTAGAACTGGTAACTAGAATCGCTCGTTATTTGATTTTGTGGCACATGTGATTTGGAATATTTTAAACCTCGTAAGAAACGATATATATACGGGTTACATTTTCTAGGGCTGCCTACACTATAAGGTTGTCCGGCTGTTCCCTTGCATAGGCAGGTAAAGAGTGGCTTCTTTAAGTGTTCTTTTGGGGTAAGGGAAATTGACCCACAAACAATGGGCATTGGTCGCCAGGGTTCTTGGGGATTTCCTTGCGAGGGTACACCAGGTTTCCTTAGCCATAGCTATCTGTGGGAAGCACTTTAGGTGATAGTCGGTTCAAGTGCGACATGAGCTTGTAAGTTAGTCTATCAGGCAGCCGGAGCGCCACTTGCAGGCGTGTTGGCGCGGGAGCTACTATGTCGGTGGTACATTGTGTATTATGTGTACGTCTATTTATCGAATATATTAAAACAAGAAAAATATTATGTTTGTATTATGTACGTAGATATTAATTAGCATGAAGTCCCGGATAGTTTATAAAGTATAAGACTTTTGAAACGCATTAAAGCTTTCTTAAAAACGGTTCTAACGATGTTAATGAAATTTAATAATTCAAAGAGGGTATTTTTTTACATGTTTGGTGTTTCTGATTTTTTGTAAACAATTGATATTATTTGTAAATAATAAATATTACCAAAGTTGTTACAACATCATTTGGAAGACATGTTGGGAGTGGAGGCAAAAGTCAGGTCACCCAGGTGACCAAAATGTACTAGACTTTTTTGGCCCCCAAGTCATTTGTTGAAGGCATCTTGAGAACACGAGTAAACATTTATTTCAAAGGTTTTAATAAACTTTATGTTGTAATAAATAAAAACATTAATAACATTACAAGTGGATAACAATGACTAGATACGTGGTGATACTGCCCAACATCTGCAAAAGAAATCAAAACCGTATTACAGTTTGTCTTGAAATTTCAAACCCCAGTAGCATGTTCCCTTTTGGACCAATTCTGTAAGTGAGGCAATGATCGGAGTTGACCCCGAAACATAAAAGCTTTACATTATGAAGTAGTTATAATGTGTCACAAAAATGAACTAGCCAAGAAAATCACAATCAGTAAGAGGAATTCTAAGCTTATTACAAGTGCAGTATCATTTGATACTGGTAGTTGGTTAACAGATCACTGCATATTTTTATGTTAGGACTCCTGCAAACCAGGATTTACAGGAATGGCCAAGACCAGAAAAGTTACACCGAGCTCGATCTCTGTGAAGTACCAGGAGAAGTTAGCATGTCGTGGAACACTATTGTGTGGAACACGTGGAAATTAATAGCAGTTATGAGCGTACTCTTCTTCCGTGCCTTACAAAGCCCACTACATTATGGAATGTGTAAAGTTGGGGTTTTAGCAAATTTCCCGCCACAGTACGCACAAATACTTACGGTCACTATAACAGTCCTATCCAGTGTGAACAGCTGCATCGGAGAGTACCTCGCTTGGGAGAGCGCAAGGTGTCGCAAAAAGGTTTTGACTTCGAATATAATGGCGAAATCGTCGTGTCGAATGTACCGCATCATACGTACGATCAAGCGCTTGGTCTTGGTCAGCTACACAGAGCACAAATCAGTTTTTAAAGAAAATAACACCAACAAGACTATTTACTTAAATTCCGACCCAAGAAATAAGAAAATGATCATGTCTTTTACTTGACTAAGGAGGCGAGCGAAGCGAGCCGACGAAAGTCTCCGTTTTAACTCCACTGGTACGGGAAAAATGCTATTGATGTCCGACCGTCCGTCCGTCCGTCCGTCCATTGAGTCTACAGCAGGTCGCATTTTTCATCGGATTTGCATGCAACTTGGCACGGACAATTCTTGATGTAGACAACAACTTTTAGCTAGGAGGTTTTTTTTATCAGGGGGAAATGGAGGCAGGGGAAATGGTCCCGTAGTGGTTGGCAAGAGCGCTCAAAACGAAAAACAGCAATGATGATTTTTTTTTAATTCATTAAAAAAAATTAAAAAACAAAATTCTGAAGTCTACGGTTCACAGAACCACTAGTCTTTATAATTATTTACGTACGTTCAGAGTGAATGGTTACTTTAATAGTACCTACTATATCTAAAATATTTTCTGCTGACTAAAATATTAAAATACAAAAAAACGTGAATTTTAATTATTTCTGTACCTGGTCGTGAGATCGATGACAGGGTTCGATAACCATTACAAGTTTGCTTAACTGATGCAGCGCCCACGGCAGCTGCATTATTGCTGGCAGTTCGGTAAACTCATAGTGAGCTGAAATACAATTACCTTAAGAAGTTTGCTATCATACACTAGGATTTGTATGATTACAGTCACGAATTGATTGACATGATTACAGGAACAATAAATTGGACCCCCATATTCCAGAACTGGATGATTACCTCAGTACCATTATGTTTCTTATCGAGAAAATTTATCTTAAAGTCCGTTAGCACGCCAAGAACACGCCCTTTTTGTGCTTTACTAATTAAACCAAGAACTAAGCATAGTGAATCCTTAGTGTGCTATCTGATTGTAATATTTAACTGTAAAAATAATAAAAAAAAAAACTATTTAATTTTTCTGGTAATTTTTTTCTCAGTTGCTTCCAAAGTTTGGAAAGCCAAATAAAGGTGACCGCAAACCCCAAATCCAGGTACGGTTTGAAGTTCAAACCCTACCTAAATTGGGCGTCTGCGGTCACCTTTATTGTCTGCTACGTGCAACTACGATGGTTTGCTAAGCCAGCGGCTCAGCCGTCTTTCGATCAAAAGGTGCACCACATGCAGGTAAGGTTGGTTTGGGTTCTAAATATAATGTTGGGACTTTAGTACAGTAAAGACGTAGTGTAAAAAAAATGTACGTATACGGTTAGATCCGAGAGAGGCTTTATTCCGCGAACGCTTAGATTGTGGAATGAGCTCCCTGCCTGGGTTTTCCCTAACGTCTTCAGTATGGGGTTCTTCAAAAGGGGTCTTAGAAGGTTTATAAAAGGTCGGCAGCGCGAGTGCTGCACCTCTGGTGTTGCATACGTCAATAGGCTACGGTGACCACTTTCCATCAGGTGGGCCGTATGCTTATTTGCCACCTCAGTGGTATAAAAACAACTAACAAACCAATTATATATTTGCGGTAGTGTATACAGCTGGTACCAGTGCATGCAAACTTTTAGTGAAATATTTACCATTTTATCGTACCTATGGTATAAAGGATGCTGTACAGCGTGATGACCATGTGGAACAGCACAGACAAGAGCACGGCCACCAGCAGGGGCCCGTGGGAGTGCTCTATTTTCTGTATAACATCTGATATTGTTCCATACATCTGGACCAGGTAGTTTAATCTTCTGGGCACTGATTGTACACCTGATGAATAAAATATTTAAGTAATAATGATAATAGAATTAAATGTAAGTACTTTTAATTTCCTAAAAAACCAAAAAGAACAAAGCTACACACAAAAATGTAAGTACTTTCTTTCTGTAATAACCTTCTAAGATTTTCATAGATTCATCATTAAATGGTTCCTGAGATACTTTTTTCATCTGAATAGTTGTCTCATCTTTCTGATACACAGTCTCCCTGTATAACGCCGTGAATGTTGATACAATTGCTGAAAAATAGTGTTATCAATATTAATTTGTTTTGGTTTCATTAAATATCTTTTTTTACAAGGTTCTGATAATTTATAAATCTAAATCACACTTAGAGTTGACTAAATGGCATGCATCGGTAATTATATGTGATCACCGGAGATAATGATATATATTGTGTGTACTATTACGCATGAAAGACATGCCAATATAACTCTCTAACGTCACGCTTTACCGATGTGTGCAAAACGTGTTTCTTGCCAACAGATTAGAGCTGTCTGCTGTACCCCTATATCCCGCGTCGGACACTGCTCCCACCTTTGCGATTAAGCCTCGAGACTTACTGAACGCTCTAGACGCACTGCGGCTAGGTGCCATTTGCATTATATATTGTCCTGGCGTAACAAGAACACCTGTGCTGCTGGTACCAAGAACAAGAATATGTATTATAGGTAGATAAATATGAACTATTGCTAGCTTGGTGGCATTTTGTTAAATCTCGAAAAACATGGCACGTGTTCAGCCCGTCTTATACTGTGAACTGATTCGTATCCCGAACCAAAAGATTGCTTCTCCCTTCTACAACCTCGGGTTTTTCAAACGGAACATGAAATGGCATAACTTAGAACCGTCGACTTGAGGGCCACTTTCAATAGCCTTTTGGGCTGTAAAAGGAATTCTCAAGCACTGGATAATGCAAAACTATGTAGCCGACTGGGCGGTGTCTTTTAGATGAGATATGTATAAAAAGAACTTACATTTATTATTTTGCAAATCCTCAATAACTTCTTTGAAGCAATTATTCAGCGCCTTCTGAGTCGCCAAAATCGACATCGTTATCAAAAAAAATTGAAATACCAGCAAATACAATATTAGAGCAATTAAATAGTAGAATATGTACACACTCGCAACGATCACTAGAACCAAAACACTCAGAATAACTCACGCTATCTGTTAATTAATACGACATGTAATAATGAGGAAAGGTCTAAATAACGAAGTATCACGAGCTGCACACGTTCACTTGACACGAGAAAAAGATTCCTGTTTTGAAACTTGTGTGAGGATGATGTTGAGAATCATTCATTCGAAGTACAACTGTTGCTGCAACGGACGAGCAAATCTCGAAAATATAGCTGAGTACTGTAAGTGTTGCAAATGTACTTACCCTTGGTATTGTTGACGATAGAACTGTACAAAGTAACGCAATAGTCCACAACCAACAAAATGGCCCCAGATATTAATGCTGTCATAGCAAACAATTCTATCCAGTTATTTCTGAATGTCGGTTGACAAAAATGTTTTAATCCTTGGTTTAGCTGGAAAACAATAACAAGAAAGATTGTACAAATCTTGTCCACTTTTATTTGTAATTGTAATGCGTCCACTCACGTGCACCATCCTATTAATTTTTTGGTGCGTCACGTGGTGCAACATATACAAGGTGTCTTTTTTTTCTACGTGGTGAATACATCTAGGCACTTCACTACCCATGGAACCAGGAATTCTTGCGGTTTTGTGTGGGACTCCCTGACCTGGAGAGCAATCAGGCTACCGATTAAGCCAACCTCGCTTCCGCTTCGCCTCTATCGAACCAACAGGAATTAGCCAGAGGTTAAATCACTGCGACTTTGCAAAGAGTTGCACTAAAATGGAGCTTAAGAACTCTCGAGGGCCCCTGGGCCCCTGGGCCCTCGAGAGTTCGATGAGTGAATTCTAATCATAATTAAATGAGACACATCCACTTCGATTGGGTTTGCGTTAACCTTAAGGGTAAGCGTATTCTATTCTTATACACTGTTTTCATATCTAGTGAAAACAGTGCGCCTGCAGTAGTGCGAAGGTAAGTTGATGCAGTAGTTCCAATGTAATACATTGGAAGGTCAAGGCAGTATGTAGCTGAAGTATTTTGCAGTTGCATAACAATTACTCACCGTAGTATGTCCCGGTTGCAAACAAAACCTCTTTGCCTCCGTCAGTATTGGTCTTGGTAACATTGGAAACAGGTAAGTACATACGCAGTCATAATTCAAGTATGAATTATTAAGATCGCAATGACAACATAACAATTTTCCCCTTTCTGACCACAGATCTCAAATCTAGATGTACCTAGACTGACTAGGTGTACAAGACTGTAGTCTGGGGTCTGTTTATTTGACTACTCAAAGTAGGGTATGATTTGACATTTTATCCTAGTTATTGATGGGAGTGACTGTCGTCTGACCTTTAACCTCGAGATGACGCCTGCGCCAAAGCCACTTATATTGGTCGGCTGGGCAACACTTGCAGGCTACGTTGTATTGGGCCCAGAAAGTCATGGTAGAAGCTCACTTCGCCCAGATATTCAATTTATCAACTCTAATAATTACTTGTTTCAATTCCGATAAGCTTTCGATCATGTTGCTCATTCTGTCGACGCCCGTGTAGGCTCCGATGACGGCCACGATACCCACGCCGAGCGCGTCCCACACCCACGTCACGATCTGCGCGTTGGCCGAATCCTCACGATACACTACATCTCCCACTACAGTTATCATCAATATTATCACTGAAAACAAAATCGTCTATATGACCTGGTGCTGGAGCTTTTCTTATCTAGAGATGCTTTATATACTTGTCACGACGCACCATTTTCGTAGTGATCGAAGTGATCGCATCTACATAGCATTCAATTTACTTCATGTATCTTATAATATACACAGGTTTTAATTCACATCCGAATTACATCTTCCGTCCACGCTAAAATACTCCCTAAGTACAGTATGTGATTCACTTGCTCTAGACGTTCCTGGTTAACCCAAATTCTGCCTTTGGTCTAAATTACATACTAATATCTATATAAATAAGTGGAATAGTACAAGTGTTTTAGTTCAAGATGTGTAGCAAGTTCCACCAAGTGCCATCAATCACCAGTGTATACAGGTTTAGACAAAATTACCCTATCCTAGTCCCTTTCCTATCTCATCCTTTTTCCTACCCTCTAATCCTTTTCCTACCTTATCCTCTTCCCATCCTTTCTCCGCCAAGCCAAGGTTGCCGTGCCGATGAGCTGCGTGGCTAGGGGCGAGCCTAGTCGTAACGTGCCTGACTGCCCTGGGACCGGGCGACCCCAGAATAAGGCTTGCCTTACCTAGACAAGCGGGGCTCGGTCTAGGCGGACTTTGAATTTCCCTCTCTACTCGTGGGAACGCAATGGATATGGAAAATTTTCAAATCCGGAATGGCGGTGATGTGGTTCGATTGAATGTTAGAGGAGGAATGAAAGACAAAATTGATGAGGTATGCGAGATGATGCGAGAAAGACGACTTGATGTTTTGTGTGTGAATGAAACAAAGAGTAAAAGATGTAACACCACTACACATGGACCCTATACAGCCTACTGGTCAGGTGTAGCCACAACCAGTACAGCGAGCCAGGGTGTCGGTGTTCTACTGTCCGCGAGAATTAAGGAATGTGTGACTGACTATGAATGTGTGAGCCCAAGACTCCTTTGGTTGAGGTTGAAGATTGGACTTACTCGCATCTTTGTTTTGGGCGTTTATGCTCCGCAAGATGCGCGGGGCGCCGATCTTCAAGAGACCAAAGTGAGAGAGAGGCATTTCGGGAGAAAGTGTGAGTGATATTCTGAGTAAATGCAAACGGAACGAGAGAATTGTAATGTTAGGTGATTTTAATGGTTGGGTTGGAGTGAAGCGTGATGGATATGAAAGTGTATTAGGCAAGTTTGGCGACGAACGAGTGAATGAAAATGGTGAGAGTTTGCTTGAAGTATGTTTGGAGAGGAATCTTGTGGTAACTAACACCATATTTAACCACAAACAGATTCACTTGTATACTAGATAAGAGGGAAACCAGAGAAGTATGATTGATTTTGTGATTGTAGATGCAAGACTAAGAAAGAAAGTCTTAAACACCCGGGAATACCGCGGTGCCGGGATTGATACAGATCACTTTTTGGTTATCAGCCGAGTAAGAGGTCTGTTTCAACGGTGGCGGCATCGTGTGTGTGAACCTGTAAGTGTACTAGAGCGCATAAAAGTCGAAAATTTGCAAGAGATGAGCATAAAAGAAGGATTCGTGAGTAAATTGAGTAAAAAAATTAAAATTTTTTTACTCAATTATGTGTAAAAATTTAGATGAAGTATTTGAGATTGAAGAATTATGGAAGACGCTAAAGGAAGGTCTAGTGGAAGTTGCGGAGGAAGTGTGTGGGGTAAATAAAAGGAGCCAAGGATTTAAGGTGAAGAGAATGTGTGCAGAAGTCATGAAAGTATTGTCCGACATGAAGAAGGCATGGTTGGACTGGCTGACTTCAAAGGTCAATCAAAGAATGCAGAGGGCAACGGATGAGGATGTCAAAATGGCAAAGAATGAATATAAAAGGTATAAACAAGTTGCAAAAGAAGTTATTAAAAGAGAGAAAGAGAATGATAGGGATAAATTTAATAGTAGGTTATCTGATAAAAGCATTGAGTAGTATGAAATTGGGTAAGGCTGCTGGATTTGATAGGATTTCTGTCGAGATGGAGAAAGGACATGGCGTGGTAGCTTGCCAGCTGTACCGCCTTTTTCATCTTTGCTGGAGGAGTGGCAGCGTGCCAGGAGATTGGTGCAAGGCTGTCATCGTGCCGCTTTACAAAGGAAAAGAGTCACAGCAAGAGTGCATAAACTACCGCGGCATAAGCTTGCTCAGCATCGTTTGCAAATTGTATGCAAAAGTTTTGATAAAAAGAGTGATGAATGAAACTGAAGGGAAAATGTGGGATATATAAGCAGGATTTATGAAAGGAACAGGGTGCACGGATCAGGTCTTTTCCTTACGATGCATAGCCGAAAAATGTTTAACGAAATGTAAAAAGGTCTATTGCATATTTGTAGACTTGGAAAAGGCTTATGACCGAGTGGTGAGGCATGAACTATTGACAACACTGGCCAAATATGGAGTAAGCAGTCACTTGATACGAGCACTGAAATCTCTCTATAATGGCTCCAGTGATTGTGTCAGGATC
This sequence comes from Thumatha senex, assembly GCA_948477245.1. Taxonomy (NCBI): domain Eukaryota; kingdom Metazoa; phylum Arthropoda; class Insecta; order Lepidoptera; family Erebidae; genus Thumatha; species Thumatha senex. The sequence continues at coordinate 759,387 of OX419737.1, forward strand.
AACGGAGCTTGCATAGACTTTTTTCACATTGAAAAAGGTGTGAGACAGAGTTGTGTAGCGTCACCGGCGCTGTTTAACCTATACATGGACAGTTGTTTGAAAGAACTGCAAGAGAGTGCGTATAGTTTAAAAATGAATGAACTGACTGTCAAATGCCTCCTATACGCTGATGACCAGGTAATACTGGCATCATCGGCGGAGGAGTTGCAGTTGATGGTTAAAATTATGCATAATGCGCTAAAAAGCAAAGGAATGAAAGTGAATGTAAATAAGACTAAAGTAATGGTTTTTGAAAGAGAGGAAAGTATGACGGATTGCTCGATTTTTGTGGAAGGAAAACGAGTGAAACAGGTGAAAGAATTTGTAAATTTAGGTTCAAAATTGGTGAGAGATGGAAAGTGTGATTGTGACATTGAACGAAGAGTTTTGGCTAGAAATCAAGTGAATGGAGCCATGTACACCTTTATGAGCAGTCAGAACGTGTCTGAGAAGGCAAGACTGGCTGAGCATAGAGGAGTACTTGTTCCTACACTCATGTATGGCAGTGAAAGTTGGGTGTGACAGAAAAAGCATAGTATTAAAATTAATGCAGTAGAAATGAGAAGTCTGCGGAGTATAGCTGGAGTGAAATTGATGGACAAAGAAAGGAACAGTGTGATAAGGGAACATTGCGGTATGGTAGAAGAAGTAGTGACTAAAATAGAAAAAGGGGTGCTTAGATGGTTCGAACACGTGGAGAGGATGGATGAAAGTAGACTAACGAAACAGATTTATCAGAAGAGAGTGAATGGGCAAACTGGTAAGGGTCGACCTCGACGTACATATGTCAATCAAATAGAAGACATTTTGGAAAAAGGTCAGATCAAGAGTACCCTTAACCGGCGTGTGTGTATGAAAACACTTATGAAAGTGGAAGAAGCTAAAGTTGAATGCTAGGATCGTAGTAAGTGGAAAGCCATAGTCTCTGCCTACCCCGATGGGAGACAGGCATGACGATATGTATGTATGTACTCGGGAAGTATAGGGCCAAAAGGGTGAATGACGCCGGCAGGCTTATACTAGCATTTTGTAAGGAAAAGGATTTGTTTGTGGCGAACGCTATGTTCAATCACAAACAAATTCATATGTATACGAGGAGATGTAAGTCAAAGAGAAGCATGATAGATCTATTCCTAATGGATAGTCGGCTACGTAAACAGGTGATGGACACAAGGGCTTATATGAGCTGGGATCAGACCACTACCTAGTCATAACTAGGATTAGGGGTCTGTTCGCGGGTTGGCGTCATCGTGCCGAGTGTCCTGAACCTGAGCCGACTTATAGCATCAAAGGCTGGAAGCTGCAGGATGCATCCATTAGGGATAAATATAAAAAAAGGGTAGCCGAAAGGCTTGGCGACGTCAATGTTAGTAGTGAGAATGTGGAATGTGTATGGCAGAACCTTAGGGATAGTATGGTAAATGCCGCTGTGGAAGTGTGTGGAGAGACAAAAAGAGGCAGTAGTAATAAGCGCGATGCACGGTGGAATGATGAAGTGAAAGAAGTCCGTACGAATGAAGATGAAAGCATGGTTAGACTACTTAGCCTCGCGGAATGATTTGAATATGAAAGAGAGATACAAACTGCAAAAGTTAACACGAAGGCACTTTAACACAACCACACAAGGTTGTCGTCCAATTTCCGAGATAATGCCAAGCTCTTCTGGAAAGAGGTAGGCAAGACTCGGAGTTGTTCGACAGTCTGCAGTATGAATAAAGTGCTTAGTGTTGACAACGATGTCCTAACAAAACAAAATGACTTCCTGCGGAGATGGAGTGAATATTATGGAAAGATGTATGCAAGTAAGGACAGAGATGCCGCATCGGGAAGTGGAGCTCACTGTGACGCTCCGGATCCTGGTGTCATTGAAGTCATTAGTATGAAAGAGATTGAACAAGCGATAAGAAGTATGAAATGTGGTAAGGCTGCGGGAAAAGACAGAGTTACCGCTGAGATGATCAAGTACGGTGGGTCGCGCGTCTGGGACACTATGTCTGCTATGCAACCTAAGCTGGCGGACGGGTGAGGTCCCAGATGACTGGCGAATAGCAGTTGTAGTATCTATCTACAAAGGGAAAGGCTCTCGCCTAAACTGCTCCAGCTACAAGGCGATAAGCTTGGTCAGCTTAGCTAGTAAGGTGTATGCAAAGGTTATAACGGCAAGAATGCAAGAAAAGTCTAAAAGGTAATTGTGGGAGGCTCAATGCAGATTCCGACGTGGAAGAGTTTGCATGGATCAAGTGTTTTCTCTCCGCATGACAGCGGAGAAGTTTCTCGCTGTTAGGCAGAAGGTTTTCTGCGTTTTTGTGGATCTGAAGAAAGCATTTGATAACGTTGTGAGAGAAACTCTGTAGGACTTGCTGCCTGGATATGGTGTGGACGGCTCGCTACTGCGGGAAATACAGTCGTTATATAGGGTCTGTAAGGCTGGCGTGCGAGTAGGGGGGGATGTGACACCTCTTTTCGACGTCTGTACAGGCGTCAAACAGGGTTGTGTCATGTCTGCCTGGCTGTTCATAGTGTATCGGGACAGTTGCCTGCAGAAGTTGAAAGATTGTGATATGGGTGTGAATTTGGGTGACTTAACAATAAATTGTCTGCTGTACGCTTATAATGCGGTGCTCATAGCCTGATCAGAAGCCGACCTTCAGGCATTAGTCACTAATATAAAATTAAATAAATATTGTGGGGCACTTTTCACACAGCGCCATCTAGCCCAAAGTAAGCTAATATTAGATTGTGTTATGGGATCTAGATAACTGATAAACATACTTATATATTTCTAAATACATACATATTATACATAGGAAACACCCAAACTCTCTTTATATGAAAGAGGATTGTGAAAGAAAGGGTCTTCGCTTGAATGCAAGTAAAACTAAGGTTCTGGTATTTGAAAGAGAAGACGTAAGAAAAGTGCGAGATTTGGGTAAATCAGGAATGTCTAGAGCACGTGAATGAAATTGTGAATTTAGGGAGTATGTTTGGCGCGAATGGAAGATGTGATTCGGATGTAGAACGGCGAGTAACTGCCGGAAACAAAGTTAACGGTGCTTTGTCACAATTAGTATAACGACAAAGCATCGTAAAAGAAGCACGACTCGCGATTCATAACGCAGTGCTAGTGCCAACGTTGCTTTGGTATGTCAGAAGATGCATAAAAGTAAGCTGAATGCTGTGGAGATGCGATCACTTCGAAAATTCTGCGGCGTAACCTTAGCCGAAAAAACGCAACAAAGTGATACGCAATATGGCAGGTTTGAGTGAAAGTGTCAGCGTTAAGCTGGAAAAGGGCGTGCTCCGTTGGTTTGGACACGTTCAACGAATGAGTGAGGAACGATTGACGAAGAATATATATTGTGCGAAAGTAGAGGGCAGAAGGAGGAGGAGAAGGTAGACCGAGACTTACATATGAAGACCACGTGAGCGGATTGATCAAAAACGGAAGAGTCAAAAGTACTCGGATATCCAGACGTACATGTATGAAGCGATTAATGAATCTACAGGAAGCGAAAGATATATGCATGGATCGCGATGCCTGGCGATCTGTCCTCTCTGACTACCCCGTCAGAGATACAGCATGAAGATAGTTAGTTAGTAAATAAAACCCCGTCCGCATGGTGAAGCGAATAGTGCTTTAGTGATGATTTTACTCTTAATAACGTCAAAAATATGCTAATTTAGGTTTTCTAACTACCGTACCTACTTGTATTGATGAACTTTTTGGAGCAGATAAATCACGCGTACGCAGTAGGTGGCAACTAACTAATGATTTCGTTTAGCCAAAAGAAGTCAGCAAAACAAAGATTTTCAGACTTACCAAACAACACCACCATCGAGCCACCATACAGCCCGTAGTTATGTGAGACGCGGATGAGCCAGCCGTCACGCGTGTGCCTGAACTTGAGTGGAGCCACGCCGAGTAGTTGTGATAGTCGCAGAACAACATGTAGGGCCCCCGACACTACATACTGACGATGTAGTGGCGTTTCCATGTTCATGGTTATATCGGATAAAGTTATAAAGCGAAGTTAGAAAGAACGGGCGTGTTTGATATAGCTATAAAATAATTAAAATATTGGTATGTAAATTGGATTATTAACAAAAAAATACGAACCTAATAGCAACTAAATTTGTGTGGTTCTATCGCCAAAGTACAAGTAAAGCGTTTAACAACTTCAGTCACAAAATAATAATGAATACTTAGTTATTATGTCTAATATCCGCACCTAGTACATAAACTTGTACAGCACGTGTTGCAATACTATGACAAACAATGAGGTTTTGTGACCAGAATATACTTATTAGTTTTGTCCCTTACGAACTAGTTATACTCGTAATTGTAGGAGTGTCTCAACAACCAAACTTGACTCTTGACTCTAACAGAGGTTTAATAATTATGGATATGCATTTGAATGCTTACACTTAATTCAAATCTTAAAACGGTAACTCAGCAGTTTGATGATCAAAACAAATTCACGTTATTCATTGAATATGTCTTTAAGATACTTTATAGAGGCTTCATCATTACTTATAACCGTTACGGCTTGCCCTATATTCTACTTTCATTACCTTTTTTTTTGGAATCAGTCGTAGTGTGTTTAGGTTTATTTACTTCAGAATAACAATGCTCCTAACACAAACATTGGGCAACAGCGCAAATACGTTTGAACTTTATTCTGATGCTATCTATTCTATATTCGTAGTCTGTCGATGTTACTATATCTGCTTATTAATCGTGCCTCAGGGGCTGTTTACATATAAGAACATTGTGGTACATTCCACTTAGGTTATAGAGAGTTAATCTTAATTCCTAAAAAAATAAAGAGTAACTCTCAAGACACTGAAACATGACGCAGTTCCACCCCGCACTGCTTTTGCTTGGGTGACAACAACTATGATCGTCTCTAATCCTAAATTTGAAATGTGATTTTTTAAATTAGCGGTGTCCAATGCATCGTCTGCATGGAAGTTAATTTTAGATTATTACCCACCGCTCATATCTGCGAAAAGTGGCGGATTATGTACACGTAGTGAAAAGCCTTAAAGACCGGCACTTAGCAATTAACAAAATTATGTAACTGTCTGGTGTAAGAATTTATTACTGGGGGGGCTATTGCAGGGATCACGTTTACAGATTAAACTTAACAAACGACTGGTTAATTTGTCTAAAAGCTTTATTACATGAACGAAAGGGTAGTTGAACTATTAAGTAAATATAATGCTCCGTATACCTTTACTATCTGAAAGAATCACTTAACAACTACTTAAGCTGCGGCTGTATGTATATCCCTTAAGTTTAAGTAACATGGATGAACTTCAGACTTGCTTTGATTTTTGATTAATTAACTGCCTCGTTGGCGCAGTGATAAATGTAATAACGCGACTGCTGTGCTCTGGGCTCGGGTTCGCATCCTAGGTCGTTTGTTATTTTCTATGTATAATATGTACGTATTTAGAAATATAAAAGGTTTAACAGTTGCCTGCCCACAGCATATAATTTGAGCTAAATGCAGATTTATCAGAATGTTACAAAAAAAAGGAATATCATAAAAGTGAAAAGCTTAGTAAGTTGTTGAACTTCAAGGCTGACTTGACAGTGTCATTATTTGTGGGGGAATTTCTAATTTTGGCCTATAAAACGATGATACGGTGAGATTGTTTCAAAATTACTTAATCAAATATTTAGTGAGATCAGGTTAACCTTGGCTTACGAGATTAAAACAACAAAGTGCTCTATTGCGACGCAGACCCCTAAGCCCCTGACCAAGCTTGCTCACATATCCTGACGACCTCCTCCTGTTGTTGGGAGTGGACACTTATCAACAAAAGGGCGAGTCCAGTGCGGGAACCTCAGGTGCGCATTTATCGACGCATTATACCACATCTTTCAATTTAATTTGTTTTGATTCGTTCGATTACGTGACCGTTACATATAAGTTCGTATTGGCGACACAATTCCGTTCCGCTTACCCCTAACTGTGCTTACCGTGCTTCCATATCACACACTCGATACACGAACCATATCTACATTTACTAAAATTTACGTATCCTATGTACATGAACCGTAATGTCGATATCATTACAGCGTCTACCGAACCCATTGTATGGGATCTTTACCATCCCAAAGCAAATCTAGAAACACTCACCGCAATGTGATGAATAGCTCTTTCGTTACCCGTGGGAGTGGGTGTGGGAGTGGGGGCGTACATCAGGTCACGGCTCACTGAGTAACTGTTTTACTGATATTTTTGTAGCTAATACAAGTACGTTTAACTACAAACTGCATCGTTCTAAACTGAGTAGCCTCTGAGTTTAGAACTTTTAGTATTGTGAAATCTCTCTCTTCATCTTATTGTATTTCCCAGTGCTTTCTAACCATACCTGGATTCGGAGCCACTTTTATTTGATTGCTAGGAGCAGCTTTCTAGCTAGAAGTGGTTGCCGTCTGACTTTCCAACCCACAGCGCGTACATCGTTACCTCGTCCGTTGGGCAGTAAGCAGCAGTGCACCGCTAGCAGATGAAGTCTCTTGGGATCCAGACATGTTGGTGAGGTTACTTACAGTCGATTGCGAAGTAAACGAAGGTTTTACAATATATCAATGTTTACCTAATCATTACGTTCAGTTTATCGACATCACCTGTTTAACATACATAAGTATACCTACACATTAATGAAACAAGTAAACCATCTAAAACATCTACAAATTCATAAAATGAGTATGAATGCTTTTATCAGATACAATGTTACGATAAGATCTAACGACTAAATCCAACTACTCAAACAAAGGATTCATCGTTTATGTGCACCTATTTGCGTATTTGGTGCGTGATGAGCACCTATTTCTTTCGATAGCTTTTTATAATCATTTAGCAGCTCAACTGTACATTAGCGAGATATTGGAAACGTGCAGCCCGAGTTGCACCTGAGTCCGCCATCTCCAGGTAACGAGAGTAATGGCACCATCAGAGGCGGCGCCGCGCTGTGCAGGTGATGTATGTGTCCCTAGCGCCGTGAGCCGTATATCAGTGTAGTGCAGGTATGGCCGAGTGCTGACAGGAACAAATGACAAGTAGCGTCACCTATGTGTGTCGGGCGCTACGCTTTTATCTCATCCAGAGAACGTGGAAAGATTCTACTTACTTACGAGTATATCCGTTTTCTAACAACAAATGTAATTGAAGCTTAGTGCGACCTACGCTCACCTCAATATTGAGCTTTATTGAAAAAGTAAAAATTAACTCAAAAACACTTTATAATTTCAACAGATGATTGAGAAGCGCGGCCCTGTGACTCAGTGTTCTGTAAACGATCACTGCTTTAAGCAACTTTCACTATGGCTGGTTACTTGTGGGTGTGTGAATAAAATAAAAATAAATAAAATAAAAATATCTTTATTTTGCATAGACCATTTTAACTGCGCTTACAAAATGTCATACACTATTTAAAATATTAAAAGCGACCACAATGCTTAGTGGTATTTCTATTTACGAAGACTTCCGTACTTCGGAAGGCACGTTAAGCCATTGGTCCCGATTGCTAGTCACATGGCAGTCGTTAAGCCAAGTCGAAGGCTGGCTTAACAATTATCAATCCACAAACTGCATCTATCCAGGATAAAACTTTGTGTGATGAGCACGATGGTTTATTCTGTGTCTGGGTGTTATTTATCTATGATATGTATGTATTTAGAAATATATAAGTATGTTTATCAGTTATCTGGTTACTGTTACATCACTAGTTACGGTTGCTTGTCAATGTGTCACATCTCTAGAGTTCTCTTACTGGTGGTCAATGGCGCGAGCTTGATGTGCTCCGTCTGAATAAAATATAAGACTGTGATTGTACAACTAATAAATGGAATATACTGAAGACTGAATATCATTTAACCAACACAACATGGTGTCAGAAGTGGGATCTATATTTGTTGGCTACAGGTTTGGATAAGGCGTCAGAGAAACGGAAGATTGCAATTTTATTGCACCACGTTGGAGATGAAGGTTTGGAAATTTTTAATACATTTAATCTGAGCATTGAAACAAGTTCACTAAAAGATGTAAAGACCAAATTCGATAACTATTTTGAACCTAGAAAAAATATTACTATGAGCAGATATATTTTTTTTACACGTAAGCAGTCAAAATCAGAAAATATCGATGATTTTTTGACCGATCTCGAAAACAAAAGCAAGGATTGTGAATTTGAAACGCTTAGAGAATCGCTCATTAGGGATATTTTCATTGCAAATCTGAATTTGGATTTAGCACATGTACGACAAAGATTGTTGCAAGAACCGAATTTGACCTATGATAGGATGCGTGAGCTGGCGAAAACTCTAGTCGTCGCACAGCAGGATGCTGATAAAATTGTCAAGGAGGCCGCTAGTGAAATCGTCATGCAACTTCGTCAGAGGAGCCGTAGTCGAGGAGATCGTCGACAGCGAGCTTCCAGTCAGTCAAGTCACTCAAGTCAGGTGTCCCATCGCAGGCAATCACCCAGCCCGATGAGGCAGCCTAGGCAGTCTAAGTCAACGTGTGGTCGCTGTGGGCAGTCTCATCGCTACAGGTGCCCAGCAGCAGGAGTACAATGCATGTCATGTAATTCTTTTGGTCATTTTGCTAAATATTGTTATAAGAATAAAAAAGTCAGACAGTTGCAATCGTTTATTTACATGAATTTAGAAGATATTAGTCAAAATAACTTTGTTGGTATTATTAATAGTTCACAGTCAAGTCACAATCATTTTAAAAAGGTCTATAACCCCAGTTCTCAATCCTTCAGTAAGTCACAATCAAATAGTAGTCAGTCACAATCAAATAGCAGTCAGTCAAATAGTAATAGTCCAGTCTATAAGCATAATGCAGGTCAAACTCAGCATGTAAACAACAATAATTTGTTGTACAATCAGTCAAGAAGTCAAAATAATAGTCAGGTCTTACCTTATAGTCATTGTCAGAGAGTCTTGAAGTCCAAGAGATCTCAAATTAGTCCACATAACAATAGTCATACTCTTAGTAATAATTTTAACAATTTGTCTAGTACCCATAGTCACAGTGCTCATTCAAGTCATACTTTGCATAATTTTGAGTCACATAATTCATATCAAAGTAGTTCAGTATCAAATACAAACAATTGTTATCCAACTCTTCGCAGGGGAGAGATGAGGGTGACAGACGGGAGTCAGCGCCTCAAGCACCCCCACCACAATCGTCTAGCTACACAACCAAGTCAGGTCGTGTTGTAAGACCTACAAGAAGGCTTATAGAAGAGATGGACTAAAAACTTGTAAATAGAATAAGTCTATTTATGTATTTGATAGATTCATAGTTAACATTGTAAGGGTCGAATAGGAGTATACTTTAAGACTCAAGAAGGGGGATGTTACATCACTAGTTACGGTTGCTTGTCAATGTGTCACATCTCTAGAGTTCTCTTACTGGTGGTCAATGGCGCGAGCTTGATGTGCTCCGTCTGGATAAAATATAAGACTGTGATTGTACAACTAATAAATGGAATATACTGAAGACTGAATATCATTTAACCAACACAACAGTTACCATAGTACAAGCTCTGCTTAGTTTGGAATCAGATGGCGTTGTGTGAGTTGTCCCAACAAAATTTATTTATTTATTTTATTCATGTACAAGGCTGAAATTGGCTCACCATCTATTTCGTGGGACAGGAATGCACACGGTGAGATATATATTAATGTTCCTTTGCCAAACGTTCGGAATAATGCCGTGGTTTACAAACTGAAATTGATTAAAATGCTATAGCAGTGTTAGTTAAATCAATTGAACTGTTAATTAAAGTAAACCCTGAGAATAGGAGATAATATTTATCGTTCTCCACGTTAAGCACCATTTTGGTAGATATATAAAAAATCTAATTATAAGTGACCATAATTTGAAATATTCTACGAATCTAGTCGAAACGCAAAATTAGTCAAAGATATATTTGCACCCTATAACTAAAGAGTCCAAAGGTAAAAACGAGTAAAGGACCTATCTACCTTAGACTCACAAAAAGAATAAGCCGAGCAGGAGCGAGTGCGCCCAATAAATCTTGTTCCTCCCACACAGCTGGGCAACTCGCCCTAACCTCGCAAAGTTAGCGAGACGTGACTGCAATAACTCCACTAAATGATGTAATACGAGTACACAGTAAATAGAAAACAGTAGGTTCAATAGTTGTTGCCATGTTTAGAAAGATATCACACCTATAAGTATATTATTTTGTAATTCAACTAACTTTACTTACTTATTTAACCAACTTAATAGTTTAATACAAATCAGATATTTTCTATTATCTGGGTCACTTTCACTAGATGTAATAACAGAGCAGGTTTCAGTCACTCAGCTTCAGAAATGAATCATTTCTACGTGAAAATACATAAAACATACTTAGTAAATAAAAAAAAATCGTTGGGACAACTCACACAACGCCATCTGATTCCAAACTAAGCAGAGCTTGTAATATGGTAACCAGATAACTGATAAACATACTTATATACTTATTTCTAAATACATACACATTATAGATAAATAACACAGAACAAACTATCGTATAGTAGTATGCCTAAGGCAAAGATCTCTAAAGTACTCATACAGATAGTGGTTTTCATGTTCTTGCTAGGTACATTATCCATATTCTTGCCATATTGGAATGAAACATGAATAAAAAATTAATCTTTTCTTTATCAATAAAAAACAATGCAAAACATTGAAGGACGTTTTGCTAAATTAGTCCATTGAAAAGTTACATTTGGGGTTGCGTTTTTTAGAGGACGCAATTTTATTTTTTGATGTGTAGGGGGGTCAGTGTAAAGCTAAAACCAAGTTTGTGAGGTCGCCAATTGTCCCACTGGCGCCATCTTTAAAATAGGGGTTGAAATGGTTTTTACGATATATCTCTTAAACTAATTAACTGATAAAAAAAATTATTAAACACTTTTTGTTGCAAATTAAATTCTCTACAACTTTGGTCCAGTAACTTTTTGTCGTAGAACTATAAATAAAAAAATTATTAGCGAAAATGTTCAGAAATTCTCAGCTTTTTACTAAACTAAATGCAAATGATTTTTTAAATATATTTATGTCTGACTCTCTAAACTCTCTGAAACGATTAGACCGATTTTAACGGAATTTTTACAAGCAGATAGCTTTTATTATAAGGAGTAACGTAGGACTAACTAACTAATCTAACTATCTTCACGCTGTATCCCTGACGGGGTAGTCAGAGAGGACAGATCGCCACGCTTCGCGATCAATGCATACTTCTTTCGCTTCTTCGAGATTCATCAATCGCTTCATACACGCACGTCTAGGTATCCGAGTACTTTTGACCTTTCCGTTTTTGAGCGATCTGCTCACGTGGTCTTCATATGTAAGTCTCGGCCTATCCTGACTCCTTCTACCCTTTACTTTTGAACAATATATATTCTTCGTCAATCGTTCCTCACTCATTCGTTAGACGTGTCCAAACCAACGGAGCACGCCCTTTTCTAGCTTAACGCTGACACTTTCATTCAAACCTGCCATATTGCGTATCACTTCGTTACGTATTCGGTCGGTCAAAGTTACGCCGCACAATTTTCGAAGTGATCGCATCTCCACAGCATTCAATTTACTTTCATGCATCTGCTGACATACCCAGGTTTCACTACCGTAAAGCAAAGTTGGCACGAGCACTGCGTTATGAATCGCCATTCGTGCTTCTTTTACGATGCTTTGTCGCTTTACTAACTGGGACAAAGCACCGTTAACCTTGTTTCCCGCAGCTACTCGCCGTTCTACATCCGAATCACATCTTCCAATCGCGCTAAACATACTCCCTAAATACACAATTTCATTCACTTGCTCTAGACGTTCCTGGTTTACCCTAATGTAAAGAAAAAGATTAACGTAGGCTACATTTTATTCTCGTATTCTTACGGAAACGGCCACTACGCTGGTGAAATCGTGGGCATCCGATAGTTTTAAAACATTAAAATGATATAGGCAATTTTCGGACTATGTCTGTAACAGTAGGGTACAGTGCGACATAAAAGAGTTGACAAGGGCGTCACTATCGCTTTTGTATCTTGCATGTAGCAACACAGTTAGTAAGAAACAAACGTTTTTGATACTTGTATTATTTTTGCAAGTATAATATTTGCAAGACACGAATTCTCATTTAAACAGAATGAAATAAGTATCTATAAATGATATAAATATAGTATGTAAAGGGCAATTCAGAAAGGGCATGGAAATCCGAAAAGAGGTCAGTGTACCCATCAATACGACTACTTTGCTAATTGAACATTATGCTAACCTTCCTGCTCTTTAGACGTTTTCCTAAGTCGACGTTTGATCGTGAGCGCAACTTTTACAATAGCATCAACCAAAACAATGAGAACATTGATATAAAATATTAAAATATAAATCAGCGTCGAACATACACTCACACAAACTTTCGCAATTCAAAATATTGTACTTTTACTCATTATTTTACCTACTATATTTCATTTCTAAAATATGCAATTTGTATGCATATATTACTTCTATACAAATTCTTCTTTATTTATTTATATGCTTATTTCTTACTTGCATTATTCATTGAGTGAAAACCAGTATCAAATGCAGTAGTCGCGCTATAAATACTTTTTTTTGGTGTTGCCTGTAAGAGTCACTAGTTAGTTCTTAAATAATTAATTTCTACTCTTTTATGTCGCACTGTAGTTATATCTATTATTATTTTTTATTATTATTTTTTAATCCATTAGTTTTACTGTTTTATACCTGGAGGGTGAAACGCTACCTCCCGCAGCGGGACCTTACTTCATCACACAGACGAGATTTATCTATTCGGACAGTGCAATATATAATCAAAACATTTTATGGGATGAAAAACTATTCCACAAGGTACGTGTTGTCTGCTCCGGCCCGAGTGACCATTATGTACGATCTTTTTATGCGACATTTCATACATGAATTTGTACACCATCCATAAGTATTATTTACAAATTAATACTTAAGAACGTCAAGATTATTGCAAAGGCATCCTGTAAATGTAGAACATTTACAGGATGCCTTTCCTAATATTTGTAGGTATTGCTCTGCGCATTTATTCTGCAATTCTTACTACATCCGCTAGCTGTGAGCGAAGTTTTAGCAAACTAGGAACGTTTGGCGAGTCTCACAATCTTAGCGATAAGAAATCAAACGGCTCATAAAATAAATTATAACAAAACCGTATATTTTTGCATGGACTAGCCCCACCTTAAGTCTCGTCACTCCTCTTTGTAGCTCAATGGAGTAGGTCTTTTGGTCTTGGAGCTGGACTGTTATGGTAACGGTGTCGGACAAGCACCTTAACTCTTTGATATATTGCGAATCAACACGACATTGCTGTAGAGCATCCAGGTCTGCCCAGGTTTCGATAGAGTCGAAAGCTTTCTCGTAGTCCACAATAGCCATACACAGAGGCTGTGTAAAATCTCTTTTGGTCATGGGTCAGGTGGTATTCCAAGCTGTTGTGAAAATATCTTAGTGCCTCTGTTTTACTCGATCGTAGTATCGACGATGCAAGTGTTGTAGCGTCTAATGGTCGCGTTGTACCAGCCTGCGAAGACGTGTGCATAGCATTTCACGTCTAATTTTCCTAAGTTCGAGACTTTTGTGTTATTGAACCGAGACGAAGTTTTAAGTATCAACCCTAGCGACCTTCTCGCCTTCTCACACATACGTATTGTTAGCATCCTTTTAATAAATATAGTAAATATGTCAGAATCATACTTATTATATAATGAAATCTATGTATCCCACATAGGTACGTAATATTGAAATGCAACACTATTCTGCCCCTAACGTAGTTTTTACCATAAACATAGACTCCCACTTGACCGGGATTTTTATTCGGGTCGTTTCTCACAACGCTAATGAACGTAAATTCGACATAGGTACATACATATTTTTATAACACTAAAGACAGCTTCTTTCTCGTAATGTTCTCAAAGTAAATACTCGAATATTCGCAAAAACAAACTTGCAAGAGGTCGCCAAGTACCTAGGTATATTTGTTATGGCAGTGGATCACCGGGCTCGGAGCACGGCCGCCACAAGTACGCAATCAATAACTCGCTGAAGGGGAGGATCTGATCTCCCGGTTTGTTTTATTATTTCCGTAGAATGGCACTCGGCAGAAGGAGCGCCGAGCACTTTCATTGTTGACGGGTTGACGATGTTATCTTTCTACTTACATTTATTGTAGAACAATATGAAAAGCTTCACTTGTCTATGTCACATTTTCGGCTATCAAATAAAGTAAATAAACGAACGATATGAGTGAAGGTAAGTGTAAAGTTAACGCTATCTATTGATAACCCCGAAATGGTATTCTATTTAATTAATCAAAATTGACATTTATAACTCATAAATCTCAAACTCGACCCTAACTATCTGACATAAAATATAAATGTGCCATTTGCAGAAAAACTCGCGATAAAAAGAAAAAGCAAAACAATATTAAAGAATGTCCTTAATCGGCCCTTCGCGATGTTTCCGCGGCCGCGTTCTTGAGATATGGCATCGGGTTTTATTGCTTCCCTGTGTGCGAGAGCGACTGACACAACAACACTGAGAGGTTTTATTTATTATCCCTTGTTACTTTGACAACCTTGACATGGCGAGGGCGCACTAAATAACCTTACTAATATTTTAAACGCGAAATGTATTTGTTTTTGGCATTAACTCACATTACAAAGAATTATACACCGTTTTACGGTTTAGTTAGTTCCTGGTGCATTATTATCATAGTACATACGGACTCTTATTATCTAGGTACTAGAAAGCTGTAATTTCACACGAATATATAAGGTATTTCCTAATTATACCAACTAAGTAGTAAAATAATATCAAGTTCATTAAAACAGAAATCAGAACGAAAAAAGCGACGTTGGTAATAAAGACAAGTTTTTCAGATACTTAGATTAAAACAAAATGTTTTAATCTAAGGTTGAATATAAAACTTAAAACATAAAAAGTAGTTTTACGTCGTATGCCTTGAAAATACCAATATGATATGTCGTATCCAGGAATCGAATTCACAAAATGAAATATAAAATTCTGAGAGGATAGCTAGAAGGTTGAATTGTATCGATGACATACTTGGCATTCATTTTTCCGGCATCAAAATGAAAACAATCTTATCCAGCCCGCTGTGGGACTCGTGCCAACTTGCTTACAAGATATTTACCGCACTGTTTGTTACTTGTTACCAGCCATGACACATGACGTATGATACGTAGCGCCCGTTCCACTCAACCACAGCTCCACGCTCGGGTGTAGTCAATAGAGGACAACACCAGAGTCCTTTTTAGGGGCCCGAAAGAATGAGTTCTTTTTTTGCCAGTTAGTTACGGCGAATTTTAGGTCACCTCTGTGTCTAACAGGACAACAAAAGGTCCATTGTGTATGTTCTTTCCATTAGCGTGACTAAACAGAGGCGGCCGTGCCGCATCGCACCGTGTGGTTCTTTTTAGTTACACACGCTACCAGACTATATTTTAGTCTGGTAGCGTGTGTAACTTTAGATTTACGACGAACATAGTATTTATTTAATAATGTTACAAACTGCTGACAATAGGTATTAAACCCTAGTTCAATGAAAACAATTATTCAGTGTTATTATTATTTATGTGCCAATATCTTATTGATAAAATCAATTTGACTTCCTAAGTTACACGCCCAGAAACACACACACACTGACAAAAATTGTACGTAAGCATCACTTGTTTTCAAAAACAAGACACAATCGTTCCCAACAAAACTAATCATACTCGTATTTCATGGGTCACGTCACACTCGGAATTTACAAGTGGAAAATGCCGTATAGTTCTCAAGTCCGGATACACGGACCACTAGGTACCTATTGCAGCACCATTTTTCTTTACGGATTCCTAGGTAAATTATTTCTTTCTCTTCTACCTTTTAATTACTGAATGATCATTGTGTAAACATAATGTCCAAATTATTTTAATTAACCCTAGTCACAGATGCCTCCGTAAAACACATTTTAATTTATCACTGTCTTTATATAAAGTAATAGTGCTCAGTAAACAAACAATCAAGTAGTACTTACACCTGGACCTGCTGAAGGTATGTTCTTAAACACTCCAGGCGTACTCTTGTAGCATAGTGCCATTACACATCTGAAACTTCTCACAGAGCATGTTTATCTGGTTGGACCTTATTTGTCGAATCTCAGTAGACAGCATTTTATTCACTTTTTTACCTAATGCCGATTCGGGGGCGATCGATTGTTCTTTGAGGTACTCGGTCATGGATGTACGCATCGCGTGTCTTAATTCCAACAACGAATACTCTAGAACGTTCCAGAGCTGTCTGCTGACCACATTATGGCATTCACTTTGAGCAGTCCGGAAGACACCGTTTGAGGAACTGAAGGCGTTTCTGAAAATGAATTGGGTTTAGTTTTAGATTAGTGAGTAAAAACATGGTGGCATTGATCGGAATATCCTCCAAATGTTGTTTCTTTTGATATTAAGTTTGCATATTTGTAAATTATCTCCTGTCATAATATTTAATAGTTACTGAGTTTATACCGGAAATGCATATATACCTAATTGTTCTCTGCCGAGCTTCTGGGTTATGTAGCATAATAATATATAGCTTATGTGTAGACCCGGCCTACTGTTAATGATCTTGCAAATTTTGAATTAAATCTAATCAGAGTTTTTGAGTTTTTCTCGGACAAAGCCTACTGCAGACGAACAGACAAACAGGCAGACAAACATGTTAAAAATTATAATGTTGATTTTGGTATCCTTCGGTGAACACACAGGAAGTGCTTTTTGTAAAAATATTCAATGTACAGTTTTTACTTTGTTACGATTTTATTATATGTATAGATAATTCAACGAAGATTGGGGCAGTGTTAATTCAACAGCTGTAGTATGGTGTTTCTAGTCTGCGATTGGAAGCTTAAAGACACACCAAAAACATGTCCCTGTGAGCCTAGGCTAGAGCCTACATAGATGTAGATGCCTATTTGTGTGTTCTTAGTAATCTTAGCGTATTTCCAGTTGTTGTTCTAAAAACTACCTGTATTTGGAATCTGGGGTCTGTTTTTATTGGCTGCTTAAAGTAACTACGGCTAGCTGCCTTTTTATTTTCGGCACCGTTGAGGATGACCGATCCCCACCCCGTAAGTCAACAGGTTCACCCCTTGGCGCCCCTTACACTCAGGTACTAATATTGTGTACTCGTAGCTACCTGTAAGTAGAGCTCATGTTATGGAAGATCTCGTCAAAGATCAGTCTCCGCTTCCTGTGGGACACCTTGAACCTGGTCTCGAGGGCGCGCCGGATGAGGGCCGCGTCGAGGAACTTGCGCGACACTCTAGTTACCTCTGCGCTTATGAACTGATTTACTTTTACGAATACCTGCAATGTGGCGATAATATCATGTAGGTATTAAGTAACCTGACTTAGGAAATGTTCGTATCTCATATCTAAATAGATCAAAATGTGCCAAGAATGTTTTTAAATATATAATAACTGTAGCAGTCTATACTGGCTACACAAAATTATTAGTGTGGCAACACTGGTTTTATTATATTCCTTCTTCTTGTCGCCAACACGCCGACGGTACGCGAGCCGTTTTGTGTTAAGCTCTAATTAATACTATTAAATTTAGTTTATGGAGCTCGAACTTTTATTTGAACGCACCGGAGTACTCCCAGCACAGCACCCTGCCAAGCCAAACAAATACAGTCCATTGCCACCGCAGGAGCTCAACAAAAATACTGTTTATGTTACCTACCTTTAAAACATAATATATGACGTAAATAGATATCAAACTAACTAACTATCTTCATGCTGTATCCCTGACGGGGTAGTCAGAGAGATAGCCAGGCTTCGCAATCCATGCATACTTCTTTCGCTTCTTGTAGATTCATCAATCGCTTCATACACGCACGTCTGGGTATCCAAGTACTTTTGACTTTCCGTTTTTGAGCAATCTGGTCACGTGGTCTTCGTGGTCTGACTCCTAATTAAATATTATGTCTTTTTATTTTAATAACTTTCTTCAATCTATTTTCTATGGGTGAGCCTATTGCATAAACTTACACACACATTGGTATAATGTTTTATTACATTACCAGAGTCAGCTGGTTCCTCATATCGCTCAGTATGGCGTCCACTTGTTTTTTGTCGGGGACTTGCGACCGACACTTGGCTTCGGCAAATGTGACGTTACTCTTCGCTGTTCTAAACGTCTGCTGTGTTGTCAAGTTCGTTGCACTCGTCTGAGCTCTCTTATGGAACAAGCTAAGAGTGTTCTCCTTTTTGTTAGTAAACAATTGTATGTCAAAAGATTTGATTTGGACATTGATGTCTACACATCGAACCGCATGTATCAATAATGCTACGTGTACTAGGTTCATACTATGTGTGACTAGATCATACATAAAAGCTAATATAAATTACACTCCACTTCATTGTCGTAGCTGTAAGAGCAAAGAAAGTATAAGTTACAAGTTAGTTTCGATGAACTTCTTTCCCTGGCCGACAAGGCCCGAGAAAAGGCAGACTTGTTAGCCAACCTCTTCGCGGCCAACAACGGATAATTACTGACGTTTAATTTTATTATTGAAGAGAATTTATATGGGTAATTATTAAGGTTTGGACGATGCTGCGGTCGCTCGACGTCCATAACCACTACAACGTCCCATTTTTTTGATGACCTAATTTTTGGGTAGCCCAAGTCCAGTAGCCCCAATGGTATGCCAGCGGTTAATCTTACAAGATGTACAGCGAAGTGGACTCCAATCTTGATACACCTGAACTGTTTGTTCTACCGACACGGATAGTGTTCGTGAAAGGAGGCTAACGTGCAACCAATCCTTAAGATCATTCATAGCCAGGCAATCTTTACCCCATCATAACCTATGCTTGGCTGACAAAAAAGTTTTAAGCTAAAACGATAGACGGGTGATCTTCCAGCACAGGAACGTCACAAACCTTTGGGGTGAGGATATGGAAAAACTTTTTTCACCAAGATTTGTTCAACCAGTTATGACTAATCAGTTGTACTAAGTAGGTATTATTCCGAAGGAAATCATTAGTATCAGCCTGGCCAAGACGTTTGATAGTGCCTAGCATGCCTCACTTCTTGCTGTTACTGGCATATGGCCTGCCTCCTCAGCTTTGCACATAGATCGCCAGCTTTCTGCCATAGTACTGTACGGAGGTTCTCTATAACGCTCAGGCATCGATTTCTTGCAGATAAAGAAAAAAGTGCGTCAGGAGTCTGTTATGTCCTCTCACTTCTCCTGCATATCAATGTTAATTTGTCCACATTGCTATGCAGACGATAGTAGGAACACATCATGGGAAACATTAACTGGCGAAATAGCGAACGGATGTTTGAGGATATGAGAACATGTCTTGTAGCTTATCTGAACAGTCGGTGGGGATTCGATAACCTGCTCGAGTTCAATGCCAGGAATACGCAGGCGTGTGCGTTTACTGCGAATATATACCTAATCTTTAATTTCCGTTCCTTTCGAGCTAAACTAAAAAAAAAGCTCGTGGCCCCGCGGTCTCAGTGTTCTGTAAACGATCACTGAGTTACGCAACTTTCACTATGGCTGGTCCTCGGATGGGTGACCACTTTGTGGCATTTACATTTGCGAGCGTTTCCGTGCTTCGGAAGGCACGTTAAGCCGTTGGTCCCGGTTGCCAGTAAAATGGCAGTTGTTAAGCCTGGTTGAAGGCCTTATGGGCGGCTTGAAAATTTCAACAGCAGGTAGCCACAACCTGCATCTGTCTATTTCAACACGGCAATGGGCTCACCACCTATTACGTGGGACAGGAATCCACACGGTGAAAAGTGGGCATATAATATGCCTCTGCCACCCCTTCGGGGATAAGGCGTGATGGATATTTTTTTTATTTATTTTATTTTAACTAAAAAAAATACATCGAGCGGTGCATCAGCTTGATCTCTCGAGAGCTTGAAGTCCTTAACAGGGTAAGGCGGATTTTACGCCGGATTTGAGATCTGATAGGCACCACGGATAGTGTCCTAAAGAACATAGCTGTTCTGAATAACTCTTAGACTTGTCCCCAAACCCGAAAACACATAGATCTGTGCCCAGAACCAAACGTTTGCGCAGGCCCTACCTATGTCGCACCATAGACTTAGAACTCCCTGCCTGAGCGTGCGTAAAAATGCTTATTTCAGTACCGTCAACCTGAGGGCCGCTATCGTAGCCATCAATCACGGGTCTCAGCTTTCGGGGGTACAACTTTAAAGTGCCAAATTAAAAAAAATTACTTATACTGATAATACATATCCACTTAGGTAAACCCAGAAGCATTAAGTGATCAACTGGTACCTACTTATCTATGTCTTTAATGATAACACTTGCTTTAATGATTCCACATTATTTTTATTATTCTGACCGGTTCGCCTTACGGCATTATCAAAGGTATATGATAGGGTACCCCCTATCATATAGGGTAGGTATATGAAAGGCATTATATAAGGCATATGATAATGCCGTAAGGCGAAACAGGACAGGTTAATAATTAATAATGTGGAATAGTACAAGTGTTATCATTAAAGATATGTAGCACGTTCCACCAAGTACCTTCAATCATGTGGAATAGTACAAGTGTTATCATTAAAGATATGTAGCACGTTCCACAAAGTACCTTCAATCATGTGGAATAGTACAAGTGTTATCATTAAAGATAAGTAGCACGTTCCACCAAGTACCTTCAATCATGTGGAATAGTACAAGTGTTATCATTAAAGATATGTAGCACGTTCCACCAAGTACCTTCAATCAACAGTATAAACAACTTATCTAAGGACGTACAATTCTTACTGAGTACTTGTCGCACTTACACAACTTTTCAAATTGCTAGTCTAGACTTCACACAAGTCACCATTGATTCTAAAACAATAATAATCTGACACAATGTTCTTATTTGATCGCTTCGTGTAGAACACCACTAACGACAAAACTCCAAATTACAACAATAAAACCAATCGATAAATCTAGAGTCCTAAAACGTCGTTGTCGATAATGGTTTATTGCGAAATAAACATTTACGAGCAACGTTACGAGCGCCCTCGTGAGTTATAAGTGAGGATTAGTCAATAGGAGAGGGACTTCTCGCAAAACGTCGCGTCTGTGCGAGCGAGGGCCGCTATGGAAGCGAACTGCGTAAACTAGAAACTTTATCAACATCAGACCATTGTACTCGCACTAAGAATTTCAGTGCCTATCTAATTGTGCAGTGGGGAAGAGTCCGACCGAAGGGAAAATATCTGGATCTAGGAGCAGCGCCATCCTCTCCAACGTTTTCTTTGTCTAAAATGTTTACAGGGTAGACAAGGCGGTATAGTCAGACATTTCATCACTTTGCGGACCCACAGGTGGTGAGCCCATTGCCGTGAAATGAAATGGACAGGTGCAGGTTTTGGCGACCAGCTATGGAAATTTTTCAAGTCGCCCAATAGGCATTCAACTGGCTTAACGACTGCCATGTTACTGGCAACCAGGACCAACGGCTTAACGTGCCTTCCGAAGCACGGAAACGCTCGCAAATATAAATGCCACAAAATGTTCACCCATCCGAGGACCAGCCATAGTGAAAGTTGCTTAACGCAGTAATCGTTTATAGAACACAACGTCCGTGGGGCCACGAGCGCTGTGATATTAGTATGTAATTTAGACCAAAGGCAGAATATGGGATAACCAGGAACGTCTAGAGCAAGTGAATCACATACTGTATTTAGGGCAGGCGCGTGCGCTTCATACATGCAAATAAGCACTGCATACCCTAGCCCAATCAGTATAATCTAAATCTATTATTTAAGTACTACAAGTTTTATAATAATAATTCCCTTATAAATTACCAGATTAAAAACTTGTCCCAACCACTGCCATCTATTAGTCCATGAGTGAACTACTAAAAAGCAACCATTTTTACGTCACGCGTCGATATTAAAGCCGGCTGCGGCTGTAAGCAGATCTAAATTATGCTTGTTCCTAGTACATTGATACTTTGTTTGTGTGTATAAATTGTACGATTGTGTGCGTAATTCTTGCAGTGTGATTGTATGGGCAGAGAGGCAGTGCTTATTATGGTTCGCCGACCGATTTAAATAGTTGCCGAAAACAACATATTTGTTGTCAAGTTACATTATACGCCATTTTGCTGTGTAATATTAAATATTGTGGGACACTTTTTACCCAGCGCCATCTAGCCCAAAGTAAGCTAATATATTAATTTAATAATATATTAAGCTATATTGTATTGGCTACCCCGTCAGGGATACAGTAGTTAGTTAGTTATATTGTTTCACTGTCAAACGATTTCACTTTGGTACAGTGATTAATAAATAATAATATTGTAGGATACTTTTCACACAGTGCCATCTAGCCCAAAGTAAGCTAATATTAGCTTGTGTTATGGGATCTAGATAACTGACAAACATACTTACATATTTCTAAATCCATACATATTATAGATAAATAACACCCAGACACAGAATAAACCATCGTGCTCATCACACAAAGTTTTATCCTGGGTGGGAATCGAACCCACGACCTCTTGCGTAGCAGTCGGATGCACTCCCACCGCGCCACAGAGGCAGTCAAATTAAAATTGAATGTGTGAATTATGGAAAATTATAGCTTGAAATCTTTGCTGGTTATGTGTGTTTAAATAAGTTAAAAACTAGTGTATTCTCGACGTCGTCTTTAAAAATAAAATAATTGTTAGAGGACATTTTGTTTGCGGTTTGAAGATTCAAAAAAAGAATGGATTTTAAAAAAAGGCTTCAGAAATATTTTAAATTATATAGCCGCCTTAATTAGATTTATATGCATTAACATAATATGTACAACACAAAGTCACAGTAAAGTATGTAGGTAAGTAATTTTGTTCACTTATTTTTGCTCATTTGCGCAAGAAACACAATACCTATCTCAATGATATCCAGTGACCTTGAAATATGTACCTACAATATCGCTGGATATTATTTAAATGACTTGTTCTTACCATCATTCATTATTATTTTTTTATATTCATGGTGGCCACATACACACACAACAACCAAATATGCCATGTCAAAATGTCACTGAATTGAAATTGGTAAGTTTTTTACTTATTTATTGATGGTAGGTACACTAGCAGCGTCCCGCGGTTTTACCCACGTAGTTGCTGTTTCCGTGGCAATATCAGGATAATAAGTACCCTGTGTGTTAATCCAGGTCTCTAACTATCTACCTAGGTACATACTACATACATTGTTTTGGTGCAATCGGTTAAGTAGATTTTGCGTGAACGAGTAACAAACATCCATCCAAACTTTTACATCTATAATATTAGTAGTATTGACTATTTTTGAATGCAAGTAAGACTAAGGTTCTAGTATTTGAAAGAGATGACGTAAGAACTAAATTAAATGCGAGATTAGGGTAAACCAGGAACGTCTAGAGCAAGTGAATGAAAATGTGTATTTAGGGAGTATGTTTAGCGCGGATGGAAGATGTGATTCGGATGTAGAACGGCGAGTAGCTGCCGGAAACAGAGTTAACGGTGCTTTGTCCCAATTAGTAAAGCGACAAAGCATCGTAAAAGAATCACGACTGGCGATTCACAACTCAGTGCTAGTGCCAACTTTGCTTTGCGGTAGCGAAACCTGGGTATATCAGCAGATGCATGAAAGTAAATTGAATGCTGTGGAGATGCGATCACTTCGAAAATTGTGCGGCGTTACCTTGGCCGACCGAATACGTAACGAAGTGATACGCAATATGGCAGGTTTGAATTAAAGTGTCAGCGTTAAGCTGGAAAAGGGCGTGCTCCGTTGGTTTGGACACGTCCAACGAATGAGTGAGAAACGATTGACGAAGAATATATATTGTGCGAAAGCAGAGGGTTGAAGAGGTCAGGGTAGAAGAGGTCAGGGTAGGCCGAGACTTACATATGAAGACCACGTGAGCAGATTGCTCAAAAACGGAAAAGTCAAAAGTACTCGGATACCCAGACGTGCGTGTATGAAACGATTGATGAATCTCGAAGAAGCGAAAGAAGTATGCATAGATCGCGAAGCCTGGCGATCTGTCCTCTCTGACTACCCCGTCAGGGATACAGCGTGAAGATAATTAAGTTAATTTTTAAGTTAGATAGATTGGTACACACAAAAATATTTTTAGGATGAAATGTATGTATGCTTACCCTGTCCGAAATCCTTGTTCACGCCACTGCTTAGGGAGTATTTTAGCGTGGACGGAAGATGTAATTCGGATGTGAATTAAAACCTGTGTATATTATAAGATACATGAAGTAAATTGAATGCTGTGTAGATGCGATCACTTCGATCACTACGAAAATGGTGCGGCGTGACAAGTATATAAAGCATCTCTAGATAAGAAAAGCTCCAGCTCCAGGTCATATAGACGATTTTGTTTTCAGTGATAATATTGATGATAACTGTAGTGGGAGATGTAGTGTATCGTGAGGATTCGGCCAACGCGCAGATCGTGACGTGGGTGTGGGACGCGCTCGGCGTGGGTATCGCGGCCGTCAGCGGAGCCTACACGGGCGTCGACAGAATGGGTCCGCAAACAGATGAAATGTCTGACTATCGCCTTGTCTACCCTTAGACATTTTGAGACCGCCACCCATACCACTGATGGTACAGTAGGCACACAAAGTAGTCGCCCATCCGTGACCAGCATAGGGAAATTTGCTTAATGCAGTGATCGTTTGCAGAACACTGAGTCAGCGGAGCCGCTACGACCGCTTCAAATTTATTTGTTCTTTAATTTATCTTTCAAATAGAACCAAAATTTTATGAAGGCACGTTAAGCTGTTGGTCCCGGTTGCCAGTAAAATGGCAGTCGTTAAGCCTGGTTGAAGGCCTTATGGGCGGCTTGAAAACTTCAACAGCAGGTAGCCACAACTTGCGTCTGTCTATTTCAACACGGCAATGGGCTCACCACCTATTACGTGGGACAGGAATCCACACGGTGAAAAGTGGGCATATAATATGCCTCTGCCACCCCTTCGGGGATAAGGCGTGATGGATATTTATTTATTTATTTATTTAATTTTATTTTTGCTATTTTCTTTTATTATACTTGCAGCGTCCCACTGTTTGACCCACATAGTTCCGGTTCCAATGGGAATATCAGAGTAATAAGTATCCTATGTTACTTCTAACACCTCCAAGAATATGTGTACAAAGTTTCATGATGATCGGTTAAGTAGCTTTCGGGTAAAGGGAACAAACAAACTTACATTCACATTTATAATATAAGTATAGATATCAGAGCCCTCGGATATTAAAGTTTAGGTTTTGCATTCTATCATCTGTACATCAAACAACTGTACGTAGTGTTCGCAATATATTTTATTTAACAATTCGTTAACTTATTGCACCATAATAAGTGTATACTTTCCAATGTTCAACAATATCGGAGTATGCTACTTTAGACAAACAATAAGATAATTATCTAGCAATGCTGCTATAAGCATAGTTTTATACAAACAAAATTCATTTAATTTCAGATGTGTAGGGCCAAGCGCCAATGTACCTACTACTGCCATGTACACGTGCCCCTGACATCAACTTTCAGTTACGTTTTCTTTACTTCTTTATTCATATTTTTCTATTTTTATACATTTATTTATTACTAAACTCTTTTACACTTTGTAACTTATAGCGAATATTCCACGGTCTCTTATTTAACAACGAATATCAAGTATTTTCAACATTGCCAGACGATGTCCACGTCCGGTTTATGTTTCAGTTACAAATTTGGCAACAAAATGATTCCCTGAAACATGGACGCTCCAAATGTAATTGAATCTATAGTTACAAATAAATTTCATCGAAAAAATCTCACCATAAATGCAAATTTAATTACAATTATATAACCTTACCGCAATACTACAAGTAATACAGTTCGCGGCATCGAGTCCTAATATCTTTCTCACCTACGTATTACAATAAGTACATAATTGTTGTTACAATTGGTGACTGGCATTTCTAGATTAATGAATGCGGTCCGACTTACTAAATAAACGGTATAGTTAATATAAGAGCTTACTGTGATGATGTTGACTGTTGTACTAGTTTTATACACTAACAGACCTCTTGTTACAGGCTTCGTTTATTAGTTTGCGAGATGTTCCCAGCTGTGTATGTAAAAATATTTTAATTTATTTATAAATTAAAATATTTATACATATAAAAAATATTTATAAGCGAATAACACGCGTGCGTTATAGATGCAAACAGTAAAGTTATATTCTATAACCGTGCGGTTATAGAATATAACTTTACTGTTTATTTTGCTTTTATAATCAGTTGTCATAGAAACAGTATGACAATATTTTTGCTGCTAAATAAACTATTGCTTAAAATTTAACAAATAGACGTTTATTTTCATACGATTATTCGGTTTTGTCTACAAATCAACAGTGAATTGTGTCATTTAACGAACAAAATATTACGTATTTCAAAAATTGGCTGTATGTAGTAGTTTTAGCGTACGCAGCTACGGCAGATAATAATGTGCGCGCAGTTTCTTTGTATATGTAATTTGGATATCTAAAAATGTCAGCTCCCAATTAAAAAAAAGTGAGTTTACCATGACACCAGTGTTTTCGTTCTCTCCTGAAAACAGTGGAATGTTTTTGTTTTGATGTTATAGGTAGGTAGGTTTTAATGTTGTATCTATATATTGTTTTGATTGATTTTTTATTCTCTTTCCTTGCAAGTGTATTGAAAAACGTCGTACGATAAACTTGCGTATATTACTTAAACTCATTCGGCTCTATTATGCCCTCGCCTACGGCTCAGGTTGAAAAACCGCCTAGTGCGTTCACAACAATCACCATAACGCACATAATATATATTGTAATGTACTATAACCGATAGATGCCAATCTATAAACACCAAAATATAATAAAATATATTTAAAAATATGTTAACAAATGCGTTTACAACTAAAGGACCCAATAAGGTAATGCAAAAATATTTTGTAAAAAATGAGCTCAGAAATTAACAAAATAACATGTGAAATAAACATTTAATAAATATTATTCGAATTCGCGTTATCATATTGAACAATCGAGTGTAAGCGAGTGCGTTCAGTTACGTTGCATACAGACGGTATGCAACGTAACTAATCGCACTCGCGGCAAACGTACCGAGCGTTTGAGTTTTGTAGTACGACCGTCACCGAATGGTATTTATTATACTTAAACTGTAATTCACCGCGTCCCATAAATACAATTCTAAACGTAAGTGTCACAGAATTTTTCAAACATTTTAATAATATACAATTAATAATGTCACCGAAGTAAATACAGGGGAATCCTAGCGCTCGATGCGGTCGAGGCGTGATTCGGGACAGTCCCGTTCGGTACAGTACTAGCTCAAACATAGTTTAAACACCTACAATTTAGAACGTTTATCACTATAATATCGGTAAATACGTGCAGGGTGGGCAGGCAAGGTGTGCCTAGGAGTACTGCTTGGAGAAGTTGGCGTGGAACTCCTGGAACACCTGCAGCATGTCGCGCAGCAGCGCGGGCTGCGGCAGCAGCGTGGTGCGGAAGTGCCACGAGCCGGGCCGCTGGCCGAAGCCCGAGCCCGGGATGACGCACACGCCTGCGGACCGAAGCGCTCCTTGTATGTCTTATAATCCACAATTACTTTCCAAAACTAGAGTTGATAGCATTCCTCGTTAATTCACAGTTCTAGTGGAGTGTGGCTAGGGTAGAGTGTGAACGACTCACCGGTTTCCTCGAGCAAGCAGGAGGCGTAGAAGAAGTCGGGCTTGACCTTCCTCTTCTCGGCCTCCTCGATGGCGCGCGGCGGCAGCTTGAACTGCGGGAACGCGTACATGGCGCCCTGGGACGCGCGGACACCAGTGTAACAGTTTATGTGTAGTACAACGAGACATAATTAGGACAAAAGAGTACAAGCAAGCACTGCTTGTTCCTAAAAGAAAGGAGAATGCCCATCTCCCATACATCGTTGGGCCCATAAAACGATGAACAAGTACAAGATCAAAACTATAAAAATAAAAATTCTAATTGCCAAAGTATCAGTTTTATTCACAATGGCATTCTCAAGAAATATGACCTTAAATATTTTTTAGGTTATGTTGTTCGTAATATATTTTTATTCACTTTTTAATCCAGATCTCATCGGATGACGAATAATAGCACTTCATATGAACTCTCGCTTATATACTCGATAAAAATATATAATATGACGCCAAAAATTCAACAAATAACAGAAAAATATCTACCCGGGTACACGTAGACAGAGAATACTATAGACGAATGGATAGCTGTTGTTTCACTCACACAAGAAAGAAAGCAACTTATGACGGTCAAGTGTAAAGAAAAGAAACATAATGATTACATTTTTTGTTTCATTGAGCGTGCCGGTTTTTCCAGCACAATCTTGAGATTAAGCGAGAAGCGCTCGTGGCCCCGCGGTCTCTGTGTTCTGTAAACGATCACTGAGTTACGCAACTTTCACTATGGTTGGTACTCGGATGGGTGACCAATTTTTGGCATTTACATTTGCGAGCGTTTCCGTGCTTCGGTTCGGAAGGCACGTTAAGCCGTTGGTCCCGGTTGCCAGTAAAATGGCAGTCGTTAAACCTGGTTAAAGGCCTTATGGGCAGCTTAAAAATTTCAACAGCAGGTAGCCACAACCTGTGTCTGTCTATTTCAACACGGCAATGGGCTCACCACCTATTACGTGGGACAGGAATCCACACGGTGAAAAGTGGGCATATAATATGCCTCTGCCACCCCTTGGGGGATAAGGCGTGATGGATATTTATTTATTTTATTTATTTAATCTTGAGATTGAGCGAAACAAAGTTTGACAGCTGTTTTGCAGTTAATTGTCATTATTGTAAAAAAATAGCTATAAGGCAGTTTAAAGATGGATTAAAGGTACAAAACTGTGTTATATTTCATTGTGGAGTAATATGACGAACGAAATATTAATTCAAATCAATAAAAGATGGTGCGATGTAGTGTTTTAGGATGTAAGAGTGATGGTGAAAAAATCTGTCTTTTCATTCGTAAGTACTAACAAGTTTTATCAGTTACTAGGTTTTAATAGAAGTATATTGTGCATCTTGCATTCAAGATGGAATTTTATTAATAAATAAGATCAAATATCATTATTTAAGAAGTCAAACACCTAACATAAATAAAAGTCAGGGTCGCCATATCATGGATGCTAAATTACCCCAGATCTGATTTTATTTAAAAAAAAATGCTGGTCGTGTCGTACATGCTACATTTATTTAAACTTAATAGACGCACAAAAATAGGAAACGTACAGAATATTAACTTTGAGATATATATAAGCTTACTTACCACGTAATTAACGTTACTTATATTTTGTGCGACATAAGTTTAAGCCTGGGGTATATTGGAAATAACTACTCTCGGCCCCCCAGCCATAACCTACTACGTGTATCAGCGCCTTGGCTTTATTATTCAGTTAGCACCAACATGCAGGCGAGGCGGAAATCTGGATTGTGATTCAAGTGGAAGTAGTTTATAGACACGCTATTACATACCTAAGATGTTGTCGGAACTGCTCTAAACTTCAATATTTTATTTTAAATATCGACTGCTGCCTACTCGTAATCTCCCAATCTCTTTTAATAGGTATCTGCTCCTGAGCCAGACATTGTTCATTTGTCTGCAGGTGAATCAGCTTGCATTGCATGTGAATATACTTGAGCACTTGTTTTGTTATTTTTTGTGTTTGGTTAAATAATTATTGGTTTCTTGCAGCTTTCGTAAAAGTGGCGATTCGCCTCAGATTTGGATAACAGCTCCAGGACAAACCGATTGGTCACCAAAACCAAATTTAAGAATTTGCAGCAAACATTTTGACCAAAAGTTTTAATTTAAAAAGAAGAAATAGACTCTATTACATGGCGATGAATTTAAAAGACATAATATTTTTTTTTTGGGCGCAACGTTTTTTTTTATAACAGTCTCTGCTTGCTTACAAATGTGTATTATGTCAATTAACTGCAAAACTAAATAAACATATTAAAAAAATAACATACTGTATTATTTTCACACGAAAACTAGAACCTATCATGCCTCTGTGGTGCAGTTGGTAGTGTATGCAACAGTGGGGACAAATATTTGATTGATACTGAAATTTTTGTTATTTTCTATGTGAGTGTAAGGGTTTTTCCAAATACCTTTACCTATTAGCGGTGCAACTGCTAACTAACGGATGAGACAACTACGCATGTGCTCTTACGGGATTGGGAGGTCAGACAGAAGTCGCTCACAACAATTCCGAAAACTAAAAGCCAAATCATCAAAAGTACGGATCGTAGGTGGATACTTAGAATTTTAATAATACAAAATTTCTTCATATGGTAACCCAGTTATAACACTACATGTCCCTTTCTGCGGCACGCTGACTAAGTGTCTATAGTATTCTCTGTCTACGTACCCACATAGAGAAAGTCACAGAGCGAATGACATGCACATGACGTTTCATCTACTACCATTTACGCTTTGACAAATATTTGTAAATTAAAATTATTTTTTGTATTTTTGGATCAACTAAAATATCAATTTATTTCCAGTATTTGCTATCACTGTACTTTGTGGGCCCAAAAGTGTGCATTCTCCTTTCTGTGTTTATTACGCAATTCTCACGCGTGATACTGAATAATTTTCATTCTACTCGCATTTTCTTTCGAGATTTTGAAAAATCGAGCGCCGAGCGGAGTGGTGAAAATGGGGATAGATACAGTCGCCTTTTTAATGTGTACAAAAAGTATAAATAGATAAAGTCGCCTGGGCACAGGTACCTGCACGACTTGGCACGAGAAGCCCTCCATCTTGTTGAAGGTCTCGTACACCATGTCGGCGCGTTGTGCGAGCGAGTGCAGCACGTCACCCTTCTCCTTCTGGAACAGCTCGTACGACGGGTCGCCCTTCTGCGGCTCGCGGACCTGCGGACCACAGCTAGGTCTTTCAATGAATGTTGAACAGGTCACATTTTATTTGTTATGAATATAACCGGATTATAAATATAAATAAATACATATAACATAATAATAAATAACAAAATACATACATTTTATACATAAGTAACACCCTAACTTCAAACAAAATGTTCATACATCATTGCAAGCTAGAGAGATTTTTGATTTAATAATAAAATTGATAGTAAAATTTTAATATCTAGGCACATGTTTTTACAGGTTCCTAATTTAAGCCTGTTGTAATCATATTCAGAGTGCCGAGTGCGACACTAGCACTGCGCCGGCTACGGACGCGGCGCGAGGGCGCGAGGGCGCCACCTAACGACACTAGCACTGCGCCGGCTACGGACGCGGCGCGAGGGCGCGAGGGCGCCACCTAACGACACTAGCACTGCGCCGGCTACGGACGCGGCGCGAGGGCGCGAGGGCGCCACCTAACGACACTAGCACTGCGCCGGCTACGGACGCGGCGCGAGGGCGCGAGGGCGCCACCTAACGACACTAGCACTGCGCCGGCTACGGACGCGGCGCGAGGGCGCGAGGGCGCCACCTAACGACACTAGCACTGCGCCGGCTACGGACGCGGCGCGAGGGCGCGAGGGCGCCACCTAACGACACTAGCACTGCGCCGGCTACGGACGCGGCGCGAGGGCGCGAGGGCGCCACCTAACGACACTAGCACTGCGCCGGCTACGGACGCGGCGCGAGGGCGCGAGGGCGCCACCTAACGACACCAACTGCACAACTAATACTGCGCAACAATTCAATTGTTTCAGTATCTAAATTAGTTCTATCCTATCTCTTCTCGTTTACTGAATGCAAAAACGACCATTAAAAGAACCGATTAGCTCTAGTTTTAGAGATCTTAAAATCCATTTTCTCCACTCCCATTTTGATTTCTTCCCACCTTATTGCGGAGATGTCAGTGATGGGCGATTTCATCGAGATGTTTCTGTGGTGGAACAAAGATAACAGGGCCTCTGGAATGAAACAATGCTTGCAGATTACTGCTGGTTTATATGTAGAGATGCTCCAGAGGTCACTTACAAGAGCAAAACTAAAAGATCGCAATCAAAGGAATCAATTGATTAGTAGATCAAAGCACTTCGCAAGTGTCTTTTGAAATTTTTTTGAATTTAAATGTCATGAATATGCAATCACGCTTTAAATGTTATAAATAAATATACATCACGCCTTATCCCCGAAGGGGTGGCAGAGGCATATTATATGCCCACTTTTCACCGTGTGGATTCCTGTCCCACGTAATAGGTGGTGAGCCCATTGCCGTGTTGTAATAGACAGACGCAGGTTGTGGCTACCTGCTGTTGAAATTTTTAAGCCGCCCATAAGGCCTTCAACCAGGCTTAACGACTGCCATTTTACTGGCAACCGGGACCAACGGCTTAACGTGCCTTCCGAAGCACGGAAACGCTCGCAAATGTAAATGCCACAAAGTGGTCACCCATCCGAGTACCAGCCATAGTGAAAGTTGCGTAACTCAGTGATCGTTTGCAGAACACTGAGACCGCGGAGCCACGAGCGCTTCTAAATGTTGTTAACATATGTAATTAATATTTATCAATTTCTTAGAAACAATAATTTCCGTCATTACATATTAAAAAAATGTAGACCTAATAAATGTTTATTCTTTGTCATATTCGTTTTTCTCAACCCAAAATTAGTAAGAATTGACTCATGAAGTAAAGAAGACGTTTACGTTGCGCAGCATAATTACAGGTCGTAACAGTTGACGCATATAGCGGCTGGTAGCACCAAGTTCTAGGCCACGCCGCGGTACAGGCATGGAGCGCTACGAGCTGGGAACGTCTCTTTTACATATAATAAAATTATAGGAAAAATGTGGACATGCTCACTACCTACACATTTTATAAACACTTCTAAACAAATGTTCCCCACCGATTCCAATAGAGAGCATAATAATAACTTTCCTCCCTAAATCACGTAGATGGTGACGATACTTTAGGGCACTGGCTTTAGCCCATGACCACCTTCAATTAAGTGGTGAACACTAGAGTGCCAAACGAAGGGCCGTAATACAGAACGTTTCTCAATACTCAAGAAACGAATACACAAGTATGGGTGTATAGAATGTTAATTTCGTTGGCACAACCTAAACACCATCGAGTCATGAAAATTAAAATATTACATTAAGACAATTGGCACCTACATGATTATAATCTTTTACAACACACTTGCTCATAAAGTGAATCTAATTTGATCGGTTTTAGATACATAAAGCAGCTCATAAAACACGCGTGCATTATGAAACTAAATAAAATAAAATATAAAATGCCTTTATTCTCTGATTTTGCTTACTAATAGCAATCTTATGCTTAATTTACTTACTAACTAGCCGTACTACTAATTTCCTGTATCTAATATTAAATACTTTTAACATTATTTTCTGCCGTAGCTGTGTAGACGCTAAAGCTCATCATGGCTCACATACGGTCAAGTTATTGAAGTACTATTAAATATTTTGTTTATTAAATAACACAAATCACTTTGTAGACAAAACTGAATATATGTATATGTATGTATAGTATGAAAATAAAAGTTTAATTGTTATATTTTAAGAAATAGAGTTTATTTATCAACAAAAATATTTACATACTCTTTCTATGACAACTCATTGCTGAACAAAAAACAGTGCGGTTATAGAATATAACTTCACTATTTACGTCTACAACGCACGCGTGTTTAATAAGCTACTTTATGTATCTAAAGCCGGTGTAATTAGATCCACTTTACGAGCAAATGTGTTGAAAAATAGTTATTTGTCAAGTGAGCAAAAGTATTTTTTGCACCGAGTGCTGATGTTAAATCACGAACCAGTGAAGTAGTCTAAAATTGAATCACGAGCATAGCAAGTGATTCTCAATTAAACTACTGGGCGCAGTGAGTGATTTAAAGGCACGAATTAAAAAAACATGTTAATCACAATTAATTATAATAATTATATTATTTAATTATATATATTTTATAAAAAATATCTTTATTTTGCATAGACCATTTTAACGGCGCTTACAAAATGTCATACACTATTTAAAATATTTAAAGCGACCACCGGTTCGGAACGCGGCCCACCTGAGATGAACCGGCAAGAAACTTAGGAAGGCTTTTTTTTTGATGGCCTATTTACAATTTAATATTATTTCACTTTGCCAGCAGATCATTTCCAGGCGTCCCTGTCCTGCAAATAGTCTTTAACGGAGTAATAACCTTTTTCACAAAGCTTGTATTTAATTAACTTTTTGAATTTATTTAATGGTAAATTTCTCAGGTCACAGGGAAGCTTGTTGTAAAAGCGTATACAGTTACCCTGGAAAGAATCGCCAATCTTATGTAGTCGACTGTGGTGGACTGAAAGATTATTTTTATTTCTAGTGTTTATATTATGTTTATCACAGAGTTTAGAAAATTGTGATAGATTTTTCTGGACATACATAAGATTGGCAAAAATGTATTGTGATGGTACGGTTAGAATATTTACTTCTTTGAATTTTTCTCGGAGAGAAACTCTGGGGCCCAAGTTATATATAGCGCGTACAGCCCGCTTTTGTAGAACAAAAATAATATTTAAATCTGCAGCACTCCCCCAAAGGAGAATACCGTAAGACATAATACTATGAAAATAGCTGAAGTAAACCATTCTAGCCGTATCCACATCTGTTAGAGTCCTGATCTTTTTTACAGCGTATGCAGCCGAACTTAACCTAGAGGCTGTCTTTTCTATGTGTGGGCCCTACTGCAAATTGGCATCAATAGTTATACCGAGGAACACAGTTGATTCTACAAACTCTAACACTTGTCCATTCAGTTGAACATTGGCCGCAACTTGTTTTACATCTGGTAGAGTAAATTT
This sequence comes from Thumatha senex, assembly GCA_948477245.1. Classification (NCBI taxonomy): domain Eukaryota; kingdom Metazoa; phylum Arthropoda; class Insecta; order Lepidoptera; family Erebidae; genus Thumatha; species Thumatha senex. The sequence continues at coordinate 794,413 of OX419737.1, forward strand.
TACACATTTAGTTTTATTTTCATTAAGGCAAAGATTATTTGAGCTGAACCAATGAACTACTCTTGCAATTGCATCGTTTACATCGTCATAGTTATCTAATTGTCTTTTAATTTTAAAAATTAATGATGTGTCATCTGCAAACAAAACAATCCTATTCCTGTCCCCTACATAAAATGGTAAATCATTAATATAAATGAGGAACAAGAATGGCCCAAGTATCGAGCCTTGCGGCACACCCATAGTAACCATGGATCCTACAGAACGTGTCCCATTAATATCGACCCTCTGTATTCTATTGTTCAAATATGAAGACAGAAGGTCGAGAGCTTTGCCTCTTATTCCATAGTGGTGTCATTTTTTGCACAGCGTTTCATGTTGAACGCAATCAAAAGCCTTTGATAGATCGCAAAATATACCTAATGCATCGTGCTTGTCTTACGAGGCTTCATGAATACATTTTAATAACTCAACACTAGCATCGGAAGTTGAGCGCCCTTTCGTAAACCCAAATTGATTCGCATGAAATATTTTATGACTATTAAAATGGGATAGCATTTGATTCAAGATTATTTTTTCAAATACTTTGCTCTAAGTTGGCAGCACCGACACCGGTCGGAAATTAGACGGGTATGTAGCGCTGCCAGCCTTGAACAAGGGAACGACTTTGCTGTTTCATTAAATCAGGAAATGTACCACTAGAAACATAGTCATTAAACACAGTTGCTAGATGGGGCGCAATGACCTCAATTATACATGATGCAGTTTTTACCGATAATCCCCAAAGGTCCGCGGTTTTCTTAATTTCGATACATTTAAATGTCTGTACAATGTCCTGAGCGCAAATATAAGTGAATTTGTGAATTCTTCTAAAAAATGTTCAGCGGAACTGGAAGACGCTTGGAGAGATTTTGTTGTCAATATTGGTAAATTTTTGAAAAAATATTCATACTCCGTCGCCACTTCCAGGTCCCTTGTAACATGGTAACCATTTACTTTTAAGTGGAAATCCCTTTCAGTCACCAAAGATCAACCGCATTCAGAGTTAATGATGTTCCAAGTCATTTTTATTTTATTCACAGAATTAGAAATTTTATTTTTAATGAAATTTGACTTAGCAAGATAACACGTTTGTTTAAATATCTGTGAATAATTTTTAACATATTCCTGAAAGGTTTGCCTAAAATTATATGATTTTTCTGAATATAATTCAAATAATTTATTTCTACTTTTAAAGATACCTGGTGTTGCCCAGTCACTGAAAACAGTACGACCACCAATCTGTAGTGTTTTTGAGATAAAATCTTTGCCAAACTCATCATTAATCAAATCAAATAAGTGAGTAATATATGACTGGTCTACACAAGTGAAGTTAGGTAGATATGGTAATCTCTTTAATACATTTTCTTTAAAATTATTCAAACGACTTTGGTTAATTGATACATATTTTATTTGTTTTTTGCAGACTTTGTTACTACTTTTAGGAAACTTTATCCATTGGCCACGATGATCTGACTCTACAGGATCCACAATACCTTTATCTATAGGTTTAATATCAGTAAAAATATTATCAATACATTTTGCACTGGTGGCTGTAATACGAGTGGGTTCTAAGAATGTACTATGCAGATTAAAGGATTTAAATAAATTTTTCATTTTATTTCTCTCTGATGGAGTTAATGATGTATCTAATATATCAACATTAAAATCTCCACAAACTATTATAGATTTCTTAGAACATTGGCATTGAAATAATATTAAATTGTAAATAGGCCATCAAAAAAAAGCCTTCCTAAGTTTCTTGCCGGTTCTTCTCAGGTGGGCCGCGTTCCGAACCGGTGGTCGCTTTAAATATTTTAAATAGTGTATGACATTTTGTAAGCGCCGTTAAAATTGTCTATGCAAAATAAAGATATTTTTATTTTATTTTATTTTATGATTTATTACAGAATGACCTATCTGTATATATAACTGTGATAAATAATGTCCAAATTTTTTACCTATTTCATCGCAATAGACTATGGTCTTTGCATCACTTTTTATTTGCAACTTTTCTATTATAGATGCCTCGCAATTACTACTTGAACTTAATATACTATTATCCACACTGCACACAGTTTTAATTGGTGAAAATTCATCATTGCATCTAATTCTTTCACAACTAAAGGGTGTGGAGAGAACATGGCCTGCGGATATCAATTGGTCATTTTGACAATGACATGAATTTACTAATTTACCTATGGCTAACACCTGTTCCCTACTCTGTTTCTCTGCTGTTTCATATTTATATGAAATTGAATTCAAAGAGTCTTGAAGGCGGTCAATCTGACATTGAAAGGCCTGTGTATCAGTTTTGTACTGTTGTGCGACAGTATCAAGTTCTAACATATACATATTTACCTGGTCAATCAGTTGCAATCTCTGTCTATTAAGTGACATGCTATTTATAAAAAACTTGTATTTATGTATCATTTTTTTAGATTAAGTAATAAACTTTTTAATTTTTAAATATTTCTTTAACTATTATATATTCTTACTACACTTAATAATTTTTAATGATTTGGAACAGCCCCCGGTTTAAGATCAACTTACTGGATAATAGGTTTAAAATTATTGGTTAAGGCTCACTTTCGAAGATGTGTCACTTGTCTTAGATATTCAAACAAGACACGTGAGCAATTAATGGGACAGTTACCCGCTGCGATTGTAACGCCACAGAAGCCATTCCTTTGTACTGGGGTTGAATATGCTGGCCCAATAAATGTGCGGGTATCGCCAGGCCGTGGAAACAAATCTTATAAGGGATATATAGCCCTATTTGTTTGCATGTCCACGAGGGCGATTCATTAGGAAGTCGTCAGCGACTTGACATCCAAGGGCTTTTGGCTGCTTTTAAAAGGTTTGCGGCTAGGCGAGGTCGTTGTAGATAATTACACAGTGACAACGGTTCTAATTTTGTGGGGGCAGCTCGAGAGCTGCAAGAACTTTTTAATGAAGAGTCTACCTTTCTTCCTGAAATAGCGGAATACCTTGCCAATAATGGTGTTCAGTGGATGTCTATCCCCCCTCACACTCCAAACTTTGGCTTCCTATGGGAAGCAGGGGTGAGATCCACTAAGCACCGTCTCAAACGAGTGATAGGGAATTCCACTCTCACGTATGAAGAGTTATCAACTGTGTTGGTACAGATTGAGGCATGCCTCAACTCACGGGCTCTTTCTTATATATACCTGACCACAATTTTGAGCAATCTAACATTAGTAATCTTAGACGCTGGCAGCTCACACAAAGAATGGTGCAAGAGTTTTGGCGCCGATGGTCTCAGGAGTATTTACATCAATTCTTGCAACGCCACCGTTGGGCGTATCAGACTCCAGAGCCATCGGTAGGAGATGTCGTATTGGTTAAGGAAGGCGACTTGCCTCCGGGCAAGTGGTTGTTAGGATTAATTCGTCAAAAGCATCTTGGTCCTGACGACATTACTCGAGTTGTTACACTACGGGTCAAAAATGCATTTGGTAAAATTTTTTTTTTTAATTAGTGTTAAGTTCCTTGGCCCTTGTTTATGGAAATATTAATAGTGTTAAGGCAAAATTAATAGTGTAAAATATGATAGTTGGTAAGCATTTAGATTGTCAATTATAGAATTATTGTTATTAGAATTATGATATTAAATTGTATTTTGGTTGCATTCTATCGATACTGCCGACTATAAGGGAGAAGTATGGCATCTAGTAGTTTATTTTAAGCAAATTTTGTTGATTGCATGATTGTTTACCTGAACCCATGCATGGTGGGCGGTGCTAGAGTTAAGGACATGCTTAAACTTGTCCTTGGTGGGCGGTATGTTCAGTTGATGCTTTTACTATCGATAGATGGCGCTATTCAATGTCTGAATCGCGTTAAGGTTTGCTAAAACCTTATATATATATAAGCTGGATAATTTAAGTATCTTTGTTTTAAGCTTGAATGGATCACGAAATCCTTTTTATACAATACATTCTTACATCAGTGCTTGTGAGTTTGATTGTGCCTAAAACCAACACCCCCATTCACGGCAGGCCTGAATGACAGTTTGTTCACTGGGGTTGCCACAAGGAAAAATATATATATTTATATATATATACACAACTCGAATAATCACAACCATTTAGATTTTTTAAATTCCCGCTTTGTCCACAGATTATTTTAAAGCTGCGGTCCGAAATTACAATGCATGTCAATTTTTGAAAACTAAATGCTAATGATATTTTTTGTAACGCGACATTATTGTTTACTGAATTAAATAATTATTATTTTTAAAAAAATAAAACGTCCATAAATTAATATAGTTGCACCTTTAAACTAAAATAATTATATTACGTAGTTGTACAGCCAGCGCTAGCCTTGAGTTTCGGACCGCAATATTAGTTACTTCAAATTTATTAAAAAAGTTACATTGCCTCACGCTCGCAGCAAAAGTTGCTTTTCCATCGAGATTTCACGAAGCAAAAGTGCCCTTTTGCTTCTGGAGAGGTGAAAAGATTATTATGTGGTCCACAAAAGCTTCAGAGCAAGCGTGTCAGGGGAGGCTCCGTTTACGTAAACTATTCCTCAAATGACCGCGGATGCGTAGAGCGCATGCTAGCTGGTACTCACGACGCAGTCGACGACGACCTGGCCCAGCGACGTGGGGCACAGGTTGGCGGACAGCCCCTTGTAGAGGTGCGCCTGCACGCCCGCGTCCATGTTGGCCAGCTCCATCCAGCCGCCGCGGATGCCGCACTCGCCCATGTAGCCCTTGGACGCCGACATGAAGGACGCCACCTCGCGCGCGCTGTACGGCGCGCCCATGTCCGACATCACCTGCCACACACACACACACGCGCGACATTAGCCTAATCTGCCAGGTGACCTCTGGGTTCTGCGGCGGGGAGGTACGCACCTTCTTGAAGGAGAAGAATTTGCTGCCCGGGGCGTAGACGTTGTGCTGGTACACCTCGTCGGCGAAGATGAACAGGTTCTTCTCGTGCGCGAACTTCACGATGCTCTCGATGTTCTCCTTGGTCAGCACCTGCGGCACACGGCACGAGTCACGGCCGGCCCGAGCGGGACGCGGCGATGCGGCGCAGCGCGTACCTGCCCCGTGGGGTTGCCGGGGTTGATGACGACGATGGCGCGCACGTCGCTGCTCGTGGAGCCCTCGGCGTAGGCGCGCTGCAGCTCGTCCACGCTCAGGCCCCAGTTGCGCTCCTCGTCCAGGTAGTAGTTGACGGGCGCCAGACCGAACTCCGACAGCGACGCGCTGTACAGCGGGTACTGCGGGATCGGGATCATCACACCTGGAAATTAACGCGTTCCACTTTGTACCAGGAACTACCCCTCTGATGACGTCATAGTACGAAGGATCTGAAACTATACTGTTTAAGAAGATTTTGTCACCAAATGTCAACGAAATGACGGTAGATGTCAAAAATTATTTCAGTACAGGAATACTTCACACCCCTTTGGATGTCACTGCTTATAAAAACATTGCTCGAGTGACTCAAGAGGCGTCAGTAATCAGCCTTAGCACTTTCAACTGGAACCTTTGAAGAATTTCGATTTTGGATTGGTAGGCAATCCCCAAAAGCTGAATTCCATAGGTCCAGATTGGCCTCAGAATACTTTTATATATTAATTTTTTTTTGTACAATGACAGCTCAGACTTTCTGCTGAAGAGCCAGTACATTTTCCTTAATTGGATTCCCAGAGCTTTGCGTTTCGTGAATATGTGCTTTTTCCATGTGAGCTGACTATCCAAGTAGAGTAAAGGGAGGCTAAATATCTGGGTATTCAGATATATCTGTAGTAAAAAGCTGTTGCTATCTATTTTTTTAATTTTTAAGGCAAATTATTGGCAAGTACAACTGCTTTTATTGAGTAGGATATTTTTGATACTTCACATTTGGATGTGAAGTAATGAAATTTCAAAAAACTAGGACAGCAGATGATAAATCTGGCCAGTTAAGTGTTAATTACAGGCTGGAACTTGACAAAACTCTGAGAATAATCATAATAAAAAATATTGTTTTCATAAACCTGGTGCAGTGTGTTCTTTGGTTAATGCAGAATGGTATGCTAGCATTTGTTTGCCACAGGTCGTTTCTGAACTCCGTAAAGAAAACTGCAACCGCCGCATCATCCTCCATCACGACAATGCGAGTTCTCACACCACGCACAGAACAAAAGAGTTTTTAGAGCAAGAAAACATAGAATTATTAGCCCATCCGCCGTACAGCCTCAACCTAAGCCCTAATGATTTCTATACTTTCGCTAAAATAAAGAATAAATTGCGTGGTCAGAGATTTTCATCACCTGAAGAAGCTGTGGACGCCTACAAAACGGACATTTTGGATACCCCAACTTCCGAATGGAATGGTTGCTTCAATGATTGGTTCCATCGTATGGAACAATGTGTCAAATTTCGCGGAGAATACTTCGAAAAGCATACTTAATACATTTTTAAATAGTAATGTTGTGTCACTTCCTTGATTCCCGAAATTTTCAGTGCCGCCCTCGATGATCACATCACTGTTTTTCGGAAAAGGCTCGAGTGGCTACCTATTCGACTTCGCCGGAATGCTAATATTCTTTTCTTGTTATACAGTATACTGTTCAACCCTTTTACGCCTACCTATCTCACAGGACGTTTTGAATTCCTTCATGATACTCATTCGAAGTGCTTAAGATCATCGGAGAATCTGAGACTAAAAATGCCGTCACATTCCACAACATTCTTAGGAAAATCCTATACTGTCTTGGCAAAACGATTGTGGAATGCGCTGCCTTTAGATATACGTCGCGCAAAGTCACTTGCTATCTTTAAGCACAATGTTAAAAACTACTTTCTGTCCTCTAACTGAGTTTTACTTGCAGTATTTCTTGTTTCTTTTATTTCTATAAATAAATATATAAAATAAATAAAAATATCTTTATTTTGCATAGACCATTTTAACGGCGCTTACAAAATGGCATACATTATTTAACATATTTAAAGCGACCACCGGTTCGAAACGCGGCCTACCTGAGAAGAACCGGCAAGAAACTTAGGAAGGCTTTTTTTTGATGGCCTATTTACAATTTAATATTATTTCACTTTGCCAGCAGATCATTTCCAGGCGTCCCTGTCCTGCAAAAAGTCTTTAACGGAGTAATAACCTCTTTCACAAAGCTTGTATTTAATTAACTTTTTAAATTTATTTAATGGTAAATTTCTCAGGTCACAGGGAAGCTTGTTGTAAAAGCGTATATAGTTACATTTCTTTATTGTGTACAACTTAACTATTATCCTCACTATCATACTAATATGTAGTTATATATTATGTAAATACGCCATCAACTACCTCTTTCTTTGATTTCCTGATCATCTCTTTCCATAGTGTGAGGGTGCCACTGTGTCTGTGTTTTTTATTACATATTATTCTTGGTAAAATGTCCAAATTTAATGTTGAAACTGCAATTGGCGAGTTGTCAAAGAAAGTTTCTGCGTTGTCATTGAAGATCTCAACGCAAACGGCACTAATTGAGGCGCAAAATAAAAAAAAATAGATGAACAACATCTGATAATCGAAAATTGTTCTACCGTCATTAACAATCTTGTGACTGTAATTGAGAATTTTTCAACGAAAATTGAAAAGGTTGTTTGCTCAAATGATGGGAGTGGGATGGCAGAACATATAAAGGTATTGGCGGAGCAGCGTTCGAGTGAGACAACACTAATTGTACCGAGTCTCCCAGAGACGGCGTCGCCGAACAATTCCAATGTGACTGCGCGCTCACGTCGAGCAGCCGCTAGACGTAATAAACCTGAGGGCATAGTCACACAGAATAATAACACTGTTGACAATTATATAGCCTCGTCTCAGCGGCAATATCTGAACGACAAAGCAAGTGAGTCTGATGATGATGGTTGGAAAGTTGTTAACAGGAAGAAGGTTAAATTTACTTCAATCTTAAAGGGAGGCAATTCTCAGATCTCGGAATTCCAAGCTTTTGAACAGAAACTCTTTTATGGTGGGGGTACCAGAGTCTGAGTTCGGCAAAATAAATAACGTGGATAGTTGGCCGGTTAATACAAAATTCAATGAGTGAGTGTGGTTTCGTAACTCACAAAGACCCACCAAGAAAATGGGGGAAAACCAATAAGTCCATTCATATTTATTACCAGAACGTCCGAGGATTACGAACAAAGACGAAAACATTCTATGAAAACTTGTTAGGTTTGAGTTACGACGTATTTGCAATTACTGAGTCTGGAATAAATTGTTCAATTAAAGACGGCGAACTTATTCCACCAGGATTTACAGTACTAAGGTGCGACCGAATGGACGACCGGAAACACGGGGGAGTTTTCGTGGCTGTATCGTCGTGGCTCGACATAAAGTTAGTAAAAATTGAAAATGTGGACTCGGCCTTATTTGAGATAGTTTGTGCGACGGTCAGCTGTAGAAATAAGATGTTGTTTTGCTGTTGCGTAGTGTATATACCTCCAAGTTCTAATAATTGTGAATATATGCATATGTTTAATATTTTGGAGAAAGTTTGTATAAAGTATGAATCGGTTATAGTAGTGGGCGATTTTAATATGCCTTCGGCTCCAGACGATGTGCATTGTTATTTGGAATATTTTCTCGAGTTCTGTGGATTTCGTCAGGTAAATAACATACTTAATTTTCATAATCGTACCTTAGATTTGGATATGACTAACCTAATGGCGGGTGACTTAAAGGTTAAGGTATCGGATGAGCCACTTGTAGTGATTGACGCCCCCATCCCCCCTTAGATATTAAAGTGACTCTTGGATCTAGTTTGAAAAAAGGGTCAACCTTGTTTAATGATAGTGTAGCTGTCAATAATGTTACCGCTTGGCAATTAACAAAATGCAATTTTGCTATGTTATATGAGAGATTTGGTATGGTGGACTGGGATTTACTGTATAATATTAAAAATTCGGAAGAGGCGTTAACCTATTTTTATCAGACAATTAACGAGATTATAAGTCAATATACCCCTGTAAAAAATACCGTTTTTAATATATCAAAGGAAAGATATATCTATCCAGAATGGTACACTCCAGATTTGATTAGTGACATTAAAAAAAATCGCGTTTTCACAAAATTTATAAAGCTACGGGACTACGGTGTGATTACGAAACGTTATCTCGGTGTCGCTCTTTGGTTAAAAGTAAAATGAAATCAACATTTGATGCTTATCAAAGAGACTACAGATGGATATCAAGAGTGATCCGAAGTCCTTTTGGATTCTTATTAAAAGTAGACAATGTCAAGGGTACAAAAACACAATTAGAAAAGACGGGAGAGATTTAACGGAATCAGAGGGTGCTGAGTGTTTTGCCTCATACTTTAAATCGGTATATAGCACAGAGCAGCCTGTACTGGATCCGGAGGTGGCTGAGCGCACGGGAGGAGCGAGTGCCGGCGCGGCGCGGGTACATGTCGGCCAGCTCAGCGCGCTCGGCGCTAGCCCGCCTAAAGCCCAAACGCTCTGTGGGACCTGATGGGATACAACCTTACATCGTTAAGATTGTCGCGAGGTGCTCTGGAAACCTTTAATGCATGTATTTAATTTATGTTTAGAGGAGGGACGGTATCCAGATCGGTGGAAAATTACCAGGGTAATACCGGTTCCCAAGGGTGGGGCGAGCGATGATGTCCATCATATAAATATCCATCACGCCTTATCCCCGAAGGGGTGGCAGAGGCATATTATATGCCCACTTTTCACCGTGTGGATTCCTGTCCCACGTAATAGGTGGTGAGCCCATTGCCGTGTTGAAATAGACAGACTCAGGTTGTGGCTACCTGCTGTTGAAATTTTCAAGCCGCCCATAAGGCCTTCAACCAGGCTTAACGACTGCCACTTTACTGGCAACCGGGACCAACGGCTTAACGTGCCTTCCGAAGCACGGAAACGCTCGCAAATGTAAATGCCACAAAGTGGTCACCCATCGGAGGACCAGCCATAGTGAAAGTAGCGTAACTCAGTGATCGTTTACAGAACACTGAGACCGCGAGGCCACGAGCGCTTCCAATTAGCGATGATGTCAGTGGATATATACCGGTGGCAGTTCTGTCGGCGTTCGCCAAGGTATTTGAGTCAGCATTACATGCTTCAATTTATGTTCAAATCAGCTCACAGCTGACTGATGTGCAGCATGGTTTTCGGTCAGGCAGAAGTACGAGCAGTAACCTGCTATCTTTTGTAACATATACTACGCCCATTGTTGATGCTGGAGGGCAGGTCGACTGTGTGTACTTCGACTTCCGGAAGGCTTTTGATTTAGTCAATAATGACGTGCTATTGGCGAAGCTGGCGACGGCAGGTTTCACGGCACACTTGCTAAAATTTTTTGCGAGCTACCTTGGCGAGCGCAGACAGTACGTGGATTATGCTGGTTACGAATCTGGTCCGATTTTACTTTTTCAGGCATAAGTCAGGGATCTAATCTAGGACCTCTGGAGTTCCTATTAATGATTAATTACCTCCCTGGGGTCGTACGGCATTCAGAGTGTCTGCTTTTTGCAGATGATCTAAAAGTGTATCTGTCGGTATCGGATGCTTCGGCTGCTGGGCGACTGCAGGAGGATATTGACCGGATAGTGCAGTGGAGTGATAACAATAAGTTGTACTTTAACGTAACAAAATGTGCAGTTATTAGTTACGGCCGGGCTGTGGCTCCACTGGACTATAAATGTATGATGAACGGAACGGAGATACCACGTGTTGATTACATCCGGGATCTAGGAGTAGGTATGGTGCCTGAGTTAACGTTTCGTAAGCACATTACGGATTTGTGTAGTAAATCATTTAGAAATTTAGGGTTTATTTTGAGAAACTGCATAGATTTCAATAGCACTTTAGTAACAAAAATATTATATAATGCACTCGTCCGGTGTCATCTCGAAACCACTGCTATTATTTGGAATCCCCACGAGGCTAAATATAGCCTAATGGTAAGGAAAATTCAAAATAAATTTACTCGTTTTCTTTATCACAAGGAATATGGAGTGTACCCGCGGAACCCGCTAATGTACCCTAGCTTGTTTGTCCTCGGTATGGTCGGGTATGATCGACTGAGTGTTAGGCGCGACGTGTCACTGGTGACGTATGTGTGCTCCCGACGGCTGCGCGGACGCCCGCCGCCCCCTACTCTCAGATTGCCCGAGGCACGAACAAACTTGAGTAAGTTTGCCCCCTTGTCGCGCGCCATACGGTTCATTAATATCATTGCTGAACACGTAGATACATATATCTGCAACCTGCCGACATATTTAGAAGTCGCGAGCAGGTCCATTGTATCAAACCTTATTTGATGGAACAATATAAATTATATTTATTGCCAAAATATTATTAAATTATTATTATATTTTATGAAATTATTATTCATTATTATTATGGTGAAATTAATAATTAGTGTATTCTAGAGTTGTCAGAAATATTGACCATATAATTATGATAATAAAGTTATACTATCCATTTTTTAATTGTTATTATATGCAATGAAATAATTATTTTATAATTAATATGATGAAATTATTATATAGTGTATTATTAAATTATTATTATTATTATGAAATTATTAATTAGTGGATGATTAAGTATCCAAAATGATTAATTATGGAATTGTTACTATATATTTTTTATTTTATTTCTTAATAAAAATGTTATATTATTTAAAGAAAATTATAATGTATATTTGTTACTTACAGTATCGTATTGGTTTTTAAGCTGTAAAGATATTGTAATTGTTATGAACAAATAAATAAATATTAACGTTGTCTGAAAGAGATCGCTTTTAGCGATAAGACCGCCCATTGTACTTTCACTTGTAGTTTTAAGGCCTGTAAATACTATATGTAATGGTGTGCAATAAAGAATTATCTATCTATCTATCTATCTATTCTATCCGTACCATCACAATACATTTTTGCTAATCTTATGTATATCCAGAAAAATCTATCACAGTTTTCTTTACTCTATTATAAACATAATATAAACACTAGAAATAAAAATAATCTTTCAGTCCACCACAGTCGACTACATAAGATTGGCGATTCTTTCCAGGGCAACTATATACGCTTTTACAACAAGCTTCCTATGACCTGAGAATTTTACCATTAAATAAATTTAAAAAGTTATTAAAAAATAGTTTTGTGAAAAAGGTTATTACTTTGTTAAAGACTATTTGCAGATCAGAGACGCCTGGAAATGATCTGCTGGCAAAGTGAAATAATATTAAATTGTAAATAGGCCATCAAAAAAAAGCCTTCCTAAGTTTCTTGTCGGTTCTTCTCAGGTGGGCGTTCCGAACCGGTTGTCACATTAAATATTTTTAAATAGTGTATGACATTTTGTAAGCGCCGCGCCGTTTAAATGGTCTATGCAAAATACAGATATTTTTTAATTTTATTTTATAAGGCTTACGGGAACTCGTCACTGAATTAATAAAAAGCTATTGGACTGGCGCGTCTTATTCGGGAAAGTCCGTTTGGTTAATTTAGGACCGAGCGTACTACTTCAAAGTGTTTAAGCTACATAGCCAGCCTTCACTCATTTTTATTTTTTTTATTAATTAAAAAACGTGTAATTGGTTTTAAAGCACGGTCGAGTCACAAACACATGAATTCATGAAATTTTCGTCATATCACAACTTCACCGTTGATCTCGGTTGCCAAACTAATTGCAGTGGTTAATCATGCGGCTTGGAAAATTTCAAAAGACCTGCTTTTGACATTTTTCAAGCCGCCCCCATAATTAATGTTTGGTTACGGTGGATATAGAGATAATCGATAGGGTTTAGGACTGTTGGTTCCATTGGAAAGTTCCATTGATGGGTCCAACAGGATTTTTTTATCCTTTTGTCTCCACTATTACGAGAATGGGTCTATCAGGATTTTGACAGTACTCGTGTTTCCATTGTTCAAAACAAGCGGAGCTATCAGGATTTATGAATATTATTGTCTTCTCTTACTTAGATACTGGATCGACAATTGATCCAACACTGTTTCATGAATTCATGTGTTTGTGACTCGACACGTACACAGTGTTGAAGGTCTCTGTGATATTTATCAAATGCGTTAGGATGATATAGTTGTAATTTAATTTGTTAGTAAAATGGACGCAAATCTCTTTCTCTGTGGCGACCTGCTTTTGAAATTTTTCAAGCCGCCCCCCACATGCTTAACCACTGCAATTATTTTGGCAACCGAGATCAACGGTTAATCGGTTAACTGCAATTTGTTGTAACTAGCAATATCCCAAATATTAGTGTCCGGTGAAGTTAGTGATATGACGAAAATTTCATGAATTCATGTGTTTGTGACTCGACACGTACACCGTGTTGAGGATATAGATAATACTCGTACCTCTACTTTAACAGTGTTGAGGAATTCTTAGCTCCACGTTATTCGTGTTGAGGTCAAACAAACTCCACTTTAATAGTTGAGGATACTCCGCTTTAATAAGCGTTGAGGCTACTCCGCTTTAATAAGCGTTGAGGCTACTCCGCTTTAATAAGCGTTAAGGCTACTCCACGTAAACCGTGTCGAGGATTAATTATACCTATCCCACTTAATCAGTGTTGAGACACCTATAGGTACTCCACGCAAAGCGTGTTGAGGGTACACTCCACTTTAAAAGTGTTGAGGTCTTCAAATTATATAGTCAAATGCTATATTCATTTTTCCATGTTAGTTATGGTTAAAAATATAATATTTACGTTCAATATTACTCCTTGACAGCGGAAAATTACGCAGATGATAACGTTGACATCTACGGCAACAACGAACCCGAGTCAACAGAGCCGGATCATCTAAGTCGCAAGCTGTCCCCACAAAAAAAAAATTTTACAGCCTAAGCAAGCAAAATCTACTTGCTAGCAATCTCACTGCTATAGGAAAAGTTTTGAATTGGGCTCTGGCATCAAATAGCACTGTTCCTCAAGATATAATAAAGGCATTAAGGGCCGTATTTTTAAACGTTACTCAATACTCAAGAAACACTTGAGAGTAGTATTTGTATGGCAAAACTAGCCTCAAGCGTTTCTTGAGTATTGAGTAACGTTCTAAAATACGGCCCTAAGTGACGCCGGCAGACTCATATGCGACAGCCACTATAAAGAATCGCAAACTAGGCGTTATGCGGCACTGAGCACTCTCAACAAGAACATAAGAGATAATGTCAAAAATACAACTATAGATGAACATCTTTTTGGTTCCGCATTATTAGATCACATCAAGTCTTCGAAGACAATAAGCAAGACAGGATCGGAAATCAAACAAGATTCGACGCCCGACGTATGGGGCCGGACAACACAGCCTCAGGGCGATTTATACTCGAGGGGGGCGCCGCCGTGGCAGCAGCGGTCGAACCGCGGACGACCCAAGGGGATCGCCGCCTGGAAGCGCCGCGAGGCCGCCGCTCAACCAACCACGCGCGGCAGCAGACTAGGAGACGATAGGAGAAGGTCCTCAGGTATGCGTTGCTGGTCGATTGACTCACTTTTATGACAGATGGTGTGAGCTCACTAGTGATCCTACAATTTTAGATTGGGTTCTAGGATACAAAATTCCCTTTATCGAGGAACCTGTACAAATAACTGAACCCCAAAATAATGCGTGTAACACACTGTCTCAAATTGAGATTATTGATAAATGAATCCTGGAATTAATACAGTTTAAGTTGCGAAAGATAATATGTCTCGCCAATCTTTACCGTGCCCAAGCCTAACGGAACACACAGATTCATATTAAACATAAAAAAGCTCAATAAATTTGTTAAAACAGAACATTTTAAAATGGAAGATTATCGCACTGCACTTAGATTATTACGCCAAGACTATTTCATGTCAACTATTGATATTAAAGACGCATATTTCTTGATTTCTATAAATAAGGGTGACGGTTTTGCTGGAGATCACAGCTATATGAATTTAACGTTCTTCCGTTTGGAACTTGCACTGCACCACTTGTTTTTACAAAACTACTAAAACCCGTTCTAGAAAATACTAAAACCCGTTCTAGAAAACTTACGCACATCTTTTATCAGTAAATTATCTAGACGATTTTTTATGTCTAGGTAATTCATATTAAGAGTGCCTGTCAAATGTTAACACTACAAGATCCCTTCTAGAATCATTAGGGTTTATAGTAAACACAAATAAATGTATAAAAATAGGGTAATTGTCATGTTTGATACTAAAAACATGACAATTACCCTACCCGAGGAAAAGAAAAAACGAATAAAAAATCGAGCTACAAAGCTTATATGTTAAACCAAATGTACCTACTATAAGATTTTTTGCCGAATTTATAGGACTTTTGACCGCCGCATGCCCAGCTGTCAGTTACGGTTGGATGCACACTAAACTGTTTGAAAGAGAGAAGTTTTTGGCCCTAAATTATTCTGAAAATTACAATAAACAAATGATATTACGAGAATATTTAAAAAATGAATTTTTATGGTAGTGAGATAATATTACGACGTCATTTGCCAACATCCGTAAAAATAACGAGTTTTCAGTGGTAATTTTTACTGATGCTTCGAATACCAGCTGGGGCGCTGCATGCGGTGGTGAAATTGCCAACGGAAACTGGACAGAGACTTGCACTTCATATTAACGAACTTGAGTTAAAAGCCGCATTTTATGGACTAAAAATCTTTACAACTGATTTAAGGTATTGTAATATTTTACTACGAATTGACAACACTACTGCCATATCATACATAAATAGAATGGGTGGTGTCCAACATCCTCATTTGAATGATCTTGCACGAAGGATTTGGCTGAGGTGTGAGTTCCGAAATATTTTTGTGTTCGCATCCTACGTTAGATCCTGTGATAATATAGAAGCAGATCGCGAGTCTCGACGAATCAATATAGACACAGAGTGGGAAATTTCAGATAATGCCTTTTTGCGAATCAGCACATCATTAGGGAAATCCGAATTTGACCTTTTCGCTAGCGCTCAAAACTATAAATGCAGTAGATATGCTTTATGGAAACTCGATCCATATTCTGAAATTGTAGATGCATTTACATTTTGCTGGCGAAATATATACTTTTATGCCTTTCCCCCATTCTGTTTAATTACTAGAGTCCTGGAAAAAAATGTGTCAGACAAAGCAACGGGGGGGGGGGGGGGTAGTAGTGGTGCCTTACTGCCCATCACAACCTTGATATCCATTGTGGTCCAACCTTGTATTATCGGAAAAATTGTTCTTTGGTCCTGATGAATTCCTATTATATTCTCCTTTCAGAACCTGCCATCTTCCTCACGCGAGCCTTATCCTGGTGGCAGCCAAATTATCAGGGAATCAATGATTAAACGTGGTGTACCTCAAGAATCCTTAAATATAATGATGGCTTCTCTTGCAAAAAACACATTGAATCAATACAATAGTTCCATAAAGTCCTGGTGGCATTGTGTAAACACAATGACTTAGATGTTTACGAGGCTAATAGTTCTACAGTATTATCATTCCGTACCACAAAATTTGAAGAACAATATACTAGCTACAGCAGTTTAAACACTCATAGATCAGCTTTGTCCCTAATTTTAGGTGATTTCGTCAACCGTTTCCTTAAAGGTGTCTATAGACTTGCTCCCCCAAATCCGAAATATAATTCAACATGGGACACAAACATAGTGTTGAATCATCTATCCAATATGTATCCTTACGACATTTCATTAGCTGATTTGTTACATAAAACTTGCACACTTTTGGCTACTGCTTCCGCTCAAAAAATGATTACTATCAGTTTAATCAAATTAAATAATATATCAAAACGAGACAATGCAATTGCTATTAAGATCACCAACTTAATAAAAACATCGAGGCCCGGCTCTTGCCAACCACTCATCAGGTTACCATATATTCTTAAAAATCCCAGTATTTGCCCGGCGTTGGCTGTTGAAACTTACATAGCAAACACCTCTTCTTTAAGACATATTATTACTTCGGAGGAACATCTTTTATTACTGTGCGAAAACCTCACAAAAAAGTTGGATCTCAAACATTGGCACATTGGGTGAAAAAGATGTTGCACGATAGTGGTATAAATATTTCTATATTTGGAGCTCGCAGTACTCGCTCAGCATTTACATCCACCGCTCACAGATCTAGGGTTAGTCAGGAAGTGGCCCTCAAGGCTGCGGGTTGATGTAACTCCTCTAATGTTTTTCTTAAGTACTATCGAAGAGAAGTCATTAATACAAATGAAAACGATTTTGTTAATGCCATATTTGGTATATGATTTGTTAAATAAAACAAAAGGTTGATTACATTTATCTTATTATCATAGTTAAGAGAACGATAAATGTAAAATTATCTTTAAAATGATTTAAGAAGAAGGTTGTTGAACTTATTTAGTAGATTAAGAAATTTAATAACTTCACGTCTTTTTCTCACATACCTAAATTCTTTAGTTTTTTTTTATATCTTACGTTACTTTGCTCTGAACATCTGCAAGTAATTATTAATCGTCTTCGGTTGAGACCCGAAGTATAATTAAGAATCAAACGAACTTACCAAGTGAAGTTTGATTCCAATTATGCGAGGGTCTCAACCGAAGACGATTACATCCCTATCCCACCCAACCCAAACAGACAAAAAAAAACTAAAAAATATATTTTTAATAACACAAACTTTGAAATAATGAAATCAGGTGACGCAGGGCAGTGTCGCGGTGCATACAATATTAGGAGGTAGGAGAAAAATACTTTCTTACATTATAACTCTAAAGGTGTGACGAAGATAGCATCATCTCATGTAATGCTGCAAGTAATTATTAATCGTCTTCGGTTGAGACCCTCGCATAATTGGAATCAAACTTCACTAGGTAAGTTCCTTTGATTCTTAATAAACAGAGGTAAAATATGTGAGTTTGTGACGTTGTAGGGGTAATCTCTGGATCAACTGAACCGATCTTGAAATTTCTTTCACTGTTAGAAAGATCCCCGAGTGCTACACTAGTCTTTATCCACGAAACGTCTAGTAATTTGGGAGGCTACTACTGCAGTCCAGAGTGCTCGGCATTTAGACAAAATGTTAATAGAATTAGATGCCAAATGTGAAAATTACTCGGATATCTATGCAGCATGTATGAAACGATTAAAGAATCTGCAGGAAGCGAAAGAAATGCACAAGGATCGCGAAACCTGACGAACTATCCTCTCTGACTACTCCGTCAGGAATACGGCGGTTAGTTTAGCAGTGACATAAAACGTCTTACACAATGCACATTAACGAACAATATAGGTAGTTAAATCATCACCATTACGAAATAGTAAATATGCGGTAAGTTTTAAAATAATATATATGGATTGTATGATAACTGTGCAGCGCTTTCTGTGTAAATAAACGGGGCTCATATAATTTCTCTACGAGCCCGTTCCAATAGTTCCTATCAATAAAACAAAAAATGCTCTGTATCTGTACAAAGTTCAATCTGTAATACATATTGCCTCGTGCTTATCTGTTGGTAGATAACAAATCGGAGAATACGAACTAATACAATTACGTCCCAGCATCATAACAGGACATCATTTGGTTTGACGCTAGATTGAGATGTCCGTTGTCATACGATTACGGTATCCGGAAATGTTGAATATGAGATAATGTTCTGAATGATAGATATCAAATATGGAGTCACCTCCACCACTCCTCACCAGCCTTCTTTCCTCCCGCGTTGTTGGCGAAGAGCTGCAGGATGTTCTTGATGCCCACGGAGGCGCCGTTGACGAGGCAGATGTTCTGCCAGTCGCTCGCGTGCCCGTCGCGCTGCGCGATGTACGCCGCCACGGACTTGCGGATACTCTCGATGCCGTACGAGGCGGTATACGCACCCACAGATCTGCCACTGAAATAACACGTATTCAATCAAAACCATTAAATACATGGTAATGTGCGTTATCATGTCAATAGATTTTTGGAACTTTAGCGAAACATTTAAAGTCGTGAATGGGTATATTCATTTCGCCATAAGTGACGCAATTCGAAACATTCATCACACAACCACCACAGTCTAGCTAGTTTTTGTATCCGAAATCAGCGATTTGTCGTTTATTGGAAGCTAAACTCGTCTCATAATCGCCAGTTTCGGCTACTTTAAGTAGCTGGTCTGCGGTGGGTTAAGCTGAAGAGTTCTGGCATAAACGGGTCACTAGTTTTCAATATTCGGCTGACGTACCGACCGTATTGTGCTCTATGATCGTATTGTTACGTATGGCAATGTGTTCTCCTGTGACGTTTGCTTTCTTATTGTGTCATTAGTAATAGAAAGTTCTCTATAGTAATCTAGGAATGGTAATTGGATAAATAAGGGAATTAAATAATTCGGATACTTACATCATAGTTGTGTCAGAGTCGGCAGACATGTGCAGCTAAGTGACGATCCTCAATGGATGGGTGTGTAATGCAGAAAAAAGTAATTTATTACAATAATTAAATAGTAAAACCGACCATGCACCTTTGATACTCGTCTCTCAGACCCGAGTAGAAACAGCTATAATAGCGTCAGCATAAACAGCCAAAAGAAGCGCATGCCAAAGCTTTTATACATTTTATCTACCAAAGCATAGTTTATAGTTTGACCACAGCCGCTATACCTCCTTATGTATGATTTTGTTCCAAAGGAGAGGTATAATGGTTGCGGTCAACTCTAGCACGTCTTTCGCCAGGCATTTCTTATAATATTGCTAAAGATATATTTTTACACTCACCCACATGCTGATAGAAGCTCACAAGCCCTGGCTTTTACATCATCTGGGAAGCCTCCAGTTTCCATGACAGAAGGACATGTCACGCAGGCAAGGACCTACGATTTCAGATACATAATTACAACGACGGAAGAGTTCTAACTACGTTCAGAGCTCTTTAACTTGGCTTTAGCTAGTGTGCAATTCTTGCGCTTACGGTAACCATTTTACAGTGGGCTCAGGCGTGAACGAACCCAGAAGATAGTACGAAGAGGTGGTAGTAATCTATGTGCAAATTTTTTGGTATGCAACATCTTTCCACACACTTTCCTGCTAAACCTGTGAGTGATTTTGATAAATTTTTAAAGCAATTATTTGTTAAATTTCTCATAAATTTTTAATAAAGTGGAAAAAGACAACTTGATTCGAGACAGGGATTGAACCTGTGACCTTTGCCTAACCAGGGCAATGTTCTAGCCACCTGAACTACCCGAACCGTACCGAATCAAGTTGAAATTCTCCACCATATTTATATCGTCATTTTAAGAGTATGACCAGAGCCATCTATCGAGCTAATGAAGCATCGAGCTAATGAATTTAGCAAACAATTGCTTTAAAAATTTATCAATATACTGAGTGGAGTCCATTGCATCAATGTTTAAAAATAGTTGTAACACTGTTCATTGGTATCGAGTTGTTCATTAGCTCGATAGATGGCTCTGGTCATACTCTTAAAATGACGATATAAATATGGTGGAGAATTTCAACTTGATTCGATACGGTTCGGGTAGTTCAGGTGGCTAGAACATTGCCCTGGTTAGGCAAAGATCACAGGTTCAATCTCTGTCTCGAATCAAGTTGTCTTTTTCCACTTTATTAAAAATCTGTGAGTGATTTCATGTAAAGAGGCGAAGCTAGTAACGCATGCAAGATAGCGCTCTATTTGATTTGGCCACGGTGGTCTTGTTTCGTTACCAATAGGTATGTTACAGATGGAACTCACTTGTCTGATGAATGTAATGGGGCATTGTTGCATGGCGTGTGCATCTCCGATGTTGGCTTTGATCACAGTCTTGAACGGTTTCTGAGCGCCCTGAGAACAACATATTTAACATTATAATATTTACATTGGTGCTAATTCTGTTTTTGAAACCACTAAACTAAATTTCTCTAAAATTTTCTTATTTTTATTGAGAGATTGCCAAATGCTATTCTGTTATTATGTCGAACTAAACTTGGTGATATCATAAACAGCACTAAATTTGTATCTGACATATCTATAATTCCTTTTATGTGATAAAATTCAACAAAACATGTATATAGATGCGGACTAACTTAGTGATTGAACTGTCTATGTACATTTTTCACTTTTTGTTGGATTTTTTCACTTAAACATTCTAAACAGGTGACGTCTAATTTTGGTGAAAAGTCTAATTTTAGTGGAACGTTTATCAATTTTAGTAACCGTTTGAAACGTGAAAACGTGTAAAACGTTGCAACGTGAAAAATGTACATAGGCAGTTCAATTACTTTTTTATACACAGTTAGTCGGCATGTATTTACATTCGAATGTCTATGTACATTTTTCGCATCTTGTTCAAATTTATTACATAATATGATTTTTCAGATACAAGTTAAGTGTTATATATGATATCACCATCTTTAGTTCGACTTAATAACAGAATAGCATTTGGCAATCTCTTAATAAAAATAAGAAAATTTTAGAGAAATTTAGTTTAGTGGTCTCAACAACAGAATTAGCACCATTATGGTTAAGACAAGCGACACAATTACTTGTACAAATGAATAAAATCGTTTTCCTTTTTGTTAACGACGGATAGTGGTGCTTTTGCTTTTATAATCCACAATTTATCATTATCATCATCCGAATATCCGTACGTTTGGTTTCTGCGACCTTTAAGAGAAACCCTCTCTACACTCTTCCAAAATAAAATTAATATGACCTACATCCAATAGTGGACAGTGAAAGGCTGATTTATTTGTTGGGTGTATGGGGCCTCACCAGGATCTCCACAACCCACCTCTACCCTATTCGAATATGTCCCTGCTTGGCTGTGGATTATAAGCCAGTTTAACATGTTTTCAGATTGACCGCGTCTATTTTATCAGTTCTGCCTTGAATTGCAAATACGATAAGCGTTATTATAGTTCCATGATAATTGAATTACACATACACACTGGCACACCAAGTTAGGCTGTGGTGAACGTAGGTACTCGTATAAGAACTACTGAGGTGAGATTATTCAATAGGCGATCAGGTACCGAAGGGAATCAATTAGTATGTTTATACGGCGGCAAATAACGAACTGGCCGAAGGTCTAGTCTTCGTTGAATGGCAGTTACTGTACTTTTTATTTATACATACTAATATGTAAATGTGGTATGGTAAGTACGCAAAATAATGTAGTTACCTCTCAATAGTCGTTATTAGCAACATTGTAGCACGGGGACCGTACAGGGCACTGTCCACTTATATGATTTTTCACCCGCCTGGTAGCTAATCTTTTGTACCAGTTAGCAATTACGCTGCAAGGTCAGGCCCCACGGTCCGTTGCCGTTAAGTTGTCGTAATACCAGTTCCAAAGTTACAATGCGGGTCTAATAAATTCTAAAGTGAAAGTTAGGTGTACCGCTGTGTCACATATATTTCAATTACGCGGTCGACCCGATTGGAGTGATCTACGGGTATACAGATAAATAAGATTTAAGTGTGTTTGTAATTCGAAATTAACAGCTTATCACTAAATACTTATATTCGAAAGTATTTATGAAATATATTTATTATAATTTTTTTGTCTATCTGTATTTGTTCCGGCTAATCTCTAAAACGACTGGATCTATTTTAGCCGTAACTATATTACAAGAAGTAACTAAGGCTACAATTTATCCCCATATTCCTACCGCTACGAGAACTACGCGGGTGTAACTGCGAAGTGTTCTTTAGGTATAAATTACAGTATATAGCAGTTTCATTGTGTTTCATATGACATTATATCAGTAGGAGTAGCAGAAGGCAATCAGTTCAAGGGGCAATCAATTAAAGCCCGCAACATGACAGTTATGACGTCAAAGTTTAATTAAAACGAACAAGAAACGTAACGGTCCGTGTGCCGAACAAGAGCTTGTTTATGAAACTAATGTTAATACTCGTATTATAGTCAAAGAAAATAATATTATAGCCCAGTCATTTTAGACATTTTAAACCCCAATCTGCAGAAAATTCCTAGTAAGCTGAATTTTTGTACACACCTTTA
Source organism: Thumatha senex (assembly GCA_948477245.1). Classification (NCBI taxonomy): domain Eukaryota; kingdom Metazoa; phylum Arthropoda; class Insecta; order Lepidoptera; family Erebidae; genus Thumatha; species Thumatha senex. The sequence continues at coordinate 817,424 of OX419737.1, forward strand.
TACCGGCGTTGTAATGAAGATGTGAAAAATCGACATTAATATCGTGCCGGCTAAAAAGTTATGAAGGTCAAAAGGTCGCGAAAATCAGTTTTTTTGCAAATATCTCACGACCTATTGCTCGGAGGTCAATATATATATACGATTATAAAAATTGATTGTCGTAAAATTGTCTACAAAAAGTGCCTCTTGCATTTTTCTGTAAAATTAACTGTTTTTGAAGTAGAGCGCTGAGAAAGTGACTAGAATGCACTCACATACGGTGTAAAAACATAAGCAATAGAGTTACGCCTTAGTGTACGGTATACAATGCCGTATGTCAGTGCATTCTAGTCGCTTTTCAGCGCTCTACTCCAAAAACAGTTAATTTTACTGAAAAATGACACAACCATTTATTGCTATATATGCTATACTATTAACTATTTATTTTTGACCGTCATAACTTTTTTAGCTAGCACGATATAAATGTCGATTTTTCACATCTTCATTAAAACGCCATAATAAAGGTGTGTACAAAAATTCAGCTCACTAGGATTTTTTCCGGAGATAAATCTAAAATGACTGAACTATATATTTTTTCCATCTACGACATGTTCCTTATGATCTTAGTCATATTAGTTTCTATTGGTTTCTGAAGTGCGGGAGTGACGGAATGTTTTATTACAGCGTCCACGAAAATCAGTCTATTCCTTTGCAGTGAAATGTTATATCGTGTTACAAAGATTTCATATAAACTTTTGGCTTGATTGAAGTAAACGCATCGTTATACACGGGGTGAAATGACGGCTTTATACACGACGACGGGAGGCGGAAAATGCGCGTAAATCAGAACATCCCTAAGTCATCGTCAATCGGCTAAGATGGTGATGAAAGGCAACATTGCGTTGACTGCGAATGAGACACCGATCCTATCGGTGATTCTCTACTTGCACGCAGTGTTCCTTCGGGATGGAAGAGACTTTGTCTCCTTGTAATATTCGATACGGGCGGAACTATACTATAAACAGAAAGAAATCTACTAATCTGCCGTTATTGCAACATTTTACTCATTAAAGGTCATAAAAACATCGTAATAATAATAAAACTTGTTATTTGTCGGTTATCTCTTAAACTATTGGTGTACGTTTCGTTGTCATAACTCTATCAATTTTGTACCGTTTATTGAAACAAATATATAAACAAATGATACAACACTGACATCGTGAAAAATATCACAACGGAAGATCGTAATCAAAATAGATGATGACGACACGAATACTTTTTTTATGCGGTCTATTTCATTATCTAAAATAAACATTGTGGCGCAGTAGTGAGTGTATGCGAATGCCGTGCTGTCGTATTGGGTTCGAATCCCAGGTCGAAATAAATATTTGTGATTTCCACATAGAAATAATATTTCTAGCATAGTACATTATAGCCCAATGGTGATCAGCACGGAACCGCAGGGTAATGTTGTTACGGAGTTTGGGTGTTTGCAATGTTTTTAATGTTTTTTTTTGTTTTTAATGTTTTATTTTGCAATATTCCGCTTTTTAAATGTCGTATGATGTTGACACGTGTTTCGGCCTACACACGAGGCAGTATAAAGACTGCTTGGCAGCGAAAGAGCTTGCGCGTTCAGCTCAACCTTTAGTTCGAATGCAACCAAACGATAGCGCTATGTAGGATTCTAGTCGTTTTGTCTATTTGCGAACAAACTAGGCAATGGCGAAGTGTGGAAATGTTTGCTCGTTCAGCTAAGTACACCCGTACAGATTTCCACTCTAATTAATTATTATTAATTAATATATCAAATTGTTTTCTTTTTTAGATCTCTAAATCCCATAGCACAAGCTTAATTTGGGCCAGACGGCGGCGATGTGGTGATCGAAATTACTACATTTTTTATTTATTTGAGAGACCTGCACTGTAGCAATAAATTTCAAACCCCCGTATATTCTTATTCACAAGTCTATTTTTATTACGATCTGAATGCAATAGGTAGGAAAGCTGCAGGAAGAGGACCAAGCACTGAAACACACCAGTGTTTCCAAACGACAAATTTTAGGTTTTGCAAATCTAATGTAGATCTAGTGTAGTTCACTGAAATATCTAAAGAAAAGTAATTTACAATTTAGGCTCCTGGTTGGTGGTTTGAACACATAATCATAGGTTGGAAAGGGCACATCCATCATATAGACGGCATTCGGACCACTATAGTTCTACAGTCACAATCAAAAGGCAATGTTTGAACTGAAGGTTACACTTTTATTGCTGAATACTGAGCGTGATAATACTGCTCTCAGGGACCTCAATCTCTGGGTATCAATCAATGGTCTAGCTAAACATTGAAGCCTATAATTGAAGAAAATAAATTAAAACGTTCCAGACGATTTTATTACAATTTTCAGAGGCATGATGCCATCTTTGATATTATGTTACGATGTATTGTGAACTACGCAACTGAACGAACATATCGAAATTGTATCACTTTTCCGCAATACCAATACTCCGATAGACATAGTAGCAGTACTTATTGTGACACATCAAGCGCAGACGGTGAGAAAAGCGACAACAGAAAAACACGTCAGGGATTTTAGATTAAAATAAAAATATCTGCGTAATTCGGGCTATTAATATCGTGAGTTTGGGGTGATCATGTTGACATACCTAATTCGGTGTTTCATTATTGGATCTTAATTCGCAATTGAGAGTGTAATTTTATTATTTTATAAATAGATCTTGAGGATGTCAACTCTAAAGAACTCAGGTTATTATAATTTAAAAAATAAATCCAAACGAATTCCAGACTCTATTGAACAATTCCCCCCGTAATGTCAGTAATGAATATTTAACCTTCGCGTTCCCTCTTACAAGTCAATGTCAATTGTCCAGTCAATGTCAAGGTTACCAGCTTGCACATAATCAAACATTCGTCAGCGGGGTCGGAGAATAAGGCCCGTATTAATAAACGGATCTCAAATTCACTCTCAAGTGCGATCTCGGTTGATACACACTCATGTTTTGGTTCGCATCTCGCAAAGACCGCAAACATGTTCACTCCTCATTAAAAGCACGCGTATAATCAAGCACCGTGTAATGTTTGTAATTTGTAGCATTTAAGTCGTTATTCAATGTTCCAATTTTATGATGCACTAATGTTACTGGCGTTGAGCCGTGGCTTATTTCTGTGTCCATAATCGTTGTAAATAGGGGACTGGTACCTAAATATTTAGTCCAGTAATGTTAGTGGTAGCATAAAGTTTTAAAAAATATAACATATTAATACCTTATGTCTCTTTGAACAAAGCAACAGCATCAAGATTTCACGGCTCTAGTGGCACCTTCACTAGCGTAATATCTAAAGTTAAACTTTTATGTAGTGGCCTCATGTAAAAAATCACTATTGGAGCCACTGCCGTGCTGTGTGAAATAACCTAAAAAGGGTGCCTGCGCCAGAGGGCCGATCTTTGGTCAGCAGAAGTACCTTTATACATATTGTATATGTACTGTGGTAGTACCAACTAATGAGGTCGGTTATGACCGTGAAGATAGAAGTGGTATGGAAATGTATGTATGTACATACCTCTTGTGTTTGAAAATGGGAACACTATTTCTCCATTCAAAGAATCGAAGACGTAACTAGCTATAATAAAAAATAAATATGCGACATTGTTCGTTGTACTAACATACCAATCAAATGTAAATCATTACGTAATGTACTTTGAGTGCAATATTACGATACCTAAGAATTTTTTACCAAACAAGTCGTCATCTTCAGTACGTTAGACCCTGTAGCAATAAAAGGCTCCCTTCGCAATTTAAATTAGTAGTACAAGCCTCGTAACTTTAACTCAATGCAGAAGAGATTACTGGATTTTGAACACGTTTGTCGGAATAGGATTTTTTTTTGGCAGTTTTTTTTCCTGTCGTTGTCCCCAACCAAATGATATATTTTTAGTTTTAAGACTTAGCTATAGTTTAAAGTTATCGCAACCGATCTCAAATATTCTCGAAGACGCTCACGTTATAACTTACCCGATTAAAGATCCGTATGTACGATGCAAAATTTTACCAGTAGATTACAAAAATCGATATCGCTATGCAGTTCTATACTGCAGCCTATGGCTTGCAATATGTTAAATTAAAGGTAGCGTGGCAAACTACATATAGTCATAAATACTATCACACCAACATTATCAGTAGTAGTTATTTAACGTATAGACCTGTTATGTTATAAGCATAGCAAACCAGTATATTCGATTTGTCTCACAAGGGTTATGTAACCTAACGTTTAGTGAATGTCGTGAGTACGTACTCACGTACGTACGTACATAACGAGTTACAGCAATTAACCTCTTTAGTGTTAGTTATTGTACAGAAAACAGGATTCAGTGTGCATGAAACAGCTAAATAGAAATGCACAGATGCTTTGAAATGATATTTACGTTAAAACGAGAGATCTTCGTTTTCTTTTAAACAGTAAATAAGTTCTACCTACTCTTAAAAAAAAAGACATATTCATACTATGTTTTTATCGTACGAGGTTTTTGTTGTGTATTATTCGGGATCTCAGCTAGCCTCACTTGCATGCGATAATGCAGACAACAGAACGAGGCAATGGCAAAGAAAAGAAACACTCAACACAAACCCATGTATACCAGTTCCCGGCACGGGACAGTTGTTGATTAGTACTTTTCTTCTGGCAGGCTATCCCGCTTGAAACAAAATAAATTAGACAAAGAAATTCGCAGAAATATTCCGGCTTGCAGGGCGGCGGCGGTGTTCAGTTAACTATGTGAAGTTTGTCCTTCGCCTTTACCGCAATGCCTGAAGAAGAAAGTTTGCAACCACATTGTTCTACCAATTATTACTTACGGTACCGAAACGTGGGCACCTAGAATGGAACTAATACATATATACGGGTCTCTTTGAGAGATAACCTCTGAAACGAGGTTAACCAAACAAACTATTCGTGAAGTAATTCGCAATGCCAGTTAGTCATATCTGTCAAATGAACCAATGGCTGGTGGACCAGACGAGTTCTAAGAGGAGACCGCAAGTTGGTAAAAATTAAAGTAGGATCCAGGTAAATGGAACGATAACCTAGAGAAGTGTATAAAAAATTTGATATCCCTTTCGTTGGACTATAATTCATAAAAAGTGTTAAGTCGCTCGCCGTTTTATAGCGAAACGCTCAATTAAATGTGATCTATTCGGCTTGCGTCACTATTGGGGCAAAGGAAAAAAATGTCAGAGTTCGATATGGTATAGGTCTCTTCATTTTAAACTTAATATTTAGTCTGCCTTCTCCATGATGGAATTAGACATCCCCCTACAATACATCGACCTCTGAAAGACAAGAAAAGCTGGATGGTTGAGATTTGAACAGTAAAAATGTCCATTATATTTTGTTAGATTATTAAGCTTGCGTAACACTGTAATCAATAACGGCTGCAGTTATCAGTTATCAGTGTGTAGTAGATAACTCGTAAATGAAAGAATCTCACCCTGCGACAGACTCTTGAGAAAGAAACACTGATTTGATTGTCCCATATGCTTCTCTGATAAGAACGAGAGAGATAAATGCGTTTACCAACAGCTTTACATCAACAATAAGATTTTTTTTGTAATTATTATTTTAGTCAACCTTCAAAGATTTAATACAAAAGTAATGTAATACTTATAGATCAACATCATCTGAGTACTAGTCCAGACTGCTTCAAGTCGATATCACATTGGAAACTGAAAAGTATGCCGAAGTGCTCAGACGCACTTCAGCATACTTTACAGAGGCTAACATCGCGCATGTCGGCCTCTACCACCACCACCACCATGTCAAGTCACGAGTTTTCTGGGACCGTGCAGCGATCCTGCGGATGCAGCATGGCGAATCACATATTTCCACATATCTGGGTGCTTTTCTTAAGACGTGGCCATGGACGCGAAGCCGAAGACAAATAGAAGGGGTGTGTACACACATCTATCTGTCACATTAAAACTGGCAGGGATTGCCACATTTAATATTGGCTCTTCTGAGTTTTACACTATACATTGTTATTACCTACTTCTATAAGTAGACTTCAATTAGACTTTACATATTTTAGTAAATACACTCCAGGATTATAAGAAGACATATTTGGACCATCATTGAGATAAAGAACTTAGAAAGTGTTTGAATTAACGATCATAAGAAATTTTACCTCTAACTATGTATTAGCCCATATACAACATAAGGTTGATTACTATTAATATAAGAGTAGCCGTAATTCTTTATTGTTAAGTATAGGGTAGAAGGAGTCAAGGTAGACCACATTATATTACATACCAAAACTATGTAAGAAGATTGTCCAAAATCAGAAAAGTTAAATTTATTTGGATACCCAGACATGCATGTGTGAAACGATTATTGAATCTGCAAGAAGTATAAGAAATATGTAAGGAGCAGCAGGAGCTGGCGATCTGTCTTATCTGTCTTATACGTCAGGAATACAGCATAGTTATTATAGTATCAAGTATCAGTTTATATTGTTTAAACGATTTTGTTATTTGTAGAGCTTTTATAAGTATATGTTACTAATATTGACTAAAACTTATTCATTACTTTGTTATTATATTATTTATTAAAGTTTTGTTATTTATTTAATGTCATTAATCCTATTAAACACCAACTTGAGCGCATAAAAGTGTTAGTAAGTTTCTGACTAAACTAAAAAGCTAAGAATTATTATCTTATTTTTTCATGTATTTTGGGACCAACTGAATTGTTAAAAATGCATCAAACTTTAAAAATTAAATTTTTTTTTTTTCTGGGCTTGAAAGAGATATTCACTATTAAAACATGTTAACAATATCCTGTTCTCTGTCTCTGTTCTGAATGTTTTACCAACAATACAACAATGATTTCAAATGTATTTGAGGGAAAGTTTATACAGTGGGCCAGTTCATTCATTGTGACACATATTTTGAGAACACAAATTAAATGATGCATGAATGAATTATAAACATCTTAGTCATCTTGTATTGTAAATACTAGTTATAGAAAATGTATCATCAAATTACTAACAATTTATTTTCCATTTAATTTTAGATACTCTGGTTAAGTATAAAGAGGGTTTTGCAAACATATAGAGATTATTGAGACGGCTTTAACACAATGGGCCATAAGCTAATCTTGTAACCATTTTGGTGTGGAAAAAAACAATCTAAAGGTGGAAGCTTTGGATTACAACAAGAATTACTTAAAATTCAATAATAATAATATGTTTATTTAAATCCTCATTTACAAAGGTGCTTTAAATCAATCAAATATATACTGCTAAAATTCAACACTTGAAATGCGGTTTGATGAGCATTTGGTGATGACAGATACTGGCCCAATACAAAGCACATAGATAGCAGATAATTATGAAGATATTGTACACAGAACAATTCGAATTGGAGTTGGGAATGTAGCTGCCATGGTTAATTGGAGTAATAAGCACTTGTGTTCTCTCACAATTCTACAATTGAAGCTCATTACTAAAAGTATTTAAAGTCATTTTAACAGATTCAAATAAATATTGAAATACATACCTTCTCAATTTCTTTCTCTATTTCAAGAGCACGAATTACGAGAGGACCACGAACAGCATATTCCACTGCTATTACGTTGGGATTTAAATTATTTAAGGTCAAAGCCTTGCCACTGCCACTGCTCCCACCCCCACACTTAGCACCACATCCGACCTTTGACGACATTGTGCGAATGTTTTCAAACAGGAATTTCGATTTGTTTTTATGGAACGTATCTGTGCCGCTTCTAATCGACCGCACCAATTCGACACTACACCTGCGACTAGCGTGGCTCAACAACTTGAAGTGTAATTTAGACATGGGTACGATCTGTGAACACAAAAATTATAAACGACATATCACAGCCAATTTATTACAGTTGAAATATTTTAAACAAAACCATAAAATATTAGTGTTTCAAATTGAGTTACAATAAGGCTATTAATAAAAACGAAAATTTAAAAACATCCACGAATTTAGACTGAAATTTCGCGGGTGACAGATTCCTGTCGGAAACGCTAATGTCACGTCCACATGTCGAATCGATCAATAACATACTGGCATTGAATGTAAACAAAGTTTTTGTATGCATTAACATTTCAAAGTTGAATTTTTCACAAATATTTGACGACTACACGGTAGTTGCTTACACTGTGGACATCAATTACCATTTTTTCTATGTGAAGGTCATTATTATTATTACACTTTTAAAAGAAAAATCGTGTCAGCAACCTTTTAACAATTTAATTAGACATAAACTAGTTTGAAGAACAGGCAATACGTGCAACAAAATTAAATAATTACATTTATACATACGCTAAAGGGTAAGTTAATAATGAAATGTTATGTTACGTAAAATTTAAAAAATACACATCACTTGCTTGAGTTAAAGATGAAGTTAATTTTCTTAATATTGGCAGTACTGGGTAGTAAAGTACTGTACTAGTCTACTGCTACTGATAATTATCTGTTGTAATTTGTAAATTGTTTTACGGCCTGGTTACTAAGACCTTTTAGCTAAATCTTACTTCATATTTCTTCAATCTTTTCTTCAATTTTTATTATTTATTATTATCTATCTATCACGCCTTATCCCCGAAGGGGTGGCAGAGGCTTACATATTGTATGCCCACTTTTCACCATGTGTATTCCTGTCCCACGTAATAGATGGTGAGCCCATTGCCGTGCTGAAATGGACAGGCACACGCTGTGGCGACCTGCCGTAGAAAGTTTTTAAGCCGCCCATAAGGCCGTAAACTTGGCTTAACGACTGCCATTTTACTGGCAACCGGGACCAACGGCTTAACATGCCTTCCGAAGCACGGTACTGGGGTGGGTCTAAAGGGCGAATAAATTTAATAAAAATGTCCTAGTCAAGTCTAGTCTTAAGTCAAGGTCAGTCTCACCCCAGTATAATAGTAGTTGTTATACTGAGGTTTGCAGTGGATTTTATGCGGCAAAATAGAAAATAGCATTTCACTGCATATAATATCATTGTCTTTCACTATAGCAGGTTGACACAACTTTTATGTCCAAGAATCCACCACTCCCGCACATAAAACAAGATAAGTGCACAAGTTTTAGAATATACAGCAAACGTCCGCACTTGTCGACTTTGCCGCGTCGAAAATCCCGTTAACGGTTCCTTTGTCTCCACCCACAAACAGTCACAGACAGAATATAATTAATTTTCTATTCTATTCTACGGTCGTAGTTTCAAACCGAATGAAACTATCTTCAAGTTCTAGCGTTTCTTATGTACCGATATTACCAGTCTCTCTGCCTACGATGGTACCAGTGTAGGTACCTGTTTTAATAAGGACATAAGACTGCTAGCACACCGGTACTAAATGACTTGCATCATCAGTTGGTGATGCCAAAAAATATTTCGTCTTTTTTACAATGATACTTACAAAGTCACGATACATACATAGCTTTGTCACCATACCCGTGCATACCCTGTACCTTGCTCATTAGAGCGTTAGGTTCTACTTCTAGCAATTAATATATTATATATACTATTATCGTGTCAGTGGCTCATTATTTGATCGGTTGCAATAAATATTTTAGTTAATTGGTAGTAAAGTATTATTTGTGTTAATTAAAATAACTACATGAAGTGTATATAATATTACTATATTATTGATTTTTGAATATGTGTCAATCCCAAGATTGCCTATAAGAAACTGCAGCAAGTGCTGAGGCAGCAACAAGTAGGTACCTTCTGCCAGCACGGGGCCACGGACGGCAACTGCATGTGGGGTAATATAGATTATATACAAGATTTATGTAACAATGGGAATTGTTCACTTATTAAATATGTTTTAAAATTTTAAAAATTTAGGAATAGTTTGACTGATTAATAATCGTTGTCATTACGGCAGTAACGTCTTTTCCATGAAAGCAAAATTACAGCATAAAAAGGACACATATATTTTTTAAGGCAAACGCCCAACGTCTTCATGCCACGATGACGTCATTGTGTAAGAAGTACTTTAAATATAACAGAAATATTCAAAATCTGTTTAAAATAAGGGTAATACATTTTAGTCAAACCCCATTAAAAAGCCTCCGAATCAAGAAAATGAAAATGAACTTACTTACCTGATGCAGCTTAAAGGTGAAAATCATACCTAACTACCAAACTTCTGATTTTTCCGGCTTGTGGATTTTTGTGGCTTCTCTTTAAAGCCTAGGGAGTGAAGTTCAAATTTTATACTAACAACGCCTCGATCACATCGGCGAACAAAACAATCGACATTAAATTTGGTCCTATCGGGAGCTATGATGCCACAGACGGCAGACATTTTAGGTACAACTTATCGAAAGAGGCAGCGAAGAGGGGGCAAGAACTCTCCCTCCAGAGTTCCGCAGCCTGAGGCAATGGCACCCCAGAGTTGTGTCTTAACTAACTAACTATCTTCACGCTGTATCCCTGACGGGGTAGTCAGAGAGGACAGATCTCCATGCTTCGCGATCCATGCATACTTCTTTCGCTTCTTCGAGATTCATTAATCGGTTCATAAACGCACGTCTGGGTATCCGAGTACTTTTGACCTTTCCGTTTTTGAGCAATCTGCTCACGTGGTCTTCATATGTAAGTCTCGGCCTACCCTGACTCCTTCTACCCTCTACTTTTGAACAATATATATTCTTCGTCAATCGTTCCTCACTCATACGTTGGACGTGTCCAAACCAACGGAGCACACCCTTTTCCAGCTTAACGCTGACACTTTCATTCAAACCTGCCATATTGCGTATCACTTCGTTACGTATTCGGTCGGCCAAAGTTACGCCGCACAATTTTCGAAGTGATCGCATCTCCACAGCATTCAATTTACTTTCATGCATCTGCTGACATACCCAGGTTTCACTACCGTAAAGCAAAGTTGGCACTAGCACTGCGTTATGAATCGCCATTCGTGCTTCTTTTACGATGCTTTGTCGCTTTACTAACTGGGACAAAGCACCGTTAACTTTGTTTCCGGCAGCTACTCGCCGTTCTACATCCAAATCACATCTTCCATCCGCGCTAAACATACTTCCTAAATACACAATTTCATTCACTTGCTCTAGACGTTCCTGGTTTACCCTAATCTCGCATTTAGTTCTTACTTCACCTCTTTCAAATACTAGAACCTTAGATTTACTTGCATTTAAGCGAAGACCCTTACTTTCACACTCCTCTTTCATATTAGTGACTAATGCCTGAAGGTCGGCTTCTGATGAGGCCATGAGCACCGCATCATCAGCGTACAGCAGACAGTTTACTGTAAAGTCACCCAAATTCACACCCATATTAAAATCTTTCAACTTCTGCAGGCAACTGTCCAGATACACTATGAACAGCCAGGCGGACATGACACATCCCTGTTTGACGCCTGTACAGACATCAAAAAGAGGTGACACATCCCCCTCTACTCACACGCAAGCCTTACAGTCCCATATAAAGCGACTGTATTGCCCGCAATAGCGAGCCGTCCACACCATATCCGGGCAGCAAGTCCCACAGCGTTTCTCTCACATCCTTATCAAATGCTTTCTCTAGATCCACAAAAGCGCAGAAAACCTTCTGGCTAACAGCCAGAAACTTCTCCGCGATCATGCGGAGAGAAAACACTTGATCCATGCATCCTCTTCCACGTCGAAATCCGCATTGAGCCTCCCATAAATACCTTTCAGACTTTTCTTGCATTCGTGCCGTTATAACCTTTGCATACACCTTACTAGCTAAGCTGACCAAGCTGATCGCCCTGTAGCTGGAGCAGTTTAGGCGCGAGCCTTTCCCTTTGTAAATAGGTACTACAACTGCTACTCGCCAGTCATCTGGGACCTCACCCGTCCGCCAGCACAAGTTGCATAACAGAAGAGAACTTGATCATCTCAGCAGTGACTCTGTCTTTTCCCGCATCCTTACCACAATTCATACTTCTTATCGCTTTTTCTATTTCTTTCATACTAATGACTTCAATGACATCGGGATCCGGAGCATCGAAGTGAGCTCCACTTCTCGATGTGGCATCTCTGTCTTTTCTTGCATACATCTTTCCATAATATTCACTCCATCTCTGCAGGACGTCAGTTTGGTTTGTGGTGTCTTGGCCCAAGAATATTATTGAAAAGAGACTGGTTTTTGAGTGAGGTTAAGGTCAAAATTCCTTCTCTTTATCCTTTTCTTCATCAAGTCTATCAGCCTACTTCAAATTTATATTTTTACAAGTCTCATTTTTTCGCAAGTGGATGTTCATCAGGGAGATGCACTAGGCCCACTTATGTTTAGGTTGGCAATTCACTAGGTGGTCCAAGAAATAAAGTCTCCTTTTCTGGTACCTCGATAATGGCATCCTGTGAGGTAAGACAGATGATGAGTTTCAAGATTTAGAGCTTATCTGAGGTGAACTTTTTCCGTGCAGTACTGAAGTCCTTAAAGATTTTTAGACTTTTGTCTCTCTCTTACTAAGTTTCAAGGAACTTACAGCCTATAATTTGTTTTGCTATTTTTTAGACTTCAGTTCCGGAAGCTATACTATACCTATCCTGTGAACATTTTCTCTTGCCGCTCAGGAACGTCTCAGACATATTTCCCACGCCAGGGCTGCAAGTGTGTGTCCGCTCCTCGATAGGGGCCGATAGCCACCACGCTTTGAGCTGTCATCGGTGCACAAAAGGTTCCCACGTCATCATGCCCTCAAATACATAGTCCGGATAGCCTCTAGAGCCTTAGAGAGTCAGACTACAATAGTATAACTGCTAGGCGAATGCCCCTTGCGTCCTTGAGCCACCGCGGTTGTATAGATCAGAAAGTAAAGGCCTGACAGACAGACCTTGGTCTCATGGAGGTACGGTAAGTGTCTGGTCTGAGATGCCACTAGCGTTAGATGCAGCCAGCCTGGGTGGCACGTTTCATTGGGCTGAGCATGCGGGGAACAAAGCTAAAGGAAATGCGCTAGGTTGGAGGCTCAATGTTTATTGTACCCATCGCCGTTCTGACTATGGGATACGGGGGCTAAGAAGCTAAAGAAGTTATTCGGGAAAACCTTTCTTTTGATACGAACACGTGATGTTTAATTCAATTGAACTTATTTCTAGGTTAGAATCCGAATACAAATCAATTGATATCACATCCTTTCAAATGAGTTTAGTAGCGCAAACATACAAAACATACAGTCTGCCAAAATCATTACTCATCTTTCTGGCTTCGCCGTAGTTGGGTAAAAATGAAATCGGTCGTCATTGGCTTTCAAGAAAATGTCAAAGGATGAAAAAAGAAAACAACTTCGTAAAGTTTTATATTATATTTTCAACAGCAGACCTTAAATTCAAATGAATTAAACAAACATAGTTAAGGATATTATTTAACGAATCCAATGTGAAGAACTAAAGACTATGAGATAGGTACTCGTATGCCATGACGGATAACTACATGTTTTACACCATGACATACAAATAGATTTCACCGTTGAAACGTGTCTAGGAATACTTCACTTCTAATAAATTCCTTAATAACCAACCAACCAATCAAAATACATAATCTATCAACTGTCCCATACGAATATCTTTAGAATCAAATACACCCCTTGAACTCCTTTATGTTCGCAATATAATGTCAAACAAGCTCATCATACTATCTACACCGTCTCACGTCACATCTCGCTCTCAAATCTTTCAAAACATTTAAAATGCAATATAAAATGGGCGTACAGAATGCCTTTGCCAACCCTCCGGTGATAAAGGCAAGACTTCAATTATATTAATAAATATATTACATGTATTTCAAATCACGGTTACATTTATTCATTTCCTTATTAGAGAAAATGGATGTGTATGAATAATAACTAGCTAGGGCAGACATTGTGGGGTACTAGTTTTTGCAATAGATATAATTATGTAGATAATAGATGAACATTATGGCGTTATATGCAATTCAAACAAGCTGACAGGTTTTGACCCAAAATAAAGGCCATGCGTTATGATATTATTGCCTCTAATAGTATGTATAAAACTGTCCGCAAGCAGCTTAATATTTAATTCCCTTATAAAAATCAATGGCAATCACATAATAAGAATTTTCGCCATTTAATTTACATTATATTTATATCACAAAAGAAATTCTCAAATTGAGACTATACACTCAATTTTCTATGCCCTACCAATTTACATAATAAATACAATATAATTTATGTCATTATTTACAATTATTCGGGTATTAAACCGTTTATAATTAAATTAGCAAATCATATTTGCAAGAAGGCTACCTATCTACATTATATAGAGTACACTAATACTATATAGTTTAAAATGAACACTGAGACACTGTCTATACTGTCAGCGATAATTCATGTAATGTTATTTGCACAGGCCCAGGGAGGCTCTTTAACTCTTGTTAAATATATTTAGTATCAGACATTTTAGAATACAAAGTACAACCTATAGTTGCGCTAGCTGATATTCGGCGCGTATAAGCGGTACGGTCGATGCACTGGTACGAAGAATTGTAACAATACGTTTAAGAAACGGCACTTACATTGGTTTTGATTCGTTCAAGTTATTGCTAATACCAATATATAGAAACTGGTAACATCATTTGATACGTTAAGTTGGCACCGGTTTGTAAAATTTATAAACAGGTATGCTCACGCATAGAAATTAATCAAACCGAAATGATTACGGTGAAATGTGGCCACACAGTATGCCTCTACCACTCCTTCGGGGTAAAAACGTGAAGAATATGGTTTCTATTCTTTTGAATGAGTTTCTTACTCTAACTCATTCAGAGTTAGTGTAAGTAGCACATAATTCATCGAACCACGAAATACATAAACTACAACGCCATCTATCGGGATGGCGTTGTAGTTTATGTATGCCAACACAAACTACAACACCATCTATCGGAAATAACACTAACTCTGAATGAGTTAATTGTCTGGTTATTGAGATCATACTTATGTAACATCAACTATTTGCGCAAATTCCATACAAGATTTTTAGAGTATGAAGTTTCGCTAGGCTGTGGTGCGCTACGGTTGGAAAGTAGGTTCATCAATCATATAAGGTTGACAATCGGTCAAAAGATTCTATATGCATCGCCGTTCTACTCGTGATAATTAAATCATACTATCATATCGACAATACTCCTGGGAGTGGACAGTTTTTTATTTCGTATATTTTTAGATGAGTTATAATCGCTCAATGTGTCACTGCTGGTCCGTGAGCGGTGGCGGCTACCGGCGCTGCTTGAGCGCGATGAGCTCGTCCAGCTGCGCCTTGTACAGCGACGTGACGTCCTGCAGGTCCAGGCGGAGCTCCGCGATCTGCTCCTCCTTCTCGCCGTACATCTGCAGCAGCGCATCGTACTGCTCCTGCACGTTCTGTCATAGGAAATTGAGGAAGCTTAGCGGTCACCGTGCCAGGACTCACCGGGCGTCAGTGCTTCAGTGCGTGAGTGTGTCAGTGTCAGTGTCTCGCTGTGGGCGGTACCTGCTGGTCGTCGCGCCGCGGAGTGTGTCAGTGTCAGTGTCTCGCTGTGGGCGGTACCTGCTGGTCGTCGCGCCGCGGAGTGTGTCAGTGTCAGTGTCTCGCTGTGGGCGGTACCTGCTGGTCGTCGCGCCGCGGAGTGTGTCAGTGTCAGTGTCTCGCTGTGGGCGGTACCTGCTGGTCGTCGCGCCGCGGAGTGTGTCAGTGTCAGTGTCTCGCTGTGGGCGGTACCTGCTGGTCGTCGCGCCGCGGAGTGTGTCAGTGTCAGTGTCTCGCTGTGGGCGGTACCTGCTGGTCGTCGCGCCGCGGAGTGTGTCAGTGTCAGTGTCTCGCTGTGGGCGGTACCTGCTGGTCGTCGCGCCGCGCAGTGTGTCAGTGTCAGTGTCTCGCTGTGGGCGGTACCTGCTGGTCGTCGCGCCGCGGAGTGTGTCAGTGTCAGTGTCTCGCTGTGGGCGGTACCTGCTGGTCGTCGCGCCGCGCAGTGTGTCAGTGTCAGTGTCTCGCTGTGGGCGGTACCTGCTGGTCGTCGCGCCGCGCAGTGTGTCAGTGTCAGTGTCTCGCTGTGGGCGGTACCTGCTGGTCGTCGCGCCGCGGAGTGTGTCAGTGTCAGTGTCTCGCTGTGGGCGGTACCTGCTGGTCGTCGCGCCGCGCAGTGTGTCAGTGTCAGTGTCTCGCTGTGGGCGGTACCTGCTGGTCGTCGCGCCGCGGAGTGTGTCAGTGTCAGTGTCTCGCTGTGGGCGGTACCTGCTGGTCGTCGCGCCGCGGAGTGTGTCAGTGTCAGTGTCTCGCTGTGGGCGGTACCTGCTGGTCGTCGCGCCGCGCAGTGTGTCAGTGTCAGTGTCTCGCTGTGGGCGGTACCTGCTGGTCGTCGCGCCGCGGAGTGTGTCAGTGTCAGTGTCTCGCTGTGGGCGGTACCTGCTGGTCGTCGCGCCGCGGAGTGTGTCAGTGTCAGTGTCTCGCTGTGGGCGGTACCTGCTGGTCGTCGCGCCGCGCAGTGTGTCAGTGTCAGTGTCTCGCTGTGGGCGGTACCTGCTGGTCGTCGCGCCGCGGAGTGTGTCAGTGTCAGTGTCTCGCTGTGGGCGGTACCTGCTGGTCGTCGCGCCGCGGAGTGTGTCAGTGTCAGTGTCTCGCTGTGGGCGGTACCTGCTGGTCGTCGCGCCGCGGAGTGTGTCAGTGTCAGTGTCTCGCTGTGGGCGGTACCTGCTGGTCGTCGCGCCGCGCAGTGTGTCAGTGTCAGTGTCTCGCTGTGGGCGGTACCTGCTGGTCGTCGCGCCGCGGAGTGTGTCAGTGTCAGTGTCTCGCTGTGGGCGGTACCTGCTGGTCGTCGCGCCGCGGAGTGTGTCAGTGTCAGTGTCTCGCTGTGGGCGGTACCTGCTGGTCGTCGCGCCGCGGAGTGTGTCAGTGTCTCGCTGTGGGCGGTACCTGCTGGTCGTCGCGCCGCGCAGTGTGTCAGTGTCAGTGTCTCGCTGTGGGCGGTACCTGCTGGTCGTCGCGCCGCGGAGTGTGTCAGTGTCAGTGTCTCGCTGTGGGCGGTACCTGCTGGTCGTCGAGGCGCGGAGTGTGTCAGTGTCTCGCTGTGGGCGGTACCTGCTGGTCGTCGCGCCGCGCAGTGTGTCAGTGTCAGTGTCTCGCTGTGGGCGGTACCTGCTGGTCGTCGCGCCGCGCAGTGTGTCAGTGTCAGTGTCTCGCTGTGGGCGGTACCTGCTGGTCGTCGCGCCGCGGAGTGTGTCAGTGTCTCGCTGTGGGCGGTACCTGCTGGTCGTCGCGCCGCGCAGTGTGTCAGTGTCAGTGTCTCGCTGTGGGCGGTACCTGCTGGTCGTCGCGCCGCGCAGTGTGTCAGTGTCAGTGTCTCGCTGTGGGCGGTACCTGCTGGTCGTCGCGCCGCGGAGTGTGTCAGTGTCAGTGTCTCGCTGTGGGCGGTACCTGCTGGTCGTCGCGCCGCGGAGTGTGTCAGTGTCAGTGTCTCGCTGTGGGCGGTACCTGCTGGTCGTCGCGCCGCGGAGTGTGTCAGTGTCAGTGTCTCGCTGTGGGCGGTACCTGCTGGTCGTCGCGCCGCGCAGTGTGTCAGTGTCAGTGTCTCGCTGTGGGCGGTACCTGCTGGTCGTCGCGCCGCGGAGTGTGTCAGTGTCAGTGTCTCGCTGTGGGCGGTACCTGCTGGTCGTCGCGCCGCGCAGTGTGTCAGTGTCAGTGTCTCGCTGTGGGCGGTACCTGCTGGTCGTCGCGCCGCGCAGTGTGTCAGTGTCAGTGTCTCGCTGTGGGCGGTACCTGCTGGTCGTCGCGCCGCGCAGTGTGTCAGTGTCAGTGTCTCGCTGTGGGCGGTACCTGCTGGTCGTCGCGCCGCGCAGTGTGTCAGTGTCAGTGTCTCGCTGTGGGCGGTACCTGCTGGTCGTCGCGCCGCGCAGTGTGTCAGTGTCAGTGTCTCGCTGTGGGCGGTACCTGCTGGTCGTCGCGCCGCGCAGTGTGTCAGTGTCAGTGTCTCGCTGTGGGCGGTACCTGCTGGTCGTCGCGCCGCGCAGTGTGTCAGTGTCAGTGTCTCGCTGTGGGCGGTACCTGCTGGTCGTCGCGCCGCGCAGTGTGTCAGTGTCAGTGTCTCGCTGTGGGCGGTACCTGCTGGTCGTCGCGCCGCGCAGTGTGTCAGTGTCAGTGTCTCGCTGTGGGCGGTACCTGCTGGTCGTCGCGCCGCGCAGTGTGTCAGTGTCAGTGTCTCGCTGTGGGCGGTACCTGCTGGTCGTCGCGCCGCGCAGTGTGTCAGTGTCAGTGTCTCGCTGTGGGCGGTACCTGCTGGTCGTCGCGCCGCGCAGTGTGTCAGTGTCAGTGTCTCGCTGTGGGCGGTACCTGCTGGTCGTCGCGCCGCGGAGTGTGTCAGTGTCAGTGTCTCGCTGTGGGCGGTACCTGCTGGTCGTCGCGCCGCGGAGTGTGTCAGTGTCAGTGTCTCGCTGTGGGCGGTACCTGCTGGTCGTCGCGCCGCGCAGTGTGTCAGTGTCAGTGTCTCGCTGTGGGCGGTACCTGCTGGTCGTCGCGCCGCGGAGTGTGTCAGTGTCAGTGTCTCGCTGTGGGCGGTACCTGCTGGTCGTCGCGCCGCGCAGTGTGTCAGTGTCAGTGTCTCGCTGTGGGCGGTACCTGCTGGTCGTCGCGCCGCGCAGTGTGTCAGTGTCAGTGTCTCGCTGTGGGCGGTACCTGCTGGTCGTCGCGCCGCGCAGTGTGTCAGTGTCAGTGTCTCGCTGTGGGCGGTACCTGCTGGTCGTCGCGCCGCGCAGTGTGTCAGTGTCAGTGTCTCGCTGTGGGCGGTACCTGCTGGTCGTCGCGCCGCGCAGTGTGTCAGTGTCAGTGTCTCGCTGTGGGCGGTACCTGCTGGTCGTCGCGCCGCGCAGTGTGTCAGTGTCAGTGTCTCGCTGTGGGCGGTACCTGCTGGTCGTCGCGCCGCGCAGTGTGTCAGTGTCAGTGTCTCGCTGTGGGCGGTACCTGCTGGTCGTCGCGCCGCGCAGTGTGTCAGTGTCAGTGTCTCGCTGTGGGCGGTACCTGCTGGTCGTCGCGCCGCGCAGTGTGTCAGTGTCAGTGTCTCGCTGTGGGCGGTACCTGCTGGTCGTCGCGCCGCGCAGTGTGTCAGTGTCAGTGTCTCGCTGTGGGCGGTACCTGCTGGTCGTCGCGCCGCGCAGTGTGTCAGTGTCAGTGTCTCGCTGTGGGCGGTACCTGCTGGTCGTCGCGCCGCGCAGTGTGTCAGTGTCAGTGTCTCGCTGTGGGCGGTACCTGCTGGTCGTCGCGCCGCGCAGTGTGTCAGTGTCAGTGTCTCGCTGTGGGCGGTACCTGCTGGTCGTCGCGCCGCGCAGTGTGTCAGTGTCAGTGTCTCGCTGTGGGCGGTACCTGCTGGTCGTCGCGCCGCGCAGTGTGTCAGTGTCAGTGTCTCGCTGTGGGCGGTACCTGCTGGTCGTCGCGCCGCGCAGTGTGTCAGTGTCAGTGTCTCGCTGTGGGCGGTACCTGCTGGTCGTCGCGCCGCGGAGTGTGTCAGTGTCAGTGTCTCGCTGTGGGCGGTACCTGCTGGTCGTCGCGCCGCGGAGTGTGTCAGTGTCAGTGTCTCGCTGTGGGCGGTACCTGCTGGTCGTCGCGCCGCGCAGTGTGTCAGTGTCAGTGTCTCGCTGTGGGCGGTACCTGCTGGTCGTCGCGCCGCGGAGTGTGTCAGTGTCAGTGTCTCGCTGTGGGCGGTACCTGCTGGTCGTCGCGCCGCGCAGTGTGTCAGTGTCAGTGTCTCGCTGTGGGCGGTACCTGCTGGTCGTCGCGCCGCGCAGTGTGTCAGTGTCAGTGTCTCGCTGTGGGCGGTACCTGCTGGTCGTCGCGCCGCGCAGTGTGTCAGTGTCAGTGTCTCGCTGTGGGCGGTACCTGCTGGTCGTCGCGCCGCGCAGTGTGTCAGTGTCAGTGTCTCGCTGTGGGCGGTACCTGCTGGTCGTCGCGCCGCGCAGTGTGTCAGTGTCAGTGTCTCGCTGTGGGCGGTACCTGCTGGTCGTCGAGGCGCGCCTGCAGGCGGGCGAGGCGCGCGGCGAGGGCGGCGCGCTCCGCCAGCAGCGCCGCGCGCTCGGCGTGCAGCGCGCGCAGCGAGCCGTCGCGCCGCGTGAGCGCGTCCACCAGCGCGCCGTCCGCCGCGCCGCCGCCGGGGCTGCCGCGTCCATCCTCCTGCGCGCACGGCACTATTAAGTCTTGTTGCAATTTATCACTATTTCTTTCGGACCGTTACCTTGTAGTGCCTCATTTAATCCTTGAAGTAGATACCGATGGCAAGAATTTAATTTCGTATCATGTCGAAACCTGTTTCGCCTATACACGGGCATTATTAAAAAGCAATGCTTTATTAAAAAGCGGTAAAAAATTGGAACAATAATATTTAAAAATCCCAAGGACCGGGAAAAGGCCTTTTAAGTGACTTGATTCGGAAACTTTCATTTCAAGTCACCGCATTCGGTATTCGCAACGCTCCAGCTATATAACAAAAGTTGGTTCAGCTGTCTAGGCTTAAAGGAGACTGCCCATTATTGGGCCCACAAAGTACAGACACACAAATTACTGTAAAAAATGTTATTTTATGTTTATACAAAAACACAAGAAATAATTTAAATTTACAGTGGCAAAATAGAAATATTTGTATTTTTATCAACTTCATACATTTCTCTGAGAAATGGATAATTCAATGTCTAATGTCACATGTGTCAATAGATGAAACGTCATGCCATTCGCTTTTTTTTTTTATTTCATACATGGAAGACTTACAGCTAAATAGTAACCTCATGTAACACTAGTGTCGTAATAACAAGCCAATTATAAGTCCTCACTTATAAAACAGCGTAACATATTTTAAAGCAAACATGCAAATAACAATTAATGAAAAGAATCTTGTCTACAATAACTATAAAATATAAGTAAATCATGCAGTCACGGAGACGCTGATAATATACACCCACAAAGTTGACCTTTAACTGTTGTTGATATTAAAGAAATTGCAGCTGAGGCAACTTCTTACCATAGGTATACTAGTCGAATACGGATCTAGGTTCTGATGCTGCTTGCACAATACATTAAAATTCCTGCTCGCTCGCAATAGGTAACTATTGTGACGATAGTTGGTTTTAGCTCTTGGTACAGCCAATGGGGGATTAAGACGCATTAACTTTACAGGAGCGTTGATGTTAATTTAAAATAACAGTTGTGGCCTGTCGACACCACCATTTAAGATTTTTAGCATGAAAATAAAGTCAGCTATTTCACGCCTAGCAGACAGAGGTAACAGATGGTATTTACTACACATTTTCAAGTAGTCTTTGGAATTGTATGGAACATTTTGATGATAACAGAGGCATTTCATAAAACGTTTTTGCACACCCTCTATGCTATGGTATCTATGGTTTTAGCTTCAACGAAAGATTTAGACATTCGCATTATAAATCCAATTTTTGTTGTCTTAGCCCAAATTATCAAATATATAAGTATGTTTATCAGTTATCTAGATCACATAACACAGCTAATATTAGCTTACTTTGGGCTAGATGGCGCTGTGTGAAAAGTGTCCCACAATATATTTATTTATTTTATATCTTGGGCAGGCAAAAGAAACTTTGTCCATACAGCCTTGTATTCAGTACTTATATTTTCATATCATTTAGTCATGTCTAGTTCCATGTCGATGTTCAGACCTAGGTCCTTGCCCTAGTAAAGCAGTGGACCCTTTACTAGGGCTTTCTATGGCATTCGCTCCGTGACTGGAGGTTTGGCGCCAATTCATGAACATGACGAACGGTTGCCGTATTTAATTTTCCAAAACTAGTATAGAATTCGTAGTTTGTGTTTAATAATAGTGGATTATGATACATAAAGTGTACGAAAATGTGTATGAGTAAGGTAAGTGAAATATTGCAGTTAGTTTCAAATCTCCATAGAAAGCCCTAGTAAAGGGCCTACTGCTTTACTAGGACAAGGACCAGGACCTAGGACTGAGGACTCGACATCTACAAAGGGCTAGACATGACTATAATTAAATAATGAGTAAGTATGAACATTAAAGACAAGGCTGTATGGACTAAGTTTCCTTTGCCTGCCCAAGATGGGCCAAGACAACTAACAAACAACAATGGCTCTGTGACTCTGTACAACACTTACTGTTATTTGTTGCATTTCTGGCCTCTAGTTATATATTTTCGTCGATTTGCGTTACGGTATCTAACAAATACATCTTTTAATATGGACAATAGTAACAGTGTTAACTGCGGTATTGCAACATTTAGAATGTATGAGGTACTGCTTAGTTACTTAATAGGTATCAGTTAGTTCATCTTTTGCAGATGATAAACTCACGTCATTCTATAAGCTTATTCGCCTCTGTAGTAGTGATAACTACTTTGAAGTGCTATTATTCGTCATTCAATGAGGTCTGGATTAAAAGGTGAATTAAAAATATATCACGAACAACATAATCTAAAAAAAATTCAGGATCACATTTCTTGAGAATGCCATTGCCAATAAAACTGAAACTTTGGCAATTTGAATTTCATATTTTCCCTAATGAATGACACTAGTTTGGATCGTGTACTTGATCATCATTTATTGTGCCCAACGATAAATGGGAGATGGGCATTCACCTTTCAACAAGTCTTCTGACATTTAAGAGACTCTCGTACGATTTCAAAATTATAAAAATATTTAAAATTTTATACTGTGCATTCGGCAGAAGTCATTTAGAATATGCCTCGCAGGTGTGGAACCTGCAATGTATTCAAAAGCGAATTCTACGCTTTTTACAATATAAAACCCAAAAGTATTCCTCTAACTATCTTTCGCGCTGCAAGAGGTTCCACATACTCCCGTTGTATGAAAGGACATTTCATATCTACTTAGAATAGCAAATGGCAGTGCGGCGGAGAGCGAGCGGCTACGTACCGAGTGCGGGTGCGAGTGCGGGTGCGAGTGCGGGTGCGAGTGCCAGTGCGCGGCGCCCCACAGCTCGGCCGCGCTGCCCGCCGACTGCGGCGAGCTGTCGCCCCGCGCCGCGCCGCCCGCCTGCTCCTGCGACACGCGGACACGCTGGCTATAGTACATTATTGCAGAGGTCGAAATGAGTTTCAAGGCCGAACCGTAAGCGAGGACTTCACTAATACGAGACAGGCAATTGCCTTTTCCACCGAGCGGAACATATTAATTCTTTTGAGAAAGAATGCGGGGAAATGAAAAATACTAATTAATATTAAAAGTTATTAGAGGCAATTACTAAAAGAAAATGTTCTATATGTTATATATATGTTCTAATAGTTATATGTTTTATATGTCTATTTCAACACGGCAATGGGCTCACCACCTATTACGTGGGACAGGAATCCACACGGTGAAAAGTGGGCATATAATATGCCTCTGCCACCCCTTCGGGGATAAGGCGTGATGGATATTTATTTTTTATTTTTTTTTAAAATGTTCTTGATATCCCTTCAGTACATTTTACGCGGTGCGATGCATAATTTAATCATGCTGCCATTCATTATTGAATACCTCAGTGGCGTAAGTGGTAATGTATGCGACTGCTGCGGTTTGAATCCCGGGTTACAACAAATGTTTGTTTTGTAGTTTGGGTGTTTCCTATGTATATACAAGTGAATTTTCAAATCCTAAACTATAAGGAATATCGAAAACGCTCAAATGAGTCACGAAACCCGATTTTGATGAAAATAAAAGCTGCATCATTGTAAATTTGAAAAATCAATAATCCTAGTCAGGAACCGAATAAAATGATTATGAAAAAAAAACACAGCCTGTATTATTACAGCATTGGATAGTGTTGTTAATAAGGATCGATTTCTGTAAACTAATGGAAAATGTTAAATTTTAATAAAAGATTTCTTGTTCCACCTTGGTTGAAACGATAATCAAAGCGATGATTTTATTTCAATACACACCTGCAAGCACGGCATTTTTTCACTACATTATGTTTGGATTTCAATTTTATATTGAAGTATTGTCTCTTTGCAGTTATGGGCCACACTAAAAAAGTTAACCTTTAATTAGAACCTAAAGCGAATTGGCGTCATTTATTTAAATCTTGTACGACAGTGACAGTCATTTTGTTCATTATACTACAAAGACTCTTTTTCGTATTTTGTTAAAGTTTTCGAGCAATGCTTACTTAGACTGTGTGTTGAAGATGGATTTAACAAATGATGAACGATTTGATTTGATTGATGCATATTTTATCAATGGGAGGAGTACCACCCGCGCTTATGTGGTATGTGTAAGTGGTATGGTATCGAAATAAATATCCTCAACTTTATTTCCTCAATTTTAAGCGTTTTAGAAAAATCGTTTACAACCTTATACAAGGAGGTAGTTATATCAAAACTAAACTAATACAGCCACTATTTGTAATGAAGATTTAGAAATTGCTATTTTAACCTATTTTGAATCATCTAGTCAGAGACTACCAGGACTTTAATTGGTCGTGCTAATTAGTGTCTAGCACATAAGACATTTTAGCTGTTTTACTACCACCTCACTAAAAAGGCAACGCTTGAAATTTTTTTTCCAAATTTTGCATCTACAATAGACACCTTTTGTATTAAATTTATTCGGCCCTTTTGATATAGAAGTTGTATTATATTTACCCAAGCCCCTCTCCTACATCGTCATTTTCCTATCCATATATCCTCTTCCCGCCAAGCTAAGGTTGCCGTGCCTATGTGCTGCGTGGCTAGGGGCGAGCCTAGCATTAACGTGCCTTATGCCCTGGGACCGGGCGACCCCAGAACAAGTCTAGCCTTACTTGGACAAGCGGGGCTCTGTCTAGGTGGACTTTTGTTTTCCCTTGCCACTCGTGAAAACGCTATGGTGTATAAAAATTTTAAAACCCAAAATGGCGGCGATGCGGTTCGCCACCCGTCACGTCCCGTTTCCCATCGAGGCGAAAAGTGGGTTATGGATAGCCGCTTTGCTACACTGAATATTAGAGGAGGATTAAAAGATAAAATTGAGGAGGTATGTGAGATGATGCGAGAGAGACGAATTGATATTCTGTGTGTGAATGAAACAAAGAAAGGATGTGACACCACTACACATGGACCCTATACCGCCTACTGGTCTGGTGTAGCCCCGACTAGTACAGCGTGCCAGGGTGTGGGTGTGTTACTATCTGCGAGAATGAATGAATGTGTGACAGAATATGAATGTGTGAGCCCAAGACTTTGAGGCTGAAGGTTGGGCAAAGATGGGGCTTTGTTTTAGGAGTTTATGCTCCGCAAGATGCGCGGTGGCGCCGATCTTCAAAGGACCAAAGTGAGAGGCAGGCATTTTGGGAGAGTGTGAGCGATATACTGAGTAAATGCAAAAGGAATGAAAGAATAGTAATGTTAGGTGATTTTAATGGTTGGGTTGGTGTGAAGCAGAGGTTCCCAAACTTATTTTGTCTACTGCCCACTTTGAGACTACATAAATTTTTAGCGCCCCCATTTTTTCACCTACTTAAAAACCACTATAACTTCAAATTAAATTAATTAATTGTTGTGTGCTATATTAGCGGAAATTAAACATTCATTCTAAAATAGACTTTTACTATAATCCGCAAGAGTTAACTTGAGACCTGAGCACAGTAGGTAGTACATAACGACGCTCAGGTCTCAAGTAACTCTTACGGGCTACACCTGCCAATGAGAATGATTATTAAAACGCAACTTTATAGTATTCAGACAGAGTATCTTTTATTCAAAATAAAACAAACATAATTCTTATATAAAAACTAATGTGAAGGATGAATCTGATGCTGTTTAATAAGTTTGTTGATAACAGGTTCCAATTTACTCAAGAACAGCCGCAAGCTGCCACGTTCGGTAACATGCAAACGATTTCTCTGTTTTAGTAAGCAGCGTAGCCACAGCACTAAATCAACGTTCACACAAGTATGACGATGGGAATGCTATCAAGAATCGTTGAACGATTGACCACAATCCAGGGTACAATTGCGGGATCGGTTTTTGTAGCCAACATTCTTGATAGCCATTTTTGAACTTGATTTTTATTTCCTCGTTTGTTGTCAATTCTATGTTCTTCTTCCAGCTGAGGTGAGATTGCTGTTGCATTTGAAAACGGATCTAACACCCAGCCTGGTATTTCCAAGTTCAAAATGTCCTGGTATCGTTCAATGAAGTCAATGTGGAGGTTTTCCAAATGTTGGCAGTAGGCAAACAAGTCGTCGTTACTGCAGGATAGGAGGAAATTCGGAAAATCGTGAAACTTACGTCTGCCCATAATCTTTTTGTGTAGAAGCAGTTTGGCTGCGAAAGCAGCAACGACATTTTTTGTTTTAATTAAATTTAGTTCATCGCCTTGCAGTTGGAGATTCATGTCGTTGAACAATTTATGATGAAATAATATATCAATTAAAGAGCTGGTACGGATTTTATTGACTGCTTTGATGACATATTGCAGTGATTGAAATAGTCGTTCACTTAAGTTTCTAGCAACCAAATGTTGTCTATCAATAACGCAATGTACAGCAAGTACATCTGGAATTTTATTTTTTAAGTACGCTATGAAGCTTTTATGGCACCCTGTCATAGCCGGAGTGCCATCCGTAGCAACTAATATAATACTTTTCAAGGGAATCTCTTTCTCATCACAAAACTTTTCCAATGTATTGACAATGGTTTCGCCTTTTGTATCGGTCTCTAAATTTCTAGCAAACAATAGTTCTTCACATATTTTCTCATGTTTAATAAATCTAACGTAAGACAGCAACAATGCTTCATAAGTAGGTAAAGTGGACTCATCGAGCTGAATTGAGAATTGACTAGTCTTCAGATGATTCACAGAATTATTACTCAAAGGAATTTTTCGGATAATATCTGCGGCCGGTTTATGAAGCACAGTAGTTATTACTTCCTTTATTGCTAGCAAAATTAACTCTTCTCCGATGTTTGCCTTTTTGAGCAATTAACAAAGACATATTGTACGAAGCTCGAAGTCCGTCGTCATCTTGCTTAGCAGCTGCCGAAAATAGTTTTGCTACACTTGGCTGAGTATTATGCTTCATCTCTAGGTCTTGAAAATATGCTACATTCTTGTCTTTCTTATCTAGATGAATTTTATTCAAATGATCTTGCAGTCTTGAAGGCTTCATTGCTTCATTCGAAAATGTTTTTGGACATAGAAGGCACTGAGGCGACGATGGGTTTGTGGGATTTTCAATGAATTCGAATTTAATATATTCCACAGAGTATTGTCGTCTTTTCTTTTTTACTTCCGACATTGTTTAGAAAGAAAAAGAAGAGAAGAAAAAGAAATACGTAAGTAAGTGTTGAACTTAAGTACTGCTTATCTATTACGCGCGAAACCGCAAGTAAAAATAAAATAAATATTCCGTTGTTTATATAGGATTGCATAAGCAGCACGCACCGACAGGAATAAGACAAACATGCATTTGTACTCAACAAGTAAGAACAAGTATTCTATGAATTAGCCGATTGATTCAGGAATGCACAACGCGGGAAAGTCGGCAAGTGCGGACGCGTACTGTATTTTTTTTAAACTAGTGCCTGCCTGTTTTTATCTTG
Organism: Thumatha senex; assembly: GCA_948477245.1. Lineage (NCBI taxonomy): Eukaryota > Metazoa > Arthropoda > Insecta > Lepidoptera > Erebidae > Thumatha > Thumatha senex. The sequence continues at coordinate 844,993 of OX419737.1, forward strand.
TTTTATGTGCTTAAGTGGCGGTTTCTTGGACATAAAAGTTGTGTTAACGTGCTATAGTGAAAGACAATGATATATATGCAGTGAAATGCTATTTTCTATTTTGCCACGTAAACCCCACTAAAAACCTCAGTATAACAACCACCATTATACTGGGGTGAGACTGACCTTGACTTAAGATTAGACTTGACTAAGACTGACGTTGAGGACTGGGATATTATAGATAATAAGAAAGAACATTGAAGAAATATGAATTAAGATTTGGCTAAAAGGTCTTCTACTTAGATTAAGTAACCAGGCCATAATTTTTTTTTAAAAAGAACTTAAAATCAATTGAAGACTTAAAACGAAAATTGGTTAATATTCTTAAACGAATAAGTAATATTGTTGTTGAATACAATAATATCCTTGAGACGACGAAACCGGCTGTGTATTGACAACAATGGCTATCATTTCGTACATTTACTGAGCTGAGGTGTAGTAGGTATGTTAAATCAAAAAAAAAACTATTGGTAAAAATAGCTCATTCTTTAAGTTTCCCGTATATACCCCGTATATAACGGAATATTTATTTTATTTTCCCGTATATACCTCCCAGAAAACGATCCTATCAGTAGTAAAAAATAAGAACGGTACGCAAAATATTCTAACCGTATTTTAGATAATTGTACAGCTTGACATTACTTATAGTGTGAATAGCGTTGACTTGCTTGAGAGAAGAAGAAGAAGATACAACACTTATACAAAGTACAGAGTGTGTGTGTGTGTGTGTGTGTGTGTGTGTGTGTGTGTGTGTGTGCAGGTGCACGTACGTGCAGTATCGCGGTCCGCTTGCGCTCCGTGTCGAGCAAACTCCGCTCCAGGGCCAGCTGTTGCTCCAGCTCACTCGTTCGCTCCTCTAGCTCCTTCATCTGTCGCGAGTGCTCCGACCGTAAACTTACTAATTCTGCGTTTTTACTGAAAAACAAAATAACATAATAATAAATAACAAAGAGACACCCATGTACTTCTTGAAGTGTTGATCATGGCAAGTGTGTGAATTTTCGGAACAAAAAGGAGCCTATGTTACTTTTTTAGCGTCTTAAATTCTTTGCATGCTAACAACGTGAAAAAGAGCAAAGAAATAAGCACGCTTTCATAATTATATTAAAATAAATGCATCGTATTTTTGTCCCTATTTCATGATATCCCAGTATTTGAATAAATCATTTTCCAATTATACACCATTGACTCAGAATTCATATTTCTCTAATTGTTAAGACGTCCATAGTCATGTTGATGTTAGGAACCTACTCTCTGCTTGAAAAATCTCAAGGTTTAATACCATGGTCCCCTTTGGTTGGCGATACACTGTTGGCTTAAATGTACTTTCCCAAATATAAGAAAGCAAGAAGTGTGGCAGCGAGCGCTGCTACAAAGGGTGAGTCAGTAAGTACTTTCATGGTGCAGTGCCGCACTCCTCGCGCCGCACTCGCTCTCGCTCTAGCGCGGTGGTTACCTGCTGAGCTCGGCGTCCAGGCGCTGCGCGGCGGCCAGCTGGTGGTGCGCCAGGTCGCGGCGCGCGGCCGCCAGCAGGTCATCGCCCTCCGCCACGCGCGCACCCATAGCGCCGCACTCCTCGCGCAACACTCGCTCTCGCTCTGGCGCGGTGGTTACCTGCTGAGCTCGGCGTCCAGGCGCTGCGCGGCGGCCAGCTGGTGGTGCGCCAGGTCGCGGCGCGCGGCCGCCAGCAGGTCATCGCCCTCCGCCACGCGCGCACCCATAGCGCCGCACTCCTCGCGCAACACTCGCTCTCGCTCTGGCGCGGTGGTTACCTGCTGAGCTCGGCGTCCAGGCGCTGCGCGGCGGCCAGCTGGTGGTGCGCCAGGTCGCGGCGCGCGGCCGCCAGCAGGTCATCGCCCTCCGCCACGCGCGCACCCATAGCGCCGCACTCCTCGCGCAACACTCGCTCTCGCTCTGGCGCGGTGGTTACCTGCTGAGCTCGGCGTCCAGGCGCTGCGCGGCGGCCAGCTGGTGGTGCGCCAGGTCGCGGCGCGCGGCCGCCAGCAGGTCATCGCCCTCCGCCACGCGCGCACCCATAGCGCCGCACTCCTCGCGCAACACTCGCTCTCGCTCTAGCGCCGTGGCCAGCGCGCGCTGCGCCTCCGCTGCAAAGGAGATTACATCGCTCTGTTATAGCTCGTGGCAATTGACTATGTCAAGTAACCAGTAAGTACCTAGTCAAGTTTTTGCTAAATATTGATGATGCTAAATATTTTGAAACAATATCAAATGCTAAAGATTGCTCAATTTTGCAATCAGATTTGGAAAGCCTGGTTGAATATTGCTCCTTAAATCTGTATTTAAATGTAAACAAATGTTTTAATAACTCATATACTCTTAAAATTTAACCAACTCAACTTTGATTACTACTTCAATAATAACATTTCAAATTTAGGTATAGTAATTGGAGGTGAATTCTTTTTTAATTTACACATAGATTATATTGTTAATAAAGCTTTTCGTTAACTTGGAGTTATACTAAGGATCTCTAAAACTTTTAAAAAGCTCTGACTTTAAAAATACTATACTTTAGCTTTGTTCTGTCGCTCTTGTATTTCGCTTGCATTATTTGGAATCCTTATTATGCTTGTCATTGTCATATCAATCGTATTGAAAAAAATCAGAACAAGTTTATAAAATCATTGGAATATCGCAGTAATTACGAATACATTACATATAAAGACTCTTGATGTTTATTAATTTGTGTTAAACATTTAATTTATGTCGCAATGCAATTTCAAAAAAAGTCATAGTGTGTGTTGAAGATCGCACGGTAGAAGTGAAAACTCCATTGGCAATCACAATCAATCAGCGACACAACAGCGAAGAGCAGCCGACTGTATCATTCTTGCTCGGGTACACTCGGCGTTCACCCGGTGGAGCATTACACCTCAGTGCGTGACGGATCAGCCTAACTTACTACCTATGAGTAGTGATGATTCGATACCAGTAAATAGAAGTACTCGATATTTTTGATTCGATACCGAGTACTTTTGGTATCGATCGATGGTAAGTACTTGCATCGAATCGATTTGTCGCATATATCTCTACAATGTTGTCTCTTAAATATTTACAACAATTGCTGTTTTTTTGAAAACCAAGAGGACTTTTTAGTTTAATTAATTATTTAGTATATAAAACATAGAAGGATGTTACGTGTAAACCAGTTTTATTGTAATAAAAGGGCTAATAAGAAATTATTTTTCTGATTCAGAGAATAAGCATTGCCGTACAACATGACAATCCGGCCTTACCGGTTGATTTTGATGGGGAGGAATTTTTCGACACCTAGTCGGGGCATCATTGTCAGTTCCTGACGACTCCTCGTCAGGCACTGACAATCTCGACTGCCGCTGTGGCGCGGTGGGAGTGCATCCGACTGCTACGCATGTGGTCGTGGGTTCGATTCCCACCCAGGATAAAACTTTGTGTGATGAGCACGATGGTTTATTCTGTGTCTGGGTGTTATTAATCTATAATATATATGTATTTATAAATATATAAGTATGTTTACCAGTTATCTAGATCTCATAACACAAGCTAATATTAGTTTACTTTGGGCTAGATGGCGCTGTGTGTAAAAGTGTCCAACAATATTTATTTATTTATTAAAATGCTTCATAATTAGCATAATAAATCGTAAATATCGATATTTTTCAGTAATCATATGAGTAGTATCACAAGATTTGAGTAGTACTCATTTGAATAGGTATCGATACTTTACTTTACGGTGTTGAATCATCACTACCTACGACTACTACTATGAAAAAATCAGTGTGCGGTGCGTTAAAAGAAGTTTTCACTTCAATAAACCCGCCCGAGATACATATCGAAGCACATGTAGGTATAACATAGGTGCGCACGTACCGAGGTGCGCCTGCAGCGTGCGCAGAGCGGCGGCGTGCGCCCGCTCGCGGCGCAGCGCGGCCCGCTGCAGCTCGGCCAGCTGCGCCAGCACGGCCGCCGCGCCGCCCGCGCCCCCCTCCGCCCCCGCCCCCGCCCCCGCCCCCGCCCCCGCGCCCGCCTCCAGCGCCGCGCGCAGCTCCGCGCGCAGGCCCTCCTCGCGCCGCACCCACTTGTTCTGCTCTGCGCACACCCACCACTATACACTAGTTTATATTTAACCATTTGACCCGCCCGGTCGAATTATGATTGCACGAAATTAATTTCGTTAAACATTACTTTGATTTTGCTATATTTCCTAGGATACTCATTTAAAGGATAAAATGATCTTTACGAAATGCTGAAGCCAACTAACGTATTAAGAATGATAAGTATTATATACTTAAAATAAGTGTAAAATACAGGTATTAACGCGATCATGCTTATTTACCTTAAATAGCTTGACGTTTCGACTGGGTTGCACCAGCCGTGGTCACAAGCAGACTGAAGAGGCGGTGTCACTCCGATTGTGAGGTAGAATCGTCCGAATCTACCCTCATATTGTCTATTCACGCACCAATACACACAACACTGACAATGTCCCTATTCTGTAGGCCGTCCGTATTCCGAGCGTTACCCGACTGTGCAAAACAACGAGGTAGTGTGATATCAATGACTGGATTCCACGTCGTAGATAATTTGAAGCCCTCCTCTCTATTGAAAATTGTGTGTTTTTTGATTTCAATTGCTTTACGCACCATTCTCGAATAATAATGGCGGTCAGTGGCGAGGACTTGGGGACGGTGAAACTCAATGCAGTGATTAGGGCCTGATTGTAATATATGTTCTGCAATCGCTGATTTGTTGGTCTGTCGGTTCTTGACAGCGGCGATATGTTCCTTTATCCTTTCAACTATGGTCCGCTTTGTTTGGCCTATGTAGGAACTACCGCAGCTGCAATTTATTTTATAAACGCCCGGTGTTTGGAAAGGCAGTACATCCTTCGGTGTGCCCACCATTTTGTTTAATTTAGCCCCCGGCGTGTACACAGTTTGAATTGAATACTTTCGTAACACCGTTCCGATCTTATCTGTTACTCCTTTCACATAGGGCAAGTAGGCAGGTTGTCTTTTAACCTCTGGATGCCTAACACGCCTTGCCTGGCTCTGTCGTAATCGCTTCACTTTATATCCGTTTCGACTAAGTACATCCTGAACATGGTTAAGTTCACCCTCTAAATGTTCAGGGTCACAAAGATCATGAGCTCGGTTCTTTAAAGAAGTCATAACGGATTGTAAGTGACGAGGATGGTGATGCGTAGTGATGGAAATTAATGCTATTTTTTATTAATTTCAATAGCGTGCTAATTTTTATCTCTTAGCATGCGACGTACTATTGCTATGCTAAATGATAATATAAACATCAATGAAGTAAACATCAACATGCTCCTCCCGTTCCTGAGAAAATCGATGATGACACATGGATATACAGACGGACATAATAAAAAAATTAAGGGTTGCACTCTGCAAATTTATTAATAATTTATTTATCTAAACTCGTTCGCGGATTTCTCTTCACAAATTGACCGGGATCGACGTTAATGATGATGATGATGAAGAAAAAAAAAATTCTACACCGAAAGAACACACTTAATTGATTACACAACATTATTTAATAAGACCTGTTGACCGGGATTAACGTTAGATGATAATGATGATGATTCTATTATTTAGTAGCAAGATATTGAATCTAGGTACCAATTAACTATCAAGACAAAATATTTATTTAGACGCGTTCGCGGTCTTCTATAATGTACATGCATATGCATAACGGTGTCGCGGGTCCAGAGATTTATCTCATCTAAAAATATGCGTACCGCTCTTAAAGAAGTTTTCAATTCAATAAAAAAAATAAAATTTTGTTCCGTCGTTTTCCTTTCGAGAGACGGAACCCAAGAAATACATTCATTACATTAATTATTCCACAATAAAGTACAATCACACGATTTTAGGGTTTATATATTCACAATAAAAGAATAATACAAAAAAAAAACAAAGTATCTACAACTCGTAAAAAGTACGTACGAATTTCGACTTCTTACTCAACTCAATCGCTTTTACAGATTGTCAAAAAAAAAAATACTAAAATAGAATAAATAACCCCATACAAAATTTAATAGTTAAAAATAATGGGCTGAATATCAACCATGCACTTTTTCATTCAAACACTCCGTATTTCGCAATAGCACAATGACACGATCCATTCATGAATTAGACGTGAAAATGAATTTTAGCAATCGCAGCGACGCATCATTGGCAGCCCGCCTGGCCTCATGATTTAGTCGTCGCAGCGACGCAGCGTTCACAGCTCGCTTGCGATATGAATTGGTCGTGAATTATAATTATGAGTTTTGGCAATTTAATTTAGCATTCGCAACTCGCCACTCAGTAGCGGCGCGAACGTCGATGCGCTTAGTCATGTATTGGAGGGAGATTGAGGTTTTGTGACGAATTGACAATTGTTACGTAATCGATGTCTCAGCAATAATTAATTTTAGCAAGTACTGTTCATTAAATTAATGCGAATGGAGTCTTAGTAATTAAATATGATTGCTAGCGCTAATATTTCCTTCACTAGTGATGCGACGTAGCGTGTAGGTATCTGTCTGTATGTGTAGGCTTCCGGTAAATACAGTGTGTTAAAGACCCGTCAGTTCTCACGGCCAATCTAACATCCAAGAATGACAACGAACGATCCTTTTCCATCTCATAAGTGAACTTCATCTTTGGGTGTATGGAGTTAAGATGTTTTAAATATTGATCTACTTCCTGCTTATTTCCAGAGACGACGCTGAAAATATCGTCGACATACCTTTTCCATAGCCTGATAATTTTGGGCCCATCACTCAACGCCTTCTCTTCAAAATGTTCCATCCATAGATTAGCTAGTACCGGGGCTTCTGGACTCCCCATCGCGACACCATCTACTTGGAGGTAGTGCTGACCTTGAAAAAGGAAATAGTTGCCTTCTAAGCAGTGTTTCAGTAGATCAATATAATCAATGCCACTTCGCTGTCAATCAGTCTGTCTTTTACCACATCCAAACACTCCTCAATTGGAACGTTGGTAAACAATGACTCCACATCAAAGCTGACCATCATTTCTCCTGGTTCCAATGTAAGGGACTTTACAATTTGAATGAAATGGCGAGAGTCTTTCACAAAAGATGGTGTTTTACCCACCAGTGGCTGTAATACTGACGCGACGTGCTTCGCAAGGTCATAAGTAGGAGATGAAATCTGACTTACGATAGGCCGCAATGGCACGTCGGTCGTATGTATTTTGGGTAACCCATATAGTCTCGGGGGTTGGTGTGGCTTTGGTTTGTACAGTTTATCGTACTCATCTTCTGTGAACAGGTCCTGGTCCTGACCCTGAACATTTAGAGGGTGAACTTAACCATGTTCAGGAGGTACTTAGTCGAAACGGATATAAAGTGAAGCGATTACGACAGAGCCAGGCAAGGCGTGTTAGGCATCCAGAGGTTAAAAGACAACCTGCCTACTTGCCCTATGTGAAAGGAGTAACAGATAAGATCGGAACGGTGTTACGAAAGTATTCAATTCAAACTGTGTACACGCCGGGGACTAAAGTAAACAAAATGGTGGGCACACCGAAGGATGTACTGCCTTTCCAAACGCCGGGCGTTTATAAAATAAATTGCAGCTGCGGTAGTTCCTACATAGGCCAAACAAAGCGGACCATAGCTGAAAGGATAAAGGAACATATCGCCGCTGTCAAGAACCGACAGACTAACAAATCAGCGATTGCAGAACATATATTACAATCAGGCACTAATCACTGGATTGAGTTTCACCGTCCCCAAGTCCTCGCCACTGACCGCCATTATTATTCGAGAATGGTGCGTGAAGCACCAGTGGCTGTAATACTGACGCGACGTGCTTCGCAAGGTCATAAGTAGGAGATGAAATCTGACTTACGATAGGCCGCAATGGCACGTCGGTCTTATGTATTTTGGGTAACCCATATAGTCTCGGGGGTTGGTGTGGCTTTGGTTTGTACAGTTTATCGTACTCATCTTCTGTGAAGAAGCGCTCGTGGCCCCGCGGTCTCAGTGTTCTGTAAACGATCACTGAGTTACGCAACTTTCACTATGGCTGGTCCTCGGATGGGTGACCACTTTGTGGCATTTACATTAGCGAGCGTTTCCGTGCTTCGGAAGGCACGTTAAGCCGTTGGTCCCGGTTGCCAGTAAAATGGCAGTCGTTAAGCCTGGTTGAATGCCTTATGGGCGGCTTGAAAAATTTCAACAGCAGGTAGCCACAACCTGCGTCTGTCTATTTCAACACGGCAATGGGCTCACCACCTATTACGTGGGACAGGTAAATCCACACGGTGAAAAGTGGGCATATAATATGCCTCTGCCACCCCTTCGGGGATAAGGCGTGATGGATATTTATTTAATTTTTTATCTTCTGTGAACAGGTCCTGGTCCTGACCCTGAACATTTAGAGGGTGAACTTAACCATGTTCAGGAGGTACTTAGTCGAAACGGATATAAAGTGAAGCGATTACGACAGAGCCAGGCAAGGCGTGTTAGGCATCCAGAGGTTAAAAGACAACCTGCCTACTTGCCCTATGTGAAAGGAGTAACAGATAAGATCGGAACGGTGTTACGAAAGTATTCAATTCAAACTGTGTACACGCCGGGGGCTAAAGTAAACAAAATGGTGGGCACACCGAAGGATGTACTGCCTTTCCAAACGCCGGGCGTTTATAAAATAAATTGCAGCTGCGGTAGTTCCTACATAGGCCAAACAAAGCGGACCATAGCTGAAAGGATAAAGGAACATATCGCCGCTGTCAAGAACCGACAGACTAACAAATCAGCGATTGCAGAACATATATTACAATCAGGCACTAATCACTGGATTGAGTTTCACCGTCCCCAAGTCCTCGCCACTGACCGCCATTATTATTCGAGAATGGTGCGTGAAGCAATTGAAATCAAAAAACACACAAATTTCAATAGAGAGGAGGGCTTCAAATTATCTACGACGTGGAATCCAGTCATTGATATCACACTACCTCGTTGTTTTGCACAGTCGGGTAACGCTCGGAATACGGACGGCCTACAGAATAGGGACATTGTCAGTGTTGTGTGTACTGGTGCGTGGATAGACAATATGAGGATAGATTCAGACGATTCTACCTCACAATCGGAGTGACACCGCCTCTTCAGTCTGCTTGTGACCACGGCTGGTGCAACTCAGTCGAAACGTCAAGCTATTTAAGGTAAATAAGCATGATCGCGTTAATACCTGTATTTTACACTTATTTTAATCATGCAACGCGAAAGTTTAAAAGTTAGTACAGGATTATATACGTATTTATGTAATGTAATATTTAAAAAAAAGTTACTTAATAATGGTGATGAGTCTTGAACTAACTAAAAAACAAACAAAAGATATAACTCGTTTCAGGCGCCAGGAGGATAAGTCCTACCAACTTTATGCACACGGATATCAGCGATAGAGATTGAGCCTCTAATCATAAGAGCAGGAACCAAAAATAATAGAATACATCTCTAGAAGAAAGTTTCTATACTTTTATAGGCGAATTGATTGAATATACATTACGAGTATAAACATTATCACTATTGGCATAATTTATTCCAGTGTTTTAGTAAGCTAAAGATTAACTATTCTCATTCCTGCATGGGGCCTTAGTTTGTGCCACCAAACTAAGGCCCCATGCAGGATACTACATGGGGCCTTAGATTGGTGGCACAAAGCCGTCACTAAGACAAATAAAACACAATTAGATAAGGTACAGAGGCTGACGGCCCTGATGATGACGGGCGCGATGAGAACAACTCCAACAGCCGCGCTTGAAATCGTACTGGGACTCCACCCCCTGGATTTGGAGATAAAAAAGAAGGCGATAGAACAATGGTTTAAACTGAAAAGCCTGGGCCTATGGACAGGATACTCAGGGGAAAGTGGACACGCGAGTATCAGCAAAGGCTATGAAGAAATAATGTCAATGATACTTTTCAATAATGACCTAATTAAAAAGGAGAGGATCTTTGACAAAAAGTATAGAATACATATAGGACCAAAAGAAAACTGGCGGATAGACAATGATGAAGGTACTATCTGCTATACAGACGGTTCCAGGAAGGAATCGACGAAGCTCTCCGGTGCTGGAATGCATATAAAATGCGAAAACGGAATGGAGACAAACAGATCCATAAGATTAGGTAAGTTCGCTAGTGTCTTTCAGACGGAAATTGGCGCCATAACAGAATGTGCAAAAATTAACCGTAACGAAATTGAAACAAGAAAGGCAATTATATATAGCGACAGTCAAGCAGCACTGAAAGCCCTTAACAAAGAGGAAACTGAGTCAGCAATGGTTAAAGAGTGTAAAAGGTCACTTGACCGGCTGGCGAGAAAACTGAGAGTGGATGTTGCATGGGTACCTGGACACGAAGGAATCCCGGGCAACGAACTAGCTGATGAACTAGCCCGGAAAGGAGCTGATGAAAGCTTGGTGGGACCAGAGCCATGCCTGCCAATTGCTCACAAAATCACTAAGGGAGTAATCAGCAGGAGGATAGTGGTAGAGACCAACCTTAAATGGAGAACTTCGACAGGCATGAGACAGTCAAAGATCTTTATCAAAGGAATGGATTCAGAAAGAACTAGCCAACTGGTCAAACTAACCAGAGAAAACATGAGGCTGGTTATAGAGATAATCGCAGGATACTGTCGCTTGAACAGGCACTTGACAAGGGTAACTGTATACCCTTTTACAACAAGCTTCCCTGTGACCTGAGAAATTTACCTTTAAATAAATTTAAAAAGTTTATTAAAAACAAGCTTTGTGAAAAAGGTTTTTACTCCGTTAGAGACTATTTGCAGGACAGGGACGCCTGGAAATGATCTGCTGGCAAAGTGAAATAATATTAAATTGTAAATACGCCATCAAAAAAAAAGCCTTTCTAAGTTTCTTGCCGGTTCTTCTCAGGTGGGCCGCGTTCCGAACCGGTGGTCGCTTTAAATATTTTAAATAGGGTATGACATTTTGTAAGCGCCGTTAAAATGGTCTATGCAAAATAAAGATTTTTTTATTTTATTTTATTTACAGTGATAGGAGTAATGGACGACCCAAAATGCTCCGAATACATGGAGGAAGAGGAGACCAGCTTCCACCTACTAGCTGAGTGCCCTATGTACTCATTAATCAGGTGGGAAGTTCTGGGAACGGACAAACTCAAAGAAGAGGACCTGGAGTATCTGAAGGTGGATCAGATAGCAAGATTCTGCAAAGAAACAAAAAGATTCAACGGAGTGCCGTAAAACTGCTGGGATACCCAAACCCATCCGCCAGGAGGAAGTCTGGGGAAATGAGCGAATTAGGGGGCAGAATACGCGGTCGGATCGCTCGCTCGGCGGTTGCCGGCGTCCCTACTGGAAGATAATAATAATAAACTATTCTCAGAGTTGAGGCGTGAAATTTAGAATACCCAGCATAATGCCAGCTTATAAGTCAAAATATATATCGTAACATGATTCAAAACAGGAGCCAAATCATGAGTCATTACATGGGCCTAATCATGAGTCGTGCATCATTATTAGATTAATCTACACAAAAATAATTCAAACTAAGTACCTGAATACATTACCACGGGATTCGAAATCACATCTGCAGACCGCGACAGGTGTCGTCTCCACTAGAATGACGAGCCCGTAACCACATGGTCAGCATCCACGGCAAATTTTATCCAACAATAGAATTAATATATATAAAAAAAGTGCATTTTCAGCTGCAAGGGAAAGAATTAGTTCCATTAGATTTGGAAAAACAATTGGAGATTTGTTCGTGATTTGAATACATAAAGAGAACTTACCACTTTTTTAAAAGAAAACCCATAAATCTTGAAGAGCAGGCAAATATTCCATTAACGCCGCTCTAAAAATCGTACGTAACCAGCTGTAAACAAGCGAATAATCCTTCGTAAAACACACCATGTCATCGAGGTTATAAATGTGGTTCAAAAATCCAAAGATCTTACCGAAATACATAGTCATCCTGATATAAACATTGAGAAGAAGTCACAGGCGTGAACTTTAATTTACAATTTATAAAAGATTACTTCTTATTAGCGAAGTTTAAAAAATATATTTACGACGACATATTCTTGTCGTCGCTCGTAGCTAGGCGAATGACGTTCCGTCACCACTGTCAAAAGAAATTGACCAATTGACATAACTATTTTAATTCATTCGTTCTAAGAACAGGCTAAGACATTCAAAAACATTCTGCCTACTCAAAACGTAAATTATATAAATTCGATGACAAGTAGGGAGAAAGAGTCAACAATCTACTCTTTTCTCTCTCTAAATCCCAAGACTAACAATAACGTTCCAATGTGACGTTTTACAACGTTACAGTAAATAATCTTTAAATTACTACTTTATAATTGCAGGTTTTTTAATGTAATTAAAATGGTTATAGTATGTCATCCTTAAAGATGACATATACCGTCGCGGACTTTTTTGTAGACCTATATTAGGTACACAATTCATTATTTTGTTATATCTCAAAGGGTTTAGACAGCGTTTTCGTGAATAACTCTCAGACGGGGCTTATATTTTCCGACACCCCCAACAAATATCGTAATAATTTAGTCAATGTATACAAGAACTTAACAAATTATACAAAAAATCTTTCTTATAAATCACTTTATCTATTAAAAAAACGCATCAAAATCTGTTGCTTCTTCTTCTTTTATTTTAATCTCCCCGTCGTTTACCTACGATTCCGTCAACGTCAAGGTGGAGAGTAGATTTAATAGATTGAGATCTAGTTGCGAGGCACTTGCTCGGTAATTTAGACATTTTGTAATCTGTTGCTTAATTTTAAACTAAGCAACAGATTGTCTGTCATATGCATAGTGTCAGACAGCCGGAAACGATATACTCTCGCAAACGTATTAAACCCCATTGTCTACCACAGAGACGTAGGAAGTTATATACAGTTTATACCACTTCCGATCTAATATTTATTATAAAAACTGCGACTCTAAAGAAATTAAAACGGGGATTCAAAGCATGACAGTTTCACAATATAGTAAAACGTTCTCCTAAATAGATGCAAATGTGCAATCAAATTCGACCAACATTTACTCCTATATTTACTTTATAGCATAGCTATTTTCCAATGTTTATAGCATGACTACTTTGACCTTTGTACTAAATCTTATTGATTAAATACTTTTTCTTAGATATTCCTTTTATTACCTCTTCATCTTCTACGTCTTAAAATCCATCGTACCTCTACAACAGGTTCAAACGTTACTTAAACTTGGGAATTTATGCAATTTAGAATGCAGTTCATTGAAATATACAGTATGAATTTTTCAAGTGGGCCTTCAGGCCATTTCCTAAACTATAAGGAATATTGAAAAATGCTGAAAGGAGTCACGAACCCGATGTTGATGAAAATAAAAAGTACATCATTACATTTAAAAAAAAACAATAATTCTAGCCAGAAATCGAACCAAATTATATAAAAAAAAAATACAGCCTGTATTGTTACACCATTCAATGGTGTTGTTAATAAGGATCGTTTAAAAAAAATTAACCAAATCCAGCTAACCCGTCGGACCGGCGCACAGGCCAGTCACTCACTCAATATAACCACTCTACCATTCTCCACATTTACCGATTAACTTCGACAACCAATCTTAAGAACCCTGAAAAGCTGTCCTAGCTTGACGTTCACGCCATACGTTTAGACGACTGAGTGAAATGTTTGAGTTTCATTTGGTCGATGTAAGAATATCGCATTGCACAAACGAGCTCACCGGCGAGCGAGTCTGCCCGCAGCTGCTGCAGCTCGGCGCGCGTGCGCTCCAGCAGGTCGCGCTCGTGGCGCTGCTGCTCGTGCGCGTGCTGCTGCTGCTGCTCGCGGCGCGTCAGCTGCGCGTTGCTGCGCTGCAGCTCGCCCAGCTCCAGGCGGGCGCCCTCCAGCGAAGCGCGAGCGCTCTCCAGCTTGTGCGTGGTGTCGTCCAGGACGCCTTTGGTCTGCGGACAGCGGTGGTATTAGTCGAGTCGATTTGTATTATTTAACACCACATCCTGAGTTTTAGCATTCTTATAGGAAATAACAAAATTTGAAGGAAAACAAACATCGCAAAAAAAAAAGTTAAACTAAAAAATGTAATATAAATTAGCAGCTACGTTGCGCGAAATCAGACAAGCTCGTGGTTAGAGAAGGATGCTTGTCAAGCAAGCAATCAGCATGTGTAGAACTTTCAGATGAGGGCCTCATCACTCCTCACTAACTCTCTCATACTCCAAGGTCACACTCCAAAAATCAAATCAAAGTAACTCCCAGCAAATTAAAAGTAGAAAACTATAAAAATAAAAGCAGGTCCACTTATAGTATATAATAGACTGCCTCTGTGGCGCGGTGGGAGTGCATCCGACTGCTACGCAAGACGACGGTTCGATTCCCACCCAGGATAAAACTTTGTGTGATGAGCATGATGGTTTATTCTGTGTCTGGGTGTTATTTATCTATAATATGTATGTATTTAGAAATATATAAGTATGTTTATCAGTTATCTAGATCCCATAACACAAGCTAATATTAGCTTTCTTTGGGCTAGATGGCGCTGTGTCAAAGGTGTCCCACAATATACTTATCATCCCAAGCAAGTCGTAGAAGAGAACTAAGGTCCTTACATAATTTTTACAAGTTGGCGTTAATCGTCTAACACTTAGCTCGGTCGCCTAACCATTACATAGCATGTGCTCTGTCTCTCTGTATTATACACAGTACGTTGAACTAAACAGATATAATTGGCGACTTAGGCGCGAAATTATACCTCTGCTTACCCTTTACAGGAAATCAGTGGGAAAACAGATTTAGAAATTGATATCTCAAAAATTTATAATTTTTGATAATTTTTTTATGGTCTATGAATGCTGCTAATTGAATTGATAAGTTTCTGAACAGTACATAGTGTACCCAGAATAGGGCGCAAGCCTAAAGAACCTCTGAGGCATCAGTTGCTCTTGTTACCCCCGCCGTCGCATCGTCCTACTGAGCCCAAAACCATTGTATTGTAATTCCGCTCATCACTCTGCACACATAATGTATATACAACTGATAAGTATATGCGCAGCGCGATAAGCAACGACATAAAATCTACTACGGTACATAATTTACTGTTTTACACACAATGTTGCCTTGCTGCATACATAATCACACCTATTTCCCCCATAGAGGAAGGTAGAGGCATACCATACAGATCCCTTCATTTCTAGATTTATCTTATTTCAAAAGCAAATAATACGACTGGCCTCTGACATACTGATAATACTGACTGGTCTCTTTAAACACCACAGCCTGCTCCTGTCCATTTCAACACGGCAATGGCCTCACCACCTGTAAAGTGGAAATAAATTGCATACGGTGAAATGTGGGCCTGAAATATAGTATGCCTCTGTCTACCCCTTCGGAGATAAAGGCGTGACAATATGTCGACTGGTCTATTTTCATCCACAATATTGATTTTTAACTGAAGTTACATAGTCCTGATGACCCTCAGAAAACGAAAATGATTCTAATATAAAAATGTTACAGCAAATTAAAATTGGCCAAGCCATTTAATGGTGGCTACATACGCTTCGAGAAATCACTACGATTTAATTGTACAGTTTTATTGTACGGTCCTATTCCGATCATCGGTTCAGTTTGAAGGGTATAGTTAAATCGTGACGATTTTTTGTAGTATGTGTAGCCTTTTAGCAGGTCACAATGAAACTGATATAATATGGGTTATAAAGATAAAAGTATCAGTAATGGGAAAAGGGTGCCCTTTTTATGTTCGCCAGAGAGCATTCCACTTAACATAATGAGTCTTGAATATACCTCTATTAGCTCAGTTTCCATTTTCTTATTGGCAGTAGTCAATCTGTAGACAGCCTCAATTTGATTCACCTCAAGCTCTTCTTTGGCAGATATCGACCTCTTCAGTCGATCCAATTCTGCTGTCTGTTCAGCTATTTTGTCCCTGAAACAGTGTCACACTCATGTTAAAACAATTAAGAGGTAACATATAATATTACTGGAGGACGCCAGCGGCTTCGCTCGCTTCTCAACCACTTCACTTATTTATTTATTTACAGCCTTTATTATTGATTAACATTATTCAAAACAGCTACATTTCATTGCATGCATTATTGTTCAAATTCGCTACATTATTAGCTACATTCTTCACGTCATGTCAATTTACTTAGAGCCACTTTACTTAGAGCTCTACAATGTACAGCCCATCAGTATATCAAAATTCAAACAACCTACGTTTATGCTCAACAAATTTAGATGAAACAGATGCAACAGCATTTAAACTGAGAAATTCACAGTGTTCCCCATACTTTGAAAATTACTCTTTACTTTTCATTTGGTTTTCTCAGTTTAAATGCTGCTGCATCTGTCATCATCATCTTAGGTAAAACATTACAAGGCGTAAAATTTGTGCAAGTAAAATGTGTCCTAGAAAGATATTCAGGACCCAAGTCACAACATCTCTTGCAAGCTGGTGTGCCTGTTTGATACTGGAAGAGGTTATAATGGAAACCACTATAAGATCCATATGAAGTTCTCTTTAACAATCACAAAAAATCTATAACATAGATTGTAATTACTTCTTTCGGCTATTCTCCTCAACTCCACGTTGAGACGCGTAGTTTCATAGAGCTATACAAAGTTATCGACTACCTGAGACTCTTGATGACCTGTTCATTGTCCTTCTCTTTTCCCCTCAACTTCTTTATGATGTTGGAGTGCTGGAGCTGTTGTCGCGCCAACTTCTCACCTTCTTCCTGTAGCTGAGCGATTACTTCGTCTTTCTCCTTCAGGCTCTGTTCCAGCTCTGAAGAGTTCTTACGAGATGAGGACTCGGATTTTAATGTATCGAGTTGCTTTCGTAATTGATCCTATAGAGAAATTAATTTGGGTAAATACACTTTGTAGGACAGGGTAAAGGGATGTACTTAACTGCTTGCTGATGTATTAGACAAAATAAGTACTAAGTAATCTGTGCAGCAACTCAGCAAACCATAAATAGGACTCCCTTCAGACAGAACTGACCACCTAAAGAAGGCCAAGGACTATAACTTATGATGTGAATGTGGGAAGTTTAGTCCAGTAGTAGACAGTTATGAATCTACTAATCTAGTAAGGCTTTGCTTATTTAGCTATTTCCTTCTCTAAATATCACACTTTACATTTAGAAAATACCATGCTTTATTGATATAGGCATATTTATCAAATAGAGTAAGTGTCAGAGATAAATCAATGCAATGCATTATTTCAGGTGCATGGGATTATTGGTGAAACGAGTCTCAAGGATCTTGTAAGGTCCTTTTAGGACTTAAGAATATCATTATACATATTCACTTCAAAATTGTATAACCAACCTTTTCTCTAATAGCCTGTTGAAATTTCTTCTCAAGTGCAGACATTCTCTGTGTGTAGTCTTCTGTGATGGTATTTATGTCACCACTTTCATGCTTAGCCATTAATGACTCTACCTGGCTCTTCAATTCTGAGTTACTCTCTACCAATTCTGCATTACTTCTACTAACCTCCATCAGTCTATTCTCTCTTGCCTCTAAAATCTCTGTCATCTCACCTAGTCTTCGCATTAATCTTTCATTCTCTGATCCTTGACTCTCATCACTTGTGTTACTCTGTATTGAAGCCTCTGACAATTCTCTATTGTGACCTCGAATTTTAGTAGCCAGAGACTTACCCAGCACTAGATCAACTAAATGAGACTGATCAAATTTTGACTGTTTAAATGCATACTTGGCAGGACTGTTCCTGAAGCTGTGCCCGTCTCCATTGGGGCTTGGAATTATTTCTATATCTGATGAAGTGGCTGTCTCTAGTTCATCTCCTGATGTGTGACCTGATGTTCGGTCTGAACCTATTTTTACCAAATCACTCTTACTATCAGAACTTATGGGGGATGTTCTTTCTTTAACACTGCCCTCCTTGTGAGAGGATCCGCTGCTGGATTCATTGCACTGCTGCTTTTCTACACTGACAAATGCTGAGCTCTCAGATCTCAACATCTCATTGCCAACTGTCACATTATAAAATGATGATGAATCACTCAACTTGTCTATCAAAATGTCCTCCTGTTCCTTTTTCTGTTCTTCAACATTACTTTCCAATATAATACTTTCATTATCTGCATTTAATGTCCTATCAGACCAGGAGCCATCATTTGAAGAATTCTCACTGATCTGCATCCGCTGTTGCAATATGGCTTGCTCTAAATGTATAAATTCTTTATCTAATACTTTTCTACCAATATCTACTTTGACTAGTTTTGGATAGGGACCTATAAGATTGTCATCTGTGTCTAAGACTGTTGGAGCCGTACACTCTGATATGGAATTATATGACATAGTATCTTCATCATCATCAGCAACTAAACTAACACTGTCAGCTGTCTCTGCCCTCTCTGGCTGATCACCAATGGGTGTTAACTTCTTGTCACTTGGGTCTTCTGGCGACAGACACATTGACGATGAATTACTATTTTTATCACTAGAATAGCTATTAAAACCAAGGCATTCAATAGAGCTTGGGCTCACTAGGCTATCTGGCAGGATTTCAACTGACTCTGAATTGTGTTTGAGGCTTGGACCTGTACTACTACTATGCGACAGGGAGTGAACAGATGCTTCTGATTCGTCAGGTGTTGTCTTCAAGCTGTGTGACAAGACTTCCACTGAATCAGAACTGTTTCTACTAGATACCAGGGATAATCTAGCTGACTTGGCAGAATCGCGCCTATTGTCTACAAATGGGATATCATCTTTTACAAACTTTGTGGCACTGGGTTTTAAATCCTCACTATCTGACATTATGAGCTGGCTTTTAGCGAAAAGATCATCTTGACTGTCATATTTAGTGTCAGAAATGACATTCATAGACTTAGCTTTTGGAGGACGAACAATAGTACCATCTTCTTGTTTAGGCTGCTCAAAGAAAGATCCTGCAAATGAGCCCCACAAGCTCTGTGATGTAGATTTGGTCGGGCTTTCAGTGACGACGGGTTGGTCTTTATCTGAATCTTCTTGTGTACTCTCCGCACTCATAGTAAGGCCCCAGGAGGCAAAGAAATCTGCATTGTCTTTTTGTGGGGTGGCAGTGCGCCCCGGGGAGGAGTTCACGTTAGTATTCGGTGCTGACTCCTCGTCTGGCTCTTCACCGCTTTCGTCCTGAATATCAAGTGCTTTATCGATAGTTTTCTGCGCCTCCTTGAGCGCTGTTTTAGCAAGGCTCGTAAGCCCTGACGTGTCGAACCAATTCATTTTGTCGGTGCATTAAGACACTATATAGCTGCTATTATACTTTAACAGATACACTGATCATTAATAATTGACACTTTTCTATTGTATAACGCTATTGTTATGAGAATTGGAAATGCTCATTGATATAATCACAACAAACCAGATGACGTTTCCATTTTGTTTATGTATTTTCGATGAAATTTGCACTTGTCAAACGTGTTTTGATTTCGTAATAATCGTGTAAGCTCTCCGAGAAAAATAATTGCTAGTACTTAATAATTACGTTTTATTTTTCACAATAATTTTCAAGTTAAATATCTGCTACGAAAAGCAAATGAACAACTGATTTGACGTTTGGTTATCAGTTAAAAAGAGTGTCAATTGACTTTTTATGAGACGTATGTAGTAAATCCTAATTTGACCGTGGTTTCCATAGCTCCAGTGGCGCAATTGGTTAGCGCACGGTACTTATAAGACAGTGTACGTGTGAGTAATGCCGGGGTTGTGAGTTCGAGCCTCACCTGGAGCAATTTTTTAACAAAAAATATTTAGGATTTTTTTTATTTTAGTATGTTCATACTATAAATCTAATTATTCTTGGGAAATGAATGAACTTGGCAACGAAAGCATCATAAGTATTGAAGAAATTGTGGAAGCATTGAATAGTATGAAATTGGGTAAGGCTGCTGGATTTGATAAGATTTCTGTCGAGATGCTGAAAGCGGGACATGGCGTAGTAGCTTGCCAGCTGTACCGCCTTTTTAACCTTTGCTGGTGGAGTGGCAGCGTGCCAGGATATTGGTGCAAAGCTGTCATCGTGCCCCTTTACAAAGGAAAAGGGTCACAGCAAGAGTGTAAAAACTACCGCGGCATAAGCTTGCTCAGCATCGTCGGCAAATTGTTTGCAAAAGTTTTGATAAAAAGAGTGATGAATGAAACTGAAGGGAAAAAGTGGGATGTACAAGCAGGATTTGTGAAAGGAAGGGGGTGCACGGACCAGGTCTTTTCCTTACGATGCATAGCCGAAAAAATTTTGGCGAAATGTCAAAAGGTCTATTGCATATTTGTAGATTTGGAAAAGGCCTATGACCTATGGTGGTATATGAGGTGAGGCATGACCTATGGACAAAACTGGCCAAGTATGGAGTAAGCAGTCACTTGATACCAGCACTGAAATCTCTCTATGAGGGCTCCAGTGCTTGTATCAGAATCAACGGAGCTTGCACAGACTTTTTTCACATTGAAAAAGGTGTGAGACAGGGTTGTGTAGCGTCACCGGCGCTGTTTAACCTATACATGGACAGTTGTTTGAAAGAACTGCAAGAGAGTGCCTATGGTTTAAAAATGAATGAACTGACTGTCAAATGCGTCCTATACGCTGATGATCAGGTAATACTGGCATCATCGGCGGAGGAGTTGCAGTTGATGGTTAACATTATGCATGATGCGCTAAAAGGCAAAGGAATGAAAGTGAATGTAAATAAGACAAAAGTAATGGTTTTTGAAAGAGGAAAGTATGACGGATTGTTCGATTTTTGTGGAAGGATAACGAGTGGAACAGGTGAAGGAATTTGTATATTTAGGTTCAAAATTTGTGAGAGATGGAAAGTGTGATTGTGACATTGAACGAAGAGTTTTGACTGGAAATCAAGTGAATGGAGCCATGTACACCTTTATGAGCAGTCAGAACGTGTCTGAGAAGGCAAGACTGGCTGTGCATAGAGGAGTACCTACTTGTTCCTACACTTATGTATGGCAGTGAAAGTTAGGTCTGGCAGAAGAAGCATAGAAGTAAAATTAATGCAGTGGAAATGAGAAGTCTGCGGAGTATAGCTGCTATGCAATTCACAAATCTCGGATCCAAGTCACCAGTTGTATGCCAGGATCGTAGCAAGTGGAAAGCCATAGTCTCTGCCTACCCCGATGGCAGACAGGCGTGATGATATGTATGTATGTATAAATCCAAAACTAGTGTTTGGAAGGTCATTAAAGTATCGTTGGCCGATCGACTTCGTAACGAACGAATAACGTTTGTATAAGTGTCAAAATTAAATAATTAGGTACTTACGTATCGTATTTTTATAGGTATTCACTGGGGATTTTTTTAAAATTAATTCTTTGTAGTTTACTTACGGAGAGAATCTGTCCTCTGTCAGGGATACAGCGTGATGATAGTTAAGTTTTTCTTTTTAATTAAGGAGAGTATAGGGGGGGTCCACAGGGAAAGATTGCGGCATCTAGTTACCGTAATCTGTCACTGGCGAAAGTAGAGGGGAGTGCAGAAAATGACACGGGAGTCCGAGACTTTCACATGAGGCCCACGTGAGCAGATTGCTTAAAAACAGAAATGTGAGAAGTACTGGGATGCTCAAACGTGCATGAATGAAGCGATTAATGAATCTGCAGGAAGCGAAAGCAGTAGGTATTCATGGATCGGGAAACCTGGCGATCCGTCCTCTCTGATCAGTCCGTCAGGAATGCAGCATGAAGATAGTTAAGTTTGATAAGAAAAGTTTAATGTCAAAAAATTTTTTTCCGATAAAGTAGATAACAAAACAAAAAAAGAGTTCTGATGACGGCAGCTCAAAACATAGGCCTATCTAGTACCTATTCCTATAATACCTACCCTAAATTCACGATACGAAATTAGATATGTGTGTACTTAGTGTCAAAGTTATTCGAACGGTTCTGACCATTAGTTAGATGGGCTCGTGAATTTAGGGTAGGTATTTTAAGAATAAACGGTTAGAGTAGGATCGGTGTCTATGTACCTAGGTTAAAAAAGTTCCTTCACTTAGAGGTGGCAACCGCACGTAAGGTAGGTGCTTTCACTAATGATCAAGCTCTCCCATCCGATGTGCTGCCGTTCCTAGTTTAAGTCGTCTTTGAATTCGAAATACTTAGCATATAGTTAGACTCTACCTCTATTGATGCAAATAAGACTAGACGAGTAGTGTGTAAACTAAGATATGTCTACCTAAACACGTTTGAAACCTCTCGGCGGCTGCTAAACTATAAACGAAACCCCTCCTGACACATGCTAATAAGTATTACTCCCTGCCTACTCTCTACCCACTCTATGCTTACCTAGCATCAAAACTCCATCCGCAAAGTCGTTCGTTATCGAACTTAGACAACGAGAACCCGAACTCAGCGAAGTGGCTCCGGACCACGGAGTAGAGATTAACTTCTTTTTCTCCTCCGTGCTCCGGATCCCATTGACCTTTATGTTGCTAAAAGATATATATATATATATATATATTGGTAGTTGGGCCTAAACTACTACCTCCAGAGACAGAGTCAACTTAATTTGCAAGCTAATATACATACACTAGGGCACTGGACGAGGACGAGACTCTCACGCCCAACATCTGCGACGCGACGGTTTGTTAGATAACCCACCACAGAACCCCAACTCTGCAGTTAAAATTATGGATTCAACTGATACTACACGCTAATACGAGATATTTTTTTAAACCGGAAGCTTGTCTTCGCCAGGTGGGCCGTATACCTACTTGACTGCCACGTAAGTGGAATTAAAAAAAATAAAAATGTCGCTTGCACACACTAATGACACTTAGGCCTATTTGTTTGGAGTGGTAGTAGGCAGTTCCGTGTGTCTGTGTTAGTCACCATATTACCTCATGTGATACTACTGCGTACATAGGTACTCTGGTAGACTAGATTATCCAGTGTTAGGTGCTAGTATGTTTAGCACACTATTTTCTAGCCTAGCTGATAATCATATTTTGTAAGATTCTATTACAGTTAAATTAAAGTAACAACAATAAGTATATAATTACATTTATTTATAGATAATCTTAGGATAATTTATTTACATTACAACAATCTGTACCGTTACAAAACGTACGGATTGGACATTTAAATAAAGGTAAATAAATTATTAATTGTTATAAAATTACAGTTATTTTAAGACTAAATAGTGTTTAAGAGCTAACTCGATAAACAACATACAATAAATTGATGGCCAGTGCTCATCTTCACCTAATCAACTGCTTTAATTAATAATACTTAATGAAATATATCTGATCTATCGAAATCTGGAAACCAGGAGAAATGGGACAGAGGCAATCACGTGTCGAACGTAAGCAATGTGTGCATGAAGTCGTATATCTAAATTTTCATAAGCCTTCAATGACTTATCATAAATATTAATCATGGTTTGTCATGCTCCTGTTTCTGCTTATCCAAGGTCTCTACATACCACGACCTTCACACACAGTTTACTTAATAAATAAATCACGATTACGATATTATTCCAGGCTCATGGAAACGTTGTTTAGTTACATGTTCACATTCAGGTCGATTGCAGAGAATTTTAATGAAGGAACTGAGACTATACGGAATCATTAATTTTAGAACATTCATCAGTAACTTGCATACAGCACGAACAGCCACCGGATGTGCAGGTTCCTCCTGTTTCTAGATTCCTGTTCACGAGTATAGAAAAAAAATACAATTACAGAATAAAGCAAGTACTTAACAGTAACATTTTGCTCAAAGTGGCATATTTTAATATTGATTGTGTGTTTATATTGTAATAGATTATAATACCAGCAAGAAATCCAAATTAGATAGCGATTAATTTGATAAGAATCTGTGTAATAGAATTACCAAAAAATTTATAAGTATATTAGTTTTCCCAACTAATTTTCTTGTATTTGTTTGTTGTTAGGTAAACATACGGTTTTGCTATGGACGTCTATTGAATACACACTGCGAAAACATCAACAACTACAATGCACAAATGTGGGAATTATCGACTGTGTCTTAGTCCTTCGAGCCGGAACAAAACAAAAATGTTTACTTCAAGGTTTCATTCATCAAACACAGCCTGTACACACTTCAGTTCCATTTATGCTGAAATAATCCCGCTCAAAATTCCATTACTATGCAATCGCTCATCACAAAATCTTTTTGCTTCGTAGTCCTGGAAAACACTATTAAGTAATGTATAACGGTGGCCAAATATATATTCAATATTGATTATGAGTAGTACACTAGGAGTGGTGCAGCACGGCGCTGCGGCTCACACGACGCCGCTGTTGGCGGCGGTGGGCGGAGCGAACATGAAGGACGACGCGTTCTGCAGCAGCTGGCGCTTCACGAACTCTGTGGTGGCCGACTTGAGGTTCTCCTTGGCGCCGAACTTGCACTTTATGTACCCGTACAGGTTCGCGCCCGTCAGCGTCAGCGCTATCAGCACCAGCAGCTGGAGGGGGAAGTAAGCAATGGTACTGTTACGCAAAATCCTGGAGCAAGGCGGGAAGCAGGGCCGGAGCACCACCGACGGCAGAGTTTTCATGTGATAGGCATTAAATTTGCGTGACAGGGCGACAAAACTCGATTGATATCGACCTTAGATAGGTCCAGATGGTATGGATAGGCCGAGGCCTAATTGAGACATGTAATTTACGATTATGAGGCCCGAGTTCGTTCCTATGCCCTCACTGCGACTGTCGTCTGACCTCCCAACCTCTCGCCCGTTGGACAGCAGGTGCACCGCTACATGTAAGTTTGCTTGGGCCTTGAAATTTTTATGAGCCCCTTAAACCTTCGGAGTTATTCTAAATTCTTAAAATGAAATCTTATATGTAGCCAGATAACGGCATGAAAACACTGCACTGCAAGCACTGTCACAAATTTCATGAACATCGGTTCGGTAGTTTCAATATACAACGTACATTCTCTATACCTATAAATTATATCGCTAGCTCATAGAATATTTATAGTGAGGTGTCCAGGCGATAGCATTCTGGTTAAACATTCCAGTAATTATGACCAAGCAAGAGGCCCTTGATAGATCCTGTTCATTACACTAACATATGATCAAAATTCTAACAGGGTTGCCAGACAATGAAAAGTTTATATTAATATGATTCACACGCAGTAACGCGAAGTAAGTACATTGATAACGAAACGAAGGTACAGCTCTCTCCTAAATTGATTGTAATCGATTTAACGCTCTCGTCATGGAAAATGTTATCAGACTGGGTTATTGTAATTACTCTGTGATATGAATACAGACTAGCAGTAGCTAACAACCAATTTCAATAAAGTATTAATGCATACAAACCATCCATTTAAACTTGAGCCCAAAGAGACAGAAGATAAAGAATGTAGACCAGACGAGCGGACACATGATCAGCCCCATCCAAAACAGGCGACTCTCGTTTTGATTCACACGGTTCTGAAAAGTACAACAATACTCATATAAAATTATCGTATCCCAGTGTTTGTAAGCCTACTCATCCAAAACGGCTAGACCGATTTTTATGAAATTTCATATCGTCAGTGGAAAGGGAAAAATGCTAAAGCGCCACTAGGGACAAAATGAGTTATATACATTGTAGGATAGCATTTTTTTTTCTGCGTTGATCTGTCTAGGTTTCGTGGCAATCAGAGCGCTTTTTTGGCGCTTTAGCATTTCAAAATTTAGAATTGTTTCTCAGTTTTTCGCCTTTGTTGCGACTAAAACGACATATTTTCATTGTTTTTTAAACAGATGACGCTTAAGATTTTTTTTCTCGTCTAACTATTTTGAATATCATGACATAAGTTGTTTTTTATTATTATCAAATATTGTTGACGCTGTTACTTAAGCAACTAAGGCTTTTTGAATTTTATGGTTTATTGGTCTGTTAGTAATTATTCATTACTATTGTTAACAACTATTTTTGTGTGTAAGCAAAAGTAATATGGCGCTTTAGCATTTATTCGATTTCTCTTTGTATGAATACTGTACTGAAGACTCTCTGGATGAGGTGACCACTCAGCAAGCCTCGGCTCCAGTACTCTTACACCCATGCATAGATACTTGCGCTCCTGATGAGATATCCACTCAGCACACCTCGGTTCCTGTACTCCTAGAACCAAGCATTGACACTTATGCTCGTGATGAGTTTTCCACCCATCATACCTCTTCTTCTGTGCCTCTACAACCGAACGTAGATACCATCACTCCTGACGAAATGTCCTCTCAGTACACTTCGGCTCATGTGCTTTTGCAACCGGGTACAGATACTAAAGCTCCTGAAGACTTGTCCACTCAGCACACTTCGGCTTCTTCACTCTTACAGCCGATCATAGACACCAGTGCTCTTGACGAGATCGAGATATCCTCTCACTACCCCTCGGCTCATGTGCTCCTACAACCGAGCACAGACATTAACCTTGCTGATGAGTTTCCTACCCAGCACACTCCGAGTTTGATACCTCCACAACTTGTTTTAGAAACTGGTGCCACTTCTAATATGACAAATCAAGCTATACCAGCCCCTGAGTTTCTTCAAGAGACTCCCCGAATTCAGTCTTTGTCTAGAGAAGAGGCAATAGAAATTTGTTTACAGCAAATAAAGGCAGACCATGAAGAAACTATTGATGGTAAACAAGTCAACAGAATCACGATCGAGTTTGTAGAAGAGACGAGAATATTACCTGAAAATGAAAATAACATAAACTGTAGGAATATCTTACACGATGAAGGCGCATTAATTGATTCTAGTAAACAAACGTCCGAAAATTGTAGAAAAACACATACTAAAGATAAATCTAAAAATATAAGAGATACACGTTCTAATGAAAAATCTGCAAAATTTCCGTACAGTAGCAAAAGGAAACCTGGAAGTAGTAAAAAAACAACGGAAAATAGCAACAATCAAAAACCTCAAAACAGCAAAGAAATTATTTTTAAACACGTTGACTTTCTTTCGGATGAAGAATTGTTTACACTGACCTCTTCCTCCTGGGAAAGCATCAGAAGACACGGACTCAGACACATCTACCCATAACAAAAATAAGTGCAAAAACAAGAAAAAGAAAAATAAAACCAAGAATAAGAAGCAGTTAAAGAAACGAAAAGAAAAGACTGACAAAACTGGCTTTTGTAACGAAGTTTCAGACACAAACCAACAACTAGAAAGTGAAGACGGAAACGACTCGAAAGATGAATCTAATTCTAGAAAAAATAAAAAAAAAACAAATAAAGCTAAAGAGAGATCAAATTTGAAAAGAACTGGTAAAGAATATATTACAAAAACAGGAAAAGTAGTTGAGGTAAAAAGTTTGAAAGAAAATCCCTGCACTGTATGAAATGTCACTGTCCAAACAAATGTCATGATATAAGTGAAGAAAGACGAAAAGGTATATTTGAACACTATTGGTCCTTAAGTGTTGAAAGACAACGCGATTGAATTGTGAGTCATACGAAGAGAGAAAATGTGAAACGAAAAAGAACTAAAGATACAGAGAGCCGACGTCAATTTACACATTCCTACTTCATTAATAAAGGAGAAGGACATAGACACATTTGTTTAAAATTCTAGTTAAGCACCTTGGATATTCGTCAAAGGTACAAAGCTACATTTAGTGATAACCACTTCACAGGAAGGAACCTCTAAACCCGATAATAGGGGTAGAGGAGTTCCAGCAAACAAAACGCCTCCGTCCTTGTTGCAATCTGTGAGAGATTACATTCAAGAGTTACCAGCAGTTCCCTCACATTATTGCCGAAAAAACTCCACAAAATGTTATTTGCCCCAAGAATACAGAAATGTGACCAATTTATACAAAATTTATAAACAAAAGAATATTACAGAGGAGAAAAGTTACGTTGGTGAAAAAGTTTTTAAGAATCTATTTTTGACAGAATTTAATATTTCATATCATATCCCACGAAAAGACAAATGTGTTAAATGTATTAAATACGAAAATAGTCCCGGAGAATACCAAAACCAACATCGAACTAAAATATTCTATGAATTTCAATATTCAATTAATAGAGGTCGTAGGTAAGACAGAAATAATGCCTAAGAAAATCTACAAATCTAAGCTGCCTATTTCAAAGAAAAAGTATTCCGATTGACGACGGAAAAGTTATTTAATAATAAAACTATACAAACTATACCTGCTTGGTACGTTTCAGAGTATAAATTGTTGCCTCATGCAGCAAATGTTCAGGATGCTTTGGCAGATACAGATATTGAAAATATTCAAGACTGATTGTTTTAAATACATTGTTGTGGTGCATTACCAAGATGCAGTCAAAATAAATAAATAGGGTATTTAAGCTACAATTTTAATGATTAATAGGAAACTATAATTTTTTGTTGCCTGCAGAAGGCTTTAGCCATTTGTTTTTGTTTGGAAAAATTTTATTGCCGATTATGCTATTTTATGTTTTTTTAACGAAAGTTCCTACTAAATGAGAATTATCAATTGTTCATACTCTTGTTAACTATTTTAATTATTACCTTATAACTGTGATGAATAGATTATGCCATAAGAGCTTTAAGATAACAATTACACTAACTAAATAAAAGTGTTTGATTGGTAAAAGAAATGTTTTTATTTCCACCTAGTGACACGCCATGGCTTCAAAGCAATTAATACAACAAAATGTGAGTAATGACGACAAATATAATAAATAATTAACAATGCGGGCATCATAAAATTGATTGAACAAGAAACGCTAATAGTAGCTACTATATTTTTATTGTATCTAGTATGGTAAATAAGCAATTTTTGTAACAAAACATAAAACCTATTGAATTCTTTAAGAAGTAATATTGCCTGAAACGTGTAACCGATCTAGAGTTTAGTAACATTTGCTTGAATTCGTTCAATAGATTCTGTGCATGTAAGTAAATTTTTCTGAACAGCCTATATATATCCCTAAGAGATACGTGTTGTCTTCTCCAGAATGTTAATATTATGGCAAAACAACGATTGCCGGGTCAGCTAGTAATATTTGAATACATACATATTGGAACATTTGCGAGCGTTTCCGAAGCACGCAAACGCTCGCAAATGTAAATTCCACAAAGGTCACCCATCCAAGGACCACCAGAATGTTGCTTAACGCATAAACGCGTAAACCAAAAATGTTTGTTTCAGAATTTGGGAGGTTTTCTATGTATATTTCTATCATACGACTTTCATTCGTTTGACTAAGCAGACGTGTTGTCTTTTCAATTAGAAAATGTTTTAAATAAATGTATTTATTGAGGTCAACATAATTACTTCCGCTGTGTAAAGTACTTTTTGTGTCGACCTAAGTAGAGCGCGAGTGTGTAATATATTATGCCTATCTAGTCATATCACAAATAATGTATTGAACCGTATAACCAAGTGATTCGAACCGTTTTAAAGATGTCAAGTCCAGGTTTTCCGTTTGGCCGTAGCCAATTAATCCGTCGAAGTCCTCCTTCGACTCCAATTCCGGAACCGATCGTTGAGACCGAGCTACCTAGAGAAGTGAAACCCATGTCGGATATTCAGCATTGGATGGCAAACATTGAAGCTTGTTTAAATGAGGTTTGCACTATCGTGTCCGAAGGGAAAATGAACTCCGATCAAAAATTGCGCGTGAACAATCTGTGCCGAAGAATTTCAAATGGGACTGCGGATATGGCTGTCCTATACCAATCCTTGAAGCAAAAAACTATTCCAGCGCACACCATCATACAGCACTTTCAAGAAAAAGAGGACATCGCGTCATACCTGCAACATTTCAGGGAGGTTGTCGAAGATAAGCTAAAATCCTCGGTAAACACCCCTTGCAGTTTTGCTGATATGGTAAAAAAAGGCACCGACAATTTCATCCGTCCTTGCAATTTGAGTTCGTTAGCAATATATCCAAGTGATAAAACCAAGACCAGCGAAGAGACAAAAACCCTTGTCCGAAAGATCATTTCACCGGAAGAACTTAAGTTACATGTACGTGGTCTTAAAAAGGTGAGGAACGGAGGTGTCCTTATAATAACTGAATCAAAAGGGGACATCGAAAAGCTTAGGAACTCAGAAAAATTGGCATCTTCAGGCCTTAACGTGGAAGAACCGACTAAACGCCGCCCTAGAATTACTGTCATTGGTGTGCCCGTCTCTTTGACCGAAAAAGAGGTTTTTGAATGCATTTATGAGCAAAACCTGGTAGATAAGTTTCCGGAATCTACTCGTGATGCCTTCCTAACTGCCATCAAGCTAAGCCACAAATCCGGAAAAAAGGACCTTCCAATCTGTAATTATATCATAAAAGTACCTGCTAATGTAAGAAAAGCCCTAATAAATCAAGGCCGAATATATATAAACTGGACATCTTGCCCGGTCAAAGACTTCACCACAGTTACAAGATGTTTCAATTGACAACAGTTTGGTCATGCGGCGAAATTTTGCCGAGAAACCAAACCTACCTGTAATCACTGTTGAGAGCACGGGCACTCCTTTAAAGAATGCAGTAACAAATCCGCTGCCCCCATCTGTGCTACATGCAAGCGCTTCAAAAGGAAGTGTGATCATCATACCGGCGATGTAGTGTGCCCGGCATGTAAGATTGCGGAGGACAGGTATATCAACACCACGAAGGCGCCTAGAAGCGCCACCAACATCTTTTATAGTTACTTAGTAAACTTGTTCTTAGTTTTTAACTTAATTTATTTTATACTCCATCATGGCAGACCAGCTGCTGGGTGATTTGGATGTTTTTTCTGTGTCAGACATAAAACAATGTGGTGTTGAGGAATGTAAATCTTTCATACCCATTAATGAAATATCTTTGACCTTAATAACACAAAACATTCGCAGTATAAACCGAGACATGCATGAGTTTCAGGTATTGTTGCATCGACTAGTTATTAGTTGCGACGTTATTGTGTTAACAGAATGTTGGTTAACGACTGAGTCAGTCATACCCCCCCTTGATGGTTATATATTTCACAAAACGAAACAAAGCATAAATCAAAATGATGGCCTTGTGGTTTACTCCAGAAGTGATTTAACTGTGTCGGTAGAGGAGCCTCATTTTGCAGCCTGTAATTGCTTAATACTTAAAATTAGTGCCGATATCGTAATTTTAGCTATAGACCTCCTTCTCAAAGTGCTGACATGTTTTTAGAATCGCTTAATGCTAATCTAAAAAGCTTATCGTCTTATAAAACAATAATCTTAATGGGGGACATTAACATTGACATTGGAATAGGTACGTGTGCTGACTAAGCGGATACTTATTTGAACATCTGCTCTTTTCACGGATTATTACCGTCTCATAATTGTCCAACTTTTATTACTGGCTCATGTTTGGATCATTTTATTATAAAAACACATACCCCAGCCCTAACCTTGGTTACTAACTCCACACTTACAGATCATCACGCGGTTTTACTAACACTACAACTAACGGTGCCTAGAAAAAGACAGATACATTGCAATTCAAGGATTAATATGACACATCTTGAAAGAGACATACGTAATATTCAATTTGACCCCGTTTATGTGACTGACGATGCAAATATATCACTTAGTTATTTTATAAATTCAGTACAACAAGCTATTTTAAAAAATACACACACTACTACTACGCCGAAAAAGTATATGAACACCAAGCCCTGGATAATAACCCCAGGTCTCGTGCGTTGCATAAGGCACAGTGATAATTTACACCAGAAATCTAAAGCAGCACCCGAAAATCAAACACTTTTAATATCTTATAAAAGATATAGGAACTTTTGTAACTATCTGTTGAAAAAATTAAAAATAGAATATGAAAAAAAACGAGTTACAAAAGGCTGGCAATAATAATAAGTTGGTATAGAAAGTAATCAAAAATAATACCTTCCATTTAAAAAACTGTGAACCAGCACTAGATCTATTATCAACAGACCCAGTCCCTTCTGAAGCCATTTAAAAATGAACCTCGCAGAAAAGGCACTCACTTTGTGTAGATCATCCACCCGACCTACAGCTAAGTCTTTTTGTTCGGAGCTGAATTCTTTTGTTTTACTGGATACTGACTTAGGCGAAATTTTAAATATTATTAGTGGACTAAAAGATTTATGTGCTGTTGGGTGGGATAACATCTCTAATGTTATAATCAAAAGATTTAAAAACATTCTCGCACCGCCTCTAACGCACATCTTTCAGCTATGTTTACGGACGGGCACATTCCCTAAATTGCTTAAAAAAGCTGTGATTATACCTATCCTTAAATCTGGAGACCCTAAAGATATAAATAACTACAGACCAATTTCATTACTAACGGGCCTATCAAAAGTATTAGAAAAAATAATAAACAGACTGAGAAAATATTTGGAAGACAAGAAACTGCTTTCAGACAATCAATTTGGTTTCCGGCTTAAAAGATCTACGGACCAAGCTGTACATCGAGTTACTAACTATATAACAAGTAATCTGGATAAGGGTATGCACACCATTGGGATTTTCCTAGACCTTGCGAAAGCTTTTGATACGGTTTCCTGTACTATTCTCTTGCGAAAGCTTGAGGCTCTTGGTATAAGAGGAACTCAACTGAAACTTTTTTCTGACTATCTTAGTGATCGTTATCAATGTGTGAGAATCGGCCAGTGGACAAGTGCTGAACAAAAAAGCACTTGTTATGGTTTTCCCCAGGGAAGCATTTTATCACCAACTCTTTTTCTTATTTATATAAACGACCTTTGCAACCAATACTACAAAATGGAGTCATAATGTCTTATGCTGATGATATCGCATTACTCTTCTCAGCCGATTCGCGTGATAACGCTGATACATTTGCTCAGAGAGGTCTTAATATTGTGTCTAAGTGGCTTCAAGATCATTTACTAACCCTGAACACTGATAAGAGTAAGTACATAGTATTTAGAATGAGAAATATTAACTACGAATTTACTAACCCAAGCCTTTACGCACATAATTGTAGCAAATCTGATGACACTGCATGTACTTGCCCTGCTTTGCGAATTACAAACGAGGTAAAATATCTAGGTATTATTCTTGACACAAATCTAAATTTTAGTAGACATATTGATTTATTATGCAGTAGAGTACGTAAGCTAATTTATATATTTAAGAATTTACGCAATACTGCCGATTATACTCTTATAAAACAGGTGTACTTGGCCTTGTGTCAGTCTATGCTAACATATTGCATAACTTCCTGAAGGGGTGCGGCTAAAACTATCCTACTCCCTCTGGAACGTGCGCAAAGAGCCGTTTTAAAGGTAGCCACCTTTCGCCCCTTCTTATTCCCTACACATACACTCTATAAAGCGTGTATGTTCTAACTGTACGTCAATTATTTATTCTTCACACTATACTTAAAAAGCACACTGAAGTTCTTCTCAGTACAATATCGAGTGATCGACGAAGAAAGGACATAGTTTGTGACAGATCAATGACCAAACATGCATTCGTAAATAGATTTTATATATTTTTAGGTTCATATCTTTATAATAAGTTTAATAGGTTATTGCACATATATACAACTAACTTTAAGGTTTGCAAAGTGATCCTGTCAAAATATCTGGGTGAACTAAATTATGATGACACAGAAAATATTCTAGAGATTTTGAGTTAAAATGAGTCTGTTATTGGTATTAAAATTTCTTTAAGTATTTTATATTTTTTTCGATATTTTTAATTAAATTTTATTTTGAGTTCAAGTCTATGGCTAAATAAATTGCCCTGCCCTTACATATTGGTTAGTCAAGTGACGGTCTGAGACACAGGTTAATTCCTAGTTCAGACAAGGCAACTTATATATTCACTAACTAACTATCTTCACGCTGTATCCCTGACGGGGTAGTCAGAGAGGACAGATCGCCAGGCTTCACGATCCATGCATACTTCTTTCGCTTCTTCGAGATTCATCAATCGCTTCATACACGCACGTCTGGGTATCCGAGTACGTTTGACCTTTCCGTTTTTGACTAATCTGCTCACGTGGTCTTCATATGTAAGTCTCGGCCTTCCCTGACTCCTTCTACCCTCTACTTTTGAACAATATATATTCTTCGTCAATCGTTCCTCACTCATTCGTTGGACGTGTCCAAACCAACCGAGCACGCCCTTTTCCAGCTTAACGCTGACACTTTCATTCAAACCTGCCATATTGCGTATCACTTCGTTACGTATTCGGTCGGCCAAGGTAACGCCGCACAATTTTCGAAGTGATCGCATCTCCACAGCATTCAATTTACTTTCATGCATCTGCTGACATACCCAGGTTTCACTACCGTAAAGCAAAGTTGGCACTAGCACTGCGTTATGAATCGCCATTCGTGCTTCTTTTACGATGCTTTGTCGCTTTACTAACTGGGACAAAGCACCGTTAACTTTGTTTCCGGCAGCTACTCGCCGTTCTACATCCGAATCACATCTTCCATCCGCGCTAAACATACTTCCTAAATACACAATTTCATTCACTTGCTCTAGACGTTCCTGGTTTACCCTAATCTCGCATTTAGTTCTTACGTCACCTCTTTCAAATACTAGAACCTTAGTTTTACTTGCATTCAAGCGGAGACCCTTACTTTCACACCCCTCTTTCATATTAGTGACTAATGCCTGTAGGTCGGCTTCTGATGAGGCCATGAGCACCGCATCATCAGCGTACAGCAGACAGTTTACTGTAAAGTCACCCAAATTCACACCCATATTAAAATCTTTCAACTTCTGCAGGCAACTGTCCAGATACACTATGAACAGCCAGGCGGACATGACACATCCCTGTTTGACGCCTGTACAGACATCAAAAAGAGGTGACACATCCCCCCCTACTCGCACGCAAGCCTTACAGTCCCTATAAAGCGACTGTATTGCCCGCAGTAGCGAGCCGTCCACACCATATCATATTATATATTCACTGGTGTACTAAGTTGATTATTATACCGTAGCTATTAAATTAAACATATTACTTTATTGTACTTACCTTTGTTAATTTTAGTCAGACCTGTTCTATTTATAAGCAATTTATTGTTAAATGTTTTTAATGTATGATATGAGACGGAAATAAATTTATTATTTTTTGTTTCTTCTTCACGGGTAATCTCTTTTTTTTTCCTACGAAGATACCCGGTCTTTTGGGAGGCTTACATGGGGACATAGAGGTCCAACATGCAGAGGCCTTTTGAGAATTTTAATGTAACAGGGAATGGGACTCCTACTGCAGACAATCCACGTCCGCCTTATGTAGAAGAACGGTTATGGACCATCTCCAATGGGAGTTAAACTATTGTACAATATGCTAACTACTATTGGGCTATTGAGTTGGAGGTTAAATGAACTGAGTGATTAGAACTATGGATGAAGACGGCGTCTGCCATTTTAATATATTATAATCAAAATACTGGCAGACGGTGACTTGCCAACTCACTAGATGGGCCCCCTATACAATCACCGTAGGCATGATAAGCCTGTAAGGCGATAGAGGGCAACACCGGTGTGAGCGGCTTGGGGTGTCGAGCGGTGCGGCGCCGGTTTCACCTTCGCGGGCCAGGCCCGGAGCGGGCTTCCCCGTAGTTATGCCCTTGAAAATGACACTTCCACCCCCGAGCATATAGCTCTGGCTCCCTCCCTCTGACCGGCCAATTAAGGCAAGCCAGAGTTGATATTTGCTGCACTCCTCCCGGGAGTAGCATTCTCACTGCACTCCAGTTAGGCCATTAAATCCTAACCAGTGCAGAATGGCAACAAAACTCTGAGGAATCGGGACCGATGTGTAGCCACGCACATTCAGCTCGCCACAAGCTGCCCTATATTATTATTATTATTATATACATAGAAGACTAATGGCCTCGATGAACATTGCATCGCCTTACAATCCAGTTCCATAAAAATTTGTATGACACATATCTTTTTTTTTTTCATGATTATTCTGTTTTTTTTCATGTCGTATGATGATCTCTATGAGGTAGACAAAATATGTCCAAAAAAAATCGTCCAAAAGAGTTTGTTTGTTTGGTTGAACGCGCGTATCTCAAGAACTACTGGTCAGATTTGAAAAAATATTTTAATGTTGGATAGCCCATATATCAACATGAAACTACCCTGGAGAGCGGAGCAGTAATCATAAATGTCACCATATTGGGCAAATTTGAATACATTATTGTAGAATTTATTTGCAAAGGGATGAAATAGGTGTGAAGGGAGTTCGAAGTATGTCACGGTCGAAGCCTTGAGGGTCACCTAGCGTAATATATAGAGTAAGGTGTCTCTGTATGAGTGACATTGATTGCTTGCTCTATAAGCAACTAAGGCTCTGAGCAAGGCAACATTTTATCTCAAAAATCGTATCATCAGGAAAATGCCGTTAAAGAAAAATAAATTAATCTAGTCACATTTACCCAGAATTAGTTATTGATATATATATGACATAAATTCACTCAAAATTTTGCAAATATTACATGTGTGAACGTACATTTACCTGTTTCGCCTCGAACACCCAATGAGACTTGCCATCATCATCTACATAATTCCACCATCGCAGTCCAACTAATAGACGGCCTGCAAGTAAAAGGCGACAATCATCATTTTATCCCACAATTTTGGCCAACATTTTATTGCATTTAAGATAATCCTGATTCTGAAATTTTTTCATTCCGTTTTTCATTTGAATGTTAGAGAAGTTCAGACTATGTATTTTAGGACTGAAATCACTAGTAAGAATTATCCATCACAGCAGAGCACAGCACTTTAGGAGCTAAGGCCCACCATTGAGACTGGAAGTGGCATGAACATGACCAAATACCTGTTCTCATCAGAGGCACTGACAGGGAGCCCTCTCTAAAACAGTTTATTCCTCTCAGCTGTGTCTACACTCAGTGTCCACACTCTTGCAAGGTTCTTTGCATAATAGGATGCTATGAGGTAAAAGATAGCATTACTCTCAGATAATGATATCTGAGAGTAATGCTGTCTTTTACCTCATGAGCAAGGAGCAATGGTTTGTTCAAGAAGAAGTATTAGTAAGTTTAACAGCTGCAAAAGTAATGTAGTACATATAACAAGAACTTACCAGTGATGTTTTTGACAGTCCAGAAATCAGCTGACAGCAGCAACGTGACAAGCACAAAGCTGGCAATGAATGAGTCCGAGAACCAGCCACATAACAAATATACAACTATAGCTGAGCTGCGAAAAATTAGGTGGAAGAACACTATGTAGGGATGCCTGGAAACATTAACAGACGATGGTATTAACATTCCTATACATTGCAAAGAAATACAACCATTTCCATTGACTGTTGACTGTAGCTCAGGTTCAAAATCTACATAGATTAAGACCCGAAATTGATCTAGCACTAACTCCACCATGGCTCTGAAAAAGGTCAGCTAGTTTTAAGGAGGAATTATATTATCCACACGGTGAAAAGTGGGCATATAATATGCCTCTGCCACCCCTTCGGGGATAAGGCGTG
This sequence comes from Thumatha senex, assembly GCA_948477245.1. Lineage (NCBI taxonomy): Eukaryota > Metazoa > Arthropoda > Insecta > Lepidoptera > Erebidae > Thumatha > Thumatha senex. The sequence goes on from OX419737.1 coordinate 882,531, forward strand.
ATGGATATTTATTTATTTATTTTTATTTTTATATTATTTGTCCTAAATGTAGGACTTAAATAAATTGTACTGCACATCTAAAATAAATTATTCCTTTAACTTTCTTGATATTACAATAAGGAACTTACACAAATTGTTTGTTAGCATTATCCTCCTCACCGAAGGCGATGGTGTCGTCGTCGATCAGCGGCACCTGCGGCACACCTGGCTGTAAGTAGCGTTGTAATGACACTACATCAGCTCAAGCCGTGCAAAGCTAACTCTACTAAGTTTATGCAACTCTAATACAAAATGTTACAATTCAGGCAAACCAAAACAGCTGGGGTACAAGTATGGTTTATTGAATATGGTACTATTAAATTTTTTTATGAAAATGATCTCGAATATGATAATATTTATATTTTAGGAATTATGGCATTATAGGATAGAAATGACAATAAAGTTCTACTGTTATAATATTATTGTTATGATGACGAAATATTATTTATAATACTCACAGTTGCAGAATTCATTCCTGGATTGTTCTTTATAGCAAATTTGTAATTTATTCAATTACTTTTCAGGAATTAATAAACGAATTTTTATCAAATATTCGTCACCTATACAATGACAAAATGACTGACATGATTTTTTTTTTTAATAATTATTTAATGGCCTGGTTTCTAAGACCTTTTAGCCAAATCTAATTTTTTATATCATATTTCTTCAATCTTATCTTCTAATTAGTCCTGTCCAGTCGATGTCGTGTCCTCATTGTCCGTCCTGGTCCTTGCCCTCAGTATAATGGTGATTCTTATACTAAGGTTGTCAGTGGACGTTTCGCGGCAAGAGAGAAAATAGCATTTCACTGCATATATATCTTTGTCTTTCACTATAGCACGTTAACACAACTTTTATGTCTAAGAAACCACCACTCCCGCACATAAAACAAGATAAATGCACTAGTTTTAGAAAATAATATAAAGCAAGCGTCCGCACTTGTCACTCTTCCCGCCAAAATCCTGACTGACATGACATGACAATGACATAATAGTGACGTATTGACGTTGATAGACTCTGACCTCTACTGATTTTTTTTTTCTTGAAGCCATCAGCTATAGAAGAGACCTCTACTGACAACTTAGACCAAAGACCTTTTTTTTTTTATAATTATTTTATGGCCTGGTTACAAAGACCTTTTAGCCAAATCCTATTTCTTATATCATATTTCTTCAATCTTATCTTCTAATTAGTCCAGTCCAGTCTTCGTCGATGTCGTGTCCTCAGTCCTAGGTCCTGGTCCTTGCCCTCAGTATAATGGTGATTCTCATACTGAGGTTTTCAGTGGACTTTTCGCGACAAGAGAGAAAATAATATTTCACTGCATATATAAATATTGTGGGATAAATATTGTGGGACACTTTTCACACAGCGCCATCTAGCCCAAAGTAAGCTAATATTAGCTTGTGTTATGGGATCTAGATAACTGATAAACATACTTATATATTTCTAAATACATACATATTATAGATATATCATTGTATTTCACTATAGCACGTTAACACAACTTTTATGTCCAAGAAAACAAGATAAATGCACTAGTTTTAGAAAATAATATACAGCAAACGTCCGCACTTGACACTCTTCCCGCCAAAAGTCCGACCAAAGACCTTACACTTGTAACTAGACAGATTACCAAAAAATTACGTTGAGCTAAAACGCCATCTATTTTCTTAACAGTAGGGTAGCTATTTCCTTTTAGGCGGTAGCTAGCTAAAAACGGTCCTGGCGAGAGAGCTCCGTAAGGTGCTGTGTCCTTGTCTAACGCGCTGCCAGCTCAAATAACCTATGGATTTGGTAGAAATGGTAGAAAATTTTATATATTTCTTCTATTATGATTTAGTAAAATTAATTATTCATAAACTTTGGAACTTATCTAAATATTTCTACAGTTCCTATAATTATTAATAATAACTTCATAGTATTAAAAAAATACTCACTAATACCTAATACTTAGTAAGAGTAGTACTTAAATGTTTGGGTTTAGTAATACTAAATGCAAAATCCCCTTGAACCCTTGCTTAAAGTGTAAGGTCACCATAAATTTTATTGATCAAATATTTTTACAATCTCATAATATTACTTACGCGTCGATTGTTTTAAATTGGTGATTAACCGTTATAAGGTCATTGGATGCTCGTGCTTCGATTTGCAATTGTGTAAATTTTCATATTAAACCTGTTAGATTTTCATGAAATATGGTGAATTCATGTTGTGTGACAGGGTGCAAAAATGAGTCTTATAACGGTAACAGCTTTTCATTCCACGGGTAAGTAACAGCAACAACCATAGTTTTAAGTAACGTAGTATTTAATTGATTAAAGATTTTTTCAATCTCTTAGTATTAGGTACCCTACCTACCTAATACTAAGAGATTGAAAAAATACGCATCATCTGTTCAAATTGGAGATGTGCCGGTCGCGCCCAGAGTGTACAAATGGGGCAAAATCTAATATTTAGATTTTTGGAACGAACTTGTTTAAAGCGGCTTACGGATGGTATGGTGAATTTAGTAAAAATCGTCTAAATAATGAAATGACATAAGCTATGTGTGTGTATCGAACCTACAAATGAGCACATGAGCAAGTGAGTGCGCAGTCGGGTGTGCAACTCTCTCTCTCTTTGTCTCAATACACGTTTTTTTTTTGCAATTTTTTTTTCTTTTTAACGCAGTTGCGCGCCGACCCCCCACAGCGCCTGTATGCAAAACCTATGAAGCGCCTCTTTTTTTCACGAATCTTCATGTTTCAACTTATGTTTTTTTTATTATTTGTTAATTTTGACCGACATAAATGTTCTCCAGTTTTATACACTTAGATAATATTTTCCTAAATAGGTAAAACCAGTTCGCTTCCGCTTGCCAATTACTGTGAAAAATAAAACACAAATTTAATTTTTACATACTTTATTTATGATGTTATATCTAATTGTATACTTAGATATTAATAACGAAATAGCTGACTTTTCTAATAATACTCATTTAACTATTACGTATGCTAGTTACGTATGCTATTAAATTATATTATTTCCACTCTTCTCGCTTTTCTGTTTGCGAAATCCTTAATAATCTCGTGTATGTCTATATGGTCTAATATGGCCTCCTCTATGGATATTGTTGCTAAATTTGTTAATCTTTGTTGAGCGCAGGTAATATTTTATAAGTTTTAATTTAGAAAAGGACCTTTCCGCGCTTGCTACGGTAACTGGCATAGTTAGCAAAATTCATAATGCTATGGTGATGTTAGGAATATTGTTGCAAATGGTGAAAAAAAAAATACTGTGAAAGTTTGAGCTCTTAATATTGATATTAAGACGTGCCGCATCGTGAATTTCAATTTCCCATTTAAATAACATGGGAAAAACATACTCTTGGATTTTAGAATTTCGTAACTCACGTTAGAGATAATATTTTTAAATGATCAAAACTCATTCTAATATAGAATTTAACGTTCTACAAAGAAGGTCTCTTACAGTTTTTCGATATATTTATTTTTTCAAAAGTTATTTAACATTAAAGTTAGATCGATCTAAACTTTTTACATTTTCTTATTTGCCGAAGCAACCATGAACTTTATGAAACAATTTTATGGTACATTTTATGTAGAGAATTCAATTTCCTATAACTTATTTCTAAAGAAGTTTTTGATATTATATATGAAAAACTGTAAGAAACCTTTTCTGTAGAACGTTAAATTCTCCATAAGAATAGGTTTTGATAATTTAAAAATATTATCTCTAACGTGAGTTAAAAAAATCTAAAATCCAAGAGAACGTTGTTCCCATGTTATTTGAATGGGAAATAGAAATTCACGATGCGGCACGTCTTAATATTAATATTAAGAGCTCAAACCTTCACAGTATTTTCTTTTCACTGTTTGCAACAATATTTTCGATATAATTAAGAAAAAAAAATTGTCGATTATTTTGAAACAGTCTAATAATTATGTATGAAAAAATAAATAAATAAATGAATATTTCTCGACAATCAAACGCCGTATAGTCCCAAGCTGAGCAGGGCTTGTAATGAAATTAATAAAGATTTTTTTTTTTGACATTTCAAACAGACTAAAGTTGTAATTATTTGTATAGAAAATTACATGAAAAGCACGTATCTGAAGCGTTTTTTGAATCAGATTTTATAACATCTTCATCGATAAAATGACTGGTTTCTGTCTCTAATGATTCTTTGGAAGTGGATGGTAAAGTCGTAAAATATTTACTTATTTTAGTTGTATTTTTATCACGTTCTTCTTCTTGTTTTCTTTTCCTCATTAAATTCTGGTAACCAGATAATTTCTTTTTTTATCTTGAGTACTATCATTCATCGTGAAAACAAGTTAAAACAATCACCAACACACAAACTATATATTGTTTTTAGAGCTAGAACTTAATCTTATTATAAAAAATCAATGCGCACCTTGCATACACTTTCAATTGACTGATTGATCAATTGTTTTGGCACTCTCGTCTCGTTTCTGACGGGAGTCCTCGACTGTATAATATTTTTATATTATATATTCTTTTTAATATTTTTTACAATTAATTCAATAGTTTCGAACAATCGTTCAAGGAATTTGTCCTGTGTTCTAATTGGCCATGGTCACTTATTTAGAAAGAGACACCACCACTGCCGAGAGCCATCTAACGCGGACCGATTATTTCGCAGTAGTGCACAGTCTAGTTATAAGTATTATAAGGTCTTTGACTTAGACTATAAGAATTATATTATATTATCTGTGCTTAGATTTTTTTTTAGTTGTTTTCGCCCATCTTGGGCAGGCAAAGGAAACTTAGTCCATACAGCCTAGTCATCAGTATTTATTTTTCTTGTTATTATGTTTTAGTCCTGTCTAGTCGTTTGTTGATGTCAAGTCCTCAGTCCTAGGTCCTAGTCCGTGCCCCAATAAGGCAGTGGATCCCTTATTGCAACTCTCTTTGGAAATTTGGCACTAACACAAACAACACCGCTATTCTTTGCAATATATCACTTTCGTTCACTAATGCACTTTTCCGAACTCTTTATGTAAAATATTCCACCATTATTAAACACAAAAACACGAATTTTACACTAGTTTTTGAAAATAATATACAACAAACGTGCGTCACCGCTCGCGTTGGCGCCAAACCTCCTCTGTGCTTAGAGTAACAACGACATTTTTTTTTGTTCAAATTAGTTTTTGGCCTGGTTACTTATTTATTTAGCTAACCTTATTTACCTATTGTCTTCTTTTTAACAGACTTCAAAACAGGAGTATGAACTCAATGAGGATCAGTAATGTTAAAGCAAATTTAAAACAACTAGTATGCATGTTTTTCATCAAGACACGAGGATGATATAACTTTTTGAATTATCCAAATCGGACGGACTTATGGAGATTTTAAGTAATAAACATATGCCGTTCCTGGCGCTAAAATTCAATGTTTGCGATTTACTAACTAAGTACTTGGGTAGATAGATGGTGGAGTTTTATTATCTCATTTTACAAATTACAATTATTACATAGATTTGGATCTTTCGAAACATAAAAAAATGTTTAAAAGTGAAACTTCTTTAACGATAGATTTAAAAATATCTGTTGTTAAGTCTATATTTTAAAAGGTGATGAAAAAAGCGTAGACAATTACAGACCTGTGACGTTGATACCAGAACAAGTTTTTGCTTTTTGAGAGGATGATGCATGCTAGGGTAAATTCTTTTCTTGAAAAATTTAGCCAACGGTAAGGATTTTCTTTGAAATGAGTAAGGCGTTCGATTTTGTTGCCCATGACATTTTGCTCAGAAAATGTGCAGCTTATACGAAAAATGGCTGCTTGTTACTTAAGTAATAGACAACAGTATGCAGAAATAAAAAGTTTAAAGGGTAATAGTGAAGACTTAAGTTACAAATCAGTCCTAAAATACAATATAGTAAGTGTTCCGCAAGGAAATATTTTGGAACCATAGTTATTTATTATTTACATTAATGTCCTACCGACAACATAAAATATTAAAATTAAAATATCGACATCTATACGATAGATATGATGATTATTTTAAATTTAACAGATAGATTACCTTATCATATATTTCTACATACCACATGCTATCGTGAAAGCTGCTCTCCTATGAGAATATTAAATAAGATACCGAAAGACTTAAAGAAAAAACCACTATCGTTATAAAAACTGGCATGCATAGTTGGTAGAAAAGTATTTTTATGATGTAAGAGAATTTTTAACTTAACTAGCTATCTTCACGCTGTATCCCTGACGGCGTAGTCAGAGAGAACAGATCGCCAGGCTTTGCGATCCATGCATACTTATTTCTTTTTAGAGAATTTTTAGAACAATAATAACTAATTGAATCAGGCGTTACATGGCGGAAATTTTAAAAAACTATAATTATTTTGTTTTAAATGTTATTTTTGCAATATTCTGCTTATTTAAAATGTCGTACGATGTCGAGACACGGCGAAACACGGCCTACACACGAGGCATTATCAAGACTGGCTTTTACTGCCAAACACCTGCACCTTTAGTGATAGTGTACAATAATTATGAGATATGAATGTTCTGAAGAAAATAATTGTTGCTTGCTTAGTAATAACGTAAACATTTGCATGTCTTATATAGACGTCTTGTATACCAGATTTCCAGCCATTCCAGCAAATAAAGAGATTAATTCATTCATTCATTCATAGTCAGTCATATTTGCGCTTTAAGCGTCAAAATAAATGAAACAAATACCTTTACCTACATAATGAATTATATACCCAAACCTTCCTTATTAATCACTATGTTATTGGTGAAAACCGTTTTTTGATTTCATACATGGCCCATTCGTTAGTATTTTGATTTTATTGTAATCATCCAGACAGTATAAGAAGTATAAGGTATTTGGTTTGGACACGTCTAACGAATGAGTGAAGAACGATTGACAAACGATGTGTATTGTGCGATAGTAGAGGGTAGATGGAGTCAGGGTAGGCCGAGACTTATGTACATATTATGAAGACCACATGAGCAGATTGCTCAAAAACGGAAAAGTCAAATTACCCGAATACCCAGACGTACATGTATGAAGCAATTGATGTATCTGCAGAAAGCGAAAAAATTATGGCTAGATCGCGCAGCCTGATCTTCTCTGACTACCCCGTCAGGGACACAGCGTGAAGATATTTACATGTAAGTTATAAATGATGTTTGATAGATATTATAGAATACCTAATAACTATGAAGGTCAGTTAACAGCAAAAACAACATAATCCGGCAGATCCTATGAAGCCTATATGGCCTGGCGCAGACTTCAAACAGATCAATCTATAGGTTGTGGGAAATAATAGTAAATTAGGTGGTAAACTGAGAAAAATTAATTAAGTATGTTTTTGAACGAAAATGTCGTAATTGCATTGCATTGTTGTGCCTCTGTGCCAACTTCACTTAAATAAAAACATAAAAAAGTCAGAACTGTCAAAATTTTGCAGCACGGCACATGCAAGGGCTGTTTACAATTTTGCTTCATACTTGTGATTGTCGATAGTGTAATATTTTTTCGCAAATTGTTACAGAATTTCAGTGTGTTTTATGATGTCATCCACTAGAGGGGTGGTTGCATCCTGTGTGTGTTCGTGATTTTCGGTTTAGTGTGTGACTGGTGTGGATTTTGCGTTACGGGGTCGCTATTATGGGCGCAAAGGCGAGTACTGCGAACGGGGGCCAGAGTCCACGTGCGAGGACATTCTCCACGAGCTCTAGCTCAGATGTGGTATCTGGGGGTGCAGGGTTCAGTCTGCTGAGAGCGATCCCGGGGATACAGGTTTCGAACGATCGCCAACGAGCTAGGTCGTTGTCTTCGGTACCAGACCTGCATAGTTCTCATGAAGGGATCGCAATTCCCCCGAACTCTCAGAGCTATGAAGCCTCTGCGGCTGCCAGTCCCGATACTGACTCCAGCTCTAACGAAGAAACAGGGCCAGTGGCCGGCACATCGCTGTCTCTTGGACGAGTATACGCCGCGCACTCGCTTCCTTCACATATCTGGTCAATAAACGGTAAGTACAAGAACCTGAAACCAATATTAGAATTGAAACATGGTGTTGAGTTGTGTTATGACTATAAACATAGGTACATAAACAAGGAATAAAACAAGATGATATAATTAGGTTTTCGGTGTGTTTGAAACCTAAATTATTCTAGCTATAATTGGGGGCCCCAGAGAGTCACATCATACATTAAACAGCTGTCTTTTGGTGGTATGCCTCATATTGACACAAAATAAGTACCTATAATGTGTTTCATTACACTTCATGTGTTGTATAATTTAATGCCACTCTTTGTTTACATTATGTAATTTCTGAAAATGTTCCTTATCTCTTTGATATTGAATCACTTTATAGTTTATTTATATCTGATATGTTAATATGGTTGAATAATGATTTTGTGACCTTTTTTGGCCCCTACAAGTACTTCAGGGCTCAAGTGACCTTAAGTGCTAGAGTTGCACCGCACCTGAAAACTAACCTCTAACAATATCCTCTCCTGGGAGATCACCAAACTGTAACCCGGGCTCTAAATCCATGTGGGTTTTGGAAGCAACTGGGAGTTACACTTCGGTGAAGACAGAAGAGACAGTCGATTAATATTTTAGGGGAATATGTCTCAATTTACATGTTGAGTGTTGAGTTTTTGAGTTACCAGTGCATAGACAAGGTACAGTACATAGGAAGTGGTAAATTAACAGACCAGTTCATAACAATGTCAATAACTCGAACCCTTATGGTCAAGATTATTGAGCGGCATGTCAGATCAGAGATTGAGTGACCCAGTAATGTTTGAAAACTACTCTTAGGTCCATATTTCAGACCATTTCTCAATTCTCAATCAATGCGGAGAAGCGCTTGTGGCCCTGCGGTCTCAGTGTTCTGTAAATGATCACTGAGTTACGCAACTTACACTATGGCTGGTCCTCGGATGGGTGACCACTATGTGGCATTTATATTTGCGAGCGTTTCCGTGCTTCAGAAGGCACATTAAGCCGTTGGTCCCGGTTGCCAGTAAAATGGCAGTCGTTAAGCCTGGTTGAAGGCCTTATGGGCGGCTTGAAAATTTCAACAGCAGGTAGCCACAACCTGCGTCTGTCTATTTCAACACGGCAATGGGCTCACCACCTATTTATTACATGAAACAGGAATCCACATGGTGAAAAGTGGGCATATAATATGCCTCTACCACCCCTTCGGGGATAAGGTGTGATTGATATTTATTAATTATTTTATTTTACTCTCAAGCGTTGATTGAGTAACATTCTGAAATACGGACCTTAAACTTTGAATACCTATAAATTAAAGTACTAGTTTGAGTAAGGTAAATGAAACATTGATTTTTGAATAGATTTATTTGGACAGGAGGCACTAAACTCTGTACTTTCCAGATGTCAAAATCTTCCTTTTTATTATTATTTTGTTGACATTAAAAGATTGAGACCCACCAAAATCATTAGAATTGCTGTCGAATGAATAAATGAATCCTTTATTTCCGAAATAGGTACATCATTCAAACAGTAAATTTCATAAAACAAGATTAATTCCCTAACTTTGGCATGCCTTTTGGCATAGGCCTCCTCCAACTGTCTCCAATATGCTCTGTACTGGGCAACTCTGGGCCGACATGTTTTAGAATAGCTAAAATATGCATTTTCATGCTCTGTTTGAAGAACCAAGGTAATATTCTGGCATAGCAGAATCTATTTACATTCAATCTGTAAGTAAGTAACCTACTGCAGAAGGCAATGATGCATGCAATTACAAGATTGGAAGGTCACTCCCATAAATGGCTCCTAGCAATCAAATAAAACCAAAGAACCCCACACTCCAAATGCAGATATGGTTCGTAAGCAACTGGGAATACACCAAGATGAAGAGAAAGAGAAAGATGTACAGTGAAAGACAGAGATGCTTGAATTCCAGATTTTATAGGTAACATGGGGATGAAGAGTAGAAGCGTGCACGTCGCCATCCCTGCCAGCTACGGCTGCAATTCTACTCCAACACGAGCACCGCAAGGACGAATAATGCTAGGGCGTGCCCCCGAGGCGACGCGCACCAGTTCGTCCCCGCTGGTGCGAAAAGTGAGTGCCAGAGCGGCGTAAAGGACCGCCACCCTACACGCGCGGCCCGACACGGCGAGAAGTGGAGGACGGAGTGCAGGGTAGCTGCGTGGAATGTTAGGGGAGGAATGGCAGATAAGATGAATGAGTTGATGGATGTTATGAATGAGAGAAAGTTAGATGTAGTGTGCTTGACAGAGACCAAGCGCAAGGACAGCGAAGTCGTGGAGCTCCCGGGTGGGGTGCTCGCGCTATGTTCTGGAGTACCAGACAGCGAGCATGGCAGTCGGTGGTTGGAATTTTGTTGTCCTCGCGATTGGCCTCCGGTATGTATGAGTACAAACTGGTAGGTCCTAGAATTCTCTGGATCCGTTTAAAACTTGGTTTGACGAAGATTTTCCTGGTAGCTGCTTACGCGCCAGTATCTTCGTCGAACGCGAGTGAGCTAGAGGACTTCTGGGAGAGTATGAGAGAAGCTCTAAATGTGATAGAAGGAAATGAAAAACTTATAGTATTTGGAGACTTGAATGGATGGGTGGGTACCGCTCGCGATGGTTTTGAGTCGGTACTCGGGAAGTATGGGGATAAAAGGGTGAATGACGCTGGCAAGCTTATACTGGCATTTTGTAAGAAAAAGGATTTGTTTGTGGCGAACACAATGTTCAACCACAAACAAATTCATATGTATACGAGGAGATGTAAGTCAAAGAGAAGCATGATAGATCTATTCCTAATGGATAGTCGGCTCCGTAAACAGGTGATGGACACAAGGGTTTATCGAGGCGCTGAACTAGGATCAGACCACTACCTAGTAATAACTAGGATAAGGGGTCTGTTCGCGGGTTGGCGTCCTCGCACCGAGTGTCCTGATCCGACTCATAGCATCAAAAGCTGGAAGCTGCAGGATGCATCCATTAGGGATAAATATAAAAAAAGGGTAGCCGAAAAGCTTGGCGACGTCAATGTTAGTAGTGAGAATGTGGAAAGTGTATGGCAGAACCTTAGGGATAGTATGGTAAATGCCGCTGTAGAAGTGTGTGGAGAAACGAGAAGAGGCAGTAGTAATAAGCGTGACGCATGGTGGAATGAGGAACTGAAAGAAGCAGTTCGAATGAAGAAGAAAGCATGGTTAGACTACTTATCCTCGCGGAATGATTTTAATATGAAAGAGAGATACAAGCTGCAAAAATTAACACGAAGGCACTGATAGAAGAAGCTCTTGAAAGGTGCAGAATGAAAGCGGATGAAAGGTTGTAGTCCAATTTCCGGGATAATACCAGGCTCTTCTGGAAAGAGGTAGGCAAGACCCGGAGTTGTTCGGCAATCTGCAGTATGAATAAAGTGCTTAGTGTTAACAATGACGTCCTAACAGACCAAACTGACGTCCTGCAGAGATGGAGTGAATATTATGGAAAGATGTATGCAAGAAAAGACAGAGATGCCACATCGGGAAGTGGAGCTCACTTCGATGCTCCGGATCCCGATGTCATTGAAGTCATTAGTATGAAAGAAATTGAACAAGCGATAAGAAGTGTGAAATGTGGTAAGGCTGAGGGAAAAGACAGAGTTACTGCTGAGATGATCAAGTACGGTGGGTCGCGCGTCTGGGACACTATGTCTGTTATGCATCTTGTGCAGGCGGCCGGGTGAGGTCCCAGATGACTGGCGAATAGCAGTTGTAGTACCTATCTATAAAGGGAAAGGCTCGCGCCTAAACTGCTCCAGCTACAGGGCGATAAGCTTGGTCAGCTTAGCTAGTAAGGTGTATGCAAAGATTATAACGGCAAGAATGCAAGAAAAGTCTGAAAGGTATTTATGGGAGGCTCAATGCGGATTCCGACGTGGAAGAGGTTGCATGGATCAAGTGTTTCCTCTCCGCATGACCGCGGAGAAGTTTCTGGCTATTAGCCAGAGGGTTTTCTGCGCTTTTGTGGATCTGGAGAAAGCATTTGATAACGTTGTGAGGGAAACTCTGTGGGATTTGCTGCCCGGATATGGTGTGGACGGCTCGCTGCTGCGGGCAATACAGTCGCTTTATAAGGAGTAGGGGGGATGTGTCACCTCTTTTTGATGTCTGTACAGACGTCAAACAGGGTTGTGTCATGTCCGCCTGGCTGTTCATAGTGTATCTGGACAGTTGCCTGCAGAAGTTGAAAGATTGAATATGATTGATATGGGTGTGAATTTGGGTGACTTTTCAGTAAACTGTCTGCTGTACGCTGATGATGCGATGCTCATGGTCTCATCAGAAGCCGACCTTCAGGCATTAGTCACCAATATGAAAGAGGAGTGTGAAAGTAAGGGTCTTCCCTTGAATGCAAGTAAGACTAAGGTTCTAGTATTTGAAAGAGATGACGTAAGAACTAAATGCGAGATTAGGGTAAACCAGGAACGTCTAGAGCAAGTGAATGAAATTGTGTATTTAGGAAGTATGTTTAGCGCTGATGGAAGATGTGATTCGGATGTAGAACGGCGAGTAGCTGCCGGAAACAGAGTTAACGGTGCTTTGTCCCAATTAGTAAAGCGACAAAGCATCGTAAAAGAAGCACGACTGGCGATTCATAACGCAGTGCTAGTGCCAACTTTACTTTACGGTAGCGAAACCTGGGTATGTCAGCAGATGCATGAAAGTAAATTGAATGCTGTGGAGATGCGATCACTTCGAAAATTGTGCGGCGTTACCTTGGCCGCCCGAATACGTAACGAAGTGATACGCAATATGGCAGGTTTGAATGAAAGTGTCAGCGTTAAGCTGGAAAAGGGCGTGCTCCGTTGGTTTGGACACGTCCAACGAATGAGTGAGGAACGATTGACGAAGAATATGTATTGTGCGAAAGCAGAGGGTAGAAGAGGCCAGCGTAGGCCGAGACTTACATATGAAGACCACGTGAGCAGATTGCTCAAAAACTGAAAGGTCAAAAGTACTCAGATACCCAGACGTGCGTGTATGAAGCGATTGATGAATCTCGAAGAAGCGAAAGACGGTAACAGACCATATAGGGTGTATACCGGCCGTGGTGCAAGCCATGGCCGGCAGCCGACAATTCTGGGCCGCCGTTGCCTCCTACGCCAGCGAGGTGATGGCGGCAAAAAGAGAGGAGCTGCGGGTTCGGGAGCGAGCAGGACGCACGCTCCTGTCCCGCCACAATCGCGAGGGCGGCGCCGTAGTTAATGGCCGTGGGCGGAAGGTCGGGGGACCCCGTTCGTAATGGCCTTCAGGCGGCTGGCACCCCTCGTGTTCCGGGGTGCCTTCAAGTGCCCGCTCGATCGCTCTCCACCCCTCTCTGTTCTCACAGGGAAGTTTGGGGACGGCTCGAAGCGGGCACAAACTAATCTCCTCCGGGAGATCGTGGGGGGCAGCACATCTGACCCCCTGAGAAGAGCCTCATCTTGGGGCATTATACCCCTTAGTCGGGTCGCAGTGAATAGCCCTCAGGCCTATCCTGCGACCCGGTTGGGAAGAAGGTGGAACACCGCGGGGTTTAGTGGGTAGGACGGCCCCCAAAGAGCCGGGAGTCCCACACACCATCCGTGCTGCCCCCGAAGCAGGGATGACGGCGCATAAAGGCATTCCCCGCGACAATAAAAAAAAAATGGTGTATAGGGTCACATGTTCTAGTGCAAGAGCAGTGTTTCAGACAATTGTTTCATACTGAATAGGGTAACCCACTTGCCAAACACTCAGAAACCATTTTCCTCATAGTTCCTACATAGTGTTTGTTTCCGGTGCCCTTGTACACCGCATTAGCGAGCATTAAGTTCGTGGTACAGCCATTTTCAGTAGAACTTTTTGCCAATGTGTGAAGCTTCCACGGACTGAAAGGTAAAATTTGCAAATCAGACTCAAACCGACTAAAAGTACACAGTGTTCCCTCATGGTTGCGTGTACCCAAGAAACTTGATTTCCTTTGGATACCCTCAACAGGAAATACCCTGGGCCCTCACCCTTATTGTTTTTAATTTTATTATTATTCTAGATATGTGGTGATTCTAAGGCGTGTTAACAACTGTCCTGGCTGTTTGATTTTTTACGGATTGGAATACTGAAGGTTAAGATTATTATACCATAATCCTAGTCCTTTTCCTACCTCATTCATTTTTCCTTATCCACTAATCCTATTCCTACCCTGTCCTCGTCCCATCCTCTCTCCGCCAAGCGAAGGTTGCCGTGCCGATGTGCTGCGTGGTTAGGGGCGAGCCTAGTTTTAAACGTGCCTGATTGCCCTGGGACCAGGCGACCCCAGAATAAGGCTAGCCTTACCTAGACAAGCGGGGCTTTGTCTAGGCGGACTCTAAATTTACCTAGCTTCTCGTGGGTACGCTATGGATATAAGTAGAAAAAATAAAATCCGAAATGGCAACGATGTGGTTCGCGACCCGTCACGTCACGTTTCCCATCGAGGCGAAAAGTGGACTAGGGATAGCCGCTTTGCTGCATTGAATGTAAGAGGAGGAATGAGAGACAAAATAGTGGAGGTATGCAAGATGATGCGAGAGAGACGACTTGATATTTTGTGTGTGAATGAAACAAAGAGGAAAGGATGTGACACCACTACACATGGACCCTATACCGCCTACTGGTCAGGTGTAGCCAATACCAGTACAGCGTGCCAGGGTGTTGGTGTGCTACTATCCGCTAGAATGAATGAATGTGTGACAGAATATGAATGAGTGAGCCCAAGACTCCTCTGGTTGAGGTTGAAGGTTGGACTCACCCGCATCTTTGTTGTAGGAGTTTATGCTCCGCAAGATGCGCGGTGGTACTGATCTTCAAGAGACCAAAGCGAGAGGCAGGCATTTTGGGAGAGTATGAGTGATATTCTGAGTAAATGCAAACAGAGCGAAAGAATAGTAATGTTAGGTGATTTTAACAGTAGGGTTGGTGTGAAGCGTGATGGATATGAAAGTGTATTGGGAAAATATGGTGACGAACGAGTTAATGAAAATGGAGAAAGCTTGCTTGAAGTATGTTTGGAGAGGAATCTTGTGGTAACTAACACCATGTTCAACCACAAGGATATCCACTTGTTTACGAGACAAGAAGGAAGCCAGAGAAGCTTGATTGATTTTGTGATTGTAGATGCAAGGCTGAGAGAGAAAGTGCTAGACACCCGGGCATACCGCGGTGCCGGTATTGACACAGACCACTTCTTGGTTATGAGTCGAGTAAGAGGTCTGTTTCAACGGTGGCGGCACCGTGTGCATGAACCCTGTAGTGTACTAGAGCGCATAAAAGTCGATAATTTGCAAGAGATAGGTATAAAAGAAGAATTTTTTAGTAAAGTGAGCAAGAAATTTGAAAATTTAGATGAGGTATGTGAGATGGAAAAATTATGGAAGTCGTTTAAGGAAGGACTCGTGGAAGTTGCGATTGAAGTGTGTGGAGTAAACAAGAGGAGCCAAGGATGTAAGTTAAAGAGAATGTGTGCTGAAGTCATGAAAGCGTTGTCCGATAAGAAGAAAGCATGGTTGCATTGGCTGACTACAAAAGTCAATCAAAGAATTCAGAAGGCAACGGGATGAGGATGTAAGAATGGCAAAAGATGAAAGAAAGGGTTTAAGCGTGTTGCAAAAGAGATGATAAAAAGAAAGAAGAAGGATGACAGAGATGATTTTGACAACAGGTTATCTGATGATTTCCAAAATAATATAAAATTCTTTTGGAAATCCACAAGAACAATGAGAGCACAGAAGAGAGAGACAACATCGCAGTTCACCCATATCAGAAACCATGATGGCAGTGTTGTGAAAGGTGAAGAATGTGTGCTCAAACGATGGAAGGAATATTTTGAAAGTTTATTTGAAAAGAGGGTATGCAAGCAAAGACACATTGCTGGGAAGTGAGTGAAAGCGGCAATGAAAGTGATATAAGCATAGAAGAAATTATGGAAGCATTGAATAGTATGAAACTAGGCAAAGCTGCGGGAATTGATAGGATTTCTGTCGAGATGCTGAAAGCGGGACAGGGCGTGGTAGTTTGCCAGCTGTACCGCCTTTTTAACCTTTGCTGGAGGGGTGGCAGCGTACCAGAAGATTGGTGTAAAGCTGTCATCATACCGCTGTATAAAGCAAAAGGGTCGCAGTAAGAGTGCTAAAACTACCGCGGCATAAGCTTGCTCAGCATCGTCGGCAAATTGTATGCGAAAGTTTTGATAAAAAGAGTGATGAATGAAACTGAAGGGAAAATGTGAGTTGTGCAAGCAGGATTTATGAAAGGAAGAGGATGCACGGATCAGGTCTTTTCCGTACGATGCGTAATTGAAAAACTTTTGGCGAAGAGTCAAAAAGTTTATTGCGCATTCGTAGACTTGGAAAAGGCCTATGATATGATGGTGAGGAATGAACTGTGGTCAACATTGTCCATGTATGGAGTAAGCAGCAACTTGATACGAGCACTGAAATCTCTATATGAGGGATCCAGTGCTTGTGTCAGAATCAACGGAGCTTGCACAGACTTTTTTCACATCGAAAAAGGTGTGAGACAGGGTTGTGTAGCGTCACCGTGGCTGTTTAACCTATACATTGACAGTTGCTTAAAAGAACTGCAAGAAAGTGCGTATGGTTTAAAAATGACTGATCTGACTATCAAATGTCTTCTTTACGCTGATGATCAGGTAATACTTGCATCATCAGCGGACGAGTTGCAGTTGATGGTTAATATTATGCATGATGCGCTGAAAGGCAAAGGAATGAAAGTGAATGTAAATAAGACGAAAGTAATGGTTTTTGAAAGAGAGAAAAACATGACAGATTGCTCGATTTTTGTGGAAGGAAAAAGAGTGGAACAAGTGAAAGAATTTATATACCTAGGCTCAAAATTTGCGAGAGATGGAAAGTGTGATGGTGACATAGATAGAAGGGTTTTGGCTGGCAATCAAGTGAATGCAGCAATGTACACCTTTATGGGCACCCAGAACGTGTCTAAAAAGGCAAGACTGGCTGTGCATAGAGGAGTGCTTGTCCCTACACTAACATATGGCAGTGAAAGTTGGGTATGGCAGAAGAAGCATAGGAGTAAAATTAATGCAGTAAAAATGAGGAGTCTGAGAAGTATTGCTGGAGTGAAATTGATAGATAAACAAAGGAACAGCGTGATAAAGGAACATTGCGGTATGCCAGAAGACGTAGTGACTAAGATAGAAAAAGGGATGCTTAGATGGTTTGGTCACGTGGAGAGGATGGATGAAAATAGACTGGCGAAGAAAATTTATGCGGTGAAAGTAAATGGTCAAACTGGTAAGGGTCGACCTCGACGTACATATACCGATCAAATTGAAGATCTTTTGACAAAAGGCCAGGTCAAGAGTACCCTTAATCGGCGAGCGTGTATGAAAACAATTATGAAAGTAGACGAAGCGAAATTTGTATGGCGTGATGATATGTATGTATAAAAAAAAAACACCAGGCGACCCTTCATCTGTTTTGGGTGTCCATTTCTTATTTTCAAATGTTTATCATCATCATCATCATTCGAGCGTCTGTCCCAGTTGCGTCTCGCGACAGCGATCCGCTTTTATACTTCACTTCACACTGTCATCGACATCCCCTGTAGTGAGACCATTGGCACGCATGTCATCCCTTACGACGTCAAGCTAGCACTTTTTGGGTCTTTCCCTCTTCTCGGGACCTTATTTTCATATCTTCATATCCATATAGATAGAAAAATATAATTCATGGTATGCATTATAATATCGTTGCTATTTCATATACAAAGTGGGCATAGGTTATAAGTATACAGGGCCGCAATATAAGTATTGATGATTAAAAATATATTAAAGACAAATATTAATTCTACTCAAATCAATTCTCATGGTTACTTAAAACCCTGGACTTTTCAAGCGGAGCGTAAATAGGCACATCGTTGGGCCGCAAACTTAAGGGCCACTGTTAATAGTTTTATATTTATATAACTTATACCCTTTGCCCACTGTACCTATAATTCTTTAACACATTGCCAAATAGTAATGACCCATTGTTATGTCAGTGTTTGTCGATCACCATGTGTCCGACATGGTTTCAATGCATTAAACAAAAAGATATCGAGGTGAGAATGATGCAAATCAACACACTGACTTCTATAGTGAGGAGGTTGATGGACATCTATAAACTCCCGTGCGTCTGCGCGTCTCAGGGCGACTTTCTCACATACAATAATAAATAGCGGTCGCTTTTCCGGGTGTACGCGTGCGCTGCTCAGTCTTGATCTGACATTGGTTGCGTGCACACACTTCACAATGTACAGACGTCGATACCGCACGACTCTCGGCCTGGGGCTGGGGTCCTCCTTTTCTTCTACTTTCTCAACGACTTTATCGTTCCGCACCACCGCAAGCTCGTCCTCAGTCACGGATAGTGTAAGGTCGGATGCTCGTGCGACGGCCGCTAAGCTCAAAACGAAGTATGAAAACGCCGGCACAGCACAAGGTGCGTGTGTGTACTAACGAGTGTGCCACTAACACGAGTCCTTTTGTTATGTTGACTTTGTTATCATTAACTTATCAGCACAGTGAATCTGAACAATGTTACATGTGGATAAAATGCCCTTTCACTTTCTAACAGCATTAAAATAAAAGTTTACACATACATAAGCGTTACAGACATTAATAGCGTACGTAGCTAAGTAATTAAACCTACTGTATTATTACATTACTTATAATTACTGTAATTCCCTGTAACCTGAATTTAATGTAATTCACTGTGAACTGAATTTAATAATAATCAAATACTTACCTAGATTAAAAATAAAATCTATAGATTTTTTTATATGCCTACTTTGTCTGACGTACGTACATGTATTTTTGATAGCTTTCCTCAAAGAAAGTTTAAGTATATCTTGTGATACCACGTTTTTTTACACTTTCCATTATAATAGCTTCACTAAAACTCCCCGGCCTTAATGAATTATAGATAAATAAACAAAAATACATTTTTTATTATGATGTATAATAGATATTTATTTGTTAGAACTTTACGTATCTAGTGTATTAAGGTCTACGCTAAAGTTGTCTGTCTTCGATGTTGCTTCACTAGCTCGTAACAGATTGCGTCGTCGGTAATAAATCATGCTATTTAGTACGCTATTAATAGAGAACTGAACCAGAACTAGCGGGCATTTATGTCAGCCACCCTGACGGAACTGTGTCAAGCGATCAAGTGAGAATATGTTAGGAGCACACTAAATAGGTGCCATTTGATAAAAGTAATCAGCTATTGTTTATATATAAAACAGCAATATTTACGGACAACAAACTTTTATTGTAACAGAACCATGGTGTCTGATTAGCAGATAAATTGGGTCCAGACTAGACTCACGTCTTCATACTACCGTATTAACTGAGTTTTTTTACAAAATATTAACTGGTTTAGTATCAATTCTATCATAGACGCTAGACAGTGTTTATGCTGCACGTTAACAGTTAAAGTAAAGTTATGGTGGTGATGCGTTGAGTTACCTCTTGTTACGGAGTAAATTGTAAGGTACATAATGGCAAATTCGTAAGCAGACTTTTTGCGACCTTCATAACCTGCTTAATGTATGGATGAGAAGGGAAAAAATACTGGCAAAATAGGTGGTTAGTCTCATGTGAATTGTGTTGCTTAAAAAGGCTCATTATCCATAAAATAGAGCTCCCGATAGAAACCTCATCGTGGAAGGAGAGATACGAACGTAGAAAGATATGTTATGATAGTATTGTTGTGATTGAACAAGAAATTAACTGGAGTTTTTTTTATCTCGTGTTATTGTTAATTTTTTTTTTCATACCGTACTCTTATGCGTCTTAATTGTGTGTTTTAACCGAAAGAACGTGATTACTAGATAGCGATGTTCTTGAAATTTATTAAAAACAGACTACGATTAATGCGTCTTATTTTATGTTGCGCGCGAATATTTTTTAGTTATACCGATAGGTTTATAAAACACGAGGGGCATTGAACACTTGTTCCATGATTAAATAATCTATATATATCTGACTGCCTCTGTGGCGCGGTGGGAGTGCATCCGACTGCTACGCAAGAGGTCGTGGGTTCGATTCCCACCCAGGATAAAACTTTGTGTAATGATCACGATGGTTTATTCTGTGTCTGGGTGTTATTTATCTATAATATGTATGTATTTAGAAATATATAAGTATGTTTATCAGTTATCTAGATCCCATAACACAAGCTAATATTAGCTTACGTTGGGCTAGATGGCGCTGTGTGAAAAGTGTCCTACAATATTTATTTATATATAAAAATAAATCCCTATTTCTCTTGGAATAAATTCTTGAAATAAATCCCTATTTCACCTATTTTTCTTTTTTCACGCCATCACGCGTGAACGGATGTACCGATTTGAAAAATAAAATTATTTTTGTATTGGATAGCCTATTATTGAGGAAGGTTCTTAGCTATATATCATCAAGCCACTATACAGGAGAGCGGAGCAGTAATCATAAATGTCAACAAATCGGGGTAACTTTCATATATTTTTGAAAAGTAATAAGCGACGGGATTAAATGGGTGCCACGGGGTAGGAAGTATGTCACGGACGAAGCCGGGCAGGTCAGCTAGTAATAATATATTTATTTCGGACCAAGATCCATGTGTAGTGCAAACATTCATATAAAAAACATAAATTCTATAGGACTTTCACAATGCTAGGACACTGGCTACGCATGCAATTATATCCAGCGTTCCAGCATCGGACAGTCCCACCTATCGCACCCGTCGCACTTTTGCCCGCGAAACCAAAAAGATAAACCAACTGCACAATACACTTGGGATGCTGTGTGAGCTGCCCTGTATCCTACGTATGGAGGGATACATACCGTTTGCAGATGATGGCATAAAAATCATCAGTCCCAGTACCGCAAAAATCCCTAAAGCACCATAAAAGGAGATCCATTAAACTCTGTCATAAACCCATGTCACGAACACGACTTTTTCTCATGTCCTTCAATCTCTTCTTCAGAACGTGCAGCTCAATGGCGCATAATGTTTAAATCAACAAAAATGTATCATTAGAAACAGGCTTGCCTTTTATTCCACAGGGATTGCAATCATTTGGCGAATACGGACCCACATTTGTGCTTATCTTTGCCTAACAGAGCCATTTCTGCGGCTTGTGGGACGGTGACCGTCGTCGGTCGCATCCCTAGCGGCAGTTAATCCCAGGAAGTTGCTTCAGCAACGTTCCATTTATTTTTGTACCATTTAGCGTATCTTGGGCCGACTAACATTTAGCAAGGATATGACGTAGGTACGTCATATGAAGCAATAGATACAAAATATTTAAAAACTCTATGTTGGTTCGTCTGATGATGATAGACATTGGTCACCTTGAGAACTACTCAAAGTCTACGTTTATCATCCAAGTTGAATAATGATTTTCATTGATCATTTTTAAGTGAAATTGTTCATCAAAATTGTAGTAAATTTTAAAACCCAGGAAATTATGATCTAAGTAACCGCGGTTTTTAATTCGCGTCAAGCAGCAATTAATCATTCGTGTTCGTCTGTAGATACAGATATACGCCATTAACTCTTTTTTTTGTATTGGTAGGTACTTTAAATTTGTATGTCTAAAGTTTTGTTAGTCCTGTGACTTGGTTAATTTAGGTGCTGAATCTGAATCTAAATGAGCGACTTGTATTCTTTAATAGTAACTAGAGATGGAATTAATAATTTTAATTATACTCAATTATACTCAAGCCGTCTAGATAGAAATAAAATTTATCGCATTTCAATACCGACAATACTAAGTATACAACAGTACATAAACTATTAATTGGTTACATATTACATAGGCGATTCCGTGTTTCGCAAGAGACACGTTATGCCATGCATAGTAGTAGTTCAGTTAAATTACAGATAATATAATATAATTCTTATACAGATGCACGAACAGGAACAAAAAACGGACACGGCCTTAACTTTCCAAGCAGGCAGGCACTACGGGAGTTTGTATATAGATGGCGACAATGTTTTGGCAAACTATTTTAATTATCTACTACACTACACTAACTAACTAACTAACTATCTTCACGTTGTATCCCTGACGGGGTAGTCAGAGAGGACAGATCGCCAGGCTTCGCGATCCATACATACCTCTTTCGCTTCTTCGAGATTCATCAATCGCTTCATACACGCACGTCTGGATATCCGAGTGCTTTTGACCTTTCCGTTTTTGAGCAATCTGCTCACGTGGTCTTCATATGTAAGTCTCGGCCTACCCTGACTCCTTCTACCCTCTACTTTTGAACAATATATATTCTTCGTCAATCGTTCCTCACTCATTCGTTGGACGTGTCCAAACCAACGGAGCACGCCCTTTTCCAGCTTAACGCTGACACTTTCATTCAAACCTGCCATATTGCGTATCAGTTCGTTACGTATTCGGTCGGCCAAGGTAACGCCGCACAATTTTCGAAGTGATCGCATCTCCACAGCATTCAATTTACCTTTATGCATCTGCTGACATACCCAGGTTTCACTACCGTAAAGCAAAGCTGGCACTAGCACTGCGTTATGAATCGCCATGCGTGCTTCTTTTACGATGCTTTGTCGCTTTACTAACTGGGACAAAGCACCGTTAACTTTGTTTCCGGCAGCTACTCGCCGTTCTACATCCGATCTACACTACACTAGATGTCACTATAAACAAAAATACGCAATATATAAAACTAGAGTTAGTTCATTTAGTGTTTTTTAGTTACGTAGGTACTTGTAAGTGACCATTTGTAATTCCATAGAGATTGTTTGTTGAGGACACCGGTTCATGAATGTTCAGGGGCCAGGATCCAAGTTAGAGGACGTAGAGCCCATATTCCCGACCCGGGGTCTGGGATCCCGAATTCCGGCTTCTGTGTCTTAGATCGAGAGTTCAAGGTCAGCTACTCCAGATCCTCTGTTTAGACTCAAGGGTTGGGTCTTAGGTTTGGGTTCTCCACCTAGGGTTTGCAGTAGAGGCTCTAGAGACCCTACCGTACAGGCGCTAGGATCCAAGGTTAAGGGCCTAGGGTTCATGATCCTGTTCCCGAGATCCGGGGTCCAGGGTCCCGAGTCAAAATTTCAGGGTCTTAGATCCGAAGTCCAGGCTTCTGGGCTAGAATCTGAGTTTGTGGGCTTAGAGCCGGTAGGGCCCCGAGACCTTAGATTCTGAGGTCAAGGTCAACTGTCTAGAGTCAATGGAAGTCAATAGCCCTGGCTCCGGGGTAGATAATTCTATGGTCGAGATCTCGGGGTTTTGGTTGTAAGATATACCTATTGTCTACAGTACAGGCTACAGAGACCGAAACCAGGGGTCTAGGGACCTCAGTTCAAGGCCTAAGATCCACTGACCAGGCTCTAAGGGACTCTGAACCTCAAGTTCAGAGTCTTGTCTAGGGTCCTCAAATTAGATTCCAGGACCTGGGGACCAGAGTCCAGGCCACAGTAACCGGGACTAAAGTCCACAAGCCAAGCTCCAGAGTTAAGGATTCATGATCGTCCTGGAGTGTAGGGCACAGTCATTTATTTTTAACTAGAAGACCCTCCACGTCTTTGCCAGTGACATACGTCGAACTCCTGTCGCACCTATTTAATCCCGTCGCGTCGCTTATAAATCCTACAATAATGCATAAAGAAATATCCGATTTATTGACATTTATTATTACTGCTCCGCTCCCCAGAGTAGTAGCGTGATATATAGCTTACAACCTTTTTCGATAAATGGGCTATTCAACACAAAATCCTCGTCGATATTACAATATTTTTACAAATAACCGAATTAAATTTTATTATTCTAACGTGCATCGCTGTGACGTGCGCAACCGAAAGAGATAGAATGCTCTTTTTTACAGGTACTATTGGCAGGCATAGAGAGACGAATGTTGGTGGAGAACTGTTCAACTTATTACGTCGCCATCTATTATCATAAATGAACAGTATCGAGAACCAATTATTCACGCAATCTACATTAATTGTATTATTAACGAGTTTAATATGTTAATATTACAGATTATAATATGGTTTTATTTTAGAAACCAATTACTAGACTTTAAACCGCTAAATAAGATTTTTATTTTTTGTAATTTTGAATTTGATACCATTACTGCCATCTAGGGATTATTTAATTTTATTAAAAATATTTTGTTCGCATTGGTACTCCCTGGTTAAATCGAAGAAATCCTGTGAGTGGTATAAAATTGCTACAGTAGAGAGCCACAACCTGCCTCTATCTGTTTCGATACGCCAATAGGCTTTTCATGTACTGCGTGGTAAAAGCATGACTATGAGTATGTTCTTAGTTACCTATGTTTACACGAACGATGGTAGGTACAAACAATAGGTAGCTACGTAATGTTCTACTTCAGGCGGACGTAGAGCCATTGCTGTGACTGGATTCGAACCAGGATCATAATGTGATTGTAAGTTTGTATTGTTTGTATGTATATTGTTTGTGATTATGCTCTTCTCATAAAGCTCTATATGAAGTTAGTAATAGGATAAGCAAAATATATCGTAATTGCCCTCGTCCAGGCTGATAAAATATAATATCATCTTAAATTTATGTAATAATTTAGTCGGAGCACCTTGTTTCACCTTGGTTGTTCAGATTATTACAGCGGCTGGTGAGTGGGGACTTCATTACGAATTCCATATTTTAGATCGTTTGTTTAACCTACTAATAAAATGCTTCACCAAATTTATTATAATATCGGAGCCATGATATGCATTGAATAATATTGAGCTAGAATGAATTAACGCCACTTTGAATTAACGAAAATAGTTTTTTTACGAACACATTTAAAGTTTTGGTGCAATCATAGCGTGTTGTCCTGTCGTCATACTATATAAATACGGATTTAAACTCTAAAATAATATATAATCAGATGCTAACCACTTTACAAAGAAATGAACTAAAAATATCGATCGACATAGCGTCACTTGTTACATAACGAAAGTTGGTAATTCATTTCAGTAAAACGAGTTTATATTTCAAGGTTATTGTCTGTTTTATTCGATATATTGGAATGTTCATGGATATAATAGCAATGGAAAATAAAACCATAATACTTAAACCATTAAAACAGTCAACAAACTGACAACCATTCCTCTGTAATGTCCATATATTTTTCTTTTGAAGGAATGCAGGCTATTTATTTCAAATAGAAAACTATTTTCAGTCCATCAAAATATGTAGCAAGTTCCTAGGTGGTGCTACCTAGGAACTTTAAACATATTAAAACACGACTTTACGATAGTGCATGCAACTGACCGGAATAGGATGGAGCAGATTCTCCTAATGTGCTCACCATATCTTCATGAATATGTTTTGGTGATAGACCTTTTTTATGCAGGTACTTAATCACTGCGCGACGTTCGATTTTGTTCATTCTTTAAATATTTTCCGATACTCTTAAACAAATATCCACAAAAAAAAATTCGCGCGCACTAACTGAACCAAACTTTGCTCACTTGCTACTGAATAACCATAGTACAGATAGAGGGTAGATAAAAAAATGCATTGCTTTATCTATGTTAGGCCACGAACTTTTGGATCCACCCTCGTACATAAATGATGTATTTCACAATCATTTGATAAATTGAATCATGTAAAGCATCTATGTTTTGATTCATTTACGCGCATCAATATTTCATAAGAATAAATAAATAGCCATCACGCCTAATCCCCGAAGGGGTGGCAGAGGCATATTATATGCCCACTTTTCACTGTGTGGATTCCTGTCCCACGTAATAGGTGGTGAGCCCATTGCCGTGTTGAAATAGACAGACGCAGGTTGTGGCTACCTGCTGTTGAAATTTTTCAAGCCGCCCATAAGGCTTTCAACCAGGCTTAACTGCCATTTTACTGGCAACCGGGACCAACGGCTTAACATGCCTTCCGAAGCACGGAAACGCTCGCAAATGTAAATGCCACAAAGTGGTCACCCACCCATCCGAGGACCAGCCATAGTGAAAGTTGCGTAACTCAATGATCATTTACAGAACACTGAGACCGCGGGGTCACGAGCGCTTCTGAGCTGTTATGCCGAACTCTCTAGTTAGTTTTAAGTCAGATGACGTGGTGTGAGTATTTATTTTATTTGCCATTAATGGATCTATTCACATATTTAGGAAATTTCTCTCACACGTTACGAAGATTAAAATAGAGTAACAACGTTCAGTTGCCACCTGGTAACATTTGGCACTAATCGCTCGGCCGCCCCACTGACTTGGCCTATATCCGTTTTAAATAGTGTGTACGCGTACGCGGATCTGACCACGTATTGGCGCATGGCGATTTTGAGCAACATCAACGCAGGATGATATTGTAACTTGAGATGCGGCTTATTGAATTTATTTGAAAATATTCTTAACCAATGAACTGGATTGTAAAGTTTGATAACAACAACATTTATAGAATATTCTCCGGATGTACTAAATTAAAACATAGAAGTTCACTAACACTGAATGAATTTCCACTTCTGAGACAGTTGTGTACGAATACATTTATAGCGTACGTATAGAGTTGATTCCAGTTTTCCATGGTTTGTCGCCTTTAATCTTCTCTTATTTATACACTACAGACGTGTCAGACAATCATACAGGCCTACCTGATTGCAGATGGTTGGTGCTACGCTCGCGCTACCGAAATATAAATAAGGATTTTGGGAGCAGGGTATCTCATCTACGTTTTTGGAAGGGTTTCTCAAGGGGGATTTAATAATAATATCTACCGGTGCCATGCGAAGTATTACTAGAATGGAATAAGATTTCATCGTCTATGTTGGTTTCAAGGTCCAAAGTATGGTATAGAGGTAATTTGCGACCCAATTGTAGATTTACGCGTAAGTTGTATTTTTCCTAGTTGCCTTCCTACCTTGATGTCCTTAAGTCCAGATTAATTTGACTGCTAGGAGCAGCTATCGATTGGCTTTTAATTTTTCGGCATTCTTGGGAGCGCCTGCCTTCTGACCTCCTAATCATGTTAGTCCGTTAGTGAGCAGGTGCACCGCTAGCAGGTACATAAACTTTTTATTACAATTACGATAACCTTATAAAGCAAAACCTAAAATTAGCTTCAAGTGCTGCCTTTTTTTAACAATAGTCATTCTTGTATATATTATCGGTGTGTTCTCAGCGGGTGCGGTTTGACTCCCGTTTGGAGCTCGGCCAGTTCTCTTGTTTATAACGAGGGGAATTAAACTCGTCGGTCTCTGAACTCGGGCCTGTGCACTCGCCAGGAATTAAAAGTTCTGCATTTAGATTGTCGCAAATGTACAGACGTTTCTTGTAACAACTGATCAGGTTCATTGTTCCGTAGACTTCCTACAGACCAGGGTTTATTATTATACCTCTGGATAGTAGCAGGTAAGATATTCTATGAAACTTCTTCTACTTGTATACTATATCTCGGAAAATATTCCACTTTAGTCTTAGAACTTTAAGTTGAAGCGCTCGTGGCCCCGCGGTCTCAGTGTTCTGTAAACGATCACTGAGTTACGCAACTTTCACTATGGCTGGTCCTCGGATGGGTGACCAATTTATGGCATTTACATTTGCGAGCGTTTCCGTGCTTCGGAAGGCACGTTAAGCCGTTGGTCCCGGTTGCCAGTAAAATGGCAGTCGTTAAGCCTGGTTGAATGCCTTATGGGCGGCTTGAAAAAATTTCAACAGCTGGTAGTCACATCCTGCGTCTGTCTATTTCAACACGGCAATGGGCTCACCACCTATTACGTGGGACAGGAATCCACACGGTGAAAAGTGGGCATATAATATGCCTCTGCCACCCCTTCGGGGATAAGGCGTGATGGATATTTATTTTTATTTATTTATTTAACTTTAAGTTTAACGACATTGCAAGGGCAAACAAAAAATAAGGAAAGGACACGTTTAGAGGACAAAGATAAACTAATAAAACCTGTTCGTATTTGAGTGTCCGGTACATGGATCAACGTACCTTTAGCCTGGCACAGGCCTGAAGGATGATGCCAGTATTTCCCCCTTGTCTGAGCTGCCTTTTGGCGTATAAAAATTATGCCTAGGTCCGCCGCTGTACTTTAATTTTTGAACGTAAAGTTAAGTAAATAAGTAAATTTAATATTTTTTTTACATTTTGCCGTAGTGTCTTCAAACAGCTATCCTCTTCATCTCTAGTTGACATACAGTTCTGAAAGTGGTTTCTAGACACATTATTTCATAAACTTTAGTTCACTTAATTTCAAATATAAATGGATATTATCGTCCCATGTGTATTGTAATCAGTGGCGTAGCGTGCCTTGGAGGGGCCCTATATCAAAATTAGTTGGGGGCCCCAATTAAAGGTAAAGATTTCTCACAAAAGAAACAAAAATGCTTGCATTAAATTAAAATAAATGTTTATTGAGTATATCATATCATTTCCTCCTAGAAATTGAGCTAGTCACACAATTCGAATTAAAGTACACTTTTCTTGCCTTTATTCCGGCAAATTGATTAATTAAATCATCTACCTAGTCAGGTTATAAATTCTTTCACATGTTTAATATAAAATAATTGAAACAAGTATATTCTATATGTAACCATTTATATACCAAAATGAACCTAACAAAACATAGATTCTTATGACAATAAAGTTTGTTCAAAAGGCCTTCAATCTGCGCGGCCAGTCGTCTATCGCAGTACGAACGAGGTCCATGTCAATATCGGCGGCTGCCTTAATCAAGGATGTCTTGAGTGACTCCAAATTGGTATGAGGCTTTGAGCACGCCTTTTCCTCCAAGTGTTGCCATATCTTGTAATCTAACGGACTGAAATCTGGACTGGAGGAGGGCCAGTCTTCGTGCCGGATGAAGTCGATTTCACGCGCCGCCAGCCAGTCTTGAGTGCTCTTCGCTCTATGAGCTGGCGCCGAATCTTGTTGGAATACCCAGTGCCTGTTATTGAACATGGTATGAGAAACAGGTTCCACAAGGTTCGTCAGGACTGTATTTTGATACACAACTGCATTCGTTT
Source organism: Thumatha senex (assembly GCA_948477245.1). Lineage (NCBI taxonomy): Eukaryota > Metazoa > Arthropoda > Insecta > Lepidoptera > Erebidae > Thumatha > Thumatha senex. The sequence goes on from OX419737.1 coordinate 911,614, forward strand.
TTACACCTTTCTCACAAAAATGTACCTCTGTTAAGCCCCAATAAGAAACTCCCAACCATACCATGAGCGAGGGTGGAAAATGACCTCGTTGGACACGCGGAATACGGTTGCTCGCTTCTTCACTACTGTGTGCGTACACCTTATCATTTTGTTTGTTGTAGCTCTCTTCTACGGTAAAAATTTTTTCATCCGAAAAAAGAATATCCCGATATTTTTTTCCCGCGTACCGTTTCAACAAAGCGCGGCATCTCTTCAGTCTCAGGTCCATTAGACTAGCATTTAAACGATGTCCTGTTTTTCTTCGATATGACCGAAGCCCTAAGTCTTAATTTAACACCCTTTTCACCGTGGTTCTGCTTAACCCCATCTGAAGGGCCAACAGTTTCTGCTTACGTTTGGGATTTCTTTGAATTCGCGCCTTCACAGCTTTTATCACTGCTGGAGTCCTAACAGACCGAGGGCGACCACTTCTTGACCTGTCATCTACACTAGAGTCTTCATTGTATCGTTTGATGGTACGATAAACGAATCTTTTAGCTATATTCAAATTTTTCACTATGTCAAAAATTTTAATTGGCGCGTAACCGCAACGATGCAACGCAATAACTGCAACACGGTCTTCTTTAAGCGTCCACTCCATATTTAAAAATGAGTAAAATTCTAAAAAGTATACATTTTTATTTTCATGAACAATTCGGAATTCAAATTCAATAAACTTTTTTGTGGCCAGCATTCTAAAAGAAAAGTTTTTACTGTGTGACAATACTCATGACCTGACTAGGTATAGTTGAAAAAAAATTTCAGTTTTTCTAAGTAATTTCTGCCTCAATAGATAATAGTGACAAGTCTGATAGCCTTACACAGGAACCTGTTCCATCGAAGTTCTTAGGTAGTTTTTTAATAGTTTTAATTTTGAAAAACTTCTTTCTGCTGTTGCGGTTGTAACTGGATGGGTTAAGAATAGAAAGCATGCTGTTATTACCTCCGGATAAATGGATGCAAGGCTATTGAATTTTATCAGCAATAATTCCATGAGTTCCTTAATGGAATGATTTTTTTGAATTTCAGGTTTAAACATGTTTTCAGAACAATTAATTGTTCATAAAGATTAACTGAGATGTAACTATCTTCACGCTGTATCCCTGACGGGGTAGTCAGAGAGGAAAGATCGCCAGGCTTCACGATCCATGCATACTTCTTTCGCTTCTTGCAGATTCATCAATTGCTTCATACATGCACGTCTGGGTATCCGAGTACTTTTGAATTTTCTGTTATTGAGCAATCTGCTCACGTGGTCTTCATAAAAAGTCTCGGCCTACCCTGACTCCTTCTATCCGCTACTTTCGCAATATATATTCTTCGTCAATCATTTCTCACTCATTCGTTGGACGTGTCCAAACCTACGGAACACGCCCTTTTCCAGCTTAACGCTGACACTCATTCTAACCTGCCATATTGCGTATCACTTCGTTACGTATTCGGTCGGCCAAAGTATCACAATTTTCGAAGTGCATGCATCTGCTGACATACCCAGGCTTCGCTGCCGTAACGCAACGTTGGAACTAGCACTGCGTGTGCTTTGTCGCTTTACCAATTGGGACAAAGCACCATTAACTTTGTTTCCGGCAGCTAATCGCCGTTCTATTTGAAATGTCTTTACTGTTTTTAGCCGATAGTATTCCCGAAGCGATTTTTATCACTTCGTTTGCAAAGATAGGAGTTTCTCCGGTTGTAATACATCGAACATATAACTCAGGTCACAAAGGCCCTGAAATCTTTATTTAGTTTGAGAAATAAATACTTACGAGTATATCTAAACAGCAATAGTACACACTGACCTTGAAATATGATTCCGGGTCTGAAATCTCTTTTTAATTAATGAAAAGGATTGCCTTTTCGTTAATGAAAATTATATAAGCGATTAAAATTGAAAGAACTGAAACGATAGCACGCTCCATTTTCCTAAAGTGAACGTTTTCAGAATTCCTATTACAATCAGGGGCGTAGCTACCGCCGTATCAGCCGTATCAATGATACGGGGCCCCCGGGCTACAGGGGCCCCCAACATGTGTAAGCAAATTAATAAAATATTATCTACAATGTCACTTAATATCGAGCTTCCCGGGAAAAATCTAAAGAAAATTTTCAAACGTGTTTAAAGAGATTTCAGACCCGGAATCATATTTCAAGGTCAGTGTGTACTATTGCTGTTTAGATATACTCGTAAGTATTTATTTCTCAAACTAAATAAAGATTTCAGGGCCTTTGTGACCTGAGTTATATGTTCGATGTATTACAACCGGAGAAACTCCTATCTTTGCAAACGAAGTGATAAAAATCGCTTCGGGAATACTATCGGCTAAAAACAGTAAAGACATTTCAAATAGAACGGCGATTACCTAAGAACTTCGATTGGACAGGTTCCTGTGTAAGGCTATCAGACTTGTCACTATTATCTATTGAGGCAGAAATGACTTAGAAAAACTGAAATTTTTTTTCAACTATACCTAGTCAGGTCTTAAGTATTGTCACACAGTAAAAACTTTTCTTTTAGAATGCTGGCCACAAAAAAGTTTATTGAATTCGAATTCCGAATTGTTCATGAAAATAAAAATGTATACTTTTTGGAATTTTACTCATTTTTAAATATGGAGTGGACGCTTAAAGAAGACCGTGTTGCAGTTATTGCGTTGCATCGTTGCGGTTACGCGCCAATTAAAATTTTTGACATACTGAAAAATTTGAATACAACTAAAAGATTCGTTTATCGTACCATCAAACGATACAATGAAGACTCTAGTGTAGATGACAGGTCAAGAAGTGGTCGCCCTCGGTCTGTTAGGACTCCAGCAGTGATAAAAGCTGTGAAGGCGCGAATTCAAAGAAATCCCAAACGTAAGCAGAAACTGTTGGCCCTTCAGATGGGGTTAAGCAGAACCACGGTGAAAAGGGTGTTAAATTAAGACTTAGGGCTTCGGTCATATCGAAGAAAAACAGGACATCGTTTAAATGCTAGTCTAATGGACCTGAGACTGAAGAGATGCCGCGCTTTGTTGAAACGGTACGCGGGAAAAAAATATCGGGATATTCTTTTTTCGGATGAAAAAATTTTTACCGTAGAAGAGAGCTACAACAAACAAAATGATAAGGTGTACGCACACAGTAGTGAAGAAGCGAGCAACCGTATTCCGCGTGTCCAACGAGGTCATTTTCCACCCTCGCTCATGGTATGGTTGGGAGTTTCTTATTGGGGCTTAACAGAGGTACATTTTTGTGAGAAAGGTGTAAAAACGAATGCAGTTGTGTATCAAAATACAGTCCTGACGAACCTTGTGGAACCTGTTTCTCATACCATGTTCAATAACAGGCACTGGGTATTCCAACAAGATTCGGCGCCAGCTCATAGAGCGAAGAGTCTCAATCCTTTTCATTAATGAAAATTATATAAGCGATTAAAAGTAAAAGCGATTAAAGTGGTTGATTTATTAAGCTTCCTGTGCCTGCAGTGGTGACGTTGTTTTCTCACTATACGAAGTTGTCGTATAATCGCTCTACGAACCCGGTTTGTTTAAAATTTACGGTGAAGGTCGACCCGACTGTGGCTACCGTGCCCCCCGACTTTATTTTTAGTCTTTGCTTGTAATAGTTCTCTTACACGAGAGTTGTTTAATAACCTAGTGTTTTTTTTTAGTTTCAACTAAGCATTGAAAGCTAGGTAATGTGCGAGTAAAAATTAATTGCACTGCCATTACGGCGACGTTTAACTGAACAGTTGAACATTTTTTCAGAAGTTACAGCAATATTGCATAATAGCTCAGACTGCAGACGCTGATCAGCATATCGTTGGTTCAAAAACGTCTACTTTTCATATGTTGGACTTGGAAGTCTATGACCAGTTGTCTATAACAATAGATCTGACAATCTTGATTTTGGTACCGTTGCTTCGTCTGTGAAATCATGCCAAATTTTTGGTGTGTATACTAATAGAACATATATGAACAGATTCATACTGTGTGTATTAGTTAGCCACATAATAGATTTTTTATGGCCTGGCTGTTGAATTGTTTTTACTGTTCTGTACCACATTTATATTTGTTCATCATTAAAATCTGTTCGAAACAGTCTATTATAAAGGTAAATACAGCCTTTTGGTTTTCAAAACAATTCTATTTAGGTACGTTACTAGAGGCGAGGCGACCTGACACATACGCCACCACTGCCAGGGCACTTGGGCGAACATGACATACTAACTACTGCACAGCAATAATTATGTCAATTTTTGAAATGTCTAATAGTTCGTGTGTAGCAGGCTTTAATGTTTATTGATGTTACGTTAGAGTGAATTGATATCTTTACAACATTAAAGAGGAACTGTCGCCTTGGCAATGGCACAATTCTATATCTTATAATTTTTTTACGTCAACATTCATTTTCTACTCATTTTATTAATTTTCATGAAAACGTGAACTCTTTTTGGTGAAGATAAATTTATGTCTTCTGTGAATTACGTTTATGTGCATTATGTATTTATAAATATTTCTCTCACATTAGACAAAATACGTTCAAGACGTTCTTTCTATCGATAACTCGCAGCATCTGTGCATCCGCACTTCTGCACAGACTTATGTCAATGTACTGAATAGATCTTCCGAAATGGTTAATCAATAACAGAAAGTAATTTTGATACGCCCGTTTCAGCGAGAAGTGGTGCGATGAAGCCCTTGTGGGTTCCGCACGGCCTCACGTGGCAATGTTTCTTGAAGAAACGACATTTTCTCATGGATTACTCAACCAGCAGCGCAGCTATATCACATGGATGAATAGATGTCCTGTACTTGCGAATGCATTTCCTTTTGCAAATGACCAAATAATTTCAATATTGCCGGCGTCGAAATTCTTAATAGATTAAAGGAAGCTTAGCTATGCAATTATCCAATTTATAACAATTCCATAATTATAACAAAAAGTAATGCCATCCGCGCTTCCATGGAATTATCCTCAAAAGTACTTCAGTTCAGTACCTACGTACTGCTGCTAAACTTTGCGACACACGCTCCCCTCGGCTATCGCTACTCACAGTAATTGGGCGTTATTTCCGTGTTCTACAAAAAAACGGTTACGTGCGAGTAACCGTGTGTGACTTATGAGTTTTTCTGCAGTTCATCTCATTCGTTGTTAGATAATATCAATAAAAACATCGCTCCCTTGACGTAACTCACTCCAGTACCATTTTCTCATTGACGTCATCAATTTGACTGATAAATATCGGATCAGTACTAATATTATAAAGCCATTTGTGAGTGTATGTTCACTTCTACACTGGTGCTCCTAGATCAATTTAGTGTGTAAGTAGCTGACGCACTGCATTATAACACAGGCTATTTTATATCCCGGAAACACATTCCTGTGGGAAACAAGTGCTGGAAAACTTTGTTATTCGGGAGACCGAGATAAGTGTCGAAGATAGGTGTCGAAAAAATTTCCTCGGGTTCCAAATCAAACTTCAGAGTTCGGGCCCAATCGGGAATAATGCGATGTTAATATTATGTGAGATTTATGTATTGGTATTAGAACATGTCTGGCAGATTCTCAAAACGTGTCTGATCACGACTCCGCTCACGTGGTAGGTTGAATAAAACAATGTTCTTTCATCTCAATCAATTCCATCTCGTTGATAAATTTCATATAGATTTTATGTTTAAGTCACATAGGTATTTTGTTCTACTCAATATAATATTCTATCAAATACATCGAAACTTTAAAGTCGGAACCCTGATATATTTGATTCAAAAATATCACAACACATTTTCCGATTTTTATGGTTTTGGTAGAGCCTCACTTTCTTATTAAAATAATGTAAACGTATCGAAATCTATGTAGTATACGTTTTTAAGCACTTTTTTTTCACTGTAATAAATATTTATTTATCAAAATCTGTTAACACATTTTCACGCCTATAAAACAAACAGGAAATGGTGTTCACAAATGTCAATATAGTACCTATTCAAACCAAATTTTTTTTGCTAGAATTAGGGATCATTATTTTTATCAAGATGAAGTACACAAATCAAATTGTCCGTCTTTTGCGAACTTTTCTTTGGTTCATGACTCTTAATGAAGTATTGTGCATTCGTGACAGTTAAACAAAGTTTATGAAAACTGCTATTATCTTTCAAAATCTATTAATAGATAACAATGAAAGTTTATATGTAGTAGAAGTGTATTAAATATTTTTTAATAAAGTTTAAGTTTAAACTTAAAATTTAAGGAATTGTGACCAAAGGGCGACCATTATTTTATTGAAATGGCTAGTGACTAAACTTTATAGGGTGTAATTATAGCACATCAAGCCCTTAACAGTTTCGCTCCACATTAAAACACCTCATTCTCACATAGTGTACGAGACATAATTCGTACACCGCGGCGGTGCGCTTCATACATCACCAATATTCTGTTATTTACATCGTGTTAGTAGGTGCCTTACTAGCAATATCAGTTTATATTTGTCGGTGGATTTATCGTCGGCGGCAGACTGGATCTAATGTACAGTTAGATCCCGAATCAGGGGCCCGGCGGTTGCCGTCCAAGCCCCAAGGGACAACCACGCGGAAACGACACACTATAATTACCCACAAAGACCACGAGAGGAAACCATTGAATTACAAAACATCACATAGTATTATACAAAAATGCTAATATAATATAATAATGCTAATTCTGTGTCTAAGGTTTTCACAAACAACATATCACGTATACCATAGAATGTATACGTCATTCTAGGTACAAGCAATATGTCTAGAGTACAAAGAGAAATATCGCATAAAAGAATATTTGGCACCAATTGTCGAATATTGATCCGTGATACAACTTTTACATAGGTTTTTAATTACAAAGCCTAAAATAACAACAATTCTAGAACCCTATTACGGTATAAAGTTTATAGCAATATAAATTAGACGTTGAAGACATTTCGAAAGCAAGTTCCTGCGAAACACAAGTAAGGTAAAACTTCATAAGGTGTTTGGAGGCACGGGCATTAAACCCGCGTCTTGCCGCGTTGTATTGAAAACAAGGCTGTAAGATGCATTCAAAAATTACCTGTTGCCGATGCTAAAAGGAACATTGGCCGTCGTTATTAATCGAAGAAGTTACTTTTATGCACATAAATATAGATTATGAGATCTATAACGCTTTATGTGACATCTAGCCGTTGCAATTTTACGTGCTAACTTCTGTGCACAGTATTGTGTACAGACACTTAAGCGATATTTTTGGTGAACAGCCAATTTGCAATTTATTATTTGACGCATGTGCTTCTATGATTTTATATAAGAAAATCATCTGTAGCAGTAATTATTATCTCCTCTTATTAGATTTATCGCTTCACATGTCGGATATACCCGCAGTCTTTTTAATATAAATAATTGTTTGAAGGTCGGGGCTGCTGATTCTATCTGAATCTAAGATGATGATGCAAGTTGTAATAACTGCCTAAAAATATTGCTTGCGCACCGCACCGCTCGCATTAGACAGGGTGTTCATGTTCACCCTCAAACTTTGCGTCCGGAGCGTACGCATACGTTTAGGTCCGATAGAGGCTTTATTCCGCGTACGCTTAGATTGTGGTATGAACTCCCTGCCTGGGTTATGGGGTTCTTCAAAGGGGGTCTTACAAGGTTTATATACGGTAGCGCGAGTGCTGCATCACTGGTGTTGCAAACTTCCATAGGCTACGGTGACCTCTTTCCATCATGTGAGCTGGTACGCTTGTCTGCCACATCAGTGATATAAAAAGAAATACCGCTTACACCTTTGTGATGACTCTAGGAGATACTTACTAAACGCTCTCGATGAATTGCAGCGTCGGGCCGGTGCCGGCGTACCTTGCCGGCCCTTGCCAGTACAGCAAAGCACAGTAGCTTCCTTGGCTGAATTACTCAATCTATCCATCTAGACGGACTACAAGGCCAACCAATAGCAATTTTTTTCTGCTTTTTATTCATCTTTATCCCACGAGCTTCTTTTCTGATCTCGAACAATACGTGCAGGATAGAGATACTACTTATGCAGTGGACAGAATCTTCTCCCAAACCGAACAAATCAAACCTGTGTGAACCTGGCACCCTACTAGCAAAAATCGAATTATTTTTTGCGTATTCTTGAAAAGCTTAGTATGTAGTTGATTGTAGTAAAAAAAAATTTGTTTGTAGTTCAACCGAAAAATTTTTGCAAGTAGGGTGCCAGGTTCACACAGGTACAAATCAAATACTCTTTTTTCTACCGTATCATAGAAATTTTATTCAGCAAGTTCAGCACTCGTTTTTCAATTGGAGCCTGAAGAGGCACATAATAGGCCCGTCAACTAAGTTCATTAGTCTTGCCAGCTGTGAAAGTAGCCCTTAATTTCTTAAAGTCGCAATGTCATAATATTACAAATACCTATAGGCGGGGCATGGAAGAACAAAACTCATATGTACCAACACCTGTATAACCTGTTTCACGAAATAAACGATTGACTGATTGATATTTTTCCATAAGCACTCTTGTAGACGTCCGTTTTTTTCACCGGATAACGGACCGTGTTTTCTTGCCGGATTCGCGGTGGTGTATGACTTATAATGAATGTGTGTACATGCACCGGACATCGGTCCGGCGAACAATTTACGCCGGATGCACCACCCCTTCCCCTCGGTGCGACGGACACCGGTCCGGTGTAAGAAAGGGCGGTCATCGGTCATCCACGCCAGTGTATTGGTGCGTGTTGACGCTGCCGGACGTATTGCCTGTTTTCTGTTAATTGAGTGCCGTCTACCTGCGTTCTTTTAAAAATGGGTGATATTGACATGAAATTGTTAATAAGTTTGGTTGAAAATAGGCCTGTACTGTGGGACAAAACCCAAGAGTGCTATAAAAATAGACAGTCGAGTTTTGTCGCTTGGAGAGAAATTTGTCTTGCGTTAAATGAAGGTTTTGAAACGATGTCCGAGAAAGAAAAAAATGATTTTGGTAAGTAACATTTTGTTTTCATTATTATTATGCATATTGATTTTGCCATGGTACACGACCTACTGGTGACATGAAATACTCTGCATATTTGTTACGAATCATATTTGCTGTTACATTACCTCGTGTTGAATGGGAACGAGGCAAATGGCATAGAGTAGACACCATGTGTGAACTAGCATTGTCAGTAGCATTATTAGCAATACCCTCTACTTTATGAATTATGTTTTGTAATAAGCAGCATGTTTTTACAATGTTAACAGCAGTATCTGTTGAAACATTTAATGGTCTATGCAAAATCCTCCATTTATTGGATAAAATACCAAATGCGCATTCGACGTAGCGTCGCGCTCTTGTTAGACGATAATTGAAATTTTTTTTTATTGAGTCAAGTTGATGCCCACCGTAAGGACGAAGTACGTGTTGATGTAAAGCGAAAGCTTCATCAGCAACAAATACATAAGGTAACTCACTGCCTGCACCTGGCAAATGCTTAGGTCGAGGAATATTTAATTTATCGCCTACTATTCTTTTCCAAAATTCTGTTTCTTTAAATACTGCTGAATCGCATTTTTGCCGTAGGCTCCTAAATAGGCAGCTAAATAGCTGTAACAATTTTTTCTTTTTTAGGCAAAGATATCATAAAAAAATGGAACAATGCAAGAGATAACTGGATGAAATATCACAAAAAAGTTAAGGAATGTAAATCCGGCTCTGGTGTAAAAAGTCTACGAAAATATAAATTCTACGATCAAATGCTCTTTTTGTGTAAAATTGTGACTCGCCGAACAACGGAAGCAAGTATTACATCAGAAAAAAAACATCACACAATCTCACAACAAAGAAACTGACTCACAAACCAATAATGACCCTACCGCACCAGCCAATACTACCGATTTAACAAAAACAAGCAAGAAGAGAAAGACAGACTGTAGCGAAGTTGATCGACAAATGCTTACTTTAATTAAATCAGTTGAAGATGAAGACAAGAGTAAGAGTATGTGTTTTTTCAAAGGTATTGCTCCGATTGTAGACATGTATAGTGACGACGATTATGTTGAATTCCAAAAAAAAGTCATTAAAGTTATGAGAAATTTAACTCGGACAAATCAAGCGTCCATGCAGCAGCAAAATTACAATTACAACATTAATCGAGGCTACACTCCCGACTACAGGATACACGAATATCAACCAACACAACCCATTCCATCGACATCCAGGATGCCCTATGAATATCAGCCAACACAACTCATTCCATCCACATCCAGGATGCCTCAAGAACTCATGCAGCAAGATGATTCCCAATCTTCAATTATTACTGAATTAAGTTCAATCACATCGCCTGATTACGATTTCGATTTTTCTAAAACTCCTTAATTTCTTTTTTGAGTATAATAAAACTATTACTACCTACTAAATTTTGTTTTAATTAATACAGGTAATCAATCCCCTTTTCCATAATTTGAAATTGAACATCTCTTTAACATACCTTAGCGTAACGGCTAATCTCTCTGCCGGGGAAATAGATTTACGCATGTCAGTATCCTCGTGTCTTATTTTATCATATATGGCTGTTAATAATAGTTAAAAGGTTTCTTTCTTCATCCGAAAATAATTGTAAAATTTAGTTTCATCTTCCAACTGCGTAAAAAGAGTTTGATATGCACCATATTTTTCCCTTTCCAATAATATAGGATGCACCCACGATGACCTTTTACGTTTTTCTATTTCTTTTTGTTTCTTCTTGTACAAATAGTAGGGCAATACGAGTTTTTTTTCTTATTATTCGACATTTCACACGTGTGTAATCTCTGACTACCAGTTCAAAACTAAAGCATATAGACGGCAGTCCATCCATCCGGTAAAAAAATATGTATACAAGGATAGCCGTTTATTGACGGTCCGTTATCCGGTGAAAAAAACGGACGTCTACAAGCGCTCTAAGGCGGGTGGTGGTAGTACAATCCGAGACTACCAGGACTTTAATTGGTCGTGCTAATTAGTGTCTTGCATATAAGACCTTTTAGCCTTTTTATTACCACCTCACTAAAAAGGCAACGGGTTCAAAATTTCTTCCAAATTTAACATCTTAAATAGACACATTTTATTAAATTTATTTTGCCTTTTAGACCCACCCCAGTTCCGTGCTTCGGAAGGCAAGTTAAGCCGTTGGTCCCGGTTGCCAATAAAATGGCAGTCGTCAAGCCAAGTTGAAGGCCTTATGAGCGGCCTAAAAAATTTCAACAGCAGGTCGCCGCAGCCTGCGCCTGTCCATTTCAACACGGCAATGGGTTCACCACCTGTTACGTGGGACAAAAATGCATACGGTGAAATGTGGGCGTTTAATATTGCTCTGCCTACCCCTTCGGGGATAGAGGCGTGACAATATATATGTATTTATGTAAGGCGGTGAATGAAATAACGAAAAAAGAAAAGTAGGTAGTACTGAGTTAAACTTAGTTGAGAATGTCCCTCCGATTGTTAAACAGGAATCAAATATAAAGGAAATCATCACAAATACAAATTAAAATGTCTACCTACTAAATTATTTTTACAAGTTCATTAACATTCAAACTAATTTTAGTAATGTGTTCCACTCCACCAAATCAAGCAGCACTGCGTCAAATCGTGTAAGTCAATAACCATAAAGATACGTAGGCGTCTGTAATGACTTCGAGTCAGTGTAGAATGTAGATCTTAGACTCAACTGTGATCACACTAATCTCAGTGTCGATGGCAATAACAATGTCTACCTACTAAATTATTTTTACAAGTTCATTAACATTCAAATTAATTTTAGTAATGTGTTCCACTCCACCAAATCAAGCAGCACTGCGTCAAATCGTGTAAGTCATAACCATAAAGATACGTAGGCGTCTGTAATGACTTCGAGTCGGTGTAGATTGTAGATCTTTGATTCAACTGTGATCACACTAATCTCAGTGTCGATGGCAATAACAATGTAATCTTTGATAAATAAATAAATAAGTTATTGATAAGCTTTGCTGGATTCTTTATGGAACTATCCTTTAATAAGACTATAGTTATACTTAATGATTAGTCATTAAGTATAACTATAGTCTTGTTATTGGATAACATGATGTTAAAGACACACAAGAACTGTTTGTTTTACCACTATTTGAACTTTAAAATCGTCATCAAAATCGATTCTGTAGCTTGAGCTGCTAATCAAAACTATTGAGATTTCGTTATCGGTTCGAAAATTGTACGAACTCTAGCGGTATTCATTCTTTCTTTTACGAGTTACTGCCTCTGCATAGAACCTGGACAGTACGGGGATCTTACATAATGGAGTATATCAAACAAACTTCACAACCGAGCACAGCACGCATATGCAAATGTCGGCCTTGTCACTGCAGAACTAGCTATAAATAATCATCAACCAACCACTGTTCAATATACTTGAACATAATTTTCTTAAAATCACGATGTTAATTATAGATCGCACGCAAACCGCTTGCGCGACTTAGATATAGATATTATCTTATGCAGGTATCGAGTTAAAATTAGAGATATCCATCGTTAATTTCTTACTTTGTATATAGTATGAACAGTATTAGCAACATCAAACCCCAGAATACTGACCAATTTCAGTAATATATAGATACAAATTTAAAGCTATTTCTATGCAAACGTTTCCATAAATAAAATATTAAAGTGAAAAATGACAACTTGTTTCGGGACGGATTTGAATCCGTGTCCTAATTAGGGCAATGCTCGGATCCATGAGCTTCCATACGTAGCTCAACAAACTAAAATTTCTCACTGTGCTGAACTCCACTCACTTGATAAAAGAACACAACACACACAAATAAACAAAATAAATATAGTTACTAAATGTGAAGATCCGTAGGTATTTCTTATGTCGCATCATATGGAACTCTGCCGGCGCTCGTGTTTCTCTCCTCTTACAATTATGGGTTCTTAAGAGAAGCGTGAAAAGGCATTATTCTGGGCCGTCAAATTGAGGTTCACTATTGGAGTCCTCAATCACGGGTCGTCATCTTTGCTTACCATCAGGCGGACGACACAATTTTGATGTGCTAAATATAAAAAAAAATATAATACAAAATTGGTATTTTTGTGATAACAATGTGTGACCATTGATCTGAATTTAATGATAGGGGAAGGTATTTGATATTTGTTACCTATTTATTCATATTTTCCTATTATAAGAGTATATAATCCAATTGTTACCTATTGGAACGAAGTTCCTAATCGTGTGTTGCGAAAGGGGGCTAGACGGAAAAATTAAGATCAAAAGTTGTAACGACACTTTTTGCTAAAGTTGTAAACCGTGCGGCGTGCGCGTGTTTATCTATCTCTCTCTCTCTCTCCCTCTCTCCCTATCTCCCTCTCCCCCCTCTGTCTCTCTTGTATATTTTTTTATATATTTCTTTTTTTTTTTCAATATTATATGCCCCTGCCACCCCTTCGGGGATAAGGCGAGATGGATATTTATTTATTTATTTATTGTTATAATTCCTTGTGGACAATATAACTTCTTTCCATCCGGATGGCCCTTGACACTTCTCAAGTGTTTTTTTTATTTATATTTTCTTTTTTTTATTAATTTGTAATTTTTTTTATTGACTTTGCTAATTTTCTATTTTACTGATATGAACATATATTTTAATTATCTGTAAACGTTTTTGTAATTATTGCTAATTTGAATATGTTTGTTAAGGAATAACTAAATGTAATTCTGCAAGGAAATTTTACCACACAATTAAAATAAAAAGTATTAATATTTTCTTTTTTTATTAATTTGTAAATTTTAATATTGATTTTGCTAAATTTCTATTTTACTGAACATATATTTTAATTATCTGTAAACGTTTTTGTAATTATGGCTTATTTGTATATGTTTTTTTAAAGAATTACTCTCATGTTACATTCTGCATATAAATTTTACCACAAAATTCAAGTATTTGCATACCGTCTGTCTCCGGTGAAACATGCTGTACGTAACTATATTAATCATAGTTTAAACGAACAACCCTGTAACCATGTTTCGAGCAAATAAATAATTCTATTCTTAATCTATAGATACATTTTAGATTGGTGGAATTTGTTAGACAAAGATTTCTTGTTCAAGTCCCGTCCCGAACCAAGTTACTTATACTAAAATTTAATAAACATTTTTAAAAAAAAAATTAAAGTAACCTTGAAATAATATATTAATATATATATATTAATATTATCTATTCATGCTGTGTAATAAAATAATAAATGCTACGATTGTAAACACATGTCAATTTGCTTGGCTGAACTTCAAGCATTCGAGTTTTGGTGGTTTATAAATAATTGCTTTTTTTTGTTACTGCGCTTGTCCATATCAACACGGCAATGTGCTCGCAACTGCACGCAGACACAACATCTGCTATTTGGGAGTGAAATGCTTACGGTGAAATGTGGGCATATACCTATATGTCACCCCGTTGAATTTATCATTCACAACCCGGATAAAGCTGTGAATGTTTGCTAGTCCAGTGTTTGTTACAAAACACTAGGTTAGCCGTTATCTTGTTTTATAAGAAGCTGAGTTAGAAATACCTACACATTGTCAAGATCTTATGGCTGTAGTAACTGGCATGTCCAGTTTCTAACGGTGTCATCTGAAAATCAGCACTGCCTAGCATGAGCTGAGTTTGCATGTCTGCTAAAATTGATACCATTTCTGGCGGCCACGGTTTTTATCATAATAATGTGTGGCCTTCTAACATTTTCGCACAACTTTTATATTTCGATGGCCTATTCGCAAGGACAGAACGTTGTAAATGAAGACATCATATTTAGCGCGCGTCGTGAACTTGATCTTGAGCCGGCCTTCATCTTGACCTTTGTTTCGAATGGTATAGTTGTTTTTGCTGCAATATTGATTAAAGAACGATGTGGTCTCGCTGAGCGGTGCGAATGTTATATCCACTAAAATATATGCATTCTAGTTGAGTGGATTGCTCAATCTGAGGAATCGCTATTTGAGACAATCATTGTGTTATTATGGTTTTCGGGTACTATTATGTTTTTAACTTGCGTATAGGTAGCGCGGCGAATGATGAGCTCTGTAAGAAAGTGAAGGGGCATGCGCAGAACTCATAAATTAGGTCTATTTGGCGGGGTGACAGGGGGTGAAGGGCGGGAGTGTAGGACCGTGGACGCAGGAGTGGTCGAAATCCTACACGCACACTAGTGCACAGCCGCACACTACTCCGCGATTTGTCGGCACGTGTTGTCACTAGTCTCGGTACTGTCACGTACACTAAATATTCTTATCTTTTTGGCAAATCTTTTAATAGCGTATTGAGGTATTGATGCCCTGAGTAAATTGACTGTCTAATCTAGACAAGAAAGAAAAACGGTTTATTATGTGAATTGTTTGATCAAATATTTATACCAATTATAAATATCCGAAAATTTCATGTTAATACAAATAAAATTAAATCAAGCCTATCTTTCATTGGGGTAGGCAGAGACTTCTTCCACTTTTACTAACTGTTGTCAGTGTCACACGCATTATTACCTATTTCTACATTAAAATATTACAATAATAATGGTTTTCTTTAATACTATCACTGAAAACTAAATAAAATACCGATTATGGTTTAGTAATTTCACGCAAAACACTTTGAACACACTTGTTGTAAATAATATATACCTACTTACGTACCTACGTTATAAAATAAAAAATATGGTTAAAGGTTCAAAGCAGAGTCGTATTAAACTTGATACTTTGTGTAATAATATTGTGCGCGATTATACATGCGCAAACTATCCCCACAAATTTTTGTCAGGGCTCATCATTCGCCTACCTCATTCGTACCTATCGATGTTTCGGATATATTACAGAGAAGTCTACTCGTGACCATATAAGTTTAAAAACTTTAATGATTATGTTGTTTTTAAATATTGTAGTATTTATATGAAACCGGAACCAATTATATTAGACACATACGTATTGTCACACCTCTATCCCCGAAGAGGTAGGCAGAGGCATGCTATACGCCCACATTTTACTGTATACATTTTTGTCCCACTTAACATGTGCTGAGCCCATTGTCGTGTTGAAATAGACAGGCGCAGGCTGTGGCGACCCGATGTTGAAAAATTTCAAGCCGCCCATAAGGCCTTCAACTAGGCGACTGCCATTTAACCAATTATATTAGGTTGCTAATTAATCCTAGGCATTCTAGATTGATAGTTTTAGAACTGTTGTATTCTGTAGATTTTTGTTGACGCGGGGATTGCGTTTACTAGGTATTTGGGACTCCCGGCCTTTGGGGGCCTACTCACTACACCCCGCGGTGTTCTACCTTCTTCCCAACCGGGTCGCAGGATAGGCCTGACTGAGGGTTATTCACCGCAGCCCGGCTAAGGGAATGCCCCAAAATGAGGCTGTCCACGGGGGGCTAGATGTGCTCTTCCCCTCACAATCTCCCGGAGGAGATAGCCTATGCCCGCTTCGAGCCGTCTCCGAATGTCGCTCTGTGTAATATGTAGGTACCCGAGCTATGCCCAGTTTTTAAGTTACATTTTTATATCTCCAGATGTGCACGAGATAAGATACAAGTGGCAAATGGCAATTGTCCCGTAGTAAAGTGACTAACGAACAGTCTTCGGAGTTTTGTTCTCCTTATCTGAGGTTACTGGAAGGACTAATCATTACTCACATTTTATATTTTTTATTCATGTAGACCATTGTAGGCACTAACCAATAGTCATGACAATAATTGAAATGAGAGCTATTCTAGTTGCCAGTTCCAGATTCCTGATACTTTTCCATGAAGGGCAGCCTATCCTTCATAGAAAAGAATCAGGCAAGAAACTCCATCAATGCTCTTTTAAAATATAGGTTTTCTTTTTCGGCTTTCAATAATTACATTGTTCTTTGGAGTTATGTGAGAACAGTCGACTAAACTTAGTTTGCCTTAAATTTATATAATATTATTGGTAAAACTTGATATAATTGCTATAACAGCTATGAGCTGACCAGTCCCAACAGACGGCACCAGTTTACGGGTATGACACATATATCAGCAATCGCCCTACTAGACCATATTATAGGGAATAGGCGACCCTACACATTATATCCACATGGTGCTTATATAATAACTAACTCAATTTACACATATTGAACAAAAAAATGTCATCATAAATGCCACATCGTAGTTTACCTATATAAAAAAGCTTTTCAGACATAATTGTTCAAAATAATGCTTTTAATTATCTGTATGAACATTGTGAGAGTCAACAATTAAAAGAAAGGGGATGCCTTTCTTTTAATTGTTCCCAGACCTATGCAAAAGAAACGTTGGGTCAAATATTTTCTTTTAATGTGTGAAAATCTTCACGGGCAATTGGTCAAAATCGGACCGACGAAAACCACAGTCCCCTATCTGTCTAAGGAGAAACGATTAGCACTCCCCTTGACAAGGATGGATGATATGACTAGCGGTTAGAGGGAACAATTTCTTAGTATGCGCTGGACATAGAGGGAACACAAATCACTGACAGTGATAGACTTGCGACCAGTGGCGGCTGTACCTTAAGTGCGCTCGTGCGCTGAACCACCAAATCAAAAGATTTAAAAATTTCACATTTTTATTTTTAAATTATTTTTTTATAATATTTTTAAAATTACATAATAAGTAATAAAATGTCCTATTATTATGAAACAATTTAAGCGCTTTGCTATACTATTAAGGCTTATTTTCCCTTAAAATTCTCGTGTGCTCCTCCGAGTGCACGGGAACCGCTAATAGAACTTGTATGAGACGAGAGCTACAACGCCTGACGCGTGAAACAAAACATAGTTCATAGAAATGTGCCGAGTAATGAGACTGTTCTCGTGCGCCGCGCCTGCGAACCGAACATTGGCGAAGATTACCGAGAGCACTCGAATACTCGTAATTGACGAAATTCGCCTGTGATGCGTTAATTATTGTTTGTGTAGACTTATTAAAGTACCTAAATGTATTTTATTTTTGTTTTGGTTTTATTCGTTACTGTGTCTACAATGTGTGGTGTAAGTGAAAATGAACATAAACATTTATTTATACTAAATATGGTAATAAAACATTTCAAAATTTCAAAAATATACAAACTTACCCGAAACGAGTCCCGTAGGTTATATTTCGAATCAGAAAAATGTCATCGCATTGATTTAATGTATAAAAAATTATAAATAATTAACATATTTTATGTAGGTAGGTAAATTATTGTTTTGTTGCAATTTCCAATCATACTAAGTGAGCAAGTAAAGTGCACCACCAGTTCGGTAACCCACCAGCCTCCGCTGCTTGCGACCCAAATATAAGTATGTTTAGGAAATCTTGATGTAATTGTTGTAAAAATGCGCTTTGCATTTCATGTGCAATACATTATAGCATGTTTTGCCAGTGTCGATTTACCGCTCATATAAGTGGAACACGCGGCCTTCGCGAAATCGCGAAATGGGGCTAAGCTACTATTTTAGATGCATAGCATTTGTTACACTTTACATTTTCTGTTAAAAATGCAATAAGTATTGTTTTTCAAAGATTCAAATGATTGTTAACTACTGCTTATTTTGTATATACGAGTAGCACTATGGCAAACAAGCATTTGGCCCTGGGTTATGTGCCGACATTTTCACCTGATGGGAGTAGTCAGCCAGTGCATTGATGTTTGGAACACTAGGGATGTTACACTGTACCTTTTATTACCTTTATTACGCGATCTTATTACCGGGGTACTAAGATCGCGTATATTCCAATATTAGCTTAAACGTCTTTGTTAGCTTAGTTCGTAAGACACAAATAAAATTTGAGAACATTTTTATAACAAGTCGCTGAGGTCGATACTTCGATCGCAATAGTCATTTCTTTCTTATAGGACACGGCTTGTCTTAGGTCCGTATTACAGAACTTTACTCAATACTCAATCAACGCTTGAGACTAGATTTTGCCTTATAAAATCTACTCTCAAGTGTTTCTTGAGTATTGATAAACGTTCTGGAATACGGCCCTTACACTCAGAGGTTTACAGTGAGTTACTTTTATGAAGAAAGAAGCTTTGTACTTGAGAATTGAAAACTTTCAGGTTGACATTCTAATGAGTTAAAGTAAAAGAGTGTGACTCGCTGTTGGCGCAAATGTTGAGTGAGGTGCTTCGAAACGGTGTCTTTTCGCCAAGTGTCTTGCTTGCCGCCCATTGCTATACCAAAGACTACCCTGTTCTAATGTAATTCCTGGTGTACTTACAACAAACAGTTTCTTTACCTTTATTAAGGTTAGTACTTACTGTTAGAAATATGTATTATCCTTTAATGCTTTAGGCTTTTTATGTTTTTATCTCGGGAACATGTTCCTTTCGGAAACGCGAGCGGGAATTCTTAGCCACACCAGAGGAGCCGCGGGCTTTTATTAGTAATTATAATAAATGTTAATTTTGGTACTTTATAGTGTCATTTGTTGATGTCGGTTTTTTTTTATAAAAGTTATACGAACTGTGAAATTGGCACTAGTCTCTATTAGTCGGTCGTTAACATTTCATCTCTAGAACGCACTACCGACTGTCTTTGTCATTTAAATAATTCTAGTCATAATAATATTTATCATCATTAGTGGTACGTAATAGACAAACTCATAGCGTGAACTCTACATCGTTAAGGATATTTGAATAAACGTAGGATTGCCACGCTTTTATTGAAAATTGTACATTTCTGCATGTTGGATATCCGTTTAAACTCCGAACCGAGTGTCGCTGGAGTCTTCACAGAATGTAGAATGGACAAATACCACATTGTCGATCATGTTCATTTATTTGACCAGGTTCATATCTATACAGGTAAATCAAATTTAAGCGTCTGTTTGTAATTCCAAATTAAGATTGGCTTATTAAGGGTCGGCAGCGCGAGTGTTGCACCTCTGGTGTTGCAAACATCCATAGGCTACGGTGACCACTTTCCATCAGGTGGGCCGTATGCTTGTCTGCCACCTCAGTGGTAAAAAAAAATCCTTGCTAAAAAAAATACTTGCTAAAAAAATACCCGCTAACTCAGTGTTCTGTAAACGATCACGACTTTAACCAAGTTACGCTATGGCTCGTCCTTGGATGGATGACCACTTTGTGGCATTTACCTTGCGTGCCTTCCGAAGCACGGAAACGCATTTGCGAGCGTTTCCGTTGGTTAAACCGTTGGTCTCGGTTGCCAGTAGGTAAAATGGCAGTCGTTAAGCCCAGTTTTAGGCCTAATGGGTGACTTGAAAAAATTCAACAGCAGGTCGCCACGTGCTGCGCCTGTCCAATTCAACACAGCAATGTACTCGCCACTTTTAATATGGGCGTATAGTACCTATGTCTTTACTTTCACGCGGTTCCTGTGGGAATACGGTATTCATTTCAAATAAATTACCCTACAAACTTACTGCATGCACATGGACTGTATGTAGATTGCTGACTGGTGGTTTAATTCTGTTAATGCTTCAAATTGAAAACCAGTAATTAAACGATTCGATATATCGTAATTGACGTTGTTGGTCGGTATTTAGCGATTAATTAAAATTAGAGTGTTGAAAGATGTCACACCTCGTTAGTGGGGACTAAAGCTAAAGATGAATGATAAAGACAAAAACCACACCACCAACTCGAATGATAAAAACAAAAAGACGGCATACTCTGTAAGGTAAAGTTAAGAAATCTTCGAGTATTACTACGTCGTGCGCATGAAAATACGTCGCATTGCCACTCTTCGCCTGCTTCTTATAGTGCGATTGCTAGCCTAGTATGTACCTACCCCCAGGCCTACGCTCATGGTAGAGAAGATCGTTCTGGGATCGCCGGCGACCTGTCCGTCTTCTGTCGTCGTCTGCGAGAGAGTGTGCTATTCTCCGTACCTTTTCCACCGGCTATTCTAGACACATCACTTTCTCGCAAATAGGCGACAAAAATCGACAAACTTTCGCTAGTGAATATTGTCAGTACCATAGTTAGCACTAGGCGCCACAAGGCCATGTCCGTTGATGTAATCTATCTTAACAGTCTGCCGTGTGAACAATTTGACCATTTAGCACCTGCATAAATTAACCCTAGGAGTATGACGCCCTTTCATAGATTGAAAAGACACAAGAGCCCCAATTAATTACGACGGCAAGGGTGGCAATCGTTCATTTTAATCCACTATATTAATTGTAGACTTGGAGTGAACAAAGGCTAGTCTCCAGGGGCGCGGCACGGCCTGATTTGACAATGTAATTATGGCAGGCCTTCCGCCTTTATAATTTCGCGTTTTTGTTAAAGTACAATCTCGAGTTTCAGTGCTTTCATCTCGTTACTTTGTCATTTGTGATTGATACTTGACCTTAAATTGATGTCGCATCTCTCAGTAAAATATTAAGTTCTATTAAAAACTATTTGGTCTGCAAACCAATAAAAGCTGTAATTATATTTCAACTTTGGTGTCTCAAGTCAGATTTTATCCAATGCACACACACGTAGTGACTTTAACTCAGGCCTATGCGGGATTCAGTAGAGGCCAGGCGGAACACCTGTGTGTTTTGTTAGTAAATAGCTCTTTACACATATAAGCCGCCGGCACTCGACTTAGGTGTGTAGACGCTTTTGATTACCTTAGTTCGCGGCGAAATTGCTCGGCTCGCTCCGGCCCTCAAGACGAGGCCCTCGTCTCCGTCTGATTCAGACCTTAGTCTGCTTTAAATCACTCCAAAACAATCCCTATCACAGAGGCTCTCATGTGGATTTCTGTTACTGAACGCTGCGGTGACATTATGTTTCTAATACTTGCCTGGAAATTGTGATGCATCCCACTCGTATGTTGTTATCTAACGTTATATAGCAAAGGTTTATGTCTTATATTAAAACTAGCTGTTCCGCCCGGCTTCGCCCGTGACATACTTCGAACCCCGTGGCACCCATTTAATCCCGTTGTTTATTAATTTAACATTCAAAATAATGTATGAAGATTTTCCAAATTCTTTACTTCTCCGCTCTCCAATACCTACCCTCCTACGCCCGCACGGCCCGGTCGAATTATAGTTACACGAAATTTATTTCTTTGCGCTTTATTTTGAATTTGCGATAACTCGGGAGATATTCATTTAATTTGCAAGGTGTAAAGGGACAAAATAATCTTCATGAAATGCTGAAGCCAACTAACGTAGTAAAAATGATAAGGATTAATAGCATATTTTTGTAAATAGCCTTCAAATTAGCGTTTTATAATTGATTGTTTTTTAAAGTATTAAAATGGAATAGTATGTTATTCTTATGAGATAGACATATATCGTCGCGGACTTTTTTGTAGACCTACATTAGATACACAATTGCACAATACATTATTTTGTTATATCTTAAAGGGTTTAAGCGGCGTTTTTGTTGAAAGCTTCCAGACGGCTTTTTTATTCCGACATCCCCAACAAATATTGTTATAATTTTGTCAATGTATACAAAAACTTAACAAATTATACATAAAAAACTTCTATAAGAATCACTCTAACTATTAAAAAAAACCGCATCTTAATTCGATTCGTACTTTAAAAGATCTAAGCATACATAGGGACAGACAGCGAAAAGCGACTTTGTTTTATAATATGTAGTGATTAATAAACCAGCAAATTTTACGATGCGACATATCAAGATATTGCAGATAAACTAAAGTAATACCTATGTAAGGAGAAATATTAAATTACGGGTTAGTATCGCGTTATGATCGCGTTTTATGCGCACTTTTTACGACTAGTACACACCTTACTTTACACATAAGGCGGTACTTTTTATATTAAAGTAGTTTATCCGTTGTGGTCTAAGATACAACTGATTTCGACGATGACCAATCTGTTAAAAACCCCGTTTCTAAATTCTTGTTTTTAAACAAGCTTTTATTTTAATGCACTGGAAAAATAATTGAGTTGCAAAATTCCACTACATTGCAAGCGAGTGCAAAGTTTGTGAAAAGTGTATGTCATAAATAAAGGTATATGTAGTGAGTTGACTCAAAAATCGTAGACAGAATAACTTGACAAATCTAAACAGATTGGTTGAAGTTAGTGAAGTCCTGAAGGTTTCCTCTAAATCCAAATCATTACAAATGTATATAATGATTTGGATTTAAAGGAAAAAATTTAATGTTTCATCAATTCACTTCATATAAATGTGTTTCTTATTTGAACAGCAACACAGATGTATATGGGCGCTCTACAAACATGTATGTACACTACATACATACTCATCGTATTAACATCGTAGATATATGTACGTAGAGAGTACAAAGATCTGTGATCATTTTGATTGATTTGTAAAGCGTAATGTGTATTCTGTTTGCCACAATTTCAAATACTTTATAGTTCTATAGAAAAGTGGTTGGTTGAATAAGTTACATTACTGCTGTTGTATCTGAACTAGATGTAGATATGGCCTTTTACGAGTGCATCGACAGTCGTAAACTTGTTCCAGTCCTGGAAATTGGTGTCTGTCGAAGACGAAGCACTTTGTTAATACCTTATTCATGAATTTGATATATTGAACATCGGCAAATATGTATATATTTATTTTTGGCGTTACCCTGTAATATTTTCTATGTTTTCAGCGTAAATATAATGATACCAAGTTGGAGTTCTTCATTGTATTGTGTCATTTTTAAGAGTGTGACCAGTGACTAAAGTCATTAATTGAGCTGCTTAACTTGTTACGGTACGGTTCTGGTAGCTTAGTGGCGTAGAGTCCTGAACCAATTTGTCTTTTTTCACTTTAATAAAATTTAAATGAGAGTTGGCATACTAATAGCTTTAAAAAATTATCAACAGCAAAATAAATTTCAGCTAACTAGGAATCAATGCAATGCGGATTCTGTGTGACCTCGTAACGGCGGACGGGCGGGCGTGCTGTTTATTTTAACAACATACTCGTAATTATGTTTATATTGCAATAGTATTTATAAAACAGAGTAAGAGTTTAGAAAGCTTGTGCAGTTTTCTAGTACAGCTACGTTGGTTAGGGCGGCAGATTTATTTCTTCATGTAGTGTTCCTTGACAGACACCGAGATAGGGTGGTAATTGTCTTAGCCAAAATGAAGAAATGTGGCTTTTTAAAATTTCAACAGCAGGTCGCCACAACATGCGCCTGTCCATTTCGACACGGCTATCGGATTATCAACCGTTACGTGGAATAAAAATGCATACAGTGGAATTTGGGTGTGTATTATGCCTAACCCTTCGGGGAAAAAAGGTGTGACTATGCTACTAGTTACTTGTCCTAAAAGTTTTTTTTGCGCTTTTATAGGGTAAGGCATACTTCTAATCTCTACCGTTCCCTTCCACTACCCACCTTAATCTCTACACAATTAATCACTGTAGCAGAAAATTTGCTACTTAAATCTGATTAAAAAGACACTCCTAAACTTTGTCAGTTTCTTTGTTGTCTATTTTGTTTCATTTATTTTGTCGAGAAAACCTGCTTTGTTCTCACAAACATATTGACGTCACAGCTTGGGACTTAGTAACGTAATATTATTGAGTGTAGTGAATACTCGAATCAACAAAAGGGTGATTGGAAATTGTAAGAGTTTTGTGCTTAACTTCTGTATAAAACAGGCGACATTAAAAATGTAATCCTTCCTCATCTCCATGTTTATGTGATAAAGTTATATTTAATCAGTCATCATCAGAATGTAGTTCTGTTTACACTAAATATAATCGTGCAAAACTACAGATATACATGATTACAGAATTTGCATATAATTACGTGTTCTGGTAGTACTTTACCTATATTATTGATATTACTCAGAATTGATTTATGGATATATTATGATTGAACCAGTATTTTTGCCTCATCTTGAACAGTGTTTTGAGTTTGATTTGACTTTTCTACGAATTATTTTTTAGACATTGACGTAACTTCTTTGACGTCGCCTGTTACTCAGATTTCTTAGCGAGAAGTTTCTTTAGCAAGGTTAATATCTGCTGAACTTCCCTACATTATTTTGTTATACGTCAAACTTTTTCTCTTTGTACTAATTTCAAATCTAACATTTCAGGAAGTGTCTACGTGTTGAAAATGTTTTTAGTCGTACTTCCCCACTCAAACGGCAGTTTACTTTCAGGAAAATTCGAATTATATTTGACATCTTTTTTCAGTTATTAGAAATATATAAATAGAAATAAATATAATAGTAGGTAATATTAGCTTCTAAGTTTATGACAGAAATATTCTCTACCACTTAATAGGTTTTAAAACATAATACAATTTGATTCCGAACATTTCTGAACTGAAATGTATACCGTATACGTTGGACAAATAGTAATACACATCTCCCAAACTACTTGTTCATTAGTATATCATATCAATGTATTGTTTGTTCTACAGAACCGTTGAACAAATAACACCTTCATGTACGATTTGCTTGCAGACACACAACTACGCAAGTTCACGTCATAGTCTTACATGCTGTTATTGCATAACAAAAAATACGTGAAGAATGATGATGATTTTAACTTTTAGCATAGTCCAAATAGGAAAACCTTCACTTTGAATCCCAGGATTCGCATTTGTCTCATTACGTGTCCTTTCACTTCCGACTGCCTTGACTATAGTTTTTGTATTGGCACATAATGTCATCCTCTTCCAAGAAAATATTGAAGGAAGCCATCGCTTAGGTCTCTTGGCTAGGCTTTAGAGAAGGTGGCATATGCGGACTTTTTAGTTTTTTAGTGACTTTTTAAGTTTTAAAATGATGAATTCTTATGCTACTTTGCAACGAGATTGAAATAAAATACTAGACACCTGTTAACAATTACGCTCAGTCTGGCACGCAGAAAATGTAAAATTAAAATGTTGTAGTAATTTAGTGCAAAATCTGAAGTTGATGGATGTATCAAGATAAAACATCAAATTATGTACCACATTACGTCTTTCGTATACGATTGTTATATTTGCAGAATGTTGTTTGTGTCAAACTGAATTAATATTGCAATTTTTAATTTCATGACAGGTAAATTAGGGCCAATCAGAAGCATGCTAAACGCCTACATTTTACCGTATGCATTTTTGTCCTAAGTAACAGCCGAGCCGATTGCCATGTTGAAATGGACAGGCACAGGTTGTGGCGACATGTGTAAATGCCACAAAGCGGTCACCCTTTCGAAATACCCGTCCTAATAAAAATTGTTTGTGATTGTTTACAGAACACTAAGTTACCTACGAGCATTTCCAATTTTGAATTTTTATAAACTTTTGTTTGAAAAAATAGAAAATAACTCAAGCCTTTATGGCATTAAGTAGCGTAATGTCGATTTAAATTGGTTCCCAATACTCCAATTGTATTACACCATAATTAAAAAAACTCATCTCAGCGTTTTTTTTAATATGTACTTCCACTGGAACTTTCCACTCTAACTGGATTTAGTGTCTAGGATCTACATAATATTGACTGCAAGGAGTAGCTATGATTGCATTTTATTTTTGGCACTGTTGCGTCTACCGTCTAACCTGCAATCCTGTAATGGGTCCTACGCTTGCGTTGCTCTAGAGCTCATCTCTCACTCATCGGTTGTGTAATACGCGCAGGTGATGTTATCTTATCCTCTGGATGTCTTCCTCGAGCCCAAGTGTTCCAATGTGTCATCCAATCGAAATGTTTGTAGTTCCGTAACAAAGTCGGCGTTCCACAGCTACAATCACGTTGGTACACCCGTCCATAAAATATGACACTCATAAGTTATTCTAACCACACTCATGATTTCCGTCAAAGTTCGCCATACGACTCTGATAGCTGGAAGTCACTAAATAAATCTTTAAGTTCTAATCTGATCAGAATACTTAATGATTTTGATTTTCCTAAATCTTGATACTTTAACACCGTCCGATTCTAGACTCACAATTTCTTTGTTTGCTCCTTGGTCAAATACTTTATGAAAACAACTCAGGTCACAGGCCCTGAGTTGTCCAAATTAATAGTCTTCCTTGTAAATTGGCCTTGAATGAAAGGGTCAGCGGCCGATTTCATCCGCGGTTTGTTTCTCAACATACATATCGTTAATAATTAATTGAGATAAGTTGGGTAGTTTGGTGTTAGGTAACTAATCAAAATTACAGTTTCTTGGTTAATTTAACACGTATCACATGGAAATCCAAGCTAGTCTTGCAAGAGTGTCCGGTTGGTGTAGACTAAATCTTGTTCAATTTAACCCTAGCAAAACACAAATTCTTCAATTCACTGTAGTGCCAGTGTTCCAGCGCACATCTCTTACCATCTCGAATTATATCGGGTTTCATTGTATTTAGTTCTCTATATATCCGTTCTACTTGGAGGAATGTCCAGTTATGAGGGATATTAACGACTGTGTCCCATGCTCATCATTATTTCGCTATTTATATTGCTTATAGTTGTGTGCTGCGACTTGTTCTATGCACACTACGATCCCATGATTCTAGATCGATTTGCGAACATGGCTATAAAATATACTTTTTCGCACAAAGGTTTAGCATTGCCATACAAAGTGGCAACTTGTGAACTTTCACAGTTCAGTTTTTCGATAAAGTTATTTGTTATATTTTAAACCACTAACTATCTTCACGCTGTATCCCTGACAGAGAACAGATCGCCAGGCTTCGCTATCCATGCATACTTCTTTCGCATCTTGCAGATTCATCAGTCGATTCATACATGCACGTCTGGGTATCCATTTTAAAAACCATTATGTCGCACCATAAAACATGGAACTCTCTGCCGGCACACATGTTTCCCTCCTCTTACAATCCTGGGTCCTTTAAAAGAAGCGTGAAAGGCATATTTCTGGGCCGTCAACTTGAGGAGCCCTGTGGGTTGAGATAGCGGCCCAAAATCACGGATCGTCGTCTTTGCTTACCATCAGGCGGACGACGCCATTTAGACGTGCCAAACAAAAAAAAATCGAGTACTTTTGACTTTTATTTTATATAGTTTGTTAAGGTAATACCGAACTATTCAGTGTATACTCGTATTCGTATCTACAAAAATGCTATTGAGGAAATTTTGTTCTGTTTCTTATGTACAAAGTCGTGGATGGGGCTATATCTAGAATGTCGAAATTCTAGTGATTCGATACTCTCGCTGTATCTGCCGGCAGACAACAGATGCAAATATCCCAAGGCCTGGTCAGTGGCCGTGGTTCGATGACAGACAGTACCGCGCTATATTTAGGCGCCGCACATCTTTGTGCTGAAGCGACACTACCGCTTTGTTTCAGTAAATTGCTTCTCTAAAGCAAGACTAATAAGCTGCTGATTGTCACTTGGTAATCTCGACATCTGTGGTGACATTATGGGACCAATATAATACTTAATTACAAAAAATAAGAAGCGCTCGTGGCCCCGCGGTCTCAGTGTTCTGTAAACGATCACTGAGTTACGCAACTTTCACTATGGCTGGTACTCGGATGGGTGACCACTTTGTGGCATTTACATTTGCGAGCGTTTCCGTGCTTCGGAAGGCACGTTAAGCTGTTGGTCCCGGTTGCCAGTAAAATGGCAGTCGTTAAGCCTGGTTGAAGGCCTTATGGGCGGCTAAAAATTTCAACAGCAGGTAGCCACAACCTGCGTCTGTCTATTTCAACACGGCAATGGACTCACCACCTATTACGTGGGACAGGAATCCACACGGTGAAAAGTGGGCATATAATATGCCTCTGCCACCCCTTCGGGGATAAGGCGTGATGGATATTTATTTTTTTTTTTTTTATATAATACTTTATTTTCAAAATAAACACAGGTAGGTACACTGTTTTAAGAAAATGAACATTAGGTTTTTACACAAATTTGGTCGCTTTCTGAAGTTTGTGTGTTCGGGTTTTGAAAAATAATGTTTAGTTGATATACGGTTCAAATAAATAAATAAAAAAAGTTAATTTAATGATAAGACAATGAACAGACAAAATGCTGATTGCCACTATACGCCAATGTCCAAAGCTTGAAGATTTGAAAAGAGAGGCAAGTCGTATGTGTCCATTTGTCCAATGTTAACTCATAAGTCAGTAACACTGCAATATAGTTTTAGAGAATTTCTTTAGTGTTATTATTAACTATTCTTATGATCATTAAGGAAAATTCAATTTATTTTTAAATTACAAAGCCTACTTTGCAAACTTTCTGTTAAGGATAAACTGGCGAAGACTATTAAAACATTTAGCAAATGCAATTGCCAAATTGTTTTGATGGATGAGACGAATCAAAAAATAATAGGTTCAGTAGAAAATGTTGAATTATTTTCGTATCTTCCATCGTGTAGCAAATAAACAAGTCATTGTACTGTGTGTTTTCTCTATTTCGCTGCCGGTCGAGTCGAGTTGCTGAACGATAACGCCTACCTTTTTTGCTCGTCTCTCTGCGAAACATTGCAACGTTGTTTTTAATAGGCGACCTTAATACTTACATAGATTTCATACAATTTAATTGTTTAAAGATTTGTAGTGGGAATCGTACGATACATACGCTGCTTACTTAATTAAATTTATTATTTTTATTTACACTTAGATACCTATCAAGAAAGATAATAGCATGTCAGATTTTAATCATCTAATTTAAATAGCTGATTTGTTTTATTGATAGGTTTTGATTAGGTAGTAGAATCTGTTTGGAAATATACGAATTCTACTTAATGTAGGTATGCTAGTTTTTGGTTATTATTTAAATATAGTTGTTAAGAAATGAAAACTGAGATATTTTATCAAATAAAATAAATAAATATCCATCACGCCTTATCCCCGAAGGGGTGGCAGAGGCATATTATATGCCCACTTTTCACCGTGTGGATTCCTGTCCCACGTAATAGGTGGTGAGCCCATTGCCGTGTTGAAATAGACAGACGCATATATATTTTATCAATGAAGAATATTAAGTCATAGATAAATTGGAGAGTTCATTGCATACTAATTGCCTGTTTTTCACGATTTTATCGGAAATAAAATATGATTTGTCATGTTAAGCTTAATTTCGAGTTAGTGCATTTCATGTTGACATCTACATTGGTCTTGTATGTCTTAAAATAAAAACGCAGTGAGGTGTTAGCACCTTATCGTAGGACTACCTGACACCAGATTTATGAACAAAAGGCTTCGTACTGAATTAATTTCGACCTTATATGCCACTGCACTTTTATTTACCTGGTTCCAAGTGATCGTGGAGGCGTCGCATCGATACTCCTACTATTTTATAAACGCGAAAGTTCGTAAGAATGTATAAATGTAGGTTTGTTACTTTTACACACAAAATCTACCGAAATGATTTTGATGAAACTACAATAATATAGCTTACACATTAAAATAACCATATAGGCTACCTTTTATCCCAGGCACGTGTTCCTGTGGGAAACTAGAACGGTAACTTCACCACGTGGGCGGGTGGGCGTCATCACACCGTTGTTGAACCAAAAGAATAATTATATACTAGATATAACTATTCTTTTGGGTCAACACAAGGCACAGTGGTCATCACTATTCCCAGTTTGATCTTAATATTCCTGTCAATTATCTGCCTGTGTACGTTTACAGGCAGATAATTGGTCCTTAATAAAATATTCTGCCGAGCTTAGGATTTGGTATTATTGGATTTCGCAAGGACTTGTACTGCCATATATATTTAGAAGTATGTAAAACGATTGAATAAAGTATATGCCCAGCAGTGAAGCACAAATCGTTCTCAAAAAGTATGTAGTCGAAACATCTCTTTTCACAGCTCTTAAATGTCTGTCAACGTCGATAAAGCATTTTCAATTATGATAAAATAGTTTAACTTCAAAACAACATGGCGCGTAACCGAAAAACGTGACGAATCTTTTTACAGCTAAAAAAAAATCTCTCAGCTTCGATAATGAAGTTTCACTTTGAAAACTTTGATCAACACGTTAATCTTTATTGCGAAAAATTGTAAATTCTTTTTCAAAGGTTGCAATGCAAAACTAGACGCTGAGCTACTACAGTTCGTTCTTTACGCACTATTTATATTTATCTATCGTAACATATAAGAGCCTTCAACAAAAGTTATAGCAACAATATTGCTATGATAAAATGTTCAAGCGCTCGCATCGTGTGCGAAATTAGGGACTAGACATTTCTGTTATATTATTTCAGAGCTATTTGTTTGAATGTTATGTTTGTGCCTTTTCGAGCGAATTGTTTCATATTTTGTTCCACATATATATGTTTAACTAAGCACTTCAATAGCAATGTAGATAATGAGTGTTTGTTTATATTTTCGTTATTTTAATTAGACTCGTATTGTTTCAGGTAAGAACCTCAAAGTTTTGGACCGTTGGAGATTATTCGCAAACATGTTAAGTGGGTTTAGAGAACAGTTGCCGTTTTATGTACAATTTTACTTTGTACGTATAAAAGATATGTAATTTTTAGTGTCTAGTAAACCTAGTGATACACAGTTAAAGGCAATGACTTTATAGTCAATTCATAATCATTAAAGTAAGTTTGTGGAACAATTACAGCCATAAAAAAGTCACAAAGCAGGCCTAGGCAAGAAACAAAACCTCAGTTAAATTGGACAGCTATACAAATACAAATGGTTGTTTGTGTAAATTTTTATATTTTTGCGAGTATAATCTATTATTTTTATACACTTGTCGCGATGTAATATTAACACTATTGCTTACGTTTCGAACGCGTTGTAGTTTTCGTTGTTCTCCGCTATAGATGTAACGCCTAGACGGATAGCCATGAACGAGATCTCAAATGAAAGTTATTCATCGCCCAAGTGTCATATAGTGAGTATTAGTATTCTAACTATAATATAAGACGATGTCTGTTGTCAAAAATGTTTACTCAATGTAGTTTGAGTATCGTATCAAAATGAAGAGCATAATCATTATAAAGCGCTCGTGGCCCAGCTGACTTAGTGTTCTGAAAACGATCACTGCGTTCAGCTACTTTCGCTATGGCTGGTACTTGGAAGGGTGACCACTTTGTGGCATTTACATTTGCGAGCGTTTCCGTGCTTCGGAAGGCACTTTAAGCCGTTGGTCCCGGTTGCCAGTAAAATGGCATTCGTTAAGCCCAGTTGAAGGCTTTATGGGCGGCTTGCAAAATTTCAAAAGCGGGACGCCGCAGCCTTCGCCTGTCCATTTCAACACGGCAATGGACTCACCACCTGTTACGTGGGACCAAAATGCATACGGTGAAATGTGGGCGTATAGTATACCATTGCCTACCCCTTCGAGGATTAAGGTGTGACAATATGTATATATGTATATAAAATAAACTTCTTCCAAATATATCGAATTGGTATGAAGTAACTAGCATTTATGGTTCTAGAAATAAATATTGTTATTTTGCTTACAATTTATTTCAATGTCTATTTCGTATTTTAACGTAGGTAAATTAACATGCAGTTTTATTTTAAAATGTATGTGTGTGATGTAAGTGGAGGATGGAGTGCAGGGTAGTTGCGTGGAATGTTAGGGGAGGAATGACAGATAAGATGAATGAGTTGATGGATGTTATGAATGAGAGAAAGTTAGATGCAGTGTGCTTGACAGAGACCAAGCGCAAGGGCAGCGAAGTCTTGGAGCTCCCGGGTGGGATGCTCGCGCTTTGGTCTGGAGTACCAGAGAGCGAGCATGGCAGTCGGGGGGTTGGAATTTTGCTGTCCTCGCGATTGGCCTCC
Source organism: Thumatha senex (assembly GCA_948477245.1). Classification (NCBI taxonomy): domain Eukaryota; kingdom Metazoa; phylum Arthropoda; class Insecta; order Lepidoptera; family Erebidae; genus Thumatha; species Thumatha senex. The sequence continues at coordinate 944,279 of OX419737.1, forward strand.
GGTATGTATGAGTACAAACTGGTAGGTCCTAGAATCCTCTGGATCCGTGTAAAACTTGGTTTGACGAAGATTTTCCTGGTAGCTGCTTACGCGCCAGTATCTTCGTCGAACGCGAGTGAGCTAGAGGACTTCTGGGAGAGTATGAGAGAAGCTCTAAATGTGATAGAAGGAAATGAAAGACTTATAGTATGTGGAGACTTGAATGGATGGGTGGGTACCGCTCGCGATGGTTTTGAGTCTGTACTCGGGAAGTATGGGGATAAAAGGGTGAACGACGCTGGCAAGCTAATACTGGCATTTTGTAAGGAAAAGGATTTGTTTGTGGCGAACACAATGTTCAACCACAAACAAATTCATATGTATACGAGGAGATGTAAGTCAAAGAGAAGCATGATAGATCTATTCCTAATGGATAGTCGGCTACGTAAACAGGTGATGGACACGGGTTTATCGAGGCGCTGAGCTGGGATCAGACCACTACCTAGTCATAACTAGGATTAGGGGTCTGTTCGCGGGTTGGCGTCATCGTACCGAGTGTCCTGAACCTGAACCGACTTATAGCATCAAAAGCTGGAAGCTGCAGGATGCATCCATTAGGGATAAATATAATGAAAGGGTAGCCGAAAAGCTTGGCGACGTCAATGTAAGCAGTGAGAATGTGGAAAGTGTATGGCAGAACCTTAGGGACAGTATGATAAATGCCGCTGTGGAAGTGTGTGGAAAAACGAAAAGAGGCAGTAGTAATAAGCGTGATGCATGGTGGAATGAGGAAGTGAAAGAAGCAGTTCGAATGTAGAAGAAAGCATGGCTAGACTACTTAGCCTCGCGGAATGATTTTAATATGAAAGAGAGATACAAGCTGCAGAAAGTTAACACGAAGGCACTGATAGAAGAAGCTCGTGAAAGGTGCAGAATGAAAGCGGATGAAAGGTTGTCGTCCAATTTCCGGGATAATGCCAAGCTCTTCTGGAAAGAGGTAGGCAAGACCCGGAGTTGTTCGGCAATCTGCAGTATGAATAAAGTGCTTAGTGTTAACAATGACGTCCTAACAGACCAAAGTGACGTCCTGCAGAGATGGAGTGAATATTATGGAAAGATGTATGCAAGAAAAGACAGAGATGCCACATCGGGAAGTGGAGCTCACTTCGATGCTCCGGATCCCGATGTCATTGAAGTCATTAGTATGAAAGAAATAGAACAAGCGATAAGAAGTATGAAATGTGGTAAGGCTGCGGGAAAAGACAGAGTTACTGCTGAGATGATCAAGTACGTTGGGTCGTGTGTCTGGGACACACTATGTCTGCTATGCAACTTGTGCTGGCGGACGGGTGAGGTCCCAGATGACTGGCGAGTAGCAGTTGTAGTACTTATTTACAAAGGGAAAGGCTCGCGCCTAAACTGCTCCAGCTACAGGGCGATCAGCTTGGTCAGCTTAGCTAGTAAGGTGTATGCAAAGGTTATAACGGCACGAATGCAAGAAAAGTCTGAAAGGTATTTATGGGAGGCTCAATGCGGATTCCGACGTGGAAGAGGTTGCATGGATCAAGTGTTTTCTCTCCGCATGATCGCGGAAAAGTTTCTGGCTCTTAGCCAGAAGGTTTTCTGCGCTTTTGTGGATCTAGAGAAAGCATTTGATAACGTTGTGAGAGAAACGCTGTGGGACTTGCTGCCAGGATATGGTGTGGACGGCTCGCTACTGCGGGCAATACAGTCGCTTTATAGGGACTGTAAGGCTTGCGTGCGAGTAGGGGGGGGGATGTGTCACCTCTTTTTGATGTCTGTACAGGCGTCAAACAGGGATGTGTCATGTCCGCCTGGCTGTTCATAATGTATCTGGACAGTTGCCTGCAGAACTTGAAAGATTTTAATATGTGTGTGAATTTGGGTGACTTTACAGTAAACTGTCTGCTGTACGCTGATTATGCGGTGCTCATGGCCTCATCGGAAGCCGACCTACAGGCATTAGTCACTAATATGAAAGAGGGGTGTGAAAGTAAGGGTCTCCGCTTGAATGCAAGTAAAACTAAGGTTCTAGTATTTGAAAGAGGTGACGTAAGAACTAAATGCGAGATTAGGGTAAACCAGGAACGTCTAGAGCAAGTGAATGAAATTGTGTATTTAGGAAGTATGTTTAGCGCGGATGGAAGATGTGATTCGGATGTAGAACGGCGAGTAGCTGCCGGAAACAAAGTTAACGGTGCTTTGTCCCAGTTAGTAAAGCGACAAAGCATCGTAAAAGAAGCACGAATGGCGATTCATAACGCAGTGCTAGTGCCAACTTTGCTTTACGGTAGTGAAACCTGGGTATGTCAGCAAATGCATGAAAGTAAATTGAATGCTGTGGAGATGCGATCACTTCGAAAATTGTGCGGCGTTACCTTGGCCGACCGAACACGTAACGAAGTGATGCGTCATATGGCAGGTTTGAATGAAAGTGTCAGCGTTAGGCTGGAAAAGGGCGTGCTCCGTTGGTTTGGACACGTCCAACGAATGAGTGAGGAACGATTGACGAAGAATATATATTGTTCAAAAGTAGAGGGTAGAAGGAGTCAGGGAAGGCCGAGACTTACATATGAAGACCACGTGAGCAGATTGCTCAAAAACGGAAAGGTCAAAAGTACTCGAATACCCAGACGTGCGTGTATGAAGCGATTGATGAATCTCGAAGAAGCGAAAGAAGTATGCATGGATCGCGAAGCCTGGCGATCTGTCCTCTCTGACTACCCCGTCAGGGATACAGCGTGAAGATAGTTAGTTAGTTTATATTCTAAAATTTTTAATTCTATTTATTTTTTGGTAGTTATTGGTAATATTTGTTCTGATCGGAGCAAAAACTTTAAAAATTCCGTATTGCACTTATGTGAGATCTGGAATTTGCTTCACAAATATGGAATCCATGTTATGATAAATATATCAACATAATCGAGAGTATACACTAACGTTTTATGAAATTTCTATGTTTTCGTCTTCGCATACCGTATCGCTCTGAAAATTATGTAAGTCTTTGTAAAAGGTTCCACTTACAGCCTCTATCCTATCGCCGAAAACTTGCGGACTGTAGTTTTCTTTCAAAAATAATAGGGAATGATTTGGATTGCTCTGCATTGCTAAGTATACTAAAATTTAATGTTCCGACTAGGTCAACTCGGTTTAATCCTCCTATTTCAATCCCAAAAGCCTCTGTTAATTATAGGAGGAACTCTTGTATTGTGCGAGAGAGTAAAGATTTTAATAAGTTAAATAAGGAACTGTCGTTTGATCCATATACCGCTAGTGGTAGCTTAGTACGTAAACTACTTAATAAAAAAAAATTCTCTTCATAAGTTTTACTATTTGTACCCAATGATATTGTTGTAGATAGTAACTCTCACATACATGTTAATTTATGTCATTTTATGTATTTAGATGTGTTGTGCTTGAATAACGCAAGTGACTTATTACTTATTATTGCCAGTAAAATGGTCGTATGGGCGGCTTGAAAAATTTCAACAGCAGGTAGCCACAACCTGCGTCTGTCTATTTTAACACGGCAATGGGCTCACCACCTATTATGTGGGACAGGAATCCACACAGTGAAAAGCGGGCATATAATATGCCTCTGCCACCCCTTCGGGGATAAGGCGTGATGGACATTTATTTATTTTTATTTTTACTTATTAGTTATATATTCTATAAACTTAATCGTGAAAACCTATTATTGGCGTGCTGTCACTTATTGCTTAGTTTATAAGCTGAAATATTGCCGTTGGTTTCCCTATGGAAATAAATAAATAAATCAATATCAATAATTATTTTTATAATTATAACGCCTTTTAATTGATTCACCCGTTTAAGAGCAGATAGACATATACCGGTTAGACAACTCTTTTTTGTATCGGGGGTCACAAAATGTGTCTTTGTTTAAATAACGATAGTCGATAATAAGAAACATTTACTAAACGTAGTGTGTAATCCTACACACTATACACCAGTCAGCCATCCTGTGATTATAGCCGGTGCGGTGCATCAGGAAGAAAATGTGAATTCAACTCAACCCGTTACACGAATAGTGCAACATGATCGCGCGTTGAGTCTGAGATCTTACTTTAGCTCTCTTCTAAAGAATATATTTAAATGGATCGACATTGGACTACTTTATCAATTATAAATAAATTGAATGATCTCACCAGCAATTGGCGAATCAATTTGTGTTAGTGTGCTCTTTATTTCAATACTTGCAGTGCTAGGACTTTGTCCCTTTCACTGCCGCTCTGTAATCTTAAAACTTACTTATAATTTTTTCGGGGACATTAATCAAAAACAAACCTTTAATAATTTTTAAAAAGCGTTTTCAATAATACCCGTTACTCCGGGTGAATGTGAAAAAAGAAGTAGTATCTCCACTTTATTTTTCCCATACAAATACCTTTTTATAATTTCCTTTTCTTATGTTTTATGATTTTCTAGCACTTCCCTTAGCTAGCTTCGCTTAGCTAGACTATGAACATACTGACAGATGAGACAGATATACGAACCTGGAAAGACTTTAAGGGTTCCTTAATTGAGCCATAAGCTCTGGAGATTGGGCTGGACATGTAACTATAAAAATAATTGTAATCTATTTACAAATACTAAACAATGCATCAATTCTGTGAGAAAAGTCACGCCAAACTTTCCTAGTGTTCATCTAGAAGTATATCACAATTAGACAATCGTAGCTTCGTCATCTCATATCCAGAGCGTTTTTAAGTCATCATCTGAGCTTTATTTCCGTCTTATTATTATCCGAAGAGCGACGCAATGACCATAAACATCGATAATATAAGTCGATATTTATGCAAGAGGTCATAAGGCATTCATGGAGAGTTTTTGACAACAACGAAGGAGCACGGACGCCACTGCGTTGTTCTTATTGCATATGATTGAAACTAGTGTATTATGGAGTGTTTATATGGTGGATTCTTAAACATCAAAGTTTCGACAACATGTATTAGTTTTGCTTTACACTGCTTTTTTGTTACTTTGAAAACTCCACAGATAACTCCAGGAATGTTCCATAGTTTTACTGGGGTATACCTTTGAACAAGCCTAAGCATGAATACGCCTTGATCGACAAGACTGTAAATTAAGAAGTTTCATACTTTCGACTGGAATTAAAAAAAAAAATAAACAAAGACGATTCAAATTATTTGATTCTGGCATTGCTCAAACCGGGGAAGTACAAGAAGACGAAAAAGGCGTTCATGTGATTGTCTATGTGACGGTCATATAATGACGGTGTAATCTCATTGAGCTGTTCCTTATTCCGTGAAAATAGATGCGATAACATTGTGTGATGAGATGATTCAAGTCAAATGATGATTTCGTTTAATCAGTTCCTTTGAACATTACTCAAGTATTTGTTTTGTATACGTCACAGAGACAGTCTTTACATAGGTGATATCATTAATAGTACTTTGATTCACTTTATGGAAAACATGATTACCTTTGAATATGTTACTCTAGGAATGTTATCTTAGCAACACGTTCCGGGGGAATCGATAACAATTACTTAAGATTCGAGTGTTCGATTTGATTTGCTTTTAGACGCAACTCTATTTGGATTATTATGCATTATTGAAAGCGACAGACCCTTTGTTTATCATCAGACTGGATTGGGTACTGGGATTGGTAGATGTTGTTTTTTACCTCCCAAGTTTCACACTTAGTATTTTTTATATTTATGAACTTTTATTTTTTTTCCTTATTCATTCCCTCTCCAGTCGGATCCAAGTCAATAAAGTCATGGCCTGGGTACAAAGCCCCTTTAGTTAACACTGAGAATTGTCACAAAAGGTCTTCAGACGGTATGCGAGGTAGATGACTCTGTATGCGTAAAGTGGAAGTACAAAACAGGAAGCGATGCTATGACCTTGCTTGATGTCGTGATAAATAAGCAACTTTGTGTTTTGTTCTGTTTTAGGGTTCCTCCGACTACTCCCTTCGGATCTTTGTAGCATCGGACTCATCCGTTTGTACATCTTTCTGGAGTTATTTGCACGCTGCAATTCTAAAATCACATACTCCTATGCATTTGTTTGAAGTTGGTTGTTGTAGCGTTTACTTGTTTTGGTGGTTACCCCTATCTATTTTGCTTAATGGAACTCTATCGTCATCATCTGAGCACTATTTTCGGTTGCATCCAAGCTCTCGCTTCGTCTTGAATCAATTCTGATCCCAAATCGACCAACTACGACTATTTCAACATCACAGATAATTTGGTATGACAATAAAAGTTCCCAAGAACTGAACGACTCTATGAAGGACAATTTATTAGCGAATGGAATGATCTACTTATATTGGAGCCTTAATGCGTTTAGGTGCCAATATTATACTGAGTATAAGTATGCCTAAGCCGATTTCTTTTGAGATTACACGGCATTAAATCAGGACAATTCTTTATATTGAAATAACTAATCAACTGGAATAACTTGGATTTAACAAGAAGAAGATAATATGTTAGATGTATCTGTTTATATAAATGTAAATTCTGCGATCTATCACTTTTGAGTGGTGGCCAAGGTCAGGAACATGTAAGAACCAGCCCAATCTATCACTTTTTTTTTGTCGATGAATTCTCTTGAGTATACCAAATGCAGACATGTACGTTCCAAAGTGTTAATATTTGAATTTAAAAAATACTATGATAATTTATGATTAAACAAACTGTCAATTTCGCATGGCGGATAACAAAAAGAAACACGAATTTTAATATTTGTAAGTGGCACATGTTGCGATGCTCTTGCCCCACAACATAGAATATCTAAAAGGTGTCTCGATATTTCGCGAATGTAAATTGCCATTGACAAGCACCTCACTCTTACACGGTATCGTGTTATGCAAATAGCCTTATTGCCGCCCAGTCATAAATTAAGCAGCAGGTATTTCGTGTTAGCTCTATGTCTCAAGTTTATTTGTCGTTATAATGCTCCTGAGATGTATAGCACATTTGAAACTATTTGCTCAGAAATCTCTACTAATAGCACAGAATAAGTCATACAGAATAAGACGTAGGTATCATAAAGCTGAAGAGGTTGCTTCTTTGTTTAGTTGAACGCGCTAATTTCAGGAATTATTTGTGTGTTAGATATCCCATTTATCGAGGAAGGCTTTTTGATATATATATCACCACGCTACTGCCCAGGAGAACAGAGCTATAAGGCTGAGGCTGAGCCATATATAATAGGATAACAAATGTCAATAAATCGGGCAAAATATCATACATTATTGCAAAATTAATATAGGGCGGGATTAAATGAATGCGAAGTATGTCACGTGCGAAGCGTTAGCGTCAGCTAGTGCCTATATAAATGTGCAGTAGTTTTACTAATGGTCTTTCTAGAGGCAATTACTGAATGAGATGACGAATATTGATGCATTTAAAGTAGTAGTGAATAATATGCCTCTGCCACCCCTTCGGGGATAATGGCGTGATTGATGATCTAAACTAAAATGTAAGGTTGTGAATTTCCAGGATTTCTCTAAACAATTATGCTTTATTTGACAAAAAAGCCAAGCCGGCAGGCGGCGACTCAAGACAACGATTTTACCTCGCTCCATAAAGGGTTTAATAGCAGCTGTAATAAAATACCACTCATCATGGTAACTTAGGTGGTGTAGTGTCATACAACCAGTCTGTGGTTTTGAAGTTCTGTCCTCAGTTTTAACTTACATATGCAAGCTGTTGATCTGCAACTCTGCAATACTTGAAGAAACGATTCTACTACTTGTCAATATTACATGGAAAAATGATCATTTCTTCATTTTTAATTTTATTTCTTGCTTTTGCTTGCCTATTTGTAACGAGAACTCTACTGTTGCTAATCAACATTAAATAAAAATAGCTCAATATAAAACTAGAATAAATAACACGTTATATGCATGCGAAAGCCTCCTTTGCCAAACTAGGTAAAAATCCTGTATTTCAGCTTACGGCACCAGTCCCTCGAGAATTTAACGTTTTAGTATAAACTAGCTGACCCGCCCGGTTTCGCCCGTGACATGCTTCGAACCCCGTGGCACCCATTTCACAGTTCCGCTCCAGTACATACGCCCGCACCAAAGTACTGTACCTACTGTGCCCGGCCGAATTATGGTTACACGAAATTTATTTCTTTGCGCATAATTTGAATTTGCTATATCTCCTAAAGTATTCATCTATTTTGCAAGGTGTAAAGAGACAAAATAATATTCATGAAATACTGAAGCCAACTAACGTATTAAAAATGATACGGATAAATAAGGTATTTGTGTAAATAGCCTTTAAATTATCGCTTTATAATGGATTTTTAAAGTATTAAAATGGATATAGTATGTTATCCTTAAGAGATAGACATATACCGTCGCGGAGTTTTTTGTAGACCTATATTAGATACACAATTCCACCCTACATTATTTTGTTATATCTCAAAGGATTTAAGCAGCGTTAACGTTGTAAACTCCCAGACTGCTTATTTTTTTCCGGCATCCCCAACAAATATCATTGTAATTTAGTAAATGTATACAAAAATTTAACAAATTATACATAAAAACCTTCCATAAGAATCACTTTGACTATTTTTTTAAAAATCGCATCTAAACTCGTTGCGTAGTTTTAAAGATCTAAGTATACATAGGGACAGACAGCGAAAAGCGGCTTTGCTTTATAATATTTTTTTTATACCACTGAGGTGGCAGACAATCATACGGCTTACCTGATGGAAAGTGGTCACGGTATGGACGTTTGCAACACCAGAAGTGCAGCACTCGCGCTGCCGACCCTATATGTAGTGATAAACAGAGATTTATGTCTATTGTATGACTATTTAACTAAATCGAAATAAGTGGTGTGTGTTGTGTATTTGTGTGTAATTATTAAACACATAAGTCTTAATACTTATAAATCACCGTTAAAATTTACTCAGTTTCATTATATCCCAAAGTTTGAAGCCAATTAATAACTTTATTTTTGCATTGCATTCTATTGAGAGGATAAATAACTAACTAACTAACTATCTTCACGCTGTATCCCTGACGGGGTAGTCAGAGAGGACAGATCGCCAGGCTTCGCGATCCATGCATACTTCTTTCGCCTCTTCGAGATTCATCAATCGCTTCCTACACGCACGTCTGGGTATCCGAGTACTTTTGACCTTTCCATTTTTGAGCAATCTGCTCACGTGGTCTGCATATGTAAGTCTCGGCCTACCCTGACTCCTTCTACCCTCTACTTTTGAACAATATATATTCTTCGTCAATCGTTCCACACTCATTCGTTGGACGTGTCCAAACCAACGGAGCACGCCCTTTTTCAGCTTAACGCTGACACTTTCATTCAAACCTGCCATATTGCGTATCACTTCGTTACGTATTCGGTCGGCCAAAGTTACGCCGCACAATTTTCGAAGTGATCGCATCTCCACAGCATTCAATTTACTTTCATGCATTTGCAGACATACCCAGGTTTCACTACCGTAAAGCAAAGTTGATAGACAACTATTATTTTATTTACTTTACTATAAGCGTATGGACCTAATGTACAATAACACTTTCGGATGAACGAGGTGTGAGATGATCTCTTTTGGTTTCACCGACCCGGTTTCTTCTGCGAACAATGGCCTTAATCGGTTCATAATATACTGTGTTGTTTCATTATTATACCCAATAAGAACAATTGTCTGACAGTGAGCACCTTCCACTGCTCATAGAGTAAAGCTGTTGGAAACAGGAAAGAACGGAAAGAATTCCTTAAGAATTATCCTTTCGGCAATTTCTAAACGCTTAATGGTAGCTGAAGCAGTACCCTCTAGTAAATAAGTAATTAAAAAAAATCTGCTTCACCAATTCAAAATTAGCAACTCGTCTAATAGTTTTATAAACTACAACAAGTTTGCGAATTCTACCATACAACAGCTCAATTTGCTTGGCAAAATTCTAATGAGAATCAACAGAAATACCCAGATACGTAATATATTCAGAAGACTCTAAATTTTACACTGGTATTGTTAGTGACATGGTCACACAGAGAATTTGTCCTGGGTAGAATCGAACTCCAAACATCTGGTTTCGTAGCCTGGAACTCTATCCACTAGACTATGAGACCCGTTATTGTCAAGTTCAAATAACCTTGTTTCTGACTTATAACTGAAGCCTCAATAAAAATTACTGCTAATTGGTTTAGAGCTATTGGCTCAATTATACAGGCTTCACATTTTTGCAGAAATGTATTTGCAGTTGACCTTGCTTTACTCGTCAGTAAGCGACTACTGTCTAGCTAATTCAATCAGTATGTTTTAAATTTTTCCGTAGTCTAATTATTGGCTTTAAATATTTGAAACGAGTTTCCTCTTATTATAATTCCGAACTCTTTAATCAAACTCTTGAATTTATCAAGGTAAGGCCCAACATAATATTAGCTCTTTTTCTAATCCATTTACGAGTAGATCTTTGTCGGTGTCCTTCATTCTATGTAAACTTGTGTTTCATGTAATGTGAACTTTTCTCTAGAAAAATGAAGAAACTATAATAGCACACTATTGTAGTCTAAGCAGTGGCTTGTTATATATCTATATTATGTGCAAAGTTATATTGATGCGCTACACAAAAGTGGATGTCCTTGCCATCAGAAAACTCTGGTTCGTTATTAGTTAGTCATAGTGGATACCGGTTAGGTACGAGGCCTGATATGCTTTAGAAACTACTACCTGAACTGACTAGGTGCTAACGCTTATCATCTGTGGAACAACGACCTTGAAGCGATACGATCACCTCTGCGAGAGGCCGAAAAGGGAGCCTTTTAAATACAATTTTCCTCTTTTTAAAATTCATGACTTACAATACTTCTCGAGACTTAATCATGGAAGTGATACATGCCGAAGTGTTGAATTAGTATGACATTGGTAAAGTATATTTCCAAATTTCTATAGCTCCACGGAGTCCTGTTAACACCGACAATGAGTTCTATTCCCAGGCTGGACTAAATCTATCTAGATACATGCTGTACCCTTTTGAGGATAAAAAAATACTTTAAATAATATTATATTTCTAAATAATTCGTGACTAAATTGACCTCGAGATGGTTAATTAACGATTATAATGGTACCTTCTTAGTAACAACATATAATTACTGTCTTCATTTATTAATTACGACGCGCTGTTCTCAAGGATTGAAGCGATTGTTCTGACGCAAACGTCCATTTTATTGTATTATTTTAGTTTATCTAATTCAAAATTTATTTTTAATAAATGTATAATATTTTGACCATGCGTACCAGTTTTCAATTAATTTAAATCTATTTCATGTCATGCGCTAGTTATTAATGTTTGAATAGTTCGACCCTTCGTTGTAGGCAACGTGTAGCTGACACATTGAAAGGTCGACATCGATACCGACATATTCACCTGGACACTGAGGTAAAGTGGGACAAAATTTGTGGGACATTTATTTTTTACACAAGTCCGTCTAGTTCTGTCTAGCCAAAAAAATCTAACAATTGGAAGTCTCCTTTGACAGTTGCACATGAATACCGTCACAGAACATATAATAATTAGTGTTCTGTAATACCAGCTCTGCCAGTTCAACTCTTTAACTTGCAGGGAGTGTCGAGTCCCTTCGCGACAGAAGATAATTCGCCTTCTTATGCGTGTTGTACAGCTTGTACAATGATTTGTGATCAGCGGAATAGTTTAATATTATACCCACCATGCACCACTCACCATTGACTGAATATCCACACTTTCGTCCGGAGCACTCATATACGATAATGTCCGATAGAGGTTTTCATCAGCATAGACTTAGATTATGGAATTAACTTCCTGCCTCGAATTCCCCTAACGCACTAAGGCCCACTTGCGCGATCTTGGGTTAGCGTGTATAACTCGGAGGTATGGACTAACCCCGAGTTAAATCATTAATTTGTCTCGCTTGACCCCGAGTTAAGAGTATACCTAGGGTTAAATCGCTAAAATTTTAACTCATCGATTTCTGAGGGTTTATTCGTCAATCGTTGGGTTAGCAGCTGACAGACAATGAAGTGGCACATGACACGTACGTGACACGGACTCCTCAAAATGACACGCCGCGCACACATAATACGATAAAAATAAAATGCACTCGGCTGTCATGTTACATTCATTCGTGTAAGAAAAAGTCTTATGTGGCAAACTGTAGTGTAAAAGAGATAGACATACCTGTTTCATTCTTTGTTCAATCATTAGTGTTTGGTTGGATGACATAGAGTGACATAAAACACTGGGTTAGTTAACCCGATGATATTTTTCTATGCTGCAAGACATGATTAGGGTTAAAAAGTTAGTTACTTAATTCCGAGTTATCTAACTCTATAATTATTTATTTAACCCCAGCATTCACGCAAGTGGGCCTAAGTGTTATAAACGCCATTTTTCGGACGTGCCCTTTTTATTACAAATAACCCCATAAACCAAGTATTTAAAACGCTACAGCAGGAGCTCGGAGTTTTACTCTAGCTATTTAAATAATTTGTTTTTATACGTTTTTTGTAATAAAAAGAGGACGTCCGAAAAATGGGACTTTAAACACATAGAGTAACGTCCACAAAATGGGATTCTTCTAGGGTTCTTAAATCTACAAAAACTTGGTCGGCAGCGCGAGTATTAGTACATCTGGTACTGCAAACGTCTACAGGCTACGGTGATCGTTTTCCATCAAGTGGGCCGTATGCTGTCTGCCACCGTAGTGGATAAAAATGTTCAAAATCAATGATGGCTGGCAAATAATAAATGGATAAACTTTCTTGGTGCACCATATACCGAAGTGTTTGTTGAAAGTTGTAAAATATGACGTCCAAAATGTTTGAAAAGGGTGAGCTTTTATCAATAAAATATTTTAACACTTATCGAGCCGGCTATCAAAATGAAGCTCTGGACTTCAGAGGTCCTCGACTCTGAAGTCCAGTTTTCATTTTTGTCGTTGTGAGATACGTTTCCCTTGAAAACTTAAAAGTGAAAAACTTTAAAAATATAAATCCAACTGCAAAAATATCCAGAAATAAACAAGTGCGCATCTATATACTCCTGTATATAGTCACGGTGTTATTATGGTATTTTATGTGAATTTAAATATCAATCACGCCTATCCCCGAAGGGGTGGCAGAGGCATATCATACGCCCATATTTCACCGCGTAAATTCCTGTTCCACCTAATAGCTGGCGAATGCATTGCCATATTAAAATAGACAAACGCAGGTTATACCTGCTGTAGAACTTTTTCATGCCATGTTACTGGCAACCGGGACCAACGGGTTAATGTGCTTTTAGAAATACGGAAACGCTCGTAAATAGAAATACCACAAAGCGGTCACCCATCCTTAACCAGCTATTGCGAAAGTTGCTTAACGCAGTGATCGCTTACAAAATTAAGACAGTGGGGCCACGAGCGCTTCTATTTTTTATTAAATATCTTATTTTAATAACTTAACCAAATATTAAACTGAAAGCAAGATTAATATTTCAGAGAACTCAGAATTTGTATTCAATTATTTTCAAGAGTCATCTCAATCAGTGAAATCCAATGACGTTGATTTAAAACGCCATACATTGTATTGGTTTGTTTGTGCAAACTTCTCTCAGAATTGAGACGTATAACCGGCAGCTGCAATCGTTCTGCACATACCCAGAATGTAAACAGACCGTGTCTGCAGCCATCGGTGCAGCCCAAGTTATCGGCATCTCTGTCTGTCTCGCAGCGGTTGTATGTAGGTCAACGAGGAGCTTATCGGTCACCGGTCACCTATCCCGCTTGCACGCACGAGCTCGAGCCTTGCCTTCAGCGGTTCAGCGGTGTCGGCAGTATTGTATGAGACGTCGCAGGGCGCGCACGTCCGCGTGATATGAGCCCGCGCATGCGTACAAACGCCTAACGTTCCGTGTAATCAGCTGATTGTCAGTTTTTATTATTTTCCTATTGTGATCTCAGTGCTGTGATATAAAGATGGGCCAGGCATTCGGAACTACAAATTCTCACAACGACGAGCACAGACATTACACCAGAAAAGAAATAGGTATGCGCCATAATCGTTGTAATGTTATTGTTAGTGTCTGTTGACAGTTGAGCAATAACCAGTTACTTGCTTAATCGCTGTGCCTCGGTGGCAATGGATAATGAGTGTCACTGTTGTGTGTGGCCCTGAATTCAGTCCCTGGCTTTGGCCTTATTCTCAATATACGGTTGAATATATGATCATCAAGGAGGGGGATCAAATTAGACATACACCTGTTGACCTACCTTTCATAGGTAACTGAACCCTTAATTGGTTTAAGTAGAGTGAGATCATCTCGTAGAGTTCAGACGCGAGGATCCTCTCTATTGCTTCGTAAATAGCCTCATAATAACTTTCGAGTTAGGTATCTTCTTGTGCTAACAAGTTTATCTATACACTATTCATTTTATAGATTGTAAATAGTAAGATTAGGAAAAATGACCTTTCGAGTGTGGATATATGACTTGGTCACAATTATTCCATAAAGCCATTTACCGGCATTTTCCCAATAGTAAGATTAGGAAAAATGACCTTTCGAGTGTGGATATATGACTTGGACACAATTATTCCATAAAGCCATTTACCGGCATTTTCCCAATAGTAAGATTAGGAAAAATGACCTTTCGAGTGTGGATATATGACTTGGACACAATTATTCCATAAAGCCATTTACCGGCATTTTCCCCTAGTACCCTGTTGACTACTATGAGCTAACATGTGCTAAATGTGGATATAAAATGTGAGTCATCTTACGCCTTATGGAATATAAGACGATTGGTAAACTTATTTGGGGGTTACTGCAGTTGATACGCATCAGTTGTGGGTTGCATTAATCCCATTAAATAAAACTCAAAATTATATTTGTCGTGTGGTTTTGTGACCATGTGATCTGACACACATGGTCACAAAACCACACGACAAATACAACAAATTATTTAATACTAAACTAGAAAAATTAAGTGGAAGTTGACTTGTCTTTTGTAGCCTGGATCTCGTTTTCAGCCCACGTAACCTTAATCTGAAATGATATTTGGGAATCTTCAACTACAGAGGTAGAATAGTCAGACGTCGCCATAGCTTTCAATTATTAGATGAGGTCATACCAGGTTGCGGTTTTCACCATTTTGAAATTTATATTTTTACCAATTCCTTTTTCGACCTGATGAGATATGGTCATCATAAACTAGACACTCACTGTGCCACTTATAAACTATACAATTCCAATGTTTATGATGTTGGAAACATTTCCCTTTTTGAATTTTATTAATCATGGGATCGAAAAAGAACCTTTACTAATAGTTCTTAATGTGACGTCTACATTTAAATGTAAATGTCACATCAAGAACTCAGCTACAAATGTAAGCTATAAATGGCATCATAAACGCATCATCTTGACTAGCTTAAACTCTACAAAATAATGCCTTTATTCTTTTATGTTTGGTA
This sequence comes from Thumatha senex, assembly GCA_948477245.1. Classification (NCBI taxonomy): domain Eukaryota; kingdom Metazoa; phylum Arthropoda; class Insecta; order Lepidoptera; family Erebidae; genus Thumatha; species Thumatha senex. The sequence continues at coordinate 959,737 of OX419737.1, forward strand.
TTTCCGGTAAGTAGAAGTTATTGATTGTATACTATTGTGTCAGGGATTCACATTCAATCCAATTGCCATCTTCAACCTAATTTGTTATCAAACAACAAAAACGATATTCCATGTAGTAAATATTAATTGGTGAAAGTAAATACTTATTTGTATTTTATTCTACAGTTAAATAGATAACAATTTTGGTATGTGCATATTGTGCATGACTCACTCTCCTAATGTACATTGGTTCACCGAGCAAGTTGCTAATGTTATGTTTTGACTAGATGACCCCCACAGCTTCGCCCGTGGTATATTTTAAACTCCCGTCGCACCTATTTAGTCCCGTCGCTTGTAAATTTTACAAAATAGCATAAAAAAAATCCCGATTTGTCGACATCTACCACTACTGCTCTGCTCTCCAGGGTAGTAGCGTGATGATATATAGCCTATAGCCTTCCTCGATAAATGGGCTATCTAACACAAAAAGAATTTTTCAAATCCGACCTGTAGTTTCTGAGATTAGCGCGTTCAACCAAACAAACAAACAAACTCTTCAGCTTTATAATATTAAGTATAGACACAGTATAAAGAGTAAACCTACCAGTAGCGTTACGCCTTTGAAGTTGACAAAAATGCCGACAACGTCTAGACAGTGATGCTTGTAGGGTTGTCAAAAGTATACAATGCTGATGTTATTTATTAACTCGTACTCGCAATCAACTATCAACATTATAATATAATATCTTAATCTTAATAATATTATAAATGTGAAAGTTTGTAGAGATGTTTGTTACTCTTTCACGTAAAAGCTACTGAATAGATTTTAATGAAACTCTACAATAATATAGCTTATACATCGGAATAACACATATACTTTTTATCCCGGGAACAAGTTCTTATGGGAAACGGGAACGGGAAAACTTCTCTACGCGGGCGAAGCCGCGGGCGTCAGCTAGTATGTATATATAATAAATCAATAATATAAATACCGGTTTAAAAAAAGGATCTGAGATTTCATTTCATGCCGCACACGGAAGTAAATAAGGTTCATTTCATGTCGAATCGATAGTTTTTTTTTATGAGAAAGCGTTTTCGAAATGGCTGCCGCGTAGTAGATATAAAATTATGGGGTTTCTAGCAATCAATATGGCCGCCGAACTATTCTTATAAAATTTCATGTTGGGTATCGTATAAAGGGTTTTTTGGTATGCTGAGTACGAATTTCGTGTTAATTTTGCAATCCAATATGGCCGCCACGTCGTGGTTTTCAAATTTCATGTTGGGTATCGTATAAGGGGTTTTTTGGTATGCTGAGTACGAATTTAGTGTTAATTTTGCAATCCAATATGGCCGCTGCGCCGTGGTTATAAAATTTCATGTTGGGTATTAATGCTACTATTGTTTTCAACAAAAAATATTGGTTACGCTTTGAACAAGTTTAAATATTAATTATGACGAAAAACTTGAACACAGGATAACATAGTATAGAGTATAGTTATAATCGCACATGTGTGGCTCCGCATACCATAATACTCTTATGCGATACCCAACATAAAATTTATAAAGGTTGGCGCGGCGGCCATATTGGATTGCAAAATCAACACTAAATTCGTACTCTGCATACCAAAAAAACCCCTTATATGACACCCAACATGAAATTTTATGTCCACGGCGCGGCGGCCATATTGGATTGCAAAATCAACACGAAATTCGTACTTGGCATACTAAAAAACCCCTTATACGATACCCAACATGAAATTTTATATCCACGGCGCGGCGGCCATGTCGGATTGCAAAATGAACACGAAATTTGTATTTAGAATATTAAAAACCCCATGTATTAAAGAATACTATACAAAAATTCAAAAATCATAGCAAGCGGTCGTGAATGCGTCAGCCCTGAAAGACTGTCCCGAGCTACTAACAATATTTTGTTCGCAGCTCGGGACAAACCCTCCCGCGTCTCGTCCCTTGTCCCCCGCACGATTGCTCTGTCTAGACAGCTTCGTCGACCGACTGTATGTCTTTCGGCTGTGGTATAGATATGTTGCCCAGCGTCGACGTTGTCGCCTATTCGTACGGACTTGTGCAACAAACGATGTACCAACTGTAACAAAAACTAGCGTCACAATGTAACTCTGGATTTTATTAATACTAATCACTCGGGGTTACATATTTTAATATTCTTTTAATAACATACACGAGTATGTTACTAGGAGGACGTCTGTGGTCAGTCGTACGATTCAAGCAACTTTCAAAACAACTTCACTTTCCAAAACTGCAATAGTCATATTGCAAATTAAACTTACAATCATTTGTTACTCTGCAAGAGTGTCAGAATAATTAAAAGTATCTTCATTCTTAGTTAGTTACGAAATACACAATAATACCTCAGTATCAAGCGAATACAATATAGTCGACAATGCACCGTATTCAAAATTATTGGCGCCGACTTATTTGTTCGAAGTTATTGGACGGTCACAAGCTCATAATTTTCCATCCAGATAGAGATGGAGTTGATGAGGCTTCTTCTGGAACGAGAGTTATCAATTAACCAAGAACTTTACGATGTTACATACTCACGTTGTATTCATGTACTCGTAACGAAAACAAGTTATTGTTGCATGTGACACTTATCTTATCACAACGTGTTAAAGTAGTTTTTTTTTGTTGCTCTGATAATAAGGCACTTTCGCAGTGAAGTTGAATTGAAATATTATCGTTATTAGTGAAATCTAGAAAGAATCGACGAATTTCGAAATAAGTACGTAATGCACGTCATATGACATTCGAAACCATAAAGTAAAATATCCAGTTTATAGCTCTTGTGATCCGAGTTTTAGTTTCGGTTAAATCGAAATCTAATAGAATATAAGACTCCAGAATCCCGCGATAGGCAAATTATCAGTTCAGAAATCATTTATTTACCTACCAACCAAGACCAGGTTGATAAGAAAAGTTTCAGGTCAAATCTTATAGGAACGTAACCTGTCCTAAATGTAGAGATTGCTACCGCTTTGGTCTTTCTCCCACAATTTGTTACATACTCTTTTCTCACCAGCGTGTAGCCACAAAGCAATAGAAACTTCTGAATCCTGTAACAGTGACACCTACATAATTCATCTTATAACAACAGGCAGATAATCGATACCGAATCAGTAGCTGGTCGAAAATGTATCTATCTCGGACTTATTAGTCTAAAGGTATAAACATTAAAACTTTTGAAACCTTTGAATTTCAGCAGTTTACAATATAAGTAATATGGTCGAAGTTTAATGAATGTAAAAATACAGTTATCGCCTTTTGAATATTTATACTTAGGTATTGTGTGGCATTCTTGGGCGACGAATACGATGTCGATAACCCTGGGGTTAAGTTCACTTTTATATTATTATGAAACTATTGACAATTGATCTACACTTTCAAAATGGTTTGTAATATTACCTATTATATATTCCCCTGCTGAGTGTTCGAAATAACAATTGTTTTTGAGTTGACTCAACTAGCTGTTTTTTTATCTCAATTTGCTTAAAGAGCAAAGTAAATATATTCGCAAAATGTAATAAATGAAATAGACCACCAATTAATCACAGGCCGGTAATTTGAATGTAATACCAACTTGGGTGCGTCCGACACCAGCTTGGCGCTGATTTAACGATTTGTAAACCAGTATCTGTCAGTTTCGCTACCAAAGTCTGTAGTATCGCGTTGTTACCAGACTAGACTAGACTGACCGGTTCTTGCCCCTACATTGCCGGCTCTGATGGACACTTTCTTCTAAATGTCATGCACGCTCACTTTCTGTGGATTGAAATGTGAGCATAGTATTTGTAGATATGTTATAATATGTTTGGGAAGATATGAAAGGAGTTCAATGCTTCCTTCCGTGTTTTTTCCTTATGCCAAAATTTTAATACTTCCTGCTGTTTGCGTATCTATCGGATAAAAAATGTTGTAATATTTGCTTAAGACTTAATAACAGGTAAGTTCGTACTTATTCATTCGAAATTTACAGACAAAGACTCTACTGGGTTTTTATTTACCACATGATTTTAAATAAAAATATTAGGAGCACAAAGCACTATGAGTAACATATCGAGATTAAAGTGTCAATTTAAAACAGTCTTGATGTCTGAATCATACGCGCACGGCGCGGCGTCAGCCGGATGTGCAGGCATTGCTCGCACCGCTCATCTACTGATCAATATAATAGCAGCGTTGCTTGCAAATTGATGTCGGGGTACATTGCACAGCATGATTTGTACAGTTTATCCGAGCCATCGTAGTTCGCTACTTAAAGCGTTCTCAAATGCTTCGCTTTAGTTTATGACCTTGGATTTGGGTAGTGGTGCCATACCCCCATTTTGTGAAATAAGACGGTCATGTGACGATCCGTTGAAACCGATCAAGTTGAAACCGACGAGGGCTTTTCCTAGCGGCAGCAGTAAGGCTCACTGTTGTGTTTTGCTAACTGCTCAGGGAAAACAAAGAAGTTGATTTAAGGTGACCAGTTTAAGTTCGTGTCATACTCAGAACATATAAAAATAGTGGTTGCATACTCCAGGATCAACTAACTATCTTCACGCTGTATCCCTGACTGGGTAGGCAGAGAGGACAGGTCGCCAGGCTTCGCGATCCATGCATATTTCTTTCGCTTCCTGCAGATGCATCAATCGCTTCATATATGCACATCTGGTTTTCGGAGAACTTTGGACTTTTCCGTATATGAGCAATCTGCTCACGTTGTCTTTATTTATATAAGTCTCGGCCTACCGTGACTCCTTCTGCCCTCTACTTTCGCACAATATAAATTCTTCGTCAATCGTTCTTCATTCATTCCTTGGACTTGTCCAAACCAACGGAGCTCGCCACAATTATATTTATTTATTCTTATTTCAGTATATCACTAAAAATCCACGAGTTTTCTTCAATTGATGTCTCAAATTGGTGTATCAAACGAACCTCTTTAATTGATGTTCTCCAGATTTATTCTCATTTCATTAGATATACGTTGATTTTTAAACATTGACGGTGTACTTCCTAATTTTAGGATTGCCTACCGCTTTCCTGCTTGTTGTTGGCTAAAAAAACCTGTACTATTTTCCTATAATTATATTATAGTATCTACTAAGCAGTTTTACTAGGAAATGAGTAGTAGTAGTTCCTAATTGCGGATGACCGAAGCAAATATAAACATCAACCATCTTCTGAGCAGCGTGGCTTTCTTTACAAGCAGACTTTCCTCAACCATCTAAGGTAGATATAACTCAGCCTGCCCAAGCAAGGTGGAGCAAGATAGACCTAGAATAAATCTACTTTTCCAGCTATTTTAAGTTAGTTTGAAGCAGTTAGTGGGTGTGGTGTGTAGCGGAGTGTGTCCAAGTGAGGTCGATAGCGAGGCGGCGCCGGCGCACCTCAAGGCGAACTGCTCGCTCGCCCGCGACCGCTGCGCTGCGCAAATTAAATATTGCCCTCTGTTGCGACTTGGAACTTTTATTTATACTGCACAGTTTAACTATGCTTCATCTTCTTGTATTAACTTATTATTGTAACTCGTTACATATATCATAACAATATAAACATAGCCCTAGTTTAGATCCGCTTTTCTGTAGCTCTAAACCAATAAATGCATTGCAATGCATATTTTGTATAACATTTCTAAATTGTAATACTACCTTGGCGTACAATAAAGTATATAATAAATAAATAAATAAATAAATAAATGCTGGTTTGGTGCAGAGCCAAATTTGTTACTTAGTTTACCATTAAATTGTATTATTCCATTGATTGAAAATATAATACAAAATGTTAAATTTACTTCTTTTTCTGTAATTATCTCGTCACACTGTTTTCTAGTAGCATCAACAAACTGCAACAAACGATGACTGCCTCAGTAGCGTAAGTGGTTGTGAATTCGACTGCTGCACTGAGGTATCGACTTTTCTCCACTTCGAATCCTAGGTCTGAACAACTATTCGCATGATCCACTTTTTTCTATTTATAATTATGTGTCCTACTAATATTATAAACGCGACAGTTCGTCTTGATTGTTACTCTTTCACGCAAAATCTATTTAATGGATTTTGATGAAACTTTACAATAATATAGCTTACAAATCAGAATAACACAGGCTACTTTTTATCCCGGAAACAAGTTCCTGTAGGAAAAGGGAACGGGTAAACGCGGGCGTCAACTTGTTTTGAAATGCTTATACAAGTATGTTTATCAGTGTAGATGTTATAGCACAAGCTTACCTTAATTTGTGCTAGGTGGTGCTGTGTAAAAAAGTGTCCCACGTTATTTACTAATTTATTATTATTTACAAAAACCACTTATAACTTGCCGCTTATACATACAGGGATAAATGCGTTACTGTTAAAAGATTACTTATCAAAAACATTTTTCAAAAACATATTCTCCGGTTATTTTTGTTATACTAAAAAAACAAAAATAATCATCACTGTAGTCAGATGAATGAACAACTACAGTCTTCATTATCGTAAAAATGTATATTTGAAGTCCATAGATTTGGTAGATAGAACTGACAAACTGGTAGCTTCGCAACTAATGTTATCATTTACAATTCCCGCTGCCTGCTTGGAGCTTAATCCCAGTTTAGAAGAACACACCACGTGACGCAAAATTATGCTCATCGGTCACGCTTTTATCCCCAAAGGAGTTGGCAAAGGTATATTATAAGTCCACAGTTCACTGTACGCATATTCTGATAAAAATACGCCTGAATGTAAATCATAGCTTTGAATACAAATCGCACAACACATGTTCAAAACACTCATTTTAATCCAACTTAGACCCCTATGGAGTTTACCATTTTATTTCTAAAGCTCATTAACTTATTATACCTTTTACATATGGATCCTAGAATTAAAAAAAAAATGTTATCTAATGAAAACAGACTCGTTGCAAAACAACGTTTGTGTAAAACCTTCATGGACGGTGCTCATAATAACATTCGTACTGAAATAAATATCTGTCTCTTGTTTAAATGTGCGAGTCTAGACAATCGATCCAGTGATATTGTTGATATTATAAATATTTGGTGTTAATGCCCATCAGATAACATCGGACATTAGATCCGATGACGTAAAGATTTGTATCTTTTGTGTATATCGTTTGCCCCGGTAATGCTATGAGGTTTGTTTTAGTGCTGTGTGCAATTATTACGTATTCTTTTTAATCTAAATGATTTTTTGACAAAAAATGTAGTAGGTTAATTTGTAGAACGGATTATTACGTATTGCAGGTTGTGTTTATTTCCCAGTGACTAGTGAGTACCCGTATATAATCAGGAAATGACAATATTTGTCCAATCTTTCCCTAAGCTCACGAACAGTCTCATTAAATACTTACATTTTAAACAAATACTTACACAATGATGTTATCCTTACGTGAAAAAAAAAACAAGTGTGACGTGCAGTATTTATTTTTGATTGATTGATAGCATATCGCGATACAGTGATAACACGCGACTGTGTGTCTGTCTTTGACCGCCAGGTGACACAGTTTAAATAATATTATGAGGCGTATATTTACATAGATTAGGATGTATGGATGACATTTGTTTATTTGTTATTTAGAACATTGAAGTCGTGTTATTTTCACTGTTTAGTCGACTACGCAGCACTCGTGTATATATATCAGATCAATGAACGTAATGTCTGCGATGACTTTTAAGTTGGTTAAGTTGATTTTTATCTACATCTCAAGTTCGCAGCTCTCAATTAAGATATAATATCCTGCCAATTTCAATGGCAGTGATTCATGTTTTAATATGTTATTGATTAATTGTTATTGAACGATATTAGAAATACCTGTCAAAGACAGAAAGGTTTTTGAACCAACGAGTGGCAAACATTCGGATGCTGATATATATGATAATATTTTAGAAGGGTAGGCCGAGACTTACATATGAAGACCAAGTGAGCAGATTGCTCAAAAACGGAAATGTCAAAAGTACTAGGATAACCAGACACAATCCAATCCAATCTACAAGAAGCGAAAGAAGTATGCATGGATCGCGATGCCTGGCGATCTGTCCTCTCTGACTACCCCATCAGGAATACAGCGTGAAGATAGTTAGTTAGTTAGTTTATATTTTAGAAATGTATACTGTACTAAAGTAATTATCTCTAAAAACTTCTTCCAAAACTTCTAGCTGTTACCGCCGCACCCGGTGGACGCTTACGATTGTAGTCATTACACGTACTCGTCGACTGTGTGGTTTATAATCCTGTTTTATATGTTTTAAGTTAGGTCCATATCTCTCGCAACATAAAATAATAATGGGGACTAATATTGAAAAAGAAAAATAGCTTCGGAGGCTTAGAGAATGGTAACGTAATTTGTTTTCGTATTTTCAAGTGGTTTGTTTTTGAAGAAGTTTTACGCAAAATAAGATAGCGTAAAGGGGTCCCACCAAGATTTCTTAGAGTTTTAGTCAACCTCCTCTACTTCCCATAGCACCTTCTACCATCTTCAGACCTCTTTAGAATAGCAAGTCGACACGTATACGCTGCCAATACACACTCCACATACGTTCGATTTGAGTGCATGGTCTTCACTGTACAGTGTGCCTTTTGCCATAATCAGTTAAATCGGTCATGAATTCAATCAAAATAAAATATATCCGCTGACAAAGGTAATTAAAGCCCGTTCATAATCTTAATACTGATGCAATATTATCTTTGAGACATTATAATCTAGTGGGATCGATGTATTTATCAACTTTACATTTTAGGTTATCACTCATTATTTATTACCCTTAAGACTGCCGTTGACCAGCTACCTACTGATCGAAAAACGCAGACAGCTTAGTGGGTAAGGTGCCTGCTGAGTTCGATAACCAATCTAGAAATCGTTGGAACTAATCGAAAGGTTTGCAGGGGAGATTGTTTGTGCCTTGGGCTCTGAACATCGCAGTGGGACTACCTACTAACATCCGTGGGGATTACATACCTATATGTAGTATCTAGCTCAGTCTTCTGTTCCTAATCCCCGGAAATTGATAGTAAATAGTAAAAAGTAAATATGGAGCCACATTGACAGTCGACGTCTTTACCAATTCTACTTAACAGGGACATCAACACTCAACATCAACTAGGAGCATTGTGTTTCCTTCACATTTCCGATGTTTACCTTTTATCTTCAACTGGAATCAGGTGCGCGACCTGGTACAGACGGAACAAGCTTGACCCCGAATGTAAAGATAACTATATCGAATGATAACCGGGGTGCTTTACTTGATAATGTAACCAGCTTCCTGTCTGATAACATATTATACACAATTTCCCAATACTTGACACGCGCATAAACTTAATTGTAAGTGCAAGGGTACGTTACAACTATGGGGTGGGCGATCGAATAAACGAGAGGGGATGATGGTCGTAGTAGTGAGAGAGATTATAAAGAAAGAAAGTACATCTTCATTTATTGTAGTAGGCAGATCTCCGTAATATCCGTAGCATCTCTGAGGACTAACCGATTTTACTTGTTTGGTAGGTTGGTACTACATTAGGTCTTCAATGAGCTTCCTATCACAGTACCAAGTTATTACTTCTTCTCATGTATGTAGGTTGAAGAGATAGTTTCTTCAATCTACATTATTAGCGACTCACGACATATTTGATTTTCCTTTAGTGAATCATATTTTCGTGAAATAAAATGGAATTACCAGGTCAGTCAGGTGGAGGTCAGTCACTTGTCGAGCAATTTTCGTAGGGCAGTGACAGGCAGCGTGTCATGATATATTGGGTTCGTTCGGGTCGTCGCTCTTCGCTATTTCTGCGCCGGGCCGGGCTGATGACGTGCTTGTCGACACGCTACAGTTTATTGAAATATGAGCAGTTTCTTATTTATGATGATGATGACATTACAGCCAAAAAATCGATTGAGCTTTCACTTGAAACTAAATAAGTTTATTCTTTTACTGATTAAAAATAGGAATAGGATTGCAATTCGGCTGCTGATTTATAATGTTTATGCTTGCCGATATCTTTGTTTTGTAGAGCAATTTAAAAGCAGGCTCTATTTATGTATGTTTCAACTATTCAGTGCTCACAAGTGACCTTGCGTCATAAAACTAAATCCAGGTATCAATCATTGAGTCACCTCTTAGAACAATGAACCTATGAACACTCTGCAAAGAGTGCACTCCCCCCCCCCCCCCCTCTCCGATGTAGGATCATCAACGCGATATCAGATTGTATAACACCAATCGCAGCGCTTGCGCAACTCCGCGTCACGCTGTCATGGCCGCTGCGCTAGTAATATCATGCACATTAATGTCGGTGTAATTGTTTTAACTCTAGTACCACTACAGTTATCGTGAGAGTCAAGGGTACTGTAACTATAGACATCGAGTGTGATGGAAAATTTGTTTGTATTATACTATAATATATGAACTTGTATGATTGAAAGACGGTCCAACGTTGGCCATTGAAATTTGATCCTTCTATACAAGGAAATGTATGAACTGAAGAGGAAGCTGACTACAGCCACTAAATTTATCCCTGCTGCTGCAAGTAGCAATTCTCTTTTAATAACTACATTATACTAAACATCCAGTTTCTTTTAGCTTCCTTCCTACGAGCTCTTCTGTACAGGCGGAGGTCCATCTAAAGATCGGAATGGTTAAATGCCTCTTGTATAGCCGGACCTTAGGTTTGGAAGATTCTAATCCTGTTTAGAGCCCTTGGATTTTCTAACGGAGCGTGAGAAACAATTAGGTACGTGAAGTTCGTATCTTTTAAGACTCCACCCACTCTTAATTTTCTGTTAAACCTCGTACGCCATTTCTTCTCTCTGATTCTGGAAGCTTCTGTCTGGCTGGTGCCCAAACCTTACATCTGGAGCCTGAGGTTCACTGCGCCTCAGACAGACGAGTGCTTTGTGTTAATTGACAGATGATTCAATGTTATGAAGACAGAAAGCAGGCGTCAAAATTTTGAACACAAATTGGGCGAGTGTAAAACTTATAGCGTAATTTCCTTACACGCGTCTAGATAGCACCTTCGTTTATTCCATGAATCCCCCACATTGGTGCTAATTCTGTTGTTGAGATCACTAAACAAAATTTCTCTAAAATTTTCAAATTTTTGTTAAGAGATTGCCAAATACTATTCTGTTATTAAGTCGAACTACAGTTGGTGATATCATAAATAGCACTTAATTTGTATCTGATGTCACTATAATTCATTTTATGTGATAAAATTGAACAAGACGTAAAAAATGTACATAGGCAGTCGAATGTAAATACATGCCGGCTAACTTGGTGATTGTACTAGTGCCTATGTACATTTTTCACGTTACAACGTTTTAAAAGTTTTCACTTTTCAAACGGTTACTAAAATTAATAAACGTCCCACTAAAATTAGTCTTTTACTAAAATTAGACGTCACCTAAATGGGTGAAAACGTCTAAATGTTGTGTGACGATAAATTTGTATCTGACATCACTAAAATTCATTTTATGTGATAAAATTGAACAAAAAGTGAAAAATGTACATAGACAGTTCAATCACTAAGTTATTCGGCATCTAAATACATATTTTGTTGAATTTCATCACATAAAAGGAATTTTAGTGATGTCAAATACATATTTAGTACTGTTTATAATATCACTAAGTTTAGTTAGACGTAATAACAGAATAGCATTTTGCGATCTCTTAATAAAAATAAGAAAATTTTAGAGAAATTTAGTTTAGTGGTTCCAACAACAGAATTAGAACCAATGTTGGCCTTTCGCCAGACTTTAACTTTTTATAAAGAAAATTATACTATCTACTTTTCCGCACTAGAATGTTGAAGGCCAGTATTAAACATTATCTCAAACGGAAACGAAGGAATCCAAATATATTTATACCAAATTTTAAGAAGTATAAAACTGTATAAATTTATTTGGAAAAACGTCAAAATCCGTGTAGTTATGTCGCGCAACTCAACAAGGTATGATTAAAACGAAAATAAAACTTAGGTCGGTTACAATGTATCGATCTACTACACGATTCATTGTCAACAGCTTGCCTTTAATCTCAAATTTATCAATGTGTACACTTGTCAAATGTCATTATTATGATGTTATTGACTCTCTGCGGCGTCGCCAGTGACTTCACAATAGACCCTTCGCTATTGTCATTAACCATGTTTACTTTTCATATTGAAAACAGTGCATGTAGAATAAATAGTTGTTGGCACTTGGTGGCAGACACTGATACTCGTCCAATTGATATTTATTAAATATTTATAATACTTGAAACTACAATAGTTAGAACTACCTATTGTTTATCTACGCATTTATTTCCTGATAAGGCAGCACGGACGATATGTAATGTGTATATTACGGAGCATTCTAGAGCCAAAATTTGATAAAGAGCATCACTGTTGATTTATGATGTTATAAAATTATGGCAATCCATATATTTTTATGTATGTAACATCACAAGAAATAATAGCAAGGTTTAGAAATATCTCGTATGATGCTTATAGGAATCAGACGATAAATTAGATCATAGATAAAATAGACTTGAGATCATAGACCTTTCCCTTATCCGTGTCATTCGTAGAGCTTATTTCTGAATATTTAAATACCTATCGGCCAAAACATAGTCGGTTGTAATGACCCAGGGACGGGGCGGCGCGTCGCCGTCGTCGTCTGCTAGACGAGCGAGAAACTGGTGTGACCCGACTCGAGACTAATAGCTCAGCTCACTGTGGCGAGTATCGAGCCTTCTGTTATTGTATAGACTGCTCAAACTATATCTGTTATTGTATAGACTGCTCAAACTATATCTGTTATTGTATAGACTGCTCAAACTATATCTGTTATTGAGGAACCTTTACGGTATCGCAATTAAGACAACAAATAATAGGTCACTAGGACTAGGTAGGTCACATTTTAAGATACTGAAAAAAAGTACTACATTTTAGCTGGGTATAACCTTACCAAGATTTCCGGGACCCGAATGTCCTCGGGCTTGCTTACGGGATTGGAAGGTCAAACGGCAATCACTCTCAATAATGCTGAAAATCGAAAGTCTAACGATGTCTGCTCCTAGCAGTGAAATAAAATTGAAACCCAGACTCCAAATCCATGTAGAGTTTGGAAGCAACTGGGATTACACTAAGATGAACAAGGGCGAGCTGCTTAACCAATTAACCTACCGAGGACACTCACTTCAAACTGACGAATTTTTCCACCTCGTCCCACCTTAAAGCTTGATTCAGCTTGAGTCTAAAAAATGTTCCATTTTTAATTTATTCACTCAGCATACTTATTGCTTTTCAAAATTATTTCTAAAAACGTTTCATATTTAAATTATTATTTAAGTTTTTTATTTTCATTTTAACGTTTCGTTTTTTATTTCATTTTATTTCGTTTTATATTTATTTCAGCCTGGTTGAATGCCTTATGGGCGGCATGAAAAATTTCAACAGCAGGTAGCCACAACCTGCGTCTGTCTATTTCAACACGGCAATGGGCTCACCACCTATTACGTGGGACAGAAATCCACACGGTGAAAAGTGGGCATATAATATGCCTCTGCCACCCCTTCGGGGATAAAGCGTGATGGATATTTACGGGTCGTTGAATAGTAATTTGTATTATATAGCTACCAACTCAAACTCGGCCACTTTATGAACCTTAAAGTAGTCAATTAACCTTTCTCTATTTGTTTCTTTCTTGTGTCTGAGCTTTCAGAGTCCCCCTTGATTCCCTCTCAGATTCTCAGTTGCAGACAGGGGACTTGACTTAATAGGTATAATATATGTATTGTACCAAGGATAATAAAGATATATATATACATATAGAAAGAGATATAATAGTATTATACGATGTACTTATTATACAGGCAATCTGCTTATTTGACTAACACGAACTGGAAGTGATACATCCTCGGTATACAGACTAAATAACGAGCATTCACTGTAAATGATTTAAAAATGGTTGTCTGAAATATTCTCCACCGAATTTTGATTCTAGATTTTGATTCAAGCTGAAAGTTTTATCGTTGCGAAGTAGAAGCGAGTAACTTCTATAGTATTTTTGCATCGCATCGGTGAGCTCAGTGCGGGTTCAACTTTATGACTAACGATCACTTTAGAGGTATTTTCACAGAGTGCGCCTTAATACGATTTCTATTTTCAAAAACAAATTGACCATTAGTGGTAACATTTTTATAATATCTAACTACCTATCTTCCCCGTCAGGGATACAATGCGAAGATAGTTACAGAGCCCAGACCGCCAGGCTTCACGATCCATGCATACTTCTTACGCTTCCTGCAGATTCATCGATCGCCTCATACATGTACGTCTGGGTATCCGAGTACTTTTGGCATTTTTTATAATGTTGCCAATAGCGGTAGGTAGTTTGTAAGCGACAGGAAATACAATATTTGTTTTGGATTTTGCGTGTTTCTTATGTATGTATTCAATAACATGTAAATAATTTTTAGCAGTAGTCTAGATTTACAAGCTTCCTTTGGGCTATATGGCGTTTTCTAAATAAATGTCCTATGATATTTAGTATTTCTGGAGACCAGTACAGCAGCCTATTCGTATTTACATACAGATTTGTGCAGGTATCGCAGGTAGTGTGTTGCGCTTTCTGAACCTAAATTTATATGATAAACTGTAGTAAAACTCTGTTTCTATCTTAGCATAACTACACGTTCTGCTTGGTAGTAACTTCTTTAAACGAATCTAACATTTTTCATGCTGGTTAAATTGTCACGTCACGTTTCGGTCATTATATCAGCATACGGTCCACCTGATCAAAAGCGGTCACTGTAACCTGTGTACATTTGAAACACCAGAGCCACCCTGCATAAAAATTCTAAGACCTCGAATAAGAACCCCATACCGTCGACGTCCGGGAAAACCAAGGCAGAGGGTTTGTTCCACAATTGAAGAAAATCCCAACAGTATGACTTGCATACGGTTGGGATTTTCTTTGACTCTCCGGACGCAGAGTGTGTGGGTGAACATGCTTGGCTATGGCGAGCGGTGCAATCATAGAAAGTATTCGTGGGCATCATATCAAACATTTCCTCAGAGTATAAACCATTTTACAGACAAAAAACACGCATAAGGAGGCGAAGTCAATATGTTGAACATTTTACTGAAAGAAACGTTATTTCTAGCAGACAGTATAAAACAGTGGCACCCTCAATTTCCCTACTCTTTTTTGCTAATCTGGTGAGGGTTGTAATAAAGTATCTTTCTTTTAAGTTTACAATAAATAGTGAGTTACCCGAACTTACAGTTAAATAAATATAGAATAATTACAAATGTAATTGTCTATTATACCAATTGCGTCGTTGCGAGTTAAGGTCAGTCGAACAATCTAGACGTTCTGTTACTTTTTGTTAAGTATGTTGGTAATAAAAATTCCTTTTTATTTTTACAGGTACGTGACGAGACAGCAAAATGTTAAACGAGTAAGAGTTAATTGTTTACCGATAGGTAGAAGCATAATAATGTAGATGACTTATTTGTAAGATATATACAGAATGCAAATAATAGAATAGAATATTATGTAACTGGGTAAGGCTGCTGGAATTAATAGGATTTATGTCGAGATGCCGAAAGCGGAACAATGTGTGGTAGTTTGCCAGCTGTACCGTCTTTTTAACCTTTGCTGGAAGGGTGGCATCGTACCAGATTATTGGTGTTAAGCTGTCATCGTGGCACTGTACAAAGGAAAAGGGCAGCAAGAGTGCAAATATTACCGTAGCATAAGCTTGCTCAGCATCGTCGACGAATTGTATACGAAAGTTTTGATACAAAGAGTGATGAAAGAATCTGAAGGGAAAATGTGGGATGTACAAGCAGGATTTATGAAAGGAAGGGGATTCACGGATCAGGTCTTTTACTTTACAAAGGCGATGCGTATTACAATGAAAGCACTTACAGTTTGTATAAACAAACTGTAAGTGCTTTCTTTATACAATATGTATTAGCACATTGTCTAGTGCGACATTCGTCAGACATTAGCACATTGTTTGACTTAGCCGAAGCCCTGATTCGGTCGGTGCCAGACACAGTATCTGCGCACTACGCTTTGTGTCGTGTGTTGTGTTGTGCGCAGTTGCACTCGAGATATTGCTTGTTTCACTTATGACCGTTTTACTGGAAGCGATTATTTTGACCGGTTGGGAAATAATTTGAAATTCCGTGGCGAAGAAATCGTGAACTTATCTACCAATATGTCACTTGTTAATTACTTTTACCAACAGTATACTGTTTCTTGAATCCGAGTGTATAGGGTCTTATGAAGATCTTGGGGCCCCAAGCGACCTCTTCTGCAAGTGGTGCACCTGCTGTCTAACGGATGAGCCAAAGACGTGGCGCCCTTACGGGGTTGGGAGGTCAAACGGCAGTCGCTCCCAACAAAGCGATAATGAGCCAAATGTGAACAGTCATTTATGGACTCCAAGCTCCAAATCCAAAGAAGCGCTCGTTTACCCGCGGTCTCAGTGTTCTCTAAACGATCACTGAGTTACGCAACTTTCACTATGGCTGGTCCTCGAAAGGGTGACCACTTTGTGGCAATTATTTTCGTTTTTCGTTTCGTTTCGTTTAGCGAATGCGATTTTTAGCTACAGCGAGACTACTTTAACAACAGTATACCGTTTCCCTTAGCGCTGATTTTCAGCTTAATCGAGTTCTATTCCCGGAACCAAAACGTGTCGTGTGAATTTCTTTGAAAAGACTATCTTAGTAAATCAAAGTATTTAATGTAGCATGTCCTTTTATGTCTGACCAAAACTCTTGAATGGAACATATAAATATACTAGCTACCTAAATAACCGCGTGGGGAAGACTCCTATTCGAGACTTGAAAAAAGAAACCTATATTACTTCTAATACCTCTAAAAATATGTGTACAAAGTTTCATGATGATCCGTTAAGTAATTTTCGCGTAAAGGGTAACAGACAAACTTACATTCACTTTTATTATAAAAGTTTTTATTAAAAAATTAAGTAGGGATGTAACACGTTCGAAGGTGACATCTCCGACACGGTGCGTTAGTCGCGCAACGTTAAAGTCAACACGAATACATTTATTTATTTGTCGTACAAATGCAATAGCCAATTGTGTCTGCAATCGCTAACATGGGTCAGTGGCGATTGCAATTACGTAGCATATTTGTGTATATATTGAACTACAGTAGTTCTCGACCCTCGGATACTCGATCCTGCATGATATATGAATAATTACTTCATCCATCCAAGTAAAAGTTGCTATGAGTGCACTCCCGGCATGAGCCCACTACTAAGCAAACGTATAATTAGTACGCCTACCCAGCAATAATATTGATACACGTCAGTTTTAGAGCAATGCAGCAACTGCTTCATGACGCGGGGATAATTTACTATCGCTGTCGGTTATGAGATAAACTGATTGTGGGATTTCCGTGCTTCGGATAGCGTTATGCCGTTTATCCCGGGACTAATAACATGGCAGTCGTTAAGACAGGCTATATGGGCGGCTTGATAAATTTTAGCAGCTTGTCCTAAATTGAACACGGCAAACGGCAGCGCGAGTTTAACACGTCTTGTGTTGCAACGATCATACCGTATACATTTTCTGCAATTTCAGTAGCTATGATATCTAAATAACTAACTATCTAACTATAGCGAAGCCTGGCGATCTGTCTTCTCTGACTACCCCGTCAGGGATACAGCGTGATATCTATAAAGGTTTTTTTTTTAAATCTCATGCATTATTTACAATTATCTAAGGCACATAAATAAAAACAGGGTGAACTTGTAGGTCTTATTAATTTTAAAACCAGTCCTCAGTTGACCTTTGAGTTGAGGAAGGTCAGGTCAAGACCGGCTCCTTTCATTGCGATGAATGAAAGGTTGATGAAGTCGCTATATCGGAAAGAAAGATATGACTATCAATTCAAATCACATATAAAAGAAAACCTTGACTGACAACGTGCCCTCTCAGTCCGCTCTGAACAAATTTGATTAAACAGTTATAAAGGAAATAAACCCTGAAGGTTTATTCTTAATGTAGCGGGACATAGGCCAGTTGTCGTATACAAACCCATACATATTTTTTATAATTATACTCAGAAGTACTCGGTTACTCAGACGTATGAAACGATTAATAAATCTGCAGGAAGCTGAAGAGGTTTGAACGGATCGCGAAGCCTGGCGATCTGTCTCTGACTACATCAGGGATACATTGTAAAGATTAGTCAGTATTCTGTTAAACCCTTGTTTTTAAGAACTACAACATAACTTTCAATGTTACAGTCTGTTATAAAAAAATATAAGCTATTTAGTATTCTGAACGTTCCTAAACTCCAACGAAGATTGACTCCACCACGCGACTTTAATATTAATAACATAATAATAATAATAATAAATATTCTTTATTGTACACCATAAAATAACATTTTTAAGAACTTAATTAAGTTATGTATGTACAATAGGCGGCCTTATCGCTAAAAGCAATCTCTTCCAGGCAACCTTTGAATGGAGAGAAATAAATAGAGCTGATTGAGGCAGTGTACAAACTTTCAAGATACATTTAACCAAATAATAAACATATAAACAATATAACAATACACAACAATAAAAAAAAAAAAAAAAAAAAATACACAAGTAGGTACGTACCAGTACATAATTAGTGTACATAACCACACATATATCAATAGACAATAACAAAAGATACGCTGTACTAATGTGAAACAGACAGAAAGTGATCCCTTAACATTCTCTTAAATGACGCCAGTGATTGTGCTCGTCTTATCGATACTGGCAAAGCATTCCACAGGCGAACCGCTTGTACAGTAAAGGATTTGTCCATGAAATTTGTAGAATGCTGTGGCATTCCGAGTCTCAAATTTTCCGATGACCTCAAAAATCTAAAATGTTTGGCATAAAGGAACTTGAAACGTTCTTTGAGATATCGGGGAGTGCATGGATTGAACAGTATACTGTATAGTAAAGATAGTATGTGAGTATTCCGTCGAAGGCGAATTGGGAGCCACTTGAGCTTATTCCTGAATTCAGACACGTGATCATATTTGCGTAGGCCAAATATAAATCTTATACAAACATTTTGAAGACGCTCAAGCTTGTCAAGTTGCTCTTCTGTGAGATCAAGATAGCTGACATCCGCATAATCGAGAATTGGCAGCAAAAGAGACTGTGCAAGCGCAACTTTAGTGGCTGTAGGGAGAAAATTCCGTAATCTACGCAGTGATCCCGTAGATGCAAACAATTTGCGCCCGACCTCTTGCAATTGATGATCCCAGGATAATGATCTATCCATGTGTATTCCCAAGTTTTTGACCGTATCACTTATTTCGATAGGGGTGCCATTAAAAATAACTTGGGGCAACCTTGTGTAGTCAACACGCTGCATTAGCCAGGGGCTACCAACGATAATGACCTGGGTCTTAGATGGGTTTACCTGGAGACCATAGTTAAAACTCCATTCACATACACGTTCCAAATCCATATTCATTGCAGCAATTGCTTCTGGCAACTGACCTAATGGCGCCTGTGTATATATCTGTAAGTCATCTGCATAAAGGTGGTAGGATGAAGCTAATTTTTGGGAGATTGTATTTATAAATATAGCAAAGAGTAGAGGAGATAGAACGCCGCCCTGTGGTACACCGGCTGTAATATTACACCAAGAAGAACGAGAGTCTTCTATACGTATACGTTGCCGGCGGCCACTCAGGTAACTTTGAAACCAATCGATCACTATAGGAGATATGTTAATAGAGCAAAGTATGCCGAGTAGAATTTTAAAATTCACCGTGTTGAAGGCATTAGTAAAATCAAGTAAAGACAGTACAGTGAGATTGCCTTTTTCCATACCTGTTCTTATATCGTCTGTAACATTAACTAGGGCTGTCACAGTACTATGTCCAGGACGAAAACCAGACTGAAAAGGATTTAGTAAAGAGTTTTTACAAAGGAACATATTGAGCTGGTTATAGACAAGGCGCTCAAGAACTTTAGAAAGGAAAGGTAGTATAGATATAGGGCGAAAATGGGAGAAAGAAGATGGGTTACCTTTTTTTGGTAAGGGTATAATTTGTGCATCCTTCCAAATGGATGGAAAGAGACCTCTTGTAGTAGAAAAATTTAGTATGTGAGTCATAACAGGAAGGATCTGATCGAGGATAGGTACGATCATGTTACGGCTCACACAGTCATCCCCAACGGCATTTGATGTAATCGACATTATGCTCTTTTTAACATCACTATCAGTGAATAGATCAAAGAAGAAACGCGGATAATTAGGAGTTGGAAGTGATGAAAGATAATTTAGTGTATTTGTTTTGGTAGTCCCTCCAAAATTGGACGAAGAAGAAAAATGCAAGTTAAGTGCTTCGAGGTCAACCGTTTTAGGAATACTATTTTCTTTAGGTTTCCCAACTCCTATGCTTCTCAGGAATTTCCACACTTTAGAAGGATCACAGTTATCGATGGACTTATGAATATATCGGCGTTGTGCATTTCTACACACCTTATTGCAGTGATTACGTATTGCGACATATTTTTCGAAGTTGCTAGTAGACGGTCGACATTTATATTTAAATTTAGCTGCAGCTTTCTTTGCCATCACATCCCTAATAGTATCAGTGAGCCAGGGAGCGGGTAAATGTTTTATTTTAACCGCTCGGGCAGGAGCATGTTTATCAAATAGCTGTATTATTTGACTGTTAAAATTTTGTACTTTTTCATCGATACATTTAGAAGCAACCAAGAAGTCCCAATCAATATTATCAGCATCCCCACGAAGGTTATCAAGGTTCATAGCACTAAAGTTGCGCTGCCACAGAATTTTGCATCTTGCCTTAGGAGGGCGGAGTTTATAGGACAGGAAAAGTAAGTCATGAAAAGAAAAGGCATCAGCATTGCATTGACCATATCCAATGACGTGCTGCACGGATGACACCAAGATAAGATCTAGCAAGGATGGGTTGCAGTTAGGGAAGTGATGGGTAGCATTTAAAGGAAGAATTGAAAGATTGCAAGATTGAGTTAAACGGCGAAAAGAAGAAGAGCGGGAATCATTTTTTATGAGACAAGTATTGAAATCACCGAGTATGATTGTGTGATTGTAAGAGGGAGTTAAATTTTCTAAAAGGCGTTCGAAGGATTTGAAAAAGTTAATATGTAACGAGGGGCAATAATAAACACCCAATAATATTTTAGAATGGTTAAGATCTACTTCTAAGAAAAGATGCTCGCCAGCGTTCGGGGGTGGTGGTTGTGCTGACACATCAACGACGTGGAAAGGAATTTGTGTACGAATATATATAGCAACACCGCCACCAACCCCATCGCCTCCACGATCATTTCTTATCAATTCGAAACCTGGGAGTGAGTAAGAGGAAGATGAGTGAAATGTTCTAAACCAGGACTCTGACACAAGAATTGCATGAATATTTTTACAGTCAAAAGTAGCCAGCATATCAAGGAAATGGGCGGGAATACTCTGGGCATTGAGATGGACTACATTAAAACTTTCGGGTACATCAGAAAACCGAGAATTCAGCGTATCAGCCAGTGATGGAATGTTGATAAGACTACCATTAAGGCTGGATGCCGTATGAAAACTATCACCACTATCATCACTATCATCACTTAAATCTGTCATAGATAGGTATCAATCAATATATAAATAATTTATATTATATATGTATAAATATATATCTAGTTATAAACAATATATATATATATATATATATATACACACAAATATACTATATGTAATATATAAACAGGTATGATATAAATGTATGATATAATAATACAACCACAAAAATACACAAACAACACCAGTCCAATTGTTTCGAACGAACTTACCCCACTGAAAGAGCAATAAATTGTAAATTGACTTCTAACTTCACAGCATTTTAGAAATACATGAAATCAGTTCTGTATATTCCTGTATGGGGATTGGAAAATGGTCCACGTCCGGGGTCCATATTGCAGAGGATTTCTTCTTCTGCATAATGGTAGTGAATTCTCACAACCGCAGCCCCATGTCATGTTAATAACTGAAAGGAGTGTTGAATATTACTTTAGTGGCGTGTAAATCAATGTGTTACTTGTCCTTCAGACTGATCATTCAGGGAGAAAATAAATACTAATAGCGCTGCGTGAGGCAAAACAAAGTATGCGCCGCTACCCCGATGAAGTAAGAAATAAAGTTAGCTATAAAATACACATGTCTTTTAAAGTGATTCAATCTGTACACATGTACCTATAACGAGTACTCCCGGCGAGCTCTGCACCGCCTTAGAATCAGTTTTCAATCTTCATAGAAAGAGACAAACCCAACAAATCCAGGATCATAAAAATCGTCTCACCCATTCTTGAGTTATAAATGGTCTACCTATCTAACTAACACGACTATATAGATATGTGGACAGATGTAGATATAACGATTTATTAACCACGTGGTTGCGCCTAAGTACGATATTGCATCACTTGCAAGTTGAAGTTACCTTATTATACAAACAAATGACTAACTATATATAAATATTCAGTATCGTATTCCTTATATAATATTATTTTATATTTTCCACAATGAGTATTGTTTATCACATAACCACATTTATCCACAATAACTGTCAAAACTTGTTTGTCTACCTCGATGTAAAATAAGGTCCGGTCCATTCTCATAATATGTCTCTATCCCAAGCTGAAAAGTCTGGAAGTACCTAACTGTGAGTCTAAAAATAACAAATTTTAATTGAGAACGGCTATGACGCTATCTCACAGTACAAGACCTGCCGTGTGATCTCAATTTTCCGGTATGAACTGAGTGTCGGTGAGGCCTGCAATATTTTAAACTGTATAATACATGTTGTGCTCCCCTTTTCACAATGATAGGGGAGCACAACCGATAGGGGATTTCTTCCGCGTACGCTTAGATTGTGGAATGAGCTCCCGGTCTGGGTTTTCCCGAAAATCTACAGTATGGGGCTATTCAAAAGGGGTCTTAAAAGGTTTTTACAGGGTTGGCAGCGCGAGTAGTCTGTTGTCGCTAATACCCATAGGCTACAGTGATCACTTCATTAGGTCGCATGTTTGTCTTCCACCTCATTAAAAAAAAACTCTGAAGGATTTGAACGAGGTGTAGGAATTTTTAAGTCTCATAAGTGTTAAGGTGCTAGTTCAAGTAAACGACCTTGAATTTTTTTCATTTCTGTCACACCAATCGTTAACCAAGCAAGTGTGAGCGGCGCGGTTAAAGCCGATATTTACGCATGGCACACAGACACTTCAATTTTATTTATTAGTATAGATAATATGATATGATGGAAAAAAAAGTACACCGACTCAAGGCCATTTGCAAAGTCGTCCGCGTCTTATACGTAAATGTGAATGCGAATTTGTGAGTTTACGTTTTGTATTTGCCAATGGCAGTCCAGTCATTGCCTGATATCATTGTCGTAAAATTGAGGAACTCCTTCTGATAACGTCTGTCTATGGTTTGTGTCATTTTCCAGTTCAATCCCGCGACTCTAAATTCTATCTTACATGGTGGTTTACCACAGGGAAGTATTGCCCCCTCTAACCAAGATAAATAACGTTTCCGTGATTTGAAAGTGACCATTTAGAAAGTAGGTATGTGTAGTCAGCAGTTGCGTACGTTTGTCTACGTTGGCAACACACGCTGTTCTTGACAACACAGCGTCGTATAAAAGTCTTACGAACATAGCACAACATCTTCGAACATTACATAATTTATACAGATCGTTTGAAATACCTTACTTGTGAATCCTACGTTTTAAGACAATAATTGATCAAAATATGAAAAATTTGAAATAACAGGGTACATTAAACAAAATTTAGAACGAGGTAGATAATGTGTCGCAGTCCTCCAAAATATAACATAATTGTGGAGACCGAGAGTGATGTTTCAATGTAACGGTGCGCATGCGCAGTTATTGTCCGTTGCTTTACAATTTGCACGTCATTACCGACTATGAGTGGCGCGAAAACACGGTCACCCAAATTGTTGTGAGAAACAGCAGGTATTTATTAAGAGTTTAGAATGTGTATGTCCCAAAATACATATAATTTAATTAATCTTTGTGAGTTACAAACTTACAATTGTAATCACTGCTGTAGTGTGAATAGCCTCGTTCTTTTGTTCGTAAATAGTTCAAAATCAATTTCAACTGGTGCTGTACTGAATTCAATTCTATTGAAAATCCAAATACTCTCAAACACTAAGTGCATGTATACGAGTACAAACAAATGTAAACAAGAACCAAACATTCAGTGCTTGATCTATTTAACTAACACAAAGCTCCACAAATACCTAAACAGTTAAATCTTAAATATATTGGTAGCTTTCGCATATAAGACGAATTAATATTGGAGTTGTAACATTTTAGATTTTTAATATTCATTTTAGATAATTTGACTTTTGTAATTTTATGTTGTGACAGTTTCCATAGAACAATGCGATAAAAGTATTATATTTTTGAAACCGGAAGTAAGTACCTCAAATATTCACTTACACCAGGAAACAATTACTAAACTAAAAGTTGTTGTGGAGCAGACTGAGTGCACTACCCGGACGTCGCGACGTATCGATCCAGGGCGTCGCCAGGTGTACCAACTATGCTAGCTTAAACCAAGCGCACTACACTGCATAATTTTCTAGACAAAATGTTTAGGGTTGTCACTGAATTAAAGTAGTCGGTTTAGAAACGAGCGCGGGCTCTATAAAGTTGCCGTTTTTTAAATACTGTATCTATTTTTAGACCGTACTCGTATATATGAATTCTATATCTCTATTTGTATTTCTTATTTGTGAAAATTGTATTCACGAATACAGTCGAAGGGGATTACTAATTATCACGTAAAGATAATTTTACTGTAATGTGATTGCGTAGGTAACTGCTTTAACTTTGAGTTTATCACCAAACAAATTAACTTCACGCCATGAGCGAACGTGCTATTAGTGAATTATGGAATTAAGTATTAAATATTTTATAACCCAGTGCTTACCAGGTGTTTTACAGTGAACAGTAAAAAAAATGCCTAAAGAAGTTCTTTTCTCATACATTATTTTTTTATGAAACCTGATTCTACGGCAGTGCAAGGCTCGTCTAGGCCATTAGTTATAAATTATAACACTGGTATCTATTAATTATATAAATAACATTTCATCGCCAAAAAAATAATGCACTTATCTCGTGATAAATTCTGTAACTTTTTTTTTTTACCACTGAGGTGGCAGACAAACATACGGCCCACTTAATGGAAAGTGGTCACCGTAGCCTACCTTAACGCCGTAACTTATAGTAGTAGTCTTGTTTTGGCCAATCCTTTTGCCCATTTTCACACTAGACAACCCTACTTGCCGTCGTCTAGCCGGTTGCAACTGCAGACGGAAACGATGCACCGCAGTATATTATTTTATTCTTCCCTACTACTTACTGCGAGTCCAATATTGTACTGCGAGTGTATATGACCATGTTTTATTCAAAATTGCGATACTGAGTATCGCGGCATATACTATGTTAAATGTTGTGTATCAACAGAATGGTGTCAGCTAGACCCATTATGGGCTCGCCCTCGCCTTATTATGGAACCCAAATATACTTAACAACGTAAAATATACTTACCATATTCTAAAGAAATAAAGATTTGATTATGATTATGATTCTAACGAAATGAGGGTATATAAGTTAAATTTGTATTTAAGAAAAATAGTGATTAGAGTTGGGTATCCAATAGGGGTTGAAAGTTTGTAATTTTTTAAAGTTTAACAGTAGGTAATAAACATAAAAGTATTATACTTTGTTTAAAAAATGAAAAAAAAAGACTATTCGATTGGAGACGGGGATTGAACCCGTTGCCGAACCAAGGCAATGTTCTAGCCACTGAACTACCCGAACCGTATCGAACCAAGTTGAAATTCTTCATCATACTTATATCGTCATTTTAAGAGTATGACCAGAGCCATCTATCGAGCTAATGAACAACTCGATACCAATGAACAGTGTTACAACCATTTTTAAACATGGATGCATTGAACTCCACTTATTGTATTTCAATACAATACTCCGCAATTTACTGATTGTTATTATTACCTTTAGTAATTGCCTAAAATTGTGGTCTAACACCTGACTAGTTCTTGTGATAGTACGTGCTGCGGAATTAGCTAGTTCAATAAATTGAGTCAGATTTGCGATGTGACTCATTTCACGTAACATGTATTAGACTACAGTTTATTTTTGTTCTCATAGATCATAAATTCGTACACTGCTGTATTTATTGGTCAACAAAGGTCTTCTAAACTTTGGTTCAGGACTTAGAAAACTTAATTCAATGTGTACAAATGGCTGTTCGAGATTAATTTCATTGAATTCATATTTGTACTGATACTTGCTTACAATCAATATGTAGCTAAAAATAGTAGCTAGGGATAAGATTATACTCGTACTATCAAAGTATTTTCTATATTATTGTGTGACGCATTGCGATAATAGACATGAGTCATTGTTGGTTTGTGTTTCAATACTTGAGTATATTCTAATCTAATCAAAAATAATGTAATACATAGTACGATGGACGAAGCTAAGTCGAAATACTTAAAAAATAGAAATGAAATGAAATAAAAAAATAAGTACGGACTAATAAAGTTACTCCGTTAGATATTGGTAAAACTATTTAAGTATATTCTGGTCAATATATTGAAAAAAAGAGTTAGGTATTCTTATTCAATAGCAATTTAATAAAGCTTATTCAATTGCTTTCTATCTTCACGCTGTATCCCTGACGGGGTAATCAGAGAGGGCAGATCGCCAGGCTTCACGATCCATGCATACTTCTTGCAGATTCATTCGCAATCCATATTATATTATCTTTGGTATTAGAATAGATTGTCATTTAGCTTGGCGAGAATTTCGCAGTGTTGTCCTATATACTATGTAATCGAGCAGTTTTGATGTTATATACATGGGATGTTATTATAACTTATCTACAACAGTTTAACTGTCCTTTGTGCTCGAACAAAGTAAGACGACTCATACCAATTATTGCAACATTAAAGATAATAGTATTTGCTACATTACCGCCGTAATGTAGTGTTACGTGGTTACGTAAAACGACCTGCGGAAAATTAATAGTTGTTGAACGCATTTTGAGGAGTAAAGGCGGTTATATTTTACAGCTTTTAAAGGTATTTTTGTTGATTTTTGACATCAGCATTTAGTAAAAACCGTTTAGCGCACCATTACATCAGTTTTGCACAGAAGTATAAAAGTTAATAAATATTATGGGATACTTTTCACACAGCGCCATCACTAACAAATCAACTAAGTTTAAAGGTGTATATGGGATCTAGACATAAAATACTTATATTTTTTAAAACATACATAGCAAACATCCAAACTCCGAAACAAATATTTGTGGATCACACAATATACTATGTTAAATGTTGTGTCTAGAAAAGGTATTATTTAAAAAAATTGCGAGTAAAGTGCCTTTATTAAAGGTAAGATGTTCAATACTTAATACTCAATATGTTTATTGCATACCATAATGTGATTATACAGATTTTAAAACAAACTATGTAGCAATTATGGACCCTTTCGGGCACAGCAAATATTTGGTCGGAGAGAGGAAGCACATATTCATTTATAGGCTTTTTCTTTGCCATAATAGTCATTTAATTAAGTAGAGAAGGTCTGTGTGAATAATTAATAATCAGGATGGATCTGTAGGTCAGACACGACTTCAACAGTTCAATAATTGAAAGGTTCCTTGACTGACAGCGGGCTGGTGTACCACCATCGATTAAACTGAAAGGCCGTAGGCAATGTAGTGTTGAATTTTTAAGGAAATATAGGTACGTCGCCATACTTATCGTATAGGTACATCTCAAATACTTTGCGCAAATACGTGTGAATATTTGAATTCTTCTTTTGTAATAATGGGATCTTCCTATTTTTAAGTTGCCGGAAAAGTAGATCAAATACATTGTTATCTTTTCGTAACTGATAAAGTACTAACTTAAATGATAAAATACACTTTGAGTGTCATTGAGCAGTATAGCGATTGCAATAAAAGAAAATTATGATCGTATACATTATGTAGGTACCTATTATATTTAAATACCAGCTGACCCGGTGAACAAGCCTTAGAATATTCTAAAAATTTTTTTACTTGTTTTTTGTACAGTTACTATTTTTGTAAGTATGTATTGAGAGCAGAAGCAAAAAAATAATTAGCACCAAGTTGTGAATGAATTGACAGACAGCCAGGCTTCGCGATTCATACATACTTCTTTCGCTGCCTGCGGATTCATTAATTATTGCATATATGCGCGTCTGAGTGTACTACGATACGTTCAGAATATCTTTTTTAGAGCTATCTCACGGTAATCTACGACGTGTACCAAAGCCTCGGTCTACTCTTATTCCTTGTACCCTTTACTTTTGCACTATAAATATTCTTCGTCAATGGTTCCTCATTCTTTCGTTGAACGTGTTCAAACCTACGGAGTACGTCCTTTTGCACTATAAATATTCTTCGTCAATGGTTCCTCATTCTTTCGTTGAACGTGTTCAAACCTACGGAGTACGTCCTTTTGCACTATAAATATTCTTCGTCAATGGTTCCTCATTCTTTCGTTGAACGTGTTCAAACCTACGGAGTACGTCCTTTTGCACTATAAATATTATTCGTCAATGGTTCCTCATTCTTTCGTTGAACGTGTTCAAACCTACGGAGTACGTCCTTTTGCACTATAAATATTCTTCGTCAATGGTTCCTCATTCTTTCGTTGAACGTGTTCAAACCTACGGAGTACGTCCTTTTGCACTATAAATATTCTTCGTCAATGGTTACTCATTCTTTCGTTGAACGTGTTCAAACCTACGGAGTACGTCCTTTTGCACTATAAATATTCTTCGTCAATGGTTACTCATTCTTTCGTTGAACGTGTTCAAACCTACGGAGTACGTCCTTTTGCACTATAAATATTCTTCGTCAATGGTTCCTCATTCTTTCGTTGAACGTGTTCAAACCTACGGAATACGTCCTTTTGCACTATAAATATTCTTCGTCAATGGTTCCTCATTCTTTCGTTGAACGTGTTCAAACCTACGGAGTACGTCCTTTTCCAGCTTAATGCTGATAAAAACAAAACTTATTGCCTTATCACCTATAACCTAAGGATAGTTTTGATAAAATAACATCTAGGCGACTGCTTCGGTGGCGCTGTGGTAGTGTGTGTGTGACTGTCACGGCTGAGGTCCCGGGTTCGATTCTCGGGTCGGATCAAATATTTGTGTGATCAAAGAAGTATATAAATATGTCTTTCAGTTGTCTAGATCCCATGCCACAAGCTTAAATTAGCTTAATTTGAGCTAGATGGCACTGTGTAAAAAAATGTCCCATAATATTTATTATTATTTGTTTACATAGTTATATATGTTATATTATTAGTTTTAAAGTTTATTTGTTTAAAGTGTTGGTGAATCGCATTAGGAATACATTTTCAATACATACTTTACCATTCGATACAAATATAGAATGGATATAAGTGTATTTCTGCCAGGTAGAGTTGTAATAATAAACAAAACCTCTAAGTTTGTGTAAATTAATAGTATTTTAATTATCCACTACACAGCAAACCAGTGACTGACACAGTGCATGCACGCTTTTGGCAACGGTACAGTTCACTTGTACTACAAATAACTATGTTCATAAAACTAACTAACTTCATAAGACTAAACCCTACCGAACGTAACGCATAAACTCCTTTTATGTAACATTAATTTAATGTGTGAAATATATGGCCAGAATTTTTTTACTTTGAGAAAATTTATGTTCCTTATCGTGACATAGGAGAAACAGTGACATAGGGGCAAACTAATCTACCAGATGCGAGAACCAACTCGAAGGCTGCGTTTTGGAATTTGAAACGCACCCTTTGATAAATAATATGCTGGAAAATCATAAATTACTGGTTCTAAAAGATTGCTGATTCACTCGGGATCATTGTTTCAACGACAACAGTTGCTAACGATCCGAACGATCCAGGGCGAGCTGCTCACATACAAATAGATGACATCATAATGCACAAATGCACTCGTTCGCGAAGCCCGCCATTATAGCTCTCAACAGAATATCGCGGTTTGTGTGCAGGTTAAAAATAAGATAGCGTTGGTGGGTTCTGGTTTATTTTTATGGGACTAATCTCACCTGCATTCCCATTACTGTAACTCCTGTAAACCAGGATCTACAGCAATGACCAAGACCACAAAAGCTACACCGAGCTCGATCTCGGTGGTCTCAGGAGAAATTTAAATGTCTTGGAATCCGCAACGAAATTAATCAGAAGAAAATTTGAGGAAGTTGGAAAAAGAACGTAACGAGTCTTCCCTCCTTTGCAAAGCAAGTTACCTGGAAAGCAACTAGGTGTAAATTCTATAGAGAAGGAAAGCACCACTGTATATTAGGTATATTACAGTATATAACGGGTCCTATGCGAGCTATGTTTGATTCCAGTAATATGTATGGCAATACCGTTTAAAAGCACGAAAATAAAAGGAAAAACCTGTTTGGTCAGCTTTAAAGAAATCTCGCCCCCAATAGTTTGAATTTACATTCTAAGAGGGTGAGATTTTTATGGAGCTGACCGTACCAACCCGTCTGGCCATAGCTAATAAATCAATAAAGTCAATTTCACGTGGCGCTCTAACAATCAGGAATACACCCGAACCAACCCCCAATAGAAGTGGGATATAACCCGAACTCTTAGTGAGGCCGCCGTGGTAGCCAAGTCTCCCGGAGCACCGAGACATCTTTCCGAGGAATTACCCGGGGCGTTCGGCAATAAACAGATAGGCAGGGAGCGTGTGGTTATAGCCGGTTCGAGTCCGACATCTAACATCTGGGTGGATTTTCATACGTTGAAAAAACCCTTGCTCGTTTTGCCATCAATATCAGTGGGTGCAGAATTCAAGGTTAAAGCAATCCACTCCGCGACAGTATTGAGTGGTAATGTGTCTATTAGCACTCTCTGATTGGTACTCATAGTGCGAGCGGCTAATGGAATTAGTAGCAACTTGTGAATACCGTCATTGCCGATTAGTTGAACCGCGCTTTGCGTTACTGTGACACTGGTCTGTCCTGTGATGTAGATTTTTGTTGTTATGTGTAGATTAGATATGAGTTTTGTATGTTTAAATAATAACGCATAATTTAGATGGATTTGTTTAGATGGATTTCCGAGGCTTCTAATAAACCATATAAGGAGTTAATGTAAACTTACAATAGATAGGTACTACAACTAGTAATCGTTCAATGTGTGTCAGTGTAGAGGTTAGCGCGGTTTTCTATTCTCCTGTTGATGTACTTACCGTAGCAGATTCTTGCTTCCCGGTGATGGGTGGAACAAATACCTTTATAGTTAGATGAAACTCATTGACTTCCTCGGTGGCGCAGTGGAAGTGTATGCGACATCCGCACTGAGGCCCCGCGTTGGAACAAATATTTTTGTGATCCATAAAATCCATATTTGTTTCGGAGTTTTGGTGATATTAATGTATAATATGTTTGTATTTAGAAATATATAGTATGTCTATCAGTTGTCTAGATCCCATACCACAAGCTTATATTAGCTTACTTTGGGCTAGATGTCGCTGAGTAAAAAAAATGTCTCACAATATTCCGAAACATCAAGGAGAATAAGGAACAGAATGACTGTCATAAATATAAATTATTTTACTACTGAATGAAGAAGATATTATAATGCCTGTGGTATAATTGTTAATTCTTTTAAAATAAATATAACGCTCCTGCTGCTCCCGTCTATTACAGACGGACAGAACTTTTAATTTATAATTTGATTGTATTGTTTCAGGTAAGGCTCATGGCGTATGAAGAGTACGTGTATGAAATAGAGAATACATACAATGACATGTGGCTTTCGAAATCCACTTTTCTCTTTATAAGGAACAACGAATTAGTGTGTTTCTCAATGAACTAAATAGATCTTCTAAATCACGACGCAACGTCCACGAGAATGGCGATATGGCAAGCCATGCACGTTGGCAAGTCGCCGACAGTTTGGCAAGTCGCCGAGGCGCCCTGTCTTTATACCCTCACGACCCTCGGGCTTAATGCATGATGTAAGAGGTAAACAATCCAGTAAAATTTGACTCTTTAACTTAGGTTCTCACACACAGCGTTTATATGGACAAATTAAAATGAAATGTGAAAATTTTAATAAAAAGATTCCGTTGTTTTAGGCGTGTATACTATACAAAATATTTATAAGTAAAAGCTACTAAATATTGTTAGAAAGTTAATACACACTCTCTCACTAGACACTCCCTGTAGTTGTATTAAACCACCTAGTCAAGTGTGGCATCATACAATGTGCCGTGTTGGTAACATTTTATGGTTACTGCCGCGCTCGTGTTGATCGTAACGCGATGTTATACTGCCGTAACCTTTACCACAGAACCTAGTTCAATCAACTGAATGCAGTTAGACATCAAAATATAGTAAAATAGACGAGTATAGGTACTATTAAGTCCGTTCTACACCTCCCATCATAGGAAACTATTCAAGCTTCCTCATTGCCTACACACATTCAGATAATCTGTAGCAACGGCAAACAGTTGATTAGAAACACTGGCATGCAAAAACTAGTTCATATGTATTTTCTTTTTAATGTTTCTCTTTATATTCTTCCACTTTTGTATCTGTTACTCGACGTTTATTAGATAAAACTAATTAAAAACTTTTTCTTTCCTTCCTTTCTTACTTCCAGATCATATGTTGAAAGAATTCTTATCGAATCGATACTTTAGGTCTAGACTTTACTCAGTACATATTAATCTTTCCTATATTTAATATTCTATAATGTTTATATATAATGACTTAGTTTTAAAGTTGAATGAACTTTAGTATAAAGATTTTATAGAATCTTACCACACTTTATTTTTAAAATTATGTGGCCATAAAATACCTCCATGTTAGCATACCCGTAAATATACTCAACGTGCCGCGAGCTAAATAATAAATATAGTCACATATTTCAGAATATACAAGATGAAATGACTGAATATTAGAAAACACATTTTGTGTGATATAAATTATGCCTCTCCCTTTACTCGTCACGTACGGTTAACGGCAAAAGTGTCTACGACATATAAAGATATACTAATGACCCATATATTTCTAAAGAACAAAAAATAAAGAAAAAAAGATGTACGTATGGATCGCGATGCTTGGCGATTTGTCTTCTCTTGACTTCTCCGTCAGGGATACAGCGTAAGGATAGGCACATATTATTTCAAAGTGTAGGAAATTCTGATCCTAGAACTGAAACTTCTCGCCTCTTGCTATCTCTCTAATCTAGTTTTAAGAGAGTTTTTTATTAATGGAACTCGCCTTAGACAAATTTGCCTTGAGTTTCCCCTCTTGGTGATAAGATAATGCCCCAAACCTTAAAACCATTGATTGGAAAAGTGTCTATATATCACCTGCGCTATACTGCCTTTGACAAATTTTATGTTTTTTTTATTAAAAGATATAAAATATAACCGCAATTTTAACATCTCTAGAAAATTGTCTACGGCCGATGATTCGTAAGTTTTAAATAGGGATCTCTCTTATATCTTATGTGTTGTCTGTACCTGTGGATCCACTAGAAACGCTTTTAAGAATGAGCCATTAAACTAATGCTCGGAGTCCTTACGCTCTTTTGGCTTATAAACGATTCATGTCCATTAGGAGTAATTATTTATGTATATATAAGCTTCTATGAAAAAGCTCAAGGTTATGTCATGTACCTCTAACAAAACCGACCACGTTGCCGTGCCTTATGAACGCTTACGTCATAAATGTTCCTACAACCAAACCAAAACCAAATGAATATATGAAAGTAAACGTAGAGTGACTTTGTGATCTTTTTACAGCAAACATGGTACTAATGATCTCTCCGATCTTGTTTGAAGAGATTTGTATAATATTATTCTCGATGTGGCGACATTTGAATCTACTTCCAATTTATCACAGTCTTAAACCAGCGAGTGGTTCTTAAAAGTGCAGGTACAAAGTAGATGTTTTACTACGGTGGTACAAATTATCAAGCTTTACCAAGATTACAGGCTTTCGTGTTCGGCTAACTTTCTCATGATAAGATAATAGAAGTCCTTGAATAGACATGCAATGAAAGCGGTGCCGGTGGTATGAAATTGAACTTCATACTCTTCTAAGTAATGCACGATCTATCTGTTTTTAACTACAATTTTAACTACAACGCCGGTAAGACTCATTCATGGTCTTACCGGCGTTGTAGTTAAAATTAATATCAATAATGAGATCAAATTTATACATTATAGATACATGGACTCGTATTAAATCTCTTCAATGCTCATATCAGTCATATCATTGTTATTTGTAGTCCTTGAAGAATACCTAGAATTGACTAGTCACTACTCCCAAGCATTGTACTTCGTTTCTACGTTCTAGCTACCCAATATATTATTTGTTACGATGCTTGTCCATCGATAGGCTGCTTGTAAGAATTTTTAACGCCTCTCTTTGTACATTTTAATTTGTCCAGTTTCATAGAAAATGTATTAAATGGTGGTCAACAAAGTTCTTACTATATGAGTCCATTGATTGGCAACGTAATATATTAATTTCGAAATGGTTGCACTGGAGGTTGTTCTCTATTCGTGTGTTATGTGAAAGGATTAATTACTAATCTTTATTTTTTTTTTTTTTTTTTTTATTAAACCCAATACAGATTACAACTATTACAATACACAATATGAAATCACATGGTGCAGATCTGAATCGTAATTCAAACATTTGTGTTCTTTGAGAACTTCGTAATAAACCCCAACCTAAACAAAAACGAGAGCAAAATGGCAACACTGCCTTGGGGATTCACGTGATAATTAGTAATTTTTATTCTATAATAAAAATAATATAAAAAGTAAATGAAAATGTAACTAATAATTCTAACTACTGGGCGTTGAATAAAGGACACCTTTGAGCTGTTCAATGTATGCTGCTATCTTAGGAGTAAATATATCAAGAGAATCTAAACGATTTATAAAACCCTATATGATTTATAAATAAGGAACTGTCGTTTGATCCATATACCGCTAGTGGTAGATTAGTTCGTAAACTACTTAATAAAAAAAAATTCTCTTCATAAGTTTAACTATTTGTTCCCAATGATGTTGTTGTAGATAGTAACTCTCACATACATGTTAATTTATGTCATTTTATGTATTTAGATGTGTTGTGCTTGAATAACGCAAGTGACTTATTAGTTTTATATTCTATAAATTTAATCGTGAAAACCTATTATTGGCATTCTGTCACTTATTGCTTAGTTTATAAGCTGAAATATTGCTGTTGGTTTTCCTATGGAAATAAATAAATAAATAGAAACGTTGACAGTTTAATCTGTTGAAATAGCTGCAGTAACTACTTATAGTGGCTCACTGTCAGCTACAGTTTATTGCAGCCGGGCGCGCCATTTGTCAAGCCGGCGCTGTGAACAGACGAACTAGCACGCAATTAACTTGATAATCACGTCACCTTACTTAAAGCTTGATAAATTGTCTGCCAGGACACTGAGCTGATGTTGAAGCGTGTATTTAAGATTTGAGATAGTAGGTAAGTAGGTCCTTGCTACTCCATATTCAAGCCTCTATTGGAGAGAGCCTCTCGCAGGGCAATGATTTATTCATGAATTCTCCACTGGATAGCTTTGATGGTATGTACTTACTTATTTATAAATCCCAGAGATAATATCAGATCTTGAGTGTCGCTTTATAAATTTAGTTTCTTAATAAAATGTATTGGTATTCTCTGCCCAAATAGTCCGTCGGTTCCTATCCCAATCGCCCTGATGCTGACTGCGTTTAGAGCTTATCTTGTAAAGCCCTGTCTTGCCAATTCTTATTCATGGTAACTATGATGGGGTATCTAATTAAAATTTTATCATTTTATCTCAGTATTTTCTATGTTAATAATTGTAACTCATTTACTCTTTATCAGATTTCATATTTATTTAGTACTTACTCAAAGCGGTGATTAAATTTGATTTCATTGCATCAACTTCATAATGATTTGTTTAACAAATTGTTCCAGTCCAGAGGTGTCCAAATGTGAGTAATTCCTAGAGTTCTTTTAAAAGTTAGTTAACTGCGTGACTACGTCTGAATGCAAACAAGTAGGTATGTGTATGTGAAAGGAATAAGCCGAATTGAAAGACCGTATGACGTTTGGATATGTGCCCAGCTCTGTACCACAAGCCACAAGCCATGTAAACATTTACTTGTACCGAGAGTAGTGTGCAGAGTGTGCAGGAAACAGTAAGGCATCGATCGTGTCATGTTGTTGTGCCTTGCTACCAGCTTCAATTGAACTTGTCTCCATAAACATAGCGAGACTTTCTTTTCACTATAAACTAATAGGGCATTTTGTTTGCTGGCTAATTATTCGAGTATAACCGTAGCAACTAACATTATCGAATTCCTCGCGTAATACCTACATAGGTTCGTTTAAAAACTAAACGGAACTGATCAATTTTCCGA
This sequence comes from Thumatha senex, assembly GCA_948477245.1. NCBI lineage: Eukaryota > Metazoa > Arthropoda > Insecta > Lepidoptera > Erebidae > Thumatha > Thumatha senex. Next base: position 996,334 of record OX419737.1, read on the forward strand.
AACCTATTTTATTACTTTTAGGCCTGTTGTCGGCTCCGTATGTCAGAAATCTTTAGTATTCAAAAAGGCTGTGATGTGGCATGTGTTTACATATTTGCCACACTTACATAACAAGGTTAAAAAAATATTTTTGAAAAGAAATCGTTGATAGGTCCTACAAAACTATTGTAGGTTTGCTGAAACCATTTTTCAATTAAGGGATTCGTGTGAAACATAAAACTTTTTTCCTATTTAAAAAAAAATAAGTATAAGCTAAGCTAAGTTATATATACTTGTATTAGACCTACATTGTCCTTGGTCCAATATGCCCTTTACCAGTTTTTATTATCTCCACTTACGTTACAAACAAACTTGTCAAATAGTAATCTAACTCCATTGGCGACAAAAGTACTAAATATAACTGAACTGTGGAAAGACTCTTCATTACTCTCTCCTCTCGATAAAAGGAAATTATTTTGAAGTTTTGTCGCTTGTTTGTCCCGCATTTACGAGTTACGACCTCTCTTCACGAAATGTGTAAATAAAACAAACTTTTTGGACTAAATCTCTTTCGTTGTCATGGCGTGGCCGGTCTTATTAAAAAAGTTGAGATCTCGGGAATTAAGTATGTTGCTTTCCCTTTGAAGTTGTACGGTCGAAGGTTTTTGCGAGTTACACAACCTTTGATGTGAGATTATCTTGAGTAAGTATTTATACTTGGCTCCTTTGGCCTTGTCGTGCTGCTTTGTGCGGCTTCTTGCTTTCTTAGAATATCGTTAATTGTTCGTGTGGCGGGGAAATGTTTTGTATGTATTAAAACATCTATTTGTAAAATTATCTGATATTCTTGATATGTTTGAATAGAGTATGTTCTCACTATCGTAACTCTAGTGTCGACGGTTTGGTGCCAATTATGATGAGTTCTTGTCGTCATCATGCGTGTTTTCGGCAAAATTAACTTTGTTTAGAACACTAACAAAGTTAAATAATTAGCTGAGTAGGTAAGTACGCGTCTACCAATGTGGCGAACAGTAGACGTAACTCAATACACATTTTAGTGTGTGTGTCACACGCTGGTACATGTGCGTGCAGTGTTTGTGCTTCGTGGGGCTGGATCAACAACCAAACAGCTAGTTGTGTGCGTACGGACTAACTAATTTGTTTGTTCATTTGTCTAGTGGGATGTTGCGTAGAAACGTTTACTTTAATGGGGGATTTGATGTAGTTTCTGGATTATTTATTCTGTATGATTCTGTTGCTATAAATATCAGAAGCGTTAAACTTTTCTTATAATCATATAACATAATTTTTGGAAGCTTTATTTTGCAATAATTTAATATTATTATTAAGATTTATAGAAGCGCCTGTGGCCCCGCTGACTCACAGTTCTGATTGGGGATCGCTTTGTGGTATTTCCCTTTACGAGCGTTTCTGTAATTCGGAAGGCACGTTAAGCCGTTGGCCTCGGTTACCAGTAACAGGGCAGTTGTTAAACCAAGTTAAAGGCCTTATCATCATCATGGCACCCTTTGAAAAATTTCATCTGCAGGTAGCCATAACCTGCGTTTGTCTATTTCAACACGGCAATGGGCTCACTACCTATTACGTGGGACAGGAATGCACAAGGTGCAATGTGGGCGTATAATATGCCTCTGCCACCCCTTCGGGGATAAGACGTGCTTGATAAACAATTTTTTTCTTATATTTCTATTTATTTTAAAAAGTGATCTAGTTAATGTTTCAAATGAAAGAAGGAGAACCCATATGAAACATAAATAAAACAATTTTGCTTGTCCACCATGGCCGTATGTTCTTAAATACCTACCTTCATTTTAATACACTTAGGTCCGTATTCCAGAACGTTTCTCAATACTCAATCAACGCTTGAGGCTAAATTTTGCCTTATAAAATCTACTCTTAAGCGTCGATTGAGTATTGAGAAATATTCTGGAATACGGCCCTTAATATAACCTCGACTTTGGTCTCAGATCGGCTATTCCTGGCAGCAAGTAAATTATAAAGGTGATAGCGCCAGGTTTTATCCAGTATTGAGTGGGAGAATTACCATGGCATGTATCACACCTAATAATACGTACCACTAATTTACTACTAATTAATGGTAAGGGTTGAATAGAGCCCACCCACTCAATCGTTCTTCAATGGGGTGTTCGTAAAATTTCCCAAACATAATTGTGTCGATCCCACCCTAGCAATGTGGCGATGACGTGTCTATCAATTACATATTTCCATGAATATTACCAATATTCAGGCTGATGGTTTCAAGTTGCCTGAAACGAAACAGCTTTTAGTAATTGTCCGGCCCATTGTGCATTTGACTTGTTAATTTCAGTTTACAATAAAGAATTATTTATCTTTCGTTTGTTCATTCCCTGAAAGCAAGCAACAAAGTGTTTACAACGAGAAATTAAAGCAGCTGTTTTTATATACCTACTTCATAAGTGTAAAACTGAGTGCCTTTTCACATTAACCTTTTTGCGAGGCAAAGGCGAGCTAAGAATCGCTCCTCCAAGTGGTCTTGGGATCTCCAAATTTATAATTTAAAATAAACCTGCCTTCAACAATTTTTATATTTGTGCGTATAAATGGTATGTTGGTATGTTACGCTACCGGAGTCAACACTGGGGTTCTATTACTGATGTAATGTCAGTCGTGTTCAGATATTGAATTCATAACAAATTCAGTCGAACTAAAAGTTAGAAAACACAGTGTTGATTAACAATAATCAGGTCAGCCATTGCCAGTATTAATGGTGTTATAATCAATTAACCATGCTGAATATCGAGTAGAGGTGGAAAGAAACCGGGACACTGAACCGCGAACTGTAGGCTTGCCCTCTGATGATGGTTCAGTGAATGATGTCTGAATGGTAAACTCACTACTAACTTATTACTAACTAACTAACTATCTTCACGCTGTATCCATGAGGACAGATCGCCAGGCTTCGCGATGCATGCATACTTCTTTCGCTTCTTCAAGATTCATCAATCGCTTCCTACACGAACGTCTGGGTATCCGAGTACTTTTGACCTTTCCGTTTTTGAGCAATCTGCTCACGTGGTCTTCATATGTAAGTCTCGGCCTACCCTGACTTCTTCTACCCTCTAATTTCGCACAATATATATTCTTCGTCAATCGTTCCTCACTCATTCCTTGGACGTGTCCAAACCAACGGAGCACGCCCTTTTCCAGTTTAACGCTGACACTTTCATTCAAACCTGCCATATTGCGTATCACTTCGTTACGTATTCGGTCGGCCAAAGTAACGCCGCACAATTTTCGAAGTGATCGCATCTCCACAGCATTCAATTTACTTTCATGCATCTGCTGACATACCCACGTTTCGCTACCGTAAAACAAAGTTGGCACTAGCACTGCGTTATGAATCGCCAGTCTCGCTTCTTTTACGATGCTTTGTTGCTTGTACTTGAACTAACTGGGACAAAGCACCGTTAACCTTGTTTCTGGCAGCTACTCGCCGTTCTACATCCGAATCACATCTTCCCTCCGCGCAAAACATATTCCCTAAATACACAATTTTATTCACTTGCTCTAGTCGTTCCTGGTTTACCCTAATCTCGCATTTGGTTCTTACGCCATCTCTTTCAAATACTAGAACCTTAGTTTTACTTGCATTCAAGCGAAAACCCTTACTTTCACACTCCTCTTTCATATTAGTGACTAATGCCTGAAGGTCGGCTTCTGATGAGGCCATGTGCACTGCATCATCAGCGTACAGCAGACAGTTTACTTTAAAGTCACCCAAATTCACACCCATATCTCAATCTTTCAACTTCTGCAGGCAACTGTCCAGATACACTATGAACAGCCAAGCGGACATGACACATCCCATCATCAATCACAGACATCAAAAAGAGGTGACACATCCCCCCCCTACTCGCACGCAAGCCTTACAGTCCCTATAAAGCGACTGTATTGCCCGCAGTAGCGAGCCGTCCACACATATTCGGGCAGCAAGTCCCACAGCGTTTCTTCACAACGTTATCAAATGCTTTCTCTATGATCCACAAAAGCGCAGAAAACCTTCTGGCTAATAGCCAGAAACTTTTCCGTGATCATGCGGAGAGAAAACACTTGATCCAATGCTCTTCCACGCCGGAATCCGCATTGAGCCTCCCATAAATACCTTTCAGACTTTTCTTGCATTCTTGCCGTTATAACCTTTGCATACACTTTACTAGCTAAGCTGACCAAGCTGATCGCCCTGTAGCTGGAGCAGTTTAGGCGCGAGCCTTTCCCTTTGTAAATAGGTACTACAACTGCTATTCGCCAGTCATCTGGGACCTCATCCGTCCGCCAGCACAAGTTGCATAACAGACATAGTGTGTACCAGACACGCGACCCACCGTACTTGATCATCTCAGCAGTAACTCTGTCTTTTCCCGCAGCCACATACTATAAGTTTTTCATTTCCTTCTATCACATTTAGAGCTATTCTCATACTCTCCCAGAAGTCCTCTAGCTCACTCGCGTTCGACGAAGATACTGGCGCGTAAGCAGCTACCAAAAAAATCTTCGTCAAACCAAGTTTTAGACGGATCCAGAGGATTCTGGGACCTACCAGTTTGTACTCATACTTACCGGATGCCAATCGCGTGGACAACTAAAGTCCAACCCCCCGACTGCCATGCTCGCTCTCTGGTACTCCAGACCATAGCGCGAGCACCCCACCCGGGAGCTCCAAGACTTCGCTGCCCTTGCGTTTGGTCTCTGTCAAGCACACTACATCTAACTTTCTCTCATTCATAATATCCATCAACTCATTCATCTTATCTGCTATTCTTCCCCTAACATTCCACGCAGCTACCCTGCACTCCGTCCTCCACTTCCCTGTGTGTCGGGCCGCGCGTGTAGGGTGGCGGTCCCCTACGCCGCTCTGGCACACACCGCACACACCAGCGGGGACGACTGGTGCGCGTCGCCTCGGGGGCACGCCCTAGCATTGTTCGCCCTGGTGGCACTCGTGTCGGAGTAGAATTGCAGCCGTAGCTGGCAGGGATGGCGACGTGCACGCTTCTACTCTTCATTCTTACTTACTTATTACTGACTCTTAAATGTTAGCAACACCAGAATGAGGAGGATGATACGAGATAATATACCGACGACGTTAAAGTTATGTGTTGCAAAAGTTGTAACTACCTACTATCTATTTGGCTCGACTGGGACGCGGGACGCTTACTAAATCTGCCAATATGCATAAAAGCGATATGTATTACTTTTAAACTATGAGACAGATCCGTAAACAAAAATATTCCTGTTTCTCCAAATATTCTAGAAGGTTGGTTCTTTTACTTATTATTATTTCATCAACCACGAAGCTCGTTAACGTTTCAACTTTGTTATAATGAAATACTTTTTTATGAGAAGAACGCACCTTATTCCGCCAACTCAACAATACTCTTAACTATGTCTTTTATCATTAATGGCTCGTGTTTTTTAATAAAAATGCTCTACCTCCTATTTTTCTCTCCAGCTCCCATTTTCCTACAAAGTCTTCAGGGTTCAGGCAGGTCAGGCTTCCCTCCGTCAGTCGCCGCCGGGCGCTACCCGCGGGCGGTCGCGTCTGATGTTTCGTGCGTTTGACATAGTCATATTTTCAATAACAAATGGCGGTTTATAAAGATTTATTTTTGGACCAGTTAATTCTATCTTATTATGTAAAAAACCTGTGTTTCAATAAATGAATGATTGAAAATTGTAACTGGTTGTGGTTTCATGAATCATTAATAACTAAGTGCCAGGTTTTGGGGATCTCATTAATCAGTGCAGTAGCCTGTAAAAGTGTTATTAAGCCTAACTAATGTCGTTTTGATTATCGACTGTGTAGCTTTTCCCAACCAACACGAGTACTAAATATAATATTGAACGATTTTATATTTACTATTTACTTTATCCTTCAAATAAACGATTAAAGTTATCTTCTAAATTGCTGTCAGACTCGTAAGAACGTTTTCAAATAATGAAGTTTTATTGTGCAAACCTCATGAAAAATTGTAATATCATTTAATTAAGGCGAACAAAATGCTGTATTGTGTGAATGCCATTTTTTAAACATTTAAGGCGAATTCTTGAAATGAATTTAGTTACATTATGGTCACATTTTACGACACAAATTTTATTAACTCAATTCAATTTATTAGGTATTTTGTAAACGTAGTACAGTGATGTGTTCTTATTCTAATATAATTGCTCTATATTTTGCCAAGAAACGGTGTACAGAACTTGAAACTACGTAAAACAACGAATTACAAAAAAGCCCTCCCGACAGTGTTTCGGTACAAGATATTTAATTTCGTTCCTGGAACAGAATTTATTGGTTCATAAAAGATATTTTTTGTTGATTCAATGCTATAAATACATTGATTATGTGAGTTTAGGGAAAATGGAATTTAGTATTAATTATAATTGAGTGTTCGTGATCGTGGTATACGGTGAAGTGGAGTAGAACGTGTAGATGTAAATAATAACTGACGTATAGATAATTGGATAGTGAGTAGTGACACAATTTGACATTAAAAATATAGCCAATGAACACTATAATTTTCGTTGTGATTGATAAACGTGATTTCATATATCTTGGAAATGGCAAAACGTCTACATGGCCCTCAAAAATCTATGCATATTATCGAGATACGAGTACAATATCTCTGATAACACATTCTTAATTATATTTTTTAAATTTAAACAAAACTTACTTATTGAAATCACAAGATATATATGTACATTCCGGCCTGTTGCTCATATGATTATTGTACATGTCTACACTTTAATTAATGAAACGTTTAAATTAATCATTTTCATCGACAGGACTGCTAGACGAATTGTTATCTTTGAACAATGATCTTTCTGTCGTCAGCTTTATCCAATGTGTATTACGTTGAGCAGGTTCGTAAAACTTGAGAATGACGTTAAAAGGATTACGTTCGACTTTCCTTTGTGTTTGTACAAATAATCTAATATCTGTTATGCCTATTGGTTCTCCTGCCTACCTGCGTATAAATCTCTCCTTCCTACGCGAATAAAGATTGATCTAGCTGCATTTTGCAATAAAATAAAGTTACGAAAACATTTGTTGCGGTTTTCGAAGGGCCAGATTCCATTCTTGTATCGAAAATTGACATTGCTGTGAAAATGTACCTATAATAAATGAAAAGCCTACTGTCAACTACATAAAGACGAATAGAGCTTATCTATACTAATATTATAAAGCTGAAGAGTTTGTTTGTTTGTTTGTTTGGTTGAACGCGCTAATCTCAGGAACTACTGGTCGTATTCGAAAAAAAACTTTTTTGTTAGTTAGCCCATTTAACGAGGAAGGCTATAGGCTATATATCATCACGCTGCTACCCTGGGGAGTGGAGCAGTAGTCATAAATGTCGCCAAATCGGGCAAGCAGTAGTCATAAATGTCGCCAAATCGGGCAAATTTTTATGCAAAATTGTAGAATTTTTAAGCGACGGGAATAAATAGGTGCGACGGGAGTTCAAACTGTGCCACGGGCGAAGCTGTGGGGGTCATCTATTAATATGTAACATATCAAAAAGTTACTAGTACGGAAACGACAGTTGTTGCATGCTAGAGTACGCGAGGTGGGTCGTCGGTCGTCGCCCTAAGGCTTCGAACAAAGACCAGCACTTTGTTTCCGGGTTTTCCAGTTCCGAGTGCGGGATGCGGGTAGTTAGAGTTTACGTTATTTATCACAACCGGCTGTTGTGCAATATGAAATATTTCTGAAAATATTAACAACGTTTTAATGTTCACTTGTTATGATGCTAATATTAAATAAAAGGTCTTTAGTAAGGAAAATTCTGAACATGAATGGCCTAAGGCGGCGTACGTCTTGAAATTACTTAAGACTATTTACAAAGGTCTGTTGCAGGTACTACCTTCAGCTGTCATTCTCCAATTAGGATCATAAGGTAGCGAATACTAACTAGGTACCTAGCCTAGTTAGTATTCCCTACCTTTATACTGAATGAAGAGTCTCCTCAATTAGTGTAGAGTGTTAGCCCGAAATAAACTTTAATTTTATGTTACGAATATTAATAATACTAGCTCTGTAATTTGCGCTAAACGCAATATTAATTCTATCCGGTTTGTTTATCAAGATCCCTTCAAGTCGAGTGACCTTTAAAACGTGAATATATTTGAATGTTTATAACATCACTCATTACGAGAACAAAGTGAAGTGAGTACCGCAAGTAGTTACGCCGTTCCTGTTCAATGTTTCTAACCGAGGCGCGCTGTGAAAACAAAACCACCATTAACAAGTTTCAGATTTACTTATTTGCATAACACACACGCACTTACAAGATGATGATTTAATAACTTGAACTTCATTGTAGGTGTGCAAATATGTGTTTTTGCAACTACTATTTGCTTAATATATAATAGTTCAAGCAATAATAATTCTATTATTGTCATTTTACGTAAGACATTTTATTCAGGTATTCTCACGGGAACGCTAACTAGCGGGTAAAATCTTTTGGCGTCCGCTATAAATGCTATACTTTCTGAAGAACTTTAGAGGAAATTAGTTATTTTTATTATTACATTAATGTTAAAAAAATATACATTTCATTTCTTTCCGTCCCCAAGCCAACCGTACCTACTAACTGACACACACTTTGCAGACCATCGTCTGGGCATCATCGAGAGTCGGGAGGTTAGACAGCAAAATGAAAACCATCTCATTGGATGAAATGGCTGAATGAATCAGTTAAACGGACCCTAGTCGAAATGTAAGCCTTAGAAGACGTTTAGAGGACAAGGAACAAAACAGCTCTAGCCTATTCAATACAGCCCCAATATACTATCGTATAGGTACTATGAAGGTATATCGCCTACAGCAATTTGACACGGGTCGATACTGATTGCGATTACTGATCTTATCTAATGATTCGATACTGTATGTCCACATAACGACTTTTTCACGATGTACTTTGAGCCCTCTCACCGATTGATCCAATATCAACTATCGAAACTTATTTATCAAGACCACTGGTTGTAAAATGTTATGTTTTCGTAAATATATAATTAAATTTGATTAATTTTATGAATATTTAAATTCTAAAACCGATGGGAAATCATCAGTGGACATTATAGACGCTTTTAAACATGAAAATTACTTGGGCCCACAACCAATACCTTTGACTCCATCATAGTATAGAAAATACAGATATTCTCTGCCGTACCATAGAAATTCGGAATTCTTTACCCATCTCAGGGCACTCGTAGTCGGAGTATTTGAAGCAAAGCGTGAACGTCAACTTAAGGCTAGGTATTTTCCGCTATATATTAGATATATATATATATATATTCCGCTAAATGCTGACGAATTAAAAAAAAAAATTGTAGCGTATACTTTCAATTGGGTTCTAAACAAATTTGATCATTAGATTCTGAAGCTTAAACATACCGACTGCTACTAGCTGAAGTAATCAGTGCAGTTGTTATATTGAAGGTTCGCTTCGCATAAATTAATAAAATTGTATCCAGGACCTTTGTTTTATGCTTTCAGTATTAATTATTTAAGTATATTTATAATTTTATTAGCCACGACTTTATCCCCGAAGGTGTGGCAGAGGCATATAGTGGTGAGCACAATGCCTATGTTTAAATGGACAGGCTCAGATTGTAGCGACTCGCTGTTGTAATTTTTAAGTCGCCCAAACAGTATTCACTTGACTTAACGAGTGTCGATTGCAAAGTTACTATCAACCGGGACAAACAGCTTAATATGTCCTTCGAAGCACGAAAACGCTGGTAAATGAAAATGCGACAAAGCGGTCATCCATCCAAAATCCGAGAGAGTTTCTTAAATCAGTGACCTGTTACAGAAACCGAGTTAGTAGGGCTACGAGTGCTTTTTATTTATGTTTTTACTTTATGTTAGTAGCCTTAAACAATGTATAACATTTCATGTAACTAATAATTAATAATCCCAACATTTTAACGCGAAGGTTTTTTCGCTTTAGTGGATCTGGAGAAAGCATTTGATAACGTTGTATGAGAAACTCTGTGGTACTCGTCCGTGTGGCCTGGCTGGTCGTCCACACCATATCCGGGCAGGATATGGTGTGGACGGCCAGCTGCTGCCGGTGATACAGTCTCTTTATACGGACTGTAAAGCTTGCGTGCGACCAAGTGGGATGTTCACCTGGCGCCTCTTTTTGACTTCTGTTCGGGCGTCAAACGGGGTTGTGTTATGTCCGCCTGGCTTTTCAAAGTGTATCTGGATTGTTGTGCAAAAGTGTGGTGCGGTAGTGATGGTCTCATCAGAAGCCGACCTTCAGGCATTAGTCACTAATATAAAAGTAAAGGTCTTCGCTGCATGTTTAACTAAGAATCGGGTATTTGAAAAAGAAAAAGTAAGTACTAAAAGCAAGATTTGGGTAAACCGGCAACGTTTAGAGCAATTGAATGAAATTGTGTACTTAAGGAGAATGTTTAGCGCGGACGGAAGATATGTTCTGAAGTACAACGGTGACTAGCTGCCGAAGACAGGAACATAACATTATGAACTCATGATTTGAATATTATTTAAAAAAAAAATGAGTATAATGTGTACGGGACATTTTATTTGGTATTTATACATAAAGCTTAAATTTGTTATTAAATATATCATCATTAACTCCTACTAATATTATAAACGCGAAAGTTTGTAAGCATGGATGTTTGTTACTTGCACGTAAAACTACTGAATGGAATTTAAATAAACTTTACCATAACTATATATATTATATATAATAGCTTATCTATCAGAATAACACATAGGCTACTTTTTATCTTTAGAAAACGGGAACAGGAAAGCTTCATCACGCGGGCGGAGCCGCGGGCGTCAACTAGTATATCATAAACCTGAAATAAAATCCAACACAATAACAGAGATGTTCCATTTCAATTGCTACTGCCAATCGTTTTTACTGTGGCGTGCCAGCAGAAAATTGTGAATGCGGGGGCTGAGGAAGCGTTGTGGTGCCTACGCGACTTGGCCTACCGGCCCTTAATCATTACTGTTGAAGGGCTTTCGGGCTGTAATAGTGGCCCTTAATGTCTAGACGCGCATTACCTACCCATCAGACAGGTCCCAAACAAAAGTAGTTTTATAAGCATGTGGAGGAACGGGTGGAGTTGTTCCTCCGACACAAAGGGAGGATCCTCCGATCAGGCAAGGTGATCACGCCTGGCGGGCCGCGGCCCAACGGTTGATGTTGGGCTGTTGTATATATCATTCTTCAGCGTGAGAACTCTCATAGCGCGATGTAGGATTCTTAGTATCGATGTAGTTCGATAGCTTTACGCTAGGTGGCGCTGGTCGCCACATCACTCCCCTCCGAGACCGGAGGTCAATTGTGAGTATGAGTCTGGTGTCTTCGTCTGTTGTGATTTGCGCCAGTGCCAGATTGTGTAGTCCCAGTGAGTCGGAACTGTATGCCGCTGATCCCAGTGAGTCGGAATCGTATGCCGCTGAATCCAGTGAGTCGGAATCGACTGCTGCTAGTCCCAGTGAGTCGGGGCTGAGTGCAGTGCTGCGGTGCGCGGTGAGGTAACCTCAGTGAGTCGGGGTGGTTGCTGCGTAGTGGCTGGCTGCTGCGTAGACGCTGGTGTGGCCGAGGAGGTAACCAGGCTGGAGCGGTCGCTTCTAGCTAGTGGTATCCCTGATGAGGCCGGAGATGCTGGCTGGCTGAGACTAATTACCGTCATACTGGAGTGCTGTGATGGTGGCGACGATGCTGTTGATCTGCTCCGTGAAGGCTGCTTCCAATCACGTCGGGGTCACCACTGTGGAGGAACGGGTGGAGTTGTTCCTCCGACACAAAGGGAGGATCCTCCGACCAGGCAAGGTGATCACGCCTGGCGGGCCGCGGAGCAACGGTTGATGTTGGGCTGTTGTATATATCATTCTTCAGCGTGAGAACTCTCATAGCGCGATGTAGGATTCTTAGTATCGATGTAGTTCGATAGCTTTACGCTAGGTGGCGCTGGTCGCCACAAGCATCTTTACGTAGTTTAAGTAGGGTATGCAGACCTAACAAGGTACTAAGCGCAAATGTATTACGTCTTTTGTCAACCTTGAACAATTGCCAAATATTATCGTTAGATCCTAAAGTAATTTGTAGTTCAAGTTGCGAAGCCTTAGAACGCCAGCCTACAATAGGTTGTATTGATACCATACTCGTATTGACGTCGCTAATGCTAAACTTATAACCTATTAACTCTGCTACTGAACCGGCTGTATTCCAATTATCTTTATATATATATTTCTTGTGTGCGTGTGTATGTCACTGAACTCCTCCTAGACGGGTGGACCGATTTGAATGATTATTTTTGTATGCGTTTGGGTGGCGCCCTGGTTGGTTTAGAATCACAAATAATAGAAAAAAAAAAGGTTGTAATACGTCACGGGCGAAGCCGGGCGGGACAGCTAGTATTAATATAATTAACTAATTGGAAGTTCTTTTACACCCAGGCAGAGGAGAAGAGAGGTTTCAAATCATCTAATCTTATTTATTTTACACAAGAATCACTGCAACCAATATTTAGAACTGCTGGTAAACAAATACGAATTTTTCGGTATTGAGGCAACAGAAATTGTATCTGAAATGTAGAAGTAATTGTTTCATGATACAAAACTTTTCAGCATAGTGAAATCGTCTTACTCTAAGCTGGCTTCCACAAAATGGGCTTTATTCGCTATGTATTATCATCGAGCAGCGAGTTTCACTGGGTAATGCTAATTCGAAAGAAAATTATTGAGGACGAAAAACATCCATGTGTTGACAGGATTAGTGGACAGTTTGATGTTTATGTGAACATAGATTGAGCCGTTTTAGATTATTGCAGTTCCAGGCACAAATACGTACTTACTTTACATTTACAAATAATATATGTACAATTATATTCACTGTTGTGTGCATTACATTGTATCATATTAAAATATTGTATTCCCACACACTCACCATCTAGCTTGAACTAACCTATAATAAGCATGTGTTATCTAGACATGATAAATTTACGCTTTCATTTAGTAGTCCCATTGGATTTTCCATTAATAGGACGACGGAAAAAAACTTTTAACCGTGGTCCCTTTTTTTAATGGAACCACGGAAATTAAGATCACTCACACTCACGCGTTTATCCCCGAAGATATGGCAGAGGCATTACTATGCGCCCACATTTCAGCGTAGGCATTTTGAAGACGAGGTAATCTAGACAATTTGCCCTACTAAATGCATATATTACTTGACAGATATATAACATCTTATCCCGTAGATACAATATATTACTATGATTTGATTTTTAAAGCCACGTAGGCAAGGATGTGTTATAACACCCGAACACTCGAATCCCCCAAAGAGGCAGGTTAACACCCGACCCACCCAGAACGAGCCCGCGGTAGCGGACAAAGTCTGTCGGCAGCCCTGCGGCTATCGTTCCGAAGGCTCACTCTGGACTCCTGGCCATAGACAGGTGGTAGGGTATCGTGGGGTTTTGGTCGGTAGGAGTCCGGCATGGCATCCATGAAGATTTCCAAACAAAAACAGAAAAGCCATGTAGGCAATGATTTAGCAAGTCCGCAGGACCCCAATCTCATTCCGCCTGCTTAATATCTAATTATGAATCTTGACAATTCTGACAGACGCTACATTATCACATCAAATACGAGATCGCTCACAAAATATTCTTAAATTACATTTGACGTGTAAAACTTTTGATCATAGATATTCTGCCAAGCCTTCAACGTCACTCGTTAAGCCTGTGGAATGAAGTCGCGCCTGGAGGGATTCGCAGCGCGGCAGCAATCGCGAGAGTGGTGCGGTTTGCGATGTTTTAATTACACGAAATGGCAGCACCGCTTTATTTTATTTAAAGCGACTCACGTCTGGGAATATGGCTTTAAATTGAATGTATCGTCGAATATTGAATATTATTTTATTAAGTTTCATGGCGCTTTCGAACAGAATAATTTGACATACTGATATTGCGTCATAAAGGAAACATTGATTTCTTTGGTAGACGCGTTTCAGTTGACATTCCATTTATTATTTTGTGGTAGGCAACGAGAATCGTTTTACTACACTGTACAGAATTCAGAATAACTTGAGGCACTTTATTTATGTATTTGATTACTGTGTTTTGGAATTCCGTTATAAATGTAATTTTAAACATATTTACACTTTATTGGCAAAAATAATAATTTAACGTGCAGCAGTCTCTTGTTTTATATAGTCACCGTCTCCCCTGAGTGACGACGCGTGGGTGTGAGCTGTTTTTTTTTTCAGAGCACTGAAATATCCGTCTTTATAACATGTGCTAATCTCTGCGGGGGTCTTCTCAACTACTTAGTTTAATTTTAATGAATTAATGTTTGGCCCAACATGAATTTAATTTTAATGAATTAATGTTTGGAACAACAGGCTAGCAGATATCCATGAAATATATATTTGCCTCCATCTACTCTTTCTCTATTTAACTGTCAAGTGTAAACGGTGACAATATTTGCAGTTATTTAGTTACACGGGTTCAAGGTTTTAATATGAAGTAAACCTAATAGATTTTTGTTTTTTGCTATCTACACCACTCTAAATAATATTGAACTATTCCACAAATCTGCTTGAGAAAGAAACACCTATATGTTTAAATCAGCCGATGAGGCGGTTTAGTTTAGTTTAGGCGCCCACGCTGACATCTGAATCTCATTTGTTTTAGAAGTTGTTGTATTTATTCGACCCTAGAATTTGTGGTGAGTGGTTGAGCCGTATCTCTATTGTGGTCGCCGTCAATGATACCCATACAACTTTACATACCCTAAACATAATATGCCCAAACAAATAATAAAATCCTTCGCGGACATTTCACATTTCCAATAAAATATACATCAGAATAACACATAGGCTACTTTTTATCCAGGGAACACATTTCTGTGTGAAAACTTCACCACGCGTGCGAAGCCGCGGGCGTCAACTAGTCACACATAAAAATCAACAGGATCACTTTAGAAGCAACTGCGCCATCACACGCGGTGATCGTGTGACTGTGCGGTGGCACTTTCATGCGTATAAGGCATTTCTATGGACTTGTGCCTAATTTATAAAATTTTGATGCCTTCTAAACCCCAAACTTATATCGACTTGACTATCTGCCGCTAGATACTTTCTATACATATAATAGCGACCTATCTAACCAATTGGGTGTGACGTCAGTGACCTCACATACTACACAAACGCACAAACTAGGGGAGAAGCTATTCATCTCTTTGTGCGGTATATTTATGTAATCAGCTGTTTATTAAAGAGCCGGCCATCGAAATAATATATTTCAGAAGTTGTTGAATATAATGTGGTCCCAAACAAACATGGCTATCTCTATCATCAATTGCCGTCTTTTTATCCGACTTCAGAGAAGACGTTCCCTAATCAAATGTCGTATTTTTGTTTGTGCCTGAATTACAATATTATGTTGTGTTTGAAAGCAATGTAGGTCCTTTGTTCTTGATTCCATACAAATTTATTGAATAAAGTCTTGAAATTACTTTCACGTTAAGAGAAGTTGTCCGTTCGTACGCTCTTGCTTTCGCAGTCGTCCTCTATCAACAAATGACAATTTTGCTAGTACCAAACATTAATAGGAGATTCTCCTCACAAAAACAGAAATGTACGTGGTCTGGCAATCCTCACGTTAGTTACCAACAACAAATATAATTTAAATTATTAACTCACTATATAATAGGTACTCGCAGTAATCTACTTAAGCACTCAATTATTATAGTAATTTGGAGAATTGATGAACAATTTATAAGATTAAAAAAAAAAGAATGTTAGCACTAAGTGCTTATATATTTTTTCAAATAAAGAGACCATCATCATCGTTTCGCCGAATTTTACAAAGAAAGGTTCTTTTTTTAAAGAACTATGACTAAAAGACTATGCTTATTAATGATTTTATAGGCTTCTTATTCGTTGGTGACGTCATTAGCCTTGCGCCTTTCTTCTAAGAACTAAAAATAGTACAGAAGGTTTAGTAAATACAATATATTTGTTGGTTATCTATTCGATGAGTCATTAGGATATTACAAAACTATCGTTTCGTTACACACGCCACAAACTTTTCCCAAGTAATTATTTAGTCAGACAAGATTCGAGAAACAAGGCACACTTGCGACGACTACACACGTACGTATAAAATAACATCATAAATATAACAGAAATCCACACGGTGAAAAGTGGGCATATAATATGCCTCTGCCACCCCTTCGGGGATAAGGCGTGATGGATATTTATTTATTTATAAATATAACAAAACACAACAATAGTTACGACAGTCGCGTGATTGTACGAGAGTACCTCTCTAAGATCTATCCAACCCAAGTTCATCTGCGAGCTAGGACACCTACTGACTGACAACCGAAGCTTTGACTTATCAAATTACAACAGCCTCCTAGCTGCCAATCAAAACGTTCTCTAGGCTCCAAAGCGAGAATTATCTTATATGCGAAATCTAGTCCACTTCTATAGATAGCTCTCATTTGTATCGTTTAGGGTTCCTCGCTCGTGACAACTTCACCATGACAAGCGTCATCCACACAATGTTGTCGTATTAATCTTACACTCAAGGCTCTACAAATAAATGTACCACTGCCGCTCCCTTGCCATCTGTTTTATTTATTGTCTGTTATAAATTGGACCTCGTATAAATAATGGCGCGCAATACTTCCTTTACAAGATAATCGTAATTGAAATTTGATTTAGTGTCGTCATTGTATGCGACTGATGACTTCTCAGAATGTAATCGGGACCAATGGCTAGCGATTAATTAAATTCAACAGTCAATTTAATTAATCGCTAGCCATTGGTCCCGATTACATTCTACGCAATACTACGCTTTGGAGCCTGGGGTCCTCTTTCCAACTATATTCTTTTAGGTCTTTTAGATATTCTAAAGTCTACATGTGAATGAAGCTCTAGTTATGAACTTCGAGGAGCTACTGGTAGACACAGCATTTCTTTTATGAACAACATTTAAAACAACAGTATAAAGGTTTACTAACTAACTAAACTAACTATCTTCACGCTGTATCCCTGACGGGGTAGTCAGAGAGGACAGATCGCCAGGCTTCGCGATTCATGCATACTTCTTTCGCTTCTTCGAGATTCATCAATCGCTTCATACACGCACGTCTGGGTATCCGAGTACTTTTGACCTTTGCGTTTTTGAGCAATCTGCTCACGTGGTCTTCATATGTAAGTCTCGGCCTTCCCTGACTCCTTCTACCCTCTACTTTTGAACAATATATATTCTTCGTCAATCGTTCCTCACTCATTCGTTGGACGTGTCCAAACCAACGGAGCACGCCCTTTTCCAGCTTAACGCTGACACTTTCATTCAAACCTGCCATATTGCGTATCACTTCGTTACGTATTCGGTCGGCCAAGGTAACGCCGCACAATTTTCGAAGTGATCGCATCTCCACAGCATTCAATTTACTTTCATGCATCTGCTGACATACCCAGGTTTCACTACCGTAAAGCAAAGTTGGCACTAGCACTGCGTTATGAATCGCCATTCGTGCTTCTTTTACGATGCTTTGTCGCTTTACTAACTGGGACAAAGCACCGTTAACTTTGTTTCCGGCAGCTACTCGCCGTTCTACATCCGAATCACATGTTCCATCCGCGCTAAACACACTTCCCAAATACACAATTTCATTCACTTGCTCTAGACGTTCCTGGTTTACCGTAATCTCGCATTTAGTTCTTACGTCACCTCTTTCAAATACTAGAACCTTAGTTTTACTTGCATTCAAGCGGAGACCCTTACTTTCACACCCCTCTTTCATATTAGTGACTAATGCCTGTAGGTCGGCTTCTGATGAGGCCATGAGCACCGCATCATCAGCGTACAGCAGACAGTTTACTGTAAAGTCACCCAAATTCACACCCATATTAAAATCTTTCAACTTCTGTAGGCAGCTGTCCAGATACACTATGAACAGCCAGGCGGACATGACACATCCCTGTTTGACGCCTGTACAGACATCAAAAAGAGGTGACACATCCCCCCCTACTCGCACGCAAGCCTTACAGTCCCTATAAAGCGACTGTATTCCGCCGTATTATAGCCGTCCACACCATATCCTGGCAGCAAGTCCCACAGCGTTTCTCTCACAACGTTATCAAATGCTTTCTCTAGATCCACAAAAGCGCAGAAAACCTTCTGGCTAACAGCCAGAAACTTTTCCGCGATCATGCGGAGAGAAAACACTTGATCCATGCAACCTCTTCCACGTCGGAATCCGCTAAGCCGATAAGGTTTACAATTTTGTATTAATTAATACTTAGACTATACAGACATTGATATGTATATTTCGGGTCCCATTCGCTACATGTACTGGTAGGTACAAAGCCTACCTTGTACGTCCAAACTTTTCGACCGGATTACACCAGCCGTGGTCACAGATTGACTGAAAAACTTTCATTTCACAATAGAAATTAACTCACAGCAAACCCATCTCCATGAATTGAACGTTTAACTCTACCGCGTACTAAATCTTATCAACGTTTCTTCACTTTTCACCTCGTGGATTCCTGTCCCACGTAATAGGTGGTGAGCCCATTGCCGTATTGAAATAGACAGACTCAGGTTGTTGCTACCTGCTGTTAAAATTTTTCAACCAGGCTTAACGACTGACAATTTACTAGCAACCGGGACCAACGGCTTAACGTGCCTTCCGAAGCACGGAAACGCTTGCAACTCAGTGATCGTTTACAGAACACTGAGACCGCAGGGCCACGAGCGCTTCGCGTGTACAGTGTAAGTCTACCTAACCATAATTTAGTACTACAAACATAATTATTAGTTAGACAAATATTTTACCAGAAACTAAATGGACACACATCATACATCAAATCTTGCTTTATGTAAACGTTGTAATTCTTCATCATGTAATTTTTCATACACGAAGTCCAGTTACAGAAGTAATTATCAAGTCAATATCTAGAGAAAAGGTAGACATAAAATAGGTAAGGTAATGCTGTAAAGATTATCAATTTATAATTTCCGTACACATAAATACCGTACATATAGGGGCATATCAGATCTGTACCAGACGGTAGATACGCGGCGGAGCTTAGACATTAGTGACACGCAAAACCTTCACACATAACCTTTCCTCTCCGGCACTTATTTGATTAATTCGCCTATTTTATAGCTTTGAATAGAGACCTTTATATACTCCTGCACGACTAGTACTGTACTACTAGAGAAATTTTGGAAACGTCAGGTACCTTTTATGATCAAAGTATGGTTTAGAAATCAGATATTTCCATATTTCGGAAATTATGTAATTGTTTCTTGAGTATTTTGGTAGTTAAAAGATAGTTAAACGTTGGTGCTATAATCAGTGTTAGTTGTCTAACAATGCGGATCTCGTGGCGGACCGTGTGGTTTTAGCCGGTTCGAGTCCGGCATGACATCCAAGGGGATTTCCACATGTTAAAAAGGGGATGAATTTTAGTGCTTTTAAACGTTTTTGCCGTACTACTGGAATCAAACATATATCACATCGAACCTATAATGTACAATTACCGTGGTGCTTCCCTTTTTCTATAGGATTTACACCTAGTTGCTTTCCAGGTCTCCCTCTTTGCAAAGGAGGGAAGAGGCGTTACGCTCTTTTCCAACATTACCCGGTGTCACGGTGATGGGAACGCGGGTGGGATTAGTCCCAACAACAACCGATTAATTCAACTGTGTTTATTTAAAACATAATTTTCATTTTGCTTCCTGTACCCTGATATCGTGAGTGGTAGTTCAAAGAACCAGACATTGTCGGATTGAGAGCGGACGTAACCGTTTACGCGGTACTTTCAGTTGGCACAAAGGAGTTTGCATTCTATATCTGTGTTATTTATTATTCTAATGGCAAGGCAACGCAAGGCGGATATTATTCTTTGAACGTACTAAAGCTCTCAGTTGATTCAAGTGATGGAGTTTCAAGCTTGCGTCACCATTCGGTGCAAAATAAATAACGCGTAATATATATAGCTTCCGACGGCGTAACAGGAAAATAATAACGAGCTCAGAAAAAATAACACTCGTTGTGAATATATAAATAATACATTGGTCATTATTTGTAACGTAGAGTAGGTACGTATAATATTAAATTTATTTTTAAAAGCGTTAAGGCATTGAACTTGTGAAGAAGAGGTCGCCGGTTCGATCTCCGGTCATTACACTACTAACGTAGTCTATCCTACTCCGAGTAAATAAGCTTAGTAGAACTGAGTTTCAAATTAGGAGGTAACACATATCGTGTTAACATCGCTTACAGCGTGCCAGCTTTACGAGTATATTTGGGGCCTAAGCAATTGGTAAGAGGGACACTAGAAGGAGAAATCAACGATTCTGACGTAGAAAAATTAAGATTTTTTCCTCGGATGAAACAGTACATAGTCCTGGGACTGCAGGTAGCTGGCAGTCTTCTTGAGCCCATTGCTCAGATAAGCTCATAGTTATAGCAAAAGTCATTGTTATGATAACAGGCATTGAAAACCAAATTTGCATAAACTTTACATGTGCAGATGAAGTCAACAGTTGTATCACATAGTTGTTCATCTCAGATATTGTATCAGCTCTACAAACATTACCCAGAGCAGCCAGAAATAGTTCACTAGTAAGGTATTATGAGTTTCCTTGTCTGACCTGCTAATGCCGCGTCATCGTACACCATTTCTAAGTAAGAAAACGGTATTGTTAAACAGCATACGGAACCATTTGCGGTTCCTCTGACGCGATGACGTCACGAGTTAGCGCTACGTAACTTATCGCCGCTTGCTTTCCATCAGTTTGCGCGTCACACATCAAATTACCAAAAGCCGGTTCTATTTTGGGCCGGTCAACCTCGTGGTTTTATTACCAGGCTTATTTCTGATTGATTATATTAGTGTGGTAGGGGTGAGTACTAACTCGCCAATTTGGGCGTTTTGTTATGATTGTCCATGTTCGTGTGTTTGATCGGTGAGCCTTTAAAATCTGGGATGGAAAAGTGTTAAATGTGAGGTTTAGTTCGACTTTATACTGTAAAAAAAACAATCACTCCTGCTTTGATTTTAGTCTGGTCACAAATTAGGAGTGTTGCCAATTAATGAACATTTGTTTATATGGAACAAAATGTAAGAAAATAAACCTGCCTTTGTTTGACTGTATGTCATGTAGTGCGGCTATTAATATCGGCGCCTCATTAGTGTGGTAAGGGCAGACGTTGTCCTCGGCCCTCTGGTGACGCGGTCACTCTGTGACGTCGCGAGTTGCGTGCCTAATGTGACGGGACGGAAACTTCGCGCCCGCTGACGCTACCACAACCAGTTACAATCGAACACTCTTGTAGAGTAGAACGCGCGATTCAGTCACAGAATTTGTGTTTGAACGTATTGGTATGATAATTTTATAACGGTGTTCCGTCAAGTGGCGATGCGGTGATAGTGGCTAGTGACTTGTGCGGGCCAGTGGCATGGTGGCGATGGGTATAATCATAGGAACGTGTGTGCCTGACGCTGAGCAGGACTCCGCGTACGGCGCGCAGATGCGGAGGGCGCCTCGTAGAATATTGTACGGTATGCATATATATAATTTTAATGGATTCAAAATTGAAATGAAACTGTTATGAATAAATACTATTACTGTAACTGTCGAGATTGGTGGGCTAACCTTAGGCCCGGCTGTGCGTTAACAGGAAATGTGTGCAACTAAGTTGTATACGTACCTAATGCATTATCTCTTCCAAGAAGAGGAACAATGACTTGTGATGATAATATATGGTAGTCAGTTTAATCAAATTGGACTCGATGCTAAATGTTTTAAGAAGACTAGCCTAACTATATTATTATATGTATCACTTAGCATGTATATTGTTAATGTAGCTTTTCAGTATCATTATTTATATACATAATTCTACTGCGGCTCGACCGACTTGAACGATTTTTGAAGTGAAAACTTCTTTAGCGGCGTTGAGCACTTTTTCTGTAATGGGTATAAAATCTTAAACTCGCGTCAGGACACGTGACCTGATCGAAAAAGCGTAAGACGGATGGAGTTTTTTTATCATCATCATTAACGTCCATCCCGGTCAATTTTTGAAGTGAATATTCTTTTAGCGCGGTACGCATATTTTTAGATGAGATAAAATCTCTGGACTCGCGACCATAATCATCATCATCATCTAACGTTGATTCCGGTCATCTACAGGTCTTATTAAATAATGCTGTGTAATCAATTAGGACTCTTTCAGTGTAGAATTATTTTTTATCATCATCATCTTTACGTCGATCCCGGTCAATTTCTGAAGGAAAACCTTCTTTTAGCGCGGTACGCATATTTTTAGATGAGATAAAATCTCTGGATTCGCGACCATAATCATCATCATCATCAAACGTTGAT
Source organism: Thumatha senex (assembly GCA_948477245.1). Lineage (NCBI taxonomy): Eukaryota > Metazoa > Arthropoda > Insecta > Lepidoptera > Erebidae > Thumatha > Thumatha senex. The sequence continues at coordinate 1,018,789 of OX419737.1, forward strand.
TCCGGTCATCTACAGGTCTTATTAAATAATGCTGTGTAATCAATTAGGACTCTTTCAGTGTAGAATTATTTTTTATCATCATCATCTTTACGTCGACCCCGGTCAATTTTTGAAGGAAAAACTTCTTTTAGCGCGGTACGCATATTTTTAGATGAGATAAAATCTCTGGACTCGCGACCATAATCATCATCATCATCTAACGTTGATTCCGGTCATCTACAGGTCTTATTAAATAATGCTGTGTAATCAATTAGGACTCTTTCAGTGTAGAATTATTTTTTATCGTCATCATCTTTACGTCGATCCCGGTCAATTTTTGAAGGAAAAACTTCTTTTAGCGCGGTACGCATATTTTTAGATGAGATAAAATCTCTGGACTCGCGACCATAATCATCATCATCATCAAACGTTGATTCCGGTCATCTACAGGTCTTATTAAATAATGCTGTGTAATCAATTAGGACTCTTTCAGTGTAGAATTATTTTTTATCATCATCATCTTTACGTCGACCCCGGTCAATTTTTGAAGGAAAAACTTCTTTTAGCGCGGTACGCATATTTTTAGATGAGATAAAATCTCTGGACTCGCGACCATAATCATCATCATCATCTAACGTTGATTCCGGTCATCTACAGGTCTTATTAAATAATGCTGTGTAATCAATTAGGACTCTTTCAGTGTAGAATTATTTTTTATCATCATCATCTTTACGTCGACCCCGGTCAATTTTTGAAGGAAAAACTTCTTTTAGCGCGGTACGCATATTTTTCGATGAGATAAAATCTCTGGACTCGCTACCATAATCATCATCATCATCTAACGTTGATTCCGGTCATCTACAGGTCTTATTAAATAATGCTGTGTAATCAATTAGGACTCTTTCAGTGTAGATTTATTTTTATCATCATCATCTTTACGTCGATCCCGGTCAATTTTTGAAGGAAAAACTTCTTTTAGCGCGGTACGCAATTTTTTAGATGAGATAAATTTGGACTCGCTACTCCCCGTTACGATACGCAGCTATAGTGTGTGCATATATGCATGTACCAACGCGACTAGATAAATAAATTATTAATAAATTGAGTTTTCACTTCTGTCGGCACTCCCGGAGTGCAACCCGTATTTTTTTGTATGAGTTTGGGTGGCGCCCTGGATGGTTGATATTCACAAAACAAAAAAAAAGCTTTAAAATCGGTTTACTGCAGGACAACGTCTGTGTCCGTTAGTAGCTATATAAATGTATAGGTTTGTCTGTGCGTTGTATTCTATCCAGATGTGTAACCTTTAATCCGAATTGCTGGAGGAAATATTATTTTTTAGCAATAGGTAGTACCATTGTACTCTCTCCCTTAATGATTGTAATTAATTTGTCAAAGCTATGTGTGTAAAGTATCTTAAATATTAAAAATGCCAGCATCGCTCTATTTGTACCAAGTACCATAATTAAAATAAATAGTAATCATGTCAAACTTTATGACTCTGTTACGAGTATATTGGTGACTTATATGATATGATATTTGTGTAACTCGTACACGAACGGATTTGGTGGCGGAAGGACAAACATTCTAAAGTCTATGGATACCTATTAGGCGATTTGGTTATAAAATATTCTGATACACAATTTCACATTCTTAATCCTACTAATATCATAAACGCGAAAGTTTGTAAGTATGGACGGATGTTTGTTACTCTTTCACGCCAAATCCACTGTATGGATTTTGATGAAACTTTACAATAATATAGCTTACACATCAGAATAACACAAAAGCTACTTTTATCCTGGGAACAAGTTCCTGTGGGAAACGGGAACGGGAAAACTTCACCACTCGTGTGGAGCCGCGGGCATTAACTAGTACTTAGATAGTTCTCATTTTTTTCTACGCCCACATTAGACCGTAAGCATTTTTAAGCTTAACGACTACTATGTTATTGGCAACTGGGACCAACGGCCTAAGATGTCTTCCAAAACACGGAAACTCAGGAATAGAAATGCCACAACGCGGTCACACATCCGAGAACCAGCCATAACGAAAGTGGCTTAACGCAGTGATCGCTTATAGAACACTTAGCGGGACTATAAAAGCGTTTCGAGTCCATATAATTTGGACTATTGTGTAGAATACTAATTATTTATTATGCTAATAATTCAGTATTTATATACGTAACTGTGACGTCTGAAATAATAAATCATCCAACACATATTCTTTGATATAAGAAATTATTTAAGTGACGAGACCGTTCATACAAAAGTGTACGTTAAGTGCTCAATTTGCCACAATTTCTCCGTAATTTTTCACTAAGCATTTGTAATACTGAGGCCCAGCGGTGAAGCCTCCATATAACTCATTGCCTACCGGCTTCCATCTGAAAAGGGCTAAATCAATAGAGTTTAGTTCTTGATTTAGAACTTAAGTGCATGCGGCTCAGCGCCAGCTTCTCATGAATATAAAGCCTAATAAAAAGCCTTTACTGTTCCGAGTTACTTTTCAAATGATGTCTCCCGCTTAAGGTTTGCAATGCCCGCTACCGTTGGTGCTCATGCTATGTCCATTATTGCTATCACGAATTGTTTAGGATAATAATATTGCTTATTTGTGTAAAGCTTACGTTAATTTATTTTGGTAACTTAGTACTGGAAAGTAACCACTTCTGCCGTTATCCTTGAATCGATCCATTTCTTCGTTTTTGATGGATAAACGTGCGTGAGGCTGGTGTTGAGCTTTATTGCGTGTTCGATGCTTACCCTGGAACTTACGTTACTTGTACTTTTGCGCTGGTAACCTAATAACGCCATTAGGCGGTAATTGTGATGATTTCAGTACGTATACAATCATATTTTTTTTCTCTTCATTTCTTCATAAGTAATATCATGAGCATCACACTAGATATTCGCAAAGATTCCTTTAGAATATCCTAGTCCCTATTACAATAATCTTTGTCATATCTCAAAAAGTACCTAATCATCTGAGGCTGGAATCACAAATACCTCATACCAGGTCCCTCTTCCATATGATCAACTACTTTGGACTTAAGTCAACAAATGAAGCCATTAAACGATAAAACCATGATTTTATATGTACAGGATTCCTCTACATATAAAGTCCATCTCGAGTTAGTTGCTGTGTGATTCTGCCAAAGCCTGTGTAGTCGCGACAGTTACATGTACGATATCAAATGTTCTATCATTCGTATAGCCAGGCTTCGAAATAAGCTGCAACTCATGTAGAACTAGACGACTAACTTTCCATAGAATAAATATTTGTATCGTAATCTTAGATCTCAAATCTAAACATTTTGTAGCTCACATTAAATTCCCATCATTGCTCCGTACCATGTCTACGGCCGTCGGACGCTGCTTAGCTAGCCCACAATCGATGACAGCAACAAGTGGTCGCGTGACCGAACGAGACACCAACAAGTATTTAGACCAAGACCAAAGTATTTAACACCTAAGATTTATACGTAGAAGTAATGTCTAATTAGGCCAGTTGATCTAAAAATATGATACGGGTTATAAATTTATATACGAGTATGGTCTCTATTTGTAGCCTGATCAGCACAACGACAATCACTATAAATGTAATATCCCAATTATGTATTCTACAATGAAAATAAATTGATTGACGAGGACACAAAGGGAAAAGTTAATTAGCTTAATATTGTAGTATGTATAGCCCTAAACATTCATTTATTTTTTTCTCCATTTTTTTCTTTTCATTGAGATAATAGTATAGTGAGAGAATCAAGAATACGACATGGGCTAAGAGACCATCAAATATGTCTGTTGTACAAGACGCAGATTCGTTCCTGCGTGGAACACTGTTCTAACCTTTGGGATGATACTAACTGAGGCCGAGATTCATAGACAGAACTTTACTTCGCATCAAAGTAGACTTCGCAAAGCATACTTTCAGATGTCAAAGTATTCTTTGGCGAATTTCATAGTCGTTGCTCTGACTTTACTAAGCAAAGTGCTGCTTTATGGTGCTAAGCTAAGTAAAACCAAAGCAAACTATGAAAGTGATACGTTAGTCGCAAACTTTATATTACTTGAAAATTATTTCCTATTGATTGAAATTAGTTCATAGTGATTCAATTTTTGTTAAAAAATAATATAGGAAATACAGTAGCACATAAAATGCTTGAAAACGCATAGTTATGAAATTTTAATGCAACAATAAACAATTTGTACCATTGGTAACTTTATTTAAAAATAATCTATCTTTATTTTTTACTTTATGGGTTTAAGGGGCCCCATTTATATCTACGGGGCCTTACCTGCTAGCGGTGCACCTGTTGATCAACGGACAGGGCAATGATGATCAGAGGCACCCTTGCGGGGCTAGGAGGTCAGAAGGCTGTCTATCCCAACTGAAGAAAATAAAAAGTTAAACTAAAGCTGCTCCTAGCAGCCAACAAAGACGGACTCCAGGCTCCAAATTCAAGTAGGGTTTGGTAGTAACTGGAAATACATAAACATTAAGAAGATCTGTATTTCTTACAATTCGTCTGTAAATAATTTAATCTACGTCAAAAACATCATAAAAATAATAACAATGGACGGCAGGGGTCTTTCACACAGACAATAGTCAGGTAAAAAAAGGTGCAGTTAAAAAAAAGCAGAAAAAAGTCGAATTCGAACAAAACAATAGAGTCCAGTTTGTCACTACTCATCACATGACACATCTCAGAAATGGCATTTAAGAGCAAAGAGTCCAACTAAATTCAATTGACCATTATAATATAAGTTTTACGCTATTTACAGGACTGTTTAAATCAGAAGTTTAATCATTCAAAGTTTACTTTGAGGCGTAAAGTCATCCATATCGTGCAGTTGTACTTTACTAAGCAAAGTAGGCTTTCGCAAAGTAAAGGCTGGCGTTTGAGACGCCTATGAAACATTATTCTGGTTCAAAGTGCGACTTTGATGCAAAGTAAAGGCTTAGTGCGATTTATGAATCTCGGCCTGAAAGCGCTCGACGCTATGCAGAGACGTGCTATTCGCATTGTCCTGAGGTAACAGGAAGCCTTGAGCCGCTGGCGCAGCGTGGAACCATAGCATACTTGGCTGCATTTTACCGTATGTACCACGGCGAGTTTCTGAAGAGCTCTTTAACCTAATCCCACCCTCTGCTTTTCGTTCCCGAACAACGCGTGCTGGGCAGAAGTGCCACAATCATACAGTGGAGAGAATTTTCGCCAGAACGGAATGATTTAAAAGATCGTTTCTCTGTCAAACGATAGTAACCTGGAACGCTCTGCCAGCGTGTTTCCTTCCTCTTACAACCCCGGGCTCTTTAAGCGGAGCATGAAGAGGCATATCATTGGGCCGCCAACTTGAGGGACGCTGTCAGTATTCGTGTAGACTGAGAGAGTGCCCCTCAATTCGCTAAATGTCGTCACGGCTTTCCATCACACGGACGGCGTCATTTTGGCCTGCTAAATATTAAAAAAAAAAAAAACAGTAACTTTGATACATTATGTGTGGACCCAATAAAATATATGTCTTCGGATTACTAATGAGTACCGTTATCTAATTAGTTTTCCTGAACTCTCCTTACAAGGTCTCGTGCGACTGTTGTTTGAACCTTGCCGTCCTGTGCATTGTATACAATTTATTTTGAAGTTGATGTTTGTATAGCAGTGATAAGATTGACATTAACCTTTTTGAGCTAAAAAAAGTAACTAATGAGTACATATTAAATTGCACACAACACTTGTACTGTTCCACAACATTTACTTATGTATGTATGTGTGTATACTTTCTAGGTTCAGTCATCATATTGTGTACCTTTGAGAATGCCGTGAGGCGAAACTGGTCAGGTTTACAAAGTAAATGTTGTGGAACAGTACAAGTGGTGTTATTTAATATGTGTAGCAAGTTCCACCAAGCGCCATCAATCAACAGTATAAATAACTAATGAGTAGCCCTATCTAAAATTGCTTTAGATAGGAGACCATTGTGGCTGACGGACAGTGGTCACGTAAGTAGTGCCACTATGTACAAGCAAATCAATTGATGAACTATAGTCATTTTGGGGCGAGTAATATCGATGAGCGGGTCACGGTCGTCCAAATAACAGTGTCCACGTACTGCCGGTCAATAATGACATGTAATTATTAGGTATCGAACGAGCACTTAAGTTGGTAGCTACAGAGTTATTTCAGTTAAAAGTAGTTAACTGGCGTTTTACTTTATTTCTCGGGAACGCAACTTAATCCTGAAAATGTGCAACGCTACACTACATAGCGTTCGTACCCCATGGAGATAATCGAATGTGATACTATAAATCATGTACTTTAATTATATTTAATATTCTTTGGTGGGAATGTGTACATAACTGTAGGGAATCCCTCCGCTTTTTGTGTGTTCAAATCGATTACACTTCCCAAAAAAATTAAAAGTAAAAACTAACTAACTAACTATCTTCACGCTGTATCACTGACGGGGTAGTCAGAGAGGACAAATTAAAAGTACTTACTTAATATTTAAAATAATCGCCACTCTATAAGCGATTACGTAACTACAAGCACTCTCGTCGATATTAATACGAGTACATAACGAATAAGTGTGTGTGATAAGTATTTACACAGTCTATGGATAGGGACAGCCATTCACAATAGGGTTATGTTATACTCCTTAACTCAGCCTTAGGTAAACCGATATACACGTACTGAAAGTCCGACTCAGTCGTCCGAGACAAGGCAGATGGTTTCGGTTGCTTAAGCGCTACAATTTGCGGTTCATGCTGCGACTGGCAGTGCGAATGCGACTTGCGAGTCTTGCATTTACTACAATATGATGTCATACATGGCTTCGGCATCATCATGGGAGCCATCATAGCCCCCATCACGGGCGCCATCATGGGCATCACGGGCATCATGGGCATCGGTGGAACTACAGGACAGACATTGCTTGTTTTACAGCACGGTAATTCTGGTCTTATGGTCCTGGTTGTTGTAGTGGTCGTGGTCGTTGTAGTGGTCGTGGTCGTGGAGGTAGGCGTGGTCGTGGTCGTAGGCGTGGTCGTCGTGGGTGTGACATTTTCGGTTAACGTTATAGGAACGTCTTCTTCCGATTCTGAACACATTGGTGGCGACGGGCATTGGGGTATGTATCCTCCTGAAATTTCATAATTAAACCAATTCATACTGATTCAAAAACCACGAAAAGGCTACATCTACTTTTCACATAAAAAAAGAAAGTTTTTTTTTAATTCCACGTAGATAACAAAATACATAGAAAAAGATATGGTTACAGCTTAATCTTAAATATAAGTAAAGAAGACCTAAAGATAAACACTAAAAAAAAAGAAGGTAAGCAGCCCAAATGACCGATGAGCATCACACGTGCTACGTGGAACGAGCTCTCCTTTCAGTGTCAAGCTGACCCAGAAGCACACAGAACACATCACACATTTTGGCCTTTATTCATCTACTCGTAACTCCTTATTTGAGAAGAACATAGTTCATTCCCACTTTAACGTGCTTACTCGTCGGCCACCACCTTGTGTCGGCTTAGCGACTACCATTTGTTTGCAGTGGCTTAACGGAATTGCTTGTAAAGAGGAATGCCATGAACGGTTACCCATCTCGGGATCGACCGTAGCGTAACATAGAAGTAGTGGTACGCAGTGACGGATTACGGAACACGGCACATATAAAGCCTACGAACGTTTTAAAACTAGTTGTGGTCGAAAATAAATATACAAGGTATTTATTACTTACTTATCTCTCACGCCTTTATCTCCGAAAGGGTAGACAAAAGCATATTATACAACAACGGCAATGGACTGACCAACTGTTACGTGGGTAAAAGTTGGTCACTTTTACCCACGTAACAGTTGGTCAATCCATTGCCGTTTTTAACTGGACAGGGGCAGGCTGTGGTGCCTTGCTTTTGATTTTTTTTAAGCTGCCCATGTGGTGTTCAACTTGGCTTAACGATCGTAGATCGCAGCCTAGGCATGCACATCGTAATGTCGGGCGTGAGTTTAAGTCCCTGTTTTTGCTTATTTCGGGCAGTAACCTCCGCAACACGTCTTGTGGTATTCTGACCTGTTTTGTTCTACGAGTATCGTGAACATAGAAAGAGTTCATAAAGAAGAGCAACTCGAGAAAGTTAACGAGCATTTGCCACGAAAATTATAACTTAGGCCACAGGCCATTATTATGAAAACTATCATATCATATGACTGCCTCTGTGGCGCGGTGGGAGTGCATCCCACAGCTACGCAAGAGGTCGTGGGTTCGATTCCCACCCAGGATAAAACTTTGCGTGATGAGCACGATGGTTTATTCTGTGTCTGGGTGTTATTTATCCATAATATGTATGTATTTAGAAATATATAAGTGTGTTTATCAGTTATCTAGATCCCATAACACAAGCTAATATTAGCTTACTTTGGGCTAGATGGCGCTGTGTGAAAAGTGTCCCACAATATTAAATATATATATATATATATGAATGAATGAATGAAAGGAACTAAACGCAGCCAATTTAGAAGCCTTTAGTTGTCTGACGTTTCAAATTATTCACAATGTAGAAATGTAAAAATACAACATATACATATGCAGATTCAAGACAAGTACAAAATAACACAAGATTCATTCGAATCCTAAATAGCTCGAGCGAAGAGCAAGCAACTCATTTCCATTTATTTTTATCATTTAAATAATCATTAATTCTGTAATAAGCCCTATTCAAGAGGTGCGTCTTAATTTCCGCCTTATATTTATGTAACGGCAGGTTCATAATGTCTAAAGGAATTTTATTAAATAGGCGTACGCCAATTCCTGCAAAAGAGTCTTGAACCTTTTGTAAACGATGATGCGTTCCAATTAAATATAAAAAATATATATATAATAGTGGATTAGCAACTCACCTATGGCAGAAGGTGCTTGCATTATAACTGGCGCGGGTCCTATACGTACTGCTGGTGCCATATGTGCATACTGATTATGGTTTACGGCGTCGTACAACATGTTCGCTACTGGTTTCCCTAGCGGTTGCCGAAGCTCTTGTGGCACCTGATCAGCATTTGGTATTTGAAATTCTAATGGCTGCACATGTGGATCAGTTAGTATAGGGTTTATCCCAGAATTCTTATGTGAGCTCATAGGTGTGGTTCTCTTCTTACTGTCAGATATTCCTGCTGCTTTCTCCCGTCTCCTTTGCTTGCACTCTTCACACATAGCGCAGTAAACTTCTAGCACTGATGGGTGTTCAGTGTTCTCACCACAGCGTCTACAGGATATTCGGCAGTCAATATAACCAGTACTCAGAGGAAGCACCGTCAACATTATCAATGTCAAAAAATATATTGGGTATCTGAAATGTATTTGATTAAGTAACATCAATTTCCTCTGTTAAACTGTAAATGTTAAGGGTACGCTGTTATCTATTATTCTATACAAATTGAATAGGCTGATTACATCATTATAAATGATAACGAACAACTAAGCTAGGTGATTATATATGCTCTTTTGATGACTTCAGATCATTTGTCAGTTTGCGCTTTTGACCGTTTACACTAAACCCTCGCTATCTAACGTAGGGATTAAACAAAATATTGCATATAGCATTTATTCATGTAACTTAGTTATAACTTACTTATAACGTACAATATCATGTAGTAGATTTAATCATTCTACGTTTGTGAGGAACAAAGGAGGCAAGCATTCCCTTAATAACACAATTCATACCCGATCTTGTTTTCGATGTTTATAATATTGTTCACCGAGTGCATTGTTATAGATATAAATCCTTGCACCACTACCTACGAGATTAACTTCGCAAGTTTTATTATATTTATATTTTACAGTGTTTTTATATTAGTACTATAATGCAGCGTTATATAAAAATTGCACAAGTAGTTCGTGCGGAGCGTGCAGTTGTTTTGTTACAAGTATGTATGTGTGACTATATTTTAGTGTAGGTTCGTTACAAGTCAATATTAAGGGGCAACGTGAAAATTGGGAACCTGGACATAACCATCTTGTATTTTTGCCAAATATTTGTTGATATTCATGTGTGTGGGTGTGAAGCCGAACTGGGATAAAAAGTATGTCTTATGATTGATAGATCAATGGATAATTTTTTTAAGCAATTAGGTAGCTAACTTTTTCATATAAAAACAAATTGTTGGTGGTGGTGGCGGCTACAAAGATAAAATAAAAAATAAATAAATACCCATCACGCCTTATCCCCGAAGGGGTGGCAGAGGCATATTATAATAATAATAAATAATAATAAATATTGTGGGACACTTTTCACACAGCGCCATCTAGCCCAAAGTTAGCTAATATTAGCTTGTGTTTTGGGATCTAGATAACTGATAAACATACTTATATATTTCTAAATACATACATATTATAGATAAATAACACCCAGACACAGAATAAACCATCGTGCTCATCACACAAAGTTTTATCCTGGGTGGGAATCGAACCCACGATCTCTTGCGTAGCAGTCGGATGCACTCCCACCGCGCCACAGAGGCAGTCATTATATGCCCGCTTTTCACCGTGTGGATTCACACGGCTACAAAGATAGATAATTTATACTTATTTCGGTGGGCAGCTCAGTGACTAGAGCATTACCCTGGTTAGGTAAAGGTTCAAGGTGCGTCCCCAGATCGGAGTCTCCTTTTTCACTTTATAGTTTGTGGAAATACTGCAAATGTTAGTTGTGTAGTTAAAATACATTTCAATCATACATTAGTCCCTACTCACGTACTATGCACCACCAAATCGGTGCTAATGATGTTTTGCTCAAGTTTTACGACCAAATCGTAGATACCTACAATAAGCTATTAAATTAAAATGACGGTCGCGTAGTATACCATGGATGGATGGTGTTGGACAGGTGGACGACTATGATCTGTTCGCATTTCGATATGTCTTCAAATGCTTACTCTCAAACTGACTGATCAATAATTGAGGATTCTGGTCTTGATCTAAGGGACTAGACCGTAATTTCTATGTCTCTGCTTAGAAACTAAGCTTATATTATTATTAATTAAATAATTTAGTACTTTACATGGTTCATTTATGTGTGGATTCCACTATACCATTATCCAATACCATATAGCTAGTGACCTGAATCTCATTTAAAATATTCCAAGTCACCATTTCCCAAATTTATGCAAGAAAAGTGGAGTGGAGTTTCAAATTTAGAAGTGATTTGAAACGATTCGCTTATTCTTTTACTAGGACCCACTCCTACATAACCACAATTAGTTGTAAAGAATGGCGACAAGTCGGGTGGCTACTTGGTTGGGCAGTAAGTAACCTGTCTTGAGCGGCACAATGGACGCCACCGGTCGTCTGCGCTCACGGTTCTACGTGAGCTGGTTGACAATCAGTCCAAGTGTTTTATGTTCGGTAGTTAACGTACAGATTTTACATCAAATATTATCCACTTGGATATGTACCCTTCAAAGATCTTCCTTATTGTGAAGGTCCGTGTATATTCACTGTTTCATGTGGTACATAACATTTCACTTGTCAATTTTTGTGTACGGTATCAAATCGCATAGTTTAGAATTGCCGCCTTAAAATGTCCTTAAGCTACGGTAAGCAATTTTTGTCAAGGCAGGTGGGACGTATGCTTATTAGTAAAATAAAAAGAAGGTACCTACAGCCTACAGCGATTCCATATACTGAATTATCATACATCGGAATTGAAATGTACAGAACTCTAGAAACACCAATCCCTGCAGTAAGTTATGATTATGAGATCACATTTGATTGGTTAAATAAGAAAATTATCAACCCTATGCGCAGGAACAACGAACTCCATTCGTTATCAAGTGCGTATCGCCCGTCGCGTCACTCGGTGGCACGTGATCGGAATGTATGTCTTTATATGATCCCGTATGTACTCATCTGCTTTGTTCGCGACACTCCGCTCCGTAACAGAAAGACGAAGATAAATAGTTGAAGTCTTACGTAGCATATTGTAGTAAGTGTGTATGTTCTGTTGTTAGTTGCACAATTTCTTCTAACTTTATTTAACCCAAATTTCGCTTTGAGAAGTTCACAGGTGCATTAGGGAGACTTTCAAGAAAGAAGAGTTTTTGAAAGCCGGTTAAAATGTCTCGAAACTGACAAATGGAGCCTCGGGTCATTGCTAGCTAAACCACTACGTATTATAACATAAAGTATTCCGCTACATCTGTCTGTTTGTCTGCGATAAACTTAATAACTACTACACCGCTTTTCATGCTGTTTTCACCAATGTATAGAATGGTTCTCGACTAAGGTTTTAGTATAATTATAGTTTATTAAGTTTTTGTAAACATTGGCTATAATATAATATAAGGATATTTGTTGGAGGTGTCGGAAAAAAATAATCCGTCTGGGAGCTTTCAACGAAAACACTGCCTCTCTATCTCGTGTATCTTATATCTACAGAAAAGCCCGCGATGGCTTATATCCATATATTAAGATAACATACTAGTTACTACAACACTGGAGAAACGGGTACGAGAAAACGTAAAAAGTTAACGTTCTCCAGTCATCAATGTGGGCAAAGCTGAAGGCATCAGCTACTAAATTTATATAAATAGAACGATTGGCAGGGCCGCCACCCCAAGGGTAAGGCCTCTCTATACCGAGTAGGTACTCCATTACCCACAGTCTAGTGGCTCCACAGATAGGTCCTCGAACAGTTTATGCTACACCGCCCGCAATAATTGACTTGAAACCAACCACTACAATACTACATAAGTATCCTCGTTTGTCTAAGATCGAACTTTGATTGTATTAAATAAATGCATTATAAAATCGGCCTCACATGATGATGTGAGAAATAAAGTTCTTGACCATTTATTCTCGCCAAATAAATCTTCCTTTTTAGGGTTCCGTACTTTAAAAAGAAAAAAAAACTGATCTCTTATAGGATCACTTCGTTGTCCATCCGTCAGACTGTCAAGACCCTTTATTTCAAGGTATCGGGTTTAAAATAAAACTATATTTTCTCAACATTCCCTTGTCAATCATTATGCTGCAAAACCATATCCTAATTTGTAATATTATTTCCATCAAGATCTTGATTACGTATACGTAATCATAGAGTTAAAAGACAATTGATTAAGTAATTAGGTTAATTTTATAAACCCTGCGTTACCGTTAAAATTGAATGAACTTGTCATAATACAAAGACAAAATTAAATTACCAATTGAGTGACAGACCGCTCCCCTTATCAGACTATCAATAATGACTTGAGATTGCAGCAGCGTAATATCGTAATAAACAATAGCATTTATTGCGATACATTCTATAATAAACAACGTTGTTTATTTTATTATTATTTTTACTTAATTAATACGTGTACCAACAATATTCAATTATTTAAGCAAATAGTTATTTTATTTATTATTGAATACTTTATTGTACACCAAGAAAAGATACAATGTAACATAGTGAAAATATTGTTACAATCAATCCAGTACAATAGGTGGCCTTATCGCATAAAGTAATTTCTACCAGGCAACCAGGCAAATATTAATCTGTAAGGAATTCCCATTAATTCCATAACCTTAAAAAATATAGTTTGAATTCAAATCAAAACTTTGACTACTTACCCAGGGTTTTTTAGGCTAAAGTGGTTTAGGTACTCAAGGGTAAATAATACGGATCTAATTTTTCGGAAGTAAAACCAAAGATCTATCTGAGGCTATCTGCCCCGATGTGAGAAGGTGTGAATGTCTATAATAGAAGTATTTAAAATGTCAGTCACGTCTTTATCCCTGAAGGAGCAGTAGTACATACTATATCTACGCCCACGTTTCACCGTATGCATTTTAGCGGCTAATATTACAATTCTAAATATGTAGTAATATACAATAAAATATATACAAGAGGGATACAGTTTAGTACACAATTTAACAAAACTCCTCCATAAGTAATGCGGGTAGGTGCTCCACGGAAAAGGATTTACGCCCCGTGGTACCTATCAAGTATTTACCGCTGACCTTTTATATAATATAACTAGCGGACCTTATAGACGTGGTCCTGCTGTATACCGACTTTAGCGCCTGTTTTTATTTATTTGTGAATCTAAACCATCCAGGGCGCCACCCAAACGCATACAAAAAGTCATTAAAATCAAGTCCATCCGTTTAGGAGAAGTTCAGTGGCATAAACACGTACAGTAAAATTATTATGGTTTTATATAAGTACATGTTTCTAAAATCACCAAAATAAAAATCTCTTAGTGATTTTGTATGCAGAGAGAAGAAGTTTCATCCTAAATCTCTACTGTCACCACTCTATGACTGTCAATGACAACTGTGTAAAGTGTCCCACAATATTTATTTATTTCCTAATCCCCTCTTTAGACGGGTGCCTGTGCCTACGCTCCTCAGTCACGTAGTTGACTTCAGTCCCGAGGATGTTAGTGGCAAACTGACGATATATTATATATTATCAAACGTGTTCTAAAGTGTCATTGTTGTGTCGTTGCAGGTATAAAATGTCCTGTGTGCAGCAAGTTCGTGCTGCCGGACGACATCGAGTGCCACCTCGTCATGTGCCTCACCAGGCCCAGGCTTTCGTATAATGGTCAGTATCTATGAGCATTTTTTTCTTGTATTGCTTAAATCGGACTGTAGTCTATTAAGGTACCTTCATCGAGTGTTTTCACAGCTCTACTATAATCTGCAGCTGAACTGTTTCACCTGCGAGCTGATACTAATGAATGGGGTGGTATATCTGATGGGCAGTCGCAGTTAACGAAGACTAGTAGAATTACCGATAATTAAAAAAAAAATCTATGCAATTTCCCAAGCAACGCAGTACGATTTTTTCAAAACTGGCATAAACACCAGATGTTGTAAATCTCCTTTGCCTGCAGTGATAACTTTCCATCAAGTGTCTGTATCGAATGCTTGTTTTTGATTGGTCCTCAAGTCGTCGTCTCAAAAGATATGTGCTTTCTTACACCTCACCTAAAACCTGCGGTTGTAAGTTGAAGTACATAGTTATAGTTTAAAACACAATTGGTTTAGAATCAATCTCTCGCCAACTCAGTTCTATAAACGATCCCTGCGTTAGGCAACTTTCACTATGGCTGGTTCTCGGATGGGTGACCGCTTTGTGGCATTTCTATTTACACGCGTTTCCGTGCTTTTAAGGCACGTTGAGTTGGTCCCGGTTGTCAGTAATGTGGCGTCGTCATGCCTTATGGGCGGCTTGGAAAATTGTAACAACAGTTCGCCATAACCTGAGCTTGTTCATTTCAACACGACAACGGGCTCACCACCTGTTTCGTGGGACAAAATGCACACACTGAAATGTGGGCGTATAATATGCCTTTGCAACCCCTTCCTTAGACGTGAATGATAAAAAAAAGTAATTTCCAAACAAGGACAATAATACCTTCCCACTTATCAATCCATTTATACATTTTGTATTCGTTTATTGCGGCAGGCTGCTACCCCTTTTAAACACGGAAAGGTTTTTGTTTATTTCGTTACAGAGTAGGGATTTACACTGAAATGGATTTCGCGTGGGGACATAACTTCATTATCTGGCTGAACATGGGTTCGAATGGCCTGGCTGTTTGAAATGCCACTAGACTAGATTGTATGGCTATGAATATTGTATATACACCAATATTATTTGTGTTGTTTGGAAATATTGTTCCTTTATAATTTTTTGACTTTCTTGCAGTTTAAGAATGACCCCGCACATTTTGTATTATGCTTCTCATTGTCAAAGTTTGAATAACAATTCAAACTATACTTTTGGGTAGTGTAGTAAAAACCGATAAACGAGTGATTTTCTTATATTTAATGTTGTTTTTTAAAAAAATTGTGCCATTTTACTTTCTAAATTGATTCGATAAACCCCATTCTACTTTACACAATACATACATGTACCTTATGGAATTAAAGTATGCCTAAATACCCTTTTTAGATTGCCTGTTTCCAAATGGTTGATGTTAAATTAAATCTGCATTACATACTTGCAAACCTCTTTTAAAAAAGTTTGATAGAGACTGCGATTACATGATTCCCGGCAGATAAGTAAGTAAGGCATAAGCTATGTTAATTTAGCAGCATTCTAGCAGTCACTGTACCGATTTTGTTAAATTTTGGTAGATTTTCGAAAAGTTTATTGGCATATTTTATTATTTAAAGAAAACAAACCTTGAAGCTGAAATCCTTAAATAGCATATTAGGCAATAGCAAATGACCTGCCATAAATAATGCATATGTTCCGCCATAGTAGCCAGGATCAACGTTAGTATATATAGTAAGTTCCTAACTAACATACATTTGACGTGGCATTTCAGAGGACATACTGAGCGACTCGAAGGGAGAGTGCGTGATCTGCCTAGAGGAGCTGTCTGCCGGCGACACCATCGCGCGCCTGCCCTGCCTTTGTATCTACCACAAGGGGTGAGTTACCACTACCCAACTGATCACATTTTCATGAAATAGTTTTAACATAAATTTTCAATGTCTAGAACATTGCCCTGGTTAGGCAAAGGTCACGGGTTCAATGAACTAACCGTCTTGAATCGAATTGTCTTTTTTCACTTTATTAAAAAAATATGAGAAATTTAGCATAATAATTGCTTTAAAAAAATTACCCATAGTTTTAACAGACTTTAATTACAAACGAGGAGGTTCTCAACTTATGAACAACTGACTTGAAAATTTCTGATATCGTATGGGAAATAGTTTCCGTTTCGTCCCACTCCCATGTGAATATGGAACCAAACGTAGAATGGATCAAAGGCTGATTTAAGATTGTTTATATTAGTGGGAAACCATCTGTCCAGATTGTGTTTAGTTTAGAACCTCGTCCACTACCACAGTACCGTCGATGACGGGCTGACTAATAACTTAGTCAGATAAATAAACCCTAGACATAACTGTGTCCTAGACCAAACGCATACGCACTCGCCAAACGTGGTCGTTACGCAATTCTCCATCTAGGACATCTAAATCATTCGATAGCGCTATCTATTGCAGGAAATACACGTATCTGCATGTGGCAAGTTGTGTATCTACCCGATAGATAATGTAGAAGGGACCGCTTCACAATCGATCAGCTGTTATCAGATGGGACGGAGATAAGCGTCGTTCTGTGTGCACCCGCTCGTTCGTGTGGGAAGTTCTTCACTAACCACTTATCTATTGTTTGCAATATTTATACACAATAGTAATTGGTTGTATCACTTATCGAATATACACACACTTATATATACGGCGAATTTAATATATACCCGTTTTATTACAAAATGATTAAGAATGTATATTATTTATAGTGTTTTATTGTGAGCAGACGGCGGGACCAACTTCTATCATGTGGGCCGTATGCTTGTCTGCCATCTCAGTGGTTAACAAATGACCGTGCGTTTAAATAGGCTACAATTTACTTATTTTAATCATTGTTATACCGTTACGTTCCCTAATATATTCTGTGATGTCAGTATGAGAAAACCTCGAATACAGAAAATATTCTAAAATTCCTAGTGACATTGTACACGACTCAACGTACGTTACGGACTTTAAAGCCACCTCTCCGTACTCACTTTTAATTCAAAAAATGCCTATTTCAAAATATACCCACATATGTTTCACAGTTGTCTATCCTACATCTCTTTAGCAAGCCTTAAACTCTTGCATCCACTCAGCCCTGGGGCACAGACCCACCAAAGTGCCTAGACAAAGGCGCCGATAAGCGCTGTCGATCTAGGTCGAGCGCCACTCGTGTGGAGTGCGTTTGACAGCAAGATGTTTCTCACTTGTCGTCTGATATCTAGACTAAAAGATTACTTTACGGCTTGTATCTAGTTGTATCATTTAAGTTCGTATAATCGTGTGCCACGAGTCTAGTACCTACTCATAGCACAGGCTGTGCAGCTAAAGAAAGATTTTTATAAACTACTAAAACATACAATAAAACGCCGCAACAAACATTTGCGGTTCACACATGACGATTTCAATGGCACGTTAAATGTTAAGCATGAACAAAGTATTAGTACTACGATTATATGTATGTATTTGAAATATATAAGTTGTCTAGATCCCATAGCACAAGCTTAATTTAGGCTAGATGGCGCTGTGAGAAAAGTTTCCCACTTTATTTATATATCCCAGTGACATAAATGGTTTGACATTCATTTTGGTAGGAGCATTGAACAAAACCTTGAATTTGACTCGTAAATATATTTACTCGTCGTTTTCCGAAACTCCGAATCTTGGCCACATGGTTTCTCACATGTTACTGGTAACACACCCCGGGGGTATCTCGTGCCTGGTTCTTTATCATTCTTATTGGCGTCTAAGTGGGTATAAATGCTCAGCCTCTTCCCTTGAAATAAGGCCTAATTAAATATGTTAATGAGATTTGACTGCCTCGGTGGGCAGTGATAGTGTATGCGACTGATGTGATGTCTCGGGTTTGATTCCAGTTTGGAAATAAATATATGTGTGAACTACAAATGTTTGTTTCGGTGTTTGGGTGTTTCCTATGTATAATATGTAAGTATTTCGAAATATATAAGTATGTTTATCAGTCGTCTAGATCCCATAACTCCAGCTTATATTAGCTTACTTTGAGCATATTCCCACAATACTTAATTATGTTCAGCCAGCTCATTCACGGTGGGCAGTAGCTATCTTCTCCCCTTCTATTAACATGTGGTATGTGTGTGTGTTCCAGATGTATAGACCAGTGGTTCGAGGTGAACAGATCGTGCCCCGAGCACCCCGGCGACTAGGGCGGAGCCTGGGCCCGAAGCCCGTGCCATGCGCGAGTGATACTTTTATACAATGAATAGACTGTGCCTCGGCGCCTTGTAAATATGGACCTATGCTAGTGACACGTTCTACGTTTAGTGTAACAACAGTAAGATAAACAAAGACAATTACCTAACGAAAGCGCTGTGGGAAATTTTGGTGGAGTATTAATTATTGTACATTATAACATCGTTAATGTTATGTTCGGTGGTCCGCGACGGTTACTTCCTTTTATTCGATATGTGTAATGTAAATTAAATGATATGTATAGTGAAGGTCTGTTCCGTTCGCAGTAAGGTATACTCCGGCCGCGCGAGCCGCTGCGTCTGTGACGAGACGACTCCGCGGCTCACATATCTGTTTCTTAAGCTTGTATATTATTATATTATGATTTGATCTTTTTCATCTTGATAATAAAGTTGATTTGTTTCTAAATTTTCTACAATTGTTTACTTTGTGTTAGTCTTATGTCCTTAACATAAATAGTGATCTATCTCAAAGTGCGCAGGGTAGAGTGTACTGGTACACCGTGCAGTTAACTGCACTGTAGAGCATGATAATGTTTCAAATACAAACAACGATATACATTTACAAACAAATGTCAAAATGGCAGAGTCTTAATTTAAGAAACAACTAGATCTAGTACTTTCTTAAATTCAGAAACTCGAGTGTGTGTGGAAAAGCCAGCCCATAACCAGTGGCAGCTGTACCTTAAGTGCGCCCGTGCGCTGAACCACCAAATCAAAATAAAAAATATTACATACAGTGGTGGCAGTACAGTGTGTGGTGGGAGTGAAAATGAGCATAAACATTGATTTTTAATGGTTTATACTAAAGATAATAACAAAACATGTCAAAATAACAAATTTGTACAAACTTTACTCGAAAGGAGCCCCAAAGGTTATATTTCAATTCAGAAAAATGTCATCGCATTAATTTAATGTATAAAAAATAATAAACAATTAACATATGTTATGTAGGTAAATTATTGTTTTGCTGCAATTTCCAATCATACTTACTAAGTGAGCAAGTAAAGTGCACCACCAGTTCGATAACCCACCAGCCGCCACTGCCCATAACTCTCCACCACCCATGGGCATTCCTGCCAAATCTGACCAAATAGCGGAGAGCGCTCCCGTTGCGGTTTGCTTGTTTGAATTCTCCGCGGGCTCTACCTTAACTCGCTACAAATATTTTCCGTCCTTTCCAAACTCTCTGTACACAAGGTCCCGATGAAACACGGAAGCCGACTTGTCCTTCCTGATATTGTTGATGGCATCCAACTTAGTTTTCCTGTCATCATCATACAAGCAATATTTCCAGTGTATGTGATCCCGACTTTCCTTTTCTCCATCCCCAAAGGGGCTGACTGCAGTTTAGCAAAGGCCTAGATTGTGTAGGCGGAGCCGAATGGAGCTGTGTCCGGTTAGTAACTGGGAGACAATGACGTCCGGTTTGATCCATCGAATCCGTAGCCTCACGACCACATCTGGGAAGAAGCGGTCCAGATCACGAAAATCTTACTTACCATCAGTGCTAGCCTCCTACAGCTCTTGCCGAAGGGAAACGATTTCATATATTGCTGGGGCTTGGCCTTGGGCCCTAAACTGCTTTAGCTCCCAGTGGGCCAGTTGGATTCTCTACCCCGCAACTAGTCGACGTCGACCTAGCCACGTTCCGATTTGATGAGCATTAAATAAGCAGATTTACCATAAACTTCACCTGCTGGCTATGCATTTCCTGATTATTGGAAAAGGTAACTATGCAGGCGTTGGGTGGTCAGACGGCAATCGCTTCTAACGAGGCTGAAAATCAAAAGCCAAACGATGTTGCTTCTAGCGATCAAATAAAATTGGTCCCAGAATCCAAATACAGGTAGGTTTCTGTGAACTGAACATTCTGGTATGAAGGAGCTGGTCGAGACGGCGGATCGTTATAAATCAAACTGTTTTTTTTTTTTTTTTTTTTATTATAAAATAGTTTATTACTCAAAAAAGTGGTAAAAAAATTGCTTAATATAAAACTAGAATAGATAACTCGAAATAAGAATGCAATAGCTTCCGTTGCCAAACTAGGTAAAAAAAACCTGTGTTTCGGCTCACGGCGCCATTCCCCTCGGGAGTTTAACATTTCTAGTATAAATAAACAGAGATTCATTTCTATTATGGCTGTTTAACTAATAACTATCTTATATAATTGTATGGCTATTTAACTAAATAGTGTAGTAGTAGTAGTATAGTAATCAACAAAATAAGTGGTGTGTTTTGTATGTGTATGTGTGGGTGTTTGAGTGTGCGTGTGTGTGTGTGTGTGTGTGTGTGTGTGAGTGTGTGTGTTTTATTAAACCTAAGATATCACCGCTAAAATTTCCTCAGTTTCATTATATCCCAAAGTTCGAAGCCAATCAATAACTTTATATTTGCATTGCATTCTATTGAGAGGATAAATAATTTTATTTACCTTATTATATACGTATGGACCTAATGTACAATAAAATTTTCGTATAAACGAGGTGCGAGATATCCATTTGGTTTCACACACCCGGTTTCTTCTGCGAACAATAGCCTTAGTAGGTTCATAATATACAGCATTGTGTTGTTTCATTATTATACCCAATAAGAACAATTGTCTGACAGTGAGCACCTTCCACTGCTCATAGAGTAAAGCCGTAGGAAACAGGAATGAACGGAAAGTGCTGACCTTAAGAATTGTCCTCTGGGCAATTTCTAAACGTTTAATGGTGGTAGCTGGAGCTCCACCCCAAACAGTAATGCAGTAGGTAATCAAAGACTGGCAAAACGCCAAATAAATCTGCTTCACCAATTCAAAGTTCGCAACTCGTCTAACAGTTTTGAACACTATAATAAGTTTGCGAATCCTACCAGACAATAGCTCAATGTGCTTGGCAAAGTTCAAATGACAGTCAACAGTAATACCCAGATACTTAATATATTCGGTAGACTCTAAAAACGGGCAGGAGCAATAATCAATATTAGTGCATTGAGTGTTGTGGACTTTCAAGTAATGGCCTTCAGGTACTGCACCTAATTTAGTTATGCAGAAAGTCATATACCTCGATTTGTCTGTATTTAGTGTTAAAATATTGTAATTTAACCACTTAGAGACATTACAAAGTGCAGTCTGAGCCGATTCAAAAGTATTTTTCCAGGAATTACCAGAAACCAAAAGTACGGTGTCATCCGCATAAGATACATAGATGAGAGGTTTGATCTGGCACAATTCATTGATATAAATCAAGAACAAAGTAGGCCCTAGGACACTACCTTGTGGTACCCCAAACGTAACCGGTAAACCAGTGCTCATGAAATCTTCAATAACTGTGGTCTGGAAACGATCAGAGAGATAACTAGAGAACAAATTTAATTGTTTTCCCCTTATACCGATCGCTTCCAACTTGCGCAAAAGTTTAGATACAGAGACCGTATCAAAGGCCTTAGCCAAGTCTAGGAAGATTGCCAGGCATTTCTTTCTAAGATCCAGACTGGTCGCAATATAGTCAGTCACTGCATGTACTGCATCTGACGTTGACCTAGCCTGTCGAAATCCATACTGGTTTTCAGAAAGTAATTTATATGATTCCATATAATTAATGAGTCTGATATTAATTAACCTTTCTAAAATTTTGGAAATTGCTGGTAGTAATGAGATTGGCCTATAATTGGAGATAAGGTCTCTGTCACCACCCTTGTAAATGGGAATCACCACGGATCTCTTTAGAGCAGCTGGAAAGACTCCCTTCTCAAAACAAAGATTAAATAAAAAGGTCAAAGGAGCTGCTAGGTAGTATTTATAACGCTTGAGAATTCCGTTTGAAATTTTATCCCAACCGACAGCAGAGTCGTTTTTGAGACTAGAAATTTGATTAAGCACCTCATTTTGATCGGCAGCAATTAATACGAAAGAAGTCAAAGTACCACTATTTTCACCCAAATCTACTTTATGTTGTTGAATTTTCAACATTTTTTCAGCTAATGTCTTACCAACATTGGCAAAATAGTGATTCACTTCATTTACTGACTCATGTGGGGTAGAAGCTAACCTTAATAATCTTTTTGCTGAAGGCTTTGACTTAGTGGTATTAGTGATAGTTTTAATTGTTTGCCATAGTCTTTTACTGTCATTACCCGCGTCCGATAACTGTTGCATCTCAAACGCCCTACGAGCTTTTTTCAGCAACAAGTTACAAAAATTTCTGTAACGGGTATACGTAGTTTTAAGTATTGCATTGTCAGGAGTTTTTTTAAACCTAACATGCAATCTGTCTCTGTTTCGCATACAGCGAAGGAGACCTGGAGTAATCCAAGGCTTAATAATTTTTTTACGGCCTGCGAGGGATATTGTTTGTGTATGTTTTTCCAAAGCCGCGGTTATAAAGTTAATAAAACAATTTACAGACACGTTTGGATCTTGACATTTATAGATAGGTGTGAAGTCAATACTAGCTATCTCCTTGTTTAGCTGTTCATAATTAACCTTACTTATTTTTGTAATAGCATAGTTTCGACTTTGTTTACTGCTCAAAGACAAAAGCACTGGCTTGTGATCAGTAAGGCTAGCCTGAATAACGATGGTTGTAGCAGGGAGATGAGTTTTAAGCAAAACGTGATCGAGACAAGTTCCACTATCTTCACGTGTAATGAAGGAGTGACAAGGTAAGAGCGCATGATAAGCAGCAAGTGTTAGGTAACGGTCTTTATCCACATGGGGCTTTTCTGAATTAATAGATATATTAATATCTCCAATAAATGCTATATTTTTTAAATTGTGTATATTTTGTAAGTTAGTATCAAGAGAATTAAGAAATGGATCTAAATTGACGTATGATGGGGATCGATACAGCGCTAAGATGGCAGTATCATATCCAATTTTTAGTAATAAGGCATTTGCGTTATGGAAAGTTGGCTCTTCTATGGTAAAAGGTATTTCATCCCGCACATAAATTACGACCCCATCATTTTGTAAAGGATTGTTATTGGTCGCAAAAACTTGATACCCCTGCAAGCATGGAAGGAAATCCGTACCCTTTAACCGACACTCCGTCAGTATAAGTATATCTACATGTATTTTAAGTCTAGCAAGCAATACTTCAAGTTCAGGCAAGTTACAATTAATGCTGCGGATATTCTGCGTCAGTACCGTGAGACAGTTCTTGGAAGTTGGGACTTGTTTATAGCATTCCTCGACGCTACACTCATAAGCCATCGAGACAGTATAATTATCCAGGTCATTTGGCAAGTCACGGAAAATATTGAATTATACAAATATTATAATATATGTGACAAAAATATAAGGTGCAGTGCAGTAGTTTGGCATACCCTCGTCAATATTCATAGAACATTTAAAATTAATGTATAGTCTATAATAGCAATAAGTACATATATTGTATAATGAATGTGTAAAAGTGTAAAGTGTGAATTGGTAAGTTACATAATTATTGAATAATAAGAGTTTAAGAAATAACATGCTAAGAATATTAAAAGTGTTTGTTATCACTAATAAGTAAAAAATCATTGTAAATAGTCATTTATCACAACGCAGCTTCTCCAGGTCAGCCTCAGTCTCGATCTTAATCTGGGGGCTGTTAACACGTACGCGCAAATAAACTATGCCGTGGGATGTCCAGCAGAAACTATA
Source organism: Thumatha senex (assembly GCA_948477245.1). Lineage (NCBI taxonomy): Eukaryota > Metazoa > Arthropoda > Insecta > Lepidoptera > Erebidae > Thumatha > Thumatha senex. Next base: position 1,043,207 of record OX419737.1, read on the forward strand.
ATTAAATTCCTTTTAAAACGCACGAGCCAAATAAAACAGTTTCTGTGATTTTTGTGTTAATGTTTCACCTATAAAAACTGGCCTGACTGGACCTTTGATCTTGAAATGATGAGTATTTAACTTTTCACCTTTCTGTTTTGTTTTGTTGAAATTTCTAACAGCTGAAAGAACTTTTTCCTTCACAAGCACAGAGTTAAATTCGGCTATGATGGGAGATAAAGAGTCTCTTGCAGGAAGTCGATATATGTCCTTAATGTCCGAATCCTTAATATCAACACAAACTGACTTTCCCATTTGCTGAACGAGCTGGCAGAGATCTGTCTTCGAATCAGGTTTATCAGTGTTAATTTTGGGGCCGGAGCGTATCTCAATATACATATAGCACGAGATTTACGCTTCAATGTATCAACTCTCTGTTCTAAAAAGTGTATATATTTTTTGTTCTCTTTTCCGTCTTTTTCAAGAGTGTTAATTCGGCATAAGTACCTACTCGTCATATTTATCGGACATTGTATCGACAGATTTGGTAAGCTCGGCGTTCTGTTCCCTAATACAATTGACAGTCTCAAGTAGATCGTTAAAGCGCTTATTTTGCTCTGAAGAGAAAGTATCGAACATTTCCTGAATGGTGATTATTGCACTATTTAAATCATCTCCCTCAAACTTACGCTTTTTACGCTCCGTAACATTTAATGAAAACAAATGGAGGTTAGGTTCCGAGTCATATCGTTGCCGTTCCTTTATTTGCGCCACCTCATTACTATTTTCAATTAATGTCGTTTCCGTAGCAGATGGCTGTCTACGCGATACGGCACTGACAGACGAAGCGGCGCTGCAAAGTGAAGGGGACGGGGGTGGAGTACGTTTAAGCGGCATGACCGTCTTGAGAAAAAGTACCAGGATAACAGAAATCAGCAACAGTTAATATTACAGCGGGAGCCAGGTGTCCAACAAACTGGTCGCCGATCGACGTTTTAGTACAAATTGATTGATCGCCAGATCAAGAAAGACCTCTCGAACACAAAATAAGCGTAAACAGACTCGCACAGGTGCAGTAAATCTTGTGATGAATTGTGCCTAGTATTATGTGTTCAACTATGCCAGCGCTAGCTCTTCGTGCCTTCTGTGCTCCTAATATTGTACACTGAATTTATTTAATTTATAAATCGAATTTAATAAAAGAAATAATAAACTATAGGTCAACTAAATATATATATAGGATATCTGAGAAGATCAGACGTGTTCTGATCTTCTCAGATATCCGGGGGGAATTGACTTGATTTTCATTTTATTTCACTGACTATAAAGGTTCTTTGCCTTCAAGAATTTGAAAATGTAAATATCATGTCAAAAATCAAAATTATTTTTATTCATGTAGACCATTTTAGGCACTTATGAATAGTCATGACAATAACTAAAATGAGAGTGATTCTAGTTGTCAGTTCCAAGGGCAGCCTACCCTTCATGGAGAAGAATCTGGCAAGAATCTCCATGAATGCTCTTTTAAAATGTATATATGGCTTACAATAATTAATTTAAATTGTTCTTTGGAGTTAAGTGAGAACAGTCGAACAAACTTAGTATGCCTTAAATTTAAAAAAAATATGTTATTTGTAATACTTGTTATAAATGCTATAACAGCTATGAGCTGACCATTCCCAACAGACGGCACCCGTTCACGGGTATGACGCATATATCCGCCATCGCCCTACTCAACCATATTATAGGGAATAGGGCGCCCGACACATACGCCACCACTGCCAGGACACTTCGACGAGCATGACATACTCAAACTGCATAGCAATGATAATATCAATTTTAAAATGGAAAGTACATAATAGTCTACATGGTGCTCACATAACAGCAAACTCAAATTACACATATTGAAAAATAAAATAGACCACGTGAGCAGATTGTTCAAAAACGGAAAAGTAAAAGTACTCTGATACCCAGACGTGCGTGTATGAAGCGATTGATGAATCTTCAAGAAGCGAAAGAAGTGTGCATGGATCGCGAAGCCTGGTGATATGTCCTCTCTGACTACCCAGTCAGGAATACAGCGTGAAGATAGTTAGTTAGTTTAGAAAAAGAAAATACGATTGTTATACATCATCGCATGAATACAAGGTACCTACTGAAAATAGCAGTTTTGGTAATTAAGCAATAAGGAAGAATCTGCTTCTTTTAAATTTATAAACATATAAAAATTCTTTATTCCTCAAATTAGTGATTTTTGAATATAGGACAGGTTAGTATAAATAATCTTATCTATAACTTTCCTGATTAGTATGCAAGTATTAAATCTATGTTCAATAATTTGGTTTCTTTAAACACCACAGAAAATATTTCTTAATGTACAGTAATAAAATTATTAAAATAGTTAATTTAAGAAATAGTACTTAAGTGTCGTTTTTACAATATGTGTTCATATTGAACAAAAGCGAAAATGTTAAGACATGAGAAGTATGATCCTGGTGTTGAGTAAATAAAAATTTAGGAAATTAATTAAGGTAAATAATAATAAAGTAAAATTAAAAGAATGTTAACATTTTAAATACAACAAGTATAAATTACAATATATCTGAATACTGTTAAGGTAATATATATCCTCATCCCATCCCATATATGTAGATGTATAGAAAACAGAGTAAGTGTGAAGGCGCGAGAGGAATAAAGGCGTGATAAGTGTGAACATGACAAGCATAATAATAAGAGGCCAGAATGAAAGAAGACGGAAATAAGATGCGTAATTGAGATACTGAGATCGTTTTAGGATTAGATGTTCGGCTAAAAAGTGAATAGTGGTATATTAGAATAGAAGAGAACTTAGCATGTGTGGGGGATGCGGACGCGGATTGGACAGGGCGCTTTGTGAGACCTGGTACCTGGTAAAAGCGACACCGGAGCCCGCCGGGTGTCTGGAGCCCCTACACAGGTAGGTGGTACAGGAGGTGTAAATTTAATATTAAGTTAATAGGCCCAAGAGGCTAGTCTAATATATTAATTTAGTAATAAGACATTAAAGAAAGCATGGCTCTGCACCTGGTAGAGATGAGTAATAAAAAAAAAATGAGTACAATCTTCTCATTTCATGCCTCCGGCATGGCACACTGCCTGTAGAGTATGACAGGTGATACAGGCGTGTTGACACTGGAGTCGACTCCGCCGTACACCTCTTAAGAACCACTGCTGGAATACCATCGGCACCACCAGACTTACGGAATTCTATCAACCCAGAAATTGACTGCAAAGAGGTTGGCTGAGAAGTCCACATTCTCCCGGCTGTCTGAGCCAGTGCTAAGTCAGGGTAGTGCAGCGGTGGCAGCGAAAGTTCGATTGTGCGGCTTTGACCAATTGCCAAAATTCTTGGCTACCCGGGGAATACGGGGTAAGCTCCCGACCGAGCTGCGTTATGAATCTTTTTGCTGGCCTTCGTCGATCTGAATGCACTTTAAAGTGGATACAGTGCACATTTGGGTCACCGGATGCGCGAGTCTAACTGCTGAGTATAACTGTATATATTTTTAATTAACCGTGATCCCACTGCAGGTTATATGTATCCCTGTGGATGCATAACCTGCAGTGGGATCACGTACCTCTGTAGGTACTGAATATAGCTAAAAATAAATGTTGTACAAGACAATCGGAAGCGGTTTAAGATCGCTATCTCTAAAACGTCAACACATACCCGTCACAAACACCAAGTGCAAAAGGTCTATCAGCGTCACTTCACACATTTGCCTGCCGGTCCTGGATAGTCCTTGGAGGTGGAATCGAGGTAGATAGCACCTGGATGCCTCACTACAATTACAGTTGTCGACGTAAGTACGCATGTGCGCTATACTGGCGCCCTAACGTGCTGAAATGAAAACGACGAGCTGAACAGGGTGGGATGTAGGTTTGAAATGAAACTAAAATGTGTAGCGCAACAAGTGTAATGTTCTATGCGGCAGGTGTAGCATGGGCCCCGTCAGCGCATGTAATGTTCTATGCGGCAGGTGTAGCAGGGGCCCCGTCAGCGCATGTAATGTTCTATGCGGCAGGTGTAGCAGGGGCCCCGTCAGCGCATGTAATGTTCTATGCGGCAGGTGTAGCAGGGGCCCCGTCGGCGCATGTAATGTTCTATGCGGCAGGTGTAGCAGGGGCCCCGTCAGCGCATGTAATGTTCTATGCGGCAGGTGTAGCAGGGGCCCCGTCAGCGCATGTAATGTTCTATGCGGCAGGTGTAGCAGGGGCCCCGTCAGCGCATGTAATGTTCTATGCGGCAGGTGTAGCAGGGGCCCCGTCAGCGCATGTAATGTTCTATGCGGCAGGTGTAGCAGGGGCCCCGTCAGCGCATGTAATGTTCTATGCGGCAGGTGTAGCAGGGGCCCCGTCAGCGCATGTAATGTTCTATGCGGCAGGTGTAGCAGGGGCCCCGTCAGCGCATGTAATGTTCTATGCGGCAGGTGTAGCAGGGGCCCCGTCAGCGCATGAAGCCGCGCGGCCGGGGGCCCCGGGGCCCACGTCCGCCCCAGCCCCCCACTCCTGAGTAAACAAACAGGCTACGTTAGGTCTCGCTGTCCTAGGTTAGTTGGCCGAGTCTGCTATTTCAATCGTGTCGAAATAGAATCGAGATCGTCGCTCAACAGAAAGCCACCGGTACAATTTTCCACGGACAGTTTTCCGTAGTCTACTATTACAATCGTAGTCCAATAGACTTCTATCTGTCGGCCGATAGAATTCTACTAACTAGTAGCCGGTAGTTAGTTGCATTTTTGATAGTTTACTAACATTTTGACAGCTAAAAACAGAGATTCTGGTTCTATTTTACGGCTTGTCAATAGTAGACTCAGCCCCCTGGGTGTAAGGTGCACGTGCTGATCAACGGACGAGCCTACTGTGCTGACATTCACTAATTTTAAAATCGGGAGGTACCACCATGCAGCAGGGGAAAGTCCCTCAAGTAACTCCATCAGGTGGGTGGTGCCATTTAGACGTCAAATATTTATAAATCTGTATATTAATACATGAAGAATTTGATACAATGACAACATGAATACATGCAGACTGTTACGAAAAATCGTCACCATGAACTTAGTTAAAAGTGTTTCCATAAATAAATAAATAAATATCCATCACGCCTTATCCCCGAAGGGGTGGCAGAGGCATATTATATGCCCACTTTTCACCGTGTGGATTCCTGTCCCACGTAATAGGTGGTGAGCCCATTGCCGTGTTGAAATAGACAGACGCAGGTTGTGGCTACCTGCTGTTGAAATTTTTCAAGCCGCCCATAAGGCCTTCAACCAGGCTTAACGACTGCCATTTTACTGGCAACCGGGACCAACGGCTTAACGTGCCTTCCGAAGCACGGAAACGCTCGCAAATGTAAATACCACAAAGTGGTCACCCATCCGAGGACCAGCCATAGTTAAAGTTCCGTAACTCAGTGATCGTTTACAGAACACTGAGACCGCGGGGACACTGAGACCGCGGGGGAAAAGTGTTTCCATGACACCTTATAACTACATTTAAAGTAATTTTCAAACACCTTGAGGTTAACTATAGTCAACATTTTAGTTTGTTCAATAAAAATAAAGATAAAATTGTAAATTGATTTTTACGCCAAAGAAGTATAACTTTAAACGCATGTACCTAAATACACCCAATTACATTAATTAATAAATTAATTAAATTAATGTACCTAAATACACCCAATTTTTGAAACATTTTCTCTTCATTTTGGTTGGTCAATCTATACTAACATATAGAGCTAAAGAGTTGGTTTGTTTGTACGTTTGTTTGTTTGGTTGAACACGCTAATCTCAGGAACTAATGGTCCGAATTGAAAAATTCTTTTTGTGTTGGATAGTCCATTTATCGAGTAAGACTATAGGCTATATACATCTCGCTACTACCCAGGAGTTACAACAAATCGGGCAAATTTTCATACATTTTTGTGATAGCAATAAGCGACGGGATTAAATGGATGCGGCGGGGATTCAAAATATGTGACGGGCGAAGCCGCGGGGGTCGGCTAGTATTAAATAAGGTATGCTCACCCATCATGTAGGGCGAGGCGGGCGGAAAGTGCGCGAAGCCGCGGGGGTCGGCTAGTATTAAATAAGGTATGCTCACCCATCATGTAGGGCGAGGCGGGCGGGAAGTGCGCGAAGCAGCGGGGGTCGGCTAGTATTAAATAAGGTATGCTCACCCATCATGTAGGGCGAGGCGGGCGGAAAGTGCGCGAAGCAGCGGGGGTCGGCTAGTATTAAATAAGGTATGCTCACCCATCATGTAGGGCGAGGCGGGCGGGAAGTGCGCGAAGCCGCGGGGGTCGGCTAGTATTAAATAAGGTATGCTCACCCATCATGTAGGGCGAGGCGGGCGATAAGTGCGCGAAGCCGCGGGGGTCGGCTAGTATTAAATAAGGTATGCTGACCCATCATGTAGGGCGAGGCGGGCGGGAAGTGCGCGAAGCAGCGGGGGTCGGCTAGTATTAAATAAGGTATGCTCACCCATCATGTAGGGCGAGGCGGGCGGGAAGTGCGCGAAGCAGCGGGGGTCGGCTAGTATTAAATAAGGTATGCTCACCCATCATGTAGGGCGAGGCGGGCGGGAAGTGCGCGAAGCAGCGGGGGTCGGCTAGTATTAAATAAGGTATGCTCACCCATCATGTAGGGCGAGGCGGGCGGGAAGTGCGCGAAGTGCGCCGCGCCCATCTCCCACGCGCCGCGTCCGCGCCTACACACACACACACACATATAGCTGAACTTCTAAACTTTGCATTAGTCTTTGGTAATGATATTTTGTCCCCAGGTACCCAATAAGGTATGGCCTCGTGTACCTAGGTGTTCTTCAGATCATCGTGCCGACAGTTGAGCCGTCATCATCATCATCATCCGAGCGTCTTTCCCAGTTGCGTCTCGCGACGCCCGGGGTCAGCTTTCCTACATTTTCTCCTCCACTTCGCACGGTCGTCGGCATCCCCTGTAGTGAGACCATTGGCACGCATGTCATGCCTTACGACGTCAAGCCAGCACTTCTTGGGTCATCCCCTCTTACCGGGACCTGACGGGGCTGACATGGCCAGACATTTGTTTCCTACGTAGCCCGGCGGTAGCCGCAAGACGTGACCATACCAACGAAGGCAACACTCTTGCAACTTGTCTGCAAAGTCACGGACGTGAAAATGCCGCGGATGCGAGAGTTCCTCTGACTCCACATATCCACCGCAGCATCTTCATTTCCGTGACACGCAGCTCCTGCTTGTGACGCTCCAATATAGGCCACGTCTCACTGCGATGTAAAAGGACAGGTCTAATGATGGTTTTGTAGAACTGTCCATTCAACCGGATCGGCATTTTAGGGTCACAAATGACACCGGTCATCTCCCGCCATTTGGTCCACGCGGCAGCAATGCGTGACTTGACATCGCAATCGATGTCACTGGACGTGTGAAAAACAGATCCCAGGTATTTAACCTGATCCGTGCGCTCGACCAAATCACCGCCTATGCGGATGGATGTGGGATCTGTCGAGTTTAGTGCCAAGTACTCGGTCTTCGCCACATTTAGTTTCAGACCGCCGTTCTCAAGCGTCTCCTTCCACGCCTTTACACGTCGCACCAATCTGCCTGAGGCCGCGTCTGCCAGCGCAATAACGTCAGCATACATGAGCAACCATGGAGGCTGCTCATGCGAGTTCCTGATGCTGTCTGACAATTCGTCTAATATTACACTGAACAGAAGCGGACTAAGGACCGAACCCTGATGTACCCCGACGGTGATGGGGAAGGGTTTCGTGTCACCAACGGCAGTCCGAACCATGGAATCGGAGTCACAGTACATGTCCCGGATAGTGTCAATATAGACCTCTGGAACCCCTTTGGACCGCAGTGCTCACCAGATCATCGCACGAGGAACACAGTCGAAGGCCTTCTGCATGTCTGGAAGCAAACAAAGCAGAGGCGTGCTCTTCAACCTGTATTTCTCTGCGTCAACCCTCAGGGCAAAAACAGGGTCCGTGGTCCCATGACCAGAGCGAAACCCATATTGACACTCCGAGAGAGTACACTCCTGCCGGATCCGAGAGTCTATAATCCTCTCGAAGATCTTAATGGTGTGGGACATCACCTTTATACCGCGGTAGCTCCCGCACTCCTGCACTGACCCCTTACCTTTGAAGACTGGAGTAATAATACTCAGTCTCCATTGGTTTGGGATCTGTCCGCTGATGAGTATGCGGTTAAAAAGGTTTACTAAGCTGCCCAGACCGCGAGGACCCATCGCCTTCTAGGCTTCGATGGGGACTCCATCGGGTCCGACAGCTTTCCGATTCAACATGCGGCGAAGCGCAGTCAGGACTTCTCTAGGCGTTACCGGTGGCACTAGTCCCTGATTCAGAGGGAGGTCCGGAGGCTGCACCTCTTTATGCTGTTTATTAAGCAGCTCGTGGAAATACGAGTGCCATCTCTCCTTTACCGCGAAGTCTTCGCGTAACAGGTTGCCTTCGGGGTCTTTTACACAGCGACACTTGGATATATCTTGTGCCGCTTTGACCCTGGAGCGCGCCAACTTATAGATGAGCTTCTGCCCCTCAGACGATTCCAACATATCATACAGAGGTTGTAAGTGGTCTCGTCTGGCTCTGGCTACAGCTCTCTTTGTGGCGCGCTTGGCATCCCTGTACGCGTCGCGGTCTTCGGGAGATCCGGTCGCTTGCCACTATTTAAAGAGGGCTTCCTTCTCCCTAGTCTCCCTCTGGACTGCGTCGTTCCACCACCAAGTTTCCTTGTCACATTTGCGTCCACCCTTAGACTCACCGAGCACCACCTTCGCCGCTCCAAGGCTGGCCGCCTGAACTTTGTCCCAGTAATCTTGAACTGGTTCGCCTTCAGTGTCGGTGCACTTGTGACCGACAACTGAGACGAACTCCTGGGACTTAGTTTCATCAAGCAACCACCATCTGATGCGGCGCTGGCACCGCTCGATGCGTTTGCCTTTGGGTTTCACGCAGAGGTTTATGACAAGGAGACGGTGTTGTGCAGTAAGACTCTCTCCGGGTATGACCTTGCAGTTGGCCACCTTTCCGATGCTGTGTCGCCTAGTGAGTAGGAAATCGATCTGAGTTGTACGCCTCCCGCTCTTGTAGGTGATGAGATGTTCGGATTTCTTTTTGAAATAAGTGTTCACAATGGCCAGATCGGCAGCCGCACACGTTCTTAGGATAGTAGCTCCTTCAGCGTTGCGGGTGCCGTATCCAAAGCACGCTCAAACACTCACACCTTTCACCCACATGACCGTTTAGGTCGCCGCCCAAAAGGATTCCCTGTGACAACGGAATGCTCCGAAGCACTTTTCGGCGTCACTACAACCGGCCTGTGGCGCGTAGGCACTTATCAGGTAGGTAATAATCCCATCGATAAGCACCCTCACGATCATAAGCCGGTCGCTTCACCTCCAAGATGCCGCTCTGCAGCCCGTCGTAGAGCACCACGGCCACCCCGTTCTCCCCACCAGGCGCATCCGTGTAATACAGCTTGTAGCCGTTCTGCAAGAGCCGGGCTCTGTTGCCCTTCCACCGAGTCTCCTCTCCTCTGGAGAGTACTTCGGCCAACTCTACCGCACGCCCAGTCAGCGTGCCAATGTTCCACGATGCGAAGCGGATACGGGTTGGGGCTAACTTTTTTAGCCGTGCTGGCCCGACACACGGCAGGCCTAACCCACTTGCCACAGGAGTCGGGCGGAGCTCCTGCGCGCCAATTTGCGGCGGCGCCCTATCCCTAGCAGCATTCCTTTTTTGACTGTTCATTTTTGTATTGGCGGGTGGCTTTTATGGGAGCGACGCCCTCAGACCTCCCAACCCCAGAGGGGAAAGCCAGCGCCAGAGCCTCGTCCGTTAATCAGCAGGTGCACGCACTAGCACGGGAGGCTGACTTGGGCCCCTTAGATCTTGGTGGGGCCCCTTACACCCTTACCCCACCCACCCAACAGTTGAGCTGTATCAAGTATAATTAAGCTCGTAGCAGCTCCAAAAGTAAAATTTTTCAGATGTAGCTTCTTCAACATGACTAGTGCCAAATGATTATAAAACATGTTTATTGATTTAAATTTGTATGACGTTTCGACTGGGTTGCACCAGTCGTGGTCACAAGCAGACGAAGAGACGGTGTCACTTCGATTGTAAGATAGAATCATCTGAATCTACCCTCATCTTGTCTGATTGTTTGTAGAATGCTGATTTGTTCAACTGTGTTTTATATTCATTTCTGTCATGCAACGCGAAAGTTTGTATGTAGTTTGTAAGTCTGTAAGAGTAGTGCGAGTAATGATCGACGTGTTTAACTTCCATTCTACACAGAAATCCATAACAAGAAGGTGCTGGCAGACTCGCCTCAGTATCATAGGTCGTCTAGTATCATAGGTATAGCTTGGAATAGCGACCAATGTAAGCTTACATTCGATTAGGTCTAATAGAGGCTTTATTCCGCGTACACTTGGGTTGTGGGATGAACTCCCTACCTGGGTTTTTCCGAACGTATACAGTATGGGGTTCCTCAAAGGGAGTCTTGAAGGTTTTTAAAGGGTCGGCATCGCGAGTGCTGTACCTCTGGTGTTGGAAACATCTGTAGGCTACGGTGACCACTTTCCATCAAGTGGGTCGTATGCTTGTCTGCCACCTCAGTGGTTTAAAAAAAGCTGATTTAAAACTTTGCAAAAAGTGCAGAATTTTACCTTGTGGATTTATGGTTTTGGTCAATATCACCTGCTGACTAGCGAACGAATAAAATCGAAAGAAAATGCCACAGTGCCTCTAGCAGCCAACCAAAGCGGGAAGTGTATTGTATGTGTAGTGTGTGGTGGGTTGTGGTGTGAAGTGTCGCGGAATGCACTCACAGATGGCGGTAGTGGTGCTGCGGCGCGGCGGAGGCGAAGCGGCCGCGGTCCGTGCCGGCCAGCCCGCGCCGCATGCCCCTGCAACACGCGCCGAAGAGCCTCATACATCCGTTCGCTTAATAAATTAATAAATCGGCGATTTGTTCTCCGACTACCCCGTCAGGGATACAGCGCGAAGATAGTTACCGAGTGCCTAAATAATTTAACTATCTTCACACGGTATCCGTGACGGAGAAGTCAGAAAGCACAGACAGCCAGGTTTCGCGATTCATGCATCCTTTTTTTGTCACTTTCAGAGATGTTAAAAAGTTTTTTTTGTTGTAACTTCGGCAATTACGATATTTCATATATGTACGAGTATAATCAAATTTCATAACACTTTTATAAATTACCCCTTAGCTTATTTCGTTTCTCAGGGTCTAATTTAACCCTGTACCAAATTCCATTTGAATCAGTTCAGTGGTTCAGCTGAGCAAGTTTAACATAGAGACAGACTTAGTTTTACGTTTATTTATTAGTAAGGGTCTACAAGGCCACCTGCTAGATATGCACCTGTTGACCATTTTTTTTTAATAATATTATTAATTTATTTAAAAATGTGTTTAATTAAACCTGTGTTTCAGACTTGGCTGTTCTACGCTGTTATTTATAAATTGTCTAAATTTTCTAATCAGAATGATGGGATGAAGATGAATGACGTGTATAATACTACTGAAGTGTATAATTTTGTTGTATAAAATACTACATTTAACCACTATAATATAAATATAACAAAACTATACCATGTAATAGATACTTCATTTTAGAATTTCCAACAGCCCTTCTGTGTCTGCGTAGTTGAGAGTCTGCAAATATTCTGTTACTCTAATCTTACATTCTCTGTATCTTAGACTATATATAGTTAGTTTGCTGTTAAGTTTATTATAAAGATATGACCCCATAAATAAAATAAATCTATTTGTGAAAGCATGTTTAGCTTGTGGGTTTGAGCAAACTATATCTTTTCTCCTCTTTTCCAGCTTAGTTATAGCCATAGGTAGTTTAGAGTGCTGGATTAATATGGCGCTAGGGTTTGGAAGCAACCAGAAATTTACTATAAGGTGACGAAGAAGAAGATATTTGTAGGGAGTAGGGGTTCGTAGGGAAGTTTAAACTGAAAACTGGTGAAGTCCAGTCACTGGGCCTCTAGCAGTGGCCGTACCTGGTGGAGTGGTGCGGTGTGTGCGTGTAGGGTTGGTGCAGCGCGGTGAAGTCGTCCACGTGCAGCGAGGGCGGCCGCGACGTGTTGGGCGGAACGTACCTGGTGGAGTGGTGCGGTGTGTGCGTGTAGGGCTGGTGCAGCGCGGTGAAGTCGTCCACGTGCAGCGAGGGCGGCCGCGACGTGTTGGGCGGAACGTACCTGGTGGAGTGGTGCGGTGTGTGCGTGTAGGGCTGGTGCAGCGCGGTGAAGTCGTCCACGTGCAGCGAGGGCGGCCGCGACGTGTTGGGCGGAACGTACCTGGTGGAGTGGTGCGGTGTGTGCGTGTAGGGCTGGTGCAGCGCGGTGAAGTCGTCCACGTGCAGCGAGGGCGGCCGCGACGTGTTGGGCGGAACGTACCTGGTGGAGTGGTGCGGTGTGTGCGTGTAGGGCTGGTGCAGCGCGGTGAAGTCGTCCACGTGCAGCGAGGGCGGCCGCGACGTGTTGGGCGGAACGTACCTGGTGGAGTGGTGCGGTGTGTGCGTGTAGGGCTGGTGCAGCGCGGTGAAGTCGTCCACGTGCAGCGAGGGCGGCCGCGACGTGTTGGGCGGAACGTACCTGGTGGAGTGGTGCGGTGTGTGCGTGTAGGGCTGGTGCAGCGCGGTGAAGTCGTCCACGTGCAGCGAGGGCGGCCGCGACGTGTTGGGCGGAACGTACCTGGTGGAGTGGTGCGGTGTGTGCGTGTAGGGCTGGTGCAGCGCGGTGAAGTCGTCCACGTGCAGCGAGGGCGGCCGCGACGTGTTGGGCGGAACGTACCTGGTGGAGTGGTGCGGTGTGTGCGTGTAGGGCTGGTGCAGCGCGGTGAAGTCGTCCACGTGCAGCGAGGGCGGCCGCGACGTGTTGGGCGGCCGCGAGCGGAACGCGTCCGCGCATCCTTCCGCGCGGCCCCGCGACAGCGCCACTGCAAGGACACACAATGGGTTCGTCCTACTTAACACGACCGCTGACATGGCCGTTCCGCTAACGTAAATGGCCGCGGGCGTTGTAGGCAAAAGTTATAGGTGGAACGCACATCTTGAGCGCTGTAAGCCCATTAGAAATCAACAGATTTGTGTGGGCACGATGCGGTCGCTAACAGAGACGTCATGCATGACGTCGAGCTATCTATCGTAACGACCACGAGCCATAGGTGGAATAAAACGGACGGAGTTACAATAGTTGCGGGCCTTAAGTGGAACGTACTCCTTATTCCCACACCCGTTCAAATACACGACCTGCAGTTTGACTGCACGCTAGCTGGTAAATTTTAAGTCGAATACCGTTTAAGTGCTTGCATCGAAATTGCCACCGAGGAACTCAGCAATAACAGTCTTAGTTATAAGCAAACTAGACTGTTATTGCTGAGTTGAAGTTAATAAATTTACATGATTTCATTGACAGAGAACATTTGATAAAAAACGTTCCTGGATACGGTCGCCTTACATATTTTCATATTTCCGAAGCACCGAAGCAATGGTAAATAAATTACAGGTTTACTCTATTTATACAGATTTTTCTAAAGCTTTTGACGTGGTTGACCATAACTATCTTTTAAAGCTTGCAATTATGCTTTGCTTTTGCAGATTAAGGACTGTCGCATGCCCTTTCTCAAGTTTACGTCAAAGTGTACAGGAAGATCGCATACGTGATACGTGACCTGTCAGTTGCCTACCATTGACCTGTGGTAATCCCCTAAAACGCTTGGTTGTATCTACATTAATACTAACATATAAAAATACGAGTTTGTTTTATTGAACGTTCTAATCTTAGGAAATACTGGTACAAATTGAAAAAAAAAATTATGAAACTAAGAAAAAATATTTGGTACAAGGTGTTAAAAAAACGTTATACCTAAATAATTATAGGCTCGAGATTGTACCAAAAGGGTTTCCAGTTCAGCATATGCTGGGTGTAGAACACGTAGAGCTGGTTTTCAACTGAAACCCGTCGTAACAACAACCTTATCCTAACTTAAACTATAGGTTTTTAAATATTACTTTTAAATGAAGCAATCAGCACTACACATGATACTATTAACTGATATTAACTGATTATGTTGAATAGCCCATTGATCGAGGAAGGTTATATAACGTCATGTTACTACCCAGCCTAGGACGATTTAACCAATGGACGGCGCTATCTTACCGTTTGCGCCTATACCTCGCTTGCCATTTGCTAAGCATTTTTAGCTAAGTCGCTGTTCTGCGGACTCAGTCTATCGTACACGTTCGGAGGGTAATTTATAAAGATAAAATGACGAAATGTGCTGTGAAATGGTGTAAAATTTATAGCGGTCGAACAATTATGTTTGTTTTCAATCTTAAGTAAAAAAAATAATATTTTCAACAAAAACCATTAATTATATAAACATACTAACAACTTAATCGGCCTATATTCAATATACTTACATTCTCTATAAACATTATACAAAGAATTACCATCTCAAATTAGCCGAATAATATTGTGTCAAATTCGTATTGCATACCTACATTTTTCTATTTGTAGTTGTATTTTTATTGGTTGTTAGACAGTGACAACACTTCATGCAAGAGTAAGAAAACAATATGTGTGTAGTTCCCCCACGCACGAAAGTAGGTTGAACGTGATTTGATACTTTATTGAGTACATTACGCGTCCATTGGTTAAATCGTCCTATTACCCAGCTAAGCGGAGCAAGGAGCAAGGAGTAAGAAGAGGGACTCACCGGGCGGGCGCGCGTCGCCGGGCGGCAGCGGCGCGGGCGGCGCGTGCAGGCAGCCCGCCAGGCGCCGCACCGCGCCGCTCAGCGCCGAGCCGCCGCCGCCCACCAGCGCGTCGGCCAGCTGCACGATGTCGCACGGCACCTGCACACACACACACACCACGCTACAGCACTCGCGCTGCCGACGCTTTATAAACCTTCTAAGACCCCTTTTGAGGAACCCCATGCTGTAGGCCCGCCCATTATGAAGTCACAGCCTCGCACAGACTGCGACAAAACGCATCTGGTGCTTTGAACCAGAAGACGCTGGTTCGAGTCCAGCTCGTGACTGAAAAACTTTTCCACTTTAAAAATTTAAATTTAGAAAAAGTTAGCATACTAATTGCTTTTCAAAATTGTTTCCCATATTTACTATGTATACTATATATCCAATACTCACCAATTCACTATCGTTGGCGTCATCGTCCCCGCCGGCGGCCGGTACGTTCAGCCAATAACTGGACGTGAGCCTCTCGTCGCTGGCCTCTCCTATAGCGTAGATAGTCCTGGCTTGGAACTGCGCCACTAGGCTCTCGGGCGCTGGCAGTATCAGCTCCTGGACATCAGGTGGTGCGGCAGATTCTTCTGTTGTTTTTATTTTCAGAAGGTGGGTAGTTAAGAAATTACCATTGGCGATCACATCTTCGTCTGTGCTTCTTTCCTATAACGTAAAATTAGAATCCATACTTAGTTAACACATTGTTTATTATCATAAATTTATTTAACATTCAATAGAGACAACGTACCTTCAAGATAGTTTCCAGTTTTAAAGCTGGGTGTTCCTCGTCAGTAGGCAAATATCCAACCATATCTGCCATCTCATTTAAAGTTATCGTAGACTTCCTGCCAACACAACCCTCGCCCTCTTCCACCTTCAAGATTCTGATCAGATCCAAATACAGACTCAGACATTCTACCTTATCTTCACCTTGGCCTTCCGCAACCCATTTGAAGAATTTCCCAAGAGATTCTCTCCGTTTATAAATAAACTTTCTGAACTGTTGGAAACCATATTCATGTTCGGTAAGCACGAAATATGACCGAAGTATTGAAGATGCTACTGAACAAGTTTTTGTAGTAGACTCGAGGCAGTCGGCTGTAGCCTCCATAAGTGCTGCCAGAGCATCTTTATTAGGCAAAGAATTGACCAGTATTACATCAGAGGCTAAGCTTAAAGGTGTCAAAGTAATCTCAGCATCGCAGAAAGCTGCTAACGCATGTGCAGCGTATTCCTGGGCTGCGATATGCTCATTAGAAGCGTTAGCCAAACCTAGTACAGAACATAAAGCCGTTTGGACATCAGTTGCTTTGGGTCCTCCACTATTCATGACATGAAGGACGGCGCACTTAACTGGTGCATGCGATACTAAGCAGGCTAAAAAACCAAGCACTCTGGCAATACTGACTGTAGCGGGTTCACCAGGCTTTAACTCCCTGGTAACGGCTCCGACGGCTGCCCGTGCCACAGTGGCTGCCGTATTTGGTGCTAAATCGGCAATTTGAACACAAACTCTTCTCAGCATATGCACCACGGGTCTATAAGTAGATATACAGATTATTTGTATCATATCTGTTAAATCGTTGGATAATGCGTGCAGATGTGCTGACCACAAACGTCGCTCATTGGCCGCATCAGCTAGTTCACGTTCTGTAGGCGGTTTTTTGGCCTGCATTGGAAGGGGCAATGGAAGTAGTTCGGAAAATACCAGCAACCCTGGAACGAATGTGTACGGCGCTGTCGTTGTGTAAGATATCACCTGAGAGCAAAGAGAAGTCCACGGTCCTCGACGAATCGAATCACCATCGTTAGCATCGTCAGCTATGGGTTGAGCATATGCGAGTAAGGCTCTTACGGACGCTTCAGCTGCTTTTGCAGCAGTTCTGTATCCTACTGAACCAACTGGGAAAGCTTTGGCTATTCCATAAGTCTTTAATAAAACAGGGGCTGCCGTCAAATCACGAAACCGTGGTCCCCGGCATCGAACAACTCGCGCTAACATAGCATCCAGCAATCTCAAGCAGGGTAGTAATATCTGAGCCAGGTAAAGGCCCTTCACCGAGGCGAAAAATGAGGTATGCATGCATGGCTGGTCGAAATGTATAGCCAAACGATCCAAAATGCCAGCCAAGTGAGCAACACCATCTAATGAAAAAAGCTGAAGCACGTTGTACTTGTATTTGAGTTCAACATATTCTTCTGTGGCTGATTCACAAGCGATCGTCACATTATTATCGTAGTCAGAAATACAGAAATGTCTAAGGATTCTTAAACACGTCATTAGTTCGCCAGGTAAGTCCGGAGCATGTTCGGAACTTGCTTTTAATATCTCTACGCATTCAGCCATGTCTTCGCCTGATAATACAGTTGCTTTTTCAACTGGCTTTAAATATGGTATTACTTCTTGCAAAACACTTGACACACTTGGCTCAAATCGATCGTGATCTCTGGATACGTTGATCAATCTCTGTCCGTATTTCTTCAAGAACGGTACGTTTGCCGCAAAGCGTACTGCAGACACAATCAATTCAATAGCATAACCCTTAGCCGGAGACTTTTGTTTCAGCAATGACTCATTCTTAGTCTTGAATTTTAAATCACTTTCAAAGACTTCCATAAGGCATTCTGCATTTTCCTCCATAACAATTACATCAGGGACGGCAGTTTTGCCGATATTACCAAAGCTGAGACAGTATAGAGATTGTAATCTATCTATAAGTTCATTCTCATCAGTTTTACCCGCTTGTAGATCGCATATTGAATGTAAATGATACAATGCTTTCAACTTATATGCCATTTCTAGGGCCATTATCTGCAAATCGCTATAGCTACTCAAATCGTGCGGGTACAATATCTCGTCAGAATTTTGTTGATTGAATGGCTGCGTCAAAGTTTTGAAAAGTAGTTCACTCAACTCCATATTTTTGTATAAAAAGTTAAGTCCGTTACACGAATTTATCAACTCGTATATCAAGTCGTGTATTGGGCTTGTTATGACTAAATTGTTGCTAGTTGTGGGACATGTGAGCAGGTAAAGACAGACCTCTAAAACTTTATGAATGTTGAAAAATTTTAGCAAAATCTCGTTAGAACATTCTTTATTAATCTCAAACTGAGCTGAAACAGGCAGAAACCGCTTTGGCTGCGATAAATGAAAGCACTGCGAACGATACATATATAAAATTTCTTCTAAACCATTAACGATAAAATGCGCATCTGTTTCCGAAATATCTGTGTCATCGCTACCTCGAGATTCACTAACTTTAATAACCAAATCATGTAACTGTTGAAGCAACTCATAAATGTTAATTTTTTTTATAAGCGCACTAATCGAGAACTTCAATCTAGAAAGTGGATTTGTTTGCATCATTGATATAAGTGCTTGGTATCCATTCCTAGGCTTCCGGTCATCTTTTTCGCCAAATTTTGGATAGACAGTTTCTCTCATGAAGTGTTCTATAGCTTCCTTGGAAGATAGACACGCATTCAATGCTTTTAATATCATGAGACGAATGCTTAAAGCCATATATTCTTTAGAATACATCTCAAGAAGCAACATAGATACGTCTATTCCTGAAGTAAGCAGTACCTTAGTGACTTCTCCGTTGTGTCGGTGCGACATGAGAGCTTCGGCAAGGCGGATTCCACATTTCAGATGTCTTATCTTGTACGTAGGTTGATTTTGTGCTAAAGCAAAATCAAAGTTTAAGCCTATTTTGCAAAACGTAATAAGGAGGTAATATATTTCGGTAAATTCGTCGCACACGTCATTTCGTATAGGATTTTTGAAAATTCTTAATACAATATCGGTGTTTTTGCAAATAGTAGCCATAGCCACAAATAGTTGTTCGCATTGATGAACCCATTCTTCTCTGGCTGAGTTATCAATTTCTGCAAAAGTGTTCGCAAAGAATTTTTGATCCAATTTTTTCTTGGTTTGAGCCATTTCTGAAATCTTGAATAGTTCGGGACTGGCATCGCACAACTCGTCAAAACTAGCATTTAGGACATCTTTCACTCCATCATTTTTGGCACCTAATAGGTGAATTTTGTTAACATGTTCATATTTATTCCATTCACATTTGAATGGATTATAATATTTGATGATATCATCAATTCCACAGTAATCATTCACATCATAATCAAGTTCCACGTAAGCAGGGCCTTCGAGATCGTCACATATATCCTCATCCGACAAAATAGGCTCGAATTGCTCGGCATCGATAGATTTATCTTCGTCTTGATTTTTATTTGGAGATTCGTTAACTTTAGCAACAGCATTGTCTACTATTTGAACGGTAACCAAGCTTGAGTGTTGTTGTTCGACGTAAGGCGCAGTTTCAGCTTCTTGAGATGGACTACGAATTGGTGGTTTATGTCGGTAGCTTTGGTAGAAATCGACTCTTGGAATTTGCTTTCCACTACGTTCATAATCTCCGCCTTCTTCCGATCTAATAGAGTTAATAGGACTTGATGCATCAATATCTCTCGGCGACAACGGTCTTCGGTTACCTTCTCCAGGAGGTGTTCTAGGTCTTTTTCTGGGGTCATCACGGCTCGGCGACCTGCTACCGTAACTAGAACCTCTCATACGACTATACGGAGAATGCCGCTTTCTGTCATACGATGTCTGCTTTTCAAATGATGGGGCACGTCTTTCGTACGATGAGCCACGCTTCTCGTATGGCGACAAACGTTTTTCATAAGCCATTTTCCGTTCGTAAGAGGGAGCTCTCTTATCGTAAGGAGATCGCCGTTCATATGAGCCCGCTTCTTTATCATAGGATCCTCCACGAGATCGATCGTATGACGTCTCGCGATGACGCCTATAGTCATCCTTCTTGTAGGATCCCCTGTCCCAGTCACGGTCTTTAGATAAACCACGCCTTCGATCTATACTTCGAGATCTAGATCTGCTCAATGGACGATATTCTCCTTTCACCACGTAATCCCTGTCGCGGCTTCTAGATCGCGAACGAAGTCGATCCAATCGGTCCAATTCCCTACTCCTATCACGATGTCTTGACGATTCCCGGCTCCTACCTCTGTCAATGGACCTTCTACGACTTCTGTCATCCCGCCTGTCTCTATCCCTGTCGTGCTCCAGAGAACGTGGACTGAGCCGCAATCTATCACCTTCTCGTTCGCAACTGAGATCTCTCTTATCCCAATTGCCCTCATCAATATTATGCTGGTAGGTTCTAGGGTCTTTAGGTCCAGGTGCTGTCTCAGATTCGTAGTAATCAACTCTGTACATTTGATTGTCATAATTCTCAGGATAGTTACTAGGGCCATATACATCAGGATTGGCAGTAGCTACATTACCAGTATAAGCTGGTATGGGATTGGTTGTTTCCTGTGACCACTCAGGATTTTGTGTCACTACTGTAGCAGGTGGTGGTACAACTTCACGGGCCACTGATGGTCTTTGTACAGTTGAAGGTGGATTGGCACCAACTGGGGTTTCAGGCAATACTTGTGTCAAATTGCCATATACAGCCAAAGTGATTGTTGTAAAGCAACCTATGGAATTTAAATATTTATTAATATTAGACACAACATGAAATTAGATAAATAGACTCAATTACCCTTAGCAGAAAAAATCAGCAGGGACATGAAGTAAGGTTAAAATGTATGAAAAGGTCAGAGAACATCCATGGAAACAAAAGTCTTATTAATAAGATACTATTGGGTTTATCACTGATATATTACTAATATAAAAAATCTAATGAAATTGTTTGTTTGTTTAAACATGCTAATCTCAAGAACAACAGCTCTGAATTAAAATTTATTTTTGTGTTGGATAGGCCATTTATCGAGAAAAGCTATAGGCTATATATATCATCACGCTACTACCAAGGAGAGTGGAGCAGTAATCATAAATGTCACCAAATTTCATACATTTTTGTAAAAGTAATTAACGACGGCATTCAATGAGTGCGACTGTGGTTCGAATTATATCACGGGCGAAGCCACGGGGGTCAGATAGTCACTGATAAATTGAGTGAATATTTAATAAAATAAAATAAATAAATATCCATCACGCCTTATCCCCGAAGGGGTGGCAGAGGCATATTATATGCCCACTTTTCACCGTGTGGATTCCTGTCCCACGTAATAGGTGGTGAGCCCATTGCCGTGTTGAAATAGACAGACGCAGGTTGTGGCTACCTGCTGTTGAAATTTTTAAGCCGCCTATAAGGCCTTCAACCAGGCTTAACGACTGCCATTTTACTGGCAACCGGGACCAACGGCTTAACGTGCCTTCCGAAGCACGGAAACGCTCGCAAATGTAAATGCCACAAAGTGGTCACCCATCCGAGTACCAGCCATAGTGAAAGTTGCGTAACTCAGTGATCGTTTACAGAACACTGAGACCGCGGGGCCACGAGTGAATATTTAATGAAAACTAAGTGCAAAATATGGGTAAATCTGAAATGTCCAGAGTATATATGTTTGAAATTGTGTCTTTAAAGAGCATAAAATGTGGTAGACCGAAGATGTGATTCAGATGGTGGAATGGTGAATGGCTGTCGGAAAGCGAATTATAGTGCTTAGTCCCAGTTAGTAAAGAGACAAAGCTTCGTAACTTTGACCAATAGTGGTAACACTTAATTGCGCAAAGTTGGACCCCTAAATGAAGCTCGCATCGAGATTCGCAACGCTGTGCTTTTCGGGAATGAAACCTAAGAATGTCAGAATATGCTCAAAGTAAATTGAAGACTGTGGAGATGCGATCACTCGAAAAATGTGCTGCCAAAAATTGGCCACTAAAATAATTAACAAAGGCTGTCTGGGGAAATGAGCGAAGTAGACGGCAGATTACGCGGTCGGCTTGCTCGCTCGGCGGTGCCGGCGTCTCCCACTAGAAAATAATAGTAATAATAAAGTAAGTGAGTGTCAGCATTACCTGGAAAAGGGTGTACTCCATTGATTTGAAAACTTCTAAAAAAATTGGTGAGAAACAAATTGACAAAGAATATCTATTGCGCGAAAGAATAGGGTAGAAGTCATGACAGACTCAGACTTACACACAAAGATCACATGAGTAGATTGTTCAAAAGTGGATAACCAGACGTGCACATAAGAAATGATTAGTAAAACTGCAAAAGCGAAAGAATTATGTATTGGAAGTCTAGCGATCTATGCTATCTGACTACCCCCAACACAATATTGAGAATAGTCACAATTTCCTACTGCGGAATTTTGCCTCATTGCACCTCAATTTGTTTACTCAACATTTTGACAGGGTTACATGTGTTGTGTTCTTGAGCTGAATTATGGCACCACTGAACTCACTTATGAACTGGTGTACCAACTAACCAATGGTTAAGTTGCCCATGGTGGCAATATTTATAACAAGGCAAAAAAAGCTAATTAAGGTTGACCCCAGGCACCGGTAAAAATTTTGGGTGTAAGATTAATGTGTTATATAAGATGAGATAGATATGATAGTAGATGAATGAGCCCTGGCAGATAGTAATAAACTTTAATTCAGAGGAGCCCATAGCCCTTGCATGGAGGTGTTGTACTAAATCTATTCTTATTATAAAACAAAATCTATACTTAATATTTAAAGCGCTCGTGGCCCCGTGGGACTCAGTGTTCTCTAAACGATCACTGCGTTAAGCAGTTTTGCGAGCGTAATAGGCAACGCTTATTACCCCAATAAAAAAATTCGTTAAGTCAAATTAAAGGCCTTATGGGCGGCTTGAAAAATTTCAACAGCAGGTCGCCGCAGTGTACCATAATACTTACAATGAAATGAGGGCGTTTAATGTGCCTCTCCCTACCCCTTTGGGAATAAAGGCATGATAATATGTATGATAATATTATACATACATCCATATTGTGTAACGTTGTAAAACGTCACATTGAAATGACATTGTTAGTCTTGAGATTTAAGAGAGAGAGAGAGTAGATTGTTGACTCTTTCTCCCTACTTGTCATCGAATTTATATAATTTGCGTTTTGAGTAGGCAGAATGCTTTGAATGTTTAGCCTGTTCTTAGAACGAATGAAATAGAATGGTCTTGTCCACTGGTCAATGTCTTGGCAACCATGCCAACGAAAAAGTATTTTAAAAATTGGAAACGTCATTCGCCTATCTACAATCGACGGAAAAATATGTCGTCGTAAATATATTTTTTAAACTTCGCTAAAAAGAAGTAATCTTTTATAAATTGTATATGGAAGTTCACGCCTGTGACTTCTTATCAATGTTTATATCAGGATGACTATTTATTTCGGTAAGATCTTTGGATTTTTGGAACCACATTTCTAACCTTGGTGATCTTTAGTATTTTGACGAAAGATTATGCGTTTGCAGAGATGGAGTGAATATTATGGAAAGATGTATGCAAGAAAAGACAGAGATGCCACATCGGGAAGTGGAGCTCACTTCGATACTCCGGATCCCGATGTCATTGAAGTCATTAGTATGAAAGAAATAGAACAAGCGATAAGAAGTATGAAATGTGGTAAGGCTGCGGTAAAAGACAGAGTTACTGCTGAGATGATCAAGTACGGTGGGTCGCGTGTCTGGGACACACTATGTCTCTTATGAAACTTGTGCTGGCGGACGGGTGAGGTCCCAGATGACTGGCGAGTAGCAGTTGTAGTACCTATTTACAAAGGGAAAGGCTCGCGCCTAAACTGCTCCAGCTACAGGGCGATCAGCTTGGTCAGCTTAGCTAGTAAGGTGTATGCAAAGGTTATAACGGCACGAATGCAAGTCTGAAAGGTATTTATGGGAGGCTCAATGCTGATTCCGACGTGGAAGAGGTTGCATGGATCAAGTGGTTTCTCTCCGCATGATCGCGGAAAAGTTTCTGGCTCTTAGCCAGAAGGTTTTCTGCGCTTTTGTGGATCTAGAGAAAGCATTTGATAACGTTGTGAGAGAAACGCTGTGGGACTTGCTGCCAGGATATGGTGTGGACGGCTCGCTACTGCGGGCAATACAGTCGCTTTATAGGGACTGTAAGGCTTGCGTGCGAGTAGGGGGGGATGTGTCACCTCTTTTTGATGTCTGTACAGGCGTCAAACAGGGATGTGTCATGTCCGCCTGGCTGTTCATAGTGTATCTGGACAGTTGCCTGCAGAAGTTGAAAGATTTTAATATGGGTGTGAATTTGGGTGACTTTACAGTAAACTGTCTGCTGTACGCTGATGATGCGGTGCTCATGGCCTCATCAGAAGCCGACCTACAGGCATTAGTCACTAATATGAAAGAGGGGTGTGAAAGTAAGGGTCTCCGCTTGAATGCAAGTAAAACTAAGGTTCTAGTATTTGAAAGAGGTGACGTAAGAACTAAATGCGAGATTAGGGTAAACCAGGAACGTCTAGAGCAAGTGAATGAAATTGTGTATTTAGGAAGTATGTTTAGCGCGGATGGAAGATGTGATTCGGATGTAGAACGGCGAGTAGCTGCCGGAAACAAAGTTAACGGTGCTTTGTCCCAGTTAGTAAAGCGACAAAGCATCGTAAAAGAAGCACGAATGGCGATTCATAACGCAGTGCTAGTGCCAACTTTGCTTTACGGTAGTGAAACCTGGGTATGTCAGCAGATGCATGAAAGAAAATTGAATGCTGTGGAGATGCGATCACTTCGAAAATTGTGCGGCGTTACCTTGGCCGACCGAATACGTAACAAAGTGATACGCAATATGGCAGGTTTGAATGAAAGTGTCAGCGTTAAGCTGGAAAAGGGCGTGCTCCGTTGGTTTGGACACGTCCAACGAATGAGTGAGGAACGATTGACGAAGAATATATATTGTTCAAAAGTAGAGGGTAGAAGGAGTCAGGGAAGGCCGAGACTTACATATGAAGACCACGTGAGCAGATTGTTCAAAACGGAAAAGTACTCGGATACCCAGACGTGCGTGTATGAAGCGATTGATGAATCTCGAAGAAGCGAAAGAAGTATGCATGGATCGTGAAGCCTGGCGATCTGTCCTCTCTGACTACCCCGTCAGGGATACAGCGTGAAGATAGTTAGTGAGTTAGTTAATTATGCGTTTGTTTACAGCTAATTACGAAGCTTGGAGAGGCGTTAATGGGGTATTTGCCTGCTCTTCAAGATTTATTGGTTTTCCTTAAAAAAGTGGTAAGTTTTCTTTCTGTGTTCAAATCACGAACAAATCTCCAATTGTTTTTCCAAATCTAATGGAGCTAATTTCTTTTCTTTGCAGCTGAAAAGCACTTTTTTTTATATTAATTCTATTGTTGGATAAAATTTGCCGTAAATGCTGACCATCTGGTGGATTCTTTGCATCATGTGGTTACGGGCTCGTCATTCTAGTGGAGACGACACCTGTCGCGGTCTGCAGATGTGATTTCGAATCCCGTGGTAATGTAACCGCCTTCAGGTATTAGTTTAAATTATTTTTGTGTAGATTAATCTAATAATGATGCACGACTCATGATTAGGCCCATGTAACGACTCAATGAACAGGCCCATGTAAGGACTCATTGATTTGGCTCATGTTTTGAATCATGTTACGATATATATTTTGACTCATAAGCTGGCCAAGGCTGGATCTCACCATTCTAAATTTCACGCCTCAACCCTGTGATTTGTTAATCTTTAGCTTACTAAATCACTGGAATAGATTATACCAATAGTGATAATATCTATAATGTATATTCAATCAATTCGCCTATAAAAATATAGAAACTTTCTTCTAGAGATGTATTCTATTATTTTTGGTTCCTGCTCTTATGATTAGAAGCTCAATCTCTATCGCTGATATCCGTGTGCATAAAGTTGGTAGGACTTATCCTCCTGGCGCCTGAAACGAATTATAACTTTTGTTTGTTTGTTAGTTCATGTCCCCATAATAAGAGATCTATTATTATTTTTGGTTCCTCACCATAATAAGACAAGTGAAATATTATTATTATTACAATTGGCACCCTTTAGGGACCTAGTAGTCATCATTCGCAATTATTATTATTACAAATGTCATGCCTTTATCCCTGAAGGGGTAGGCGGAGGCATATTAAACACCCACATTTTACTGTATGCATTTCTTGTCCCTCCAAGCTGCGGCGACCTGCTGTTGAAATTTTTCAAGCCGCCCATTAGGCCTTTAACTTGACTTAATGACTTTTTTATTGGCATAATAGGCGTTGCCTATTACGCTCGCAAAATGTTAATGCCACGAAGTGTTCACCCATCCAAAGACCAGCTATAGCGAAAGTTGCTTAACGCAGTGATCGTTTAAAGAACACTGAGTCCCATGGGGCCACGAGCGCTTTAAATATAGATTTTTTTTTATAATAAGAATAGATTTAGTACAATACCTCCATGCAAAGGCCATGGGCTCCTCTGTATTTAAGTTCATTACTATCTGCCAGGGCTCATTCATCTACTATCATATCTATCTCATCTTATATAACACATTAATCTTACACCCAAAATTTTAACCTGTGCCTGGGGTCAACCTTAATTAGCTTTTTTTGCCTTTATATAAATACTGCCACCATGGGCAACTTATCCATTGGTTAGTTGGTACACCAGTTCATAAATGAGCTCAGTGGTGCCTTAAGTCAGCTCAAGAACTCAACACATGTAACCCTGTCAATATCGCTAGACTTCCAATACATAATTCTTTCGCTTTTGCAGTTTTACTAATCATTTCTTATGAGCATGTCTGGTTATCCACTTTTGAACAATCTACTCATGTGATCTTTGTGTGTAAGTCTGAGTCTATCATGACTTCTACCCTATTCTTTCGCGCAATAGATATTCTTTGTCAATTTGTTCATCAGCAATTTTTTTAGATGTTTCCAAATCAATGGAGTACACCCTTTTCCAGGTGTAGGAAATATTAGAAATAAGAAAGGGTGTCAATGACACACCAGATTGTATTACAGACAGTATGGTTTTGGAAATCAATGAGTGGAGTAGATGTGATTACAATTATCTCCACTTTCAAACTGCTATGGATCTCACAGATATTCTAATATTAAGCAGCCTTCCTCTGACATAAGAACCATCACACAAAGCAACAGCTGGTGAGCATAGATAGCTTTGCATACTTGTGCTAAAATATTTGATGTGTCAAGTGACATCACTAAAATTATGGCTTCATAATCATTTATAACTAGCTGAACCGCGTAACTCGTTAGCACCACTTAAGAGAGAGAAAGAGAGCGGATGTATGTAAATGAAGAACTGCTTGACCCATTTTGTGCAAACTTCACATAACCCATCTACTAAATAGTCAAAACAAAGCCTAAACATTTGGTTTGGATATGTGAGCCCATTCTTGAGTTATAAAATTACAACGAAAAGTGGCACTGATTGTTAAATATATTTATTTAATTATTTAATTTATAAAAACTTACACAAAGTAGTAAATGCATCAAGGGGAAATATCCTAAACCCCGCTTTAAATTTATAAGTACACTAACCTCTAAGTACAAGTCCGTCAGTTGGAATCCTTGGCTGCTCCAGCCCATTCCCACATTCCATATGAATCTGTCCATTTTGACAGTAGTCCAAACTTCCAAGTGCCTCAAAAGTTGATGCTCCAGGCTTACTTAGATCATTCACGAAAAAATCTATGTGGAACTTTGTAGGATTCGTAGCTCCCAGTCGCACTCCACCAGGAAAATCACCCTCAACTCGCGCTCCTAACGGTATAATGCGGATCTCTCTAACATAAACAGACTTCGGAAACTGTACCAAATCTAAATTCAGCTCCTGAAAGGAAGGACAAGCGCTATTACTAACTGGCAACAAAACAACTGTAGGCAGTACGATGCATTTACGGATTGTTCATTATTTTGTTACCTCACTGGTGTCATGGGAAAAGGTATCAAAAAATAACAAATCCGGCTGATCATTTAAGGACATTTTGACCAAAAACAATCAAAAGATACAATCAAACATTTCAAATTAAATATATCTAGCATCGAGCTATTGTACGACACTGTGACACTGGCAACTGGCCAACTGGCACTAGTTGTTGTTGTTAGTTGTATACGCTTATCTTGGGCAGGCAAAGGAAACTTAGTCCATACAGCCTGGTCTTCAGTATTAATTATTTTCTTGTTATTTTGTTTTAGTCTAAGATAAAGAATGTTTTAGTCCTGTCTAGCAGTTTGTCGATGTCAAGTCCTCAGTCCTAGGTCCTAGTCCGTGCCCCAGTAAGGCAGTGGATCCCTTATTGCATCTCTATGGAATTTTTTTACTAACACAAACAACACCGCTATTCATTGCAATATATCACTTTCCTTCACTAATGCACTTTTTCAAACTCTTTATGTATAATATTCCACCATTATTAAATACAAATACACGAATTTTACACTAGTTTTACAAAATAATATACGACAAACGTGCGTCACTGCTCATCTTCGCGCCAAAAGTCAGTGGCACTAGGATATTTGTTTTACTGTTTGTGTTCGTCCATCTTGGGCAGACAAAAGAAACTTAGTCAAGTCTAGTATTAAGTCAAGGTCAGTCTCACCCCAGTATAATTGTCAAAAATCAGTAAAGTATTAAAAAAAAAAGTAAAAATAATAAAGTAGGTACATATAATTATAATACTGTTTTACTTATCTATAAATTATGCAACATAGAGGAAAATTATATAACTATTCTGAAAACCATCTACAGTAATTGTTCAAGTACAATAAAATTAGAAACAAAAGGGGAAATAATTTCAATAAAAAAAGGAGTGCGACCCCCTGTCTCCGAAATTATTCATAGCTGTACTAGAGGATATATTCCAAAATATAAAATGGGAGAAAAAAGGTTTTTGGATAATCGATAAATATTTAAGTCACTTACGATTTGCGGACGACATTGTTATTTTTGCCAAGTCTGCTATAGAATTACAAGAGATGATACAGACGCTCCGCTGGTAGAGGCTGGTAATTCTGTCATACAGGTCTCCTAGTACAGATGCCAGTCTCTCACATAGATGTCAAAATTTGAACTACTAGATTAAGTTTTAAATATTGTAAAAACTTTCTGTGTGAGAGAACAAATAAATAAATACATTGTTACATTATTATTACTCTTAACACTGAGAGCAAAAAAGTTGGATTGCAGATGAACCCAAGTAAAACTAAAGTAATGACGAATGGCCAGCAGAAACCAATACAAGTTGACACTAACAAGCAAATTGACTATGTCAATGAGTACATATACCTTGACAAACTTATATCATTCAGTAAGGACAGCAATTAAAAGCAAGTGCAGAGAAGGGTCAACTGCGCTTGGAAAAGTATTTAGGCACAAAAATAAATTTTAAAGGGTAATTACGGGATGCCACTTAAAAAGACTGTAATAGAAACATGTACATTGCCTACATTAACATATGGTTGTCAAACATGGACATTCACAAACAAAATAAGAAATAAAATCATTACAACCCAACGTGCTATGGAAAGGAGTATTATGAAAATAAGAAAAATAGAAAAAATAGAAGCGAGGTTAACAGACAGAAAATAATATTGACAGATGCTCTATATGTCATGCACTACAGCTAAAGTGGCAAAGGGCAGGTCACATCACAAGGTACCAGGACAAAAGGTGGACCTCACAGGCAACGCAATGGCTTGGCCCATTAGGGAAAAGAAAGGTCTGCAGGCCAATCAAACGATGAGCAGATGACATTATAGAAACAGTGGGTAACAACTGGTGGACATTTGGTGGAGACATACAGAAATGGAAAAAGATGGGGAAGGCTTTTACCCAATAAGGGAACTATTTCTATAATAATATATTTACGAGAATTGAAATACTAACACTAGAATAAGTGAATATACTAACAAACAATGTAAAATTAAGTAATAGAATAAAAAGCTTAATTATTATAACTACCTATTATTAATTATTATAATGCATTTATTGAAAGTAACAAAGACTCAGTTGGTTAGTTATAAAAAGACTTAACCTATATTAGTATACATATTTTTTACAAGTACATACTTGTTAATCTTCACCACACAACTCCAGCAGATAATGAACAGCAATCATAGACAGGATGCTGTTGGGGCTGCCACGCACTCGGCGCACCACGCACCAGTAAAGCACGTTAACACAACTTTTATGTCCAAGAAACCACCACGCTCGTACATAAAACAAGATAATTGCATTTCTTTTAGAAAATAATTTATATTTATTTTAATTCTGGCTACGCACGGTGACGCGATTGCCAACAACAAAATTTATTGATCTTCCAATATGTATTATTTTTTTCTTCTTGTACGTCTGTGGTATCTGCCCATTTGGCGCTTTTTTTTCAGTTCTACTTCTACAAGCATTTACGTGCGTTTCCGTGCTTTGGAAGGCACGTTGTTGTTGTTGTGACCGTTGGTCTCGGCTACCAGTAACATGGTAATCTTTAAACAAATCAAAGCCTTGAAACATTTTAACAATGCGAAGTGTCTCCTGTCACGAAGAGACTTGAAACCGTCATGCAAGTAGAGGATTGTTGATCATTCTGAGCCCCCTTCCTTGTTCTTTTAATTTGGTTGCTAGGAGCAGCTGTGGTTTGGTTTTTGATTTTTGGACATTGTTGGGAGCGATTACCGAATGACCTCTCAGCCCCGCAAGGGCACCTGCGTCGTGGCCTATTGATCTTTATAATTGACCTTAAAAGAAACGAACATACCAAAACGTTAGTTAAATATCTAACGGATACAAAAAAAAAATGCTTTTAAATTGTCTGTGACAAGGTCACTTTTGTTCAAAACCTGGAACTCATATTTATTAGGCCGAATCGATCGTTTAGCGTTATCCCATTACAATTTTTTTTGAAGTGAAAACTTCTTTAGCGGCGTTGAGCACTTTTTCTGTAATGGGTATAAAATCTTAAACTCGCGTCAGGACACGTGACCTGATCGAAAAAGCGTAAGACCGATGGAGTTTTTTTATCATCATCATTAACGTCCATCCCGGTCAATTTTTGAAGTGAATATTCTTTTAGCGCGGTACGCATATTTTTAGATGAGATAAAATCTCTGGACTCGCGACCATAATCATCATCATCATCTAACGTTGATTCCGGTCATCTACAGGTCTTATTAAATAATGCTGTGTAATCAATTAGGACTCTTTCAGTGTAGATTTATTTTTCATCATCATCATCTTTACGTCGATCCCGGTCAATTTTTGAAGGAAAAACTACTTTTAGCGCGGTACGCAATTTTTTAGATGAGATAAATCTGGACTCGCTACTCCCCGTTACGATACGCAGCTATAGTGTGTGCATATATGTATGTACCAACGCGTCTAGATAAATAAATTATTAATAAATTGAATAAATATTAAAAATTATTGAAGTGATAACTTCTTTAGCGGCGTTGAGCACTTTTTCTGTAATGGGTATAAAATCTTAAACTCGCGTCAGGACACGTGACCTGATCGAAAAAGCGTAAGACGGATGGAGTTTTTAAGTGAAAACGCCTCTTAGCGTGGTACACATATTTTTAGAGGAGATAAAATCTCTGGATTTGCGACTATAATTATCATCATCATCATCTAACGTTGATTCCGGTCATCTACAGGTCTTATTAAATAATGCTGTGTAATCAATTAGGAGTCTTTCAGTGTAGATTTATTTTTCATCATCATCATCATTAACGTCGATCCCGGTCAAGAAAATTAAAATAAAATGAAAGCAGTAAGGCAGAAATCACCAGACACTCAATCACTCTTCCACTCAATCACTCATCCATTGCCGCATTATCATCACCAAAATATTCATTGCATAGCAACCTCCTGATGTTGCGTGGTGTATACAGAATAAATCTATTTCAAAATTCGCAGATATATTGTTAAAGGTTCTTAAACTACGTATATTAAAGGCGTCTGTAATTTGTAGATGCAAATGGTGCATGTAGGATGGAACGTTGACGAAAGTTATTAAGATAACTAATATAAAAATATATAGATAATATAATTCCTTGACAGAGTATGGCATGCGTCCGTCGCTTCTTTCTAAGCTTTCCGAATGGAGAACAGAAAAGGGTCAAAATATTACTGTCAAATACAATAGGAGCGTACCTCATGTACATTACATTAGTTTTTATTTCACTTATTTCACTTCAACACATATAGTATTTCCGAAGTTATAAAGACGAGAAGCTTGAGTCCTTTTTTGAATTTCCGAGATTAGGTGCGCCCATTATGATGTCACAGCCTCAACAGACTGCGACAAGGCGCGGCGCGGTGTTCGGGTGCGAGAGCGCGACTGTCAAATGAGCAGGGTTGTGACGTATGCGGTCGCCTTTGCCATTTGGAGCCCGGGGTCCACTTTCATCAGGCTGGTAGGAGCAGCTATCGTTTCGCATTTGTTTTTGGGCATTGTTGGAAGCGACTGCCTTTCGACCTCCCAATCCCGCAAGGACGCCTGCATCGTTGCCTCATCCGTTAGTTAACGGTTGCACTGCCAGCAGATGAGTTGGCTCAGGCCCCAAAGATCTAAGGGCCCTTACACCCCAAATGAGAACCAATAGAATCGTAAACATAGTAGCCCCATAAAAGAATTGCTCACCTTTTCGAGAACAGTAGCGGTACTAACTCCAGATTATCTTTGTGCCTAGTATTTACTCTACGTAAGTAGATCAATCATGGGTGTAAGGGGCCCCACCAAGATCGTCGGGGCCCAAGTCAACCTCCCGTGCTAGTGCGTGCACCTGCTGATTAACGGACGAGGCTCTGGCGCTGGCTTTCCTCTCTGGGGTTGGGAGGTCTGAGGGCGTCGCTCCCATAAAAGCCACCTGCCAAAACAAATAATAGAAGTGAATTATAGGAATGTTGCTAGGGATACGGCGCCGCCGCAAAACGGCGCGCAGGAGCCCCGCCCGACTCCTGTGGCAAGTGGGCTAGGGCTGTCGTGTGTCGGGCCAGCACGGCTAAAGAAGTTAGCTCCAACCCGTATCCGCTTCGCATCGTGGAACATTGGCACGCTGACTGGGCGTGCGGTAGAGTTGGCCGAAGTACTCTCCAGGCGGAGGGTAGACTTGGCGTTCCTGCACGAGACTCGGTGGAAGGGCAACAGAGCCCGGCCCTTGCAGAACGGCTACAAGCTGTATTACACGGGTGCACCTGGTGGGGAGAACGGGGTGGCCGTGGTGCTTTCCGAGGGGCTGCAGAGCGGCATCTTAGAGGTGAAACGCTGTAGCAACCGGCTTATGACCGTGAGGGTGCTTTTACCCATCTGATAAGTGCCTACGCGCCACAGGCCGGTTGTAGCGAGAGCATTCCGTTGTCACAGGAAATCGTTTTGAGCGGCGACCTAAACGGTCATGTGGGTGAGAGGTGTGAGGAGTTTGAGCGTGTTCATGGTGGTTTTGGATAGGGCACCCGCAACGCTGAAGGAGCTACTATCCTCAGAACGTGTGCGGCTGCCGATCTGGCCATTGTGAACACGTATTTCAAAAAGAAATCCGAACATCTCATCACCTACAAGAGCGGGAGGCAGATCGATTTCCTACTCACTAGGCGACATAGCGTCGGAAAGGTGGCCAACTGCAAGGTCATACCCGAAGAGAGTCTTACTGCACAACACCGTCTCCTTGTCATGGACCTCTGCGTGAAGCCCAAAGGCAAACGCATCGAGCGGTGCCAGCGCCGCATCAGATGGTGGTTGCTTGATAAAACTAGGTCCCAGGAGTTCGTCTCAGCTGTCGGTGACAAGTGCACCGACACTGAAGGCGAACCAGTACAAGATTACTGGGACAAAGTTCAGGCGGCCATCCTTGGAGTGGCGAAGGTGGTGCTCGGTGAGTCCAAGTGTGGACGCCAATGTGACAAGGAAACTTGGTGGTGAAACGACGCAGTCCAGAGGGAGACTAGGGAGAAGAAAGCCCTTTTTAAAAAGTGGCAAGCGACCGGATCTCCCGAAGACCGCGACGCGTACAGGGCTGCCAAGCGCGCCACATAGAGAGCTGTAGCCAGAGCCAGACGAGACCACCTACATCCTCTGTATGATAAGGAATCGTCTGAGGGGCTGAAGCTCATCTATAAGCTGGCGCGCTCTAGGGTCAAAGCGGCACAGGATATATCCAAGTGTCGCTGTGTAAAAGACCCTGAGGGCAACCTGTTAAGCGAAGACCTCGCGGTAAAGGGGAAATGGCGCTCGTATTTTCACGAGCTGCTTAATAAACAGCACAAAGAGGTGCAGCCTCTGGACCTCTCTCCGAATCAGGGACTAGTGCCACCGGTAACGCCTGGAGAAGTTCTGACTGCGCTTCGCCGCATGAAGAATCGGAAAGCTGTCGGACCCGATGGAGTCCCCATCGAAGCCTGGAAGGCGATGGGTTCTCGCGGTCTGGGCATCTTAGTACACCTTTTTAACCGCATACTCCTTAGCAGGCAGATCCCAAACCAATGGAGACTGAGTATTATTACTCCAGTCTTCAAAGGTAAGTGGTCAGTGCAGGAGTGCGGGAGCTACGGCGGTATAAAGGTGATGTCCCACACCATGAAGATCTTCGAGAGGATTATAGACTCTCGGATCCGGCAGGAGTGTACTCTCTCGAAGTGTCAATATGGGTTTCGCCCTGGTCATGGGACCAAGGACCCTGTTTTTGCCCCGAGGGTTGTCGCAGAGAAATACAGGTCGAAGAACACGCCTCTGCACTGTATGTTTCTAGACATGCAGAAGGCCTTCGACTGTGTTCTTCATGCGATGATCTGGTGGGCACTGCGGTCCAAAGGGGTTCCTGAGGTCTATATTGACACTATCCGGACATGTACTGTGACTCCGATTCCATGGTTCGGACTGCTGTTGGCGACATGAAGCTCTTCCCCATCACCATCGGGGTACACCGGGGTTCGGTCCTTAGTCCGGTTCTGTTCAGTGTAATATTAGACAAATTGTCGGACAGCATCAGGAACTCGCGTGAGCAGCCTCCATGGTTGCTCATGTATGCTGACGATATTGCGCTGGCAGACGCGGACAGGGGCAGATTGGTGCGACGTGTGAAGGCGTGGAAGGAGACGCTTGAGAACGGCGGTCTGAAACTAAATGTGGCGAAGACCGAGTACTTGGCACTAAACTCGACAGATCCCACATCCGATCGCATAGGCGGTGATTTGGTCAAGAGCACGGACCAGGTTAAATACCTGGGATTTGTTTTTCACACGTCCAGTAACATCGATTGCGATGTCGCGTGGGCTTATGGCGGGAGCTGACGGGTGTCATTTGTGACCCTAAAATGCCGATCCGGTTGAAGGAACAGGTCTACAAAACCATCATTAGACCTGTCCTTTTACATGGCAGTGAGACGTGACCAATATTGGAGCGACACAAGCAGGAGCTGCGTGTCACGAAAATGAAGATGCTGCGGTGGATGTACGGAGTCACGCGGATGGACCGCGTGAGGAACTCTCGCATCCGCGGCAGCCTTCACGTCCGTGACATTGCAGACAAGTTGTAAGAGTGTCGCCTTCGTTGAGAGTGTCGTCTTTCGGCAACCGCCGGGCTACGTAGGAAACAAATGTCTGGCCATGTCAGCCCCGCCGGGTCCCAGTAAGGGGGGAAGACCCAAGAAGTGCTGGCTTGACGTCGTAAGGGATGACATGCGTGCCAATGGTCTCACTGAAGGGGAGGCCGACGATCGTGCGAAGTGGAGGAGAAAATGTAGGAAAGCGGAGCCCGGGCGTCGCGAGACGCAACTGGGACAGACGCTCGGATGATGATGAAGTA
The DNA here is from genome assembly GCA_948477245.1 of Thumatha senex. NCBI lineage: Eukaryota > Metazoa > Arthropoda > Insecta > Lepidoptera > Erebidae > Thumatha > Thumatha senex. The sequence goes on from OX419737.1 coordinate 1,078,716, forward strand.
GATGCGTGAATATTTCATTTCGTGCATATTGCATGGCGGACGATAAATAATACATTAAACCTTTTTTTGTAATGTTACATTGTTTTCTTTTAATTAACATAGGCCTGCGTTAGGCGCAACCCTTAAAACATCTTGATTTTTGTTAGAAATGCTTGAAATTTTGAAAATAAAAGTCAAAATCTAATCACCATCCGTGTCCCTTTTCTCAGATTGTAATAAATTTATGAGTCTTTCTAAAAAGTCTATGGGGAAAACGAATTTGTTTAAGAAGTTTTCGGTTAATGGTTTAATTAATCCATATTATGTTTTAGTAACGTTTACGAAAGAACAAATTTAAGTGGTATCATACCACTTAGAAAAATGTCCTTACACTTACACATTACACGACCCAATATTTTACGCACGGTTATGGACTAGATTAAACATAAATGATTCGCTGACCATCACCGCATTACGTTCGTGAACAGCACACCCCTGAAAGTACATTTTTTTACTATGTAATTTGGAGGTCTCCTGCTTAAAAACTGGTATGGTTTAAAATATGTCTACATACCATTTGCCTTTTAAAAGGTAATTGTTTTATGCTTTTTACATAATTATTTGCTAGATGTTTCCAATATATATCCCTCTATGCAGTGTTAAACTTAACAAATCGTTATCCTTTTATTTCTGAAATTATTGAAAATCTCATTGCCATTATTATAATTACCATTAATTCCCATTCTTTTTAAAATGGAATGGTTATTAGAAGAAACAAACGGTAATGATTTTTTATTGAGTCTGAATGACGTAGCAATGGCAGAGGTGGTAATCTCCCCCAACGTGGAGGCCAGCGGCTGTCTCAGTGACCAGGCGAGAGCCAAAGCTAGACGCTTCGGCTTCGGTCACGATCTTCCGCTGCCCAGCGTGTAAAAAACAGTGGACGAACAGAAACTCCTCATTGGGACTTCCGAAAGATCAATGGGTATCTCCTACAGTCCTGGGAAACTAGGCACAGTGAAAGTTACCGTGAGGAACCATTGCTTCCGCTGCAGTTAGTCCTGTCACAAAGCAAGCTCTTACCACGCCGTCTCACCGCACTACTTAGAAAAAGGTATGTTTAGATGGTTCGGACACCTGGAGAGGATGGATGAAAGTAGACTAACGAAACAGATTTATCAGAAGAGAGTGAATGGGCAAACTGGTAATGGGCGACCTCGACGTACATATGACAATCAAATAGAAGATATTTTGGAAAAAGGTCAGGTCAAGAGTACCCTTAACCGGCGTGTGTGTATGAAAACACTTATGAAAGTGGAAGAAGCGAAAGTTGTATGCCAGGATCGTAGCAAGTGGAAAGCCATTGTCTCTGCCTCCCCGATGGGAGACAGGCGTGACGATATGTATGTATGTATGTAAAGTCGAGAAAGGACGTATGCTACTTTTTGTCCCGGGAACAAGTTCCGGAAACGGGAAGGGGCAAGCTTCATTATTTACGCGGGCGAAGCTTACTAATCACTCACTAGAAGAAAGTATATGCATACAATTTGTCACGCCTTTATCCCCGAAGGGGTAGGCAGAGGCATACTCTAGCCCACATTTCACGGTATGCATTTTTGTTCCACGTAGTGAGCCCATTGCCGTGTTGAAAATGTACAGGCGCAGGTTGTGGTGACATGCCGTTGACTTTTTTTAAGCCGCCCATAAGGCCTTCAATTGGGCTTAACGACTGCCATGTTACTGGCAACCGTGACGCTGGAAACGCTCGCTAATGTAAATGCCACAAAGTAGTCACCCATCTTGACCAGCCATAGCAAAAGTTGCTTGACGCAGTGATCGTTTACAGAACACTAAGTGCGCGGGACCACGAGCGCTTCGTATAAAAAATTGAGCTAATAAGTTATTATTGCTTTGAACCTTACCAACACAATTAAATTAGCTTAAATCGATTTAAATTGACTGATTCAAGTTTTCACTATGTACCCACACAGTACAGTACAGCCCCCCTTAAATATTAATTAAATTCTCTTTATAGTAGTTAATGATTTAGCGGCGACAGGAATACATCAACCTGGTAACAGACCGACAGACGGACAGACGCACGGACAGCTAAGTCTAGTGATAGGGACCCGTTTTACCCTTTGGGTACGTTATCCTAAAATAATTAAGTGTCTGTGTGAAATTTTAACAAAGAAGCATTTTACTAAATGCATAGAAAGGTACATTACGAAACTTACAACATTTTTTTATTTGAAGTGAAACGTCTCTATCCAGAGAAACTTTATAGCTGTAAAAAAGATTGCCACGTTGTTCGGTTACGCCCCATGTTGTTTTGAAGTGAAACTTCTTTATAAAAAGTTAAACTTCTTAAACGTCGTTTGAGAGAAATATTATAGCTCTAAAAATGTCGTAAAGAAGTTTCACTTCATACCCTGTATACTCTCTCTGGTACACACTTTTTTTTTCTGTCATATCTTTCTGTCCGTCTATTTCTTCTGGCTACCGATTTTAATAGAACTTTCACAGGCAGATAGCGGATTTTATAAGAATTAACTTAGACTACATTCTATTCCCGTGTTCCCGCGGGACGGGCACAGGGCACTATATTTTATAAACAATGTGGAATAAATATTGTGGGACACTTTTTACACAACGCCATCTAGCCCAAACTTATCTATTAGCTTGTACTATGGGATCTAGACAACTGATATACATGCCTATATATTTCTAAATACATACAATTATACATAGGTAACACCCAAACTCCATAACCAACTTTAGTGGATCAAACATATTTGTTCCGACCCGGGAATCGAACCTGGGACCTCTGCGCGGCAGTCGCATAAACTGCCACTGCGCCATCGAGACAGTCAATTGTAGGTAATAAACAGTATATTGTAGGTACATCTAAATGTATGTACTAACTGAGCCCTGCGGCTTCGCCCGTGACATGCTTTGAACCCCCGGGTACCCATTGAATCCCGTCGCGTCGTTTATCTATACTTCCATACATACATATTGTCACGCCTTTATCCCCGAAGGGGTAGGCAGAGGCATACTATACGCCCACCTTTCACCGTATGCATTTTTGTCCCACGTAACCGGTGGTGAGCCCATTGTCGTGTTGAAATGGACAGGCGCAGGCTGTGGCGACATGCTGTTGAAATTTTTCAAGCCGCCCATAAGGCCGTCAACCAGGCTTAACGACTGCCATTTTACTGGCAACCGGCACCAATGGCTTAACATGCCTTCCGAAGCACGGAAACGCTCGCAAATGTAAATGCCACAAAATGGTCACCCATCCAAGGACCACCTATAGCGAATGTTGCTTAACGTTTACAGAAAAATGAGAGACTGGGGCCACGAGCGCTTCTATACTTCTATACAAATAATATTAATATTATAAAGCTGAAGAGTTTGTTTGGTTAAACGTGCTAATCTCAGGAACTACTGATTCAAATTAAAAAAAAATCTCTCTCTCTCCGCTCTCCAGGGCAGCGAGATGATATATAGCCTAAAGCCTTCCTTGATAAATGGGAAACACAAAAATATTTTTTTAATTCGACCCAGTAATTCCTGAGATTAGGTTGTGTTCAAATGGTTATATGTATAGGCTATGGTTCTTTTTACGTTTTACTTTATATAGGTCTATTTTTTAAATACTCCATTTGCTTTTAAAGGGCAAATAGTGGTAGAAGGCTCTATGTGCACCTATCAGAAAAACGTGTTATTTGTTCGCTACCTGCGCGGTTCGCGACCACCTGTGTGAGTGAGCGGGTTGCCAACGCTGGGAGAGTACCCACAATTCATGGGAGCTTTAATTACTTTGCTTTAAAATAGTAATGTATTGTGTTGGTTTTGTTCTTATATAAAAATAAATATAAATGAGCCAATATTTCCAAAATGCATGAATATAATTAACGTTTTTTATTATCTTTCGCGGAATTATTGACTACCTTTTGGCTTCTTTCAGGTTCGAAAACTGAGAAGTAAATAATATTACATGATACACAATACATACAAAGATATCTACGTAATCGACATTTTTGGAGTAATAATTAACAATGAAAGAACTAAGAAGTATGAATTTCAACACACATATTTAGGCAAGGATGATAAAAAAATGTTGAAAAAGCTACTTGTTTGTTTTTCCACATATTTTTGCAACAGTTGTTGTAAGGTCTCACAGAAATTGGATATTTAAAAATGAATGTCCATTAGAATATTATTAATAAAACCTAATAGCATACTTGCTATGTACAACAAGATTTTACTGATTTAACGTTATCTTCAGTGCCAGGCAGCTTCAGGGTCAGTGAGGTTATGGTATTGTAAATAAAACAATTTTGATACCTAATAAGAAAGCTACTTTCGAAGTAGACTTTGGGTGCAACTGTGTCACTACCAATTTTTTTACCACAAGGGCGGCATTTGAGCGTACGGTTCACCTGAACGAAAACGGAATATGTATGTTTTAAAACCTCTCTAGTTACCCTGTAAAAACTTTTGGGGAGCTTATACCACACCAAAGCGTGTACTTAAGATAAAAGCATAGTTCGTTTCATATTGCCAATATTCTTTTAATCCTAGTTATTTACTACTAAATAAATATCCATCACGCCTTATCCCCGAAGGGGTGGCAGAGGCATATTATATGCCCACTTTTCACCGTGTGGATTCCTGTCCCACGTAATAGGTGGTGAGCCCATTGCCGTGTTGAAATAGACAGATGCAGGTTGTGGCTACCTGCTGTTGAAATTTTTTAAGCCGCCTATAAAGCTTTCAACCAGGCTTAACGACTGCCATTTTACTGGCAACCGGGACCAACGGCTTAACGTGCCTTCCGAAGCACGGAAACGCTCGCAAATGTAAATGCCACAAAGTGGTCACCCATCTGACGACCAGCCATAGTGAAAGTTGCGTACCTCAGTGATCGTTTACCGAACACTGAGACCGCGGGGCCACGAGCGCTTCATTTACTACTGGTATTTTATTTCTATGTTACAAAAACTATTTTATTGTTGGAATTACCACGTTTTGTTTTAACAGACAAGATAATTGAGGGAATTTATGCGCGTTGTTGCTGAGCACCCCGCGGTAAAGCCGGCCGGCGGGTCGTCTCATAGCATCGGCGTCAGTCGCTCGCCCGCGTTTAGTCTTTCCGCACGTTAGTCCGAGCGGTACATCACACGTCACCAAACTTTCAAACCGAACCAACTTTCTACGCGATTCAGTGAAGTACAGAGCGAGTGTTCGACATATTAATATTTTAGTGTGTGTTAGTGTTGATGTGGTGAGGTGAAGTGAAGATGCGGAGCGCCAGGGAGGCGTTCTGCCTCCTGTTGCTGGCTGTGGCGGCTGCAGCCCAGATCGACACGAGGCACTTATCAGGTCAGAATCAAGAGCTACTTTCATAAAATAACTTAAGTACATAGTTGCGCTTTATGTGAAGATGTGGTTTTGAAAGAGTGAATTATGTATGACCAAACGCGGTACGCAGAATTTAAAAAAAAAGTATATGACTGCTACTTAAGTAAAAGTTATGCATAAAACTTTTATTTGATTCATACGTACTTAGATTTTAGTTTACCTTCACAAAATAAAATTTTAATAGTTATCTACTAGACATCTTTCATATAAATGCTTAAATTTAATGTGGCTGTCTGTCTCACTGAATTTTAATTCTCAAGTAACGGTAAATCTCATTGGAATTCGTGAGGTACAGTCGTCATGACTGTTGAACGCGAAGTTTACTAATTTATACCTAGGTACCTAGGTAGTAGGCTTTCGTGTCGGTGTACGACAATTGAAATATGCGAGGAAATAATTACTTGCCAGTATTTGTGTCCTAAGATATTTGCCAGTATTTGTGTCCAAAGATAGTAACATCACGTAATTTACTATCATGAAATAACTTGGATGTTCCGTGATGCTTCAGTAACTAGGTAGTTAGCAGTTAGCAGGATAACCTAGGTAGGTACTTGGAAAATCCTCGTAGTTAGTTTCAAGTTTTGCACAGATAGGTATATCTAATTAACGTTTATAAATTTTTAAGACATGGGCGGGTTTGAAATGTTGGGAAAATCGGCCTATATGATGCTACCCATATTATTAAGTGCCTATAGAATTGTAGTACATATATTCCTAGTAGGTATCTTAACTTTCTTAATAATATTATAAATGAGAAAGTTTGTAGAGATGTTTGTTACTCTTTCACGTAAAAACTACTAAATAGATTTTAATGAAACTTTACAGTAATATAGCTTATACATCAGAATAACACATAGGCAATTTTTTGTCCCGGGACCAAGTTCCTCTGGGAAGCGAAAACGGGAAAACTTGTCTACGCGGGCAAAACCGCGGGTGTCAACTAGTACTCTATATTTATAGGTATACTCTGTATTTATATTTCACTATAAAGCAATAAAAATGTGCACTCAAAGTGAAAGAAAAGATTACAAAGCGCACTCATAACTGCAAGTTACGATTAATTTCCTTGTCACGAACGAATGACTGCAATCTATTTCGTTCAATCAATCGTACTCCACAATTCGTGTCACTTGCAATGGCTAAATTTAATTTTAAATTCTGCCGATAAGTAAGTAATGTAAACAAGTGTAATATTACAACTTAGAAAGAGTGCATTTTGTGCCATAATCTGTATGACAACTATGCCCTGAATATAGTAAATATGTAAATAAATATTGTGGGACATTTTTTAAATATTGCCTTTTGGAATAAACTAAGCTAATATAAACTTATGATATAGGATCTAGACAACTGTTATTATGATATTTCTAAATACTTGCATATTCCTAGAAAAACTCCTAAACAAACATTTGCGGATCACCGAATTATTTGGTTCCACCCGGGAATCGAACCTGAGATCTCTACGCGGCAGTCGCAAACACTACCACACCGAGGCTGGCAAATTTTCGTGTCTCTGGAAAACGAAAATTAAACCAGATCCTAAACGAACTTAAAAGACCGACCTTAGAATTTTCCGTTTTGAAGTCGGTTAACAAAAGAAAGCGTATTTATTATCAGGGCTTATCATTGCATTCCTAAAGAATTTTTGTTACTTGACCGAGTGTCGCTGGGGGGTCATTTTAATACTATCTCTTATCAGCGCACACAAAGACCTGTCTTATCTAAATTGATGCCTTATCTCCCAGGATTCTGTTCCCTGCTGAACAGAGTCCTGGGAGCGACAACAGACCAGCTACACCGGGAACAGAAACCCAGTCAAATGATCAAATCAACAACTCTGTTATCAATACCTAGTCAATTCATGTTTCAATGAAATATGTAAGATCTTTGAACAGAAGTAGCCTAAAAATAATAGCGTAAAGTTGGTACACACGTGATTCCGTTGCTTTTTTACCGACTTAAAAAAAGGAGGAGGTATCCAGTTCGCTTGTATTTTTTTTTGTGATATCGATTTCGTATTCATAAGGCTATTTAGGATAGACAATTTGCTATCTAGTACGGGAAAATCGTACGAAATGAAAGTGTTCATTATTACACTTCTGCTTACACATTTCGGGGTCAAACGTGGCAATAAAAAACTTGAAGAGCTAAAATGTTGCCTTTCAATACACGTCTGAACTACGCACGAAAATGAAATAGATGTAGATTTGCTGTAACAAAAAAAATGTTTGCGCACGTTGATATCTTTTCCACTGTAATTCTTCACCGACATTTCCTCAATCAAAATTATGACAAATTCTACAAAAACATTTACGATAATTAGAATGATTGCTAATCTAAACAACGTTCTTCCCCAAGTTGTGACGTCATAAGTTATATTTAGGTATACTAATATTAGTATGCTGTGTTATGGGAAGTTCGTAAGACGTTTTGTGTTGCGAATGCAACTAAAACTAAGGTTCTAGTATTTGAAAGAGATGACGTGAGAATTAAAGGCGAGATTAGGGTAAACCAGGAACGTCTAGAGCAGGCGAATGAAATTGTGTATTTAGGGAGTATGTTTAGTGCGGATGGAAGATGTGATTCGGATGAAGAACAGCGAGTAGTTGCCGGAAACAAAGTTAACGGTGCTTTGTCACAATTAGTAAAGCGACAATGCATCGTAAAAGAAGCACGACTGGCGATTCATAACGCAGTGCTAGTGCCAACGTTGCTTTACGGTAGCGAAACCTGGGTATGTCAGAAGGTGCATGAAAGTAAGTTTGAAAATTGTGCTACGTAACCTTGGCCAACCGAATACGTAACGAAATTATACGCAATATGGCAGGTTTCAATGAAAGTGTCAGCGTTAAGCTGGAAAAGGGCGTGCTTCGTTGGTTTGGACACGTCCAACGAATGAGTTAAAAACTATCGAGGAAGAATATATAGTGTGCCAAAGTAGAGGGTAGAAGGAGTCAGGATAGGCCGAGACTTACATATGAAGACCAAGTGAGCAGATTGCTCAAAAACGGAAAAGTCAAAAGTACTCGGATACCCAGACGTGCGTGTATGAAGCGATTAATGAATTTGCAGGAAGCGAAAGAAGTATGAATGGATCGCGAAGCCTGGTGATCCGTCCTCTCTGACTACCCCGTCAGGGATACATCATGAAGATAGCTAGTATATAATATGATACATAGATTTTCACGAACTTTGAATTGTGGTACCTACATTACTGCGAACATTACCGTTTTTAGAGATTAAGAGCATACAGATGGTTAAATAAAGACATTAGTGCTGGTTCAGATTGCGTCCGTAGCCCTTTGCTTGGAAGGTCTGCTTTCCATCTCTTTTCCCCCAGTCCGTTCGGGCTTCAACATCCCTTTTAGTGAGGTCAAGAGCGCTCAAATATATATATATATATATCCATCACGCCTTATCGCCGAAGGGGTGGCAGAGGCAAATTATATGCCCACTTATCACCGTGTGGATTCCTGTCCCACGTAATAGGTGGTGAGCCCATTGCCGTGTTGAAATAGACGGACGCAGGTTGTGGCTACCTGCTGTTGAAATTTTTTAAGCCGCCTTTAAGGCCTTCAACCAGGCTTAACGACTGTCATTTTACTGGCAACCGGGACCAACTGCTTAACGTGCCTTCCGAAGCACGGAAACGTTCGCAAATGTAAATGCCACAAAGTGGTCACCCATCTGACGACCAGCCATAGTGAAAGTTGCGTACCTCAGTGATCGTTTACCGAACACTGAGACCGCGGGGCCACGTTCATACTGCAGCCTGACAGAGGCGGCAGCGCCAGATACATATTCCCTACAGGTAGACTTCTTTAATTAGGATATACACGTATAGTCCCTCTACTTGGTATTCCGAAAAGAGGTCTCACTAAGTCAGAATTCGGATATATATATATATATATTTTTATATCGTTGGGACAACTCACACAACGCCATCTGATTCCAAACTAAGCAGAGCTTGTACTATGGTAACCAGATAACTGATTAACATACTTATATATTTCTAAATACATACATATTATAGATAAATAACACCCAGACACAATAAACCATCGTGCTCATCACACAAAGTTTTATCCTGGGTGGGAATCGAAAACCACTCCTACCGCGCCACAGTGGCAGTCTATTTGTCGCCGATACTCGTATTAGAGATAATAGTAAAGAAATTAGATTTTATCTGTGTCATCATGATAAGCGTTTATCATGGCTATCAAACGAAACAAGATTTGTCAGAAAGTCCCTTCACAAGGAAACCAAAACACAAACATTGGATGATCGATTCCTCAAACAGCGAAGCCGCACTCCGGATGAGGGCCATCAATCTATAAGTGATCATTCCTGTTCTGCGTCAGATATAAAAGCAAGAATGCTCCATACCTTTGTTATAATACCTACTGTATCACCGTAACTTTATGTATACTCCAGCGATATGTCCTATAGATAGACTACATTATTAGGATAAGCGTAGCTGGTCAGTTGTGAAGCTGTAAATCTAGTTATTTTTCCATACCTACATTACCTTAAACTTTTGTAAATGTTACTTTGTTTTTACATTGAAGTGGCAGACAAGCATACGGCCCAGCTGATGGAAAGTGGTTACCGTAACCGTGCCAAAAAAATGGCAAAACTAGCGCTAAGATTAAAAAAAAAAAACAGCTGTCCTTGCTTACGAGTACATGTAGTTAGAAAAGCCGCGTTTATTAAACGTACATATGGTATAATAATTTCAATACGGCCATTACAATGTTCACGCGGTAATCTGATAACTCAAAGCGAATGAAACATAGGGTAATTTTCCTCATTCAGCCGAGAGGATGAAGTCCCGGACAAAGTGATTGTTACTTTATTGTTTTTTTGTTTTTATCTTGTGTGTAACTGCAGTGACCAAGGACACCTCACTTGCGTAAGTATCGTTCCTTTCGAATTGCTATCTATTCTATAGTGGCCGTCACTCTCTGTAAAATGTCATCGGCTATTAGGCAAGTGACATCATTTAAACGACCCAATAATACACCCGTAATCACTTGCTATCCATTCCTTTTGAAGCTCCACTATGAATCTCCACTGTACCTAGTTCAACTTTATTGAAATTCTTCACTAGGGGGTTACCCATTCCGTGTGACGTCACAAGAGCTCTCGACAGTCGTCGACATGACATTGACCACAGGAAGTCCATTCGTCGCGACGACGTATTGTACGCTCAATAAGTCGCATCCTGTATAACAACTCTACCAACAACACATAACCTAACTTTCCACCTTATTATACAGCTTACAAAGTGTTATTTTCTTTAAAGAATCTTTTATCCCAAAATTCTACTGGTGTCTAAAATTTCATATAAACTTCGAAATTTTAAGTTTATAAAAGGTCGGCAGCGCGAGTGCTGCACCTCTGGTGTTGCAAACGTCCATAGGTTACGGCTACGGTGACCACTTTCCATCAGGTGGGCCGTATGCTTGTCTGCCACCTAAGTGGTATAAAAAAGATTAGATATTCCATATACTAATATTAAAAATGTGAATGTAAGTTTTTTTATTATGAATTTACGCTAAAACTACTTAACTGATCATCATGAAACTTTGTACACATATTCTTGGAGGTATTAGAAGTAAAACGGGATACTTTTTATTGAAAAAAAATTGAAAGGTATTAAAAATTGTTTGTCAATCTCTCTATTTCCTCTCTTAAATGGCGCTAACGATGTTGCGCGGGTCAGCTAGTTTTAAATTTTATATAAATTTTAAATAATAGAGTACAGAATTGAAATTTGCAACAGACAGGTGCATTTCCTTCGAATTGGGGTTAGGTGGTTGTGTTTCAACCATTGTTTTGTTTTTAAATTAATTTCACAATCGATGCCTCTCACTGCGGAGAGCAAGCGCCCGGCGTCTTCAGTAATGAAAAGTTCATGGTTCAGTGATGCTGTAGTGCAGAGGAATTTGAGATTTACTGCTCTAGTAATAAAATTCTGCTGGTATATTACTTTCTAACTAGTTTTCATTATGTTGGCTAGTTATTTCGAAATGTTTGTGATTAATTTTAATTCTCATGCTAGGCAGTCAGGGTCGCATTTATGTATCTTGTTATTAATTGATAGTTGTGTGGCGCTGTATGCGTAGTGCGGTATATGACGAACGCGGACGGTGGCGCCGTCTAAACTATCTTACATACATACATACATACATATTGTCACGCCTTTATCCCCGAAGGGGTAGGCAGAGGCATAATAAACGCCCACATTTCACCGTATGCATTTTTGTCCCAAGTAAAAGGTGGTGAGCCCATTGCCGTGTTGAATGGACAGGCGCAGGCTGTGGCGACCTGCTGTTGAAATTATTTAAGCCGCCCATAAGGCCTTCAACTGGGCTTAACGACTGCCATTCCACTGGCAACCGGGACCAACGGCTTAACGTGCCTTCCGAAGCACGAAACTAGGGTGGGTCTAAAGGGCCGAATAAATTTAAATAAAATGTTTCTATTTTTTAGATGTTAAATTTTGGAAGAAATTTTGAACCCGTTGCCTTTTTAGTGAGATGGTAACAAAAAGGCTAAAAGGTTTTATGTGCTAGACACTAATTAGCACGACCAATTAAAGTCCTGGTAGTCTCGGACTAAACTATCTTAATACTGCATTAATACAATACCAATTTCACTTTGCAGTGTGACCTAAGTACTGACCGGGCGCTTAGTCCCACTAATATTATTACTTAGTTATTAGTTACTCTTTTACTTATAAACTGCTGAATGGATTTTAATGAAACTTGACAATAATATAGCTTACACATCACAATAACATATAGGCTACTTTATATTCCGGGAAACGGGAAACATGTCTACGCGGGCGTCAACTAGTAATTATAAATCATATAAGTGTAATGGAACTAAAATATTTTATGAGGTTAAAGTATCGTTTGTAATTAAATAATTTTTCTCATTGTAAAATTACCAACGAATGATGACGATGCAACATCGTCATCATTCTGCACATTCCTAAAAAATATTTATCCCAGCAAGCAATGACGAGATTAAAAATAACTTAAGAAAAATAACTTTTACTAAAATATGCGGTTTTTATGAAGCGGTCAGATAACCTACAATAGACACGAGAACTGCTTTCACCGCCAACATCGAATATAATCGCTATATTTCGGAATTTCAAATTGTTTCCTTGTGATTTCAGTGCGAAATTCGGTATTTTAAATTGGAATCAAAGTTTGAAAGTTACCATTTAAACTGTACAAACTTTGTGGTTCTTGTTATATACAGCTTTGAAAAACACGATTTCCAGCCCTAATGGACTAACTTCGGCGACAAATAGTGCGAGAGGATTACTTGTCCGCTTAGAATTAATATCGCAAGTCAGAGCTTTTTGTCTGGTTTGAACTTCCTTAGGCTTAAAAAAGGGCCATTCATAGGCTGTTTTCTTTTGGCCTCTTTTTAACTTCTTTTCTTCGCTTTGAAAGCAACGTTCTTACTAATGGATAACAGATTTTTATTCCTCAATTTTAATGTATAGGTTCTCTATTTGCGTGGGTACTCCATGCCTTAGTATTTTTTTATAATGTTATGGAATATAAACATTCATTGATCTCCATAAGGTTCACTGGTTTCTTGAGAACATATCTTTACATATAAAACTGAATTCTAACTAATATGACAAACGGCTAAGTACGAAATATTCCCGAGTATCTAAACACGTTCCGTCTCACTTATCTGCTGTGCGTCGGAGAGGGAGCGAGCATGCGGGTGTAACCAGTTTGGCAAGCCTTGAACTTCTACAACCGCTATGCCAAGTGATACCAGTTGTGTGCTAGTGGACCGTTTTGTGGGTTTGCTTGCGAATCCACCTCGAACGTGGTACCGCGCTGGAATGTATACTTGTTATTCTAAATTAAAGGTATTTGCTATGTTTTATGAGATCCGGGTGTTTGTTAAACGCTTAAATTGGAATAGATATACTTAATGTGTCTTCAACAAGCTTGATGATTCCTTCAGAGATGTAACGTTTACAGTTTTCCTTATTTCTTTGTGATTCCAGTACTACTTTGTTGGTAGTATGGACAAGTGTGTGGTACGAGTTGGTTGTATCAGGACATCACCAAACATTCTCCCAAAATAAACTTAATTAAAATTGTACTGTTGCCAACTCGCATTAGATGACACAAAATCTGCAAGTAAACAACTCCCCATGTTACTTGTGTCGAGACTGATTAATTTAATACAGCTATGTCTTCTATATATGCTACAGTCCCATAAAATAAATAAAATTAAAAAAATAGTATGTGATGAGTGATAGTTGGAATCAATTGTAGAACACTGACAGAATGGTGACTCGACCAGCTTAAACGAATATACTCCTAAAGTTACCAGGCTCCGTTAGAAATTGATCAGTACTATGATCTAGCTCCAACTATGTCGTCTTTAGCCATTCACGAACGTCTGGGAAAAACTGCTACAGGTGACTTGGCCCCTTTGATAGAAGCGTTCTATACCAGTTACATAGTCTGACAATTCTATAGCTGTCTCCTTCTAACAAGTTGGTATATTATATCTGCATGGCACCTACAAAGTAGCGCGTTTTTGGATTTCACGATCCTGACACCTGCCAGTACTGGTACAGCCATGGCGTTTTCAGGACTAAAACTTACACGACTAAACTCTGCACAAAAATATCAATGCAAGACGTAGACATTGTATTAATTTAGAAAATTGATCTATGAACTATTGAACTAGTATTAACTGAATAAAAAAATCCTATCAAGCACACATTCAAATTGACACTGCGTTATAGGTGACACATTTCTTCAACGGAGATGGTCGTTTCGTACCGCGTTGAAATGTGAGTAGCGAGTGACAACATTTGGCACATACTATAGGTTTAAAAAAAAGTTAAAGCGTCCTCTTTCTTTCCCACAGCTTAGATATAAACAAACTGACCTATCTATCCTGCAAGCAAACAATGAGCCGGTGACATAGATTGGTAATACAGTATGTTTATTTGCTACAAGAGTTACAAAATTTTTACAACTATCGGTCCAGTTACTGAAACAGCGAAATCGATTACATTCAATATATTTTCATGAAAGTTTTGCACAACAGGAAGCTCGGCAGAGTGTTTGCAGCAGTAATTACATGAAAAAGTACTTATTATGTCTGCGCACGCGACTGCAAACGTCGCATTCGCGTGCTAATCGTCTCTTAGCTGCGTTTCTCAGGTACGCAATCAGCTACCTCCCGTACCGGGATGCACGGGAAAATGCCTAACCCTCTGTAAGGTTTGAGACAGTGCAGTCCACATCTTTGAACATTTAATAAATTTGTTACCCTAACCTTGAAATGTTTCATCAAAGAAAGTAATACATGCTATCGTGTTAAAAGTTAGCGCCATTAGACAATATCCTTAGGAGCACCCTGTATAATAACAGAGCGCTATTTTATACTAGCTAAACACTAAAAAAAATTTATTGAGAAACTGTTATTGGTGCTTCTCAGCCTGTGACTCGATTTAAGCCGTTCAGGTTAAGTAAATATTTACCGGCTAAGGGTGGAGAAGTTCAATTTGTATCGCGACAGAATACTAATCGTGCTATAAGTTCCCGTCGGCACACTGTTGAATAAACATTTGTACATAACACACGCAGGAAATCAATCGTTACCTGAATTGTGTCTGCGTTAGCATGAAAATATCTTAAATTGCTACCTACTTATAGTTTGTTGGACGACTCATTTGTTGTGTATTTTCATGTAATTTTTCGAAGAATTAGTTTGCAACACAACACCCTTATTAAAACGCAACGGGTGGTCATACCATTCTTCAACAACTACAGGTAACTAATAATCGTGTTTTGAAAAAGGGATAACTATTTATTAACGATGCACATCGAATGACAATAAAAAAAAATCTTTTATTAAACACCCGATAATGCACCAATAACCTCCATGAAGAGAACAAAAACACACTGTCAATGTCAAAAAACAGCCTCGATGCGATACGGCCGTCGCCTACAAATGCGCGAGCGCAAAGAATGTCAACGCACCCCCACTACGCAACCTCTCTCTTTAGAATATTGAATTATTTTGTTCCGTATCCGATGAACGGTCACTACGAATGTGATGTACGGTGACGCGTACGTATCCAGCGATGGATGAGCGCCGAAATGAAAGTGTTGTGTCGGTCATTGACTGCACGGACGCGCTCCGCTGGCCTCGCGGTGGAAAACGGTCGGCAGTCACCAGGCTTATGTTGTGTGATATCTTCACCTTTCAAGGGCATGAAGTAAAGTTTAACTTCTCGACACTCTGAATACTTAACAAGTGTGAGACGTCGAAATGTAAAATAATTGCTCTGATACAATGTCTCCTTAATTAACACGATGCAATGCCCCCACACATGCCCTTGGGTCGCTACAGGGGACGACATTAAAGTGGTGGAATATTGGTAAGGAGTCATATAATTACATAATTTATTTGTTGCCGCTGACACTACGGAGGAGAATAAGGCATATAAAGTGACATTGTAAGTAAATACTATGTAATAAGTGACAAGGATACTTCGCTTCTCCAGGCGTAATCGCCATTTACCTACAACAAAATTATTGAACAAAGGCACAATGTGTATCGAGGTGTCGGTACAGACCATCCCTGTTTAGTAAACATCTAACTAAACACATAGCTACCAATTCACTATATTTTGTACAATTGTCAACTTTTAAAGAGAATTCTTAATAGAGTTTTTGTATCCTTTCCGTTTCAATCCTTCCATGGGGTACGAAAGGCTCTTCACACGTAGTTGATAGTTAGACAGTTACTTAAGTGTTAATTTAACTTCCAAAGGGTTGATTGATGGAAAAAGGTTCACGTGTTGAAAAAAGTTGGAGTATCGATGTTATTGTGTGACGGAGAAAAGGGTCGGCGATTTGTTAGTAAATAGTTGGGTAATGGGATTCTGCAGAGCAGAACTGCCCTATTATATCCTACCTCTCTCTTCTATATTTAGTTATTGAGGGGAAATGCAATATTAGATCCAACATTAAATTATAGACGCCTACTTTACTAATGGAATCAGGCGTTACTTTGCTATAATGTATTGTAGAATGGCAATACAAGTACAGGCAGATAAAGAAAAATCATGCACCATCCAAAAATACTATTTCTATTATAATTCGAGCAAGCGTTATGCTTATTTGAACCCGTAACCTTAATGTCCTGTTTGAATAAACTTCTTAACTTCGCAGTTTTACCAGTCTGGACAGGTTTGCCATCCCTGATAAGTACATCACAGGTACATCTTTCTGTACTATGTCTTCTAAGAGCCAATAGAGAACATATTTTTTTAATAAAGTGAAAAAAGACAATTCGATTCGAGACAGGGATTGAACCTGTGACCTTTGCCTAACCAGGGCAATGTTCTAGCCACCTGAGCTACCCGAACCGTATCGAACCAAGTTGAAATTCTCCACCATATTTTAGTCGTCATTTTAAGAGTATGACCACATTTTAATAGACAACAAAGTAGTAACGTGCTACAGCTCATTAATACTTTACCGCAGATTATTATTGTGCAAAACCACAATAAACAAGTGGACAAACATTATTTCACTCAGCAATGAACTTAAATGCATGCCAATACGTCTTAATCATCCATCAATTTCTGTGGTCTTCCACAATAGGTGGCGTCGTAACAAGGATATTTAGCACCTGAACTCACCTCACTGCTGTTTACGTAACCCTCACAATAAAGGAATGCTGCAATAGTGAACAATTATCACAGAGCCAATTGTCCTGTCACAATACGCAGAAGATGACGGCGACCATGTTTCTGCACAATTTCAATCACGCTTTTGTCTTCCTACCGGTAAAACTATAATGGCGTATTTATGAAATAATTGTTTATCCCACAATTATTTAATAAATTCTTTTGTTTTATTGTTGGTTATAAAAATGTTAATGTTTTTACCGAATAGCTACTCCATATTTAGTCATCAAACCATAGATATTTCACAGTATTTTTGACAGAATAAACTACTCTCGCCCACGTGAGATTAGGGTTGGCCACCTGTTATTATTATAATTAAGACACTAAAAGTTACATAGTATAGACATACTGGGAGCTACATAGGTACCTTCGTTCTTTTAATACACTAATATGATAACTACCCATTTATAACTTTAATTTCACGCTATCCCTGACGGGGTCCGAGAGGACAGATCGCAAAGCTTCGCGATCCATGCATACATCTTTCGCTTCCTGTAGATTCATTATCGCTTCATACTTCTTATATACCTATATAACGTAACGTATAACTACATCCAAAGGTTGCCTGTAAGAAAATTAACTTAGCAATAAGGCCGCCCATTGTACATTTGAAAAGTATTAATTGGTGTAAAGTATATTTCTATTCTAAAAGGTTAATTTTGCAGTGGGCATATCCAAGAACACTGATATTTTTGACCTAGTTAATTATGGCGGCAAGCCACCCCTGAGCAGGTTGAGGCCAATTCAAAACTACCCTTATTAATGTTTAATTAAAGTGGTTAAAAACTACCACTTGGAAAGTTCACGTTACGTTTTTTACATAATCTTCGGCTACAATAGTTACCTACACTGCCGCAACGCAAATGAGTCATTCTCATTTATACTTTTAAATTCACAGTCGGTCGAACCGGATAGTTAGCTCCATTAAAGATATTCTAATTTCTAATTGCTAATGTTTTAAGCCACTTTCTATTAAGAGATAGTCGATTCTACACTGAACGACGACGGTAGTAGATAGTTTCTGTAAGCCTCCGATTACAGTGATCCCCCTGAAGTACGACACGAATCATATGAAACGACTAGCGCCCGTGTCGTGCGGCGCGGGTCTAAATTGAAAGCGCCCTTAAACGTGACGTCACGTGGGCCGTATATTTCTATCATTCTCGTTAACCCAAACGTTAAAGTAGGACATCTTTACTACTATCTTCCGTCACGGGACGAACCCTCTCGCATCTCGGCGATTGATCTCGTTAGATACAAACATTTTGTTCTAAGAATGATATTGTACTTGTGTGCCTAGACGAACTATGTACATACTACTTACTTACTAAGTTTAATAAATCCACAACAGTAAATTACTTTACATTAACATTTAGACAAGGACTACTTGGATACCGAGACGTGCCTGCACGAAGCGATTGATGAATCTTGAAGAAGCGAAAGAAGTATGCATGGATCGCGAAGCCTGGCGATCTGTCCTCTCTGACTCAGACTAGCTGTTAGCTGTATAGCGTGAAGATAGTTTTTGTTTAAGATTTAGACAAAATGAATACTTATGCACTACGACAATAGGATCTACAACTCTGTATCATAAGCTTTTTAAGTGATCACAAAAGAATCTGTTTGTAAAGGGCCCCATTAAAGAAATCAAAATCTAAGTGATATCAGCTGCTAGTGGTGCACCTACTGAGCAACATACTTATATATTTGTAAATACTACATATTACAGACAAATAACACCCAGTCACAGAATAAACCATCGTGCTCATCACACAAAGTTTTATCCTGGGTGGGAATGGAACCCACGACCTGTTGCGTAGCAGTCGGATGCACTCCCACCGCGCCACAGAGGCAGTCAAAATTATTATTATTATAAATAATATTACCTACTATTATGGCAAATAAATAAGAAAATTTTAAAATAAATGTGTTGATATTTGCATGCCGAAATTAATAGCTTTGTTAAAAAATGTTGTATGATCTGTGTTAATTACCATATTTCTAGCAAATAAAGATTCTATCTCTCACTAATTATCTCGCGCTAATTATTTTTGCTTTTATTTTTCCAAATAATTATTTCCACTATTCTTGAGATAGATGTAAACAAAGAACATATAATGTGTGTGCAGGTTAAGGACCTTACATAGACTAGGTTAACTACACGTATTTATCTAAATAATGGTAAATATATTAAATTATATAATAAATGATATTAAGTATTATATATTTATTATATTATTTATTATGTATTCATATTAGCCCAAAGTGGGCTAATATAAACTTGTGTTATGGACAACTGATAAACATATTTATATGAATATTACTACATACATATTATACATAGGAAACTTCCAAACTCGGAAACAAAGATTTGTGGATCACTCAAATATATTTTCTGACCCAGAAATCGAACTCGGGACCTCAGGTGCGGCATACACTACCCCTGGGCCACCGAGGCAGTCAACGCTATATTGTTCCGTATTACAGCTTAGTCGTCCTACTTAGTAAAATATTTTGTGAGTCAACAATCCCGACAGTACAAGACAATAGTTCTAAGAATAAGAGGCGTCGCCGCGCGGATCACATAGCTCATTATAACTGTTCGTTTGACCCCTGACACGCGAGGCTGGTGTAACCGCGCCTGTACGTACTTATATGTACTCGTGTCTGCGTGTCTTTGTTGTGTGTACAAGGTACTCGCAAGGCAGTACATACTTGCTATAGCTAGATCATGAAGCCTTTTGTGTTATACAGGTAACAAAATATTGAAGGGATAATTTATAGAGCTTTAGTTTCCTAGAATCCTATACGTAGCCTGGTCGTTGCGATCAATTTTGTACTACATGTTTAATGAAAACCTTTGGGCAAAAGTAACAAACATACATACATATTGGCACGCCTTTATCCCCAAAGGGGTAGGCAGAGTCATACTATACACCCATATTTCAATGTATGCATTTTTGTCCCACGTAACAGGTGTTGAGCCCATTGCCGTGTTGAAATGACCTGCTGTTGAAATTTTTCAAGCCGCCCCTTAAGGCTTTCAACTGGGCTCAACGAAGGTTGGCGAACGGTTTAACGTGCCTTCCGAAGCACGGAAACACTTGCAAATGTAAATTCCACAAACTGTTCATCCATCCGAGGACCAGCCATAGCCAGAGTTGCTTAACCCAGTGATCGTTTACAGACCACTGAGTCCGTGAGGCCACGAGCGCTTCTACAAAAAGTAACAAACACCTGAAACAATTACCTCTTTGACTATATCAAATCCACAACAGTGATTGCCATGAACACTTCAACTTAATCCCACCATCTGCTTTTTGACTCTCAACAACACATGCGGGGGCTGAGGTGCCACGCTATTCTGATGCAGTGGGCAGAATTTTCCTCCGAACCGAACTGTGCTAAAGGTCTTTTCTGTGACATACCATAGAAATTTAGATCAACAAACACACGTGTTTCCCTCTTCTTAAAATTTCGGCATTTTCAAGAGAGTGTAAAGGATCGTATGACGTGAGCGCCAGAGCAACGCGTGTGGCAATATTGTGAGGAGCAATACACTCTTCACCGTCGCCGGCTGCGTCGCGTGGGATCATCGTGCAGTCCTCATGGGCAGCGTGAGTGCCTGCCAGCTGGTCACTGCCAGCCGCGGTGCAAGACATGGTCTATAGAAATTAATTATGAGCGTTATGCGCGTCCCCGAATTGATAGACCGTGGACAGTGGATCAGAACTCAGGAGATGGGCAAATGGCGATGAATACTCAACATCTTCCTGGGGTGCTTCTAAGCGATAAGATGGAGTCACATAGAGCCTATAGTATTTATTTTCTAATATTAAAGAGAAAATAAAGTTACAATCACATTGTACAGGAGTTAACTACTTGCAGTTTGCACAGTATCTGTATTGGTAATATATTTAGATACGTCAACGACAGCGGAGGAAATTTACACAAAATCATCTATCATATATACGCGTTAATAGCACTTAACTTATCACGACCATAGGATTATTATCATTTTCTTCTATTCACGAGGGAATTAGCTACCTACATTTGCTTTTACGGTTTGGTGACTGTATTCCACGGTGACTGAAAATCGTTAGACAGCCCGACACTAATAGTCGAGTGAGGTTCCTGTGCGTGCACTGCAAGCTCATCTATTTATATATTGCATAACATATAATACTGTAACGTTTTGATGATATAATTATATGACTAAGTTTAGTTTCTAAATTGACTCATTTCACAGTATTTTGTGCGCACAAGCGTGGGCTACAGTAGAGTTTTATTTGTTATTTTTTTAAAGAAACAACATACACTGTTATGTTTCTGAAAAGGCCGTTTTCGCCAGGGCTGTCACTCACCTGTACGAGTGAATAGCATTCACAATAATATTTATTTAGTCACTAAGTAAACAGTATGTGATAGATTTAAAATTTTTCTCTGGAGTTAGTCGTAATGTTGCATTTTTTATATCACTAAGGTGTCAGACGAGCATAATGCCCACCTGATCGAAAGTGGTCACCGTAGTCTATTATATGGACGTTTGCAACTTCAGTGGTGCTACACTCGCAGAAAAACAATCTATCACGCATTATAAGATAAATAATAAAAATGACTTTTTATTAAAATTAACCATTTCAACGGCGGCTCTTACAAACTGTCATCCACTACACTTGAGAAGAACCGGCCAGAAACTCGGAGGACGTTTTTTTAATGGCCCTTTAAAAAAACAATAATTATCATTTTGCGCCAGCAGATCATTTAAATGCTCTTATTATTGTTGTAAGACTGTTTACTTCATAAATTTTGCCAACTGGAGCTAAATTCTTTGTACAAAACAATAATTAATTAGTCAACTCAGCTGTTTCTAACAATATGTCAAATTGATTTATTTATAACCTATCGAATTGAATTATAACAATCTACAAACTCACAAGCAATTAATTAGCATTGTGGAATATTTTTAAAGAATGTAAACTATTTAATACATTAAATTTAATATCAAGGTCTGTGTAATTTTTTTTAGTCTATTTTAGCAAAAGTTAAAGTGAATGGTAGAATGTTTAAAAATACTTTTTTATCTACTGAAAATAATCAAAATCGAATAACAAAGTTATCTATGAAAACACAAAATATTTTAAAGCCGTTACTGAATGACTAGGTAATAAAGCGGTCACCCATCTGAGGATAAGCCATAGCCTAAGTACTCACATAAATACAAATGCTGAATGTAACTAAACTAAGCCTATTGTAATAATTTTGTGTGAGAGAAAATAAAAATAATTTTTATTTATTATTATAAGTTGCTTAACGGTTCTTTACGCCAGTAACTATTATTACTCACGACGCTTATTAAGTTTTTGGTTGTCATTTTGTTTCTTTATTTGTTGTTGTCCTATTTATTCCACTATTGAGAACCGAGTTGTTTGACTTTATTTTTTCTTATACGGGCTAACTGAGCAAGTAAGTGTGACCAATCTTAAAATGTCATATACAGTTATCTTTGAGTGGTAACCCTATCGGTTGCGCGCGCGCCGACTGGCACGGCCCGGCACCGCTGCGCTAATGCACGCGGATCATTGTCAACCGGCCATTGTGTATGTACAAGTATAGGGCTCCGGGCACTTTGTGCTGCGAGGAGAACGCTACAACTGTTTTGTAATGTATTTACTGTTATTTTATACCAACAATGGTCGCCAGTACTTTCCATTCTTGAAGATACCTATCACCTCTAACAATATATCATACCAAGTGTAGGGTATGATAATGTTACCTAGTTTTATTTCATAAAATAACCCTACGATAAGTTGCATGAATATTATTACACTTACGGTTCGAAGTACGGGTACCTGCTGTTCATGAGGCTTGTTGAAAGCAGTCGACTTCTTAACCAAAAAATAATAATAATCAAATCAGAACATTTGAAAACATGGACTTTGGAGTTGAGACTGTGGTTGAAATAGCTCTTTATCACTCCTTCCTTGTTTGTGTTTTGTAATAGTGCTGTACCTCTGTTCAGCTCTATTTTTTCATGTGTATAGAACTAGGGCTGTACGAGAAGTGGATCCCGTATAGCCCTCTCTCATTGCTATCAGCATCTTGACGTCACTCTACAGGACCAACATCGAGTGGAGTCACTTACTGAGCTTTGATTCTACGTTCAAAGTTCTACAAATTACATTTTATGTTATTCTTACGTGTCCGAAAACTGCAATACAATACGAGTTTATTTAAAAACATTGGGTTTGTTTATAAAATATGATTGTACAATTATGTAGTGACGATTGTAACATTGTCCGACCTAGTTACCGCCGCGCCTTCAAGATCACGTACGGAGTCAGCGAATTAGGTGGGTCGCCGGTGTTGTGCTGGGGTTGACATTTAGAGTCGGTTATTGGCAAGTCGGTCAGTAATACAAGTTCATGTATGTGTATAATTGATGGCTTACAATATTTTTTTTTTAAATAGCTTTAAATTTTCAAGTTCAACACAAAAGTCTTGAGTACATATTTATAATATTTTGTCCACTGTCGTAAAGTGCGTAACAAATTTAAGATACAACTACGGTTTCTTAGTATGATTAAGGTCGCTAGTCTATTTTCTAATAGAATTAATCCAGAGCGTCTAAATTAGTATTTAAATTAAAATAATGAGCACCTAATTAAAGATAGTAACGAAAAAATGTAGTATCACACCTTTTGTTTAAAATAGAGGTGTACGAGTATCAGTATTTTAATGGAGGCGCGTTGTCGTAACATGGCATTGTGTAGTTGCATGCTGCGTCAGGCGGGTGGGAACGTCCCACCGCACAATGATTTTAACACTAATTATTTAAGTTTTTAGTTAACTAGGTATAGTAGGTAGTAACAGTTTTTATGAGTCACAAACTGAAGTACTGGATCTCGGAAAGATTGGTAAATCATAGTATTCTTGTATCGTTAATCATCTAACATTAATCTAAGCACTATTTGATCACGTCCGGTCTCAAACAAATAGCCGGACGCCCAGGGGAACGACTCTGAAGGTTGTCACAGTGCTCTCGGCCGACTTTAGCTACCACCGAGGTCTCTCCTATAGGTTCGGGTGTAATTCTGCTTATCTGGGACGCCCCTCGCCTCAAGAATTCCCCCGCTGCGCCACCTTGAGTCAGGCCTCCGGCCATGGAAGCATAGTCTGGAACAAAACAAAATCTTTTCTCAAACGGATCTGTTTGACTTATGAAAAAAATTAAAATATCGACCATCAAATTTATTTATGGTATTTGAAATGCCTCGAAAATCCTCAATGAATGCAAAGCTATTACTGTTGTAGTTGCTGTTTTTTAGTTTATCAGCAGCGAGCAGCCGGTGCACCGTGCAGCGACAGTGTCGATGTGTGCTATCGAATGTGTAGTTTGTTTGTTAGTGTTTCTGTATCTCGGTTACAACAATGGTTGATTTACATTTTATAAAAAAATAGCGTAGTCGCATGTATTATTATAAACCTTCCTCTTGAATCACATTTATCGCTGAAAAATGACAGTAAAATCTGTTGAATAATATATAGCATCTAAACGTAAGCGACGTTAATTAAAATGTGGAGAGTTTAAAGTAGAAAACAAGATAACATGAAAATAGCAGAAAAACTATGGTCTAACTTATCAAAAGTAGTTACCGGCAGTACGAACTTTAGAAGGTCTTCTGAATGTTAGTCATGGTGGTAACCGAACCGAATGCCTTCATGGCTACGGAGCTCGGGATCACATTTCCAGCTGATCGCTCTCCACAGTAAAGGTACCTCTATGTATGCTATAGCTCTCATATATAGGCAGCATATATGTAATAAATACCACTCGGATTTTGATTATTGCGCATTCATGGCCGTCACCTCAGTCATTCAAACCAGTTCGGCTTTCCCTGAGACTGAAAAAATTTCACCGATATTAGTGCGAGCACTGTGACGGCTAAGATGCAGAAGATTGTATAATACCCGAGTAGTCCGGGGATTCCTTTACCAATCGTCCGTGCTAACTTTACAGTGAATTTTTGCCGTTTCTTAAGAAACGTGATCAGCAGGGACTTACCCTACGAAATATAAAACAAATGTGTGTGTACTTATGTACACGCGTTAGAAGTTATACTGCTTTAGACTATAAAATTTCACAGGAATGATAAAATAGTAAGAAAAAAAAATATGAAAAAAATGAAAACTACTTTTAATGTAGTTTATGTTGTCATGGAAACACTTATCAGATAACTTTATGGTGACGCTTTTTCGTGACGGTCTGCGCGCGCATCATAAAAAATACTCGTATCATTTTCCCCTTTTCCCCTAACGCGCCAAAATAACCAACTTCAAAAACCGTTGATTTTCTGCCGTATTTATAATTTCGCGTTTTAACCAGAAATCAAATATACCCTAAAGTTACCTAAAAGCTAAAAACTTTATAAATACGGAGAAAAATTCAACTCAATTATTCAAGTTTCAAAATCACAAGTTGTAATAAAATACACATTTTGAAAATTCGTTTAATCAAATAATTAATTATGAACTTCATCGCGGACAAACATCTTTACACACGTGAATTATATAGATGTATTTACATCTAGTTTCGTCTCTATTGATAAATTCTAAAAACATTCGATATTAATACAATGTTATACTTATTTACACAGGGTGTGTTGTTGCCAAGACAATGTTGGATGACTCAACCAATCGGCAGTACGAATAATAACACTATTGTAATAACACCTGAATTTAATAAGAATACTATTTAATAAGTATTATTATGTATTAAGTATACACCTTCACGGTAATTATAGCCCTTGCGTATGAACAGTATTGTTTCGCCTTGTGCTTATTAAATATTACCTTTTTGTTAATTAGTCCCACTACTAATGTGGCTTAGTGATTTAAAATGGATCGTTGCCAGAAATGTTAAATCCATACTAATATATAAAAATGAAGAGATTGTTCATATTTGTTTGGTGAAACACGCTAATCTCAGGACTACTAGTATATAAATATATCACCACGCTACTACACTGGAGAGCGGAGCAGAGCAGTACCCATAAATGTCGACAAATCAGGCAAATTTGTATGCATTGTTGTAGATTGTAAAGCGATGGAATTAAATAGGTGCGACGGGAATTCGAAATATGCCACGGGCGAAGCCGTGCGAAGTCACGTAGTATTTAATACATACCATGTAATGGCACTATTTATTACCTAGCAACTAGACTCCAGACCTTCGTCAATTATTATTGCTCTGAGCAATGGTCGATGGCGACTAAACTTTGTACCATGGTACATTACGTCTCTTATTCAACCTTTCACAGTAAGATTATAATAGTTCTAGAGAAAAAGCTCATTGACAAACAACTCGCTATATGAAGTATGTGACGCTCCCAGGCTTGAACTCTTCATCACGTTGGTTGTATTCAATAGATGTTTACATGTTACTACTAATATTATGTAACATCACGGTGTTAGATCTCTAAACCACAATTATACAGCTTGTTGTTATATAATAATATCAGACACATTCTCACCCCCACACTTGTGTTGTGTACCGTGGGTATTTTGTGTATTGACAACAGTCGTTTAGAGCGACGGTTAAGCCACAGAATACTCACAAACTATTCAAGAAACCACGTGTTCAAACATAACCCATCTAGCGATGTGAGGATCTCTTCCTCCGAAAGAGAGAATTAGGAAGACATATACTTTATTAATCATACTTTAGAATCTTTATATGTATACTAGTAGGGTCTTTATGCTAAATAATATTTACTAACTTACCGACGTTATACGACAAATAGCATAGTTTTGTTTGTAGAATAAACAGACATTTTGTTATCATCTTAATAAGTTAATAGAAAATGCCTGTGGGTTATCCCGCGTGCTGTAATTTACCCGTTCCCCTTTCCCATACGAACTTATTTTCTCGACAGAAAGCTTATGTATTAATCCAGGCTTGTAAGCTATGTGTATATCCTATTTCAACTAAATTGATTCATATAAATATTTTTTTAAAGCAATTAGTATGCTAACTTTCACATATATTATTATAGTGAAAAAAGTCAACTTGGTTCGAGACGGAGATTGAACCCATGACCTTTGTCTAATCAGGGCAATGTTCTAACCGCTGAACTACCCGAACCGTACCGAAACAAAGTTTAAATTAAATAATATATTCTAATCGTCATTTAATTAATTTCACTATAAAATATTTAAATTGATTTATAAGTTAGAGCATCAGACGTCTTCTTAAACTTTCATACTTATATTATTTGAAGAATAGTTAACTATTCCGTCAGGGATACAGCTAAAGATATTTCGTTAGTTAACTAATATTCGCTCACTCGGTTAATAAAAAAATGGTTAAATAAATTAGGTAATAATCCATTATCGAACAATAATAAAAAAGGTAAGTCACCACAAACCTTCGGGGAAAGATCTTAACTGTGACGAGGATTATACTAGCAACTAAAGATTGACAAATTCCTCCATGATAAAACCATAGGGTAACATTATGGATGTTTTAATTGATTACTGGAGTTTGCAGGCAAGACCTCATGATCCTAAACTATACTGCGCGAACACCACTGACTGATTTATCAAATGCTCAGCTTAAACCACTTAGGCCCACTTGCGCGAACTTGGGTTAACGTGTATAACTCGGAGGTATGGACTAACCCCGAGTTAAATCATTAATTTGACCCCTAGTTAAGGGTATACCTAGGGTTAAATCGCTAAAATTTTAACTCACCGATTTCTGAGGGTTATTTCGTCAAACGTTGGGTTAGCAGCTGACAGAGAATGCAGTGGCACGTGACACATGCGTGACACGGACTCCTCAAAGTGACACGCCGCGCAAACAAAATGGGATAAAAATAAATTTCACTCGGCTGTCATGTTACATTCATTCGTGTAAGAAAAAGTCTTATGTGGCAAACTGTAGTGTAAAAGAGATAGACATACCTGTTTCATTCTTTGTTCAATCATTAATGTTTGGTTGGATGACATAGAGTGACATAAAACACTGAGTTAGTTAACCCGATAATATTTTTCTATGGTGCAAGACATGATTAGGGTTAAAAAGTTATTTACTTAATTTCGAGTTAACTAACTCGATAATTAATTATTTAACCCCAGCATTCATGCAAGTGGGCCTTAATGACATAGCTAATAATGTAGGTATCCACTAAGAAAGTATTACTGAAAACTCGCAATTTAAACTGGTGTAAAAAGAAATTTCAAAGCATGCTGCGGTCATAAGCTGGTTATATGAGGGATAATTTCTGCAAGATTTTGCTAGAAAACTACAAATGGCCTTTTTTTACACAGCTAAGTAAGCTAATATGAGCTTGTGGTATGGGTCTAGACAACTAATAGAAATACTTAAATATAAATAACACTTACAAAATAACGCCCAAACTTCGAAACAAACATTTGTGGATCACACACATATTTGTTCCGACCCGGAAATCTAACCCCAGACCTCAGCGCGACAGTCGCATATACTACCACTGCGCCACCGAGGTTCTTCTACAAACTTTGCTTTATACCAACATTGGTACATGTTGGTATAAAGCAAAGTTTGTAGAAGTTAGCATCGTTGGTCCACACATAAACCCTACTAATAAATCTAAATTACGTACCTATGTCACAGAAAAGTTATAGCCCAATGTCATAGATTCTTGCGTCCAACATTTAACCTACATTCTAAACTCAATAGTAGCCATAGAGCTGAGCACACACAGCGCGATTTAATTACAGTCGCACATTGCCAAATTGCGCTCAGTCTTGTAATTGTTGTACCCTGTGAGGTAGCCTTTCCCATATTGTAGTTTTCCACAATCGATTCTGAACGTGCAAAGCCTGTAGCTGGCCAGCAGATGCCTTTAATTGTACAATTGCAGATTGAAGATAATAGAATACGGGTCGTATAATACGAGAGAACTAGCTACACTATTATTTAGTTTCGCTTTAACCGAGAACGGACTTCATGGAAATAGTTGCGAGGTTTTTTAAGTTCCGTACCTCGAAAGAAAAAACACGGAGCCCTTATAAAATCACTTTCTTGTACCTCTGTCCGTCTGGCTGACCATGTGTCGATTTTCTCAGGAACGAGTAGAACTAGCAAGTTGAAATTTATACCAGATACTGAGGTCTATGGGTGATCTATATCTATGGGTGAGATTTAATATTAGGTTTTAGAAATCAAGGTTGTGAGTAAACACGATAAAAAGATATGAGTAAATTAAGCTTTTCAAAACATAAAATAAACCTACAAACACAGTGTACATAGCAGAATTAGTATATTTTCAGCAGTCAGCTCTGTGAGTCCGGTCGAACTTCGAGAAGAGTTCAGTCATCAAAATGAACTCTGTTGATAAGGGTTCGGGGAATTAAGGCACATATTTGGTCAAACTACTCCAGACAATGTCCTAAGTGTGCATGTTTGTACATTATTTAAAATACTGCAGACAATGTCTTAAGGGTGCATGTTTGTACATTATTTAAAATACTGCAGACAGTGTCCTAAGTGTGCAAGTTTGTACATTATTTAAAATACTGCAGACAGTGTCCTAAGTGTGCAAGTTTGTACATTATTTAAAATACTGCAGACAATGTCCTAAGGGTGCATGTTTGTACATTATTTAAAATACTGCAGACAGTGTCCTAAGTGTGCATATTTGTACATTATTTAAAATACTGTAGACAATGTCCTAAGGGTGCATGTTTGTACATTATTTAAAATACCGCAGACAATGTCCTAAGGGTGCAAGTTTGTACATTATTTAAAATACTACAGACAATGTCCTACGTGTGCATGTTTGTACATAATTAAAAATACTACAGACAATGTCCTAAGGGTGCATGTTTGTACATTATTTAAAATACTACAGACAATGTCCTAAGTGTGCATGTTTGTACATTATTTAAAATACTGCAGACAATGTCCTAAGGGTGCAAGTTTGTACATTATTTAAAATACTACAGACAATGTCCTACGTGTGCATGTTTGTACATTATTTAAAATACTGCAGACAATGTCCTAAGGGTGCAAGTTTGTACATTATTTAAAATACTACAGACAATGTCCTAAGTGTGCATGTTTGTACATTATTTAAAATACTGCAGACAATGTTCTAAGGGTGCATGTTTGTACATTATTTAAAATACTGCAGACAATGTCCTAAGTGTGCATGTTTGTACATTATTTAAAATACTGTAGACAATGTCCTAAGGGTGCATGTTTGTACATTATTTAAAATACCGCAGACAATGTCCTAAGGGTGCAAGTTTGTACATTATTTAAAATACTACAGACAATGTCCTACGTGTGCATGTTTGTACATTATTTAAAATACTACAGACAATGTCCTAAGTGTGCATGTTTGTACATTATTTAAAATACTACAGACATGTCCTAAGTGTGCATGTATGTAAATTATTCATAATACTGCAGACAGTGTCCTAAGTGTGCACGTATGTAAATTATTCAAATATTAGAATCTTATTGTTGTTCGGGTGAGGGCATTGATATCAGCATCACAGATTATGCTAAATATTGTAGATATCATCGTTACATTGTACTGTAAAAAACTGTTATATATATATATATATATATAATTATCTTCCTTTGTAACACTTACAGTCACGTCGGATCATAAATGTGTAAAATTATTGAGTGCAAACATCGATGTAATCCGTGGAGGTCTGTAAGATATGAAGCAAACTGTTCAGTTCGCTGAGTCGGACTTGTGTTGGGTGTATGTGACAGCGAGATTATGATGAATACGAGTGCAATGAAATTATAGTAAAAAGAGTCTCGAGTAATATATTTATTTCTAAAGGTCTATATTATTGACTTCATTGTTAAATTAATTCCAACTCAAAGCTAATAATGGGCAGCCTTAATTTTCTATGTATGGTTTGTATGTATTAATAAAATACATTTGTATGTTTATAAGAAGTGTATATTCTATAACGCAAGCTTATAGCTTAATGTCTCGTTAGATAATATTAGCATACGATATAGAAAGGTGAGAAATAGTACATAAACTGGTCAAAATATGTATTTTTTATTGTATTGCAGCTAGGGAAATAGTCTATACCGTGTGTAATAATCGTTTATCTACGAGTAATCATAACTCAATAAAGATCATGGATATAATTACCATGTACTACTTGATGATGAAAAATAACAATTTATGTTAACAACGATTTATTGTGATGAGTGACGTTATCATTACCTGCTCGCTGCCACTGAGACCCCGACCTTCTATAGAGCTTTGACCATCGAGGTATGCTTATCCGTATAATCAGGGTCCGAGCAGTATTAATTCGGGTACACAATCGTCTTTTTATAATGTTTAAACATGGACGTCTGACTTTATGGAAATTGCGAATACCTTTGTTAGACATCGGAAACTTTGAGGTGAAAAGGTCGGGAAATTTTAATTTATGTTTGTTCTCGTGTTATTTAATTTTGTTCTTGTTTTGTCAATAATTAAAAAATGGGGTTTTGTATGGCTCATGTAATGTCGACCCTGGAGTGTGGGTTATTTTCATTTAATGTATATGATTCAGTATAAGACATGACGTGAAGTACACAGAGGCGTTAGGTTGTACCGAGAGGTCCATTATTCTTGTCCTGTATCTGCCGAGGTACCTTATAAAAACGATAGTGCTGACAATAATTTTACTATCTACTTTTACTAATACTAGCTAAGTTCCACAACTTCATCCTGGGCGGTGCTACGGTACTATTGATTGTAGAGTATCTTGCTCGATAAAATGGCTATTTAACACTAAATAATTTTACTCAGCCATTCGAAATAAATAGTAGCTCCTGAGAATAATCTCAGGAGTAATATAAATTGCTGAACAAACTAATAAACAAATATAGATTACGTTATAATCTTAAAAAAATATGCTTTATTCCAAACTAGACAGTTGTCGGTCTCTTAAATAATTATGTTATCAAACTTATGAAGCCATTAGTTTGGTTTTCTAACATTTCATTTTGCTTATAGTTTACTCTTGTCTGTGCCATATTTCATAGTTACATGATATTTGTCATTCCGGCCACATATCTGAATGACATATTCCAGGTATGTATGTACCATGTATATAAAGGAATCGTAGTCTGTCAGTATTGTATGGATAAATTCATAAATATTTACAAGTATAACAAAATATTTATAATTAAAAAAACATTAATTCCGTATCGGTAAATTGAGATAAACGAAGACATAAAGTATCACCATCTTATTAAATTTAAATATTGAAATCATCAACTCTGAGACCACGACAGTTAAAGGTAGCTGGCCACCGGAACCTGACACGTTCACTTCTGGCCTAAATAAATGTCATTTAGCAATACCAAACACGAATCTATCTATATCAATAATAATGAACCTGTATATTTATTTTTCATGAAAATAGTGGAAATTTCACATTTTTTAATTTTAACATATGAGATGGCGTTTAATAAAATGTTTTTAGTCGTTGTGTTTGTTCATCTACAAGTCGTATTTCTCAACAGATGTTTATGAAACTTGGTATACGTGCTTATGGAAATTATGTTTTTTTGTGCCCAAATTATATGTATTTGGAGTCCGAGACTACCAGGACTTTAATTGGTCGCGCTAATTAGTGTCTAGCACATAAGACTTTTTAGCCTTTTTGTTACCACCTCACTAAAAAGGCAACGGGTTCAAAATTTCTTCCAAATTTAACATCTAAAATAGACACTTTTTTTCATTTTTTTTTTTTATTAAATTTATTTGGACCTTTAGACCCACCCCAGTTCCGTGCTTCGGAAGGCACGTTAAGCCGTTGGTCCCGGTTACCAATAAAATGGCAGTCGTTAAGCCAAGTTGAATGCCTTATGGGCATTCAACTTGGCGGCTTAAAAAATTTCAACAGCCGGTTACCACAGCCTGCGCCTGTCCAGTTCAACACGGCAATGGGCTCACCACCTGTCACGTGGGACAAAAATGCATATGGTGAAATTTGGGCGTTCAATATGCCTCTGCCTACCCCTTCGGGGATAAAGGCGTGACAATATGTATGTATGTAATTTTTATTTAAGGGAAGAGGGCAAATAAAAAAATTATGAATCTGCTGTAAGTGAAAGAATTTTGAGGTATAACTAAATATATTGCTATCGAAGCGAAGAAGATCGTATGGAGACGATTAAGGTTATATTTTGTAAAATTTAAGAAGAAAATAGTCTAGGACCGTCTTACAGACTACATCTCAGTATCGGTAATAATGCACGATAAAATAACAGCATCATTTTCGCGTACGCAGTGTGTAGTAGTTCACACAATAACTTACAGCGCGTACCTACATATTAATCTTGCCCATTCAGCGAGGTAATTACTCCACATTAGATACGACCAACGGCAAACAATACGCTGCGTATGATTCATGACGCATTCGTGATGTTTTATCGGGGGCGAGATAGTGATAAATATTTCTGAGGAAGGGTGGTGAACTTGCACTAATTGTGCCTTGCGGCTTCGTCCGAGACATATTTAGCACCGTTAAACCCCTTAAAGGGGTTGAGAAAAATAATACTTCATAGTCTAAGGTATTAGGATTTTGTCTTCCCATTAGCCTGATTTCTATTTTTTATACACTCGCCAATGTAAATGTCACAAAGTGTTCACCCATCTAAGGACCAGCTATAGCAAATGTATCTTAACGAAGTGATCATTTACAGAACACTGAGTTAGCGGGGCCTCGAGCGTTTCCAACTCGTCGTAAAAAAAATGAATTTAAAAAATAGGTTGAAGCGCTCGTGGCATTTACATTTGCGAGCGTTTCCGTGCTTCGGAAGGCACGTTAAGCCGTTGGTCCCGGTTGCCAGTAAAATGGCAGTCGTTAAGCCTGGTTGAAGGCCTTATAGGCGGCTTAAAAAATTTCAACAGCATGTAGCCACAGCCTGCGTCTGTCTATTTCAACACGGCAATGGGCTCACCACCTATTACGTGGGACAGGAATCCACACGGTGAAAAGTAGGCATATAATATGCCTCTGCCACCCCTTCGGGGATAAGGCGTGATGGATATTTATTTATTTAAAAAAAAAATTTGAGCTCGGCATTGATATTTTGATTATGATTTTTAGCATCCATAGGTTTAATTGAACACAATTCCGTATTTTTTTTAGTTATAATGTGTGCTCGATATGTAGACTTGCAAACGCCATGATCACGAATGAAGTCTAATACAAATTTTTGTAACCATGAAAGGTGTAATACCTACCTAGCTGACAAAATTACCTGGAAAGGTAAAATAAAAGATTTGTATGCCATCTTTCACGTAGGTTCGCGTGAAATTCCCCTACGATTTACTAATGACTTAACGAAGGAAAGTGCTATATTTAATCAGTAAAAGCGTTACGAGGAGCCCTCTAGAGGAGTAATACGGTTGATTTTTTCCGATCGCTGGCGTGTAAGCAACGGAAACGGGCGCGCTCTTCCGCGACGATACTTCCGGCAGTCGACCGAGCGAATGCATACGTAAGTGTTCTGTGGCACAGCGTAGTGTGTACGACGACCTAGAGCAAAATGAAACAAGAATATATGTATGCTAGAATGGATATCTTACTGCATGAGAAAACGTTCATTATTTAAGAATGTCCTTAAATACTACTACCGTTCTGTCAGTGTTCAACAGTTGATGTCAAATATGATCAAACTGCTCATCACATGAGAGTGTAGCATATGGCGAAACGAGCGATATAATATGCTAAGCAGTTTATAATATGTACACCTAGTTGCCTTCCAGGTCTCCCGCTTTGCAAAAGAGGGAAGAGGCGTTAACTTCTTTTTACAACTCCTTCAAATTACTTCTTATTAAATTCGATGCGGGTTCCAATACATTTTAATTTCTCCTGGGACTTCACTTCGCTATAGATCCTGGTTTACAGGAGTCACAGTAATGGAAACGTGGGTGGGATTAGTCCCAATGTACTACGTAGGTGTGTAAAGCCTGCTAGGTAGTGCTGTTGTTCAATGGTAAAGGAGCCTTCTGTTGCTAAGCAACAGAGAAGACAGTGCAAAACATTTCAAAAACCAAAATCATAGGAACTGTTCTTTATGTACCTCCTTTCTATAATTTGCTGTAACAAACAGACCAGATACAGTTAGCATTATAGGTTGTTTTCAAATCACTGACATACTTGGAGACGCGTAGAAACGTTCGGCGGAATATTTAAGTTAAACGACTATGTATTCAAACACTAAATTTTCAAACATTAATCCTATATATTAAAATTAAAAAAAAAACTTCACAACTTACATACTTATAAAATAATAAAGAAGTATTTACAGCATAGAAAAGGTGGGGGGACCAAGTACAAGACTGTCGAAACCTTGTCTTATTCTCTGAGCGAGAAAGAGGCCAGCCTTATGGTCACGAGTAGCATCGCCCAGACGCTTTGCTATATCTTTATATAGCGAACGAAAACAAAACAAACACTTATCCTTAATAAGACTATCGGTTTGAACAGCAGCCATTATGATGCTCTGTATTATCCGGCTCTGGCTAAATATTTCGTACTGCGCTCACGAGCCGGATGTCTCGACGCTTAGGCCCGGGCAGCACACGAGGTACAAATATTACGTTCCATATTTTGTCAGTACTATTTATTCAAGACTTACGTATTTTGTGTGAAATAAAAACGCCTATAATGGAACTCCCGGAATCCATTACCAAACTTCCACTAAATTTTACACTGATTCGACAGCGACAAATTTTGAATACTTCTTTACATCTTTTTCAAGTGGGAATATCAAATATCCTTTCTTAGTAAATGTCTACGACACAGTAGCTATCAAGTGCCAAATTTGAGCAGAGTTAAACCGTCCAGAACGGTTTGTGTAGTTATGAGTTGTATTGCCACTAACAGATTTACTTTGTAGGCACTCTCGACTTCCTTTTTT
This sequence comes from Thumatha senex, assembly GCA_948477245.1. NCBI lineage: Eukaryota > Metazoa > Arthropoda > Insecta > Lepidoptera > Erebidae > Thumatha > Thumatha senex. The sequence goes on from OX419737.1 coordinate 1,114,841, forward strand.
TTATCTGTACACTGTAGTATAAGTACAATTAATTACGTTGTCAACTATATCAGCGAACCTTTGACCTTAATAAATTAATTGTAATGTGTGTTAACCAGTTCATGAACAAAACAAACAAATTTATTGTTGTTAAACATAAATAAACTCTTAATTGTTAACTTCACCATGATATTTACCCGATATTAATGAGCATGCTTTAAACTAATTCGAAAGAACTGACTGAACGTCATAAAACTTAGGTAGCTATTTTTTAAAATTTACCTTCGTATAATTTACCTCTCCTGATGGAAAGCGATGACGATATCCAGAGATTAATGGCCACAGCTAGCTGGTACGCTATTGACAGTGACTCTCAAGCTAACGACCCTGTGATATGTGTGTCCTGATAGAGTTCCAAGGTTCCGTAGTACGGCAGACTCTTGGAATGGTTGGGTGAGAATTCTGTCCATTGTACGAGAGTGGCCCAACTGTTCAAATAGGAGATAATAGGATTAAATCGAAGAACCCTTAAGAAAAATCATCTCGAAGCTTTGGTAAAATGCAGTAAAGGAGGTAATGGATCTTGGGACAATCTATAATCTCGATTGATGCACAGATATTGTGATAATTATTCGTGCGATAGTCCTAGTTGCACGTTTACATCGGTTTTGTAGTATATTTATCGAATTGTGTATATTTCTGATATTTAATGATTGTCATAGAATTACAGATGCATACGGCATTACCCCTATGAAGCAAATAAATAAAGTGAAATCGGAATATCCTTAACCACATAAGGTTAGGTTACCTACTTACCTGATATAACTAAACAAAGCGACAGCGTTATCGCCAAGGACTTCTCTCCAACAGGTGTTTTCTTACTACAAACTAATAATATATGTTTTTGTTTCGTGACGATTGTAATTGTAGTTATCAGTTAGCCAGGCGTGTGTCAGTTATTTATAAACAGCGCGGTCATACATGATAATTAAATATATATATTGGTCTTGACCTTTATACTACTAAATGTTCATTGCTTTTGCTGCACACTCAAGACACTCATAATTGTTAGTTAAGATAACCAACTAAAAATTCATCTCGAAAATTTCTGTAAAATGGTATGATGGACGCCTTCTGTGAGCGTAGATTACAACATATTAGTATAGAAGCAAGCTTGTGAACCACTTCGGTGTACTCAAGTGTTAATGTAGGATTTAGGTGTTAATACTGTTTCGAACGACGACCGTGTATAAGACGATTTGCTTCGGTTTGTGTCTATGGAGTACAGCTGCAGTTGTACGACCAATACTCAGCTAGGTTATTATACTAACTAACTATGACTGACGTACGCTACGCGTCAAAATCCCTATTAAAACATTAATATATAAAAAAAAACTTCTCGCTGTATCCCTGACGGGGTAGTCAGAGAGGACAGATCGCCAGGCTTCGCGATCCATGCATACTTCTTTCGCTTGTTGAAGATTCGCAATCACAATATACATAATCTTCGTCAAAATTACAAATAATCTTATTTATATTTAAGGTAAACTTAAGTTTAGTTGACTGTTCTCACATAAATCCAAAGGAACAATATAAGTGTAATTTTAATGTTGTAAGCCATTCCTACATTTTAAATTGGCATCCATTGACTTTCTTGCCAGATTCTTCTTCTTCAAGGGTATGCTGCCCTTAGAACCGGCAACTATAATCGCTCTAATTTTGATGTGATTTTAAACACAACATTGATTTTGTTTTTTTGTTTGTATAAATTCATTACTATATAATTGGTCAAATATCATGTTAATCAAACTAATGTAATTACTGGCGTTTAGAAAAGAGTGGCCATGAGTTTTATTGCCAGGTTCTTCCTCAGGCTCTACCTATTGTTTTGCGAATCTGGCAGTAAATATAAATGTAGAAGCAATATTCTTGACGTTCATAAGTGTTACTTTGTGACCTACATGAATAAAGATTTATTGATATTATTATTATTATTGATATATTTTAATATACTCCTAGTGTTATAGGCGTTATCCATGTCTGTATCTCACAATAAGGTGATGCAGGGTTTTTAGTACATTTCCTTGAGTTAAATCTTAGACAGGATGTATGTACCAGTTTCCTTAACTTTACGACCATAATTGAGCCTAGTATACGTAAGAGGTTTGAGCATGTGAAATCTGCAACTGTTCTGCAGATAGGTGGGGGTAGACTTGAGATTCGAAGTCAGTCATATAAACAGATGATTGATAGAAATACTTGTATGAGTAATGACAAAAGAAGAAGAAGCGCTCATGGCCCCGCGGACTAAGTGTTCCATAAACGATCATTGAGTTACGCAACTTTCACTATGGCTGGTCCTGGGATGGCTGACCACTTTGTGGCCTTTTTATTTGCGAGCGTTTCCATGCTTCGAAAGGCACGTTAAGCCGTTGGTCCCGGTTGCCAGTAACATGGCAGTCGTTAAGTCAAGTTGAAGGCCTTATGGGCGGCTTGAAAATTTTTAACAGCAGGTAGCCACAACCTGCGTCTCTCTATTTTAACATGGCAATAGGCTCACCACCTATTACGTGGGACAGAAATACACATGGTGAAAAGTGGGCATACAATATGTATGCCTCTGCTACCCCTTCGGGGATAAGGCGTGATGGATAAACAAAACAAAAGAGAGTTATAGAAATGTTTAATGACGGCAAGTAACGTTGCAAGACTTGCAAGTAACGTTTAGGATACAATACAGAAAATAATGTTTCTTATTACACAAATTTTATATTTTAAAAGATTTAAGATAAAGTAGAGGGTAGAAGGAGTCAGGGTAGGCCGAGACTTACATATGAAGACCACGTGAGCAGATTGCTCAAAAACAGAAAGGTCAAAAGTACTCGGATACCCAGACGTGCGTGTATGAAGCGATTGATGAATCTCGAAGAAGCGAAAGAAGCATGCATGGATCGCGAAGCCTGGCGATCTGTCCTCTCTGACTACCCCGTCAGGGATACAGCGTGAAGATAGTTAGTTTTTTAGTTTAGTTAAAAAGATAATCGGAAATTCAATGACATGAATTCAATAAAATGTATTTTCGACTTAGTATTATTATCTAAACTGGTTAGTTTTTGCGCGCATAATGTACAGAAGTAAAACGTCCTAGACGAAGGTATTCAATGTTTTCTTGACATACCAATAAACGACCACATTTCAACTCAACTCTGTTTAAAGGTAGTACAAGAGCTCTAATCAGGATCAATGACAACATGTAGTTAATATAAACTGGTGGCAATTAAGATTGTTTGCGTTTATGAGACTTTAGAATAAATAAATAAATATCCATCACGCCTTATCCCCGAAGGGGTGGCAGAGGCATATTATATGCCCACTTTTCACCGTGTGGATTCCTGTCCCACGTAATAGGTGGTGAGCCCATTGCCGTGTTGAAATAGACAGATGCAGGTTGTGGCTACCTACTGTTGAAATTTTTTAAGCCGCCCATAAGGCTTTCAACCAGGCTTAACGACTGCCATTTTACTGGCAACCGGGACCAACGGCTTAACCTGCCTTCCGAAGCACGGAAACGCTCGCAAATGTAAATGCCACAAAGTGGTCACCCATCCGAGGACCAGAAATAGTGAAAGTTGCGTAACTCAGTGATCGTTTACAGAACACTGAGACCGCGGGGACACGAGCGCTTCTTCACGAGGCTTTAGAAGAATAAATAATATACAATAATAAGTTTAGTGTTTGTACTACATAGCCTTATCTAGCGCAGTTCATGGACCGACCATAAAACAAGACCATCCTAGGTGGATGGTCTTGTTTTATGCTCGCAAATGTAAATGCCACAAAGTGGTCACCCATCCGAGGACCAGAAATAGTGAAAGTTGCGTAACTCAGTGATCGTTTACAGAACACTGAGACCGCGGGGACACGAGCGCTTCTTCACGAGGCTTTAGAAGAAAAAATAGTATACAATAATAAGTTTAGTGTTTGTACTACATAGCCTTATCTAGCGCAGTTCATGGACCGACCATAAAACAAGACCATCCACCTATTTTCTTTGCCATATATGTTATTTCATATTTTCCTCATACTTAGATAGTTATGGTAATAAATACGCCATAGCGTTAATTAAATACTAGTTAATAATACGTCACAACTTGGTACGGCATGGTACCGTGCTGTTTGTCGCAAAAATATACTGTATGATCGTATATTTATTGTTTATTTTTGCTTGCAGGTAAATGCGCGCAGATTTTCTTGGGAAGTTTTACGGAATACATAACGGCGGTGTTTTGTCGGTAAATATATTTAATTTTGTACTTCGTTATAAGTTTTTTTGATACTCTTTTTATGATAATATGTGTATGCGTTACTTGTTCTAAAATTTAATAAATTATTTTCTTGTTGACATGATAGAGGTCACACAATACTCCTGTGAAGGAAAGTGAGTCATGATCCGATCAGGGTATTACGTCAAGCATCTCCACCCGGCCCATGTTGGGATATTTAGGTACATAAACTACACGGCATATATGAAGCGCTCCTAGCCCTGCTAACTCAGTGTTCTGTTAACGATCACTGCGTTAAGCAACTTTCTGTGGCTGGTACTCGGATGGGTGACCGCTTTGTGACATTTCCGTTTACGAGAGTTTCCCTGCTTCGAATTATATATATATAATTTGTCTCGTTCTTTTCCATTTCTGTCTTTTTCTTCTCTCTCGGCATCTTAGCATATATTTAGTTTACCTGTTTGTCGGTAGCCTAACTCCACGGAATAATTATTCAGCATTTCCTTTGTTGTATAAAAAATATATGTTTTTGCCATTAAATCACGAAGAATGTGCGTCTAATGACTGGTCGCCTTATCCGCACAAGTCACGTCCGTCACAAAGTCAAGTTAATCAAATAAATAAACCTTCCTTATGTAAACAGGTGATACAGGAACTTCACTAAATTTATATCGCTTCCTGATGATTTGTACGTCTCTGTCATTTTAAACGAACAATGGGCGTTAATTCTCCGCCACAGTGATAGTGCAGTCTTAACTAGTTATATCCTACGATGATTCCTCCACATGACTCTTGTACCTTTTTGTAAATGTTTGTAAAATAACAAAAAAAAAATCCACAAATATCTACTCTAAGAAGCGTATATCTTTCTGTTTGCTCGAACCTGTCATTAACCCCAACCAATCCTAATGTCTCGATGTCTGTTCATTTAAGTAATGGGTGCTGTTAATCATTGAAAAATGATACTTGTTTGGATGCCGAAAGGTCTAGGTAACAATTTCTCGTACAGCTTTAGAATATTTTACTGAATCGAAATGTTCTAATACATTTTTATTAATATTGGTGGTCATTTTTTTACACACCGCTGTCTAGCCCAAAGTAAGCTAATATAAGCTTGTGTTATGGTATCTAGACGACTGATAAACACACTTATATATTTCCAAATACATACCTATTATATACAAAGGAAACACTCAAATATTTTTTCCGGCCCGGTGAATCGAACCCGGTACCTCCGTCGTGGCAGTGGCATACACTTACACTGTGCCACCGAGGCAGTCTAAAAGGCAGTGAACGGAGATGTAGGTTTACCCTATACTTTATCTTCGGCTAATGCTAAGCAAACCACCTCATCTTCAGGTTTCTACGCCTATTTACTAATGGTACGCGCACAGGCCGGCCTCGTTTCTTCTAACATTGCTGAATAAAGTCAAGTTACAGTTACACACTGCAGCAGCTAATTTTGACTGCTTCGGTGGCGAAAGGTAATGATATAACTGCCGCGCTAAAGTCCCGAGATCGATTCCCGGGTCGTAACAAATACTTGTGGGATCCGCAAATGTTTGTTTCGTAGTTTGCGTGTGTCCTATGTATAATATGTATTTATTCTTATTAAAAAATGTTTATTAGATGTCTAGGTCCCATACTACAAGCATACAAGCTTGTATTAGCTTACTTTGGACTACATGGCGCTGTGTAAAAATATATCCCACAGTATTAATGAAGATATTGTAGCCTCTAAAAGAGATCACAAGCTAAGTAGAGCGATAGTTTCCTTCATTACCTTTTTATAAAAGGCTCCTTAAACTAAACGCACACACCTCATTTACAGCCGCAACCATTGTCAGTCGTTGACAGTCTTGAAATATGATTTCTCAAAATGCCATGGAAAGGATTAGGTACTACGCACAATGTCTCAACATTTATCGTCTGTTAGTTATTAATTAGCTCCTTCGTAGATCTACTTTGAGCTTAACGCATTGACGTTCAATTCATCAGGCCTCACGACTCCCTCTCTGAATAAGTAATGTTCTCCGCGCGTCTTGACACACAGCATTGATCTGCATATAAATTTTAATCCACATAAGGAGCTCTTAATTTATTATTCAAGGGAACTATCCTCTGTATTTGACACGTGGCTATTGAGACGGCGCACTTTGTTTAATTATATCTATGAGTTAATCATGCTCTTAGTAGAAGCTTAATCATCTTCATTCTCTTGCCCTAGTCCCAATTTATTTAGAAGAAGCGCAGCGCAAAAAAAATCTTTCATTTATCCCTGCCTGTTATTCGTCATCTGATCATTTACTGTGTTTAATCACTCCTTACATAATTCATCAATCTTTTCTTTGGCCTTCCTCTGACTCTGCATCCTTCAACATTCATATTTAAAGTTCTTTTAGATACATGACTTGGTAAAAGCTTAAAGTTGCAAGTTGTGTGAAAGTGTGTGAACATTTAAATAAGACGACTTTTATGAAATCATCTAATCTAACCTCACGGTACTCCTTTACTGCTGTATGTAGCCTACGCTGGTGACTTTTTCCTCCCTTTAAGGATTTCTTCATTCCCACTTCGCATCTACAAAGAGCTATGCCGTTGCATGCGAGATAGCATGCCGTTTGATCGCTCTCAATGCCAATTTGCTGGTCTCATTTTAAAAGATACTGATTTTGTCTGACGCCTACAAATCACCTACATTCATTGTATATGCAATGGATGAATAAAATGCCTATGTTCTTATTACCATACAATGTTAGCAGGGTCAGTGACCAGATGCGTAATATTTGGAGGGCCATCTCACAATGGAGCGAGGTAAATGCTACTATTGTTTAGCGCCCAACAGCGAACAGGCACATTTTAGATGTGGCTGAATTTGCTTTCATCTGTCATGGCTTTTTGTTTCAAATTCGTTTAGAACTCACTTTAGCGTAGGTATACACAAAATGTTGTAAACTACTTTGTTAGATCTGACTGCTTGCTGAGCTCCCAATCTTCTCTTTTAAACAGTACTTGCAATAAACTTTAAGACGTTCGCAAATGTATGTTGTGGGATCAAAATAAGTACAACTAGCAAAATATGAGTGTATGGACATATTGCATTCACCATACACGACACGAACAGAGCCGGGTTGCTGCCAAAATTACCCAGCCATCCATCATAAGCTCTCCAATTTGGTTTCGGGTACAGAAGTGTGTGTAAACACCCTAAGCAAGTTCAAGAGATTCCGCATAAAATAAAATTAAAACCGTAAAAAAACCGTAAATAAAATTAAATGTAGCTGGTTGAAGCCTGCGCCTGTCCATTTCAACACGGCAATAGGCTCACCACCTGTTACGTGGGACAAAAATGCATACAGTAAAATGTGGGCGTATAGTATGCCTCTGTTTACCCCTTCAGTGATAAAGGCGTGACAATATGTATGTATGTAAAATGTAGGTTATATAAATGTAGATTAGCAGTCATTTGTATACTAACTTGCAGTAAAGTCGGTTCGGTATTTAGAACGTGATTGAGTAACACACATCAAAAAATTTTCGCCATTTTTCACATTTATAATATTAATATCTGGAATCACATATCTACTTCAAAACGTGAAAAGTATGGCCAACTCATTAATATTCATTCGAGACTCGAAGTGACTGACCCAAAACAATGTGACTCTCTTGTTTGCATAGCCCGTGTCGACGGACGACTCTTGGCGAACGTGTCGGTGACGTCATCGTGGAAATTTTAGTTGAAGTCAAAATTGCGTGAATTTTTTTAGGATTAGTTAATAATGCATTACATATTTTGTAATGCACCATTGACCTGCACCATCATGGTAAAGAAGAGATTAATTTAGTTCCGCACATCATGTATATATTTGATGTTTAAAATTAACTGATGGTGAATAATAAGCCATTACCAAAGAATTTTTACTATCCTTATCTTAGCACTTAACTAGCTGCCTGTAAACAAAAATCGATGTTAATTTTGAGGACGACACATTTTGTATCCATTTTCCCGATGCCAATAAACCAGTATTACCAGAAATCCTCGGATTTTCGAAACAATTTACCATGCCGATAGGAGGGCATCCATCTATAGAAGGTGTAATCCGATGTAGTTCGTCTCCGTCACTGTCACGTCGCTCGCTCGGTGACGCGGGTTCGTCGAATGTGTGCACACGTTATAATTATGTACCCACAAGTATAGCAATGGGTACATATTGTACCTTTGGCGTACTCGCATCATTGTTGGGGTGGATCAGACTAGCGCGAAGATGCGTCGTCACAAAATAGTTGATTATGCCATTTTTATCTTAAAACCATGGTAATCAGAGTATTGAGATCGGTTAGAGACGAAGATTTGAAACTCTCATTCACAAGAGTCAAGCATGGCAAAGAAGTTAAAATTTAAGGTAAGCCAAGAAAAAAAGGAAGAAGAACTCTATCCAGGTAGCTGTCGCTTTAGCAGAAGCAGGCTTGTGGTGGCAGGGGTAAGGGAAAATGAGCAGTGATTCCAGAAAGGGTGGTCAAGACCATTAAGAGAACTTAATGCCATAGATATTTTCTACCATAGCCATGTGATGCAGAGGTTAACTATGTACCTAGAGACATTAGGAGACATATATACATACTTACACGCATACATATACAGTTCCTATTCCTACTAGTTCAGTTGACCAGGTTAATTGGTTGAACATACAAAATCGGTTTGACTTCATTAGCTTACCTACAACATCCTTATCGCAGTTTTAATGAAATGTGCATAATAATATATATGACGGACATCTATATTTAGTATGTTAATAATACGACCAAATAATATGTATATAATTGTAAATACCTATGTTATTTTTAAACTTTCGCGGTGCATACTCATTCATATGATGTAAATTTTGACTGCCTCGGTGGCGCAGTGGTAGTGCATGCGACTGCCGCGACTGAGGTCCCGGGTTCGATTCCCGGGTCGGATCAAATATTTGTGTGATCCACAAATGTTTGTTTCGGAGTTTGGGTGTTTCCTATGTAAAATATGTATGTATTTAGAAATATATAAGTATGTATATGAGCTGTCTAGATCCCATAACACAAGCTTATATTAGCTTACTTTGGGCTAGACGGCGCTGTGTAAAAGATAAATGTCCCCAATCTTTTACTCGTACTATACTAAACTGCCTCAGTGGCGTGGCGTAAGAAACTGCCGTACTGAGGTCCCTGATTTATTAGAATGAGTACTGGGAGGGATCAAAAAGTAGTGAGAAGGAGATAGAATATAATGACTATTGATAATTTAATAATTTATGTTTCTACTTAGTCTCAGAGTCTCTCTACACACCGAGTCCAGCGATTTTCCAAGACTTCAATCTCTTTTAAAAAAGAATGGTTTGTGTTAGTCCTGCAAAAAGCTCTCCACGGCATCCATCGCCTCGTTATCGTCTTCATACCTGTTTCCCCTCAAGTATTCTTTCAATATGGACAACAGATAAAAATCGCTAGGCGCCAGATTAGGGGGGTGGTTAACTAATTCGAAGCCAGCTTGCCGAATGGCAGCCATCGCAACTGCCGACCAGTGCGCGGGTGCGTTGTCGTGTTGAAACAGCACGCCCCTTCGAAGTTTCTCTCTTGTTTTCTATTTGATGGCATTTCTCAACTTGGGAATTAAAGCTGCATCATATTGGCCTGTAATAGTGGTTCCACGCTCCAGCTAATCAATTAACAATATCCCTTCTGAGTCCCAAGATATTGCGGCCATAACCTTGCCAGCGGATGCCTCGGCACGAAACTTCTTCGGGCTAGGTGATGATGGCCGTTTCCATTGCGAAAATTGCTGTTTTGTCTCGGGATCAAAATGATGAACCCATGTTTCGTCCATTGTTACGAAACGAGACAAATTGATTTCAGAATCTTTCAAGAAGATTGTGAAAACAATTTCCTCGAAATGTCAAGTCGATTTTGTTTCTGACTGTCGGTTAATATTCTGGGCACCCATCTTGCGGAGACTTTTCACATATTTGAATATTTTTTCAATATGGATTAAATACTTCCATATGAAATGCCCGTTTCTTAAATTAAGTATCGGATGGTAACTCTTCGATCACCCAAAACAATATTCTCGACTTTTCGACCTACTGTTTGGTATGAATTTGTATGGAGCATAAAAAAAATGCCGCGACCGCGTCGCGCGACCGGTGGGCTTGGCTAGAGAGTCGCGCGGCGACCGCGACCCGGTCGCGTCGGAGGCAGTGCCGTCGCGCGACGCAGGCGAGAAGCTTATCAAAATAGCGTCGTTTTCAACAGACGACGAAGAGATCTACTTTACCTATCTACTAGCTACACTTTTTTAAAACACTGTTTTGAAATTACTTTACTTAAACATAAATTTCTCCTATTATACGATTTTCCTACCAAAATACTCACAAAGAATGATGATAGAAAATCCCGAATTTTTCGATCACACTAGTATGGAAAGTCTTTTCTTTTTGAGTAACCATCGCCACTCTTCCCGCATGAAACCAGCGGAAAGAGTGTCGGACGACGTCGCGGTCGCTGACATCGGAAAGCTGGTGGTGGTCCCGCGACAGGCGCCCGCGGTTGCGTGGTCGCCGTCGCGGGTCGCGGTTCGCTAAGAGCGGAAGGCTACCTTTAATATAACAAATATGTATCCGAGCTATGCCTGCCAGTATTTTTTTTCTTACCAAGGAGTAAGTCGTTCTCACTACTTTTTCATCCTCCCTCGTAGGTCGGAGTAAAAAATTGTGTGATTCACAAATGTATGTATCGTAGTTTGAGTGTTAACTATATATAATATGTATGTAGTTAGAAGTATGTATGTTTTTTCAGTTGTCTGCACAAGCATTACTATTACTATACGTTGAAGTTGTGATAAAATTTCTCTATGTGGATGAATGTGAAATTAGACACAATCCATGTGCATACATATAGAAAAGAGGTGCATAATGGTATTTGTTATGTATAAAATGCTTTAGTTCAAATTAAAAGTTAAATGACTTGTGGTTGAATTACGACTAACGGTCGACCACTAGTATCTATCTACATACTAGAGATGTGCAGTGTTTGTGGGATAAAGTGCTCAAATCGAGTCATATATAGAATTAAACAGAATTCGTACACGAATACAAAGTGAGTGTGGGCTGAGGTGAGGGTCATTAACTCACACATTATTCCGATACCTTAAATTGTACCTACTTCGAGTAAATCACGGTTCAGAGTTCAAAAAGGGGAAAATTATAGTTATTTGTTCAACAAGTGAGCAAAAGTATTTTTTTGCACCGAGTGCTGATGTTAAATCACGAACCAGCGAAGTAGTCTAGCGAGTGATTCGCAATTAGACTACTGATCACAGTGAGTGATTCGCAATTAGACTACTGATCACAGTGAGTGATTTATAGGCACGAGTTTAAAAAAAATTGATCTCGTGTGTAACATACAACTTTTCACCTCCAGGACAGTACACCTGAGTTAATCATAAACACATGTCGAATAATCAAAACTATCTAGATTTTTTAAATTAACACTTTGTTCACAGATTACACAGACTGTTTTAGCCTAACGGATGATGCTCCTGGATAGGTGTCATCCTCTCTTCTGTCTGTCATATGGTCAAATAATGTCAACCTCAATACTATTTGGTACATGCTTAAGACAACATAGGTACTTAAGAGTATCCTGTTCATACCAGTTTTGTTACCAGAAAATTGGTTTTAAGAAACATATTATATATACGTATTACAAATAAATAAACCTCTGTAACTCCGAGATTCGAACTAAATACCTCAACAACAGCTAACCAAACCACCACTATATCACCGAGCTATCCAAATCTATTATCTGTCCATCGGAAACGTAACGAGAAACTCAAGAGGATAGTTCAAGTACCGGAGTGGTCCTCCGGAAGGGTCCTCGGAGCTCGTTGGTCGCAGGCACAGGCTGTGTTTTATTGCCGTCCCTATTATAGCTGCAGAGATGGTTTATAACTTACCGACGATTGTTAAAACATCGTTTTGTACTTACCCTGATGAAATAGTGCTGTGAGCCTTTAACTTGTGAATAGTTACGAGACCTCGTTAGTGATAATGACATCAAAATGACTGTCATTTCTCCTTTTTATTTCAGTAATTATTCCAACTACAAACTGTCAATAATAATGACACACTTCCTAATCCAGTGTCACTGATACTACCAGGTCCGTTTATTAATTGATTGTATCTGTAAAAATGCTTAATTGACAATGTAAATTGCATAACTTATTGTACCATGTATACATGTGTCTTCATTGGAGAAGTAGCCTACTGTTTCCGCAGGTACACTTTGATCTCTACCTACTGAATATTCATAATGAGAACTATCAATAATATTTTTTAAAGAATATTGCCAACCGTAATTCCTAACATTGCTATTAACACGTCCAGCTAAGCTGAATTGATTGTATTAGGAGTTGTTTACAATTGTTGGTGAGTTGTTCACGTTGTGTAATAGCCGAGTATCGAACTCAGTATTTTAACCCCTAGACTAGTCGAAGGTTAAAATTAGTTTCTATTCCTGCTTAGTTTTTGAACCGCATTAAGTTGTTCGCCGAAAACGTTATTAATTTAAAAAAAAGAATCGACATTAACAAAAAACATGAATTTTGGCAAAAATGTAAAAATGTTTAATAGTTTCGATCACAAAACTTATAATTTATCTCTGAATGAATAAATTTGAAAGCCCAGCATCCGCAGATTATACTGTAACAGATCAGACAATGCTCTCGTTTCATTTGTATTTTTGTTTCACACTAAAATGTCGGACTCAATCGAATTTCCGTTTCAAACAATGCAAAAAATTGTGTTAGTATACATCAACAAATGGCCCAGAATGTCAAAATAACATCTACCTAATTTTACGTATAAACAGTACTAATATAAACGTAATAATCTTCCTACCTAGTGCTGCTAATACTAAGATGGCCAATTAGCCCCCCTTTTGTAAATATTATAATGGGACTAAACCAATAATCATAAAAAAATCCTCTTGTAGATAAGGGTACAATAGATGTAAAACCTCTAATAAAATTAGAATAAACAAGAAAACAATATTTACAAAATATGTGATCGACAATTTGTTTTAGAGTTTGAACGTGTTTTAAGTAGTGGTAGGTATTTAAAAATAAAATAAATATGGTTATCAGTTGTCTAGATCTCCTAGTACAAGCTTATATTAGCTTAAGTAGAGCTACAAAGCGTTGTGTGAGTGTCACAAAATATTTATTTAATAACGAAAATAATCTTAGTGTACCTCCCACAGGCTTTATAGCGACTGAAGCACGCTTATTCGTAGATTTTTTAACGAGTGAACGAGACAGGCTATGTGCAGTGATTCATGCGCGCGCGACGTGAACCGTTACTTGCTGCGATCGTGTCGGGCATAATTTAAAAGGGGGCAGCGAAATTTTTAAATATTATTTTCTGTTTTCGATTGATAATTTTCTCGCCCTTTGGAAAGCTTACTCACATACTGTCATGACGCCTGTCTTCTTTGGGGCAAGCAAAGAGGCTTTGATTGTCCACCATTAAAATATTCCTTATAATTTTAATGTTCTATAATAAATTTTATAGTAAAACATTATGTGTTATATATACATAATCAAACCTAGTATAGGTGGTTAAATATCATAATTTATGCGGGAAATTGACATAACAGATTTTGTTCACGTTCAATTTGTAAATGAACTATTCTAATTGTAAATGCGAGTGCTATAATTATTAATTAATAAAATAAATAAATAAAATAAATATCCATCCATGAAAATATAATATGTTATATGCCCACTTAAGTAATAAAATGTAACACATTTTTCCATAGTATTTATTTTATTTGCGAGCGTTTCCGTGCCTCCGAAAGGCACGTTAAGCCGTAGGTCCCTGGCAGAAAATTGGCGGTCGTTAAGCCCAATTGAAGGCCTTATTGGCGGCTTGAAATATAACAACAGAAGGTCGCCACATGTATGTATGTACATTTTTCTACTGATGTAAAGTTTTATTTTATATAGTGTTTTTTTCTGTCAAATTATTGTGAAATGACTCTTAATCGAAAGTGATTCGCCAATCGCTTATGACTTGCACCTTGTCAGTACCGTTACTGCGTCTTTTGGTGACAGTTTTGCTTTATTTGTGTAGTAAACGGGCCAACTTACTGGGTCACAATCAGACCGACTGTCGCACTTCTTAATTCACATTAACATACATTACCGTAGTGAAATGAATTAAGGTTATAAATAAGCGCCGGTGCTGGCTCTTGCTGTAAGATGATAAGACGATGAGAGTTGGTAATGGAATTAAATTCGCTTCTGTTTTTGAAGTCACTTGGCATTCAGGAATAAAGTTGGAGTATTGTCGAATGAGTCGAATAAGAACAATTCACGATAAATATATATTGTGCGAAGAGGGTCAAAGGAGTCAGGCTAGGCCGAGACTTACATAATATGAGGAACGTGGTCCTCATATGTAAGCCCTAAATTTTATTCTACACGACAATAAAAGCTCGCTGCCTTTGCTGCGTAGTGGCTGCGTAGGACAAAATAGAAATGGTGAAATGAGGGCGAACAGTATGTCTCGGCCTAAGTCTTCGGGAAAAAATCCTGTATGGTATGAAAATTAAAATGTGTGAATGGAAAAGTATGCTTTATTGTTTTGATAAATAAAAGCTGTTTTATTTATCAAAACAATAATGTGATTAGGTGATCTTATTTATACTGCCTTGGGGAATATCATTTGTCTGTGACGCAAGATATTTAGATAGTTCATTCAATTATTCCTAGTGCAGGCATTCGCTGGATACAAATACCGCTGTTATGGAAACGGAAGAAATAAAGGCATTCTAGAAAAATACAATCCCACCTTTGTTGTAATTGTCAAGCATGTCATGCAATTATAATGAGGCGCTTTGCTTTTTATTACAGAAATGTGTTGCCTCGAGCAAACGCGTGTTGTTTCAGTTTATATCGCGATTGATAGTTTCTCAGATTTCCAAGAAATAATAACGTAAAGTTATCCAATACAAGATCGAAGTCCAGGAGAATATTTTTCAGCAAAGCGTATGAATTGGATTCACTATGCTCTGGACAGGGCCGTCAATAGGTACTTCGAGGGAACACATATAACTGAAAATTACTGGAACTTGAGAGTTATGACCTAGAAGTTCTCGTTGCTATGTTCCCTCTCTACATATCCAGATTTGAAAGATCCTTACATTACACCTTTGGATACTTGCTCCAAAACCCAATACCAAACTCCAATAAAATCCAATACCCAAAAAAGACTACAAAGTGTTTTTGGAAAGATTTAACGTTTAGACCGGAATAATTTGCGTATTATAAGTTAAGTGAGGTCTAGTCTAATTATTTTGTCATGCCTGGTTCTAGATCTGTCCGAATGACCTTTTTTCGTTACTTTCAAATCAATTGAAGCGCTACGATCAATCCATTATCCAATCACGTTCATTTGATTACACTTTTTTTGAAATAAACAATACGAAATTTCATATTGACGTTTACACTGTCTAATCTACTTGTCCAAAATAGACATCATCTGTCAAAAAGAGGAGAAGCATACCGAAGTCCGATATATTTATTTTTTTTATTTTATGTAAGCGGATTTGGTAGGACCCTAGATTGGCAAAAGTTATCTTTTCAAAACTATTGCCACAAAAATTTACCTACTATTTTTAGAGTGTGCTTGTACACATTATACTTTCTCTTTTATAGCCGTTTTCCTTTAGTACCTTTGTTCCACTAGATCGAACTGCGAGTGTAATTTTTTATTGAACTTAATTCTACTTTCGTTTGTATTACCGGACAAAAGAAATTACAGTTATTGAAGTGGATCGATCTATTCAAATGTTAGTTAGGTTGGAAACTACGACACGAGTCTCTCCTACTGGGGCAGGATACCCAATCTAACTTAAATATATATAAAAAAAAAGTGTCATGTGTTTCGAAGACTACGAAGGTTCATGCCTTTGTATTGGGTATCCTGCCCGAGTAGGAGAGACCCGTGTACTTCTAACCTGGCGGTACCGATATTTTCCCACATACCTTTAGATTGCAGAATGAGGCGTTGTGGGTTTTCAATCAACTACGCAAGATTTTCTTAGATCCGGAGTTTCTAGTTGTGCAAACGACTATAGGCCACGTTGGATAGTTTTCATCAGGTGGTCTTATGATTTAAGAACAAAGCGCAGTTATCTCAAAGATACTCTGACAAACAAACCAACAAGTATCCATGTACTAACACAGCATCATTTTCTGTTTGCGCAAGAGTATTTATCACTGTCTGCGGCATACTTTCATTAGTTTCTTTGTTATCAGGATGCTACATTTATAAAATTTATTCTAAGAATAAAATTTGCATCATCACAGGCACTATGTAGTGTATGTTGTGAGCCTTTACTATGTTGCGTTACAATATTACTTGGTGTATTCGATAAAATAAGGAAAAAACAAAACTTTTATATCTACAAATAGTTGTGTCTGCTTTGAAAATAAATATGGCTGACTAGCTGGGTTCCCATACGTTTTATGGACACGGAACTATCATCTTAATACCATGGCGTTATTGGTTATTGGCCCTTTCCTTTATCTATTCCAATAATAATACCATTAGACAAAGCCAAGATTAATAGACAAATATGACACCATAGATAATGACCGTGTCATGTCAAATCTCTGGGACATGGACATATTATTCCTTATTCTGATACCCCATTTACACTCTTGCACGAGCCTCGAGACGAGCTGCGAGACGAGCCGCGAGCGATACAGAGGTATCAGAGTGTGGTGAGCACGGTGTCCTCCACTGCGTCAGGCTAAGGATTTTCTTGGCTCCAACTGTCACAACTCACAGGTACAGGAAGGACAGATGTTTAGTTTGCTTCGTCATAATTTAACATGATTCACCTCCAGCTTATTTAGATATCTGTATTTATGAGTAGATCTGATTTTGTTATGTACAGTACTCTCAAAAAATATTGCACACCGAAGATACAAGAGAAATTTAATAAAATGTGTGTAGTTCGATGTCCGAACCGTGTAGTTTAAAAGTATGGAACACGCGAGCCTCCCGTTGCGTTGGGACAGTCAGTCAGCATCAGAACTAGATTAGCTCAATCAGAAGTTACCGAATAGATTTGTGAATGAAAATTTGCATGTTTGTTCTTATTTATCTCAGTAATGAAGAACAGTGTTTAAAACAGTCATATCCTGATATTATTGAAACCTATATTTAGATTTGTAGATAATGTACTGTAATAATTTTTTAAAGCAATTAGTATGCTAACTTTCACATTATTTTTATTAAAGTGAAAAAAGACAACTGGTTTCAGTTCGGTTCGGGTAGTTCAGTAGCTAGAAAATTGCCCTGGTTAGGCAAAGGTCACAGGTTCAATCCCCGTCTCGAACCAAGTTGTCTTTTTTCACTTTAATAAAAATTTATGTTCTGTAATGCTGAGTGACTTTCGTTACTGCAACGTTTTCTTTATACATAACACAAAATTCTTTACGTTATTGAGGCAACTTCCTTTACTGAATACACACGCAACTAGTGAGTTACTAAACCATTGAATAAGTTCGTTTCGTTTATAAACGCAGTTTAACTTTTGGTATTTGGACGAAGTCTTTCAGCCGCAATGCTCTGAGGTTCACGCTTCACATTCGTATTAGTAGGTGTTTTAGATGAAGTATTGTAACTTTACTATTTTCCGGGAGGGGAAAAAGTAAAGTTTAGAAAAAAACTGTCACCAGGACTGGAGGAGTCCTGGCTTAAAAGTAAAAGTAAAAGAAAAAGGAGAAAAGGTAAAGTTAATGTAATTTAATATAAAAATGTTAAAAATAAAACCAGAGAAAGCCGGGGGTAAATAAGTTCTTGATTGTTTCTTTAAAAGAGCCGGTTAGCAGCACTCGTAGCTAAGAAGGGGGCCTCGCGTAGGCCTCCACGTTGCTAAGGGGCCTCAAGTAAGGCCTCCACGTCGCTGAGAAGGGGCCTCAAGTCCCCTCAAGGCCTCCACGTCGCCGACCTCGGAGAAGCTGGTCGCGAATTCAGGCAGGTAGAGGGCTGAAAATAACGAGCGGTCGGTGTCTTTAACAGAGCCGGTTAACAGTACACAACACCGCAGACAATCACTTCACTATTTCTGGAGGGCATAACCCTCTCACTCAGCACTTCTTCATCAGCACCTCCTCTCAAGGTGAGCACCAAAAGTAGACTGATTTGAGGGCCCCGGCTCCCTTCTTTTACAGAGCATTTCAAAATTTAAACAATATTATTTTAAACATATTTTCTAAATGTATAAATAGGTCTAATATCTAACAACCTAACCTACTGGCAGCTCTAACAATAAATTAAAAATAAAACTTAGGCTTGTCATTAACTGACATTAAAAATTACAAAAGGTAAACAAACATTATGAGAGGACTAGAAAATCTAAAAAAAAAACGAACTATCTTCACGCTGTATTCCTGACGGGGTAGTCAGAGAGGACAGATCGCCAGGCTTCGCGATCCATGCATACTTCTTTCGCTTCGTCGAGATTCATCAATCGCTTCATACACGCACGTCTGGGTATCCGAGTACTTTTGACCTTTCCGTTTTTGAGCAATCTGCTCACGTGGTCTTCATATGTAAGTCTCGGCCTTCCCTGACTCCTTCTACCCTCTACTTTTGAACAATATATATTTTTCGTTAATCGTTCCTCACTCATTCATTAGAAAATCTAAGTATTTCGAAATATAAAGGCCTAGGAATGTTACAGATAATGGCCATGCAGATAATTTGGAGAGAACTTATAATAAAACATTTAATTAAAAAATGTTACATTACAGTATATACATATTTTGATAAAGTAGGGCTATTTACTTAGGTAGTTATATATTTTCCTGTAAGTCTAATTACAATGTTTATTCGTTATAAAATGCAAATTTCAAAACGACCGTGTGACATCACTAAGTGAAGCTATGACACATAATTGGAACTCATAGAAACTATTAAGGCACGGAAATTTCTAATTTTTTAAGGAGTATATAATGCTCAATGGTCTGTTCTCTGAGGAATTGTTTGATCCGCTCGCCATAGACAGGGTGTTCACCCTCCGCTTTGCGTACGGTGCGCTTCTATACATACATAGGTCCGATGGGGGCTTTATTCCGTGTACGCTTAGATTGTAGAATAAACTCCCTGCCTGGGTTTTCTCGAACGTCTACAGTATAGGGTTCTTCAAAAAGGGGTCTTAGAAAGTTTTTACAAGGTCGACAGCGCGAGTGCTGCACCTCTGGTCCATAGGCTACGGTGACGACATTTCATCAGGAGGGCGGTATGCCGGTCTCCCACCTCTGTGTTATAAAAAAAATGCATGTTCCCATCTCTATTTATCATGTTATCGTTCTAATTTAGTATTTTATAAAGGTCCACCACTTGTTTAACTACTCATCAGTATGGAGACGTGATGGACTACCTCCAGCTGTCCTGATCTACAGACGGAAATAATACCGGGATTTATTGTAGAGGATTTCTGCATACGCATCGTAATGGAAGCTATGGCTCTAAGTTACAAAGTTAATTTATGCACCCTTTTAAATTTTCGATTAGAAAGTTTGTGGCCTAGATCCATGTTGAACGACACCTTAAAATTCTTATTATTACTTATTAGTAGATGCCCGCGGCGCCTCTCGCGTAATGAAGCTTTTCCGTTACCTTAGAATAAAAGTATCAAAACCTTCTTTAGAGTTCAAGGAATAAATAAAGAGTGGTCTTCGAGTTTTGCACTTAGCTTTAGCTTATTTATATAAATTTTCTTATAATCTTATTTCTTATAATCTTATTTCTTTATAATTCGTAAAACTGACAACATTCTGAGGACTATCTTGCATCACCAGATTACTTAATAGTTTAGTTACACCGCCGTTGACTAGTTTGCTGTTAAAATGTAGAAATAATAAAAGTTGAAAGTACATCGTTTAAAAGTTGTGTTTTGTAGCCATTTTATAGCGAGACGTGTGCGGTGCGACGCGACGTCCACCAACCCGTGAAATTAAGTTTTTATATGAGAAATAAAATACAGTAAATATATAAACTTAGCTTTCTCTATGGCTCGTAAAATTGAAAGTATTAATTTTAAAATCATTTTCTTTCATATTTTTAAATTAAATCTATATAAAAATACTCATATCTCATTCTAGATAATGCCCGCAGCTTCGCCCGCGTGGTGAAGTTTTTCTATTTGAGGTTTCGTACGGAACCCTAAACTTTTGAAAATCCAATAATTATAGCCTATGTTACTCACGAAGAATTTAGCTTCCTAATGGTGGAAGAATTTAATATTTATTCATTAGATACAAACAAATTTACAAATCTTTCCTCTTTAAAATTTTAGTATAGATAATTAATTTGATCGGTCTCTTCCAAATACATTTTACAAAAAATTGTATAACGCTTAGGATTGTCATCATTATATTGACATGTAGTTTTTTATGCTTGATTTACTAGAAAAAAATATGAAAGAAAATAATTTTAAAATTAATACTTTCAATTTTACGAGCCATAGAGAAAGCTAAGTTTATGTATTTACTGTATTTTATTTCTCGTAGCAACCAAGAAACTAAGTAACTATCTTCACGCCGTATCCCCGACGGAGTAGTCAGAGAGGAAAGATAAAAACAAACAAACAAAGAAGTTAATTAGTAAACTTTAATAAATGTATATCTTATCGTATGACTAACGCAAAACAGAGCTCAGTCAACCCTACCGCAGTCATTTGTCATCACTGTGTCATCCCTAATGCGTGACTCATAATGCAAGGAATGACCAGAAGTACCATTGTGCGCAAGATAAAGAAATAACTCAATAAATAGAATATTACAGCATATTTCTTAGGCATGCCTTTTATCACATCTGCTTTTTGCGTTATCAATTTGTTTTAACTAAAAATGTGATACTTCATAGCAGGTTTTAAAACAAACTAAGTTGCATAATATATGTAATTGTACATAAGTGTTTTAAAACGCGATGAGTACGCAAAGAGTCCAAGACTCAGCCTCCTTCAACAAAAGCTACAAGTTGCTACGCATGCTGACATATTATATTTGAGTAGAAGGTCAAATGGCAGTGGATATGATAGACTAACTAATTAGATACAAAAACTTCGAAGCCTTCGAAAGCAGTTTAACGGATTTTCAAATCACCAACGGTTAAGTAACTGCTACTGAAATTATTGATCTGTGCTTTTCTTGAAACTATAGTCTAATTTAGAACTATCTCCTTTATTGAGTACACCTCGGTTGAACATAGAAATATAAATGTAATAGGCTGGTATAATTTAAGTTCTTCTTAATCTTAGTGTATTCCCCGTTGCTTTCAAACCCTATTTTGAATTAAAGACCGGGGTTCACCTTTACTTAACTGCTAAGAGCAGTATCGTTTTAAAGTTATTTTCGGCATTGTAGGGAGCGACTGTCCAACCATGTAAAGACGCCTGCGTCATTGCCACGTCCATTGGTCAGCAGTTGCACCAATAAGAGGTGAGGTCGCTGCTTTTTCACATATCTGTTAGATAATCTGTTAACGGAATCAGGTATGTCTTTAAGCTCTTTCAGACCATTAATCTGCCTTTGTGTACTTTTCTCATTTGCTAGTTTCAACTCTATAGAGATAATTTAAAAAAAAAAATTAATTATCCATCACGCCTTATCCCCGAAGGGGTGGCAGAGGCATATTATATGCCCACTTTTCACCGTGTGGATTCCTGTCCCACGTAATAGGTGGTGAGCCCATTGCCGTGTTGAAATAGACAGACGCAGGTTGTGGCTACCTGCTGTTGAAATTTTTTAAGCCGCCTATAAGGCCTTCAACCAGGCTTAACGACTGTCATTTTACTGGCCACCGGGACCAACGGCTTAACGTGCCTTCCGAAGCACGGAAACGCTCGCAAATGTAAATGCCACAAAGTGGTCACCCATCCGACGACCAGCCATAGTAAAAGTTGCGTACCTCAGTGATCGTTTACCGAACACTGAGACTGCGGGGCCACGAGCGCTAATTAAAAAAACATGGTAACTAATTAAAAAATATTACCTTTTGTGCGTAATCATCATTACCATCTACCTGTTCTTGTACCTTAAAAAAGTTTACGGCAGTACGGCCGTTTATAAAGTAATAAAAAATTGAACTTCTGAAAAATAATTGTCTGCGTCTGTGTGCGATCGATTTCTTGAGACAATTTATCAATCTATGTTATCGGATTAGCTATTAGCTTCGCTCTTGTATATATTTAGTAGCATGACTTTTAGGACAGTACAGCAGTCAGATTTCCCAATGGAATTACAGAAAATATTTTGTCTACAGGTCCATATTGCCAGGGCTGGTACGATATAAACCATTCACTATAGCGCATTGACTATTCCAAATTGTGAACAGCATTTAACTTGCTCCTGGCGATCACATTATGAGTGTTGGCGGTTCAATCAGCACAGTTGTCCCTCGATATTTCTGTATTGAAGCTTTGAATGTAGGGTAAATATCATATTGCGATATAACGGGACAGTCCTTGGGAAATAACTTTTTTACAGAAAGTTGACCAAAGTGGCAGTTACAATGTGTCCAACAACTGAAAGAATCTAGAGAAATTGTGTCCACAAATAAAAAAAAACAATTCAAAATTAACACATTGCTGAAAACCATGTATCGCGATCCATAAGAAGATTTCAATTACCTAAATCAGCTCAATAGTACTTATAAATGGTATTGGTCGACTTAGTTCTAGTTTCCATGGTCTAAGACTGGGTCCCATCATTACATTGATTGTTATTATTCAATCTATCTAAAATACCTAAGTGTATGGGTCAGCCCTGGGGCTATCCTCCTGAAGGGCTTACCCGGGACTCCTGGCCATAGACAAATGGAAGGGCGCCGAGTGGTTTTAGTCGGTAAGAGTCCGGCAAAGCATCCATGAGGATTCCCACACGCTAAAAAAAAAAACTGTTTGTGTCAACGGCAGAATCATTACGACATGAGGCTAAAAGCTGTTAGGTATTTTTTATTGAAACTACACCTAACCGATTTCATTACTGTGACTCTTGTAAACCAGAATCAGCAATAACCATAACCAGAGAAGTTACACCGACCGCGAACTCTTGAGGTCTGCCTCAGCTGCCGGTACCCGGCAGCCCCGGCCTCGCTAAATATTAGTTCCCCGCATAATTGGCTAGTCTAGTCGCCTCAAACGACCGTACACATATATTATTTTACCGTGTCATGTCATTATCGTTTGAAAAGTATAATTGTGGTGGCTGTTATATGTTGCATTACACAACATGTTCTCGACAGGTAACACAAAGGAAACTAAAGCGGTATTTATCCTACTGTTTTCTCAGATATGGCGACCCGAGTTGGAATGCTAAACAATGAGTCGTTTTCCGTGCAATTAAGCTGGAACGCAGCGTTAGCAGATCTATTCGATAATGCGCTATTGACTATCACTGATATTACATGTGAGAATTGGAAATGTGCGTAACAACAGTTGTATTGTAGTTATAATATAACTTTATGTCAGTATCTTAACTGTGTTGTAGCTGATGGAAAATATGCAGTTATACTGAAAAATAAAGGTTTAATAAGAAAAGTATCTGTCATAGCTTTCTATATATCTTATCAACTATGCCACCAAATTCAAACTAACTCATTGAGTCCAGTTCTACACACGGCGTTTTGCTGCGGCGATGCGCTGAGTGCCACACATTTCAGAGAGAATGGAAATACTTAACTACTAAACTACATAAAACGCGTACCAAACACAATTTCATTCATTAATTCGTTAGTATCATACGCTAAGAAAATATTTATCAAATTCTGCTACATGTTTTGGCAAATTAAGCTAGAAAATTAAGACTAATAGAATAAAACTTCTTTACTGTTTTAATAATTGTGTTTTTGAGGAAGGAAAAGGAATTCTTTTGGCGAACCCACCTGCAACGTTTGTGATGATGAAGATCCAGTCCCTACCATTAAAAAAATAAACTATAACTGAGACCGTTTTAGAAGAAAATTTACGAATTAACTCAATTAAGAACGTAATTGAACGAACGAACACAAAGGCAAAAGAAAAACAAGCTTAATGTGATTTTTACCGAGTTATTGCTGCATAAACCGCATGTCGTACCCGGCAGTGGCAAATAGGGTTGTATGTTGACAAATTGAACTCTGTGTACATGTTAGACCTCTAAGTATAAATTTTTTGGAACTTCTTTCGCCCCCTTCAAATAAAATAATTGGACCACAAACGGTTATCTATCTCAAAACTGACCGTAGCTTAAGTTGCTTAAGTATCATTTACAGAACACTGTAAACGATCGAGGCTATGAGCGCATACAAATAAATTTCAATAAAATCGATTACAAAAAGAGCATGCGTATGAACCGTGTATAATCGTATCCTATTAACAACCTATAACAGGCTTGCGAGGTTTACTCAACATCGGCAAAATAAACAGATTAGCTCCTGCTCCTAATACATTTACCGGATTATTTCGATAACTTTTTGAAGTGAAACTTCTTTATCGACGTATGAGAGAAATTTTATAGTTGTAAAAAAATCTAAATTTTTATCGGTTACGCGCCATGTTTTTTTGAAGTGAAACTTCTTTTCGACGTATGTGAAATTGTAAATAGTTGAAAAATGATATGTAGTAAAGCAGTTTCACTTCTAACCTGTGTAGTTGTGTACTCTGGTTCACACACATATTTTTTTAGCTATCATGTTATTTAACTAAAAGCTGAAAATGTCAAATGGGGTGTGTAAGATGCCCCACTTAGATCCTCGGGGCCCAAGAGACCTCATCTGGTGACTGACGCAGGCGGATTTAGGAGGTCACACGACAGTCAACACTGCCAAAAGCTAAAATCCAAACTATAGCTACTCCTAGCAATAACATTTTATTGAAGTTATTCTTCTATTGGCGCGTTAGGGAAAAATGATGAGAGTAAATTTTTGCGCGCGCAGACCGACACGAAAACCCTACACAAAGATGTTAGCTAATAAGCGTTCATGACAACTTATAAACAGCCTGAAGTTAGCTGATAAGTGTTTCCATTACAACTTATAACTATATTCAAAGTAGTTTTTTATTATTTTGATGTTTCTTTTTCTAACTAATTTATCATTCCTGTTACAAACAAAGAGTTGTGGTATAGGTATGTGATGAAATATTATTAGACTACTAAGAAGTATAACTTTTGCGCTAGGTTTAGCTATCGTAGTCCACTCCACTCCAAATCGGTTAAGATGTACCCGTTAAATATGTAATCTATCTTACATTGAATTTTTAGTAATGAGAGAATCTATGACAATAACCTAGAGAGTCACCGGATTGGAATTTACAAAATTGCTTATGACTACCACGTCAGGGATACGGCGTGAATATAGTTAGTTTTTCAGTCGGTTGTGGTGCAGTAATCTCGCGTGGTGGGGCAGAATCTGTGCCCTAATATTGTTTACAATAACTAACTAACTATCTTCACACTGTATCCCTGACGGGGTAGTCAGAGAGGACAGATCGCCAGGCTTCGCGATCCATGCATACTTCTTTCGCTGCTTGCAGATTCATCAATCGCTTCACACATGCACGTCTGGGTATCCGAGTATACTTGACTTTTCCGTTTTAGGGCAATCTGTTCACGTGGTCTTCATATGTAAGTTTCGTCCTACCCTGACTCCTACAAATAACTAATTACAAAATTATTGTTTAAGGTAAATGCTTCTGCAATGGTGTTTATTTTGCCGTGTTTAGTAAGTAAATTTTGATTGGTGCAAAAGTGTCTCAAAATATTTACAGAAACATTATATTCATTGTGATTAGAAACGAAGTATGAATCAATGAATCCAACATAAGCCAGTCTACTGCTGGACATAGGCTGAATAAAGCTATTGGTTGAACGCGCTAATCACGAAGTACTGGTTCGATTGAAAAAATATTTTTGTGTTGGATGGATAGATAGACCATTTATCGATAAAGGCTTAGGCTATATAACATCACGCTACTACCCATGAGAGCTGAGCAGTAATCATAAATGTCAACAAATCTAACAAATTTTTATACATTTTTGTAAAGCAATAACCGATGGGATTAAATGAAAGTTGGGTCAGCCAGTAACTAAATAAACACCACGTTCACGTCTGTCTGTAGTTTTTTACTTATAATGTGAATGCAATAAGTTTTAAAAATAATAAGCAGTAATCACGTCTGCAAATTGCATCAAGAGTCCGCAACAAACTTATCACACAATTTACACTCCTATTGTGTGTGTCAAAAGAAACAGTTTTCCTTTTTCACAAACAAAACTCAACAACGTATTATTTGCACGTTTGTATCGAAGTTAAGGAATATTTCATGTTCAGCGGATTCGTCAGACAGGTTGTTGTGTTTCAATCACTTCGTAAAGACACTTTATATTTGGTGTATTGGAAGATAAGAAATAAAAGTTGGTAATTCATGTATGTGCTAAAGATAGGGATGCCTAAATCGACTAATCATATAAGTAGGTTATTTGGCACGGTGTGATTAGGGGGTGCGGGGTGTGGGTTCTAGTTTTATGACCGTGATTTTTTTAGCTCCGGATATGTAATGACAAGAGATTTAAACACATACATAACATATATGGAGGTAGTCCCTATCTCACACCAGTGTCACAATCGACTGTCTTTAAAAAATTGTTTTACGTGGTATTGCATAAAAGCTTTTCGTCATCTAAGTGTTTTTTTCCAGTTGTCTATAAACTCTACCCGGACTTAGAGCCCGGCGTTTACTCCTACTTGGCTACTGAAGCAGTTATCATTTAGAGCGACAGCTGGGTGTCCACCAAACTTTTTAGGGGGCTCGAGTTATCGCCTTATTCGTTAGTCAGCAAGTAAACCTCCTCGGCCCAAGCAGGTGAATTTGCTTGGGCCCCAGAGATCTAAGTGGGGTCCCTGACACCAGTTTTTGACTGACATGACCACCAGAAAATATGCCTCATTGAAAAAAATACCCAGAAAAATAATGTGTTAAAGGAGCAAAGATAATTTGCTAGCGATTCTAAAAAGGAAAACATCACCCAATTCCTTCGCTAAATTTCGTTACTGACCTGCTTAGACAAGTATTATAAAATAAATGAGTTCATGAATCAAGCTTGAACGGCGGAATATTTTAGATCATTTTTTTATATCCAGTACAATGTTGAATTTCAATACAAGAACAAAGCGACCATTAAATGCACCACCATTTTTTATATTTTACTGTGAGCGCACATTTCAGTTTGTGCGGAGGCTGTTGGTGCTGACACCACACCACACAACACGACACGCTGGTAACTATAAACTTAATGTTCATTTAACACTATGTGTAAACTATTTATACTTTCTTTTAAAACAATTTTATTTCAGAAATCAGAATAAAAATTGTCGGTTTTCATGGTAGTATGGTAACATTAAATATAAAATGAAAAAAAATTAAGAAAATAATAGCTTGTAGTCAGGAAAGAGTTCCTACGAGTATACCTTCTTTATGAACGTAGTGCCATCTCTGACGTTTAAGATTCTGAGGAGCACAGATGAAAATAAAATATTAATAGAAAAAACTTAGGTATTAGATATTAAACTAAATGGTGTAAGACTATCTCAGTTTCTTGATTTTAGTAACAAAGTTGCCCATACTGGTAACATTACATCGGATAATTCCTGCTCGGACTAATGCGAACAATCTCATTACTGCAGCGCTGAACGCGTTTGGCTAGATACGACATAACTTCGACGCGAAACCATTTCAAATTCTACCCATTAATGCACCAAATGGTCAGCTATTAGCGCTTTGTTGGTTCAACCATTATGAGATAGATGTATGAATTATTATAATTAATCCGTTGAAATCGTTGCACCGATTTTGAACTGATCGCTTTATCTTTACACCTACAGGCATTCTACTGTATATTATTATATTTTTTTAGTAATAACGTTGTTATTTCTGGTATGTGGTTTAATCTCTTGGATAACAATGAATACTCCGACTTCTAACAGAGCATGACCGGCAAACATTGTTTCTTTAAACGTTAAACATTGTCTATAAGCGCAACGTTTTATAAACTCGTAAATAATGTCGAAGCTAGACTATCATAAGAACCTGTGAAACCTGCATTCGGTGTGGGAAAGCATTGTTACCTAGAGTTATTGTTCACCGATAAACGCAGCGCAATTTGGACAGGAAAACGACAATTTTCAACCATCCTAATTTGTGAAATTACCGCGATCTACTTCGGTTTAGAAATCCATCATTTAGCTCAGTTTTGCTCACAAGATTGACCAATTTATGTGTATTTGTTTGAGATTATATAGCAGCAACAGTTATACAATATGTAGGGCCAAGTACGCGATTAGATCTAATGGTATTGTCTGGCCTGGAATTCCAAAATGGGGTCATTAAAATGAATAGTTTTCAAACCGAGGTGGCAATACATCAGAGGTTATTTCTTACGTTGAATAATGTTCTGACCTTTATCGATAAACTGAGCGCTCTCAGTTTATAACGAAATAATCATTTTACTAGAATAAAACCTTCATGTAGGTATATCGTATTCATGCTTTTACAAGTTGTGAGGTGGACCACTCTTAAGTAGTCCCCACACTTATTAATCTAGTACATGTTGGTGTCTTCAAAGTTGCATTCAAGACTCACGAGCTTGGTGCCCGGAATTTGGCTGTAGAGCTACCCTTCCTCATCTTTCTTAATATAAGTTAATCTTCAATATAGGTACATTCAATGGCCTAAGAACAACTTACTTACATACTTATCATTCACGCCACATTTCACAGTAAGCATTTTTGTCGCACGTAACAGGTGGGTAAACCCATTGCTATATGTACTAAAAACAAATAGATATATATTTTCATTCGTATGACCAAATCCTGTAATGCACGCATGAAAATGCAGCCAGGTTCATTCCGCGATTACTACTGCAGCGAAAACAACCCATCACTAATGAGAATACGAAACTAATTCACTGCATCTAGAAAAGCAGGTCATTGAAAACCAACGACATGTTTTAAAATGCTTTTCTGCTGTTGATAAGTAAAACGAATGGCTGGGAATGTAATTTCTTAACAAATTTTTATTCGCCAACTGGATTTGTAGAAAATAAGTAGATACGTATGTATGTGCAGACTGGGAATAATAAATTAATTAGGTAGGTATCAAAGATAGCCGAGACAAAATGTTTCCTAGTGAATCATAAAAACTTATGTAGGTGGTAAAATTTTAACCAAATTCGTTTATGTGGCAAATGAATATATACTATACTAGCTGACCCGCGCAACTTCGTTATAAGAGAAACAGACAAAAAGAGACTTACAAAAAATGTGATAAATGAAGAACCGCTTGACCGATTTTGTGCAAACTTCACATAAACCATCTAATACATAGTCCGAACAAAGCCTAAACATTTAGTTTGGATAGGTGGTCCCATTCTTGAGTTTTAAAATTACAACGATTTATAATCTAGGAGGTGGTGTTTTTGATTCGAAGTAGACTGCAGGAGGTCCCGTTGTTTGACGAGGTGCACTTGTTTATCGTAACGAAAGCCAGAGCTTGGTTTACATTCTGATAACCTATTTAAGGCTAAATACTGCACACTAAAACGCACCAAGTTGTAAATGAATAGAGTTGGTTTCTAATTGACTCGTGATGAGGGATGTTTGGAAAACAATAGGTGATTATGCGAGACGGAAGTACTAATTTGTACTATACGGTGCAACCGGTACTGATTGATATCTTAATAACGAGTTTCGTAGTTCTTATAATTATTTTATACCACTGAGGTAGCAGACAGTCACTATCGCCTATTGACGTGTGCAAAACCTTCAAAGACCCCTTTATGAAAACATCATACTGTACGGCGTTCAGGAAAATTCAGACAAGGAGTACATTCCACAATCTAAGGGCCGTATTTCAGAACGTTTCTCAATACTCAATCGACGCTTGAGGCTAGTTTTTGTCTTATAAATACTACTCTCAAGTGTTTCTTGAGTACCTATTGATAAACGTTCTGGAATACGGCCCTTAGTTTACGCGGAAGGAAACCTCTATCGGCTATCGGACATTACCGTATGCTAGCGTTCCACACAGTGCGATGATAGAAAGTGGCCTTGAACATTATATGTTCGGACCAGCTTTGGAATCAGCACTTCGAGACCCACTAAATCCTACTAATCCGAACTGTACCGAAACAAGTTGAAATTCTTCACTATGTTTCGTCATACTCATATCAAATCGTCATTTAAGAGTATGACCTTTTTATTGACTTGTTTCAGTACGGTTTGGGTAGTTTAGTGGCTAGAACATTGCCCTGGTTAGGCAAAGGTCACGGGTTCAATTCCCGTCCTGAACCAAGTAGTCTTTTTAACTTAAATAAAAATTTATGTAAAAGTTAGCATATTAATTGCTTTGAAAAATGTCAATGTTGGACACGTCCAACGAATGAGTGAGGAACGATTGACGAAGAATATATATTGTTCAAAAGTAGAGGGTAGAAGGAGTCCAGGGTAGGCCGAGACTTACATATGAAGACCTCGTGAGCAGATTGCTCAAAAACGGAAAGGTCAAAAGTACTCGGATACCCAGACGTGCGTGTATGAAGCGATTGATGAATCTCGAAGAAGCGAAAGAAGTATTCATGGATCGCGAAGCCTGGCGATCTGTCCTCTCTGACTATCCCGTCAGGGATACAGCGTGAAGATAGTTAGTTAAAAAATGTATATACTGACAAATTTCACAAATTTGGGCCAACTCACGAACTATGAACTCCACATCATATATTTAATATTATAACACTGAAGAGTTCGTTTGTTTAATTGAACGCGTTAATCTTCGAAACCGATGTTTCGAATTAAAAACATATTTTTGTGTTGGATAGCATTTATCGAGGAAGGCTTAAGATACTGCCTGTCAACAAACAACTAATTTCAAAGGTTTCAAAGGTTGACTAACAACCTTTGAAAAAGCCGTAAGGCGAAAAATAAATGAATTCCACAGGTCAGCTCTAAGTAATAGGTGAAGCCGTGGCGCTCAGCTAGTGAGCTAAATATTTCTGCTCTCAATTTTTTTTTTTTTTATTCGTGTCTCTTAATAATTCCAACAACGTTAAAACCTGCAGCGTACCAACAGAACAGACACTTTATGTAATTACACAGAATACAGAAAAACTTTGTACAACATTGTAATAAACTGTTGACAAACGCAGCGATGCATCTCGACTGCAACCAGCATCCATCGCGGATCTCTTGAAAAACTTTCATTAAAGTGCTCTCTTCGTACATTTATATACTTGGGTATCGCTGTTTTCAAGTTTGCGTTTAAGTTTTATTCATTCCACCGTAATTTGACAGTGTTTTAACCAGAAACTAGCACAAACAAAATAAAAAATAAAAATACAAATGTCCCGAAATTAGTTTCGAAAGGCTGGTCGTCATCTTTGTCAAAACAAATAAAACAAATGTCAATACTATCATTATTATGTCAATATATAAAAATAATATATATCATAATTCATGTGAATACTACTAATAATACCAAAACTGTAATACTATTTGGTTCTTAATTTCTTACTACTTTTTTGACATTATTTTTGATTTTTAATAAAGGAGAAACAGAATAACATGTCTAAAACCGCAGTGAAAGCTGTAGTGCCGGACAACTCATTCGAACTGCGGTCAGGGAATAGTTAACTGTTCCCGGAATGAGCTCGTGGAGTTCTTGTAAGTACATCCATTCAAAGATGCCTTCAACAATTATTTTAAATATATTAGCTTTTACTGGGGTTTAAACGCGGTTATTTTGCATACCTTATGTTGCCTGACGTTTTGACTACTGATGACTGAAAATGTACACCACATGAAAATCTACATATTATTTTATTACTGAATAATCAAAAACTAAAATAGGAGGATAAATGAAGGCTTTAATACTCACATTGTGATTTCAAATGCTAATAACTTTGACTGCCTCAGTGGCGCGGTGGGAGTGCATCCGACTGCTACGCAAGAGTTCGTGGGTTCGATTCCCACCCAGGATAAAACTTTGTGTGATGAGCACGATGGTTTATTCTGTGTCTGGGTGTTATTTATCTATAATATATATGTATTTACAAATATATAAGTATGTTTATCAGTTATCTAGATCCCATAACACAAGCTAATATTAGCTTACTTTGGGCTAGATGACGCTGTGTGACAAGTGTCTCGTCTCACAATATTTATTTATTTATTGATTAATAAGGCAATTCCTATAACTTAGGCAAATAATAACTTACTATCTTCACGCTGTATCCCAAAAGGGGCAGACCGTGAGGCTTCGCGATACATGTATACATACTTCTTTCTTTTGTTCTTTTCATTGTTTATCCATTGCCCGATAGTCGATAAATGGCTTTGGCCTAGTACTCTTCAGTGGCATAAACATAATAAGTTAGAAAAAAATGACAAGATAATTATAAAAAGATAGTGAAGAATTTCAACTGGTTTCGGTGCAGTTCTGGTTAGAGTTGTTTTGGTACTATTGAAAGGCATGTAATGATTTATAACATATGGACATACTGATGCAAGATATAGTTGTTAAAATAATTCCGGAAGGAAAACTACGTTCTATGTTAGTGTTCTCGGAAACATATAACAATCCTATAAACGATGAACAAGGAGTAATAAAACCGCATACACACTTGACAAATTGAGCTCTCGCCGAGTGCTGCGGCGCTGCAGCCCCGGAATTAGTGCCGTGTTCCCGGGATTTAACGACACTAGCTTTAAGACTATATCCAGGTGGGTTTATTGTTGTGTGCGAATTAAATTAAGACTGACTGGTTTAGCACCGTTTAAAATGTCATTATGGCTAGTTGTTGCGATGGTCGTCTGTGAAGTTCTCCTTAAGCCTTCAATTAAAGACCAGAAGTTACGTTGAGCCCAAGGTTACTATTCTGCAGTCTGTCTGATTTTTTTTTATATCTATTTAAACCAGCTAAATTTCCTCTGCTTCAGTAAATAGCATCCGCTGAGAAAGGTTGCAGAAATAATCTGTTATTCAAATAGTGTTTACTCGTATGTACTGCGAGTACACTTAGTAACTGTATATAAACCCACGGTCTTCTCACAGCTTTCAAATTACGTACAGAATATTTATTTTGGACGAGTCCTTAATTACGATGTCCTTCAATTTAGTCTGTATTTGCTGTTTCTAACTAAACAGTGACCACAAACCCTTATAATTCAACCCCTCCCTACGAAGTTGGTGCCGTTGAGTCCCCTTTACTCTCAATCGGTCGCTTTGTGGCCAAACTTTAGCAGTTTTTGTGCCCTAGCATTTAGAACTTACAAGTGGCTTCTTCAGTTTAGTTTTTGTGTATTCGACAATGTCTAGAAGAGATCGGGACCCGCAAGTTGTTGGAGAGCGATCATTTGTTGAAATTACTGTTTAGACATTTACAAATATTTTTATCTATATACTTATATATACTTGAGTGTAACTGTATATTTTGTTGGATAGGATAGTGAAGTCCTGGGGAGATAAAATTCCCGGGAAAAAACGGTCGGAGCAATTCAAATAACCGTATTGCTTGCACTTACCAGGATTGTTCCTAGAATTGTTTAATAACTTATCTTCAGTCGTCAAGTCTGTCCATCCATCCTAAGAATACGTAGTGTGTGAGTAATCGTGTTATGAGAATTTTGACGTAAATAATGTTTTTTTATATATATGCATTTGCAACTTACCTTAAACCTATTTGAAATTAACAAATAACCTTATACTTCAAAGAACCCGTTCCATACATTTTAATAGCTATATTATTATAACTATATATAATGGGTTTGGTTTATAGGTATTTGCTTTAATTTGGTAAGAGAATGGAGAACGGAGACCTATAAAATAGGAAAAGGAAGTTTTAAGTTCTTGAATAGATCCTATATCATGCAGAGCCAAAGCTTTAGAATACTCGGGACGCATATTACGGGTAATAATATCAAGCTTCTCCTCTTCTGATACCTCTTTACTTAAACGATCATACATTCCTAGAACTATGGAGACGAATATTACGACAGTTTCAGATTTTGCCTGAGTCCTAGCACGAATTTCTTTAAGTAGTTGGAAGTCAAAGTCCGGTATATCAAAATCTTCTTGAAGGGCTTTTGTAACCTCACGATAAGTAGTATAATTAATACGTTGAGAACGGAACCAAGACAACGCCGGTCCATCCAAAATTTCCGGGAAACCTCTGAAGTATGTACCGAGCAAAACTTTAGTGTGTCCACAGCCATCGCTGAAAATGGTTTAAATAATTTTGAATCTTTAACCCTAAGACAGAAATCTCAATTAGAGGATGTAAGGTCTCTATTTGATCAAATTGATACCGATAAGATAGGATTAGGTAAAACTCATTTAATAGAACATGTTATTAATACAGGTGATACTCCACCTATTAAACAAAAATATTATCGTCTTAGTCCTGATAAACAAACTGCTTTGGAGAAGGAACTTGATCGTATGTTAGAAGCAGGTATTGTTGAACCTTCTTATTCCCCTTGGAACTCACCTGTTGTTATGGTACAGAAATCTAGTGGTGAGATGAGATTATGTCTAGATAGCCGAAAGGTTAATTCTGTGTCAAAGACTGATGCTTATCCGTTACCTTATGTAAACTACGTACTTGATAACTTAAGAGATGCTAAATACCTCACATCATTAGACTTGAGTGCGGCTTATCATCAAATCCCTCTTAGTGATAATTCTAAGGAAAAAACTGCTTTTACTGTTCCTGGAAGAGGACTTTTTCATTATAATCGAATGTGCTTTGGTTTGGTTGGCGCTAGTGCTACCATGCAACGTCTAATGGACACTCTTTTTACTGCTCAATTTGATAATAAAGTATTTTGCTATATAGACGACATAGTCATATGTACGTCTGACTTTGATGAACACTTGCGATTACTTAAATCGGTTTTTGAAAAACTTAAGGCTGCAAACCTTACAATAAATATGAAGAAATCTTTATTCTGTAGAAGTGAACTCAAATATTTGGGATATATAGTGGATAGGTACGGCTTACGCACCGACCCTTCTAAAATAGACGTCATTATGAATTTTCCTATTCCGGAAGATGCGAAAAGCATCAAACGCTTTCTCGGCATGTGTGGTTGGTACCGACGTTTTATTAATAATTTTTCTAAAATCGCTCGTCCCTTGTCTCGATTAACGGGTAAGAGAGTGAAATTTGATTGGTCAGAGGAGGCCAATAATTCTTTTAACGTTCTTAAGTCTGCTCTTATCTCGGCACCTATTTTGAAGTGCCCTAACTTTGAAGAACCTTTCTATATACATACTGACGCGTCATCTTATGCCATTGGTGCAGTATTGACCCAAAAGTATGACGGACTCGATCATCCTATAGCATATTGTAGTCGAACACTTGTAAAACCTGAAATTAACTACTCAGTTACTGAGCGTGAACTTTTAAGTGTAATTTATGCCCTGGAACAATTCCGAGCATATGTAGAAGGTAGAAAAAGCTACATAGTTACTGATCACGCATCTTTAAAATGGTTCTATAACTTAAAGAATCCTTCTGGTCGTTTGAACAGATGGGCTTGCAGATTGAGTCAATTTAACTTTGAAATTATACACCGAAAGGGTAAAGAACACATAATTCCTGACTGTCTGTCGCGTATTCATTTAAACTCAATTGACGTTCTTTCTACTCAAGATCCTTGGTACTTAGACATCCTTAAAAAGGTCTCTGATACTCCATCTATGTTTCCTAATTTCAAAATTGAAAATAATAAACTTTATCGTTTCTCGAAGAATAAATATCGCCTGACAGATCAGTTTGACTGGAAGTTGGTAGTGCCTTATGAGGAACGAAAAGAAATTCTGACGAAGTGTCATGATAATGTTACTTCTGGCCATTTCGGTGTGGCCAAAACTCATTTTAAAATAGCTAGTATATATTACTGGCCTAATCTCTTTGAAGATGTTAAAGAATATGTTGATTCTTGTGAAATATGCAAAAGGTATAAACCTACTAATTTAGCCCGTCCTGGATTTATGGGTAAACCACGACGTATTACGTTGCCTGGCGAGGCTATCTCTTGTGACATTCTTGGTCCATTTCCTCCCTCCTATATGAGAAATCAATATTTGTTTGTTTGTACAGATTACTTTAGTAAATATGTTACTTTGTTTCCTTTGCGCACTATAACTGCTCAAGCGATAGTTAAATGTTTGGAGAAAGGAATTTTTCTTGTACATGGGGTACCTAAATATCTTTACTGTGACAACGGCGCACAATTCACTTCAAAAGACTTTAAAGACCTAATGGTTAAATATAGTGTTCCTCATATCTTTTACAATCCTAGATATCATCCACAGACAAACCCTACTGAGCGTGTAAATCGTGAATTGGTAAGAACCATAGCTTCGTACGTGCGTTCTGATCACCGAACTTGGGATAAGAACATATCTGAGATTCAATGTGCTCTTAATACAGTTAAACACGATGTAACTAAACATACTCCGTACTTCTTAACTCACGGGCGTGAGATGATTCTTGATGGTTCTATATATAATGATGACACTCCCATTGATCCTAACTCTTTAGAAGTTGATAATGAAAATAAATTTTCTAACAAGTTAAAAGAACTTGAAACTATATTCAGTAAAGTTCGAAACTGTTTACTCGTATCGCATGAACGTAATGCTCGTTATTATAATTTGAGAAAACGTAATGTGGAATTGAAGGAAGGCCAAATAGTCTACAAGCGTTGTTTTCATTTGTCAAATGCCTCCAAGCATTTTTCGGCAAAGTTAGCTCCCCGCTATGATAAATGTGCTATATACAAGAAACTTAGTCCTCTTGTTTATACTCTAAAATCTTTAGATGGAAAGAATCTTGGTAATTTCCATATAAAGGACATTGTTCGCCCTGGCGAATCCGGTTCTCAATAAATATAGTTAGTGCTTTTCCTAGCTATATCCAAAACTCCATATAAGTAGAAACTCGACGTTGAGTTAGAGTTGATACTATTTAAAAGGAATCATAACTGATAAAAACATATACTTAGAGTTTTCTTTCAGTAGTCGTCTAATTCGACACAGTGTTTCGAGATCTAGTGCTTTTGGAATCTCTTGGAATCTAAGATTTTCCTATACTACCTCGGTTGTAAATAAAACGGCATCTTGTAATATAATAAGTTGTTTTTTTTTGCCATTTAGAATTAACTAGATAGTTTTAACAGTATTTATACATAGTTTTGTCCATTCTGTTTCAATAGTTTTTGTCATACTTTTTAGAGCTGAGTGTTATCTGTTAGTTAGATAGGTGTCTGATGTCTATAGTTGTTGTAAGTTTTTTTTGTTGTTGTATATATATATTGCACGAAAAAAAAAATTTTTTTTCAAAAAAATTTTTTTTTTTACCCAACTAAGGAGGAACTGTAACACTTCTGAGTGTCGGTTACATATTCCTAAGATTTATTTACTAACCTTGTTTTTATATACATCCCTTTTGTTGAAACAAACTCAATTTTCACAATACTTTAGTTATAACTCTAAAGTCATTTGTCTAATTATTTAAAAGTTTAAATGATTTCACATTGTCTGTTTTTGTTCGGAACGACATGAGTTTGACGTTGTCAAAACTGTCACGAACGTTTCGACTCTTATGGCGCGTTCTAAAGTTAACGCATGCGTCTATGGTGTCTTTCAGTTTGGTGCTGGACATTGAACTTAGATAGATTGGCTGTCCTGACTCACAACCACACATAATGTATTGCGTGCGGTGTGACAAACAGGAATAGGAAGGTTTTTATGTTGATTTCGTTTATTCTGCCAATGTTTTGTCAAGGCTGTATGGTGTATGACTTTAGCCTGGTGTGATCGAACGGAAAAAAAAGAAGCTGGTTCTTTTTGACGAGAACGGCGTGATGAAAAAGCGCTTGGTCATGGTGATTTAATTCGGATTAATATCCGAAGTCTTTTTAGCTAATGCTAGAAGGTGAGGATAGTTGTTTGTATTTGTTTCTTCGTAATCTGCAAGATTACTTGGCATTGGCGAATAATATGTTCTTGCAATGGTTGTACTTTGTATTTCAGTCTGCTTATCAAGAGACTTGGCAAATAAGATGAAAAAGAATGATGATAGAAGGATCTAGTTAAAACCCCACTGAAATAAGTGGTAAGTTAAAACTATATAATCTCTTAGACTGAATTCCTTAACAGAATGTTGAGGGTGGAAGTGATTTTTATTACAAATTACTAATGTCTGTAACTTTTCTATTGTTACAGGGGTTTTAGGTTTTAGGTTTAGGTTTATGTTTTCGTTTTTATATCTACATAATAATTGAGCTTAACGTGTTTCACGTTCTCTGCATTCTACATTTTTACTCCTGAATGTCTGTAAGAAGACTTAAAGTAAGCTGAGACAATGTGCAAAGATGATATTTTTCCCTACTCTGGTTACCTACTACCTGGACTTCTAGAATAGAAAGAGATGTGAAGGACTTGGATGTTCCTCAATCCAGATAAGTAGTAATCTTTAATTAGTTTCTATGTATAATAACCTGGTAAAGGCCGACTGATGTTGATAGTTTAAAAGGAATAACTTTTAACCTTGAATATTCATTTTTCTATTACATATGTAGCTTTCCACTACTTTAATATACTGGACTACTGATGTGACGTTCCAGTTACACATATTTTATAATCTTTTTATTATCACAAAGGAATATTAATGTGAAACTTTATTTTTACCTTGTTATGTTGTAGTGTACGATGATGATGATGATAGGAAGCGGCGTTGTGTGTTTTACTAACCTAAGAAATAGTTTAAATGTATGTCTGTACATAATTTAGATATTTTTTAAGGCATCTGACAACGGCTTTAATATTTGTCATTTTAGGCCACGCCCATTTCCATACTTTGGTTTAAATTTTTATTTGTACTAAATATAAACTTATTTTTAAGTGACCATTTATGTATGGGTGTCACTATGCTTGACTAAGCCATTTCTTTTTACTTTCATTTATGTATATTCATGTCTACATATGGATATAATTAAATAAATATAATTAATAAGTCAATAGCCTGAGTTTTTTTTATATTTATTTAATTATATCCATATGTAGACATGAATATACATAAATGAAAGTAAAAAGAAATGGCTTAGTCAAGCATAGTGACACCCATACATAAATGGTCACTTAAAAATAAGTTTATATTTAGTACAAATAAAAATTTAAACCAAAGTATGGAAATGGGCGTGGCCTAAAATGACAAATATTAAAGCCGTTGTCAGATGCCTTAAAAAATATCTAAATTATGTACAGACATACATTTAAACTATTTCTTAGGTTAGTAAAACACACAACGCCGCTTCCTATCATCATCATCATCGTACACTACAACATAACAAGGTAAAAATAAAGTTTCACATTAATATTCCTTTGTGATAATAAAAAGATTATAAAATATGTGTAACTGGAACGTCACATCAGTAGTCCAGTATATTAAAGTAGTGGAAAGCTACATATGTAATAGAAAAATGAATATTCAAGGTTAAAAGTTATTCGTTTTAAACTATCAACATCAGTCGGCCTTTACCAGGTTATTATACATAGAAACTAATTAAAGATTACTACTTATCTGGATTGAGGAACATCCAAGTCCTTCACATCTCTTTCTATTCTAGAAGTCCAGGTAGTAGGTAACCAGAGTAGGGAAAAATATCATCTTTGCACATTGTCTCAGCTTACTTTAAGTCTTCTTACAGACATTCAGGAGTAAAAATGTAGAATGCAGAGAACGTGAAACACGTTAAGCTCAATTATTATGTAGATATAAAAACGAAAACATAAACCTAAACCTAAAACCTAAAACCCCTGTAACAATAGAAAAGTTACAGACATTAGTAATTTGTAATAAAAATCACTTCCACCCTCAACATTCTGTTAAGGAATTCAGTCTAAGAGATTATATAGTTTTAACTTACCACTTATTTCAGTGGGGTTTTAACTAGATCCTTCTATCATCATTCGTTTGATGGAGAGATACCTGGCGCCCTCTTTTTATAAATTCTGGTATTTCTCTGCTCCAGGTTGGTCCATACTCACTCCCTATACGCATGCTCTGCTAGCTGGTGCACCGGTGATTCTTTGAGATAGTGTTACTTACACATCTCCAGGGATTACCAAACGTACCTGATGGGTGTACGTAGGTGTGTTGTTGCTACCTAGTGCACACCACCCCTGCCAAGCCCGTCAGCCGTTATAAGTTGTTAAGACTAAAGAAAATTTATAAGTATCGTATGCCCCACTAACTATGGATAGACGACATAGTCATATGTACGTCTGACTTTGATGAACACTTGCGATTACTTAAATCGGTTTTTGAAAAACTTAAGGCTGCAAACCTTACAATAAATATGAAGAAATCTTTATTCTGTAGAAGTGAACTCAAATATTTGGGATATATAGTGGACAGGTACGGCTTACGCACCGACCCTTCTAAAATAGACGTCATTATGAATTTTCCTATTCCGGAAGATGCGAAAAGCATCAAACGCTTTCTCGGCATGTGTGGTTGGTACCGACGTTTTATTAATAATTTTTCTAAAATCGCTCGTCCTTTGTCTCGATTAACGGGTAAGAGAGTGAAATTTGATTGGTCAGAGGAGGCCAATAATTC
This sequence comes from Thumatha senex, assembly GCA_948477245.1. Lineage (NCBI taxonomy): Eukaryota > Metazoa > Arthropoda > Insecta > Lepidoptera > Erebidae > Thumatha > Thumatha senex. The sequence goes on from OX419737.1 coordinate 1,155,875, forward strand.
TTTTAACGTTCTTAAGTCTGCTCTTATCTCGGCACCTATTTTGAAGTGCCCTAACTTTGAAGAACCTTTCTATATACATACGGACGCGTCATCTTATGCTATTGGTGCAGTATTGACACAAAAGTATGACGGACTCGATCATCCTGTAGCATATTGTAGTAGAACCCTTGTAAAACCTGAAATTAACTACTCAGTTACTGAGCGTGAACTTTTAAGTGTAATTTATGCCCTGGAACAATTCCGAGCATATGTAGAAGGTAGAAAAAGCTACATAGTTACTGATCACGCATCTTTAAAATGGTTCTATAACTTAAAGAATCCTTCTGGTCGTTTAAACAGATGGGCTTGCAGATTGAGTCAATTTAACTTTGAAATTATACACCGAAAGGGTAAAGAACACATAATTCCTGACTGTCTGTCGCGTATTCATTTAAACTCAATTGACGTTCTTTCTACTCAAGATCCTTGGTACTTAGACATCCTTAAAAAGGTCTCTGATACTCCATCTATGTTTCCTAATTTCAAAATTGAAAATAATAAGCTTTATCGTTTCTCGAAGAATAAATATCGCCTGACAGATCAGTTTGACTGGAAGTTGGTAGTGCCTTATGAGGAACGAAAAGAAATTCTGACGAAGTGTCATGATAATGTTACTTCTGGCCATTTCGGTGTGGCCAAAACTCATTTTAAAATAGCTAGTATATATTACTGGCCTAATCTCTTTGAAGATGTTAAAGAATATGTTGATTCTTGTGAAATATGCAAAAGGTATAAACCTACTAATTTAGCCCGTCCTGGATTTATGGGTAAACCACGACGTATTACGTTGCCTGGCGAGGCTATCTCTTGTGACATTCTTGGTCCATTTCCTCCCTCTTATATGAGAAATCAATATTTGTTTGTTTGTACAGATTACTTTAGTAAATATGTTACTTTGTTTCCTTTGCGCACTATAACTGCTCAAGCGATAGTTAAATGTTTGGAGAAAGGAATTTTTCTTGTACATGGGGTACCTAAATATCTTTACTGTGACAACGGCGCACAATTCACTTCAAAAGACTTTAAAGACCTAATGGTTAAATATAGTGTTCCTCATATCTTTTACAATCCTAGATATCATCCACAGACAAACCCTACAGAGCGTGTAAATCGTGAATTGGTAAGAACCATAGCTTCGTACGTGCGTTCTGATCACCGAACTTGGGATAAGAACATATCTGAGATTCAATGTGCTCTTAATACAGTTAAACACGATGTAACTAAACATACTCCGTACTTCTTAACTCACGGACGTGAGATGATTCTTGATGGTTCTATATATAATGATGACACTCCCATTGATCCTAACTCTTTAGAAGTTGATAATGAAAATAAATTTTCTAACAAGTTAAAAGAACTTGAAACTATATTCAGTAAAGTTCGAAACTGTTTACTCGTATCGCATGAACGTAATGCTCGTTATTATAATTTGAGAAAACGTAATGTGGAATTGATGGAAGGTCAAATAGTCTACAAGCGTTGTTTTCATTTGTCAAATGCCTCCAAGCATTTTTCGGCAAAGTTAGCTCCCCGCTATGATAAATGTGTTATATACAAGAAACTTAGTCCTCTTGTTTATACTTTAAAATCTTTAGATGGAAAGAATCTTGGTAATTTCCATATAAAGGACATTGTTCGCCCTGGCGAATCCGGTTCTCAATAAATATAGTTAGTGCTTTTCCTAGCTATATCCAAAACTCCATATAAGTAGAAACTCGACGTTGAGTTAGAGTTGATACTATTTAAAAGGAATCATAACTGATAAAAACATATACTTAGAGTTTTCTTTCAGTAGTCGTCTAATTCGACACAGTGTTTCGAGATCTAGTGCTTTTGGAATCTCTTGGAATCTAAGATTTTCCTATACTACCTCGGTTGTAAATAAAACGGCATCTTGTAATATAATAAGTTGTTTTTTTTTGCCATTTAGAATATACAATTATAAAGTCCAATAAAAAAATCAATTCACAAATTATTATTAGATAGAAAAATAATATCAACCTTACAAACTATTTAAATACCCGCTCCTGACCGTTCCCGGTGGAAAGGTGCCCATCACACTTGCCGCGTTTCCACGCTGGATTGCGATGGCCATCCTCTGCACCAGAAACGATCCGGATCGAGAGTCAAGAATTAACTAGATTTTTACCTAGATACTTAGACTTATTATAGAATTAACTAGATAGTTTTAACAGTATTTATACATAGTTTTGTCCATTCTGTTTCAATAGTTTTTGTCATACTTTTTAGAGCTGAGTGTTATCTGTTAGTTAGATAGGTGTCTGATGTCTATAGTTGTTGTAAGTTTTTTTTGTTGTTGTATATATATATTGCACGAAAAAAAAAATTTTTTTTCAAAAAAAATTTTTTTTTTACCCAACTAAGGAGGAACTGTAACACTTCTGAGTGTCGGTTACATATTCCTAAGATTTATTTACTAACCTTGTTTTTATATACATCCCTTTTGTTGAAACAAACTCAATTTTTACAATACTTTAGTTATAACTCTAAAGTCATTTGTCTAATTATTTAAAAGTTTAAATGATTTCACATTGTCTGTTTTTGTTCGGAACGACATGAGTTTGACGTTGTCAAAACTGTCACGAACGTTTCGACTCTTATGGCGCGTTCTAAAGTTAACGCATGCGTCTATGGTGTCTTTCAGTTTGGTGCTGGACATTGAACTTAGATAGATTGGCTGTCCTGACTCACATCCACACATAATGTATTGCGTGCGGTGTGACAAACAGGAATAGGAAGGTTTTTATGTTGATTTCGTTTATTCTGCCAATGTTTTGTCAAGGCTGTATGGTGTATGACTTTAGCCTGGTGTGATCGAACGGAAAAAAAAAGAAGCTGGTTCTTTTTGACGAGAACGGCGTGATGAAAAAGCGCTTGGTCATGGTGATTTAATTCGGATTAATATCCGAAGTCTTTTTAGCTAATGCTAGAAGGTGAGGATAGTTGTTTATATTTGTTTCTTCGTAATCTGCAAGATTACTTGGCATTGGCGAATAATATGTTCTTACAATGGTTGTACTTTGTATTTCAGTCTGCTTATCATGAGATTTAGCAAGTAAGATGAAAAAGAATGATGATAGAAGGATCTAGTTAAAACCCCACTGAAATAAGTGGTAAGTTAAAACTATATAATCTCTTAGACTGAATTCCTTAACAGAATGTTGAGGGTGGAAGTGATTTTTATTACAAATTACTAATGTCTGTAACTTTTCTATTGTTACAGGGGTTTTAGTTTTAGGTTTTAGTTTTAGGTTTATGTTTTCGTTTTTATATCTACATAATAATTGAGCTTAACGTGTTTCACGTTCTCTGCATTCTACAAATTTTACTCCTGAATGTCTGTAAGAAGACTTAAAGTAAGCTGTGACTATGTGCAAAGAGGATATTTCTCTCTACTCCGGTTACTTACTACCTGGACTTCTAGAATAGAAAGAGATGTGAAGGACTTGGATGTTCCTCAACCCAGCTAAGTAGTAATCTTTAATTAGTTTCTATGTAGAATAACCCGGTAAAGGCCGACTGATGTTGATAGTTTAAAAGGAATAACTTTTAACCTTGAATATTCATTTTTCTATTACATATGTAGCTTTCCACTACTTTAATATACTGGACTACTGATGTGACGTTCCAGTTACACATATTTTATAATCTTTTTATTATCACAAAGGAATATTAATGTGAAACTTTATTTTTACCTTGTTATGTTGTAGTGTACGATGATGATGATGATAGGAAGCGGCGTTGTGTGTTTAACTAAACTAAGAAATAGTTTAAATGTATGTCTGCATATAATTTAGATATTATTAAGGCATCTGACAACTGCTTTAATATTTGTCATTTTAGGCCACGCCCATTTCCATACTTTGGTTTAAATTTTTATTTGTACTAAATATAAATTTATTTGTAAGTGACCATTTATGTATGGGTGTCACTATGCTTGACTAAGCCATTTCTTTTTACTTTCATTTATGTATATTCATGTCTACATATGGATATAGTGTAAATAAATATAATTAATAAGTAGAAGGGAGAAGTTTTTTTAATTGCATCATTCGTTTGATGGAGAGATACCTGGCGCCCTCTCTTTATAAATTCTGGTATTTCTCTGCTCCAGGTTGGTCCATACTCACTCCCTATACGCATGCTCTGCTAGCTGGTGCACCGGTGATTCTTTGAGATAGTGTTACTTACACATCTCCAGGGATTACCAACCGTACCTGATGGGTGTACGTAGGTGTGTTGTTGCTACCTAGTGCGCACCACCCCTACCAAGCCCGTCAGCCGTTATAAAAAAATTTATAAATTTATAAATTCTGATTAAATCAGTATAATAAGCAAAAGAAAATTTATAAGTTTCCTTTAAAGCACACCTTAAGACTAACAAAACCATAGTGACACACAATAAAGTACATGCTTATCACTAAATAAAAATACTTATTTAATATTTAATTGCATCATTCTCCAAGGCCCCACGTTGGGCGCCAACTTATAACGGCTGACGGGCTTGGTAGGGGTGGTGCGCACTAGGTAGCAACAACACACCTACGTACACCCATCAGGTACGTTTGGTAATCCCTGGAGATGTGTAAGTAACACTATCTCAAAGAATCACCGGTGCACCAGCTAGCAGAGCATGTGTATAGGGAGTGAGTAAGTTGGCGGCCCAACGTGTGACCTTGGAGAATGATGCAATTAAATATTAAATAAGTATTTTTATTTAGTGATAAGCATGTACTTTATTGTGTGTCACTATGGTTTTGTTAGTCTTAAGGTGTGCTTTAAAGGAAACTTATAAATTTTCTTTAGTCTTAAGCGCTATGGTATATCCAAGTTACTTTTGAATAAATCTACTGCTTGTATGTATTTGGTTAGATAGTTAAAGCTGATAAACTCGAAACTATCCAACATCAATGAAAGGCAATATATTCAATTTAAGCTTATAAACTTAAAGAGATATTTTTAAATATGCCGCGTTTATATCTTCTGTTTACTATTTTTCTGTCATTTTAGTTAGGTGCCATAACCTAACAATTATACTTGTTTTGAATTAGAATTGAATTTAGAATTAAATTTTCTATCATGGATTTTCTACAAGCTGGATGTAAGATCTCTCATTTACACAAAGACGAAATTACTCATGAACTGTCCATTCGTAAACTAGAAGTTAATCATCTCTCGCGACGATCCAGTCTTTGTCAAGCATTAAATGAGACATCGAAACTTGCTCGAAGGGGTAGTTTGAAATTTACTGATTTGGTCAATGTTAATTTGACTTCGGAATTAGAAGTGTGTCAACGAAAAGTTGAGGAGATCGAAAGAGAAGCTAAAGGTGATTTGTCTACATCTGCTAGAGGTCGGTTAAACTCTCGTTGCAGATACTTTCTTTGCCGTCTAGGTCGTATTGATGAGAATGAGGAGGTAATGCTTCTCAAAAAGCAATTGAATTCTATAATTGAATGCTTACAAGATAGTGATTCTGCTTCTTCATCGGATTCGGAGGATGACTATGACTCTGTAGTTACTGAGAAGGAGGTAGTCAGAGAGGTCATTTATAAACCTGAAAAGATTTTTAATATTAATTCTTTAAACTTGAAATTCAAGGGGGACACTTGTGTCCGTACTTTCCTTTCTCGCTTGGAAGAACTTCGTGTTGCTAGGAATATTTCTGAAGACAGAATATTCAGAGGTTTCCCGGAAATTTTGGATGGACCGGCGTTGTCTTGGTTCCGTTCTCAACGTATTAATTATACTACTTATCGTGAGGTTACAAAAGCCCTTCAAGAAGATTTTGATATACCGGACTTTGACTTCCAACTACTTAAAGAAATTCGTGCTAGGACTCAGGCAAAATCTGAAACTGTCGTAATATTCGTCTCCATAGTTCTAGGAATGTATGATCGTTTAAGTAAAGAGGTATCAGAAGAGGAGAAGCTTGATATTATTACCCGTAATATGCGTCCCGAGTATTCTAAAGCTTTGGCTCTGCATGATATAGGATCTATTCAAGAACTTAAAACTTTGTGTAAGCGTATTGAATTGGCTGAGGTAAAAGCCAAACAATTTAGTGAAACTATTTCATCTAAACAGCCTAACGTTATGTCTCCTACTCCTGTACGTGAATATGCATCGCGTAATACACATAAAACTTTTAAACCACCTCCTAAAAATTATGTAGCTTCAGTAGCTCAAAAGACTTTTAAAAGTCCCTGTTTTCGATGTGGCATGACGAACCATTTGACTAGTTTTTGTAAAAACTCAAAACAGATTGTTTGTTTTAAATGTGGTGAAAAGGATGTTCGTACTCCCAAATGTTCTAAATGTAATAATAATAATCCAAAAAACTGAATAACTTTGTCTTTTCGAAAAAAACATCTACTTTAACTTCTACTCCCGTACTCGACGAGAAGACAATATTTTTTCAACCCTCTGAGGGAGATAACAGACTTTATCTAATTTTAAACATACTTGGTATACAAGTGAAGGCCCTGCTAGATAGTGATGCCAGTACTTCTTTTCTTGGCTCTGATAGTCATCTTGTTTTTGCTTCGGCTGGTATACCTGTTCGTACTCATAAGATTCCGGTTAGAATCCGGGTAGCTAATGGTGAACGTTTGATATGTACCCAATATATGATAGTACCAGTAAATTATAATAATAATGTACAGCTCATTCACTTTAATATTCATCCTGGACTTGCTACTCCTATTATCCTAGGTTTAGACTTTTGGAGATCATTCCGCTTGGCTCCAGAAATAATATCTGAAGTATGTACCGAGCAAAACTTTAGTGTGTCCACAGCCATCGCTGAAAATGGTTTAAATAATTTTGAATCTTTAACCCTAAGACAGAAATCTCAATTAGAGGATGTAAGGTCTCTATTTGATCAAATTGATACCGATAAGGTAGGATTAGGTAAAACTCATTTAATAGAACATGTTATTAATACAGGTGATACTCCACCTATTAAACAAAAATATTATCGTCTTAGTCCTGATAAACAAACTGCTTTGGAGAAGGAACTTGATCGTATGTTAGAAGCAGGTATTGTTGAACCTTCTTATTCCCCTTGGAACTCACCTGTTGTTATGGTACAGAAATCTAGTGGTGAGATGAGATTATGTCTAGATAGCCGAAAGGTTAATTCTGTGTCAAAGACTGATGCTTATCCGTTACCTTATGTAAACTACGTACTTGATAACTTAAGAGATGCTAAATACCTCACATCATTAGACTTGAGTGCGGCTTATCATCAAATCCCTCTTAGTGATAATTCTAAGGAAAAAACTGCTTTTACTGTTCCTGGAGGAGGACTTTTTCATTATAATCGAATGTGCTTTGGTTTGGTTGGCGCTAGTGCTACCATGCAACGTCTAATGGACACTCTTTTTACTGCTCAATTTGATAATAAAGTATTTTGCTATATAGACGACATAGTCATATGTACGTCTGACTTTGATGAACACCTACGATTACTTAAATCGGTTTTTGAAAAACTTAAGGCTGCAAACCTTACAATAAATATGAAGAAATCTTTATTCTGTAGAAGTGAACTCAAATATTTGGGATATATAGTGGATAGGTACGGCTTACGCACCGACCCTTCTAAAATAGACGTCATTATGAATTTTCCTATTCCGGAAGATGCGAAAAGCATCAAACGCTTTCTCGGCATGTGTGGTTGGTACCGACGTTTTATTAATAATTTTTCTAAAATCGCTCGTCCTTTGTCTCGATTAACGGGTAAGAGAGTGAAATTTGATTGGTCAGAGGAGGCCAATAATTCTTTTAACGTTCTTAAGTCTGCTCTTATCTCGGCACCTATTTTGAAGTGCCCTAACTTTGAAGAACCTTTCTATATACATACTGACGCGTCATCTTATGCCATTGGTGCAGTATTGACCCAAAAGTATGACGGACTCGATCATCCTATAGCATATTGTAGTCGAACACTTGTAAAACCTGAAATTAACTACTCAGTTACTGAGCGTGAACTTTTAAGTGTAATTTATGCCCTGGAACAATTCCGAGCATATGTAGAAGGTAGAAAAAGCTACATAGTTACTGATCACGCATCTTTAAAATGGTTCTATAACTTAAAGAATCCTTCTGGTCGTTTGAACAGATGGGCTTGCAGATTGAGTCAATTTAACTTTGAAATTATACACCGAAAGGGTAAAGAACACATAATTCCTGACTGTCTGTCGCGTATTCATTTAAACTCAATTGACGTTCTTTCTACTCAAGATCCTTGGTACTTAGACATCTTTAAAAAGGTCTCTGATACTCCATCTATGTTTCCTAATTTCAAAATTGAAAATAATAAGCTTTATCGTTTCTCGAAGAATAAATATCGCCTGACAGATCAGTTTGACTGGAAGTTGGTAGTGCCTTATGAGGAACGAAAAGAAATTCTGACGAAGTGTCATGATAATGTTACTTCTGGCCATTTCGGTGTGGCCAAAACTCATTTTAAAATAGCTAGTATATATTACTGGCCTAATCTCTTTGAAGATGTTAAAGAATATGTTGATTCTTGTGAAATATGCAAAAGGTATAAACCTACTAATTTAGCCCGTCCTGGATTTATGGGTAAACCACGACGTATAACGTTGCCTGGCGAGGCTATCTCTTGTGACATTCTTGGTCCATTTCCTCCCTCTTATATGAGAAATCAATATTTGTTTGTTTGTACAGATTACTTTAGTAAATATGTTACTTTGTTTCCTTTGCGCACTATAACTGCTCAAGCGATAGTTAAATGTTTGGAGAAAGGAATTTTTCTTGTACATGGGGTACCTAAATATCTTTACTGTGACAACGGCGCACAATTCACTTCAAAAGACTTTAAAGACCTAATGGTTAAATATAGTGTTCCTCATATCTTTTACAATCCTAGATATCATCCACAGACAAACCCTACAGAGCGTGTAAATCGTGAATTGGTAAGAACCATAGCTTCGTACGTGCGTTCTGATCACCGAACTTGGGATAAGAACATATCTGAGATTCAATGTGCTCTTAATACAGTTAAACACGATGTAACTAAACATACTCCGTACTTCTTAACTCACGGACGTGAGATGATTCTTGATGGTTCTATATATAATGATGATACTCCCATTGATCCTAACTCTTTAGAAGTTGATGATGAGAATAAATTTTCTAACAAGTTGAAAGAACTTGATACTATATTCAGTAAAGTTCGAAACTGTTTACTCGTATCGCATGAACGTAATGCTCGTTATTATAATTTGAGAAAACGTAATGTGGAATTGAAGGAAGGCCAAATAGTCTACAAGCGTTGTTTTCATTTGTCAAATGCCTCCAAGCATTTTTCGGCAAAGTTAGCTCCCCGCTATGATAAATGTGTTATATACAAGAAACTTAGTCCTCTTGTTTATACTTTAAAATCTTTAGATGGAAAGAATCTTGGTAATTTCCATATAAAGGACATTGTTCGCCCTGGCGAATCCGGTTCTCAATAAATATAGTTAGTGCTTTTCCTAGCTATATCCAAAACTCCATATAAGTAGAAACTCGACGTTGAGTTAGAGTTGATACTATTTAAAAGGAATCATAACTGATAAAAACATATACTTAGAGTTTTCTTTCAGTAGTCGTCTAATTCGACACAGTGTTTCGAGATCTAGTGCTTTTGGAATCTCTTGGAATCTAAGATTTTCCTATACTACCTCGGTTGTAAATAAAACGGCATCTTGTAATATAATAAGTTGTTTTTTTTTGCCATTTAGAATTAACTAGATAGTTTTAACAGTATTTATACATAGTTTTGTCCATTCTGTTTCAATAGTTTTTGTCATACTTTTTAGAGCTGAGTGTTATCTGTTAGTTAGATAGGTGTCTGATGTCTATAGTTGTTGTAAGTTTTTTTTGTTGTTGTATATATATATTGCACGAAAAAAAAAATTTTTTTTCAAAAAAATTTTTTTTTTTACCCAACTAAGGAGGAACTGTAACACTTCTGAGTGTCGGTTACATATTCCTAAGATTTATTTACTAACCTTGTTTTTATATACATCCCTTTTGTTGAAACAAACTCAATTTTTACAATACTTTAGTTATAACTCTAAAGTCATTTGTCTAATTATTTAAAAGTTTAAATGATTTCACATTGTCTGTTTTTGTTCGGAACGACATGAGTTTGACGTTGTCAAAACTGTCACGAACGTTTCGACTCTTATGGCGCGTTCTAAAGTTAACGCATGCGTCTATGGTGTCTTTCAGTTTGGTGCTGGACATTGAACTTAGATAGATTGGCTGTCCTGACTCACATCCACACATAATGTATTGCGTGCGGTGTGACAAACAGGAATAGGAAGGTTTTTATGTTGATTTCGTTTATTCTGCCAATGTTTTGTCAAGGCTGTATGGTGTATGACTTTAGCCTGGTGTGATCGAACGGAAAAAAAAAAAGCTGGTTCTTTTTGACGAGAACGGCGTGATGAAAAAGCGCTTGGTCATGGTGATTTAATTCGGATTAATATCCGAAGTCTTTTTAGCTAATGCTAGAAGGTGAGGATAGTTGTTTATATTTGTTTCTTCGTAATCTGCAAGATTACTTGGCATTGGCGAATAATATGTTCTTGAAATGGTTGTACTTTGTATTTCAGTCTGCTTATCGGGAGACTTGGCAAATAAGATGAAAAAGAATGATGATAGAAGGATCTAGTTAAAACCCCACTGAAATAAGTGGTAAGTTAAAACTATATAATCTCTTAGACTGAATTCCTTAACAGAATGTTGAGGGTGGAAGTGATTTTTATTACAAATTACTAATGTCTGTAACTTTTCTATTGTTACAGGGGTTTTAGGTTTTAGGTTTAGGTTTATGTTTTCGTTTTTATATCTACATAATAATTGAGCTTAACGTGTTTCACGTTCTCTGCATTCTACATTTTTACTCCTGAATGTCTGTAAGAAGACTTAAAGTAAGCTGAGACAATGTGCAAAGATGATATTTTTCCCTACTCTGGTTACCTACTACCTGGACTTCTAGAATAGAAAGAGATGTGAAGGACTTGGATGTTCCTCAATCCAGATAAGTAGTAATCTTTAATTAGTTTCTATGTATAATAACCTGGTAAAGGCCGACTGATGTTGATAGTTTAAAAGGAATAACTTTTAACCTTGAATATTCATTTTTCTATTACATATGTAGCTTTCCACTACTTTAATAGACTGGACTACTGATGTGACGTTCCAGTTACACATATTTTATAATCTTTCTATTATCACAAAGGAATATTAATGTGAAACTTTATTTTTACCTTGTTATGTTGTAGTGTACGATGATGATGATGATAGGAAGCGGCGTTGTGTGTTTTACTAACCTAAGAAATAGTTTAAATGTATGTCTGTACATAATTTAGATATTTTTTAAGGCATCTGACAACGGCTTTAATATTTGTCATTTTAGGCCACGCCCATTTCCATACTTTGGTTTAAATTTTTATTTGTACTAAATATAAACTTATTTTTAAGTGACCATTTATGTATGGGTGTCACTATGCTTGACTAAGCCATTTCTTTTTACTTTCATTTATGTATATTCATGTCTACATATGGATATAATTAAATAAATATAATTAATAAGTCGATAGCCTGAGTTTTTTTTAATTGCATCATTCGTTTGATGGAGAGATACCTGGCGCCCTCTTTTTATAAATTCTGGTATTTCTCTGCTCCAGGTTGGTCCATACTCACTCCCTATACACATGCTCTGCTAGCTGGTGCACCGGTGATTCTTTGAGATAGTGTTACTTACACATCTCCAGGGATTACCAAACGTACCTGATGGGTGTACGTAGGTGTGTTGTTGCTACCTAGTGCACACCACCCCTGCCAAGCCCGTCAGCCGTTATAAGTTGGCGTCCAACGTGGGGCACTAGGTAGCAACATGCACACCTACGTACACCCATCAGGTACGTTTGGTAATCCCTGGAGTTGTGTAAGTAACACTATCTCAAAGAATCACCGGTGCACCAGCTAGCAGAGCATGCGTATAGGGAGTGAGTATGGACCAACCTGGAGCAGAGAAATACCAGAATTTATAAAGAGAGGGCGCCAGGTATCTCTCCATCAAACGAATGATGCAATTAAAAAAACTTCTCCCTTCTACTTATTAATTATATTTATTTACACTATATCCATATGTAGACATGAATATACTTAAATTAAAGTAAAAAGAAATGGCTTAGTTAAGCATAGTGGGATCCATATATATATGGTCACTTAAAATAAATTTATATTTAGTACAAATAAAAATTTAAACCAAAGTATGGAAATGGGCGTGGCCTAAAATGACAAATATTAAAGCAGTTGTCAGATGCCTTAATAATATCTAAATTATATGCAGACATACATTTAAACTATTTCTTAGTTTAGTTAAACACACAACGCCGCTTCCTATCATCATCATCATCGTACACTACAACATAACAAGGTAAAAATAAAGTTTCACTTTAATATTCCTTTGTGATAATAAAAAGATTATAAAATATGTGTAACTGGAACGTCACATCAGTAGTCCAGTATATTAAAGTAGTTGACAGCTACATATGTAATAGAAAAATGAATATTTAAAGTTAAAAGTTATTACTTTTAAACTATCAACATCAGTCGGCCTTTACCGGGTTATTATACATAGAAACTAATTAAAGATTACCACTTATCTGTATTTAAGTTTGAGGAACATCCAAGTCCTTCACATCTCTTCCTATTCTATAAGTCCAGGTAGTAGGTAACCAGAGTAGGGAAAAATATCATCTTTGCACATTGTCTCAGCTTACTTTAAGTCTTCTTACAGACATTCAGGAGTAAAAATGTAGAATGCAGAGAACGTGAAACACGTTAAACTCAATTATTATGTAGATATAAAAACGAAAACATAAACCTAAACCTAAAACCTAAAACCCCTGTAACAATAGAAAAGTTACAGACATTAGTAATTTGTAATAAAAATCACTTCCACCCTCAACATTCTGTTAAGGAATTCAGTCTAAGAGATTATATAGTTTTAACTTACCACTTATTTCAGTGGGGTTTTAACTAGATCCTTCTATCATCATTCTTTTTCATCTTACTTGCTAAATCTCATGATAAGCAGACTGAAATACAAAGTACAACCATTGTAAGAACATATTATTCGCCAATGCCAAGTAATCTTGCAGATTACGAAGAAACAAATATAAACAACTATCCTCACCTTCTAGCATTAGCTAAAAAGACTTCGGATATTAATCCGAATTAAATCACCATGACCAAGCGCTTTTTCATCACGCCGTTCTCGTCAAAAAGAACCAGCTTCTTTTTTTTCCCGGCCGATGCACCAGGCTAAAGTCATACACCATACAGCCTTGACAAAACATTGGCAGAATAAACGAAATCAACATAAAAACCTTCCTATTCCTGTTTGTCACACCGCACGCAATACATTATGTGTGGATGTGAGTCAGGACAGCCAATCTATCTAAGTTCAATGTCCAGCACCAAACTGAAAGACACCATAGACGCATGCGTTAACTTTAGAACGCGCCATAAGAGTCGAAACGTTCGTGACAGTTTTGACAACGTCAAACTCATGTCGTTCCGAACAAAAACAGACAATGTGAAATCATTTAAACTTTTAAATAATTAGACAAATGACTTTAGAGTTATAACTAAAGTATTGTAAAAATTGAGTTTGTTTCAACAAAAGGGATGTATATAAAAACAAGGTTAGTAAATAAATCTTAGGAATATGTAACCGACACTCAGAAGTGTTACAGTTTTTTTTTTTTTTTTTTTAAGTCTAAACCTAGGATAATAGGAGTAGCAAGTCCAGGATGAATATTAAAGTGAATGAGCTGTACATTATTATTATAATTTACTGGTACTATCATATATTGGGTACATATCAAACGTTCACCATTAGCAACCCGGATTCTAACCGGAATCTTATGAGTACGAACAGGTATACCAGCCGAAGCAAAAACAAGATGACTATCAGAGCCAAGAAAAGAAGTACTGGCACCACTATCTAGCAGGGCCTTCACTTGTATACCAAGTATGTTTAAAATTAGATAAAGTCTGTTATCTCCCTCAGAGGGTTGAAAAAATATTGTCTTCTCGTCGAGTACGGGAGTAGAAGTTAAAGTAGATGTTTTTTTCGAAAAGACAAAGTTATTCAGTTTTTTGGATTATTATTATTACATTTAGAACATTCGGGAGTACGAACATCCTTTTCACCACATTTAAAACAAACAATCTGTTTTGAGTTTTTACAAAAACTAGTCAAATGGTTCGTCATGCCACATCGAAAACAGGGACTTTTAAAAGTCTTTTGAGCTACTGAAGCTACATAATTTTTAGGAGGTGGTTTAAAAGTTTTATGTGTATTACGCGATGCATATTCACGTACAGGAGTAGGAGACATAACGTTAGGCTGTTTAGATGAAATAGTTTCACTAAATTGTTTGGCTTTTACCTCAGCCAATTCAATACGCTTACACAAAGTTTTAAGTTCTTGAATAGATCCTATATCATGCAGAGCCAAAGCTTTAGAATACTCGGGACGCATATTACGGGTAATAATATCAAGCTTCTCCTCTTCTGATACCTCTTTACTTAAACGATCATACATTCCTAGAACTATGGAGACGAATATTACGACAGTTTCAGATTTTGCCTGAGTCCTAGCACGAATTTCTTTAAGTAGTTGGAAGTCAAAGTCCGGTATATCAAAATCTTCTTGAAGGGCTTTTGTAACCTCACGATAAGTAGTATAATTAATACGTTGAGAACGGAACCAAGACAACGCCGGTCCATCCAAAATTTCCGGGAAACCTCTGAATATTCTGTCTTCAGAAATATTCCTAGCAACACGAAGTTCTTCCAAGCGAGAAAGGAAAGTACGGACACAAGTGTCCCCCTTGAATTTCAAGTTTAAAGAATTAATATTAAAAATCTTTTCAGGTTTATAAATGACCTCTCTGACTACCTCCTTCTCAGTAACTACAGAGTCATAGTCATCCTCCGAATCCGATGAAGAAGCAGAATCACTATCTTGTAAGCATTCAATTATAGAATTCAATTGCTTTTTGAGAAGCATTACCTCCTCATTCTCATCAATACGACCTAGACGGCAAAGAAAGTATCTGCAACGAGAGTTTAACCGTTGACGTTAAACTTATGTTACTTTGTTTCCTTTGCGCACAATTCACTTCAAAAGACTTTAAAGACCTAATGGTTAAATATAGTGTTCCTCATATCTTTTACAATCCTAGATATCATCCACAGACAAACCCTACAGAGCGTGTAAATCGTGAATTGGTAAGAACCATAGCTTCGTACGTGCGTTCTGATCACCGAACTTGGGATAAGAACATATCTGAGATTCAATGTGCTCTTAATACAGTTAAACACGATGTAACTAAACATACTCCGTACTTCTTAACTCACGGACGTGAGATGATTCTTGATGGTTCTATATATAATGATGATACTCCCATTGATCCTAACTCTTTAGAAGTTGATGATGAGAATAAATTTTCTAACAAGTTGAAAGAACTTGATACTATATTCAGTAAAGTTCGAAACTGTTTACTCGTATCGCATGAACGTAATGCTCGTTATTATAATTTGAGAAAACGTAATGTGGAATTGAAGGAAGGCCAAATAGTCTACAAGCGTTGTTTTCATTTGTCAAATGCCTCCAAGCATTTTTCGGCAAAGTTAGCTCCCCGCTATGATAAATGTGTTATATACAAGAAACTTAGTCCTCTTGTTTATACTTTAAAATCTTTAGATGGAAAGAATCTTGGTAATTTCCACATAAAGGACATTGTTCGCCCTGGCGAATCCGGTTCTCAATAAATATAGTTAGTGCTTTTCCTAGCTATATCCAAAACTCCATATAAGTAGAAACTCGACGTTGAGTTAGAGTTGATACTATTTAAAAGGAATCATAACTGAAAAAAACATATACTTAGAGTTTTCTTTCAGTAGTCGTCTAATTCGACAGTGTTTCGAGATCTAGTACTTTTGGAATCTCTTGGAACATAAGATTTTCCTATACTACCTCGGTTGTAAATAAAACGGCATCTTGTAATATAATAAGTTGTTTTTTTGCCATTTAGAATTAACTAGATAGTTTTAACAGTATTTATACATCGTTTTGTCCGTTCTGTTTCAATAGTTTTTGTCATACTCTTTAGAGCTGAGTGTTATCTGTGAGTTAGATAGGTGTCTAATGTCTATAGATGTTGTAAGTTTTTTTTGTTGTTGTATATATATAGTGCTTAAAAAAAAATTTTTTTTCTAAAAAAAATTTTTTTTAACCCAACTAAGGAGGAACTGTAACACTTCTGAGTGTCGGTTACATATTCCTAAGATTTATTTACTAACCTTGTTTTTATATACATCCCTTTTTGTTGAAACAAACTCAATTTTCACAATACTTTAGTTATAACTCTAAAGTCATTTGTCTAATTATTTAAAAGTTTAAATGATTTCACATTGTCTGTTTTTGTTCGGAACGACATGAGTTTGACGTTGTCAAAACTGTCATGAACGTTTCGACTCTTATGGCGCGTTCTAAAGTTAACGCATGCGTCTATGGTGTCTTTCAGTTTGGTGCTGGACATTGAACTTAGATAGATTGGCTGTCCTGACTCACATCCACACATAATGTATTGCGTGCGGTGTGACAAACAGGAATAGGAAGGTTTTTATGTTGATTTCGTTTATTCTGCCAATGTTTTGTCA
Organism: Thumatha senex; assembly: GCA_948477245.1. Lineage (NCBI taxonomy): Eukaryota > Metazoa > Arthropoda > Insecta > Lepidoptera > Erebidae > Thumatha > Thumatha senex. Next base: position 1,172,699 of record OX419737.1, read on the forward strand.
AGGCTGTATGGTGTATGACTTTAGCCTGGTGTGATCGAACGGAAAAAAAAGAAGCTGGTTCTTTTTGACGAGAACGGCGTGATGAAAAAGCGCTTGGTCATGGTGATTTAATTCGGATTAATATCCGAAGTCTTTTTAGCTAATGCTAGAAGGTGAGGATAGTTGTTTATATTTGTTTCTTCGTAATCTGCAAGATTACTTGGCATTGGCGAATAATATGTTCTTACAATGGTTGTACTTTGTATTTCAGTCTGCTTATCATGAGATTTAGCAAGTAAGATGAAAAAGAATGATGATAGAAGGATCTAGTTAAAACCCCACTGAAATAAGTGGTAAGTTAAAACTATATAATCTCTTAGACTGAATTCCTTAACAGAATGTTGAGGGTGGAAGTGATTTTTATTACAAATTACTAATGTCTGTAACTTTTCTATTGTTACAGGGGTTTTAGGTTTTAGGTTTAGGTTTATGTTTTCGTTTTTATATCTACATAATAATTGAGTTTAACGTGTTTCACGTTCTCTGCATTCTACATTTTTACTCCTGAATGTCTGTAAGAAGACTTAAAGTAAGCTGAGACAATGTGCAAAGATGATATTTTTCCCTACTCTGGTTACCTACTACCTGGACTTCTAGAATAGAAAGAGATGTGAAGGACTTGGATGTTCCTCAATCCAGATAAGTAGTAATCTTTAATTAGTTTCTATGTATAATAACCTGGTAAAGGCCGACTGATGTTGATAGTTTAAAAGGAATAACTTTTAACCTTGAATATTCATTTTTCTATTACATATGTAGCTTTCCACTACTTTAATATACTGGACTACTGATGTGACGTTCCAGTTACACATATTTTATAATCTTTTTATTATCACAAAGGAATATTAATGTGAAACTTTATTTTTACCTTGTTATGTTGTAGTGTACGATGATGATGATGATAGGAAGCGGCGTTGTGTGTTTTACTAACCTGAGAAATAGTTTAAATGTATGTCTGTACATAATTTAGATATTTTTTAAGGCATCTGACAACGGCTTTAATATTTGTCATTTTAGGCCACGCCCATTTCCATACTTTGGTTTAAATTTTTATTTGTACTAAATATAAACTTATTTTTAAGTGACCATTTATGTATGGGTGTCACTATGCTTGACTAAGCCATTTCTTTTTACTTTCATTTATGTATATTCATGTCTACATATGGATATAATTAAATAAATATAATTAATAAGTCAATAGCCTGAGTTTTTTTTAATTGCATCATTCGTTTGATGGAGAGATACCTGGCGCCCTCTTTTTATAAATTCTGGTATTTCTCTGCTCCAGGTTGGTCCATACTCACTCCCTATACACATGCTCTGCTAGCTGGTGCACCGGTGATTCTTTGAGATAGTGTTACTTACACATCTCCAGGGATTACCAAACGTACCTGATGGGTGTACGTAGGTGTGTTGTTGCTACCTAGTGCACACCACCCCTGCCAAGCCCGTCAGCCGTTATAAGTTTGTTTACAAAATAAATTTTATTTACGATGATGATGATGATAGGAAGCGGCGTTGTGTGTTTTACTAACCTAAAAAATATCTAAATTATGTACAGACATACATTTAAACTATTTCTTAGGTTAGTAAAACACACAACGCCGCTTCCTATCATCATCATCATCGTACACTACAACATAACAAGGTAAAAATAAAGTTTCACATTAATATTCCTTTGTGATAATAAAAAGATTATAAAATATGTGTAACTGGAACGTCACATCAGTAGTCCAGTATATTAAAGTAGTGGAAAGCTACATATGTGATAGAAAAATGAATATTCAAGGTTAAAAGTTATTCCTTTTAAACTATCAACATCAGTCGGCCTTTACCGGGTTATTCTACATAGAAACTAATTAAAGATTACTACTTAGCTGGGTTGAGGAACATCCAAGTCCTTCACATCTCTTTCTATTCTAGAAGTCCAGGTAGTAAGTAACCGGAGTAGAGAGAAATATCCTCTTTGCACATAGTCACAGCTTACTTTAAGTCTTCTTACAGACATTCAGGAGTAAAATTTGTAGAATGCAGAGAACGTGAAACACGTTAAGCTCAATTATTATGTAGATATAAAAACGAAAACATAAACCTAAACCTAAAACCTAAAACCTAAAACCTAAAACCCCTGTAACAATAGAAAAGTTACAGACATTAGTAATTTGTAATAAAAATCACTTCCACCCTCAACATTCTGTTAAGGAATTCAGTCTAAGAGATTATATAGTTTTAACTTACCACTTATTTCAGTGGGGTTTTAACTAGATCCTTCTATCATCATTCTTTTTCATCTTACTTGCTAAATCTCATGATAAGCAGACTGAAATACAAAGTACAACCATTGTAAGAACATATTATTCGCCAATGCCAAGTAATCTTGCAGATTACGAAGAAACAAATATAAACAACTATCCTCACCTTCTAGCATTAGCTAAAAAGACTTCGGATATTAATCCGAATTAAATCACCATGACCAAGCGCTTTTTCATCACGCCGTTCTCGTCAAAAAGAACCAGCTTCTTTTTTTTCCGTTCGATCACACCAGGCTAAAGTCATACACCATACAGCCTTGACAAAACATTGGCAGAATAAACGAAATCAACATAAAAACCTTCCTATTCCTGTTTGTCACACCGCACGCAATACATTATGTGTGGATGTGAGTCAGGACAGCCAATCTATCTAAGTTCAATGTCCAGCACCAAACTGAAAGACACCATAGACGCATGCGTTAACTTTAGAACGCGCCATAAGAGTCGAAACGTTCGTGACAGTTTTGACAACGTCAAACTCATGTCGTTCCGAACAAAAACAGACAATGTGAAATCATTTAAACTTTTAAATAATTAGACAAATGACTTTAGAGTTATAACTAAAGTATTGTAAAAATTGAGTTTGTTTCAACAAAAGGGATGTATATAAAAACAAGGTTAGTAAATAAATCTTAGGAATATGTAACCGACACTCAGAAGTGTTACAGTTCCTCCTTAGTTGGGTAAAAAAAAATTTTTTTTGAAAAAAAAATTTTTTTTTTTTCGTGCAATATATATATACAACAACAAAAAAAACTTACAACAACTATAGACATCAGACACCTATCTAACTAACAGATAACACTCAGCTCTAAAAAGTATGACAAAAACTATTGAAACAGAATGGACAAAACTATGTATAAATACTGTTAAAACTATCTAGTTAATTCTAAATGGCAAAAAAAAACAACTTATTATATTACAAGATGCCGTTTTATTTACAACCGAGGTAGTATAGGAAAATCTTAGATTCCAAGAGATTCCAAAAGCACTAGATCTCGAAACACTGTGTCGAATTAGACGACTACTGAAAGAAAACTCTAAGTATATGTTTTTATCAGTTATGATTCCTTTTAAATAGTATCAACTCTAACTCAACGTCGAGTTTCTACTTATATGGAGTTTTGGATATAGCTAGGAAAAGCACTAACTATATTTATTGAGAACCGGATTCGCCAGGGCGAACAATGTCCTTTATATGGAAATTACCAAGATTCTTTCCATCTAAAGATTTTAAAGTATAAACAAGAGGACTAAGTTTCTTGTATATAACACATTTATCATAGCGGGGAGCTAACTTTGCCGAAAAATGCTTGGAGGCATTTGACAAATGAAAACAACGCTTGTAGACTATTTGACCTTCCATCAATTCCACATTACGTTTTCTCAAATTATAATAACGAGCATTACGTTCATGCGATACGAGTAAACAGTTTCGAACTTTACTGAATATAGTTTCAAGTTCTTTTAACTTGTTAGAAAATTTATTTTCATTATCAACTTCTAAAGAGTTAGGATCAATGGGAGTGTCATCATTATATATAGAACCATCAAGAATCATCTCACGCCCGTGAGTTAAGAAGTACGGAGTATGTTTAGTTACATCGTGTTTAACTGTATTAAGAGCACATTGAATCTCAGATATGTTCTTATCCCAAGTTCGGTGATCAGAACGCACGTACGAAGCTATGGTTCTTACCAATTCACGATTTACACGCTCAGTAGGGTTTGTCTGTGGATGATATCTAGGATTGTAAAAGATATGAGGAACACTATATTTAACCATTAGGTCTTTAAAGTCTTTTGAAGTGAATTGTGCGCCGTTGTCACAGTAAAGATATTTAGGTACCCCATGTACAAGAAAAATTCCTTTCTCCAAACATTTAACTATCGCTTGAGCAGTTATAGTGCGCAAAGGAAACAAAGTAACATATTTACTAAAGTAATCTGTACAAACAAACAAGTATTGATTTCTCATATAGGAGGGAGGAAATGGACCAAGAATGTCACAAGAGATAGCCTCGCCAGGCAACGTAATACGTCGTGGTTTACCCATAAATCCAGGACGGGCTAAATTAGTAGGTTTATACCTTTTGCAGATTGAGTCAATTTAACTTTGAAATTATACACCGAAAGGGTAAAGAACACATAATTCCTGACTGTCTGTCGCGTATTCATTTAAACTCAATTGACGTTCTTTCTACTCAAGATCCTTGGTACTTAGACATCTTTAAAAAGGTCTCTGATACTCCATCTATGTTTCCTAATTTCAAAATTGAAAATAATAAGCTTTATCGTTTCTCGAAGAATAAATATCGCCTGACAGATCAGTTTGACTGGAAGTTGGTAGTGCCTTATGAGGAACGAAAAGAAATTCTGACGAAGTGTCATGATAATGTTACTTCTGGCCATTTCGGTGTGGCCAAAACTCATTTTAAAATAGCTAGTATATATTACTGGCCTAATCTCTTTGAAGATGTTAAAGAATATGTTGATTCTTGTGAAATATGCAAAAGGTATAAACCTACTAATTTAGCCCGTCCTGGATTTATGGGTAAACCACGACGTATTACGTTGCCTGGCGAGGCTATCTCTTGTGACATTCTTGGTCCATTTCCTCCCTCCTATATGAGAAATCAATACTTGTTTGTTTGTACAGATTACTTTAGTAAATATGTTACTTTGTTTCCTTTGCGCACTATAACTGCTCAAGCGATAGTTAAATGTTTGGAGAAAGGAATTTTTCTTGTACATGGGGTACCTAAATATCTTTACTGTGACAACGGCGCACAATTCACTTCAAAAGACTTTAAAGACCTAATGGTTAAATATAGTGTTCCTCATATCTTTTACAATCCTAGGTATCATCCACAGACAAACCCTACTGAGCGTGTAAATCGTGAATTGGTAAGAACCATAGCTTCGTACGTGCGTTCTGATCACCGAACTTGGGATAAGAACATATCTGAGATTCAATGTGCTCTTAATACAGTTAAACACGATGTAACTAAACATACTCCGTACTTCTTAACTCACGGGCGTGAGATGATTCTTGATGGTTCTATATATAATGATGACACTCCCATTGATCCTAACTCTTTAGAAGTTGATAATGAAAATAAATTTTCTAACAAGTTAAAAGAACTTGAAACTATATTCAGTAAAGTTCGAAACTGTTTACTCGTATCGCATGAACGTAATGCTCGTTATTATAATTTGAGAAAACGTAATGTGGAATTGATGGAAGGTCAAATAGTCTACAAGCGTTGTTTTCATTTGTCAAATGCCTCCAAGCATTTTTCGGCAAAGTTAGCTCCCCGCTATGATAAATGTGTTATATACAAGAAACTTAGTCCTCTTGTTTATACTTTAAAATCTTTAGATGGAAAGAATCTTGGTAATTTCCATATAAAGGACATTGTTCGCCCTGGCGAATCCGGTTCTCAATAAATATAGTTAGTGCTTTTCCTAGCTATATCCAAAACTCCATATAAGTAGAAACTCGACGTTGAGTTAGAGTTGATACTATTTAAAAGGAATCATAACTGATAAAAACATATACTTAGAGTTTTCTTTCAGTAGTCGTCTAATTCGACACAGTGTTTCGAGATCTAGTGCTTTTGGAATCTCTTGGAATCTAAGATTTTCCTATACTACCTCGGTTGTAAATAAAACGGCATCTTGTAATATAATAAGTTGTTTTTTTTTGCCATTTAGAATTAACTAGATAGTTTTAACAGTATTTATACATAGTTTTGTCCATTCTGTTTCAATAGTTTTTGTCATACTTTTTAGAGCTGAGTGTTATCTGTTAGTTAGATAGGTGTCTGATGTCTATAGTTGTTGTAAGTTTTTTTTGTTGTTGTATATATATATTGCACGAAAAAAAAAAAATTTTTTTTTCAAAAAAAATTTTTTTTTACCCAACTAAGGAGGAACTGTAACACTTCTGAGTGTCGGTTACATATTCCTAAGATTTATTTACTAACCTTGTTTTTATATACATCCCTTTTGTTGAAACAAACTCAATTTTTACAATACTTTAGTTATAACTCTAAAGTCATTTGTCTAATTATTTAAAAGTTTAAATGATTTCACATTGTCTGTTTTTGTTCGGAACGACATGAGTTTGACGTTGTCAAAACTGTCACGAACGTTTCGACTCTTATGGCGCGTTCTAAAGTTAACGCATGCGTCTATGGTGTCTTTCAGTTTGGTGCTGGACATTGAACTTAGATAGATTGGCTGTCCTGACTCACATCCACACATAATGTATTGCGTGCGGTGTGACAAACAGGAATAGGAAGGTTTTTATGTTGATTTCGTTTATTCTGCCAATGTTTTGTCAAGGCTGTATGGTGTATGACTTTAGCCTGGTGTGATCGAACGGAAAAAAAAGAAGCTGGTTCTTTTTGACGAGAACGGCGTGATGAAAAAGCGCTTGGTCATGGTGATTTAATTCGGATTAATATCCGAAGTCTTTTTAGCTAATGCTAGAAGGTGAGGATAGTTGTTTATATTTGTTTCTTCGTAATCTGCAAGATTACTTGGCATTGGCGAATAATATGTTCTTACAATGGTTGTACTTTGTATTTCAGTCTGCTTATCATGAGATTTAGCAAGTAAGATGAAAAAGAATGATGATAGAAGGATCTAGTTAAAACCCCACTGAAATAAGTGGTAAGTTAAAACTATATAATCTCTTAGACTGAATTCCTTAACAGAATGTTGAGGGTGGAAGTGATTTTTATTACAAATTACTAATGTCTGTAACTTTTCTATTGTTACAGGGGTTTTAGGTTTTAGGTTTTAGGTTTTAGGTTTAGGTTTATGTTTTCGTTTTTATATCTACATAATAATTGAGCTTAACGTGTTTCACGTTCTCTGCATTCTACAAATTTTACTCCTGAATGTCTGTAAGAAGACTTAAAGTAAGCTGTGACTATGTGCAAAGAGGATATTTCTCTCTACTCCGGTTACTTACTACCTGGACTTCTAGAATAGAAAGAGATGTGAAGGACTTGGATGTTCCTCAACCCAGCTAAGTAGTAATCTTTAATTAGTTTCTATGTAGAATAACCCGGTAAAGGCCGACTGATGTTGATAGTTTAAAAGGAATAACTTTTAACCTTGAATATTCATTTTTCTATCACATATGTAGCTTTCCACTACTTTAATATACTGGACTACTGATGTGACGTTCCAGTTACACATATTTTATAATCTTTTTATTATCACAAAGGAATATTAATGTGAAACTTTATTTTTACCTTGTTATGTTGTAGTGTACGATGATGATGATGATAGGAAGCGGCGTTGTGTGTTTTACTAACCTAAGAAATAGTTTAAATGTATGTCTGTACATAATTTAGATATTTTTTAAGGCATCTGACAACGGCTTTAATATTTGTCATTTTAGGCCACGCCCATTTCCATACTTTGGTTTAAATTTTTATTTGTACTAAATATAAACTTATTTTTAAGTGACCATTTATGTATGGGTGTCACTATGCTTGACTAAGCCATTTCTTTTTACTTTCATTTATGTATATTCATGTCTACATATGGATATAATTAAATAAATATAATTAATAAGTCAATAGCCTGAGTTTTTTTTAATTGCATCATTCGTTTGATGGAGAGATACCTGGCGCCCTCTTTTTATAAATTCTGGTATTTCTCTGCTCCAGGTTGGTCCATACTCACTCCCTATACACATGCTCTGCTAGCTGGTGCACCGGTGATTCTTTGAGATAGTGTTACTTACACATCTCCAGGGATTACCAAACGTACCTGATGGGTGTACGTAGGTGTGTTGTTGCTACCTAGTGCACACCACCCCTGCCAAGCCCGTCAGCCGTTATAAGTTTATGAAAATGGTAAGTGGAATTTTAGGGTAAATTTATTATAGGTAAATAAAACGGCATCTTGTAATATAATAAGTTGTTTTTTTTTTGCCATTTAGAATTAACTAGATAGTTTTAACAGTATTTATACATAGTTTTGTCCATTCTGTTTCAATAGTTTTTGTCATACTTTTTAGAGCTGAGTGTTATCTGTTAGTTAGATAGGTGTCTGATGTCTATAGTTGTTGTAAGTTTTTTTTGTTGTTGTATATATATATTGCACGAAAAAAAAAATTTTTTTTCAAAAAAAATTTTTTTTTTACCCAACTAAGGAGGAACTGTAACACTTCTGAGTGTCGGTTACATATTCCTAAGATTTATTTACTAACCTTGTTTTTATATACATCCCTTTTGTTGAAACGAACTCAATTTTTACAATACTTTAGTTATAACTCTAAAGTCATTTGTCTAATTATTTAAAAGTTTAAATGATTTCACATTGTCTGTTTTTGTTCGGAACGACATGAGTTTGACGTTGTCAAAACTGTCACGAACGTTTCGACTCTTATGGCGCGTTCTAAAGTTAACGCATGCGTCTATGGTGTCTTTCAGTTTGGTGCTGGACATTGAACTTAGATAGATTGGCTGTCCTGACTCACAACCACACATAATGTATTGCGTGCGGTGTGACAAACAGGAATAGGAAGGTTTTTATGTTGATTTCGTTTATTCTGCCAATGTTTTGTCAAGGCTGTATGGTGTATGACTTTAGCCTGCCGTGATCGAACGGGGGAAAAAAAAAAGAAGCTGGTTCTTTTTGACGAGAACGGCGTGATGAAAAAGCGCTTGGTCATGGTGATTTAATTCGGATTAATATCCGAAGTCTTTTTAGCTAATGCTAGAAGGTGAGGATAGTTGTTTATATTTGTTTCTTCGTAATCTGCAAGATTACTTGGCATTGGCGAATAATATGTTCTTACAATGGTTGTACTTTGTATTTCAGTCTGCTTATCATGAGATTTAGCAAGTAAGATGAAAAAGAATGATGATAGAAGGATCTAGTTAAAACCCCACTGAAATAAGTGGTAAGTTAAAACTATATAATCTCTTAGACTGAATTCCTTAACAGAATGTTGAGGGTGGAAGTGATTTTTATTACAAATTACTAATGTCTGTAACTTTTCTATTGTTACAGGGGTTTTAGGTTTTAGTTTTAGGTTTATGTTTTCGTTTTTATATCTACATAATAATTGAGCTTAACGTGTTTCACGTTCTCTGCATTCTACAAATTTTACTCCTGAATGTCTGTAAGAAGACTTAAAGTAAGCTGTGACTATGTGCAAAGAGGATATTTCTCTCTACTCCGGTTACTTACTACCTGGACTTCTAGAATAGAAAGAGATGTGAAGGACTTGGATGTTCCTCAACCCAGCTAAGTAGTAATCTTTAATTAGTTTCTATGTATAATAACCCGGTAAAGGCCGACTGATGTTGATAGTTTAAAAGGAATAACTTTTAACCTTGAATATTCATTTTTCTATTACATATGTAGCTGTCAACTACTTTAATATACTGGACTACTGATGTGACGTTCCAGTTACACATATTTTATAATCTTTTTATTATCACAAAGGAATATTAAAGTGAAACTTTATTTTTACCTTGTTATGTTGTAGTGTACGATGATGATGATGATAGGAAGCGGCGTTGTGTGTTTAACTAAACTAAGAAATAGTTTAAATGTATGTCTGCATATAATTTAGATATTATTAAGGCATCTGACAACTGCTTTAATATTTGTCATTTTAGGCCACGCCCATTTCCATACTTTGGTTTAAATTTTTATTTGTACTAAATATAAATTTATTTTAAGTGACCATATATATATGGATCCCACTATGCTTAACTAAGCCATTTCTTTTTACTTTAATTTAAGTATATTCATGTCTACATATGGATATAGTGTAAATAAATATAATTAATAAGTAGAAGGGAGAAGTTTTTTTAATTGCATCATTCGTTTGATGGAGAGATACCTGGCGCCCTCTCTTTATAAATTCTGGTATTTCTCTGCTCCAGGTTGGTCCATACTCACTCCCTATACGCATGCTCTGCTAGCTGGTGCACCGGTGATTCTTTGAGATAGTGTTACTTACACAACTCCAGGGATTACCAAACGTACCTGATGGGTGTACGTAGGTGTGCATGTTGCTACCTAGTGCACACCACCCCTGCCAAGCCCGTCAGCCGTTATAAGTTTAACGGTAACTTATCAACTTATCAACATCAATGAAAACTTATAACGGCTGACGGGCTTGGCAGGGGTGGTGTGCACTAGGTAGCAACAACACACCTTCGTACACCCATCAGGTACGGTTGGTAATCCCTGGAGATGTGTAAGTAACACTATCTCAAAGAATCACCGGTGCACCAGCTAGCAGAGCATGCGTATAGGGAGTGAGTATGGACCAACCTGGAGCAGAGAAATACCAGAATTTATAAAAAGAGGGCGCCAGGTATCTCTCCATCAAACGAATGATGCAATTAAAAAACTCATGTATCTACTTATTAATTATATTTATTTACACTATATCCATATGTAGACATGAATATACTTAAATTAAAGTAAAAAGAAATGGCTTAGTTAAGCATAGTGGGATCCATATATATATGGTCACTTAAAAATAAATTTATATTTAGTACAAATAAAAATTTAAACCAAAGTATGGAAATGGGCGTGGCCTAAAATGACAAATATTAAAGCAGTTGTCAGATGCCTTAATAATATCTAAATTATATGCAGACATACATTTAAACTATTTCTTAGTTTAGTTAAACACACAACGCCGCTTCCTATCATCATCATCATCGTACACTACAACATAACAAGGTAAAAATAAAGTTTCACTTTAATATTCCTTTGTGATAATAAAAAGATTATAAAATATGTGTAACTGGAACGTCACATCAGTAGTCCAGTATATTAAAGTAGTGGAAAGCTACATATGTAATAGAAAAATGAATATTCAAGGTTAAAAGTTATTCCTTTTAAACTATCAACATCAGTCGGCCTTTACCGGGTTATTATACATAGAAACTAATTAAAGATTACTACTTAGCTGGGTTGAGGAACATCCAAGTCCTTCACATCTCTTTCTATTCTAGAAGTCCAGGTAGTAAGTAACCGGAGTAGAGAGAAATATCCTCTTTGCACATAGTCACAGCTTACTTTAAGTCTTCTTACAGACATTCAGGAGTAAAATTTGTAGAATGCAGAGAACGTGAAACACGTTAAGCTCAATTATTATGTAGATATAAAAACGAAAACATAAACCTAAAACTAAAACCTAAAACCCCTGTAACAATAGAAAAGTTACAGACATTAGTAATTTGTAATAAAAATCACTTCCACGAACGAGAACGGCTGACGGGCTTGGCAGGGGTGGTGCGCACTAGGTAGCAACAACACACCTACGTACACCCATCAGGTACGTTTGGTAATCCCTGGAGATGTGTAAGTAACACTATCTCAAAGAATCACCGGTGCACCAGCTAGCAGAGCATGTGTATAGGGAGTGAGTATGGACCAACCTGGAGCAGAGAAATACCAGAATTTATAAAAAGAGGGCGCCAGGTATCTCTCCATCAAACGAATGATGCAATTAAAAAAAACTCATGCTATCGACTTATTAATTATATTTATTTAATTATATCCATATGTAGACATGAATATACAAAAATGAAAGTAAAAAGAAATGGCTTAGTCAAGCATAGTGACACCCATACATAAATGGTCACTTAAAAATAAGTTTATATTTAGTACAAATAAAAATTTAAACCAAAGTATGGAAATGGGCGTGGCCTAAAATGACAAATATTAAAGCCGTTGTCAGATGCCTTAAAAAATATCTAAATTATGTACAGACATACATTTAAACTATTTCTTAGGTTAGTAAAACACACAACGCCGCTTCCTATCATCATCATCATCGTACACTACAACATAACAAGGTAAAAATAAAGTTTCACATTAATATTCCTTTGTGATAATAAAAAGATTATAAAATATGTGTAACTGGAACGTCACATCAGTAGTCCAGTATATTAAAGTAGTGGAAAGCTACATATGTAATAGAAAAATGAATATTCAAGGTTAAAAGTTATTCCTTTTAAACTATCAACATCAGTCGGCCTTTACCAGGTTATTATACATAGAAACTAATTAAAGATTACTACTTATCTGGATTGAGGAACATCCAAGTCCTTCACATCTCTTTCTATTCTAGAAGTCCAGGTAGTAGGTAACCAGAGTAGGGAAAAATATCATCTTTGCACATTGTCTCAGCTTACTTTAAGTCTTCTTACAGACATTCAGGAGTAAAAATGTAGAATGCAGAGAACGTGAAACACGTTAAGCTCAATTATTATGTAGATATAAAAACGAAAACATAAACCTAAACCTAAAACCTAAAACCCCTGTAACAATAGAAAAGTTACAGACATTAGTAATTTGTAATAAAAATCACTTCCACCCTCAACATTCTGTTAAGGAATTCAGTCTAAGAGATTATATAGTTTTAACTTACCACTTATTTCAGTGGGGTTTTAACTAGATCCTTCTATCATCATTCTTTTTCATCTTACTTGCTAAATCTCATGATAAGCAGACTGAAATACAAAGTACAACCATTTCAAGAACATATTATTCGCCAATGCCAAGTAATCTTGCAGATTACGAAGAAACAAATACAAACAACTATCCTCACCTTCTAGCATTAGCTAAAAAGACTTCGGATATTAATCCGAATTAAATCACCATGACCAAGCGCTTTTTCATCACGCCGTTCTCGTCAAAAAGAACCAGCTTCTTTTTTTTCCCCGTTCGATCACGGCAGGCTAAAGTCATACACCATACAGCCTTGACAAAACATTGGCAGAATAAACGAAATCAACATAAAAACCTTCCTATTCCTGTTTGTCACACCGCACGCAATACATTATGTGTGGATGTGAGTCAGGACAGCCAATCTATCTAAGTTCAATGTCCAGCACCAAACTGAAAGACACCATAGACGCATGCGTTAACTTTAGAACGCGCCATAAGAGTCGAAACGTTCATGACAGTTTTGACAACGTCAAACTCATGTCGTTCCGAACAAAAACAGACAATGTGAAATCATTTAAACTTTTAAATAATTAGACAAATGACTTTAGAGTTATAACTAAAGTATTGTGAAAATTGAGTTTGTTTCAACAAAAAGGGATGTATATAAAAACAAGGTTAGTAAATAAATCTTAGGAATATGTAACCGACACTCAGAAGTGTTACAGTTCCTCCTTAGTTGGGTAAAAAAAAATTTTTTTTGAAAAAAAATTTTTTTTTTCGTGCAATATATATATACAACAACAAAAAAAACTTACAACAACTATAGACATCAGACACCTATCTAACTAACAGATAACACTCAGCTCTAAAAAGTATGACAAAAACTATTGAAACAGAATGGACAAAACTATGTATAAATACTGTTAAAACTATCTAGTTAATTCTAAATGGCAAAAAAAAAACAACTTATTATATTACAAGATGCCGTTTTATTTACAACCGAGGTAGTATAGGAAAATCTTAGATTCCAAGAGATTCCAAAAGCACTAGATCTCGAAACACTGTGTCGAATTAGACGACTACTGAAAGAAAACTCTAAGTATATGTTTTTATCAGTTATGATTCCTTTTAAATAGTATCAACTCTAACTCAACGTCGAGTTTCTACTTATATGGAGTTTTGGATATAGCTAGGAAAAGCACTAACTATATTTATTGAGAACCGGATTCGCCAGGGCGAACAATGTCCTTTATATGGAAATTACCAAGATTCTTTCCATCTAAAGATTTTAAAGTATAAACAAGAGGACTAAGTTTCTTGTATATAACACATTTATCATAGCGGGGAGCTAACTTTGCCGAAAAATGCTTGGAGGCATTTGACAAATGAAAACAACGCTTGTAGACTATTTGGCCTTCCTTCAATTCCACATTACGTTTTCTCAAATTATAATAACGAGCATTACGTTCATGCGATACGAGTAAACAGTTTCGAACTTTACTGAATATAGTATCAAGTTCTTTCAACTTGTTAGAAAATTTATTCTCATCATCAACTTCTAAAGAGTTAGGATCAATGGGAGTATCATCATTATATATAGAACCATCAAGAATCATCTCACGTCCGTGAGTTAAGAAGTACGGAGTATGTTTAGTTACATCGTGTTTAACTGTATTAAGAGCACATTGAATCTCAGATATGTTCTTATCCCAAGTTCGGTGATCAGAACGCACGTACGAAGCTATGGTTCTTACCAATTCACGATTTACACGCTCTGTAGGGTTTGTCTGTGGATGATATCTAGGATTGTAAAAGATATGAGGAACACTATATTTAACCATTAGGTCTTTAAAGTCTTTTGAAGTGAATTGTGCGCCGTTGTCACAGTAAAGATATTTAGGTACCCCATGTACAAGAAAAATTCCTTTCTCCAAACATTTAACTATCGCTTGAGCAGTTATAGTGCGCAAAGGAAACAAAGTAACATATTTACTAAAGTAATCTGTACAAACAAACAAGTATTGATTTCTCATATAGGAGGGAGGAAATGGACCAAGAATGTCACAAGAGATAGCCTCGCCAGGCAACGTAATACGTCGTGGTTTACCCATAAATCCAGGACGGGCTAAATTAGTAGGTTTATACCTTTTGCATATTTCACAAGAATCAACATATTCTTTAACATCTTCAAAGAGATTAGGCCAGTAATATATACTAGCTATTTTAAAATGAGTTTTGGCCACACCGAAATGGCCAGAAGTAACATTATCATGACACTTCGTCAGAATTTCTTTTCGTTCCTCATAAGGCACTACCAACTTCCAGTCAAACTGATCTGTCAGGCGATATTTATTCTTCGAGAAACGATAAAGTTTATTATTTTCAATTTTGAAATTAGGAAACATAGATGGAGTATCAGAGACCTTTTTAAAGATGTCTAAGTACCAAGGATCTTGAGTAGAAAGAACGTCAATTGAGTTTAAATGAATACGCGACAGACAGTCAGGAATTATGTGTTCTTTACCCTTTCGGTGTATAATTTCAAAGTTAAATTGACTCAATCTGCAAGCCCATCTGTTCAAACGACCAGAAGGATTCTTTAAGTTATAGAACCATTTTAAAGATGCGTGATCAGTAACTATGTAGCTTTTTCTACCTTCTACATATGCTCGGAATTGTTCCAGGGCATAAATTACACTTAAAAGTTCACGCTCAGTAACTGAGTAGTTAATTTCAGGTTTTACAAGTGTTCGACTACAATATGCTATAGGATGATCGAGTCCGTCATACTTTTGGGTCAATACTGCACCAATGGCATAAGATGACGCGTCAGTATGTATATAGAAAGGTTCTTCAAAGTTAGGGCACTTCAAAATAGGTGCCGAGATAAGAGCAGACTTAAGAACGTTAAAAGAATTATTGGCCTCCTCTGACCAATCAAATTTCACTCTCTTACCCGTTAATCGAGACAAGGGACGAGCGATTTTAGAAAAATTATTAATAAAACGTCGGTACCAACCACACATGCCGAGAAAGCGTTTGATGCTTTTCGCATCTTCCGGAATAGGAAAATTCATAATGACGTCTATTTTAGAAGGGTCGGTGCGTAAGCCGTACCTATCCACTATATATCCCAAATATTTGAGTTCACTTCTACAGAATAAAGATTTCTTCATATTTATTGTAAGGTTTGCAGCCTTAAGTTTTTCAAAAACCGATTTAAGTAATCGTAGGTGTTCATCAAAGTCAGACGTACATATGACTATGTCGTCTATATAGCAAAATACTTTATTATCAAATTGAGCAGTAAAAAGAGTGTCCATTAGACGTTGCATGGTAGCACTAGCGCCAACCAAACCAAAGCACATTCGATTATAATGAAAAAGTCCTCTTCCAGGAACAGTAAAAGCAGTTTTTTCCTTAGAATTATCACTAAGAGGGATTTGATGATAAGCCGCACTCAAGTCTAATGATGTGAGGTATTTAGCATCTCTTAAGTTATCAAGTACGTAGTTTACATAAGGTAACGGATAAGCATCAGTCTTTGACACAGAATTAACCTTTCGGCTATCTAGACATAATCTCATCTCACCACTAGATTTCTGTACCATAACAACAGGTGAGTTCCAAGGGGAATAAGAAGGTTCAACAATACCTGCTTCTAACATACGATCAAGTTCCTTCTCCAAAGCAGTTTGTTTATCAGGACTAAGACGATAATATTTTTGTTTAATAGGTGGAGTATCACCTGTATTAATAACATGTTCTATTAAATGAGTTTTACCTAATCCTACCTTATCGGTATCAATTTGATCAAATAGAGACCTTACATCCTCTAATTGAGATTTCTGTCTTAGGGTTAAAGATTCAAAATTATTTAAACCATTTTCAGCGATGGCTGTGGACACACTAAAGTTTTGCTCGGTACATACTTCAGATATTATTTCTGGAGCCAAGCGGAATGATCTCCAAAAGTCTAAACCTAGGATAATAGGAGTAGCAAGTCCAGGATGAATATTAAAGTGAATGAGCTGTACATTATTATTATAATTTACTGGTACTATCATATATTGGGTACATATCAAACGTTCACCATTAGCAACCCGGATTCTAACCGGAATCTTATGAGTACGAACAGGTATACCAGCCGAAGCAAAAACAAGATGACTATCAGAGCCAAGAAAAGAAGTACTGGCACCACTATCTAGCAGGGCCTTCACTTGTATACCAAGTATGTTTAAAATTAGATAAAGTCTGTTATCTCCCTCAGAGGGTTGAAAAAATATTGTCTTCTCGTCGAGTACGGGAGTAGAAGTTAAAGTAGATGTTTTTTTCGAAAAGACAAAGTTATTCAGTTTTTTGGATTATTATTATTACATTTAGAACATTCGGGAGTACGAACATCCTTTTCACCACATTTAAAACAAACAATCTGTTTTGAGTTTTTACAAAAACTAGTCAAATGGTTCGTCATGCCACATCGAAAACAGGGACTTTTAAAAGTCTTTTGAGCTACTGAAGCTACATAATTTTTAGGAGGTGGTTTAAAAGTTTTATGTGTATTACGCGATGCATATTCACGTACAGGAGTAGGAGACATAACGTTAGGCTGTTTAGATGAAATAGTTTCACTAAATTGTTTGGCTTTTACCTCAGCCAATTCAATACGCTTACACAAAGTTTTAAGTTCTTGAATAGATCCTATATCATGCAGAGCCAAAGCTTTAGAATACTCGGGACGCATATTACGGGTAATAATATCAAGCTTCTCCTCTTCTGATACCTCTTTACTTAAACGATCATACATTCCTAGAACTATGGAGACGAATATTACGACAGTTTCAGATTTTGCCTGAGTCCTAGCACGAATTTCTTTAAGTAGTTGGAAGTCAAAGTCCGGTATATCAAAATCTTCTTGAAGGGCTTTTGTAACCTCACGATAAGTAGTATAATTAATACGTTGAGAACGGAACCAAGACAACGCCGGTCCATCCAAAATTTCCGGGAAACCTCTGAATATTCTGTCTTCAGAAATATTCCTAGCAACACGAAGTTCTTCCAAGCGAGAAAGGAAAGTACGGACACAAGTGTCCCCCTTGAATTTCAAGTTTAAAGAATTAATATTAAAAATCTTTTCAGGTTTATAAATGACCTCTCTGACTACCTCCTTCTCAGTAACTACAGAGTCATAGTCATCCTCCGAATCCGATGAAGAAGCAGAATCACTATCTTGTAAGCATTCAATTATAGAATTCAATTGCTTTTTGAGAAGCATTACCTCCTCATTCTCATCAATACGACCTAGACGGCAAAGAAAGTATCTGCAACGAGAGTTTAACCGACCTCTAGCAGATGTAGACAAATCACCTTTAGCTTCTCTTTCGATCTCCTCAACTTTTCGTTGACACACTTCTAATTCCGAAGTCAAATTAACATTGACCAAATCGGTAAATTTCAAACTACCCCTTCGAGCAAGTTTCGATGTCTCATTTAATGCTTGACAAAGACTGGATCGTCGCGAGAGATGATTAACTTCTAGTTTACGAATGGACAGTTCATGAGTAATTTCGTCTTTGTGTAAATGAGAGATCTTACATCCAGCTTGTAGAAAATCCATGATAGAAAATTTAATTCTAAATTCAATTCTAATTCAAAACAAGTATAATTGTTAGGTTATGGCACCTAACTAAAATGACAGAAAAATAGTAAACAGAAGATATAAACGCGGCATATTTAAAAATATCTCTTTAAGTTTATAAGCTTAAATTGAATATATTGCCTTTCATTGATGTTGGATAGTTTCGAGTTTATCAGCTTTAACTATCTAACCAAATACCTACAAGTAGTAGATTTGTTCAAAAGTAACTTGGATATACCATAGCGCTTAAGACTAAAGAAAATCTATAAGTTTCCTTTAAAGTACACCTTAAGACTAACAAAACCATAGTGACACACAATTAAGTACATGCTTATCACTAAATTAAAATACATATTTAATATTTAATCGCATCATTCTCCACGGTCACACGTTGGGCCGCCAACTTATAACGGCTGACGGGCTTGGCAGGGGTGGTGCGCACTAGGTAGCAACAACACACCTACGTACACCCATCAGGTACGTTTGGTAATCCCTGGAGATGTGTAAGTAACACTATCTCAAAGAATCACCGGTGCACCAGCTAGCAGAGCATGTGTATAGGGAGTGAGTATGGACCAACCTGGAGCAGAGAAATACCAGAATTTATAAAAAGAGGGCGCCAGGTATCTCTCCATCAAACGAATGATGCAATTAAAAAAAACTCATGCTATCGACTTATTAATTATATTTATTTAATTATATCCATATGTAGACATGAATATACAAAAATGAAAGTAAAAAGAAATGGCTTAGTCAAGCATAGTGACACCCATACATAAATGGTCACTTAAAAATAAGTTTATATTTAGTACAAATAAAAATTTAAACCAAAGTATGGAAATGGGCGTGGCCTAAAATGACAAATATTAAAGCCGTTGTCAGATGCCTTAAAAAATATCTAAATTATGTACAGACATACATTTAAACTATTTCTTAGGTTAGTAAAACACACAACGCCGCTTCCTATCATCATCATCATCGTACACTACAACATAACAAGGTAAAAATAAAGTTTCACATTAATATTCCTTTGTGATAATAAAAAGATTATAAAATATGTGTAACTGGAACGTCACATCAGTAGTCCAGTATATTAAAGTAGTGGAAAGCTACATATGTAATAGAAAAATGAATATTCAAGGTTAAAAGTTATTCCTTTTAAACTATCAACATCAGTCGGCCTTTACCAGGTTATTATACATAGAAACTAATTAAAGATTACTACTTATCTGGATTGAGGAACATCCAAGTCCTTCACATCTCTTTCTATTCTAGAAGTCCAGGTAGTAGGTAACCAGAGTAGGGAAAAATATCATCTTTGCACATTGTCTCAGCTTACTTTAAGTCTTCTTACAGACATTCAGGAGTAAAAATGTAGAATGCAGAGAACGTGAAACACGTTAAGCTCAATTATTATGTAGATATAAAAACGAAAACATAAACCTAAACCTAAAACCTAAAACCCCTGTAACAATAGAAAAGTTACAGACATTAGTAATTTGTAATAAAAATCACTTCCACCCTCAACATTCTGTTAAGGAATTCAGTCTAAGAGATTATATAGTTTTAACTTACCACTTATTTCAGTGGGGTTTTAACTAGATCCTTCTATCATCATTCTTTTTCATCTTACTTGCTAAATCTCATGATAAGCAGACTGAAATACAAAGTACAACCATTTCAAGAACATATTATTCGCCAATGCCAAGTAATCTTGCAGATTACGAAGAAACAAATACAAACAACTATCCTCACCTTCTAGCATTAGCTAAAAAGACTTCGGATATTAATCCGAATTAAATCACCATGACCAAGCGCTTTTTCATCACGCCGTTCTCGTCAAAAAGAACCAGCTTCTTTTTTTTCCCCGTTCGATCACGGCAGGCTAAAGTCATACACCATACAGCCTTGACAAAACATTGGCAGAATAAACGAAATCAACATAAAAACCTTCCTATTCCTGTTTGTCACACCGCACGCAATACATTATGTGTGGATGTGAGTCAGGACAGCCAATCTATCTAAGTTCAATGTCCAGCACCAAACTGAAAGACACCATAGACGCATGCGTTAACTTTAGAACGCGCCATAAGAGTCGAAACGTTCATGACAGTTTTGACAACGTCAAACTCATGTCGTTCCGAACAAAAACAGACAATGTGAAATCATTTAAACTTTTAAATAATTAGACAAATGACTTTAGAGTTATAACTAAAGTATTGTGAAAATTGAGTTTGTTTCAACAAAAAGGGATGTATATAAAAACAAGGTTAGTAAATAAATCTTAGGAATATGTAACCGACACTCAGAAGTGTTACAAGGTGTTTACAATTATCGTGTATCCTGTATATCGTTTATGTTTATTAATGATATGTACTTCATATAGAACTGTATTCTGGACTAAACATTATTATATTTTCTGAAGTACACGACTTAAGAAAATATAGCAATATTTTACAAATACTTTAAGAGTGTTTTACTATTTCTTTCACACACAAATTGACCGACAATTTCATACTTGACTCACGATTAGTAAAACATCACTCAAAGTTAGCATAACAACACGTTTGTATAAGTTGACGACATTCCGTTTCTGCCCTTGGATACCTGAGCAACAGATATCTCTTTTCTAATAGACAAAGGTGCCCTTTTTATCTGACGAACGAAAGAAAGTAGTGAAATTCGTGTTTTACGAAAAAGACTTCGAACTGATACTTCAAACAAGTTTTTTTTTAAACAGTCACTTTCACCGGCACTTGAACTAGTTTTGAAGTAACTGGTGATGGCGAAAAATGCAGAACTTGGCCATTTAATATTTAAATTTTATATATATATCCATCACGCCTTATCCCCGAAGGGGTGGCAGAGGCATATTATATGCCCACTTTTCACCGTGTGGATTCCTGTCCCACGTAATAGGTGGTGAGCCCATTGCCGTGTTGAAATAGACAGACGCCGGTTGTGGCTACCTGCTGTTGAAATTTTTAAAGCCGCCTATAAGGCCTTCAACCAGGCTTAACGACTGCCATTTTACTGGCAACCGGGACCAACGGCTTAACGTGCCTTCCGAAGCACGGAAACGCTCGCAAATGTAAATGCCACAAAGTGGTCACCCATCCGACGACCAGCCATAGTGAAAGTTGCGCACCCCAGTGATCGTTTACGGAACACTGAGACCGCGGGGCCACGAGCGCTTTAAATTATTTTTTATAATTAAAACAATATACTTAATTGTATATTAAATCGTGTAACTGAAGGTAATATTTCGACCAAAAAAGGTTCTAATTTAAAAACATCGAGCTCACAGAACGACATGACCTACTCTGCTAACAACTTGGAAAAACAATGAGGTTGCCTGTATACCATCACGTAGAAGTATCAATCCGAAAAAGTATAGCCAGATGAGGTGAAAAATCTGGTCCACCCTCCATGAGCAGATAGCTAGCTCATGGAGAGTAGATCAGATGTTTTTAAAGAGTGAAAGGCTTCCATTGTTTAAGTTCACTATATTAATAAAAACTAACAGCAGTATCTGCAAAAGAGTACCGCATTGTGATCCACTTATTTCAAACAACCCTGCGACACTTTTACTGCCTTATTTCATAAAACCTCTATAAAAATCAAATATGAAACAATCATCTCATGATTGCGGCTATCTCAGTAGCCAAGTTTCGCCAACCAGCCCCCGAGCCGGACCGTAGACCCTCAAACAGTGATTAGGGGCATTAAGGCCCGGTTACACGCACGCTGTGCCGATAAACTTACATTAACTTGAGAAAAGTTTAACCGCAGGGCTGCCTTCCGTATTTATGGAGACCATGGATTCGAGTTTCAAGCTGTTAGGTCCGTATTCCAGAACGTTTATTAATACTCAAGAAACACTTGAGAGTAGATTTTATAAGGCAAAATCTAGTCTCAAGCGTTGATTCAGTATTGACAAACGTTCTGGAATACGGACCTTAGTGCTTTTTGATTAGTAAATTAAGTAACGGTCATTGAGTTAACAAGGATTTGCTGGCTTCGTTTGTATTCTTTAAAGGAATTTCTTCAGCTTACAATGTCTTTTGGGATAATCTTTAAGCTTTAAGAAGCGCTCGTGGCCCCGCGGTCTCGGTGCTCTGTAAACGATCACTGAGTTACGCAACTTTCACTATGGCTGGTCCTCGGATGGGTGACCACTTTGTGGCATTTACATTTTGCGAGCGTTTCCGTGCTTCGGAAGGCACGTTAAGCCGTTGGTCCCGGTTGCCAGTAAAATGGCAGTCGTTAAGCCTGGTTGAAGGCCTTATGGGCGGCTTGAAAATTTCAACAGTAGGTAGCCACAACCTGCGTCTGTCTATTTCAACACGGCAATGGGCTCACCACCTATTACGTGGGACAGGAATCCTCACGGTGAAAAGTGGGCATATAATATGCCTCTGCCACCCCTTCGGGGATAAGGCGTGATGGATATTTATTTATCTTTAAGCTGGGAAAATTCCTTTTTTCTGTTACCGTATCTAACCAATTCTTCTTGTGTACTCACAGCGAGTCAAGTAGGTTATAATTTTCAAATTTGTTAAAATCCTTAAAGTGCATGGTGTATTTTAGTAATAAGATTTAGATTTTTTTTTTTAATTTTTTTATGTACGGTTAAATATACAATAGTGCAGAGATATGATGCCACATAAACTCTTGCGAGTTATCACTATTTTACGAAATTATCCTTGCCAATGTAATTTATAAAATTTTATTGCGTGTTGAGGAGTACGGTCCAACAGTTATTATATCCAACAATTAATAACATTCTAAGCAATATTTAAACCTAAACCGCCACTATAAATAGCAGTAACTTTCATTTCACTCATTTCATGTGTAGTCCATTTCCCATTTATAAAGACCCCGATAATAGTTCAAAGACAATATTCTGTAAACGAACACTGTGTTAAGCATCTTTTGCCATGGTTATTGCTTTTTTAAAGGAATAACCATGGCAGCGTTTTCGTGCTTCGGAAGGATGGCATGGCAGTCGCTAAGCCTGAAGGCCTTATTAAAAATTCAGGTCGCCATTATCTGCGCCTGTCTATTTTAAACAACGGGCTCACCACCTGGAAAAATCTGCACATGCCATATATATAGCATCTCCCTACCCCTTCGGGGATAAGTGCGTGTCAGAATAGTATGAAATTGATATGAAAATACATATATTTACATTGAAGGCAGACGTAATTCTACATACATTTCTGCAGCGAAACTTAGACTGCAATAAAGCTACTGTAAAGTTATGTTCAAGTGCTGAAACTACCAACACATAAGTAGCCTCAGTTGTCTGTATGATTTGAAGGTTTCAGCAGGAGATGGAAATCTGTCGACCCCAACGGCTGTATAGTTTTGCAACTTTGTGCAAGTTCTCACTATATGCGAAGGAAGTTTTCTAAGTTTTGAAGTGTGCCGCGGTGTGTAGTTCCAAGAGTGTTGTACGAATAGTGAATAGCGCTTTGAACTTCATAAATTATGATAATTTTCTCTCAGATTCACTCTTTAAAAGTTGATCTCCCTTAGACTGTGACTGGTAGATTGAATAGTCACTGTCTCAAGATTTACCTCGGTTGTTTCAAAATCCGCACTTTGGGGCTAGAGTTCCCTCCCTATCAATAATCTCTGATAGTAAGATTATCTATTGGTACAAAACATGTACACGTTATAAAGCATACTAGTTGACGCCCGCGGCTTTGCCCGTGTAGAGAAGTTTTCCCGTTCCCATTTCCCACAGGAACTTGTTTCCGGGATAAAAAGTAGCCCATGTGCTATTCTGATGTATATGCTATATTATTGTAAAGTTTCATTAAAATCCATTTAGCAGTTTTTACGTGAAAGAGTAACAAACGTCCATACAAACTTTCGCGTTTATAATATTATTAAGATTTTGCAGTGATACGGCTAAGGCTGCATGGCCTGCCTGGTACTTAATTAATTATATTTGTGGTTCTATAGAAATGGCACTTTAGCGGAACTGGCCATTTAAAGTCACAAATGACATCAGTATGCCACGTGACAAGGGTGGCAGCATATTATCGCGATGTTACTGTATTTGACCTGGACCGTGTGCTGAAATTATTAATAGGATAAAATTTTAATATCCCATCAATATTTCGATAGCTATTTATTTCATTCTTCCACACTTACGTAAATTTTTATCTTGAAAGACTGACTAGAACGACTGTTTTACAAATTAAAATTTTGAGAAGCTAGCAACTTACTTGATTAGTTCGTTCAGTACACCTGGGCTATCCAAAAGCTGGAAAGCAATGATGACTTCCGTGTAGCTGTATAAAACGACTAAAGAAGAAATCGCAACTCTACTGCCATAGGGTTCGAGATCGATGGCCTATTAGATTAACTGGGTTATATCAATTTTGCATACGTTCAGTGAGCACTTTTCTTTTTTATTCGCATTTGTAGACGCTCTATTCAGAAAATAATTACATGCACGATTTTTTTTTTGTATTTTAATAAGAAATCTGCAGAACAAAATGATCTCTCGTTCAGTTTAATATGGAAATAATAAATTTCCTTTCGTGACCGTACGTGAATATTGCAACGTTAAAATTCATTTGAGTTGCAAATTTATGTTTGAATTATGAAACATTCAGTTTCGTGGGATCATGTCTTGAAAAATATAATAGCTAGAGAAAGTAGATTAAATAACATATATTTTTTGTAAGTAGAGATCCTACTGGCCACGTCTACTACATCCCAACTTCGCACATGTAAACTAATAAAGAATCTTTCTTTTACATCAACTTTTTTGATGTTATATTATTTTTCAGAAAGATGTTTTTCCTACGATTACAAATAAAAATAATAAACTTCATCATCATCATCCGTGCGACTGTTCCAGTTGCGTCTCGCGACGTCCAGGGTCCGCTGTCCTACATTTTCTCTTTCACTTCGCACGGTCGTCGACATCCTCTGTAGTGAAACCCAAAATACAAATAATAAACTAACCTACTCCTTTTTTACGTGTGGAAATCTTTATGGATGCTATGCCGGATTCCTATCGGCTAAAATCACACGGCACCTTTCCATCTGCCTATGGCCAGGAACCCCGGGTGAGCCAACAGAAGTATAGGCCCGGGGCAATTTACTAACCCTTACATTACGACATAAATTCGTAATTACCAATCTTCTCTCTCAATAATAACAACTGCTTTGAAAGTAGTCTTATTTACCATCAATCAATATAATAGAATATCCTGTACATTGGCTCAACAATAACTTAATAGACAATACGTAAGCTGTATAACAATATGTGTAACAAATCGTATAAATCTGTTTCAGGTACGTTGATCGACTGTACGTCATGTGACCATGCAGTATGTATTGAAAATGGGACACCTACCTATTATATTTAAGGTTCTTTGGTTCTTACCTACATACATACATATTGTTACGCCATTATCCCTGAAGGGGCTGCCTACCCATACTATACGTCCACATTTCACCGTATGCATTTTTGTCCCACGTAACAGGTGGTGAGCCAATTGCCGTGTTGTAATGGACAGGCGCAGGCTGTGGTGACCTGCTGTTGAAATTTTGTTTTGATAATTTGATATTGTATTAAACTTGCTCGTAGAGCGACGTAGACTGTACATTTATATCGTGGTAAGTTTGTTATGGGTCACACAACAGCAGATCACTGGTGCTGCGTTGATGACACACATGCTCAGGTAAAATCACTGTCGTAGACCATTCGACCTTTAAGAGAACAACATTGCTTTTACCAATTACCTTATTACCTCTATAAATTTTA
Source organism: Thumatha senex (assembly GCA_948477245.1). Classification (NCBI taxonomy): domain Eukaryota; kingdom Metazoa; phylum Arthropoda; class Insecta; order Lepidoptera; family Erebidae; genus Thumatha; species Thumatha senex. Next base: position 1,198,932 of record OX419737.1, read on the forward strand.
AGTATTTAATGGACCCTTGGCTCCGGAGCGACGATTAGTAAAGAAAAAACAATAAAGTCGAGAACATTTCAAATCAAAATTAGAAGTCTCTCTTCCTCTCGAAATTGTGGTGACCATACAAGCATAAGTCAATTTTCGTTCACGTTTCATTTTACGGACGATTTGTTTCGAGACCGTTTCCCATATTACCTAATACCTATACATGTAATTTTTTGTTGTCATCATGAATACAAAATATCCCTACATATTGTAACTCTTGGAATTCTCACATGATTGATGGTAAATTTCTTATATTAATTACATACGTAGTCGTATTTGCAACTGATTTGAAAAAGATTTCTACCTTCAACGCACCTGTACGTTTTTAAACTAATATGACCACACTAGATGTATGCCTCGCCCGTGTAATATTTCGACCTCCCGTCGCACCTATTTAATCCCGTCGCTTATAAATTCTACAATGATGCATAAAAATTTGCCCGATTTGTCGACATTTAGGAATACTGCTCTGCTCCCTAGTGTAGTAGCGTAATGATATATAGCATATAGCCTTCTTCGATAAATGGGCTATCTAACCCAAAAATAATTTTTCAAATCCGACCAGTAGTTCCTGAGATTAGCGCGTTCAACCAAACAAACAAACTCTTCAGTTTTAATATTAGTATAGATTCATACGACTCTCAATCTCAATACGGTAGGCTACGAGATACTCTAAGCATATTAGATTTGCTTTTTGAGTTATCCGCTTTCTGATACCAACAAAAGTGTATTACAAAGCTAATGGAAGCACAGAGCAGGGCACGGCAGCTAGTTCGGTGATTGTTTCATTTTCAGATATCAGCTTTTTATTATTCATATAACAACAGTTTACGGTGGTATGTTATTAATTATTATTTGCGCGCTCAGTTTTATAGGCTGTAGTAAAAATAAGTTCATTAAAACTGGAATTTAAAGTTATTCAGAGAGATTAAAAAGGATTTTCTAGCTTATTTCTGCAAGTTCAGCGCTAATTAATTCATAATTTACTCTGGGCAAGCACCCCTAAGCACTACGCTAGGTAAGCGTTTTATTTTCATTTACATTTTCACCAATTGCCACCCGTGGTTTCGCTCATGTTAGTGTTTAAACAGACAAACTTACTGTATATTACTAAAATTATAAAAGAAAGTGATTTTTTTTATGATAGCATAGTTCAGAGGCGCTACTTTTTTCTTGAGTAATCTCTTCCAAGTAGACCTGACAGAAGAGAGGCTGAGGAGAACAACTCTATAGTGTGTGCGTAGATTCTAACATACTGCTATTGCGGTGTATGGTGTACCCTAGTGGTTAGGGTCGGATTTGCTTTTCCGTGACCTGATTTCGATCTTCTACCAAATTAACTTAGCTAAGAGATTAATCGGTTTACTAGAAATTAATAGAAATGCAAATATGACGGTACTTACTCTTTTTTTCTAAAGTCGCAAGAAATACATCAGTAGAATTTTTACTTAATAATTTTCTTTAATGGTATGAAACTAGAGCTCAATATAGTTAGCAACTCTAGCTTTTTGGACTATTTTTGTTGTTTGTTTTTTACATGGCAATGGGCTCTCCACCTGTTACGTGGGACAAAAGTGCATACGGTGAAATGTGGGCGTATTGTATGCCCTTTGAGGATAAAGGCGTGGCAATATGTCTATGGGCTTTGAATTAGTAATCTTGCCTTATTGACAGAGTAGTGACTGAAGTCTCAATTTTCAAATAAACAATTTTTTTCTGTGTGTGTTCTTTTTTCAGGTTTAATTACTCAACCTATTTTCTGAAACTTGCATTGTTCGTTGATTTAAATGAATTTTTGTCGGTGATTTTATTGAGGAGGACAAAATGGACGCAAAAAAGAAATTTACTGAAGCTTCGTTTATATCGTTAAAACCGATTTAAAATTGGAGATTTGTACAGTAATTACTTTTACACAAAATTTGTCGTCGTAATTACTTTCGGAGCCACTAAACTTGGTCAAAGACGTTCATGTTTAGCCAAAACCTGTTTTGCAGGCATACTGACAGCTAATTTGATTATAGTATTTGTTGTGCCACTGTGTTGTTGGAGTCAGAAATCTGATTTATATACGGTTATTTGTTTACAACTACACTTTACTACTACAACTTCTGTTTCAGCAAAGTTGATTTTTGAGATATTTGCGACGGGTTACTATGTGGTAGAGTAGATTTTGGCACTGCATTTGTAAATTAGTAGGGATTAGAAAAGAGTGAAAATGAGTTTTATTGCCAGGTTCTTTCTCAGGCTTCACCTATTATCTTGCGAATGTGGCAGTCAATGTAAAAGCATTAATCTTGACTTTTCTTATGTTACTTTGTGACTTATATGAATACAAATATTTTCATTTCATTACCAATATTTCAATAAAACACGCGTATATCGAACCAATCAGAGTACTTCTCATCAGCATTCCAGACTACATGATTCAAAATATAATAATCTATTTTATTATTAGTGACCGGAATGGTATTTAAGTTTTAATTCAAAGATAATGAATAACTATTTAAAAAGAACTATGTTTCCAACCCTCATAACTCTTGTTATGAGGGTTGGAAACATAGGAGTTATGAGGGTTGGAAACATAGGAGTTATGAGGGTTGGAAACATAGAAGTTATGAGGGTTGGAAACATAGTTCTTTTTAAAAAGTTATTCATTATCTTTGAATTAAAACTTAAATACCTGCTGAAGCTACTGCGATGAGAACAGTATTCTAATAAGTTTCCAAATTGATGCTATGCTCAGCATCAGTTTAGAAACTTGTTACAACATTGTTATGTTATAATCATTAAGTAAATAGTTGCACCCCGAAGCGAACAGCTCTGCATAATGCACCGCACGACTGCATACAGTGGCTTACAGCTTTGTTCCTAAACGACTACCTCTAGCTTCGTGAAGATGGTACAATAGTTGAATAGTTGATAAGGTTTAAAACTTCGTACTTGTCACATTGTTTGTAAGAGTACACACGTTTTCTGTCGAGTGTTTAAAGGTAACTTTCAGTTAAGTATAGGTATAATAAAATTAATAATTTTTGTCGTTTTGCAAACAATGTTGATACTATTTATAGTATTTTTTCAAAATCTTTACTATTTATACGCTAAAGCTTTGCGTAAACAAATATTTCGGTCCATCGTACTCGCGTGGCTATGTAAATATAAGCTTTTAATATCAGAATTTCCACGCCAACACTCCTTCAACGTTTTTAATAAAGGCCAAAATTACTTTTCACGGGCATTCTCAGCTTCGAAGCGATATGATATTGAGAGCAAGCCGATGCGATAGAATATTATTTATAAAGTGCAGTCTGACGGGTGCTGAAATGGTATAATATACATGCTACGTGGCCTTTTAAAACGCAACATCGTCTCCACACAAAAGCCACATTAGACGGTGTTATCACAGTGTGATACAATTTTATTCATTAAAAAAATACAAAATTGTCAATAGGGAAATAAACCATATTTAATCTAAGTACCTATTTATTAGCAATAGATTGAGGATTAAGTAATTTGGGGAACAGATGACAATGTTGGTTCTATAGATAGGTACATATCGTACCTTACACATAGAGACAAAAGGAGCTAAGCTGAACGATGATATCACAAAGCATTCCTATTAATAATGAACGAACCAATTAATTTCAGGACGATATCGAAGCCATTGTTTTACAAAACAGAATGAAATGGGAATATGAAATAATGGACCCTTTGATCCTTGCATTCATATTTTACTTACTGAGTTTGGAGTTTATTAATCACGTAATGTAGTCTTTATGTTCAAAAGAGGTTAGCAAGCTCGCGATGCCCGCTGTTTCACTCTGTACTTTTGATTTCATTTAGTTAAAAGCTTTCTTTTAATAATTAGACTGTCATTCTTGCCAATGCATTCTGCTTTATACCACACAGTATTGACCCTGTATTCAATCCTGTTCTCGTATACTTTCTTATAGGAAATACTGGCAATACATACCCCTACTTCTACTAATAAGCAAGCGTAGTTAGTTGTAGGGAATAATCAGGTAAACCCATCCTTCGGTTACTATTCGTAGCTCACCAAATGCTCTAAAAGCAATGTAAAATTGTGTAACTTTATACAGTTATGAGTTCAAGAGTCATCTGCAATTTACATCAGAGATAACAAGAGCAAGTTTCGCTGAAAAATGCGATGTTCCATTGGGATAACGTGGGTGCATTCGCGTCGTAAGTGCATTAGTGTAATGGAAGCCCGCCTGACGGATGTATTAAAATGTTTTATCTAAGTCTACTACTGTTAAGTCTGTAGTGAGGCTCGCGTTCACATTGTTGTTATGTATTTGACTTGTGATTACCAAACATAGCTTAAAATGTTTAATGAACTTCCTATCTGGGATTTCTCGAACGTCTACAGTCTAGGGTGCTTCAAAAGAGGCCTTAAAGGTTTTTACAGTATCGGCAGCGCGTGTGCCGCACCTCTGGTGTTGCAAACGTCCCGTCCATAGGCCATGCGGTGACCACTTTCCATCAGGTGGGCCGTATGCTTGTCTGCCAGCTCAATGGAAAAATAGGAAATAAAATATGAATATATTCAGTACGTGACTTAATGCCAACTTAAACACAGCTATAGTAAAGTCACGTAATTATATTCACGCTGTATCCCTGACAGGGTTGTCAGATAGAATAGATCACCAGGCCTCATTCTGTTTTTTTATTTGCAATCCATGTATACTTCTTTATAGATCGTGACCTCCATAGTAATTAATACAAATAAACAAAATATACTAAATTCAATCTGATGTGGTTTTTTTCATAGTTCTTTGTTAGGCTTCAAAACCGACGGATGTTTAATTTCAATTTACTGAAAGGAAGTTATAACCGAAAATATCGAATTTGATGAAATTTGCAAACGGTAGTTTTATTTTATTAGAAGACGGGAAGTTTTATTTAGAGTATTATATTATTCCCTTGCAATTCTTTCACGAAAAAGGTAAAGAATGCATTTCCTTGAAATTTGACTAACATAGTTTAGATTTCGGATTATGACAGGATTGTTTTCCTATAATAGTTTTATGAGGACTTGTATTAGTATCCCTATCTATACAAGTTTATGTAATGCAAACCAAAACACATTTGTACAACCATTCAACTAAAACGTAATATTTCATACAATTAGCTGAAACCCAATTGCATTCCGCGAGTAAGTAGCTGATATAATTAGCGAGTTGCCAGTCCAAAAAACTGTTGAGCCGAAATAATTAATGAACCAAATCGCGTTAACTCTGCCAAACGCGCAGTTTGTTGTATTTTGTTGTGAACATTTATTCAGCCGGCTGATCGTTGTACATGCCATTTTGTGTTCCACTAATTTGGCATTCCATTTTGTAACAAATTACTAGTTAATTATCTCTTAATGGTAATTGATTTTGTTAAAAGTTTTATTACAGAACTAGGTGACCTCCACGGCTTCGCCCGTTACATACTTCGAACTCCCATCGCACCTATTTAATCCCGTCGCTTATAAATTCTACAAAAATGCATAAAAATTTCCCCGATTTGTCGACATTTATGATTACTGCTCTGGTCTCTAGGGTAGTAGCGTGATGATATCTAGCCTTCCGCGATAAATAGACTATCCAACACAAAAATAATTATTCAAATCCGACCAGTAACCTGAGATTAGCGCGTTCAACCAAACAAACAAACTCTTCAGCTTTATATATTAGTATAGATTTTGCGTTTAATGGACGCGAAACCGTCAGAAACTGTCTTTAATATTAGCGTCGTCTTCCTTTTGTTTCGGCAATCAGTCAATCAAGTCATCAATCACTTGCTCATTTGTACATGGAAACTGCTTAACTTTTTCTCGGAATTTTACCCGTATGGAACTGACTTCCAAGAAAGTAGAAGTTTCTCAAATGGATTTTTTATATTTGTTACTTACTAACTCCGTCACTTTTGAACCGATTTATAGTTTGTTTTGTGTAACAACCAGTTAACTATTTTTAATACAACTGAAAATCAGCGCTGCCTAGCTACTTTCGCTGGGTTAACGTCGCTCGTAGCATTTCAGGCGCACACACGGGTGCATAAAATTGTATAACTTAATCCACATATACTTATTTTATTTTGACCTGTGTGTGCGCCATTTTTTTTTATATCGCTGAGGTGGCAGACAAGCATACGGCCTATCTGATGAAAAGTGGTCACCGTAGCCAATGGACCAGAGGTGCAGCACTCTCGCTGCCGACCCTTTATAAACCTTCTAAGACTTCTTTTGAAAAAACCCATACGTTCGGGAAAACTCAGGCAGGGAGTTCATGAATAAAGGTGCTTTCAGTTAAGATTTAAATTCGCATACTAATATCTTTGCTAGGTTACACGCATGTGGTTACAAGGGCCTCCATAATATACATCAACATTGCATTTTCGCTACAATATTTTGATCAGACAATGCAGTTAATCCGCAATATTGTGCGGTCCACCTACACTCGTCATCTGGTCAATTGGATATAAGTAAGCAAGTCTCAATTAGGTATTGTAGAAGTTGGGTAGCCCCATTTTACTATTTACTACAGGTGCATGAAAAGTACACTACAGTTTTATGATGAGCCAATTACCGTTGCGACTTTACACAATGACGGCGATATTAATTGTTTTACAACGTGAAATTGTAATAGTTTTGTCTTTTATTATTCCAATTTTTAGATGACTGAAATTCGTGCAGATTCGAATAACGCTCACTACTAGGGGTCCAAGTCGGTCGAGGCCATGGTGAGAGAAGGAAAACTAAACCCATTACCGTTGCGTCTGACGCACGAAGTACAGAAGGGTCAAATGCCTATCCACAGACGTTTGATTGTTAGATATTTGTTTGTTCATTTATCCAAACTTCAGCAATCTATCGCCAAGTAAAAATAACTAGCAGTTAGTTTATTATTGTTGATTATTATCGATGTTGATATTTCTAGAACGGTCTCAGAAAAAGTACTTCCTCGTTATATGTATTTTATCACAAATTATCGATACTAATATTATAGAGCTGACGAGTTTGTTTGTTTAGTTGAACGCGCTAATCTAAGAAACTAACTGGAATTGAAAAAATATTTTTGTGTTCGATAGCTCATTTATCGAGTAAAGCTATATATTATCACGCTATATATCAGGAGAGCGGCTGAGTAATCAAAAATGTCAACAAGACGGGCTATTTTTCATACATTTTTGTGAAAAGTAAAATCGACGGTATTAAATGGATGCGACTGGAGTTCAAAATATATCATGAACGAAGCCGCGGCTTTCAGTTAGTTATACACATTTACCTACAATATAAACGTCTTGTCTCAAACAATGGTGAATTCCTGAGCATCTAACTTCTTCACTTGTAAAAAAAGCACAAATACTTTGTCATTAGGTTCCTAATTAAATGATACCGATGTCGAATAACCCGCTATTGTGCGTCACCCGCCGCCACCGGCCGTTGTGAGAACCATATATAGCGTGCGACACTTTCACCGCTGGTTTTGAATAGACAAACTGATACTTAAAACTCGATTTAAAAAAATATTGATGTGTTCTCGAGTAGACAAATAAAATCACAGATTAACTGACCGTCATCTGGGTATAAATCTTACGAATATTATAAATGTGAAAGTTTGTGAAGATTTTTGAATGTTCTTGGGATATTTTTTTTTCGATGTTTGCGACTCGATCACGCTCTAACTCCTTAACCAATTTTCCTGAAACATGGTATACAAATAGCTGATACCCTGGATTCACATATAGGCTTTTATTCCGGTAACAAGTTCCTGTGCGTGTACGGTAAAACTTCACCACGCGGGTAGATTTGCAGGTATGTACTAGTACTACATTAAAATTGTAAGATTTCCTAAAAAAAAAATTTTAAGTGATACTTGACCTATGTTGAACGAGGTCATATTATCTTTTGCGAAAAACAAATTTTTGGTATTTGTATCTATTTGTAAGTTAGTTCTACTTCAAAACCAGAGGTCATGGGTTTGATTAAAATATTGTTTTATTCCGTGTCTAAGTGTAACTTATCTGTAATATGTATATATTTAACTACTACGTTTATCAATTGTCTAGATCCCATAACACAAGTTAATATTAACTTCATTTGTGGCGCGGGCGTTCTGTTAAAATATCCCACAACATTTAACTATATTCCTTCTTTATAAGAGTGAAAACTACTTAATGGATTTTGTACGAAAATACGAGTAGCAAAATATATCCACTCATCGCCAAATAGCAGACCTGTTTGGTCCAAACTATAAATAGTAAATAATACGAGAAATTTGTTGTTTTTACCAAGTTAAGTAAAGTAGCACTACAGTACATCAAAGTTGCGTGACAAGACAATCACACAAACCGAATTGAGTATGACCCGGAAACCACTGCGGCATGATTAGTATGCCTGCAAGTTATAAGATTAAGCGTTTCTTAAATATATGAGTACATTTATTTCCAATCAACCTGATTTTTTTCATAAACCGGGGCTTAATCTCAGCATGAGATTAGCAGCGACTTAGGATCAACCTTGGTGATCACCAACTATCACCTACTAGATCCAATAGTGATAGATCCATTCATCTTGGGATCTGTGTTAAAGTATCTTCAGCCGTCAAGGAAACTTAAACAGATCAAGAAGAAAAACATATTGTAAAAATTCACCAGTACGTCGTTACAATTAATTTGCTAGTGGCAAATTGTATCATGCAAAACTATTTCACCAGTTTGTTATTATGGAATAATATAATAATAATTTCACCACCTATTATATAAAGTCCGATGCTAGCTGAGAAAAATGAAAAAATAAAAAAACTATTATGTCTACTATAGTGTTGCTCGGTTGTAACATTGTAAATATAAAAGAATATTGTGTTAGGTATTTTTCTTTTCTTATGTTGTTCTCTCTATCACGTCAATTGATGGAGACTCAAACAGCTATTAAAATGTGACTGGAGACTAGTTAGCTGGTTGTGGGTATTATAGTTACTCTCTACCTCAGACTATTACTGAAAGGCACTTCGATTCACCGTTTTTGGTCTTATTACATACTGTTTGATCACTAAACTGGTGACATTGGCTAGGAAAACTGCAGTCCATTTCGACGACGACGTATAGTTGCATTGGAGCGAAGCGAACGAAGTCAGGATAGCTCCATTCTTCCCCGATTCGGTTTTTCCACTCCACTAGATACTCCAATAGAATTCTACTAACACGTACCGCGCCAGTGGCCGCTAATCAGTTGCATTTTTGATAGTCTACTAACATTTTAACAGCTAAAACAGCGATTCTGGTTCTATTTTACGGCTTGTCAATAGTAGACTTGGCCCCCAGTTAGATGCTAGTCAGCTAGATGAAATGATGTATCACGCTGTAAGTTGTTGCTTAGACCACACCCGGTGTCAGCTCTCAGCATGCGCGTACGCACCGGTGGGAATACTTTCACTGAGTCACGATACGTTGAGCCGTGGCTTTTTGTTCGACTTCGTGTGTAAGTGACCCGCTTTGCTGAACTTATTCGTGCCTCTTCCGTGGCGAATTTACTCAAATTGTACTTAATGTGGTATAAATTGTTGTTTAACAACATGGTGATATGTGATTAGGTGTTTTGTTGTCTGTTACAGTAGTTATTGCGATTAGTATTTTTTTTGGGTTGCTACGAGTATGGTGAAAAAGTATGAGCTGATGGAATGCTTACGACAGTACTAAGACACAATCACTCATTGAAATCAGTCTACTGCTGGTCGTAGGCCTCTCCCATTAAAAACATGAAATTTCTAATGGAATCAGGCGTTAGTAGTTCATTTTCATTATTGACGAAACGAGGGTGTGTCGTGGGTTTCTCCTCCCACTCCCTACCTCTAATTATCATTCTAAGAACTTAGAAGGTACTGCCCCCCCCCCCCCCCCCTCCTCCCCGTCTTGCTTTAATCATAATATTACCTAGAAACAACGTTGATGACTGTCTGATTTGTATTCATGGTATATGTTTGTTTGGTAACACAATGGTTCCCACTATAAATCAAATTTCTAATGTAGATATTTTTTTATGTTTTATTAGACATTATTATGAATTATAGCAATGTAACTTTTGAGTAAAGACGATTGTATTTTAAAACTAATGTAGATTAAAAAGCAATTTGAAGTTAGTGCAGTAACTCACTTGAACGATTATCGGACACTGATGGATTTATAGGGGGTCCCAGTGATTGAGCGGCTAGAAGCTTTCACGTACAAAAAAACGGGCTTTAAACTAATATTGTTACTCTTAGACCTTTCACCTTTCGTCACATCGGGAAATAAAGATCTAGTTTTAAGGTAGTATTTTCGATCTTGGTGTTTCGTGCCTTACACTTTTTCACAAACTATAACACAATTTGGTAATTTATTTAATCTTGCGTGTGCTTCAAGCTTCTTCGTTAGCTTAAATGTTATGTCCATACATATTAAAATATATAGAGTTAGTTCTTTAGGTTGAACGCGATAATTTCAGTAACATCAGATTTCCCTAAATTGTTAAATTAATAATAAGGGGGTGGAACGAGGGCTAGAAGTATATAGTCATAAACGAAGGATTTTTTCAATAATCCATTATTGGTTCTCTCACCGGTGGGCGGCCAGACGTTCACCAGTCGCAACCTCAGGTCAATCACCCCTAGCTAAATGTCATGAGAAGATAAACCTGGCATAAGTGCGCTTCTGTCTGAGAGCGCACAAATCGCCGTGGAACGAATTGAATTTCTTACTGTTGAATTGTTTCGATTGGTTGGTATACCGTTTATTGGAACTAGGTAGTTAGGTTTTGGCCAGTTGTACGTAAGTTACCACACAGCTGTTTTGTTATCTCATGTAATATGAGGTGAGACTATTGCCATATTGCCGAGGAAATACAGTGTCGTGATTAGAATGACATCATTACCGAGGAGAAGAAAGACTGAGAGTCCGCTATTATTAAATTGATACTAAGCGAAAGGACTGGTGTAAGGGGCCCCACGAAGATCTCTGGGACCCTAGCGGCCTCACCTGACCTCAACGACGTTTGGACCCTTACGGGGTTGGGCGGCCCCAACAAATGCCGAATATCAAAATCCATTCGGTAGCTGCTCCTAGCAGCAAATTAAGTGAATGAATGAATGATTGATTTAATCATTCTACACGCACAAAAAGTGTAGTAAGAGGACCAAAGGCTTTAAATCTAGATTGGGTTTGCAAGCAACTAGGTATATGCGAAGATGAAGAGACGAGCATAGCGAAAGGACGGACGTTCATACGTATAATTATGTATTTACTACGTTAACCATTAGGGACAGTACTAACTTTTAAACTTTCTCGTTGCATTATTAAAATTAGTGTAAAAGCCTGCTTGTGCAACCCAGTCGAAACGTCAAGTTAAGTAAAGGTAAATAAGCATGTGCGCGTTAATACCTGTATTTAACACTAATATTAATTAAGGACAGTATTACTGGACAAATGGATATCGCAAAGTTGTGTAAAGTGATAATTAGGTACTCCCCTACTCCAGCGACTCCGGAACTCTCCGTAAACTTTATTCCTTATCAAATGATATAAATTTTATGGATACAATTCTCTTGTTCTGATTATGTACGCAGTTCGTTAAGAGTTTAATTTTTTATCGCACTTTTCATTGAACTTTTGGATTGTTGAATGATATGTTTGCAAATTTGTTCACGATCTTAATTTAAGGAATGAAGGCTGAATTATCGCCGAAAGAAGTTGGATGTGTAATTCCAGGCAAGTAGAGAGTCTTCGTTCTTACACAAACGGAAAGAACGCTTAGTTGATTATAAATAATTCCACTGCATCTGTGGCGCGGTGGGAGTGTATCCGACTGCTACGCAAGAGGTCGTGGGTTCGATTCCCACCCAGGATAAAACTTTGTGTGATGAGTACGATGGTTTATTCTGTGTCTGGGTGTTATTTATTTATAATATGTATGTATTTATAAATATATAAGTGTGTTTATCAGTTATTTGGTTACAATAGTACAAGCTCTGCTTAGTTCGGAATCAGTTGGCTTTGTGTGAATTGTCCAAACGACAATAATTAAAAAAAAAAGATTAATATTTAATACTAAGACCAAACTTTATCATTCCGACTTACCAAGTCATATATTTACGCACGCAAACTATCTTACAAACGTATTTAGATTGAGTGTTTTACTGCTTTTTTAAATATAATACGCGTATCCACAATATATATGACTTTCTGATGGCAATAGGGCGGATAATATTCAAATGAAAAAAAAGTAACGACGGTAAAAACAAATGAATGAATATCACTGAACACAAATAATATGATGATGAAAAAGTAAAGTAAAGTAAATTTCTGCAAGTTTCAAATAGTTATATCTCATAACTGTTTCAGTAAATATAAACTATTTTGTTTTTAGCCAAAGAAGGCATCTTATAGACGTCATTTACTCGTAAGTTAACCTCCATCGTCCGCTACTGACGTCAAACTATTAGCTAAGTATAATACTTCCAATCAGCTTAGTTCAGCATCCATCTTCATATCTGTTATTGACAGTTGGTGCTTATCCTTTCAAGGACTGGCTTGCCCCTTGAGTCCCTCTTTACTCCTTGGACAAAAGTTTATTTAATTTAAGAAATTGACATTACAATACTCCGTACCAAAATCATATAGGTCTATACTATTATATGACGCACAAGGTTTTGACGCAGTCGAGTTTCCTATTTCTGTATTTTATTAGAAACTAGCTGACCTTGCCCGGCTTCGTCCGAGACATACTTCAAACCCCGTTGCACCCATTTAATCCCGTCGCTTATTACTTTTCCAAAAATGTATGAAAGTTTCCCCGATTTGTTGACATTTATGATTACTGCTCCGCTCTCCTGTGTAGTAGCGTGACGATATATAGTTTAGAACCTTCCTCAATAAATGGGATATCCAATACAAAAAGACTTTTTCAAATAGGTCCAGCCGTTCATGGCGTGACCAAGGGAAATAGGGATTCATTTTTATATATAAGATAGATAGAAGATAGATTATCGAAGGCTTTTGCTGTCAAACAGTCTTGGTACTGCCTCGTGTGTAGGCGAAACACGTGTCGACATCGTACGACATTCTAAAAAAGCGGAATATTGCATAAATAACATTTAAAAACAAAATAATTGTAGTTTTTTTTTATAGATTATCAAATCAACTGAAACTAGTGAAACTGTAAGACGTCCAGTTCAATAACATTTGTTTATGTTACTGCGTACGCTGTCTGTATTTTTTCAAACTAGAGTACCTAGTGAAGTAGTATTTTTAAAGATCAGTAGGTACCCAGAGCCCTCTTGTATCTGCGGTCCAGGTTTATTCCTGTTTCGTCCCACATTGTAAAATGTTAGTTTAGTACAGCCAGAAAAAAAAAAAAATACTTAACGAAAACTTACCCCGAGGCTAAACCATAGAATCAAATATGAATATTTATATTTGAAATATCTAAATATGCTAAGCTTAAAAGTTGTCTAGATGCCATAACACAAGCTTATATTTGCTTAATTTGGATTAGACAGCGTTGTGTGAGAATGTCCCCAATGCCGAAATATGTATTAATTTTTGTAACAAGTTCAGTTTACCAGTAGAGATATTGAACATTTGTTTTTCACAAATTTAATTAATTTTAATTTTTTCAATAATTTATTTAATTATAAATATATTAATTAATTAAATATTTAATATATATATATATATATATATATATATATATATATATATATATATATATATATATATATATATATATATAACATCGCATTAACGTCGTATCTTCTATAACTGGTAAGAGAATGCTCGTGACATTTCCATTAAAATTGGTCTCCTCAGCCCTTTAGTCCCTCCTTTCCAGTCCCTTTATGCATTATCCGATGCTGATCGAGACGTTTCGTTCGCTCATTTCTTGTTTGTCTAAATTCCCTTTCATTATTTTGAACGAGTTCATTGAGTAATGTGGGTTTGATTGTAATCGATTCAACGAAGATTAAATGTGTTGATAAAGGCGTGCACTTTTTTTAACTATTAATATTTGAGAATTTCTTTATCTAATTATTGGTACATAGCTAATACCCGCGTCTTGAAGTATTCCTGTACCTGTTTCGCTCAGGAAAGTGTTTCCGGGATAAAAAGTAGCACAGAGAAAATACACCTTTATATATATATATAGCAATAAAAAATCTTTCAAAAACGGTCCAGAGATTATCCTCAAACTCACAAACCTTATCTCTTTATACATACATATTGGGACTAGTAACTTAGTTTTCGATAATGTTTCCTGAATGTGAGTAACCTTCAATAAAATAATGTCGTGTATGTATGTGAAGTCCGCCATATTTAAATAGTTTCCTTGTTTAACAAACGAACAACGGCCTTTAGAAAAGAACATCATTAGATGCACTTAGATTTGCAATCACATTTGAATATAATGAATTCAGCTGATGTTGACGTCAGCGGGAATTCCCACACAATAGGTCATTTGAAAGTGTTCCTAGTACATATACCTGGTCATTAGATGAAGCCTTCAAGGTCTTCTGAGAATGTTGATTAGATTAGATCTTTACAATGAACGCGTAAAAAGCTTTTGTTCGTCCACACTAATTCTAATCAAGAAATTGTTGGAATATGTCTTTCATATTGTTAATGAGGCTCAAGTGGGTCTGAAATCTGAGTCAATCCAATCTCTTGAATTCTTGATGGACCTGTATTATCCTGAGATCAAATCTTTTGTCTATTACAATATTGTGCCTACAAAAGTACCCTTTTTTTAAGTTTGGATATCCCCACGGATGTTATGCTAGACTCGAATCGACTAAAACCATACGGTCCCTACCTTTCTGTATAGCGCCGCCGACAGGCGCCCCGGGTAACTCCTAGAAAGGATGTGAGAATTGAAGAACGGCTTGTACAACTAGAAAGTAACGGTTCTTTCTCACTGCATGCTTCTTTGAGAACATATCGTGGATAACTTATAAAACCTAAATAAAAAGTTAATCAGAAAGTAATAATTATAATCCGGATTATTTTACATAATTGTGTTCAATATTTACTATTTCACAAAATTTATTTTGCGTTTATCAAATAGGCATTCCTAACATTTTCCTCAGAAAACAGTCAATGGTGGCTGTAAAGACTTGTTGGCAGGTGTGTTATTATGATGGTGCCAGTCGGTGCCTTGCGCGCGCGCACGGCTGTGCTCACAGATGTAGCGTGATCTCGCTCGCACTCGTTATGCCAACACAAGAATGTATCGTCAACCTTGATCCATCGAATGGACAAACTTTTTACTCGTCAACAAAGTATTGTGGTTTGTGTTGTACATTTTATCAATAATTTCACAACGACACACTTGTCTTACGAGAAGCCCTACCTAAGTCCGAGCCAACCTAACCGTCTACCTGGAGTATCTACAAAGTAATGACGAAAAATTGTATGGGAGTTATAAGTGGAATTTATTTCTTAAGTGTAAATTCTCATGCGACCTACGACTTAGCTGTAGGTTTCTCAAACTTCTTCTTTATCAGCCACGCCTTTATCCCTGAAGAGGTAGCCAGAGGAATACTATATGCTCACTTTTCACCGATTGCATTTTTGTTCCATGTTGGTGAGCTAATTGCCGTAAAATTGAAATTTTCCAAACAATGCAGAAGGCCTTCTACTTGGCTTAATGACTACCATGTTAGTGTTCATATTTGTTCCGACCCGGGAATCGAACCCGGGACCTCAGCGCGGCGGTCGCATACACTACCACTGCTCCACCGAGGCACATAAGTCTGTGATGTTAAGGGCTGTCACAACACTTAGATACAGACAAAGACCTTGTATTGTAATAATAACGGAGTGTAGGCAAAAATAACAAATCCTAGTACTAATATTATAAACACGAAAGTTTGAAAGTATGGATGTTTGTTACTCTTTCACGCAAAATCTACTGAATAGATCTTGATGAAATTTTAAAATAATATAGCTTACACATCAGAATAACACATAGGCTACGTTTTATCCTGGGACCAAGCTCCTGTGGGAAACGGGAACGGGAGATCTTCACCACGCGTGCGGAGCCGCGGGCGTCAACTAATATCCAAAAACGCGTTCGAAACATAGGTGCATGTAATAACCACCACTTTGTATCTTCATTTGTATCTCCACTGTGTATGACTAAGTGACTAAAACCCTAACAGAGGGGTGGTTCCATTCTTATAAAAGCCGGAAACTTTGCGCTTCACTGAGCTGTTCAAGATGATAGCAGTCTTAACATGACGTTATTTCAACAATGAATTTTGACGGGTATATTATGTCGCCTCTGAAGTCACTTCTCTGTATACAGTTCCGCCATTTTGTATTGTACCGGGTTAGATGAGGTTTAATGGGTTCTTCTGTAACAACTGTTTGGCAGTAACACAGTGACAAAGACTGTCATGGATTTACTACTTATATACGTCTAAATACATACATTATAGATAAATAACACCCAGACACAGAATAAACCATCGTGCTCATCACACAAAGTTTTATACTGGGTGGGAATCGAACCCACGACCTTTTGCGTAGCAGTCGGATGCACTCCCACCGCGCACAGAGGCAGTCAATGATTAGGTACATTCTTCTTTAATATCACTTAGCTTTAGCGTTAACTATTGGTGTTGCAACCTGACATTATATAGCGTTTAAGGATTTGAAATAAGTTTTACTTCTAAATATAAAACTCGTTAAAAAATTAATCATTTAAAATCTATCAAACTAAAATCTTTTCGCTGTATTCCTGATAAAGATGCTAGAGAGGGCATATAACCTTGTTTCACTACCCATGCATACTTCTTTCGCTTCCTGAAGATTCATTAATCGTTACATACATGCACATTGGGTATCCGAGCACTTTAAACCTTACGTTATAGTTTTGTTTTGTTACTACGAGTATATTACTAAAGATTCCAGAAAAATAAATAGAACAGAAAAAGAATAGAACCAGAAACGCTGTTTTTACATATCAAAATGTTTGTAGACTATTCAAAATGTCACTGACTAGCGACCACTAGTGCGGTACATGCTAGTAAAATTCTATCGGCCGACCGATAGAAGTCTATTGGAGTACGATTGTAATAGTAAACTACGAAAATCTGTCAAAACTGTACCGGTGGCTTTCTATTGAGCGACGATTTCGATTCTATTTCGACACGAATGCTCAGGCTACAACTACAATCTTCAATTTGCCGCCCATTATTGTGCGTGAAGGCACCTCCCAATCCGTAATGGCCTTTTCTGTTCCTTCAGTCCTGTTCAGTTAATTAGCGATGTTTTATTTTAATTTATCTTAGATCCCAGCAATGGATTCGAGTGGCTCGCGAAACTGGGCAAAGTACAACTCTGTTTGATTAGACGAAATACAAATATAAAAGCTGATTCAATTAATCAAAACTTCTTTACATTTCAGGTACTTAGTTCACCCCGAGGTTCTGCCGCGGAGATCAAAGGTAAAAACGAAGGAAAATTCCCGAGTTCTTAGGACAATCTCCATGAATAATAAACCTTGATTTATTGCGAGACGACTTGCGAATTAGTGAAAAGTGCCTTTTATAATAGATCTACATACATTTACATAAATACTTTTCACTGATAATCTATAAAGACATCAAGGTCCTCGAATATAACCTTTACGTCTTATGTATGCAGACCGATTTTGATCTTTGTTAGTAAGACATTTGAGTTCAATATCGTTGCGAATAAGTAATTAAGAAGGTGGATTTTATTATGATATCTGTATGAGTAATATTTTGAAATATGTAACTACATATTTGAATAAGGTATATTTTATACACGACGTACATGGCGTCATCATTAAATAAATTATAGTCTACATTATCTTGTTAATGTTTTTTTCTGAAATATCTTTACCTATCAATAATGAATTATAAAGCCGTAAAGTCTATGTATTTAGTAGGACGCACTAACTCAGGAACTAGTTAACAGATTTGAAATGTTCTCTATATTAGGTAGCCGTCTATTGAGTAAGGCTACCACATCAAGCTACCAGCAAAGAGAGCGTAGCAGCAAATAAATACAACAACTAATAATATTTTTGAGACATTTACATACAGCGCCGTCTAGCCCAAGTTAAGCTTACTAACTATCTTCACGCTGTATCCCCGACGGGGTAGTCAGAGAGGACAGGTCGCCAGGCTTCGCGATCCATGCATACTTCTTTCGCTTCTTCAAGATTCATCAATCGTTTCATACACGCACGTCTGTCGTCGGATACCCGAGTACTATTGTCCTTTCCGTTTTTGAGCAATCTGCTCACGTGTTCTTCATATGTAAGTCTCGGCCTTCCCTAACTTTTTCTACCCTCTACTTTCGCACAATATATATTCTTCGTCAATTGTTCCTCACTCATTCGTTCATTCCCAAGTTAAGCTAATATAATAATCTAGACAATTGATAAACAAACTTCTATACAGAAAACACCCAATCTCCTATGATTCACAGGAATAAGTGTACATATTTCTGGTGTCCAAAAGGAGATAATCAATCAATTATCACATGCTATATGATAAGATAGGACCTTAGGGTAAGGATTAGGGCAAATATAGGAAAGCGGACGCTGGGCGTCGTCGCGAGACGCAACAGGGACCGGCGCTCGGATGATGATGAGGACTTTAGGGTATTAGGCACGTTAAGGTTTATTAGGGCCTTAGGGTGGTAGATATTAGGTACGCTAAGGTTCGGTAGGTTCTTAGCATATAATTGTGCGCTCACACTCAGCTACTAATTGTTATCGTAAAACATACACAATAAAATATTAGTTGTGAAAAGAGGCCGTAGCTAAGAGCATTGGAACATTGGAACAGATAAAGGCCGGTAAAATGCATTGAATTGAGAAGGTCCCATTTGAAATCGACTAAAACTAGTAAACTGTTTTAGCTGTTGCATACACTTGGGACCAAAGTTTTAACACCACCACCGAACTGTGTATCCGAGTAATTTGCTACATTCAACATGGGATTCGTAGATCCGCGGGGATCCAGGTAAGTCAATATTTGATCTGTCCCGCTCTCGCTACCGACAAGCCGTGCAGCCTACTCAAATATTTGCTTACAGGTGCAAGGCATAAGCGCAAAGCGAATTACTTCGATCTTGTTGCGTCAAAAAATATAGTGGTAACTTTTTTACACAGCGCCATCTCGCCCAAAGTATAGGAATATAAGCATGTGGTGTGGAATCTAGACAACTGATAAACATACTCATAGATTTCTAAATGAATAAATATCGTTCGGACAGCTCACACAACGCCATCTGATTCCAAACTAAGTAGAGCTTGTACTGTGGTAACCAGATAACTGATAAACATACTTATATATTTCTAAATACATACATATTATAGATAAATAACACCCAGACCCAGAATAAACCATCGTGCTCATCACACAAAGTTTTGTCCTGAGGAATCGAAACCACGACCTCTTGAGTAGCAGTCGGATACACTCCCATCGCGCTACAAAGGCAGTCACAAATACACACATAGTATGCATAAACTCCGAAACAAACATTTGCGGATCACACAAATATTTGTTTCGACGAGGAACTGAACTCTAAACCTCAGTGCGTCAGTCACATACACTACCACTATGCCACCGATGAAGTATCAGCACATGTGATTTCTCTCCTCTGTTGCTAGCTCCAAATAATTTAAGATGGTAGTAGTACAAAAACTGTCAGTTTACATATTTGTAGGTATTTTATTATTTTGGGTGTATGTAACGCAGAAATAACTTCGACATTGTAGAATTTAATAGCAGCCGCTTAATATAATACAGTGTTTTCAGAAATACATATACAATTAATGAAACGTCATACTCTTATGTCTTATACCCCATGTCAAAATAACCAGATCTCACTAGCTGTTTGCGCCATGCCTAATTCACTGATTACCGCCCAATGTTAAGGTATCGTAAACCTTTGACATCCGCCCTGCCCTCTGTCCTCGTTACCAAACATTCATGATTTAATGGACTTGCAAAAAGTAGCTAACATCCGAGCGTTACTCCTGTTACACCCGAAACCTTGTCATCCCAGCATCGGGGCCTCGAGTCGGTAACAAAATATTCACCGTCGAATAATAAATGGCGAAGTGGAATGGCTGGAAATGCTGTCTCAAAGTCTGGAACTACCGATATATCAATATAATTTTTAATATGTAAATCTCTGAACTAAAACTAGACCAATATTCAATCTTTAATAGTATTGACCTGTCTGTTCATTTGATAGATTTTCTTAGTTCTTTTTTCTCGTTCAGAATCCTACTAATATTATGAACGCGAAAGTTTGTAAGAATGGATGTTTGTAACTCTTTCACGCAAAATCTACTGAATGTATTTTGATGAACATTTACAATAATATAGCTTACACATCAGAATAACACATAGGCTACTTTTTATCCCGTGAACACGTTCCTGTGTGAAAAGTAAACGGGAAAGCTTCATCACATGTGCCAACTAGTATAAGATAAGCTTGAGGTATAGAATCTAAACAACCGACAAACTTAGTTATATTATTCCTAAACACATACTTATTACAAATACAAAATACCCAAACACCGAAACAAAGTTTTGTGGATCATACAAATATATGTTCTGACCCGGGAATGGAACCCGAGACCTCAGCGCGGCAGTCGCATACACTACCACTTTACTTACGCCACCGTGGCAGTCTAAGATTTTTTCTTTAAAAAAAGGTTTGACTGCTCGTCAAATGTACAGTAAAAGTAAACGAGGCTGGCAGTATTTTTTAAGGAAATCTATAAGAGTTAAAGGCTGCTGCCATCCCTAGTGCCATCAGCGAGGTAATTACCCTCAAATCGCAGTCAATATTGTTTTACAGCTTAACACATTCTTACAGCCCTATCTACGCAAAGAGGATTTTGTTAAATAACCAACTTTATAATGAGCGTTAGGGGATCCCAATTTGCCGGTACTGAACTTTGATGTGGGGAGCTGAGATTGGAAGTGATATAATAACGTAATTTATTATGAAACTTATAGATATTATCGCTTAATTTATCTTCTAAGTTCTCTCCTTCTTAATTTCCTTTAGTTTTCTTTAACTTGTGGCGTGAGGACGGTTGATTTACCATCAACCACTCCCAACGTATCAACAGACTGACTTGGCAGGATATAAGAAGTGAAGTCACCCCCTCGCAGTGCAAACGGAGGCTACGACATAGGCACCCTTCGGGGTTAAGGGGTCAGGCGGCAGTCGCCCTTACGGGGTAGGGGGTCAGGCGGCAGTCACTTTTAACAACACCGAAAGAAAAAGAAGTCTCCAAATCCAGGTGGAGTTTGAAAGCAACTGGGAAAACTATTAAGATTGGCTGCCTCTGTATGCGACTGTCATGCTGAGGTCTGGGGTCGAATCCCAGGTCGACATATTTCAATTTATTTACATAACATTTAATTACAATCTCAATTTTTGTAATTACAATAAATACAATCTCAATTTTTGTAATTACAATAATTACAATCTCAATTTTTGTAATTACAATAATTACAAAAATGTTGATATTAGCAATGATACAAATAATTTCAATGAGCATCTGAAGCCGAACTAGGACGAGCCTGTATCTCTACTTACAGCGCCTGAACCCACCGTTGAAAACAGATATATTGTCAATATAAATTCTTTACATAAGTGTTATCTAAAAAGATACTCAATTTAATAATTAGAAATACATTTTAAAAGTGCATGCTAAGTTATCTTTTTTTTTAATAATAAAGCTCGTTGGGACAACTCACACAACGCCATCTGATTCCAAACTAAGCAGAGCTTGTACTATGGCAACCCGATATAAGATAATTATACTTATATATTTCTAAATACATACATATTATAGATAAATAACACCCAGACACAGAATAAACCATCTATTATATTTCTGATATCCACAGATTCTGGTTTCGGGATTGTATGTTTCTCAAAATGACAACTTTTGGGGTGGCAGACAAGCATCCCACCTGATGGAAAGTGGTGACCGTAGCCAATGGACGTTTGCAACCGAACATTATTTTATTTTGGTTTCATATTTGAATCATAAAAGTCGATAGAAATGTTCTAAATAAATCCTAGCCCACGTAAAATATTTACTTACAAAAATAAATTATATGATTTCGACTTATCTCAAACTTGCTTACACAACATAATAATACCAAATTAGTAGCGACCATCTATTATTCGTTTCAGACAAACTGATCTATAAATCTGCTATTTTATTCAAACGTCAATATGTATCAGCAGAAATGTTACATAGGAATAATATATTATCCTATCCCTATGTATTTGGCCATTGCTCTTGTATATGCACTACTTCTATTCTGCCTGAACTAAGCGAACACAAAATATACGCGCGTCACAATTTTTTACTTTCCTTTGTGGCTTCTAACTTTTGGCCCAGACTACTGTATCAGAAAATATAGCCGAGTTTTTCCGTTGTGGACTTTTTAGTTTTGTTTTTATAGGTTACGTTTCGATCCTGTTGTAATAAAAAAAGTTGGTTCTGAGAAAGGCTCACTAATAGATAAAATAAAAAAGTAAGAATATTTTGGACTGTCCTAAATAATTCATTATCATTGCCATAATCCTAAATCTGTTTTCTAGATATGAGGGAACATTATACGGACACTAACTAAATTCATTCTTAGTCTACTTGCTTTCTGCAAGCCATACGATCTTTGACATATATATCCATCACGCCTTATCCCCGAAGGTGTGGCAGAGGCATATTATATGCCCACTTTTCACCGTGTGGATTCCTGTCATCTTTGACATGACATGATTTAATCAATTTCAATAATTAACTCATTCAATTCTCAGTGTTATCCATTTCTCCCAGCACCTTAACCCTTAATATTCTATTTATGCATATAAAAGTTTCGATAACACGATGTGTGAGCTTGACGTTGCGAAGTCGACACTGATGGAGTGACGACGCGACTCTGATTGATTTAATTTCCGCTCCTCAGGACTCAAGGTTCTGTAGATATATGCTTTAGCTGTAAACGTAGAGAACATTTCACTAAAACTAAGGAAATGGTGTAACTTTGTTTCGTTGCGTTGTTCGGCGTACGTGTTTACCTCCTCTTACAATCCATTAAGTGAAAATGCCTGAGCTGTCAACCTGCAGGCTACTATTGGAGCTCAACTGGTTATGTATGATAGCCGTCCTCAACCGTCATTTCTGTTGTCCATCAGATAGGCGGCACATTTTTTCTATAGTATAAAAACTCCTTTTTGTATGTTATGTGGTAATTGTAATATACTAGGTGATCCCCACCCCCGGCTTCACCCGTGACTAACTTTGACCTCTCGTCACACCTATTTAATCCCGTCGCGTCGCTTATAAATTCTACAATAATGCATTAAAATTTGCCCGATCTGTCGACATTTGTGACTACTGCTTCTCTCTCCAGGGAAGTAGCGTGATGATATATAGCCTTTTTCGATAAATGGGCTATCTAACACAGAAACATTTTTTTAAATCCGACCAGTAGTTACTAAGATTAGCGCGTTCAACCAAACAAACTCTTTAGCTTAAAATATTAGTATAGATTGAGTGGTAACTTATATTACGAGTGTTCCTGTTTCTTGCCCCAAATGGACTGATTTTATGTCATTGTCATCATCATCTTCAACAATCCAGTAGTTGCTCCTTGCAACATCTATATTCTATACTAATATTATACAGAGGAAAGATTTGTAAGTTTGTTTGTAATGAATAGGCTCAGAAACTATTAAGCAGTTTTTAAACATTCTTTCACCATTAGAAACCTACATTCTTCGTGAGTGACATAGGCCATATTGGATTTTCAAAAAGTTTAGGTTTCCATATGAAATCTCGAATAGAAAATCTTCACCACGCGGGCGAAGCTGCGGGCATCAGCTTGTAATATATAAAAATAAATACTGTAGACATACCCAAAGTTTAGTATGAGATATTTGTTACTAACGGGGCTAATCGTGGTTATTATACATACCTATTGTTGCCTGACGTCTCGACCAGGTTGCACCAGGTTACCCAAAGTTTAGTATGAGATATTTGTTACTAACGGGGCTAATCGTAGTTATTATAGATAACTATTGTTGCCTGACGTCTCGGCCAGGTTGCACCAGGTTACCCAAAGTTTAGTATGAGATATTTGTTACTAACGGGGCTAATCGTGGTTATTATACATACCTATTTTTGCCTGACGTCTCGGCCAGGTTGCACCAGGTTACCCAAAGTTTAGTATGAGATATTTGTTACTAACGGGGCTAATCGTGGTTATTATACATACCTATTGTTGCCTGACGTCTCGGCCAGGTTGCACCAGGTTACCCAAAGGCTATGACCGTATGTTCGCAGAAAGTGTCGACCTACTCGCGACATTTATAAAAAAAGTATTTGAAAGAATGCAATACTATACGCGGAAAACGTATTCGTAAAATTAAATAACATTTATATTCAAGTTACGTAGCGAGTAATATATCGTCCTCTTTTACTATGTACATTTAGAGCTATATATCCACGAATACAGAAGTTATATAAATTACTTTTAAATAAGAAATAACATTTCCACAAAAAGTGTCGGAAATGAATTCGGGCTGTCTATTAAACATCAACGTATTCGGAAATGAATTCCAAATAACCCGACGAATTATCCAGATGAAAAGGTTATTTAAATAAAGATATATTTGAGATATATATCCTCCATTGCAGTAATAAGTAAGTAGCAGCGGATTACAATATTGTGTGTTATTTGAATGAGAGAAACGTCTGAAGTATTGTTGGTGTAAGCTATTTATGGTTTTAAAGGCTGGTTTGTTATTTTGTATGGTACATTTAAAATGGGGTATTTTAGACAGATATGCTGCACAGAATCCATACTTACTAATATTATAATGTGAATGTAAGTTTGATTGTTTCGCTTTCACGAGAAAACTACTTAACCGATCATAATGAAACTTTGTGCACATATTCTTGGAGGTAATAGAAGAAATATAGGATACTTTTGTTTTTTTCAACTGAAACATCTTTATCGACGTTGAGAGAAATTTTATAGCTGTAAAAAAATGTCACGTTTATCGGTTACGCGCCATGTTGTTTTACAGTAAAACTTCTTGTACGTATGAGAGAAGTTTTATAGCTGTAAAAAAATGTCGTAAAGCACTTTCACTTCTTACCTGTGTACTCTGGTACACACACATTTTTTCACCAAGTCTTGAATTGGATAAAATCACCACGCGGGCGAAGTTGCGGGCAACAGCTAGTAAACAAATATATTGTGCTCCAGCATACGGCAGAGCAGAGAATAATATTAAAAAAATATATGTACATTTCAGTGATTTAGATAGTATATGCTTATTACTGCCCTTTTAAGTTCCATTTTCACAAAATAAAGTAGCTTAGAACTTATTTATCAGGTTCCTTTTGTCTCTGACCTCCTTTTTGTCTTTTATCTCTAATAAAACTTATCTAAATGTGTCCACCAATTTAGTGACTGAAATTGTAAAAAGCAAATAAACTAACTTTCGCATTTCTAACATTAACTATTTTTTTTTATAAATTGTGGGACGCTTCTCACACAGCGCCATCTAGCCCAAAGTAAGCTAACTATTATTTAGGTTAATCTTCAATTTGTATTCACATAATATTATAATGCGAATTTATGTTTGTTAATCTATACTTATTTCATAAGGAAGGGACCAATGCCAATAATTTTATGTAAGTAGATAATTTAGGTTCGGAGTGCCCTAGGCTACTTTTTATTCCCTATAAACGATTTATCCCCACATTTTAACTAAATTTTACGCGCAGGCGTTCTCTAGTTATGTCGCTGTTAGAAAATAATTGCGTCCGGAAATATATTCTGAAGTAGGGCGTGATTGTTTATTTGAGAGTACTTCAGTTTATAATTTCCATTTTTCTTTGGTCTTTTCTTTTTTTTCCATTCGTCTTCATTCCGTTCAAGTGATGATTATTTAATACTTCGTTATTTTATTTCCATTTGTAACGGATCAGGTCTTTTCCTTACGATGCGTAGCAGAAAAGCTTTTGGCGAAAAGTCAAAAGGTATATTGCGTATTTGTAGACTTGGAAAAGGCCTATGATAGAGTGGTGAGGAATAAACTGTGGTCAATACTGGCCAGGTATGGAGTAAACAGCCACTTGATACGAGCACTGAAATCTCTCTATGAGGGCTCCAGTGCTTGTGTCAGAATCAACGGAGCTTGCACTGACTTTTTTCACATTGAAAAAGGTGTGAGACAGGGTTGTGTAGCGTCGCCGTTGCTGTTTAACCTATACATGGACAGCTGTCTGAAAGAACTGCAAGAGAGTACGTATCGTATAAAAATGAATGAACTGACCGTCAAGTGCCTCCTATACGCCGATGATCAGGTAATACTAGCATCATCGGCGGAGGAGTTGCAGTTGATGGTTAACATTATGTATGATTCGTTAAAAAACAAAGGAATGAAAGTGAATGTAAACAAGTCGAAAGTAATGGTTTTTGAAAGAGAGGCAAGTATGACGGATTGCTCAATTGTTGTGGAAGGAGAAAGAGTAGAACAAGTAAAAGAGTTTGTATATCTAGGTACAAAATTTGCGAGAGATGGAAAGTATGACTATGACATTGAGCGAAGAGTATTGGCAGGAAATAAAGTGAATGGAGCCATGTACGCCTTTATGAGCAGTCAGAACGTCTCGAAGAAGGCACGACTGGCTGTACATAGAGGTGTGCTGGTCCCCACACTTATGTATGGCAGTAAAAGTTGGGTATGGCAGAAAACGCATAAAAGTAAAATAAATGCAGTGGAAATGAGAAGTCTGCGAAGTATAGCTGGAGTGAAGTTGATGGACAAAGAAAGGAACAGCGCGATAAGGGAACATTGCGGTATGACAGAAAATGTAATGACTAAGATAGAAAAAGGGATGCTCAGATGGTTCGGACACATGGACGATGTCAACGCAGTGTCTGAGTGGAGCATAAACAATAAACTATCCTTTCACGTTTCAAAATGTAAAGTAATTACCTTCACCCAAAATCGTTCCCCTATCACGGCAACATATGAATTAGTAGGCCAGCCGCTTGAGCGTGTCACCGAGATACGGGATCTCGGATTCACGTTAGATTCTAAACTTGATTTTCACAATCATATTAAAAACATATGTAAGGCAGCAAATAGATCGTTGGGATTTATAATTAGAACATCTTACGAGTTTAATAACACTAACATATTAAAGTTACTTTACAATGCCTATGTGCGCAGTAAGTTAGAATTCAGTGTAATAGTATGGCATCCCAGAGAGAGCTATACACCTTGATGGTGGAACGCATTTAACGTAAATTGGCTAGATGCCTTTACAAGCGCATGCATGACTATTATCCATACTTGTACCCTTCCATGTTCGTATCGGGAATGGTCGGTCTTGAAACCTTGGAGCTCAGACGCAAATACCTACATATAATGCATTATAATTTTATATTGACTAACAGGGTGGATAACCCATCGGTTAGTGAGTGCATTTGTCTCTATGTACCGAATCAGTATATGCGTGCAATTGGATGAAGGCAGAGAAATCTTCTTACTTATCCGCCATCGTGGATCTCGGCACACGTAACTTCTACTCCTACTGCCAGAGTTATTGAATTGCTTAATGATCTAATGCTTGCGAATGGGGATATCGACGTGTTCTTTGACACTCCTAATCAAGTAACTGCTGGAGTGCTAATGCACTTGAGTACAGTTGTGAAATGAAAATTCTGAGTTAGGTTAATTATTTAAAAAAAAATATTCTTTATTTCAGTAAGAGTTACCCAGGGTTACATTATTGAGATTTCCCAGTAAGTAATTAAATACTTGTGTTGGGAATATCTCGCACCTCCCTATTGGTATTCATTGCTTACCTATGTTTAACATTTTTGAGAATACGAAGTAAAAAGATAGAACAAAACTATTTGCATGCACACAAAATATGTGGAATGATCTCCATTAGTAGATATAAGTATTTGAGGTTTTAATAGACAAGTAAGTAACGTAGACATTACCGCGTGAAAGAAAGTATTGCAACCTTAATGTATAAATTACAGTTTACCTTAATTTATGTGATATAAAGAGTTGTGTATGTATGTATGTGTGTGCATGTGTGTATTTGTGTGTCTCTCTCTCTCTGTGTGTGTGTGTGTGTGTGTGTGTGTGTGTGCGTGTGTGTAGATGTGAATGTCTGACCGTTTGTTTGTTTCTAAACGTGTTAGGCGATTCTAACGAGGAGAATTTCGATCTCATCATATGAGAGCGCCTTTAACCACTCTATCAGGGCGAGTTTACATTTCAGCAGTGTCATGTGGTATAATTTTAGTATACGATTTATCTTGTTGTATATGTATGGGGCCTGACTGTCATACTGCCTGCTAGCAAAAGCTGTACGATATGGATGTTTCGGAGCAACAATATTCGCCCTTCTTCTATTCAGAAGTTTAGGGTTAAATGTTAGACTTATGGTATTTTAGGATAATATTTAGAATTAAAAGTTTTCTAACTGAAAGTAGGTTACTTGTAATATAAAGTGTGTCTGTTGGAAATCTGCGAGGCTTAGAGTACATTACCTTGATTAAGGATCTTTGTGCTCTTTCGACATCAAGAAAATGGGTTTTAGTTGCTCCACCCCACACTGGGATACAATAAGTGATGACAGATTGAGCCAGTGACAAGTATATCTGTTTTATTAGTGTCTTACTCATTAGTATCTTAATGATTTGAAAATCCAAATTAGATTTCTCACCCTAGTTGTGATAAGGTCGAGGTGTGAGTGCCAACTTAGTCGTTGATTAATCATGATTCCTAGATATTTATTATCACATACCTTTTCAATCAGAGGACATGGACATGTTTGATAGTTTTGTTTAGAACAGCTATGAATTTTTATTTTAAAATCACTACTTGGTAAAGGTTGAGAATTTTGGTATAATGAGAAGCATATATATTTGGTTTTTGTGACATTAAGTGTTAAGAGGTTATTATTTAGCCATATAGCCACTTTACCCAAGCCTACTTCCGCAACAGCTTTTACATCCTGCCAGGATCTACCAGTCAAAGTGATGGCAGTGTCATCAGCGTAGGAGAGGATCCTTCCTCCAACGTTTGGACCAAGGACACTCCCCTGCGGTACACCAAAAGTGACAACATCTTCCTCGCTCTGTTATTTGTCAATCCTGACAGATTGTGTTCTGTTTGCCAGATAACTTTTGAAGAGAGAAAGAGCTGTGCCTCGAATTCCGATACTCTCCAATCTGCGAATAAGGATAGGAACAGAAACCGTATCGAAAGCTTTTTTGAGATCCAAGAAGACTGTCATACATTTTTTACCTTTATCTAGTTCTTTAACAATTGAAGACGTTAAGTCTACGATAGCATCTTGAGTTGACAGTCCCTTCCTGAAACCGTATTGACAATTTGATAATAAATTAAAGTTATTTAGGTAGCTAACGAGTCTAGAGTTAATAAGTTTTTCAATTACTTTAGAGATAGACTTTAGAACGGAGATGGGCCTATAATTATTTATGTCAGTTCTGTCTCCGCTTTTGTAGACGGGAGTGACAATGGATCGCTTTAGAGCACAAGGAAAGACACCAAGACGAAAAGAAAGATTGGCTAGGTTACTGATTAGTGAAACCACAAGATTCTTACACTGTTTTAGGAAACCAGTGGTTATACCATCCCAGCCTGGAGCGCTGCTTGAATCCATAGTCGAGAGTATGGAGTGTACCTCTTGTGGATCGGTGTCCAGCAATACAAAAGAAGACAATTGGGCAAAGGTAACAGAGTTTGGGTGTGGGGATGAACAAGAGGTGATTTCTTTTGCTAGATTTTTCCCTATATTAATAAAATATTGGTTGATAAACTCGACAGAGCATTCAGGCAAAGGTTGAATGCCAAGTAACTCTGTGTTTTTATTAATGGATGGTTTAGACTGGGTAATTTCATTTATCGTGGACCAAAGTAAACGAGGATGTTTCAGTGACTTATCTATGTTTTTTGCATTGTACTGTCTTTTTAGTTTTTTCATTAAATTTGTGCAGAAATTGCAAAACCGTTTATATGTTATTTTTAAGATCAGGTTGTGGGGGTCTTTTCTTATCTTTAGTTGCATGTCATTTCGGAGCCTAATGCATCTCAAGATTGCCGGGGTGATCCACGGCTTTATGATTTTTTTGTTATTTGGAATTAACACAAGTTTGGAGTTAGAATCGATAGCCGCCTTAATCATACCTATTAATGCGTTTGCGTATATGTTAGGGTCACTATAAGTATTAAATTTTGATACATCTGCATTCATAAGTTGCTTATAAGCGTTTCCATAATTTACTTTGGTATTGTGTTTATTGGTAAAATTTTGAGTGTTAACGTGAGATATTAAAAGGGATACCATATTATGGTCTGTAATAGTGGATTCCAGTACCGTTACAAAAGCTGATTTGTGTGAATGATCAAGTTTTAAGATAATATGGTCAAGACATCTGTCCCCACTAGTGGGTAGTAGATGGGCCGGCAGGAGTCCGTGCGATGACAAAACTGTTAGGTATTGGAGCCGGTTTGCACGTTCATGAGATAGCTCTTTAGGAGATGGAATAAGGTCGATGTTAATATCTCCAATAATCATTGCATTTGAGCCGCGTGAAATATTTTCTAGGTGGAAATAAAGAGAATTAATAAAACTATCAGCGTTCGAATGTGATGGAGAGCGGTAAATACCTAGGATAGTTTAGTGGTCTGTCATGATTTGGAGACCAGTAGCCTTACTTAGGCACAGTTCGGACACTTTAGCTTGGTGAGTTGATTTGATGTAAGTTACAACACCATCGTTTTGGTTGAGTTGGTTAAATGTTCGATACGAGGTATAATTTATCAAATTAGGAATTGGTTTTAGTGGTGATAATCTGCATTCGGTCAGTATTAAAATGTCCACATCAATAGTCAATTGTGATAACGTAATTTGAAGATCATCAAGATTTTTATAAACACTGCAGATATTTTGGGTAATCACGCTGAAATCGCCCTTTAGGCTAGGCGATTTCCTTTTAAATTCGGGTATACTACATTTGATTGATTCTGAGATGTTTATCTGATCTATTGCCTGTAAAGTATTGAAATTATCCATTACAAAATAACTGAGAATAGTTTGTCATAGCTAAAATTACTTTGTCATGTGTTAATTCTGAGTTGGTCATTTGTTAACAAAAACAAAAGTTAACGGTGCTTTGTCCCAGTTAGTAAAGCGACAAAGCATCGTAAAAGAAGCACGAATGGCGATTCATAACGCAGTGCTAGTGCCAACTTTGCTTTACGGTAGTGAAACCTGGGTATGTCAGCAGATACATGAAAGTAAATTGAATGCGGTGGAGATGCGATCACTTCGAAAATTGTGCGGCGTTACCTTGGCCGACCGAATACGTAACGAAGTGATACGTAATATGGCAGGTTTGAATGAAAGTGTCAGCGTTAAGCTGGAAAAGGGCGTGCTCCGTTGGTTTGGACACGTCCAACGAATGAGTGAGGAACGATTAACGAAGAATATATATTGTTCAAAAGTAGAGGGTAGAAGGAGTCAGGGAAGGCAGAGACTTACATATGAAGACCACGTGAGCAGATTGCTCAAAAACGGAAAGGTCAAAAGCCCTCGGATACCCAGACGTGCGTGTATGAAGCGATTGATGAATCTCGACGAAGCGAAAGAAGTATGCATGGATCGCGAAGCCTGGCGATCTGTCCTCTCTGACTACCCCGTCAGGGATACAGCGTGAAGATAGTTAGTTAGTTAGTTTTATTGAGTAAAAGAAAGAACGAAGTGCTCATGAGATGAGATATAGTAACAGACATTTGTGAAAATGGGTAGGGGTGTGTTTGTGTAAATAATTTTGCATTTTGGTTTGTGGTGATGTGTGTGTAAAAGTGCTTGTTATAGCAATCTAAATGAGTAGTTTTACATAAATAAAGTCTATAAAGTAGCCAGTTAATATAATCAGTATGACTATTTAAGGACAAAGGAAAATTTAGGCTAATTACTAGTCAATCTCCCTGCATAAGGCTCTATATCTGGGCATCGTTTTGTATGTGAATAATCTTAGACTCGTCATCTTCTCACAAATATTTTACCAAACGCTGTCCAGCAGTATTTATATTGTTTGGATTTGGCAAGATCGCGCGCCAGGAAGAACAAACGGGCACCCTTGGTCGTTAGCTGTTCTGAGACGAAAATGGGTACATCTTCATTACTAGTTAGGCCCAGGTGCTTGTGGTGCTATTTTAAGTTTTAATTAAGTTGGTTTAAGTTAGTTTAAGTTGACAGTGTAAGCGTTTTGGTTTTTGAACTGTTAGCTTATATTGTATACATAAATGATAAATAAATGGAGAGGATGGATAAAAGTAGACTGACGAAGCAGATTTATGTGGCGAGAGTGAATGGGCAAACTGGTAGGGGTAGACCTCGGCGTACGTATTTCAATCAAATCGAAGACCTTTTGGAAAAAGGCCAGGTCAAGAGTAACCTTAACGGGCGAGCGTGTACGAAAACACTTATGAAAGGAGAAGAAGCGAAAGTGGTATGTCAGGATCGTAGCAAGTGGAAAACCATAGTCTCTGCCTACCCCGATGGGAAACAGGCGTGATAATATGACCAAATGTATTTTTTATTGTTATTTATCTAACACGCCTTATCCCCGAAGGGGTGGCAGAGGCATATATATTAAATGCCCACTTTTCACCATGTGTATTCCTGTCCCACGTAATAGGTGGTGAGCCCATTGCCGTGTTGAAATAGACAGACGCCGGTTGTTGCTACCCCTGCTGTTGATATTTTTAGGCCTTCAACTTGGCTTAACGACTGCCATTTTATTGTCAACCGGGACCAACGGCTTAACGTGCCTTCCGAAGCACGGAACTGGGGTGGGTCTAAAAGGCCGAATAAATTTAATAAAATGTGTCTGTATGTATCTTAGATGTTAAATTTGGAAGAAATTTTGAACCCGTTGCCTTTGTAGTAAGGTTGTAACAAAAAGGCTAAAAGGTCTTATGTGCTAGACACTAATTAGCACGACCAATTAAAGTCCTGGTAGTCTCGGACTGACCAAATGTATAGAGGTGTGTATATCTAATATTTATACCTATGTCATCTAGGCCTAGCCACTTTAGAGCTCAGCTTTAGAGCCTTGAGTTCAGCCTAATTTGGCAAAGAGAAACTAAGTGATTAAATAAATAATTTGCGATCGTTCTCTATAACTATTCTTGGAACGCTTCCTCTTACAACTCCGGGTTCTTCAAGAGAAGCGTAAAAAAGGACCTCATTAGGCCGTCATTTTGAGGGTCACTATCGATTGTCTATGGATTGGGAGAGTGCTACTCATTTCGTTAGTAAACGCCGGGCTGTCCACTAAAGACTGCCTCATATCGGCAAGCTAATTTAACGAAAGACAACAGTTTGTTCTTATATTTATTTTAGTGGTTTTCTTGGTTGTTTATGAAATAGTAGTATTGATTTAAAACATAAGTTTCTAATGAGTTGACTGTAATTCGTAAATTATGAGATTGAACTCCATGTAAATTAGCATTCCACTCTCACAAGGGATAATAGGGAAGTTATCTATATACGAGTATTTGTAATGTTACTTCTTATAAACAAAAGTAAAATAGAATATAATCCTATTAATATTATAAACGCAAAAGTTTGTAATTATGGATGTTTGTTACTCTTTAACGCAAAATCTACTAAATGGATTTTATGAAACTTAACAATAATATAGCTTACACATCAGAATAACACATAGGCTACTTTTTTACCCGGGAACAAGTTCCTGTGGGAAACGGGAACGGGAAAGCTTCTTATATATATATATCCGGCGAAATGAGAATTTCAAAGCTAACTATAGTAACAAAACTCATCCCGGTAGCCTAGTTGGTTATTCGACCCGGCAAGTCAGAAGACGCCGCGCTGGTTCGAGTCCAGCTCGAGACTAAATCATTTTCCACTAACAATTTAGAATATACTTAGCTTACTAATTGCTTTTCAAAATTGTTTCTTTAGTAACACATTTTTAAAATAAAATAAAACAAACGGTTTACCCAGCGCCATGTCACAATTTTGAAATGGGGGTTGTAATTTAGAAGCACATCTTGACGTCACTTAGCGCTCTATGGAAACTGACCCAATAAAAACAACGTCCTTTACCGTTTCAGAAACCTCCCTTTTCTTAATAATTACGACATCTTTGAACGACGCAGCATCCCTTTGATCTCGAAGTCCCTCCTAAGTTTGTCGTGTAATGGCGCGTAATCACTGACCCGGTTGTCACCACGACGGGAAGTCCAGGGTCCGATGGTGGACCAATTGAATTGATTGGACATCCGGAGGGGCCCCCAGTCACATTGATTGCTCCATCAGGAAATCTTTGACTGGTAATGTGTAATGTCTTCTATCTATGTAATGGATATTTATTTATAGACAATTGTTTGAACTTGTTGTTTATTTTATTGTTGTTTATTTTCTAGGAAATGGCAATGGCACTTTTTTTATTTCTTAAGGTATTTTTCTTTTCTCAAAACAATTACTTTACATGTTACATAAAAATATGTAATACCTGTATTCTATGTTACTACTTTTACACGCATGCCAATTCTTGAGTTTATGCGATTGGTGAGACCTTTCCTTTCCTTTCTCGTCCAAAACGCAAAGAGACTCGTTAGAAGAATCATGTGTGCCATCAACCATTAGTTTTAAGACAAAATAGACCCCCTCCTCCCCGTATGCAAAACTCTACCATCTCCTTCTAAACACCTGCCGTCTACCTTCATAACATCACCCTATCAATATTTAAAATTACCTGCGAACTTCGTGTGAAATTAACGCGGGCATAAATCATTCGGTGGCAGGTTTTTCATTTCGCGCCCCACGTGAGTAATCTTGTGTTATCACACTGGGAAATTACACTCACAGTTAGAATTGAACAGCATTTGCGTCTAAGGAACATCTTCTCGTCCATACTATCACAATGTCTTTAGAGAAGGATTTTGACAATGTGTGGTTCCAATGAAGACATAGATTGTGAAGACGGGCAGTGGTTGACATTAAAAAGTCACATCCTGACCGAATCAATAACGACAAAATCCGAAAGCGTAGTAAACACACGAAGAACTAACAGCCAATGCGGGCTGAAGGTTATCAACCATCCACGAACGCAACCGCTTAAGAATCTGACTCCTGCAACGTGGATTGATGAAGTCTTAAAAGTCACGGGATCGGAATAGGGGCGGCGCAACAGCAAACGTTTTGGCGTTCTTTGAGAGAGACCTCAACCGACCGGTGGGCGTCAACCGGCTGAGATGATGATGATAATGATTTAAAATATGAGGTTTATGTATGTATAGAAATATACTTCATTGACACTTACCTCGATTCGAAAACATCTGGCCACACAGGTATTAAGGTGTAAATCAAAGTACTCGTATATGATAATCGATTTCCTGTAATGTGTTTCGTGAGCCAGTCAAGGAAAATAATTAAGGGTATAAGTTTGCCGTTTAGGCAGAGTCCAGCAGTGACACCACTTGAGGAAACGGAAGGCTATTCAACCACATAAGTTTAGCAACGTCATCAATAATGGCTTTGGATTAATTTCAAACTTGATAATGGCGCTAATTCTGTTGTTGAAACCACTAAACTAAATTTCTCTAAAATTTTCTTATTTTTATTAAGAGATTGCCAAATGCTATTCTGTTATTACGTTGAACTAAACTTGGTGATATTATAAACAGCACTAAATTTGTATCTGACATTACTAAAATCCCTTTTATGTGATAAAATTCAACAAAACATGTATTTACATGCCGACTAACTTAGTGACTGAACTGTCTATGTATATTTTTCACTTTTTGTTAATTTTATCACATAAAATGAATTTTAGTGATGTCAGAATCAAATTTAACGTCACACAAAATTTAGAAATTTTCACTATAATTTTAGTGAAAAGACTAATTTTAGTGGGTCGTTTATTAATTTTAGTAACCGTTTGAAACGTGAAAACTTTTAAAACGTTGTAACGTGAAAAATGTACATAGGCAGTTCAATCATCAAGTTAGTCGGCATGTATTTACATTCGTCTGTCTATGTACATTTTTACGCCTTGTTCAATTTTATCACTAAAAATGAATTTTAGTGACATCAGATACAAATGAAGTGCTATTTATGATATCACCAACTTTAGTTCGACTTAATAACAGAATAGCATTTGGCAATCTCTTAACAAAAATTAGAAAATTTTAGAGAAATTTAGTTTAGTGACGTCAACAACAGAATTAGCACCAATATGATAAATATGATCACGCTTCATATCTCGGAGACAGTAAAAATAATCGCCATTAACCCGGTTTACAATCGACTTCCACTAAAGGAACTTCCTCAAAACAATACTGTATTAATGGCCTTCTATGAATTGGATTTTGTCCCGTATCTAAACATCCCAAATAGAATAAGGACGGTTGTGAAAGTAGGAAAATAATTCACCTTCAAACGAATTGGAATAGCGTACACAAAAACCGAACAATATGTGTTGGAAAGCGGGAAAAACATCAATTAGGTAAACGTTTTTATGCAAACCGTTTTTCGCAGACACTTTTGCTGTACTGTACGCAACTAACAATGATAATTAATTTGATGAATGATTATTTTGATAGTTATTTTGGAACGGATTTTTGCTGAAACGCCCAAAAATTGCATAATATAGGCACTTTTTCCTTGAAACATCACAGGGAACACTGTTGAGGGATAAAAAAATTTTGTATATAATATTTTTTTTTTTACTTCTTTACAGTATAACAATTTAAATCCGTTGTGACCTTAAAGCGGGCCAGGACTACCAACAAACTAATAATAAGGTTGATAGGGTGGATGCAGTTGGGTAAAAGTGAAACAGTGTTAAAGAATTTTTTTTCCTAATGACTATCAAAAAGAATCTCGTTTTGATTCTTTTTGATAGTCATTTGTACTTATGTAGTTCTCATGATCGTCATCTGTCATCATCCATCAGGATGGCCGTATGCTTGTCTGCCACCTCTGTGGTATTAAAAAAAACACATTGACTAAGCAAACCTTTCGTTACAACACAAATGCAAGGCCTGGGTAGATTGTCCGAATAAATCCACAAAATATACATTCACCCAGTAATAAGAGCACATCTCACTCAGATGACCTAATTACACAGTCTGACATACCGTCATAGCTTGCCTTCACAGATAATTTTAAATTGCAAATGCAATTATCTCAACTAACGGTGGCGTGGTAATGCTATGCAAGTTTTAATTGCCAGCCCTAGCGTAATTGAACTCGTCTGCGTCAGGTTACGTGTTGAATAGAACGTGTACGGGCATCATCGAGTTGTTACTGGACTAGGGATGTACTAGAGAAGATATTCTTAGGAAAATAGTTTTTGACCAATCACGATAGGGCTAGCTGCATCGTGGTGCTGAATCTAAATTGTCTAATCACAATTTTACAGATCTCAAACGTAAGTCAAAAAGAATTCTCCTTTTTCTCATTCTCGGAAGATCACAGATTGATTCAATTGATCAAAAAATGATAATAATTAGATTACAATAAAAAATAAATTTATGATAAGTAAAAATGTTCATATAATTGCCTCTTGATTGACTTTCAACAAGACTTTTTAATATTCGATATTTTATATCATCGTATGAAGTATTATATCTTTTCAAAAACTGCTAGTTGACGACAGAATATCAACTGATTCGTGTCTTTAACGAATATATTCGATGCATTTCTACTGCCTATAAAAAATAATAATGAAAAACAGAGATGGCGATAGATCATTTGGCGGGAATAGGAGAAGGACAGATGCTCAGTAAGTGTGTTGTTATGCAAATTACGGTGTACTATCGCATAAAGGCGAGATGGTTTTTTTTATGTCCATTGCAAATATTATTTAAAATCTTTTTGAAATTTTAATTGTTTGATTGCGTACTCTGATTGCCTAGAGCTTGTAAACATTTGTTTTTTAACATACAGAATTGATAGTACATATAAAAACTATACTAACTTCACGCTGTATCCCTGACGGGGTAGAAAGAGAGGACAGATCGCCAGGCTTCGCGATCCATGCATACTTCTTTCGCTTCTACAAGATTCATCAATCGCTTCATACACGCACGTCTGGGTATCCGAGTATTTTTGACCCTTCCGTTTTTGAACAATCTGCTCACGTGGTCTTCATATGTTAGTCTCTGCCTACCCTGACTTCTTCTACCCTTTACTTTCGCACAATATATATTATTCGTCAATCGTTCCTCACTCATTCGTTGGACGTGTCCAAAGCAACGGAGCACGCCCTTTTCCAGCTTAACGCTGACACTTTCATTCAAACCTGCCATATTTCGTATCACTTCTTGACGTATTCGGTCGGCCAAAGTTACGCCGCACAATTTTAAGTGATCTCATCTCCACAGCATTCACTTTACTTTCATGCATCTGCTGACATACCCAGAT
Source organism: Thumatha senex (assembly GCA_948477245.1). Lineage (NCBI taxonomy): Eukaryota > Metazoa > Arthropoda > Insecta > Lepidoptera > Erebidae > Thumatha > Thumatha senex. Next base: position 1,237,558 of record OX419737.1, read on the forward strand.
TTCGCTACCGCAAAGCAAAGTTGCACTAGCACTGCGTTATGAATTGCCAGTCGTGCTTCATTTACGATGCTTTGTCGCTTTACTAATTGGGACAAAGCACCATTAACTCTGTTTCCCGCAGCTACTCGCCTCTACATCCGAATCACATCTTCCATCCGCGCTAAACATACTCCCTAAATACACAATTTCATTCACTTGCTCTAGACGTTCCAGGTTAACCCTAATCTCGCATTTAGTTCTTACGTCATCTCTTTCAAATACTAGAACCTTAGTTTTACTTGCATTCAAGCGAAGACCCTTACTTTCACACTCCTCTTTCATATTAGTGACTAATGCCTGAAGGTCGGCTTCTGATGAGGCCATGAGCACCGCATCATCAGCGTACAGCAGACAGTTTACTGTAAAGTCACCCAAATTTATACCCTTTTTATTTATCACAATCTTTCAACTTCTGCAGGCAACTGTCATCTGGACACACACTATGAACAGCCAGGCGGACATGACACAACCCTGTTTGACGCCTGAATAGACATCAAAAAGAGGAGACACTTCCCCCTCTACTCGCACGCAAGCCTTACAGTTCCTAATAAAGCGACTGTATTGCCCGCAGTAGCGAGCCGTCCACACCATATCCGGGCAGCAAATCCCACAGAGTTTCTCTCACAACGTTATCAAATGCTTTCTCCGAGCCACAAAAGCGCAGAAAACCTTCTGGCTAATAGTCAGAAACTTCTCTGCGATCATGCGGAGAGAAAACACTTGATCCATGCAACCTCTTCCACGTCGGAATCCGCATTGAACCTCCCATAAATACCTTTCAGACTTTTCACAGAATCAATAATAATTTAACATTTATTAATCTTTTTTAAATATTGCAATTCGGGCAGACATTGCTACCGCTGAAGGCTGTGACGCGAGATAGCTGATAGACCTAAGAATTTAAGAAGTCTTTGATTCGCTGAGAATTCAATGGACTGCGACAAAGAACAATAGGAGAAATGGGCTTCCCAAGGGATAGTTTTGATACAACCAGGACTAACTCTTGGATAATGTTAATGATCTCACATACTTTTGAGTATTAGTTAATTATTGTAGCTTTTTACAAGTAAAGCCGTGTCCAATATACACATACCTATTATTTAAATTCCATTTGCCTGTAGTTAGCATGATCCATAGATCACTAATTGTTTAACAGCATTAAAAGTCGTGTAATATTTACAACTAGAGATGCGCTGAATGTTATCATTCTATAAATTCGGGAAGTTTTTAAATGTTGTGCTTTTCCCTTAGCACAAAATACACTAAAGGGCGAGATAAAAAAAGAAAAATTTTTTTTTTAAATACGAGTAGGTTTTAATCAACGGATCTCTTTAATCATTTTAAGGTCACTTTGGTTATTTTGTTTCTCGTTTTGTAGACACTCTAATAAAGCATAAATAAGTTTGATTAAAGGCCATCTAGGTATAAAATATCAGATTGTAGATATTTGTGAATAATTATTTCTAATAATCTCAGGCCCAAACTAATTATATTTTAACAAGTGAATATTTAAAGAGGTAGACTATTAGACAAGAACTTTAGATGATGGATCTTAAAATCTTGGTAATAATGGATAATGGATCTTAAAAAAGTAGAATAGTAGATTTTGAGCTTTTTATATACATATATTTTACATATTGAAATTGAAGCATAAACATTTGGTTGAAGTAGTGGTTTGTTCAAAAGTACCTAGAGTATAATATAATTTAAAAAATTTCTGACTATGCTTTAAACGTGACTATAAAACATTTCTCTCAAAATGGCCACAGACAGACTATTTAAATAGGAAAAATCTCATTTCACATTTCAATAATTTGGTAATAAGTCAACTAAACCATATTACTTTCACTAGAGCATCCGCAGTAATTGCGCAACAGTTTAGATTATAACTTTTTGTGCGGTATAATAGCAGACATTACCACGAATCACGCGCACGGATCATCTGCCCACAATGTTATACTTATCTAAGATGACTTCTTTTGTGTTCAACTTTCCCTTTATTTATTTAAAGATTTAGCTTATTAGTCTTTCGTAATTGCGGTAAGTGCTACTTACGTATTCACGCAAGTAGCGTTCTGTCTTAAACTTCTTACTACCTTACCATACCTTCTACAATTTGGAATCATTTCTTTTACCAAGCACTTCCCTACTGTTTTTTGTTACCATTAGTACTTTTGACTAGAATCTAACACTTCGTCCATTAATGAAACTTGGGCTCACCACTTTTCACGTGAGACAGAAATGTTTACGGTGAAATGTGGGCGTTAATATGCCTTTGTCACCCCTTCTGGGAATAAGGGATTGATAAGTATTTATAAGAACAGTAGAAAATCCATTAGACTCCACCCGCGTGTAATTTAGCTATACCACTGAAATCTCGTATCGTATCGTAGCCTAACCACGTTTCTTCACTTAGTCTCTTCTACGAACACGAGTTAAAAACTATCTACTTTTCCCCCCAACCAATTATGATCAAACATTCTGCAGCATTGAAGTTTACAAAAATTAATTCGCTAGATACTGTGTCATCCCAGAAAAAAACAAAAAAACTAAACATATCATACTTTTGGGCTCAGAACCACAATAGTTGATTATGTCTAATGTACCGTAACGGGTATTATAAAATAGTATAGAATACTAGTAATAGTTTAAATTTCTAAACGGCCTCGTTACCTCATCTTTAGATTCGAGATTTGCTTATTATTGCATCAAGGGTCGGCTTTTTAGAGTTGTCAATCAATTTCTTCAGAAGCCATTTGGGATGAAGACTACTGTTTACAGACAGTGAACGTGACAGTAACGTCTTGACGAGGATTACTGGTGAATGTGCAACGCAGCGTTTAATATCAATACCAGCTGTGTCCTGTGTGCGATGAGTTTGTGTTTTATTAGTACTGAGGCAATGAAATACTTGAGCCATGTGATACGATATTGATTGTGATGTATTTTAACTAACTAACTAACTAACTATCTTGACGCTGTATTCCTGACGGGGTAGTCAGAGAGGACAGATCGCTAGGCTTCACTATCCATGCATACTTCTTTCGCTTCTTTCATCAATCGCTTCATACATGCACGTCTGGGTATCCGAGTACTTTTGAGCAATCTGCTCCCGTGGTCTTCATATGTAAGTCTCTGCTTACCCTGACTCCTTCTACCATCTACTTTTGCACAATATATCTTCTTCGTCAATCGTTCCTCACTCATTCGTTGGACGTGTCCAAACCAACTGAGCACGCCCCTTTCCAGCTTAACGCTGACACTTTTATTCAAATTTTACTCAAATTCTGCCATATTGCGTATCATTTCGTGATGTATTCGGTCGGCCAAAGTTACGCCGCACAATTTTCGAAGTGATCGCATCTCCACAGTATTCAACTTACTTTCATGCATCTGCTGACATACCCAGGTTTCGCTGTCGTAAAGCAACGTTGGCAACAACGTGATATATTGTGACAGTTTAAAATAAGCATTACTATCACTTTTCCTTTATATTCGGTTCATTACGTTGTCATTATTAATGATAGTGCGTTGTCCTCTATTATAGGTATTAGCATGGCACCTCACTTTGATTTTACCCGACTCAAATCCGCAAATTGAAATTGAATAGAATAATGAAGTTTTGATTGAGATAGTTGACCTGTACAGTTCTATTCGCGTGAAGAGCATGTCTCCTAAACATTTTCCAGCATTTTGGTCTATGAATCCAGGAATAAGTTTCGTTTTTATTATTAATTTTATATTACTATTAAGAACGCTTTCAGGACCATAGTCCAGGACTTGAGACTCTAGACTTAAGACCTTAAACATTTGATCTTACACTGGAAACTTGACCGACAACCGTCGAAAATTTGATAACAATAGTCACTATCTGAAAAAGTGCAGAATAATGAAATCTACATTGTATGCTATGCTATTGGTAAAATAGATGAACACGAGACTGGACCGAATTATCGCTTGCCTAAAAACCTAATCATGTACAAGAATATTAAACTCTCATTTCACATTTTAGTAAAGTTATTTACACGCGTGGTGAAATTTTCCCGTTCCCGTTTCCCACAGGAACTTGCTTCCGGGATAAAAAGTAACCTATGTATTATTCTGATGTGTAAGCTATATTATTGTAAAGTTTCATTAAAATCCATTCAGTAGATTTTGCGTGAAAGAGTAACAAACATCCATTCTTACAAACTTTGGCGTTTATAATATTAGTAAGATGTACGGATCCAAAAAATAAAAAATAAATAAACAAATATCCATCACGCCTTATCCCCGAAGGGGTGGCAGAGGCATATTATATGCCCACTTTTCACCGTGTGGATTCCTGTCCCACGTAATAGGTGGTGAGCCCATTGCCGTGTTGAAATAGACAGACGCAGGTTGTGGCTACCTGCTGTTGAAATTTTTTAAGCCGCCTATAAGGTTTTCAACCAGGCTTAACGACTGCCATTTTACTGGCAACCGGGACCAACGGCTTAACGTGCCTTCCGAAGCACGGAAACGCTCGCAAATGTAAGTGCCACAAAGTGGTCACCCATCCGACGACCAGCCATAGTGAAAGTTGCGTACCTCAGTGATCGTTTACCGAACACTGAGACCGCGGGGCCACGAGCGCTTCAAGCGGATCCAAAAAGCGGTTATTATAACTTTATTTCCACTTACCATTTAAATATTTGGCCTTTCAATCACCTTGGAAGGTATTGTTCGAACCCTAAAGGTCTCAAATTCTCTTATACACAGTAGAAGAGAGTGGGCGAGAATAATTCTTTTATATTCAAACAAGATCATTACTGTTGTCAATGGAGACGACATAATATATTTTTCGCTCTTGCTTCAAGCTTTGAAAAAGTGACAAAAGGACTGCAAAGAGAGCATAGATCTGTGGTCTAAAGAATAAAATCCGTCTGATGCTTTGGCAAGTTCTAGAGATATTTACACATCTACTACTCTGTCGCAAGATTATCGACTAGCCAAGCTCCTATTTCCACGAAAAACCATCTAAAAAAGACCAAATATTCGTCGAAAAATCTACTCGTATATCTATACAAATAAATAAAATTGATGTGTCTGTTTGTAATTATAAATGAACAGCTTTTCACTAAATGCATATAAAAACGATTTTTTTTATAAATTTTCTCTCTCAGTCTGATTGTTCCGGCTGATCTCTGAAACGATTGGACTGATTTTACCGGAAATTTCACTGCAAGCTGATCTTATTTGGAGTAACTTAGACATTATTTTACCCCTGTATTCTCACGGGAACCGGCGCTGCGCCGTAGAAACCGCGGGGCGTCCTCTAGTACATACATACATACATATTGTCACGCCTTTATCCCCGAAGGGGTAGGCAGAGGCATACTTTACGCCCACATTTCACCGTATGCACTATTGTCCCACGTAACCACCGGTGGTGAGCCGATTGCCGTCCTCCAGTCTATACTAATAATATAAAGTTGAAGAGTTTATTTGTTTGGTTGAACGCGCTAATCCCAGGAACAAATGGTCGGTTTTGAAAAATTCTTTTTGTGTTAGATAGCCCATTTATCGAGAAAGGCTATAGGCTATATATCATTACGCTACGACACTGGGGAGTAGAGCAGTAGTCATAAATGTCGACAAATGGGGCAAATTTTTATGCATCATTGTAGAATTTATAAGCGACGGGATTAAATATGTGCGACGGGAGGTCGAAATATTCCATGGGCGAAGCTGTGGGGTCATCTAGTATGAAATAAAATTACTGGAATACAAAACATTAAACAATACCGTTCTTGCAATTCAGCAAGTACGGTATTGTTTAATGTTTAAGAATAGGTTAATTTGATTGATAGCCAGATGAAGAAAATTGATTATTTCGGTGTAATAAAGTGCTATTAGTAAACTTCCAGGCTATTATGTGAGGCTAATATGATTTATCACTAAAAAACCATTACTTTGCAGTTATAAAAAATATTGTGAAAATGATATAGAAACTTAGTTACCTCAGTACCTTTATTTACAACAAATTATTAAATAACCTTAAAATATGAAAATTTAAAATATATTAATATAAGGAGTCCCTTTAGGCAAGGTTCCGAAGATACTGGCAGCGTTCCCCCTTTGAATAGCTAAACTAATTCTTTGGCCGAGGTAGCTGCCAGCTCTTCGGTCTCCTGTGATGTCGACTAACCTTTTTGCTATTTCTTTAAAAAGCCTTGTAGCCCTAGGACCCCACTTAGTTACATTGTGGTCTGAAATGTGGAACAGAATATATATGTAAAGGACAGTTTTTAATTAAAATCGCTACCGCTCATGCCTTTCATAAGTTTATCATCGCGCAACGCTCCGGAATAAGGTCCCATTGAGTACAGGCCGTGGCCCCATGTACCTACTACAGCATCCCTTTTTATATTCTCGTCTACTTACAAGGTTTTGCTTTTAATATAACCCAATTTAAATGTTGATTGTTTATTAGATGTAGGCTTGATTCTGTGTTTAAATGGATATAAAGAGGAAGTTAGCAGGCTAAAAAATTTATACAGCACTAAATAATTTAGGCATTAGAAATATGAAGTGTATAGCATAAATCAATAGTACACGTTCAGAACGCAAACATCAACATACTTGCTCTCCAATCTATACTATAAATTTGAAGAGTTAGTTTGTTTGGTTGAACGTGCTAACCTCAGGACAGGACCTACTGGTCGGATTTAAAATATTATTTTTGTGTGGTATAGCCCATTTATCAAGGAAGGCTATAGGCTATATATCACATCACGCTACTACCCTAGAGAGCGCAGCAGTAGCCATCAATGTCGACATTTTTATGCATTTATGTAGAATTTATAAGCGATGGGATTAAATAGGTGGCACCGGAGTTCGAACTATGCCACAGGCGAAACCGTAGGGGGTCATCTAGTAAACACATAACGTAAAAGTACACGAGATAACTGATACAATGTTTAATGTTAAAAAATAGTTACATAATTCAGAAAAGGAAATGACAAATCATACACAAACCTGGGCTTCGAACCTACCATACATACCTTATCACTGCACTATTCCGGAAGATGAAGTACCTACTTATATTATTTACTATTTTAATACAATTAATGGATATGTGTCAGGCGCAAGTAACTATGTTGAATTTTACACCACGTACACGACAGAACCTTACATCTTGGTTGACCCACTTTACAGAGAAATTGCATTGTAACTCAAGAAATTTAATCAGTAGTACAAAATAATCAATTTTCTCGATACACTCAACTTACAGAAGAATTTAATTTGTTTGTTACAAGATGCTTTGTGCCATTTCGAAACAAAAAGGCGAGGCCATACACTATGTTTTAGTCAATCATGCATACCTTTACTGAATGTATTTTTAACTGTACGTTTAAACTTTGAAAGATATATCGCTCTTGTTCCAATAGCAAAAGTTTATATAACATAGGACTGTATCTTAAAATTACCTAAAAACTGTTGACATAAAAGTACTTAGTCAAAAATAGAAAATAATTGAATTTGATAATGTATGAAGCGACAAAATGCTTAGGATGAAATTAGATCTTTATTTTCAATGGGCGAAAGTAGTATTCCAAAAGTTGATAGCAATATTGAAGGCTCATATACCGTTGCTAGGTTACGAAGGTGCGGGTCGATGACCCGTGCGTGCGCGCAGGTCTCGTGGTCGTGGGAAATTGATCTTTACCTTTCATTCGGCTAAGGGGTTTTGAAGGTTCGTTTGCAGATGAAATTAGTATTGCCAAATTGTTACATAAGTATGATAAAAACTATATTTTAATACTTGGTTAAAGCAATTTGTCATAAAAGTCATATTTGCCCTCAAAATATAAGTCAAAAAGCATTTAAAATGAAACCGTCACTTATTTTTGTTTTATTTGCGGTAACAGTTGACAGATGAACAAAATTTTAATTTTAAAAAGTTCATTCTATAACTTGCCTAATTTAATAAATAAAATATGTAATATAAAAGTACAGTTGTGTTAGAATACTACATGATGTATCGCTGCGAATGAAGCTATGCACGATAAGACAATAAAATTAGGGTACTTTCACAAAATAATTGCTATGTTTATTATACTAGTGGAAGCCCTGCGGTTACACCCGCATAGTTCACGTTCCTGTGGGAATACGGAGATATAATTTAGTTAAGTTACTGCTTATAACATCAGCTGTCTGCTAATGAAAGTTCCGTTGAAATCAGACTCGTTTCAGAGATTAGCCGGAACAAACAAATGGTACATTTTTTATGTGAGATCATATTTGTATTAGCGCTCGTGGCCCCGCGGTCTCAGTGTTCTGTAAACGATCACTGAGTTACGCAACTTTGACTATGGCTGGTCCTCGGATGGGTGACCACTTTGTGGCATTTACATATGCGAGCGTTTCCGTGCTTCGGAAGGCACGTTAAGCCGTTGGTCCCGGTAGCCAGTAAAATGGCAGTCGTTAAGCCTGGTTGAAGGCCTTATGGGCGGCTTGAAAAATTTCAACAGCAGGTAGCCACAACCTGCGTCTGTCCATTTTCAACACGGCAATGGGCTCACCACCTATTACGTGGGACAGGAATCCACACGGTGAAAAGTGGGCATATAATATGCCTCTGCCACCCCTTCGGGGATAAGGCGTGATGGATATTTATTTTTATTTATTTTAAAATATAAGACAACGGGTGTCATATACCAAATTGCCAAAGTGACACTCGTTTATTTCTGTCTTTTTAAACCATTAAAGTAGCAACCAAGTATTCTCACTTGACTGAAAGTATTGCGAATTTTTCACCATTCTTTTCCTGTGTATAGTTACTGAATGCTTGTAAAATACCAAAAGAGCCGCACGGCATAACCCGTGACATAGTTCCTCCGTAGCACCTATTAATTACGTCGTTTGTTAATTTTACAATAACGTATGAAAATGTTCCCGATTTGTTCACATTTATGATTACTGTTCCGACTCTCCAGGCCAATAACGTGAATTGTTCGACCACAGGCATCCAACACAATAGTTTTTTGCAAATCGAACCAGTAATTCTTGAGATTAGCGTGTTCAATCAAACGAAGAATCAAATTCTTCAGCTTTATAATATTAGGGTAGATTTCTTCAGGGCCATTATATCTAGTCTTGCTATAGTGTTACACAATTATTTCACACAGTACAATTGCCATTTGGCCATCACCATCACAACACTTTGAAAGTTTGCCTTCAGTTCAGGCTTACAGAAACTTAACCTCATTATTCTTAGCTATGTTTTAGCTTTATTTAGATTTTCATTGTCAATCTCAACTCAATTCTTAGAATTAGCACGCACAGCATTCATTACAAGAGCAATTAAATTCTTCGAAAATTACATGCTAAGGAGGCGCTTCAAATAATTTACCAACCGTTCATAAATTACTGTAGCCATTGTTAAATTTAATAATTTGGTACGCATCGCTATGTCAATTTACATTCGAACGAAGTGACTTCGTGTTGCGGCCTATATCGTATTCTTTTGTTGAATCTGTCTTCTAGCGAGTAATAGACGGATTTATGCGATTTACATGCGTCTTGTGTGCGTTTAGGCATGTCTGTGACTAATTTGTTGTACTTAATCGGTAGAGCATCTTCTGTAAGGGCCATACGGATCACGGCCATATGGATCTCCGGGGCCTAAGCGACACCTGCTGGCAGTACACCTGTGGACTACCGGACAAGGCAACTACGCACCCCTTGACACTACCAACTCCCGGGATCCAAATTAAAGTGGTAGTGTTGGAAGAATCTGGGGAAATACTAAAACAAAGAGAAGAATCAGCACAACATTTCATAAATATGGCAATTTCTTAGTCGGGCCGCAATTACGGTCGGAAATCGCGTTTGTTATTAACTATATCCATCGCTGAAACTATAGGAAATATTATAAAGCATCACGCTGTTTCTCCTCCGGTATATATTTTTTACAAATATTATCAGCTTGTGTCATGCGATCAAGACAACATAAGTGAAAAGCAATTCACAGCCCTGACTAAACATTGCAAAAGGTCACTATCAATATCGGACCTCTATTACTAGCGAATCCCGCCTTCCCAAGTAGCATTATGCGTGATTGTCAGAAGTAGCGATATCTATTATCCTGAATTACCTAGAACCTTCTACGTATAAATATTACTCCGAGTGAGTATACCCTGGCATATCTAATATCTGTAGAGCTTGTCATTCTTAATATCCGAGATGAAATATAACATATTTTTTTAATAAGAAGAAGTAGAGTTTACGAAATGTTATACATTTCGTAAACTCTTTTCGGTAATACGTACCAAAATATATTTAAACTGTAATGGCTCTTGAATGTAGTCAAATATACGCGCAGTTATTGCACGGCACACGATATTCTTAAATTCAAATATACTTGTGGCAAAATATGTAATGTTTTGTAGTTAAGCACGAGTACACGGATCGGTCTAAAACGTTTGTACAATCTTCGATGGATATCAATCAAACAAGTATCTAATGACAGGTATTATAGTTTGACCAGGACCGCTGCACCGCTCACTGCATACAAAATTGAACGCAGTGAGCGGTACAGCGGTCTTGGTAAAACTATAGTGAAGCTAGATTTACTGTTATTAGGCTTGCACATATAAATATTATGAGAAATACTACAGCAAAATAGGTTCTAGGCTTATAATTGCTTCTCTATAATGCTCTACTAATATTATAAACGCGAAAGTTTGTAAGTATGGATGGATGTTTGTTACTCTTTCAGGCAAAATCTACTGAATGGATTTTGATAAATCTTTACAATAATATAGTCTACACATCAGAATAACACATAGGCTACTTTTTATCCCGAAAACAAGTTCCTGTGTGAAAAGGCAACGGGAAAACTACACCACGCGTGCGGAACCGCAGGTGTCAAATAGTAGCTCTGTATACGAATTCTATCAAATCCCTTTAGTTATATACGGGCTAAATTGGTAGATAGTTTTCACATAAATCTGAATATTTAGAAAGTTTCCGTTTCTAGAAAGGAAAATACTAACCCTTCCCAGTGCTAAATGTGACATCCAGTAATAATATTATCAAATTAATCATTAGTACAGGTTCTATAATTAGTAGTAGTAGTAGTATTGATAATATTTTTACTGATATTAAACCTATAGATAAAGGTATTGTGGATCCTGTGGAGTCAGATCATCGTGGCCAATGGATAAAATTTCCTAAAAGTAGTAACAAAGTCAGCAAAAAACAAATTAAATATGTACCAATTAACCAAAGTCGTTTGAATCATTTTAAAGAAAATGTATTAAAGAGATTACCATATCTACCTAACTTCACTTGTGTAGACCAGTCATATAAACACTTATTTAATTTGATTAATGATGAGTTGGGCAAAGTTTTTACCTCAAAAACCCTACATATTGGTGGTCGTCCTGTTTTCAGTGACTGGGCAACACTAGGTATCTTTAAAAGTAGAAATAAATTATTTGAATTATATTCAGAAAAATCATATAATTTTAGGCAAACCTTTCAGGAATATGTTAAAAATTATTCAAAGATATTTAAACAAACGTGTCATCTTCCTAAGTCAAACTTCATTAAAAATAAAATTTCTAATTCTGTAAATAAAATAAAAATGACTTGGAACATCATTAATATTCAAAGATATTTAAACAAACGTGTCATCTTCCTAAGTCAAACTTCATTAAAAATAAAATTTCTAATTCTGTAAATAAAATAAAAATGACTTGGAACATCATTAACTCTGAATGCGGTAGATCTTTAGTGACTAAAAGGGATTTCCACTTAAAAGTAAATGGTTGCCATGTTACAGGGGACCTGGAAGTGACTACGGAGTTTGAACATTTCTTCAAAAATGTACCTATATTGACAACAAAATCTCTCCAAGCATCTTCCAGTTCCGCTAAACTTTTATTAGAAGAATCTGTTCTTTGTTGCAGGGATGCATTTGTATTCACAGATATTTGTGCTCAGGACATTGTAAAAACATTAAAATGTATCGAAATTAAGAAAACCGCGGACATTTGGGGATTATCGGTCAAAACTGCATCATGTATAATTGAGGTAATTGCGCCCCATCTAGCAACTGTGTTTAATGACTGTGTTTCTAGTGGTACATTTCCTGATTTAATGAAACACAGCAAAGTCGTTCCCTTGTTCAAGGCTGGCAGCGCTACAGAGCCGTCTAATTTCCGACCAGTGTCAGTGCTGCCAACTTTGAGCAAAGTATTTGAAAAAATAATCTTGAATCAAATGCTATCCCATTTTAATAGTCATAAAATACTCCATGCGAATCAATTTGGGTTTACGAAAGGGCGCTCAACTTCCGATGCTGGTGTTGAGTTATTAAAATGTATTCATGAAGCTTGGGAAGACAAGCACGATGCATTAGGTATATTTTGCGATCTATCAAAGGCTTTTGATTGCGTTCAACATGAAACGCTGTGCAAAAAATTACACCACTATGGAATAAGAGGCAAAGCTCTCGACCTTCTGTCTTCATATTTGAACAATAGAATACAGAGGGTCGATATTAATGGTACACGTTCTGTAGGATCCATGGTTACAATGGGTGTGCCGCAAGGCTCGATACTTGGGCCATTCTTGTTCCTCATTTATATTAATGATTTACCATTTTATATAGGGGACAGGAATAGGATTGTTTTGTTTGCAGATAACACCTCATTAATTTTTAAAATTAAAAGACAATTAGATAACTATGACGATGTAAACAATGCAATTGCAAGAGTAGTTCATTGGTTCAGCTCAAATAATCTTTGCCTTAATGAAAATAAAACTAAATGTATAAAATTTACTCTACCAAATGTAAAACAAGTTGCGGCCAATGTTCAACTGAATGGACAAGTGTTAGAGTTTGTAGAATCAACTGTGCTCCTAGGTATAACTATTGATGCCAATTTGCAGTGGGACCCACACATAGAAAAGACAGCCTCTAGATTAAGTTCGGCTGCATACGCTGTAAAAAAGATCAGGACTCTAACAGATGTGGATACGGCTAGAATGGTTTACTTCAGCTATTTTCATAGTATTATGTCTTACGGTATTCTCCTTTGGGGGAGTGCTGCAGATTTAAATATTATTTTTGTTCTACAAAAGCGGGCTGTACGCGCTATTTATAATTTGGGCCCCTGAGTTTCTCTCCGAGAAAAATTCAAAGAGGTAAATATTCTAACCGTACCATCACAATAAATTTTTGCCAATCTTATGTATGTCCAGAAAAATCTATCACAGTTTTCTAAACTCTGTGATAAACATAATATAAACACTAGAAATAAAAATAATCTTTCAGTCCACCACAGTCGACTACATAAGATTGGCGATTCTTTCCAGGGTAACTGTATACACTTTTACAACAAGCTTCCCTGTGACCTGAGAAATTTACCTTTAAATAAATTTAAAAAGTTTATTAAAAACAAGCTTTGTGAAAAAGGATTTTACTCCGTTACAGACTATTTGCAGGACAGGGACGCCTGGAAATGATCTGCTGGCAAAGTGAAATAATATTAAATTGTAAATAGGCCATCAAAAAAAAAGCCTTCCTAAGTTTCTTGCCGGTTCTTCTCAGGTGGGCCGCGTTCCGAACCGGTGGTCGCTTTAAATATTTTAAATAGTGTATGACATTTTGTAAGCGCCGTTAAAATGGTCTATGCAAAATAAAGATATTTTATTTATTTATTTAAATACCCCAGTGTTAACCTAAATAAGACCAGTTTGCTAAACACACAAATAAGTCGTGCAATCAGGTTTCGTTTCGTTCATAATATATACGAGTACAAGGGTAGCCTTGAATAGGTCGTACTTAATGAACATATGTAGGCTCCGACTCTACCTAGTTAAATAAATTTACTAAGGCCGCAGATACCCTTCGATATAGTTTGTCACCGTTTTGGTAACATTTCCGGAAAACCGGGTTTTTCCATATCAGCACGCGTATGTGATACTACCCCATGCTCTTTGAGGTCAAAACTCAATCAGTCTCATCTAAATAACAACATTTTGTCAAACACACTCTCACAATAATTCGCCGTTAGTTCAGACGTTCACACATAAGCGTTAATTCAATAAACTTTACCTGAATGGTTAAGTTACATGGCTATCTGTTGCTCCAAAATAAACATAAATACTAGAGGGATTGAGTTTAGTTTTGAACAACAAAATAAATAGTTACGTGTACGTGTGCAGCTCATATAAAGTCATTCGCTATCTTACTGGCGTTCATTTATGAATCTTATTTTAACTGGTTAAAGTTCAATTTCCTTGCAACATCCTGAATCAATTCAAATACTAGTCTTAACTCGAACTTAAACAGACAATCAACATAAAGACGTGGTAATACGGTGTGTTTTTCTATGAGATTGTATCGTGCAGTCGGGTTACCATCCGTACCAGTCAGTGCCTGGCATCGGAATAAAGCCCCTTGCTCACAGGCATTGCTTGCGATCGGACGGATTGATCAACAAGTTTGAAGACCGTCTTGACTAGAAGAGTTACTATTATTGGTCACTTCATCAGTTCTTCAATATAGTAAAGTAAAAGCAAGCAGCTATTTAGAACTAGCGATGCGATATATCATACTTGGAAGTAACTTTCAGTCTCAGGTCAATACTATATCTATTGCTTTTAGACAGTTACTTTCTATTATTTAAAGTAATTTGGAGTAACAAATCAAACTATTAAAAAAACCTCTACCTTACGTAAAAACTTGAACAAGAGGAAAATTAATCTTAATACAGTCTCAACTTGTCCTGGGTTTATTCTTCAAAGAGCTCACCCGAAACTCTTGAGCATAGGGAGATAAAAGAGCACCGTGTAGTTAAACTATGTAGCATTACAGGCATAGCATCCATGGGAATTTTAATTCAAAAATGACGGTCAACTTGTCTTTTTGGGCTATGGCAATTTCCCCACAACTCTACCCAATACACTAACTATGATGTAGAAATTGGTATGCATTGGTGTAAGAGATATCAAAACGTTTACCATGTTAGGTATTATTCATATTTTATATACTACTCGGCGCTCGAAACGTCGGTGAATATAAGTACAAAATTGTTTCGCGTGAAGTCCCGAGTAGTATATAAAATATGAGTATAAACCGCGAAAGTTTAAAAATAACATTTGGTATTATTATATTGTAGATGACTGTTGAGCACAGTCCCAGCATAAAAGGTGCGTGTATTAAGGCTCTAACAATGCACCTACAGTTAGGTGAGCCATCATACAAGTTTTTTTTGCTTCATTTTCTGTTAATAATTCTTGACCTTGGCTATTTGTTCATAGATATAATTTTATCCGACGTCTGTCTGTCATTATTTATTATTGTTAGCAAATGATAGATTTTAACATTCGTTTTCATTTGAAATAAAAATCTCTTGATGTCATTCGCGATTAAGTAGTCGTCAGGGCCATTAAAGAGTGTTCTTTAGCAGAACCGGACATTTAATCACATATCTTAATAATCACAAGCATTGACAGAGGGATAAGGCAATGAGGCTGTAAGCCATGGAAGGAGTCAGTAGTAACAAAATAATGGGGTAGTTTTTTTTGTTAGTATCGCGAAATTACTTTGAATGGTTTTAGGTATTATTAAAAGAGATTAACTAGACTACGGTGACCACTTTCGATCAGTTGGGTCGTATACTTCTCTGCCACCTCATTGGTATAAAAAAAGCTTCTGACTTCCCCACGCTAACCTATCTACAACTGCACCAATACACACAATGAAAATGCATAGTAGGATAGCGGTCATAGCAATGGTACAATGTTTCATATCCTATCTCTGCCTGCCCCTCTTCGTTAGTCCTCTTTGTTAAGCAACTCGTTGGACGTAACTGTTAGCTATTTGATATTCAAATTACTTGAATTTGTAACTGTCGAAGTGCACCTGTTCAAACTTTGAAATTACGTTCAGCCCCGTTGAATTCATTAGTATATCTTACGTCTTAGGCTTCACCTTGCTTCATTTTGTTGAAACCCGGGGTCCACTTTACTTCACTTAGTTATTTAGGATCACAAACGATCCTCTATCTCTATAAGTCTCATTTTAGCGCGAAGACCCGGTCGCATCCAAAACCTTCACTTAGCATCCCTGGCACTATGCTTAATTGACTACTAGCAAAAATAATGCTAGGAGCCGCTGTAGTTTGTTTTGTTTATTTGAAACTGTAGACCTACTGACTTCTCACGTTTTGAGACTGTTATAACTTTCAAATTAAGGAGTCAAGGTGACCTCCGTGTATTTTATATATCTATAGCACTTGGTGGAACTTGCTACACATCTTGAATAAAAACACTTGTACAGTTACAATTTTTTTTTTAAATCTGACCGGTTTCGCCTTACTGCATTTTCAAAGGTTAGCACATATTTTATGTATTCTAGATGTCATTGAGTACGTGAAGTACGTATGTGAAGTTATAACAACAATGACTTGACTGAGGGGAAATAAGAATGTCATGATACCACTTAATAATATTTCCTCAGAATTAGGCTAAATGAACTTCACATATTGTTGTATTCAATGACATCTGGAATACATAAAATATGTGCTAACCTTTAAAAGTGCCGTAAGGCGAAACCGGTCAGGTTTAAATAATGAATAAGTGAAACAGTTCAAATGTTTTTATTCAAGATATCTCGCAAATATTATTAGTAAACAAAATATTAACTTGATATGGCGCGAACACAGCCTCGAGCAACTGCAATTTGTTTAACTACAGCTATGACCATAATTAATAAGTTCAAATGTAGCTTTCACTCTTGTAAACATTCGCTTTTTAAAGATATAAGTAAAGTGTAGGAAGCCTTACATAAGGGCACCGTATGTCTGCAACTGCCTGATTCCTAAGGCATTGGATATGAAATAGAAAGGTCGTGTGTTTAAATC